>JAWQUS010000013.1:1291250-2562500 GCA_036365455.1 Macrosoma leucophasiata | reverse complement strand
CAAGTGGTCTGAAAAAGGCTATTACACGACACGGTATTCAGGGTCCAGCAGAAAGAGTGGGTGTGGCCTCGCGCCGGGTTGCCACTTATTACACTAACCGGTCGACAGCGCCCTAACTCAATCACAGTACAAATACACGGACATAGAGCAACTCGGGCCACCGGCCGGACTGGAGGAGTAGCCATAGCGTTTACTACCGATGCAAAACAGTCTGTCATTTTTTGCGGGGGGAAATGCGTGCGACACACACGCACACTACAAAAATCGTCTGTTACTACGAAACTCACAACTAATTTCATTTTTGTTGTGTATGTGTGTCACACAGATTTCCCCCCGCAAACACTGCTGGACCAAAGCCTCTCCATATAATCGCCAAGCTTGGCATGCGGGTTGACGATCGTAGTGGCGGTAATTTTATCGTAGGACGCTACTGCCCGTCTTACGTTATGCATTTACTACCGCTCCATTGGAATGGTTTGACGGCCATAGTTCCATTGACTGCACAAGTGGAAGAATTATCTTCCAGTGGAAGAATTATCTTCCAGTAGAAGAAAATTCTTCTGGTAGTGGGCGGTGGGTCGTCACGTCCCGACGACAATAACACCTAAGTAAGTAAGTAACTCTTTATTGTACACCAAATAAACATAAATAACTGACACATAAGGACACAGTACAATTAGGCGGTCTTATTGCTTAAAGCAATTTCTTCCAGACAACCTAGCCTTTTAAGAGATAGTCGAAGAAAATAGCGGTTGGTAGGGTGTACAACTTATCTACTTACCGACTCTAGATTTTTGAAGTGTGAACTTTCTTGCCCTATTTGTGATGAGGTTATAAGTGATACGAGAAAAATACATACTAGTGATCACAATGGTAGTCATAGTGCGATCACTAGTATGTATAATAATGTAAGTATTACGTATGTATCTTCATGCCAGGTCCATAACTGGGTAGGCAGAGAGGGTAGAGCGCCAGATACCCCGGTCCCGACATACCTCTCGTATCAGTCTCATCTACCTTCATCATTCTCTTCATACATGCACGCCGATTACTAAGACTTTTGACCACATCATCAGACAGAATTCGACCTATTTGGTCATTGTTCTACTGGTGGTAGAGCTCTAGTGGCGGAGCTCGCGGGCGTAGACGCACGTACCGCATATACTTGCCGCTAAATTGTAGTGTTCAGCACTATCGTGTTCCGGTCAGGTGGTAAAGTACGGCCTTGTAATTTCTGGCAGAGGGGCATAACACCTTAGGCCTCAGGAGTGGTAACGCATCTGCATTTCCACCTTGGTCTTTGTGTAGGTGTCTATAGGCTGCAGTCATCACTGAACATCAATGTGAACTGCATGCTTATTTACCACTTCTATTACATAAAAAAAAAATGTTAGGTCAGCCTTGGTCTTCCTGGGCCTCTGCAACCATCCACATTCGCATTTGTAGTATTACGTCACTAGCTTTAATTAGCCTGCTTTAATTCACAATACTGCGGATGATCAAGTGAAATCTTGTATTGAGATTACTATCAATCGAGTCAAATATCTGCAATTACACGAAAATTACGTTTAATTTTCTATGAAAATTGCAAAGACATCCTTGTCCATAACCAATCATGTTTTTTTTTTTTCCCATCCATTATATAGAAACAGAAAGCAAGCCATGTCTATAGCATTATTTCTGAACTAGCTGTGCCCGCGGCTTTGTCCACGTGAGAAAAAATATGATTATTCAGTATCTACCCAGTGGTGGGGTCAAAAGTCTTAGGAATCGGCGTGCATGTATGAAGATAATGATGAAGGTAGACGAGGCACGAGAGGTTTGTCTGAACCGGGATATCTGGCGCTCTACACTCTCTGCCTATCCCGTTAGGGACCTGGCGTGAAGATACATGCATACATATACCCAGTCGAAGTCGTGGGCGCAGCTAGAATAAAATTATCCTAAGTTACTCCTTATTACATCAGCTATCTGCCAGTGAAAGTCCCGTCAAAATCGGAGACACTCAAATTCTATTTATTTGTATGTGGGTATGTATGGTTGTATGCAGATAAAAGTAGCCTTAGCTACTCCTTATTACATCAGCTACCTACTCGATATTATATTTTTTATATAAAAATATTCGATATGATTCTTTAATTTGACATTACTTTTTTATTTTTGAACCGATTCACATGAAAATAACACTAAATGTTAGGTGAAACTTACCACAATATATTAATGAAAACCGCAAATCGAATAAGGCGTTTCTGAAATTAGGGTGCACAAACACACAGACAAACAGACATTTTTTCGGGATAAAAAGTACCCAGTGTTATGCGCCAAAGGTTGAAGTATAATCATACCAAGTTTCATTGTAATCGGAAAGGCAGATTTTGTGTGATGCTTGAACAAACAGACAGACAGACAGACGGACAGACAGACAGACAAAAAAAAGAGCCAATACTACGTGTTATCAGAGTGTGGGAAGGTAAGAGTCCATGAGTTGCTGCTAAGGTAAGATTTCTTTCACCGTGTACATCTATGTTGTTTGGGCTTATTGTAATATTTATATCTCCAACTATTATAATATTCGGAAATGATGAAAATTGTTGTAATATTTTATTTAATGAGAATAAGAATTTGTCAATTTTTTTGTAAGATGGAGACCTGTATAGTGAAATTATTGCAACATTGTTATTAATCGTAGCAACCAGGCAGTTTGACTCCAGAAACTCTGGTTCAAATATATGAACGTTTAAATCCACTTTGTGATATACAACTATTCCATCATTTTGTTTGTGATTTATTTTAGTAGCTGCATAACAGTAGCCTGTTAAATTCGGTATTATTGATGTACATGAAAGCCAACATTCCGTTAGAATAATAAAGTCACAATTAAGTTTTAAACTATGTAATAATAATTCTAGGCCTGATATATTGCAATTTATACTACGTATATTTTGAGTCAGTAAATTCTGGCGGTCTGATGTTGCAGGAATATTTTTGTGACATTCTTCTAGATCTTCAGTAAAACATTTGGATACGGCTACCTTATAATGGATTTTGTGAGGTCAATTATGTTAATGAAAAGGAGGCCGATAGAAAATTACGTAACTTCACGCCTGTAATCCCCGAAGGGGCAGACAGAGGTAAATGCATGCATTCAATCATACATGCAAACACCCACGACTCGCCGGTCACGTTTTGGCCCATGTAACAGGTGGCGAACCTGTTGCCATCTCCGGGCACATTACCAAACTCCGGGGTACTGGGAAACTTCCAGAAAATGGAAAAATCCCAATAGAAGCAGAGATAAAGGATTTTAAACCGATATCCCTGATAGTCCCCGACCCGGGAATCGAACCCAGGACCTCCAGCGTAATAGTAGTGGCCTGCTACCACTACGCTACTGAGGCAGTTTGCAGGCCGATAGAAAATATTTTAAATTATTATTTTCTTGGTTTATGAGTGTGTTTTGGTGGGTATTATAGTATGTGTTATGACAGTGGTATATGAGATAGTAACTTTTATCAATTTTATTTATGAACAATTGGACTGTGTGCATGGATGAGGTTGTATATGGAGAAGTTAGTGCGTGAGATATTTGTGGTGTAAGTATGATTTGTGTATGTGTATATATGTAGACGGTTGAATGGTATATGTGCGTAATTAAGTAAAATAGTAGCGAGTAGACATGATATAAATGTATAGTAAAGTGTGAAGTAAAAAACAAAATGTCTATAAAATCTGTCACAAAATAACGTTTTAGAGATTTTCGACAATTGAATACAAGTATATTAATATAATTAAAGAAACAAAAAACAACATTTTGAAAAGTAAATATAACAAAAAGTATTATTCTGTAGTTTGAATAGCATTTCGAGTAGACACATAGTCAAGTTGTTTCAGTATTTTTACGTAAGTTGTCTAAATCGTCTAGATTATATATACGGATATGACTGGAAGTTTCGTTCTTTTTAATGTAAACAATGCCATTTGTAGTCCAACAAATATCAAAACCATGGCTCTTTTGTAATTGTCTAGCCATGTAAAATACGAGTAGTTTCTGAGTTTTACTTGTAAGGGTTTCAGATACATATAATGGTTTTATTTGTTAGTTTTGATTTATATGAGTTGTATTTAACTTGTTACTTTTTTGTTTATTTGTGTTGAAAGTTTTTACGGCTTTTAAAATTTTGTCCTTCATTAGCACGGTGGTGAAGTCAACAATTACCGGATTTGATGCATCCCTAGACTTTAGTCTGTAAATGTCTTTGATTGCATTGTTTTCTATGGATATCCACGACGTCTTCCGCCTCGGTCGTGTAGTGGAGGCGGGAGATGTACACCGGCGTGTTCGGTTTCGCTGCGTGCAGACCTATATTGGGGTCTACCGGAGCCTTACCGCAGCTGTTCTTGTTGGTTCGCTGACGGCGCTTTCTCCCTTGTACCGTCACGAAACCATCGTTATCATCAGCCCGGTTCGTGGCCTTTTCAGGCCTGGGCTTCGCAGGGATCGTCGCACTGGGCCAACCCGTATAGGTAACCCGTATACCTGAGAATGCCACTGTGCCGGAAAATACAGGGCAATACCTATATATAATACATAAATTACCACCTGACCGAAACACGATAGTGCTGAACACTACCATTTAGAGGCGTGTCTTTCCCAGTTGCACAATTTCATTTTGAAGAGAATCCTTTGTTTCTCCGCTCTGTTTAGGTATATTTCGGATTTCAATACCAACTCCCCTCGTTTTTCTTTCTAAGTTTTCTATTTCTCCTCTAAGTCCTTGATTATGAGTTTATCGTCTTGTCTCTCTTTTTCAAGCGATGAAATTCGCTTTAGAAATTCATCATATTGATGAGACATTAAATCTAAACTGGACTTTAAATCATTGAAGCGCTTTTCCTGGTCTCTGGTGAAGGTGAAGAGAACATTTCCTTTATTAGAGCCAGTATATCCGTATTTTCCTCGTCAAATTTTCTCTTTTTTCCTCTCCGTAATGTTTGCGGCTAATGAGTGAAGATCAGGTTCAGATTCATAATGTTGTATAGGTGATGACTTACTTTTTGCCTTCGAAAATACAATGTTTGAGCTGCCCATAGTGCCTGCTTCAGAAGTACACTGTTGAGGGGCAGATGGAGAGGGAGGTACGATTTACTTTCGGCATTATGTTAATCAAAACGTCTAAACGCTTTCGCGGTCCAAGGGGAAGGGATATTAGGTAATGCGGTGGTGCCTACGCCCGCCAGCTCCATCACTGGAGCTCTACCACCACTCAGGGCTGGATTTAAACTTACTGCCGCCTCTTGGCGCCGAAAAAAAAAGCCGTCTTTATACTGAAATTTATCAAAAGCCGTCTTTATACTGAATTTTCGAAAAAAAAACTTATTTTGTTGACATGAGAAACAAACCCATAGAGCAACACGGGCCAAAGCCCGCGGCGGGCCGGAGGGCAGTAGCCATAGCGTTTATTACTGTTGCAAAACAGTCTGTCATTTTTTGAGGGGAGAAATACGGGTGACACACACACTACAAAAATCGTCTATTACTACGAAACTCACACCTTGACTTTAAAAAAATACATTTACAATTTCACGCACACATTTAAACATTTACCCCCTTATTCATAAACGCATTTTAGCTAAAGTGTTGCTAATCTCTCCTTTGTCTTTTTCTATCCTGTACATTAGACAATGCAACTGACAAAGACAAAGCATTCTAAAGCTAAAACGTATCTAATAGACGTTTATGAATAAGGGGGCTAGGCGACAGGCATAAAAACACTTAGACTGGGTTGCACCACGATATTTATTAAAATTAAAGTTATTGCAACATTTCACATCCTTTTCTAACTTAAAAAATCTGTTAAAGTTAGAAAAGAATGTGAAATATTACAATAAAAGTTAGAAAATAATGTGGAATGTTACAATAACTTAAATTTTAACAAAAAGATGTCGTGAAGCAACACAGGCTTACTTGTGCTTGTACTTAACAGAGAGAAAAGCCTGCATATGGCTACTCCCCTCCGGTCCGCCGCGGCGGGTGGCCCGTGTTGCTCTATGAACAAACCTAACATACGTTTAGGCAAGTTAAGAAGATAAAAGATAAGTATCTGTAATACTTATTTAAATTCTTTCGAGGGTAACAGGCGTCAGTCTTGAATAAGGTCCTGAAGATGGAGGTTGTTAAAGTGGTCTTCTGTTTGTTATGGTAAAGTGTTTTTTTTATTATTATGTGAAAGTGAAAGGCTTTATACCTGAACGTGGTTTGTGTAGTTCCGAGTGGGATAGCGTAAGATATATTATTTTGTCCGTTTAAAAGTATTAGTTGTTTAGTTGACGAGGTAATAAAATTTTTATATGTGCGGATATTTATTTAATTTAGGTCTATTTAAATGGTTTTGATTAATCGCCGCGAGTCATGCAAAAAAATTCAACGGTGGTCCAAATTTGGATGAAATGTTTGTGTGTGTTTAAAGGGATCTCTGAATAGCTGTGCTTTACTGTTTTTTTAATGTAATGAAAGTGGCAACTAGGCATGCAGTTCACATTGATGTTAAGTGATAACTGCAGCCTATAAACACCCACACAAAGACCAGAGGTCAAAATGCAGATGCGTTACCACTTCTGAGGCCTAAAGTTATGCCTCTTTGCCGGAAATTACAGGGCCGTACATTGCTACCTGACAGGAACACGATAGTGCTGAACACTACCATTTAGCGGCAAGTATATTAGGTAATGCACCACCGCATAGGCCTACGTCAGCGAGCTCCTTCACTGGAGCTCTACCACCAGTAAATTATACTGTATTACCTACTTGGCAGATATTTTCTTTATGTCACGAAGTGGCAAACTAACATACAGTTAACATACATTGATGGAGAGTCATACTGTAACTTATAAAATGGTCGAGGAGGACAATGGCTGTCACATGCGTCATACTCGTGAACGGGTGCTGTTGGTGGGGACTGGTCTTTTCTGGTTTGCAGGAGCTACATATCATTTAGTAGATAGCAGTTTTTTTGCATTTATGCTATGGACGTTCACATTATTTGATTTTTCACTACTAGATACTAGATACAGGTAATAGATTTCTTAAATGAGTAATAATTAGATTTTTTATAATTAGCTCTTTTAAATGAGCTCTCATTTAAAAGAGCTCTTTCTGAGTTTGTTGGGTAGCGGAGTTCTTCTCAGTAGTGACTGTACTTGGAACTCTGCTAAATGAATAACATTGATCTTAACAAATAAGTTTTTCTTTTTCTTCATTTGTCATAATTGAAGGAATTGAAAAACTTTGTGATTATTATGTTTTAACTAAGTAGTTGAAATTCTAATTTTTAATTTACTATTAATATATGTTTTTGCTTTTACTTTATGTAATGGTTATTCACTCTAGGTATTTTATGATTTCTTGACGTTTCGAAAGTATCTGTAAAGATCTATTCGAAATAAAAATATTTTCTATTTCTGTTTCTATTAACATTTTCATGAAACCAGAGATTTTAATGTCGTTACTGTTGGTAGAGCTCCACTGTAGGAGCTCGAGGGCTGGTAGAGCTCGCATTACCTAATTTATCTGCTGCTAACAATAACAAAAATAACCTATTAAGGTTTAAATCCCACTGCAGAATCATTTCGTTCAACCAGATATGCTGCAAACCTATTTTCTACGCATATTTTAATCAAAAATGTAGATAATATTTTTCTTTTTTTTTTAAGAAAAATTCAATAAAATAAAATTAATAAAATTCCATGCTTTCAAATCTATCATATAGTCTGAGATGGAATAATAAGAAACGTCGGGTTGATTTTAAAAATCATTTTAGTTTAATATACGCGAGATAAATCCGTAAAAATAGTTTTATTTCAATAATAAGTTTGTTTACATAATTTTTACATAAATTAATGCTATTAGTAACTTCAACGTAACTTCACGCCTGTAATCCCCGAAGGGGTAGGCAGAGGTAAATGCATGCATTCAAGCATACATGCAAACACCCACGATTCGCCGGTTACGTTTTGGCCCATGTAACAGGTGGCGAGCCTGTTGACATCTCCGGGCACATTACCAAACTTTGAGGTACTGGGAAATTTCCAGAAAATGGAAAAATCCCAATAGAACCAGAGATAAAGGCTTTTTCACCATTATCTCTGATAACCCCCTACCCGGGAATCGAACCCAGGACCTCAGCGTAGTAGTAGTGGCCTGCTACCACTAGGCTACCGAGGCAGTTACCGAGGCATGCTATTAGTGTTCAGCAGTATCGTGTTCAAGTAAGATGGTAATGTATGGCCCCGTAATAACTATCACAGATACATATCAACTAAGGTCTCAGGGGTGGCAAGGCATCTGCATTTTGACGTCTGGGTTTTGTGTAGATGTCTGTCTATAGGCTATAGTCATCACAGCTATACACATCCATGTCCCCTTTATACCATTAAAAAAACTACTAAAAGCAATAACAGTTTTATTTTTCAAGAACTTTTTTTAAGTAATACAATATTATCTTAAGTATTTTTTACTGGTGGTAGAGCTTCAGTGACGGAGCTCGCGGGCGTTGGCACCACCTCATTACCTAATATACTTACCGCTTAATGGTAGTGTTCAGCACTACTTGACCGGAACACGAGGTCAGGTGGTAATGTATGGCCTTGTAATTTCCGGCACAGAGGCATAACACCTTAGGCCTCAGGTGTGGTAACGCATCTGCATTTTGACCTTGGTCTTTTGTAGGTGTCTGCAGTCATCACTTAACATCAATGTGAACTGCATGCTTGTTTGCCACTTCCATAATATAAAAAAAAATCCACGTGTTAAAAGTTTTTCAAGGTTATTCGTAGACTTCTCAGATATTTATGAATAGCCTCGGATAGGTATCTATAATTCTATGTTATCGGCCTTTTATTGTTTTGCCGAGTTAATATTGTAACAAATTATTTAGATAAAGAGTTATCCTCTAATCCTTTGTGGATTTATGGAAGTAGGTCAATATATGTTTTTGCTAATCGTAATTACTCAGTGATTTTTGTGATCAAGGGCTTGTTAATACACAACAAGGGCAAAGCAAGAAAAGCCAGTAGTAGCTTTTAGCAAATACCAGTGGCGTGCATTTCATATAGTTTAGGATTTTTTTTTTTTTTTTTATCTTATGGAAGTGGTAAACAAGCATGCAGTTCACATTGATGTTAAGTGATGACTGCAGCCTACAGACACCCACACAAAGACCAAGGTCAAAATGCAGATGCGTTACCACTCCTGAGGCCTAAGGTCTTATGCCTCTGTGCCGGAAATTACAGGGCCGTACATTACCACCTGACCGGAACACGATAGTGTTGAACACTATCATCTAGCGGCAAGTATATTAGGTAATGCGGTGGTGCCTACGCCCGCGAGCGCCGTCACTGGAGCTCTACAACCAGTAAAACCGCTTCCCCCCAGAATTATTACGTTCGTCGAGAATATATCCATTAGGTTGCATATAGAAATATGGCCGCTTGTTTTTTTGATTAAATTATTTTATCTTTAAGCCAGCAACCTTTATTTGCAGCCAGATTGAATTTGGCACCTGTATGTCATTTAAATGAGAATAAAAAAATAATTTTAATCTATACATACAAATAAATAAAATTGGAGTGTCTGTTTGTAATATAAAATTAACCGTTTTTTACTAAATGCTTATGTATGTACACGGTGCATATACCAAAACAACATTTTTTACAATTTTTGTCTGTCTATCTGTCTGTTTGTTCTCGCTAATCTCGGGAACGGCTGGACCGATTTTGACGGGACTTTGACTGGCAGATAGCTTATGTAATAAGGAGTAACTTAGGCTACATTTTTACTAGCTGCGCCTACGACTTCGTCCGGGTAGATACTGAACAATCATAAATTCTCACGCGGACGAAGTCGCGGGCACAGCTAGTTCGATATATAAATAATAAATGTACGTTATGAACGTATATATATATTGGGTGGAACGTAAATATGCCCGCGGGGCAGGCAAGTGCCCAACAGCAGCCATGATTTTGTATATTATGTCTTTATATATTATGTTTATACATATATATATATATATATTGCAAATAATTTAGGTATTTTATTTGAAAAAGAATGCAAAAAAAAGTTTTTCTCAAAAAAATACTTTAAAAAAAAAAGCGGGATCCTAACCTAGTATAGTCAGAGCTTACAAGTGTCCCAACCCAATTCTACCGCAAGATACTATTACACACATATTATTTTTTCGTAGTAAATATGGTAGGGGTAGAATTGGGTTGGGACACTAAAAAAAAATGTAATGAAACAAATAACGTAATGTATGGGTCCGTAATAACTACCTATCACAGAGACATAACAACTTAAGTCTCAGAGGTGGCAACGTATTTGCATTTGCACCTCTGGATTTGGTGTAGATGTCTATAGGCTGAAGCCATCACTTTAACACCATGTAAGCAGCGGGAGCGTCTTCGAACGCATAATCTTTTTCTTCATAATCTCGTATGGCATAATAGTCTTACCCCCTTATTCATTAACGCATTTTAGCTAAAGTGTTGCTAATCTCTCCTTTGTCTTTTTCTATCCTGCACATTTGACAATGCAACTGACAAAGACAAAGCATTCTATAGCTAAAGCTGAATAATGGGGTTAGCATATAGTTTTTTCGCATAAATTACGATAAGCAGAGAGTTATGAACACAGGATGGTTTTATTGGCATAATTCTAAGTAACCATAATTTTCTTTAACCATAATATTAGTTAGCATAAATGTAAAGATCATAATTGCTAAACGTCTAAAGGTAATTTATTCGAAAATGCGAAACGCATAATTATTGATATATCCCCAACCTTGAAAGTCATAAATTTGATTCAGTTTATTTAGGAAGTGATAAGATTTATTTCTAAATAATCATCTCACTACAGTTATAATATGATTTTATGCATCCCAATATGGACCCGTATCGGCATGCTTGTTTCATAAAAAAATGTAGACGCTTTGCCAGACGGACGGTCAGGCCTACAAATTTATACTACTCTTCCACCCTCAGTTTTCAAGTCCGATCTTACATAGGTATAGAATAGATAACATCTGATTGGTTTGGTATGTCAGTTACAAGTAGATAGGTCTTGATCGCCCTCGGCCTTTTAAATATTTACATTCACTTAAATAATTTAAATCACTATATTATTATCTTATTTAACATCATTCCTGCATGTCCAAACTGTCATAGCATTCCTGTTTTTTTTTTAATAAAAAGATTTTGATTTTTAATTATGTACATAAAATTATTCTTACAGAAGCATTGCTGCATTTTTCTTCAACTTAAATTTCTAAAATACAGTACAAAAAAATACTTTACATTATACCTTCATCTTCTTTTCTTCTTTATACATCTAAAAATGAATGTTTATCTGTATGTCCTTTATAGAATCGTAAACTACGCATTTGATCATGTGATGATCTTCAGCAAAGTTGTTGTGCATGAGCCCACGAAGGTTTCCGAGTTGGCAAATCCGACAGATGGCGCCACTGTCATTTTTAAGTTGGTGGTGTTGCAACGCGCGCAGTGTACAGCTAGTCAGTTATAAAAAAACCTTAAAGGTACCTCAAATAGTTAAAGCAAATCTTTATACATAAAAATCAATTGCTGTTCGTTAGTTAGTCTCGCTAGAACTCGAGAACGGCTTTACCGATTTGGCTAATTTTGGTTTTGAATTATTTCTGGAAGCCCAGGGAAGGTTTGAAAGGTAAGAAAATATGAAGACATTGAAGGGGAAATAGTAAAAACCACAATTTCATTTTCCGATACAAATAGTTCTAGTATCTATCAAACCTTTGACACATTATTTAATTCTGAGGCAATACGAAGTTTGCCGGGTCAGCTAGTCAGTTATAAAAAAAAACCTCTAAGGTACCTCAAATCGATAAAGAAATTCTTACAATATTTTTTTTTCGTTACAATAATGTTCAGTAGGTACCTGTTATATTAATTGTGCGTTATAAATAATCAGCTTTTATATGGAAGCGAGAGCTGGGTATGCAGGAAAGAGCATGAAAGTAAGTTGAACGCGGTCGAGATGAGATCTTTGCGCAAGATCTGCGGTGTATCACTCACCGATCGCGTTCGTAATGAAGATGTAAGAAAGAGACTTTGTGTGAATGATAGTATCGGTGTAAAAATGAAAAAAGGCATGCTCCGATGGTTCGGGCATATAGAAAGAATGTCGAATGAGCGAATGACTAAACAGATATACAATGCGAATGTGGATGGTTGCAGAGGCCCAGGAAGACCAAGGCTGACCTACCATGACCAAATAGGTCGAGTTCTGTCTGATGGTGCGGTCAAAAGTCTTAGGAATCGGCGTGCATGTGTGAAGAGAATGATGAAGGTAGATGAGGCACGAGAGGTATGTCAGGACCGGGATATCTGGCGCTCTACACTCTCTGCCTACCCCGTTAGGGACCTGGCGTGAAGATACATACATAAATAATCAGTAGGTTGTTATCTAAAAATCCGTTCCATATCCGTGTTTCGGTTAGATGGTAATGTATGGCTCTGTTGTAACTATCACGGAGCCATTACACTTTAGGTCTTAGGGGTGGCTGTATTTTGAATGCATCTGATTTTTGTGTAGGTGTCTATAGTCTAACCCCCTTATTCATAAACGTATTTTAGCTAAAGTGTTGCTAATCACTCCTTTGCCTTTTTCTGTCCTGCGCATTTGACAATGCAACTGACAAAGACATTGCATTCTATAGCTAAAACGTATCTAATGTACGTTTATGAATAAGGGGGTAAGGCTGCAGTCATCACTTAATATTCATGTAAAAAGCTTGTTTGCCACTTTCGTTACGTTCAAAAATGAAATTACTATAGAAGTAAGAAACGGAAAAGATAACTCGCGCCTTCCTTGATAAGTACAAGCACAGAACATTGTTTTTTCTGTTCTGTGTGTATGCATATTCTGCAGGCATATTGATCGTCTTGCTCACAATTACATTGAGTCAAAAAGTAAAATCTGTAAATGGCTGATGTTACTATCATTTTAGCAGACAGAACAATTTGTGGCTTCTAGAGAGTCGTAAGTCCCACTCCACACGTACGCAAGCGAACATGCACACACACTCTCTCTCTCTCTCTCTCTCTCTCACACACACACACACACACACACACACACACCTAGTTATCATATATTCTAAATTTGTGTAATGTTTTTAAGTTGTTGTTATGATCATAGGGTATTGTCATTTTATTCTTATAATCTTTGCTAGTGTAGTAATTTTTTTGTGGAATCAGTGTATTTTTAGAACGTTTTTTATCATTCGGATGTGTACAAGACTAGACGCTCAATAGATACTGTTAACTGGTCTCAGGGAGCCCAAGATACAGGCTCTGCCTAGTTTGGGGCCCGACGGTTATTTCACGACAAATGCAAACGATGTCTATTTTCGTTTAGTTTTAAGCGTATTTTGTATCTGTGCCTCAGCTGATAATGGAAAATAAACGATTATTGTATTGTATAAAAAACTAAAACTTATTTCAAATACAATTGGCATGCGGGTTGTATCTACCTTGTCTATGAATATCCATAAATAACAAGATAGACTGACTCCCAATTATGTTTTTTATGTAATGGGAAATTGAACCTTCTTTCAGGTGGGGATTGTGCTGTCAAATCGTAACTTTTTTCAGTGTTGAGTGTTGACTTCTGTTGACAGTAAAAGAATTTTGTTATGTCATTCATGCGGTCATTTCATTTTGGATGAGCAAATTGTCGTTTTATAGGCTTAAAGAGCATTTTAACTAATGAATACTATATAGTAATAAATACTTTAAACTATATGTCAGGTGAGAGAATATATGTCAGGTATTAATTGTGAATGTTTATATGCCCACAGATATACCAACAAACTTAACTGAATTTATTGACATTCTTGGGACGGTAAGTGCTATAATAGACAACTGCAATACCGAATGCGTTTATATAATATGTGATTTTAACGCGCACCCGACCGAAAGTTTTTATAAAGAAATGACAATGTTTTACAAGAAATAAATAAACAAAATATAAACCTTCTATAGGCATTTTTTATGAATTAGACCGTATACCTATAACACGGTCATTGCCCGTGGTACACCTACTTAGTCCACCTGGGTGAACCAGGGGTAAATTTTTTTACCCGTGGTACACCTATTATGAATTGGGTGTACCAGGGGTAATTACATCTTTCCGTGGTCCACCTAAGTTCATCTAGATGTTCCAAGAGAAATATATTTTTCCCGTGGTCCACCTGTACCAGTGTTAGTGTAGAATGTATAAGATAAATAGGAGAGGAGCAGCAAAAACGGCAAAATTCTGTGATATAGGTAGCCCCGTAATGTTAATTGTACCCGTGCGAAACCGGGGCGGGCCGCTAGTTTCACATAATTATATAGGAAAACATTAATGTCTTATAACCTTCTATGACTTTAATCATAATTTCTGCCGAAAAACGTCCACTGCTGTACAAACCCTAAAGATTGCCAGAATGAACTGTCTAGGCCACCTCATACAATGATTGCCCGCAGACTTTACCAGGTTGTCGGGCCACCTCGTTTCGTCTTCATCCGGCACATAACTTAAGAGTATTAACAAGTTTTTTATCCGCAGTAGTGAGACCAAGTCTTGGATGGTTTAATTTTCTGAAACAGAGCTTGTGCTCTGCATTGCAAGCTCTAATCTCTTCGTATCAAACAGTCATCTCACACCGCTGGACTAACAGCCTCGTAAGAAAATAAAATATATATATATATATCCTTACGCTCGCACTCTCTTACAATCACAGCCCACAGTAGGTATATAAACCTGAGTTGTGGGTGCCGTTGTACACATACAACACATACACAAACACCCAGACCCGAAACAAATATCTGGAGACCATACAAATATTAGTCCTTGAGGATCAGACCGGCGACCCTTCGAATCAAACGGTCATCTCACACCACTGGACTAACCGCCTCGTTAGCCAATTAACTTTGTTTGTTTTAACTGTTGTTTACATAATCGTTAACAAGTTGGTGCGTAGTTACCCATATCTATTTACTTGTAGGTAGTTAATTACTGATTTGTTAATTATCAAAATAAACACTATAATTAGGTATGGCTATTTAAGTTTTCGGCATATCTTGCTATGCGGGTACAAATTAGATTCAATATATATCTAAATAGATGTAAGTTATGTGAATGCTAATACAATAAATATTAAAAATGAGAACCTACACCTATTACTTTTTTTGCTAAAGTGATAATGATGAGACGACCTTGCTGACTAAGGTTTTTGGACTAAGGTTGCTGATTTAGCTTCTTTATTCAGTTTATTCATTTATTTCATATAATTAGGCTCCTGGAGAGCACTTTTACATCGTCATTTTTTTTAAACTAACCTAGAGTGAATAACCACTAATAATAATAAAAAACACATAATAAATTAAATAGACACTGAACAATTTTGTATACTATGGACAGCATCAATTATTTACAAATTCCTCCATTTCCCCATTTCAAAAGAAACTGAGAAAGAATGAATTTGATCGTCATAATAAAGGTTATTCACTTGACAGAATTCCAAGGGCAGTCAATACTGAGAAGAACTCCGCCACTGAAGAAACTCAGTACAGCTCTTTTGAATTTAAACTTAAATCTAATACAGTCTGTAAATCCAAAGTACAGGTTTTCGAAATAGCCTGGGAGCGATCGCTTCAATCCCATGGTGTAGTGTCATTAAGATAATCACATGTTTTATAATAGTTGCACATGTATAAGCGTTTTTTGATAATTTTCTTAAATTTATTAATCGAAAGACTTTGAACATCTTCAGGTATTTTGTTAAAGAAGCGTATACATTGACCTCTAAAAGAATTACTCACCCTATCCAGTCGTGTTGTGTGCACAGACAACTTGTGTTTGTTCCCAGTATATATATAATCATTAGCTCTACTAGGAAATTCGCTAATATTTTAACGTACATACAGTAGTGCATCCCGACGCTCGCTATTGGCCTTATTACACGACACGGTATTCAGGGTCCGATAGCAAGGGTCAGGGTAGTGTAATAACATTTAGGGATATGGATCCCTAATTAGGGTGACCGGAGCGGCCCGGTCAGCCTAACGCCCTAACTACACACAGAGCAAATATGAACAGTATGAAACTACGTACAAAACGTTCAAAACGGCACACTCACATAAACATGCGCATCGACGCTCGAGTAGCGAGTGACTCGGAGCCGCAGCACCGCGAGAACCGCTTAGGGGCCTCGTTGATGCGCATGTTTGTGTGAGTGTGCCGTTTCAACGTTTTGTACGTATTTTCAATACTGTTCGTATTTGTTCTGTGACTGAGTCAGGGCCCTCTCGACCGGATAGTGTAATAAGCGGCCACCCGGTGTGAGGCCACGCCCACCCTTTCTGCCGGACCCTGAATATATACATATCGGAACATATTTCGAAAAGACCCTACTGAGTTTTGTTTTGGCAGGTTTTTTCTCAGTAATGTGGGCTTTGAAACTCTGCCAGTGAATGACAAAGAATGTCCCATATATTTTTTGTTTAGTCTTATCTTGCCGTTTGTAAAAGATAGTATGGAACACTCTGTTGATACCTATTTTTATTATTATGTATTTTTGGACTATTATGAATTTATTTACTTTGACATATTAATCAACGTATCAGTTGTTATTCGCTTTAATTTTACGAGTATATTTGTAATTTGACCTATCACAAGCAAATTCTATTATTTCCAAGTGATTAAATGAATTTTTGAGTTTGAGTTTGAATACCGTGTCTATAGCTGGCGTCAGGAAGTGTCGACCTCACCGCCCACTAGCTGAAGAATTTTCTTCTAAAAGAGGAAAAATCTTTTCTACTGGAAAAGATTTTTTCCACAAGTGTAGTCAGTCAACCGAACAATGGCGGTCAAGCCATTCCTATAGGGCGGTAGTAAAAATGATGTGCAGCAGCGTCCGGCGATAAAACTACTGCCACTACGATCAGCAATTCGCCTGCCAAGCTTGGCGATTATGGCATATTCTCCCTTAATAATGTCGCACAATACTGTTTTGGGCGTATATGGGAATGGCTTTGTCCAGCCGTGGATGACTTTACGCTGGGATGATGATGATGAAAAAATTTACTGGTGGTAGAGCTCCAGTGACAGAGCTCGCGGGCGTAGGCACCACCGCATTGCCTTATATACTTGCCGCTAAATACGCTTACACTCACAAATACGCTTACACTCACAGCCCCACAGTAGGTATAAACCTGTGTCGTGGGTGCCGTTGTATACAACATACAACACATACACGAACACCCAGACCCGAAACTAATATTTGTAGACCACACAAATATTTGTCGCGGTGCGGGGATCGAACCCGCGACCCTTCGAATCAAACGATCATCTCACACTGCTGGACTAACCGGGTCGTCTTAATGGTAGTGTTCAGCACTATCGTGTTCCGGTCAGGTGGTAATGTATGGCCCTGTAATTTCCGGCACAGAGGCATAACAACTTACGCCTCAGAAGTGGTAACGCATCTGCATTTTGACCTTGGTCTTTGTGTAAGTGTCTATAGGCTGCAGTCATCACTTAACATCAATGTGAACTTCTTGTTTGTCACTTCCATCACACAGGAGATTCTAGTAGGTGAGCTTTAAGAGATTTTGATGCCTAAGAAGTAATTTATATTGTTTCAGTATTACCATAACTGTTGAGCCAAAGAATAAAAGTGGGAGATCTGATGGTGGTTTACTTCAACGGTTTCCAGATGACTTTATGTTTGGAGTTGCCACGTCAGCCTACCAAATTGAAGGGGCAGTGGATGCCGATGGTATGTATTTTCACGCCTAGTCCCTTATGGCGTAGGTAGAGAGGGTTCACGCTTAATATCTCTACCTATACACAGCTTCGGAACCTATTCTATAATTACGGTTTGTTTTGATCTGCCCCCTTTTTGTTAACTATGTGGGCCAGGTTTTTGCTGCTTTTTTTAAATGTAATAAAAGTGGCAAACAAGCATGCAGTTCACATTGATGGTAAGTGATGACTGCAGCCTATAGACACCCACACAATGACCAGAGGTCAAAATGTAGATGCGTTACCACTTCTGAGGCGTAAGGTGTTATGCCTCTGTGCCGGAAATTACAGGGCCATACATTACCACCTGACCTGAACACGATAGTGCTGAACACTACGGCAAGTAGGTATATTAGGTAATGCGGTGGTGGCGGTACTCCGTCCAGTCTGCCCAAGTCGGCCTATGGAGGCTTTCTCCTCTTTCAAAGTACAAGCACACACAAGTGATCCTGTGCCTGAGATGATTATATTGTGTGCGTGAAATTGTTTATGTATTTTATCGAGGTCAAATTTTGAATTTCGTAGTAATAGACGATTTTTGTTGTTTGTGTTTGTGTCACACAAGTTTTCCCTCGCAAAAAAAAATAAATTGTTTTGCATCGGTAATAAACGCTATGGTTCCTCTTATCGGCTGAGGATCCGGTCAATCGGTGGCCCGTGTTGCTCTATGCGCCAGTCAGTTAGTGTTTATCAATTTAGTGTTTTTTTTATGTATCGGAAGTGGCAAACAAGCATGCAGTTCACATTGATGTTAAGTGATGACTACAGCCTATAGACACCTACACACAGGCCAAGGTCAAAATGCAGATGTTACCACTCCTGAGGCCTAAGGTGTTATGCCTCTGTGCCGGAAATTACGGGGCCGTACATTACCACCGGAACACGATAGTTCTGAACACTATCATTTAGCGGCAAGTATATAATGTAATGCGATGGTGCCTACGCCCGTGAGCTCTGTCACTGGAGCTCTACCACCAGTTTACCATTACACCTAGACACCTATTTACGCTCCAGTTGTCACTTAACACCTATGTGAACTGCATGCTTGTTAGCCACCATCATGAAACACAAAAAGAATTTACGGGCGAAATTTTATGTTAAGGTTAATTTTATATTGTGTGCCTTAATTATAATTGCGTAATTGCGTATATTGCGCGGAAATGAAAAATGTGGACCATTAAGCTATCGAGGTTGTTTTTTATTGACTTCGAGGTTGTTTTTTATTGACTTTATTAAGTTCTAGCTGTTGCCTTCGGCTTCGCCCGCGTGGATATCGTTTAAAAACTAGCCTATGTTTTCCTTTAGCCTTTCTCAAAGTCAAATCTATCTCTGTACCAAATTTCATTAAAATCGGTTCAGTCGTTTGGACGTGAAAAGGTAACAGACAGACAGACAGAGTTACTTTCGCATTTATAATATTAGTAGGGATTTTGCGATTTCCTCATTTGAGTGTGGCAGCTGTAATATGTAGTGCAAAATTTCTTCCATATTAGCATCTTACATTGCATATAATCTCGGAGTGTAGATGAACTAAACTCATTGATGAATCATAATAGGTTCGCCACTTACCTATTACCATAGAGCAACACGAGCCACCGGCCGCGGCGGACCGGAGTAGCCATAGCGTTTATTACCGATGCAAAACAGTGTGTCATTTTTTGCGGGGGGAAATACGTGCAACACACACGCACACTACAAATATCGTCTATTACTACGAAACTCACACCTTGACTTTAACAAAAATACAGAAACAATTTAACGGACACATTTAAACATATAGGCGACAGGTATAGGCCCATTTGGGCTTGTAATTTGACAGAGGGGAAAGCCTGCATATGGCTACTCCCCTCCGGTGTTGCTTTATGCCTATTACATACGGATTTAGAGCCGGCGCCCAGCGAGGCGTGGCACGGTACAACGTGGTATATGTTTTTAGAGGACAAACTATTTTACAAGGAAACGATTAGTTTTATAATATTCCATTATTTTATAACGCAGGTACCCATGTTAGTGATGTAACGAATATTCGCATTCGCATTCGCATTCGCGAATATTTGCGTATTTCTTGACATTCGCATTCGCACTCGCAAAATTTGTGCGAATGTTTTGCGAATATGTTTATCCGAAAAAATAAGTAAGATGTCAATAACAAAAAGGTAAATTAAACAAAGAAATACTAGTTTCTTTTAATATTTTGACAAAATCACACAGACAGTTAGTTATCTGACGTATAAAGCTATCTACCAGGTAAAGATTTCTGATTACTTTTTTCTGTTTCTCCATCAAACGCCCTGATATTTTTTTATTTAGAAGTTATAGTATACCAGACGAGATTAGTACGAGAATAGACGAGAAGGGCGCCGGGTGAAGGCCAGTATTAGAAGCTCTTCAGTTGATGTTTAATTCCGTCATATCCGTGGGCAAAACGCCACAGGCGTGGAACTGAAGTGTGGTGGTACTGCGCTTCAAAAAAGGTGACAATACCCTTCTTAAAAACTATAGGCCCATCGCACTACTAAGTCACGCCTATAAGCTGTTTTCGAGAGTGATTACGAACCGTATATCTCGCAGACTCGACGACTTCCAGCCTCCCGAACAAGCCGGGTTGCGTAAAGATTTAAGCACCATAGACAACATACACACGCTGCGGCAGGTTATACAGAAGACAGAAGAGTTTATGTCTAGCGTTTGTGGACTATGAGAAAGCCTTCGATTCGGTTGAGATTTGGACTGTGCTACAGTCACTCCAGAGGTGCCAAATCGACTACAGATACATCGAGGTACTAAGGAGCTTGTACGAAAACGCCACTATGTCGGTTCGCCTTCAGGACCAGAACTCGAAACCTATCTAATTGCAGCGAGGTGTGAGACAGGGAGATGTAATATCTCCGAAACTGTTCACCGTTGCATTGGAAGATGTCTTCAAGCTTCTGGACTGGAACGGACTCGGCATCAACATTAACGGCGAGTACATCTCCCACCTCCGATTTGCGGATGATATCGTAGTCATGGCTGAGACCCTGGACGACCTTGGCACAATGCCATGGGCCTTAAAATGAACATGGACAAGACGAAGATCATGTCGAATGTCCTCCTCCTGTTTTGGTCGAGGGTACTAAGCTCGAAGTTGTTGGAAATTATGTATACTTGGGACAAACGGTCCAGTTAGGTAGGTCCAACTTCGAGACAGAGATTAATCGCCATCCAACTGTGTGTGAGTGGCGACCTCGTACCGGAAGACGAAGCGTAGGCAGGTCCACGAGGTGGACCGACGACCTGGTGAAGGTCGCGGGCAATCGCTGGATGAGGGCGGCCTAGGACCGTTCGTTGTGGCATTCTTTGGGGGAGGACTTTGTTCAGCAGTGGACGTCTTTTGGCTGTAATGATGATGATGATGAGCATACCAGACAGACAGAGAGACAAAAATTGCTTTTTGTGTTTCTGCTAGGTACTCTTTTTTAATCGCCCCCTATCAGTTTTTTGGAAAACACTTGATTTTTACTCTTCTTTCTTACTCGTCTTAATATATTGCTAAGTTCCTAATAGATTATCAGGGACTTTATCGGTAAGTTGTGAAACAGGCCCTAAACCTTCTAATTCACATTGACTTGCAAATATAATTATTGGTTTTTATTACATTTATTGTAATACTTGATATAGTTTTGGTAATGTTAATAATCAACTGTTCATTAGAATTAACGAAACAAAAAATAAATAATGTTTAACAATATCAAACAAAAACATATTCTTCTCTTATACTTTAATCAGTCTTTACATTAACTGTCTACTATTTTGAACTTCAAGTATTTCATCTATTTTCAACCTAGAATAATAAACGAAACAAAAAAGATAACCTATATAAAAAGTTTTTTAGATAAAAACAAAATATTCAAAAATATTCATTATATCAACGGCAGATATTCGCATTCGCATTCGCGAATGCCTCATAATTGACATTCGTTACATCACTAACCCACGTGTAATTTAAAAAATGATAATAACTGGTGTCTCCCTAACCGAACCAACAAGGTTTCCGATTGAGCATTTGGAGCATAAAGGGCAAATGATATTATCGGAGTCGGGGCCGAAGACCTTAAACTAGCTAGTACATTTTCTCTATGGTGTGCACACTATAGGATGTAAGTCGCAGTTATGTCCCTGGGCTATCTAGCTCTCTGGATGTCTAGCACTGATAGTGAGGTATTGGTCAAAATTTGTTCAATATGATCGATAAACGTCACATAGGTAGTGTGTGAAAGAGATAACGTTCTATAGAGCCGAAAATACCCGAAATCTCTTTAAAGTCTATGTTCAATATTTCTTGCTAAAGACTGTACTTCCAGTTTTATACTAGACCACTGCAGTATCCACTCAGCAGTCATTTTGACAACAGAATCTCTTTCAATAATACATGTTGTGTTATTCCAGGTAAAGGCACATCAATGTGGGATCACCTGATGAAAACTGAGCCAGATTACGCAAAAGACAAAACAAATGCCAACATCGCTGCTGACTCCTACCACCTCTACAAGCGTGATGTGCAAATGCTGAAAGAATTAGGTGTCAAGATCTATAGATTCTCTATATCTTGGACTAGAATATTGCCCACTGGGTATCCGGACTATATCAATCACCGAGGAATTGCTCATTACAATGCTCTCATAGACGAGCTGTTAGCCAACGGTATTGAACCATTCCCAACTATTTACCATTGGGACTTGCCTCTTAATTTGAGCGTACATGGTGGTTGGCTAAATGAACACATCGTCCATTGGTTTGGTGACTACGCCAGAGTCCTTTTCAAATATTTTGGAGACAGAGTCAAGTTTTGGAGTACAGTTAACGAGCCTTTCATACATTGTCTTACGGGGTATACTGTTGGAATGCTAGCTCCAAGAATTAAACTGGAAGATGTCGGGTTTTATGAGTGTGGGCGAAATGTGCTGTTGGCTCATGCGAGGGTTTATCATATTTATGATGAAGAATTCAGGGGTATTCAAGGTGGGGAGGTAGGGATTCCTCTGGTGATGGAATGGCCTATTCCGAGCACGAATTCGACGGAAGATGCTGAAGCTGTTCAAGATTACATGGCATTTTATGTAAGTCTGAATATGATTATTACGAGTGTTATAAACTTTGTCATAAACTAACAGACCCAGCTGACAAAGTCCGCTGAAAGTGGTCAGTACGCCTATTAATATTTTCAACACCAGGAGAATTGCCAATTAGTTATTGCAATCTCGCAGGATCCCGCACCCCCTATCAATCTGGTGGATCCCGCACCTTCAAAACGCGGATCCGCGGTATTTGCTGCTAAAACGTTCGTAAAGTTTTGCGAGAAAACAAGTGGCGCGAGCGCGACTTTACCGCCTCGCACAAGGGTGCTATACGGGGTGAAGCAAAAGGATTATGAGAAAATTTTGAAGAAAGCAATAGCATATTTTGAGTTCGATGGTATCAGAGGAGAGTACCTGATTCTCCTCTATGATTATATGCTGACGATTTAGCCTACTAGCGTAGAAGCCGAGAGAGCATTTTCGGCGTCAGGATATATTTGTAACTTATCCAAAAAGACGGCTTGGAGATGATACTATAAATGACATTAGCTTTTCAAGAGCGTATTTTCAAAAGTTCATCATAAGTTACATGTACTACGACTATACATTTAAGAGAAAGCATCTAGATAAGAGGAAGTAGTGATTGTATATTTTATTTTTAAAGAAAAATGGAAAGAAAAATTTTTGACTTCAGGCGAGGCTCGAACTCGCGACCTACTGGGAATCTAGTCCAGCCGCTCTTCCAATTGAGCTACTGAAGCCCTGCCCGATTTGTCAAATCTTTCCTTCACATCTATTGCATTGCTTTATGGTAGCAGTAGCGCCATCTATTACCAACTATGCTAGTTAGGCAACCGATATAATAGACCCTAACTAGCATAGTTGGTAATAGATGGCGCTACTGCTACCATAAAGCAATGCAATAGATGTGAAGGAAAGATTTGACAAATCGGGCAGGGCTTCAGTAGCTCAATTGGAAGAGCGGCTGGACTAGATTCCCAGTAGGTCGCGAGTTCGAGCCTCGCCTGAAGTCAAAAATTTTTCTTTCCATTTTTCTTTAAAAATAAAATATATTTCACAAGCATGTGTTAATGCGAAATAATATCAAACAAGTAGTGATTGGATTATAAGTCATTGTTTGAATAACATTGATTAGGTACCTTACCAGTTTTTAGATGTCAATTGATATTATAACAATTTTCCTAAAATGCGGGATCCCACGGTATCCGCGCGGGATTGATCGATCCCGCATATCAATCCCACGGGATTGAATAATCTGTGGGATTGCAATCCCTATTGCCAATGGTATACCAGCACTGAATCATTCTTTTGAAGCCATTTTTGAAGATGAGTGATTTGTGTAGGAAGAGCGTCTTTATCCCTTTATCCTTGTTAGAGTAAACAAACTAAGGTAAAATAGAACTGGACTTGAATGGTTTTGGATTCTCTCCACTCTTTATCGAACTCTCCCCGAGGGAATCTCTTCTTTAAAAAAGAGGTTATATCCAGAGAAATAAGTAAAAATAATAATTATTTGTTTTCCAGATAAAACAATACATGGACCCAATCTACTCAGAGACTGGGAACTATCCTCAACGGTTTATAGACAAAATAGCGGAAGCCAGTGCTCGGCAGGGTCTCTCAAGGTCACGTCTCCGGCCTTTCACTAAGAAACAAATTGATTACATCAAGGGAACCGCTGACTTTTTCGCTATCAACCATTATAATACCGATGTAGTGTACAGAAATTCTTCAATTGATGGAATATATGAAGTACCATCGTTCCAGGATGATGCTCATTTTGGTATATACCAAGATCCTTCATGGCTGAAAAGCAACGATGAATGGTTGTCTGTATGTTGTTATTTTATTTTATTTCTCTCGTCAGCACGAGGTCCAATTTGAACCCCGGACCTTTGTCAGGCTTGCGCGGGGACATGGGGGGTCTAACACGTAGAGACCCTTTCGAGAATTTTGATCTACTTTGTAATGGGTTATATTCGGCGGGACCTCTCTCTGACTGCATCAATAGTTAATACAGCCACAGACAGACCCCGCAGAATATAATGGGACTATTGTAATGAAAAGTGATTTGCCAAACTTTGGGCTATGTGGGTGAACTGGGGGGACCAGCTGGCTAGGCCTATGGAGTAAGATCCGGCACTTGCCTATATTCAACCTCTCACATTATCGAATCCTACTTTAGGCAGGTGGTGACTCGCCTCTCCTTGGTGGCCCCCCCAAACAATCAACCCGAGGGTCGACGGGGGGCAACACTGTTGAGAGAGGCTGGGGGTGTCGAGAGGTGTGGCCCTGGTTTCACCATCACGAGCGAGTAATCTCGAGCTCGGCGCGGGCTTCCCCGCTATTATGCCTTTTGACACTTTCACCCCCGAGTGTATGGCTCTTGCAGAAATTTAGACAACAGCCTATTATCTAAATTTCTGCAAATGCTATACCTCTAGCGCCCCACTCTGACCGGCCAATGAATGCAAGCCAGAGGTGAGAGACCTGATGCTCTGTCCGGCCGTACCTCTGTGTGGCGGACGAGGCGGAACCCAGTTCTCTCGGAGGAACTCGAGATGATGGTAGGGGGTGGTGTCGCTACTCACCAGCAGCTCGCCACAAGCTGCTCTGCCCCCTTATTATATTTATTATTATTTAATGTCATGCATTAAAACTGATAAACAGGCATATCTATAATCTACATTGGTGGTAAATAATACTCTAGCCTATAAAGATCAGCATTATATAAGAAATAAAAGCATAAAAGCATTGCCACTCCCAAGTTAGTACTACTAGTGTTATCTCTTACCTCTATGTGCCAGAAATTAAAGTCCTGTATATTACCACCTGACTGGAACACGATAGTGCTGAATTATTTAGCGGCAAGTATATTAGGTAATGCGGTGGTGCCTACGCCCGCGAGCTCCGTCACTGGAGCTTTTTCCACCAGTAAATTCATATTATTTTTGTTCATCATAGTATCACACATAAATCCTGTCCAAACAATTACAGGCTAACCCACAAGGTCTGTACGACGCTCTCGTCTACGTAAAGAAGACTTACAGAAACCCTAAAATATTCATAACCGAGAGTGGGTTTTCGTCCACCACCGGTCTAAACGATGATGCGAGGGTTACTTATTTGAAGACGTATTTGGATGCACTGTCCCGAGCTGTAGCTGATGGGGTTAACGTCAAGGTGTACTGCGCTTGGACGTTGGTTGATGGTTTTGAATGGATCACAGGATATGCGTAAGTATTAAGACATATAATGTCGTAATGTAATAAAGCACACATATAATGTCGTAATGTAATAAAGCACACATGGCTCCGCGGCTGGTGTAGATTGCAATGCGGGCGCGGTCGAGTGTATGACAGGCGACCGCTATTGGCAATAGTAAAATGCGCGTTTCCGTTTGGAGCCATACACGTTAAGCCGTCGGTCCCGGTTGCTATCTATAGACAGCAGTCGTTAAACCTTGTCGGAGGCCTTAACCTTAAACCTTATGGACGGTTTAAAAACATCCGAAAACGAGTTGGCGTACTAACCCGCATTGAAGCAGTGCTAGAGTAAACCTCCAGGCCTCCTCCCAAAAAATGGGGAGAGACTCGTGCCCAGCAGTGGGACGTTTGAAGGGTTGCCATTATTATTATTATAATGTAGATAGTTTTGGCATGTGATGAGGAGTCGGGATGTGACGATTAGTGGGCGGTGGGACAGGTATGCATTCAAGCATACATGCAAACACCTATGATTCGCTAGTTAGGTTTTGATCAATTGATGTAATAGGGTATTTGACTAATATTTTTTTATTGTGATTTCAAAAAGTATATGAAATGTTGGTAAATATCGTCTTTAGAACCACTAGTCTATAACTAATAGTTTTTGAGATATCACCATTCGAAAGCGATCCCGACCCGTGGTACAACTGCAATGTCCAACTGGTTGTACTACGGAAAAGTAAAGTTACCTATATTTTTCTTTAAAAATAAAATATATTTCACAAGCATGTGTTAATGCGAAATAATATCAAACAAGTTACCTATAGTTCAACTGGTTGTTCTATGGGGAAACATCTTTACCAAATTATAAACATCTTTTCCGGAAACACTTTGATCGGATGTAATACATTTAGATTTCTATAGATTTATATAATACATTAACCCCTATTCATAAAAGCATTTTAGCTAAAGTGTTGCTAATCTCTCCTTTGTCTTTTTCTATCCTACGCGACTGATAAAGACAAAGCATATTACAACTCAAACGTATCTAATGTACGTTTATGAATAAAGGGGTAAAATTTAGATGAATATACTTAGATGCTCTACCATCAGTAAACAGTGATTTACTTTTGTATTTCAGAACCAGATTCGGGCTTTACGAGCTGGACATAAAAGACCCGAAAAGAAAGCGTACTCCAAGAAAATCTGCACTGGTGTACAAAGAAATCATCAAAACTAAAGTCGTCGACTACGAGTATAATCCTGACCCTTACTGCACTGATGTGGCCTATAGGGAACAAATATCAGTTGTTATCACCTCAATATGTATGATTGTATCTTTTATGTTATGAAAATTTGTGTGCCGATGTTGCATTGTAGCATCCTTTTGGCAGTTCAAAATAACTGCTAAAAGGATGCTAGGCTACTTTAGCACCCAAGATAAAGTTATAAAAACGTGATACGTTCGATTCTGTTACTTCAGGATTGTCTTGTGACTGACGTTTCGTTCCGTCGTGATGTCAGCAAGTGAAGCTTTAGGACGAAGAATGATTATTGTTCTGTTTTCCCAAAAACAACAATCTATTTTAATCTCATTATTTCAAACTGGGCCCAAGATTTCTTCACCAACCACCGTAGTATCACCGATAATCACATCATCAGCCATCACTTCATCCAAAAGACAACTGCTGCACAAAAACCATTCCCAAAAATTGTCACAATATACGGTTCTGGAGCTGCCCTCATCTAGCGACTGCTGGCGATATTTACCAGAAAATTTTCGGTACATTTCATGGGAGGCAGGCCGCCTACGCTTCGTTTGCACCCGAGAACTCTTTAGCTCCAACGGCCGTTGGTCCTGCTCACTGCCACTTGAGTTTCGGTATTCGGTCGGCTATGTCGACTCGCATAATTACTTTTCTCGCATTCTTACTTACTCTTCAATCGCATATACATTGGTTCGCATACGGATCTCTTCATTTCTAATTCGATCTCGTAGAGAAATGAGCATAGTCCTGCCCATTGTTCTCTGTGTGACCTTCTTATGAGTCCCATACTGAAAAATCACGTTTCAGTTCTGTTCCGTTCCGTTATCATGGTATATTTCAGCACTATCCTGCTCCGGTCTTGCTGTAACGTGATTACTGGTGGTAGAGCTCCAGTGACGGAGCTCGCGGACAAAAGCACCACCGCATTACTTAATATACTTACCGCTAAATGGTAGTGTTCAGCACTATCGTGTTTCGGTCAGGTAAAGATCAGCATACCAGGAATTATCATACCATTTTCTATAGGTTATACCTAGGACATTGGAAAGCGAAAACTTAAGTTTATAAGCAATAGTTTAAGTTAATATAAGATGTTAAACCTTCATTAAATAGTTTTATTTCAATGTGTGTGTACCTTAACTTTTTCTTCTTTTATATGTATTGGAAGTGGCAAACAAGCATGCTGCTCACATTGATGTTTAGTGATGACTGCAGCCTATAAACACCCACACAAAGACCATAGGTCAAAATGCAGATGCGTTACCACTCCTGAGGCCTATGGTGTTATGCCGTACATTACGCCGTACGTACGTAATAACAGGGCTGTACATTATTAGCACCTGACCGGAACATGATAGTGCTGAAAACAACCATTTATCGGCAAGTATGTTAGGTAATGCGGTGGTGCCTACGCCCGCGAGCTCCGTCATTAAAGCGAATTATTCCCAGTTGCCCCCGCGGCGATTGCCACCGGAGGCAAACGGGACAAAATTTTCCCAGTTGCCACCGGAATGATTGCCCCCGCTTCGGTTTCGCTGTACATTGCTTTCTCCATCGTAGAGAATAAAAGCGATTGGAAATATTACCAATCAAAAAAATAAAAATGGTGTGTTTCTTTTAAACCCAAGCGAAAACTAATAAATTAATATTAATAAGCAAGATAGTTTACCATGTTATAGGTTACAAAGAAAACAAAGATAACGATGTTAGAGCTTGTCTAAGCTGAAATGACGCGCCCCACTACTTAATTAGTTGCTTTCGATGTGTGAGAATAATGACACTTATTTGTAAACTAGCTGTGCCCGCGACTTCGTCCACGTGAGAAAAAATATGATTGTTCAGTATCTACCCGGACGAAGTCGTGGGCGCTGTTAGTATAAAAGTAGCCTAAGTTACTCTTTATTAAGTCAGCTATCTGCCAGTGAAAGTCCCGTCGAAATCGGAGACACTCAAATTCTACTTATTTGTATGTAGGTATGTATGTATGGATGGATGTATGGAGATAAAAGTAGCCTAACATACTCCTTATTACATCAGCTACCTACCGTGTAAGTCCCGTCAAAGTCGGATACACTCGAATTCTACTTATTTGTATGTAGGTATGTATGTATGTATGGATGTATGGAGATAAAAGTAGCCTAAGTTACTCCTTATCACATCAGCTATCGGCAAGTGAAAGTTCCGTCAAAATCGGTCCAGCCGTTCCCAAGATTAGCCCCGCCAAACAGACAGACAAACAGACAAAAATTGTAAAAAATGTTGTTTTGGTATTTTGGTAAGCGGTTGTTTTAATATTACAACCAGACACTCCAATTTAATTTATTTGTATAGAGTACATGCAAAAGACCTAAAATGTGTGTGAAAATTTTAAGCGTCTACTTGCTGCACTTATTATCCAGCAAAAATTGTACAAAAAAAAAGGTGTTTATCTTAATTGTATGCCGCCTTGGACCCCTTAACATTTTTATTTTCTTATTTTTAGTAATTAATTTTGTCTATAAAGCGGTAACAGAAATACAAAATTTGTGAATATGTTAGCTTTCTAGTTATCACTATTTATGAGATACAGCTTGGTGACAGACAGACGGACGGACAGACAGTCAGACAGACAGCGGTGGATTAGTAATCCGTAGAGTCCGTTTTTACCTTTTGGGTACGAAACCCCGTAAAAGATAAAACTAAGATACAGAATAGCTTAAAAATATTTGATACGATTTTTTAAATTGACATAACATTTTTATTTCTGAACCGATTCACATGAAACAAACACTTAATATTAAGTGAAACTTACCACAATATATTAGTGAAACCTGCAGATCGAATAAGCCGTTTCTGAAATTAGTGTGCACAAACACACAGACAAACAGACATTTTTCCGGGATAAAAAGTATCCAGTGTTGTGCGCCAAAAATTAAAGTATAATCATACCAAGTTTCATTGTAATCGGACCGGTAGTTTTTATGTGATGCTTGAACAAACAGACAGACAAAAATAATTCTAATCACATATTTGGGTTCGGTATCGATCTAGTAACATCCCCTGGTATTTATTTTTTCAATATTTTTAATGTACAGAATTTACACTTCTACAGTTTTATTATAAGTATAGATGTGTTACGTCCATATTTGAAATATGCTCGTGTGCGTTAATGCGATAGTGGGGCGCGTCATTTCAGCTTAGACGAGCTCTAACAGAGACACCTACATAGATCAAAGTAAGGAAAACACGGAAATGAAAACAAAATAAACATCATTTAAGGGAAGATGAAATAGGAAACCAATTTAATATCAATAGCAATTCCGAAAGACAATTAATCGCTATCAATTACTTTATCTTCGTTATCGTGGAAATTATTTCGATAATTACGTGTTATCTGACACTATTGAGTGTTAGTATCGAATTGGTCATCAAATATGGCGGTCACACGTCGTGGATACATATTTTGTGCGTTTTTTTTGAGTGTGCTTTCAGTTTTGTTGATCATTGTGGCCATTTCTAGTGACAGTTGGGTTAGTATCATTGTTTTTTTTCACTATTTTCTTAATTTTGGAAAATGGTTTACCCGTTTGAGCTGAAGTCTAAAGCTGGTTTGCATCATCCTACTTTATCTTTAGCAAATTTGTTAAAACTTAACTTCGTAACTTTACGCCTGCATTCCCCGAAGAGGTAGGCAGAGGTAAATACATTCAAGCATACATGCAAACACCCACGATTCGCCGGTTACGTTTTGGCCCATGTAAAAGGTGGCGAGTCTGTTGACATCTCCGGGCACATTACCAAACTTCGAGGTACTGGGAAATTTCCAGAAAATGGAAAAATCCCAATAGGCCTAGAGATAAAAGACTTTACAGTATTATCCCTGATAACCCCCTACCCGGGAATCGAACCCAGGACCTCAGAGTAGTGGCCTGCTACCACTAGGCTACCGAGGTACTTTAACAAATTTGTTAAAGTACCGGTTAAGTAAAAAAGTGAGTTGCACCATGTGAAAATGGTTAAATGACAACATTAATTTAATTTTCTGGCTGAGCTGCGCTGATTAATGTTAAAACTATCTGTCACATTATTAGGGATTAGGTCAACCCTGGTAACTAACCAATGTCAAAATACGCTGGTGCAACACATTCTGCAGTAACTGTTGAAGTCAATGTTATTGTAATTGTTACATTAGACAATTACCGTAACTTTAACTAATATTTTGGTGCAACCGAACCCGAGAAATCAGGAGCACCACCTAATGACATGACATGTATATTCAGCTACTTTTTTTGTAATGATGGTGGAAAACGGCACGTCGATTTTAAGTGAAGACTGCAGACTATAGACATCCATATAAAAGCCAGAGGGCAAAATTCAAACGCCTTGCCACCCTCGAGACATAAGTTGTTATATCTCTGTGAAAGAAGAAGAAGAAAGTCGTTTATTTGGCGCTTAGCCGAGAAACATACAAAGACGAAACAGGTTGAAAAACAAACAATTAATTGTAAAACAGTAACAGCACAAAAATAATAATAGTAGGTACACAAAAAAGGAGACAGAAAAAAAAACACAACCAACTGTGTATCAAAGTAAGTACCTAATTAATTATAATAGTAATTATCTCAATTTTTCTAATTTCTGTTTAATAATATTAAGATAGAGTTTTGAAGTTATTTGAAGAAATATAGAAAAAATATAAGAAAGAAAGAAAGAAAAAAAAGAAAGAAACACATTTATTGGTGCAGCCCTCATACCAATATCAGGGACTGTATACAAAAAAAACAGTAGAAAAAATAAACATTTACCCCCTTATTCATAAACGTACTTTAAATACGTTTTAGCTATAGAATGCTTTGTATTTGTCAGTTGCATTGTCAAATGTGTAGGATAGAAATAGACAAAAGAGAGATTAGCAACACTTTAGCTAAAATACATTTATGAATAAAATACAAATACGTACTAATACGTAATAATAAAAAGAAAATACTCAAAAAAGGGTTTACAAGAAAAAAGATAAATCTCTTATATTAAAACAAAAGTACCTACTTAAAATAGAAAATAAAAAACAAGATCCAAGGGCTGCACCAAATAGTTCCCAGTTCAGCATTAAGTCAAGCCGAAGCCCTGGTTTCAACTGGAAATATATACTTATGTAGGTGCCAAAAAATGTTATTATACCAATACATTATTGGAATACAATCAGTCTATTCAAAGCTACGCACATTTCAGTGCACGCGAGGGTCGTACATGACCAGTTTTTTTATTCGGCAAGAGAAGTTTCCATTTTTAGAGCAGCTACACAAAACTGCCATGCGATGCCGCATCGCAGGTGATGTATTCGTGCGAGCTCGCACATATTTGCGATGCGATGCGAATTCGCAGTTATGTGTAAGAGCCTTTAGCATTACACCGAGAATGAAACCAGTGGATATATAAAAATAGTGTAGCTACAACAAATACAAATAATAATATATATTTTTTTATGTAATAGAATTGGCAAACAAGCATGCAGTTCACATTGATGTTAAGTGATGACTGCAGCCTATAGACACGCACACAAAGACCATGGTCAAAATGTAGATGCGTTACCACTCCTGAGGCCTAAGAATCAGAAACTCATTTATTCATTTAGGTGACAGGCACCTCTTATGACATGTCAAAAACAAATAAAATAAATTAAAGTGAACAACAATTGATATATAATGTCACATAAAATAAAAAATATATGTAAAGTCAAGAATATCACTAAGATAAAACTAAATGTAATAAACTAATGTAAAAAGTATATCAGTAGAATGTCTCATTTCCCCTTTACAAACTGATAACAAAGAGTAAAGTGTAAGATTAAAGTGCAAGATATTAAGAGTAAGATGATATGTCTCTGTACCGGAAATAACAGGGCCGTGCATTACCACCTGACCGAAACACGATAGTGCTGAACACTATCATTTAGCGGCAAATGTATTAGGTAATGCGGTGGTGCCTACGCCCGCGAGCTACGTCACTGGAGCTCTACCACCAGTAAAAATTAATATTAAAAAAATAAATTAATTTTCCTTATATTACACGAGTTCGTCGACAGTTCAACAAACATAAGATCATTTATGTAAACAAGTTATTCCACATCTTAGAATCCTGCAATGATAAAAAAGGTATTATGTATTCCGTCAGTGGAACGAATCGCCGAAATATCGGACTATATCCCACGGGAGATGTTCATGTAAAATCAATTTTTTCACAGGGACCTCTAGCACTGTAGGTAATATACTTATTGAGTTCAATCTCTTGTAAACTTTTAAAATGTGTAAAAAATTCTCTCTTATACGAAAAAGGTCGAGAGAAGAGAGGTTCCTTCATCAGCATCATTATCACTCCAGCTGAATGACGCTTAGTGCTGGCCAAAGCCTTTCCCAATAACGCTAACAACAGTGTCGTGAATCATTAGGGGAGAATATGCCATAATCGCCACGCTTGGCAGGCGGATTGGCGATCGTAATAATGGTAGTTTTATCACGGGATGCTGCTGCCCATCCATATTTACTGACGTCCTATTGGAATGGTTTGACCCCCATTGTTCGGTTGACTGCACTTGCGGAAGAATTCTCTTCCAGTAGAAGAAAATTAATACACACACATATATATATATATATATATATATATATATATATATATATATATTTAATCTTTGCAACAAAAAATGAAATGTTTACTTAATATATTATTAATCTAAAACATAGTCACTTATTTTATACTTTTAAGTGATCGTTGGCATCTGCAAAAGTTAAAACTGCTAACAGATACCAGCGCTTCCCTTATTATACATATATCACTAAAGGTGACGTTAATACATAGGTTTCTCGTTAATTAAGTAACCAGTAAATAAACAGAAACAATAAAAAAAAAGTAATTAAAAACTTAAAAGACACTATACATAATGTACATATCCCTACATGGATGAAATCAACAAGTAGTTACCAAGATAAAACAATTACTCTGATATTATCTGTGCGATTGAAAAGTGTGTGCTAGAAGTATGCGCGTGTGTGTGTGTGTGTGTGTGTGTGTGTGTGTGTGTGTGTGTGTGTGTGTGTGGGGACGCAAGAGTTAATACGACAACCGAAGAAAAAATAACAGTTTTATGTCATAACCGTGAGAAGATCTTCAATTTCTTCTTATGTTTGAGATAGTAACCACTCTTTTAAAGTTCGCTTGACCTGTAATGTAGTTTTTGGGTAAATTGATGTCAATTTATTAATACGGTTATATAGTCTAGTACTAAGGATTCGGTAGTGGTGTTCTGCCAGAGTAGTTTTGAAGGTGGGGCATTTAAAGATTGCGTGTTTTCTGCGCTTCTTCTCATAATTTTTATCGAAAGGAAGGTTTTTGTGCTAAGTTTAAGACATATATAGTTTGCGGACTGAGAGAACTTTAGATTCCTGATACAAATTGGCACTTGAATATTGAAATGGTTTTTTAAAAGCGCCCTCTGTACGCGCTCCAAGCGCAACATATGGGTTTTATAGGTTCCGCCCCAGGAGGTAATACAATACCCAAGTAATGATTGCGCAAATCCAAAGTAAACCATTTTGATTGTATCTATGTCAACGGCGCCTCACAGTCTCACAAATATTGGAAATAGTTTGCGTATCCTTGCTACCAGATGATCAATATGTTTATTCCAACGTAGGCACTGGTCAATATAAACTCCTAAATATTTAATGACTTGAACCCTTTCTAGGCTTGCACAACTACAGGTAGTGTTGGTTAAAGGTGAACAAGTGTGGCAGGTAACAGAAAAGGTTGACCAAAAGCTGTGGGTGAGAAGACCATATATTTCGTTTTTGAAAGATTGAGTGTAAGAAGATTATTATTCAACCATCTAGATACCTTTGCTAAATATTGCTCAGCATATGTGATAAATAGCGTAGGGCCAAGCACGCTTCCCTGCGGAACTCCATAAGTAAGATACTCATCAGAGCTACAATGAGTTCCCACTTTGACGGATTGCCTTCTTTGATTGAGGTAATCTACAAACAAGTCCAGTGGCAAACCTCGAATTCCAATAGCTTCCATCTTCTGTATTAGCGAGGGGACGAAAACAGTATCGAAAGCCTTAGAGAGGTCTAGGAATATCCCTAAGGTCTTAAATTTTTTATCCATATTCGATAAAATAGTGTTGGTCAACTCAACTGCATCGTCGGTTCCAATACCACTTCTAAAACCGTATTGATTTGCGGAGATTAGTTTATTTGTTTCAAGATATTTTATTAATCTAATGTTCATTATTTTCTCGAAGATCTTGGAAAGTGTGGTAAGAACAGAGATTGGCCTGTAGTTATTGATGCATGTTTTATCTCCTGCCTTATGTATTGGATGCACAATAGCTTTCTTGAATATAAGGGGAAATTTACCTTTACTGATGCAGAGATTGAAAAGATAAGAGAGAGGTTCAAGCAGTATTTCCGCGGAATCTTGTAAGATTCTGGTAGAAACACCATCGTACCCTATTGCACAATTCTTTCGCAGGCTGTTCAGGATCAGATTCACTTCCCGTTCATCAGTTGGTATAAAAACCATTGAGTTACGAGGGGAACTAATGTTATTGGATGGTATAACAGTAGACTGTGAGTGGTTAAGAATATTGCTTGCTAGATCTCTACCAATATTAACAAAATAACGGTTTATTGCGTTAACAGAAGATACAGGATCACTGCACAATGAAAGTAGGTCTATTGAAGGTGGATTACGCTCAGGAATGAAAGAGATTCTTTTTAAGATCTTCCCGGTCTCTTTCGAGTTACCACGAGCATCACTGAGTCCTTTTTGGTGAAATTCACGTTTGACTTTTTTTACCAAATTGTTACAAATAATTCCATTAGTGGGCGGTGGGTCATCACGTCCCGGCGCCAGAAGAGGTTCACTTCCTAAGTGTTCATTGTAAAAATGTCAAATAGAAGAGCTATTGATGAGGATTGAAGAAGAACTGAAATATATTTTTGCATGATTTTGCAGATAAACATTTCCGCGTTTACGTCTGAAGAAATGTGTGTCTAAAATAAAAAACACTATATGAGTCAATACCAAAAAAAAAAGAAAAGAAAAGAACGTATATTATACGAAACTCCGTCCACGTGAGTCCGACTCACATTTGGAATCTATTTACGTCTTCAGGTACATAATTTTCACTAATCATCAGTGAGAACTGTATGGTTCTCTTTTTCATGTTAACTCTTTGTATACCTATTGAGTAACAATTATTCAAATTCCTGTTTTCGTAGTTCCGTACCAGGTTCATCTAAAATGAATGCTGTTAGAGTGGTTTCGCTCCTAATGCCTTCCCCTAATCATGATTAACTTGTATCTTCCCACAGTGCGAGAGGGCCATTTTTATCTCTTTTTACTAATGTAATAGAACGTATTGTTCGTCCGATCGTTTCGTTTGATTTATTGTGAACGTGACGAGGTTCGGAATAAACATACCTCTTCCCCGTAAAAATAAGGGTAAAACGATTTTTTTGGGTAAAATTGGATTATCTGGCGATTTATGGAATCGTTGGCTGATGTTCATTTATTGATTACATTTGTCATTATTTATCACTAGCTGTTACCCGTAGCTTTGCTCGCGTGTATTCCGATATTTGTTTTGACCTTAGAGATACGGTAGAACAAACTTAAAGTAATGGAGCTCGCGGGCGTAGGCACCACCGCATTACCTAATACTTGCCGCTAAATGGTAGTGTTCAGTACTGTCGTGTTCCGGTCAGATGGTAATGTACGGCCCTGTAATTTCCGACACAGAGGCATAACATCTTAGGCCTCAGGATTGGTAACGCATCTGCATTTTGTTCTTGTCTTTGTGTGGGTGACTATAGGCTGCAGTCATCACTTAACATCAATGTGAACTGCATGCTTGCTTGCCACTTCCATTACATTAAAAAAATATCAATCGACTAACTTCATTTTTCAGTAGATTCTACATCATTATGCATTATTGCACTGTCACACTACTGAGCAAAGCAATAAGGATAATTCCGTGCAATAATAGACTTCTTAGGTCACACATATAGTAATGTACTAATACAAATTTTAAGGATATTTTACAAATGGTTTCACATGAATAGGACGCTACAGTTGTTTAAACTACCTAAGTGTTTTTCTTGTCTAAGCCCTTTAAAACATTATTGTCTATATCAATTTTAATCGGTTATAATCAGGCAATAAAATGCATATCTATATATATATATATATAAAAATGCAACCCGTTTTCCTTGGTCACGGCATCACGCGTGAATGGCTGGACCGATTTGCCTAATATTGAATTTGAATGATTTTTGGAAGTCCAGGGAATGTTTAAAAGGTAAGAAAATATGAAGAAATTGAAGGGAAATAGTAAAAACCACCATTTCATTTTCCCATGCAAATAGTCCGTATCTATCAAACCTTTGACACATTATTTCATTCTGAGGCAATACGAAGTTTGCCGGGCCAGCTACTAAGAGTATAAACATCCACATTGAATTATCAACATAGGACAAAGACAATATTGTTAATGTAATATTGTAAAGTTAATATACTTACAGTACTCAACAATTAATATTGCACATCGAGCCTGCGAAAGAGACGATCGGCTCGTTTCGACTTCGTAGAGCGTTATCTCTGTTGCACACTGCCTACGTAAGCACTGACAGTGCGGTATTGGTCAAAACTTCATAAAAATGGTCGACAAACGTCAAATAGGTACGTACGAAAGAGATAACGCTCTACGGACCCGAAATAAGCCGAAGTCTCCTTCCTAGGCTCGATGTGCAATATTTATTGTTGAGCACTGTACTATAGCACTGTACTACGGCCTTAAAAAATCGATCACTGAGGCACACACAGCTGAGGAACAACAACGGTTTTGCTATTGCATAGCTTCTATCGAGGGCCTTGAGCGCGGGGACCGAATCCAGAAATTCCGTAACGAAAAAACCTCACGTTCCCCACTCCGACGGGCACGGAGGTGTGGCTTGAAGGCCGTGCATTGTCTAACGTCGTTTCTTTTCGGCTTTTCGGCAGTCTTCGACACGGTGTTTGTATGCGTGCAATTAGACGTATTGTACGACTCTACGAAGCTCGCACGAATCGAGACGAGCTGCTCCGAAATCGGACGAATACATAAGCAGCTGTTTATATGTATTGTAAAATAATAAAAATATTTCAAACAATATTATTTTTTTTATTTAATAAAAGGAAAAAAAATGTTTTCTTATCGGTCACCACGCTCAAAAAGTGTAACTGGGATTAATATCAAAGAAAAAAAGAAATACTGCATAAATAAAATAAATAAATAATTATAATTGCATAAGTTGATACAAAATGCTATGCAATAGCTTTGCCGCGGCAGTCCCCGAGTGCCACAAGTCAATTTTTTCGGGCTTTGTGTAGGCGGACTGTCTCGAGACGGCACTAGTCTACTTCACCGGGCAATCGGCGAGCGCAGAAGGCGCTCCAGCCTAAGGAATAACAACGTGTTTTCATGGTTTTTATGTAGATTTTTAAAGGCTTACCATGAATGCACATAACAAACAGATTCACCAATGAGAGCGCCGCAAAAATAAAAAGCACCTCTGTTCCAGGTAGTGTCAAGTGCAACTGCTGAGGTGCAGGTCCGAGACAGCAATGTCCGGTACGGCTTGTGGGGGGGTGAGCTGGTGCTCAACAACCTTGCCACCCCCTCTTACAACAGTCTTCATAGTAAGCATTTCTATAAAACTATATCTTACTGTTGGTAGAGCTCCAGTGACGTGGACGGCAATTACAGGGACGTACATTACCACCTGACTGGAACACGATAGCGCTGAACACTACCATTTAGCGGTAAGTAAATTAGGTAATGCCTACGCCCGCGAGCTCCGTCACTGGAGCTGTACCACCAGTAAAAACTTTAACAAATATAGTAATGCAACTGAGGCTTAATAAAAATAGGTATGTAACATAATTAATTAGCATTCTGCAATAAAACTTATTTCACTGCGATCGCCAACCCGCATGCCAACCGTGGCGATTGTGGCATATTCCGTCCCTCCATAGGGGAGGCTTTTGTCCAGCTGTGAGTATCTTTCGCCTGAAATTATGATGTACAAATGATGTACATCTTTGGTATAAGAATAGCTATTGGACCCAGAGTGGTTGACTAATCAAAATATCATATTTCCAGTGACATGCATCGCCGAGATGAACGCATGCGCGGTGAGCTGCAAGACCGAGAGCGCCGCCAGACTACAAGAGGTGAAATTCAAACATTAATATTAAACTTGAATGTCCGTTCATTGAAGGTTGAAAACTATTCAAAAACATGTACCTCCAAAAAGCTAGGGGTGTTTAACAAAGCGAGGCAGTATTTCACTTCGGGGCAGCTACTACAGCTTATAAGGCCCAAGTGCGGCCCCATCTGGAATACTGCTCTAATTTGTGGGCGGGGAGCCCCCAAATACCAGCTTGGTGCACTTGACTCCCTACAAAAACGCGCCGTTCGTATTGTTTACGATCCAGGACTTACAGACAGGCTCGAACATCTGTGCCTGCGCAGAGACATTGGGAGTCTGTATGTGTTGTACCGTCTCTACAATGGTGAGTGCTCTACTGAACTGTTTGACATGGTGCCACCGTCTCTTTTCCTACACCGTACTACTCGCCGAAGAGAGAAGTTCCACCCTCACCGACTGGACACCTGGCAGTGCTCAACGGTGCGGTTTTCAGGTTCGTTCCTGCCCAGAACTTGTAAATTGTGAAACGAACTTCCCTCTGAGGTGTTCCCTAGGTGCTACAATATGGGGTTCTTCAAAAATGGTTTCAAAAGAGTCCTTCAGGGCTGGCAGAGCGTTGGCAACTCCCCTGGTGTTGCAAATGTTCATCGGCGACGGTGACCACTTTCCATCAGGAGGCCCGTTTGCATGTCTGTCAACCTTCAGACATTAAAAAAAACCTGATGCTGGCTGATATACCAGAATATTGCGATCCACAGGGACCTTTTGTAACCTCGAAACTCTGTATGCTGTCACCTAGAGTCTTTATTTATGTGTTGAGGATGGAAAAAAAGCACGCAGTTCACATTGATGTTAAGTGATGACTGCAGCCTATAGACATCCACACAAAGACCAGAGATCAAAATGCAGATGCATTGCCACCTCTCAGATCTTAGTTGTTATGTCTCTTTTATAGGTATCACGGGGCCATATATCATCACCATCTTACCGGAACACGATAGTGCTGAACACTACCATTTGGCGGCAGATATCTCTCTCACCCCCTCTTACAACAGTCTTCATAGTAAGCATTTCCATAAAACTATCTCTTACTGTTGATAGAGCTCCAGTGACGGGGACGGCATTTACAGGGCCGTACATTACCACCTGACCGGAACACGACAGCGCTGAATACTACCATTTAGCAGCAAGTAAATCAGGTAATGCGGTGATGCCTACGCCCTTGAGCTCCGACACTGGAACTCTACCACCAGTGAACGTGTTAGTGGTCTAACTAAAGTTAAAGTTTCAGGGGTGGCAGCGCATCTGGTTTTGACTGTCATCTTTGTGTGGGTGTCAACTTAACATCAATGTGAACTGCATGCTTGTTTGCCATCTTAAAAAAACTTCTTCAGATTTCACTTTTTATTAACGTTCTCCTGACAAAAAAGGAAAGATTGAGTCCTGTAAGCCAAAATTAAACTGATTACCATGTAATTCTGATTCCAGGTGGAAGCTTTAGCCAAGGGTTACCGTCCGAACCAGGCATGTGTGGCTGTAACCGTCGTTGACACCACCAATCCTTGTAAGTATGGATCTCGGTCGACATTATTTCGATAGACACTTTGTAGTACATTGATGTTTTGACGTAACGTGCTAATTACGATCATTTTACGAAAACAATAATGTACTGCAAAGTAACTTTCAAATTGATTACGGAGATACAGAATCATCATGATCATTATGTCAGCCAAAAGACGTCCACTGTGGACAAAGGCTTCCTTCAAAGATTACCACAACGAACGGTCCTGGTCCGCCCTCAGCCAGCGTTAGCCCGCGACCTTCACCAGGTGGTCGGTCCATCTTGTAGGAGGCCTGCCTACACGTCTCTCGTCGTCTCGTAACTCTTCCTCCGGTACGCGGTCGCTACTCCAGAACTTTTCTGTCTTTACGGCCGTCAGTTCTTCGAGCTATGTGCCCTGCCCACTGCCACTTGAGTTTCGCTATTCGATGAGCTATGTCGGTCACTTTGGTTTTCATGAGGATCTCCTCATTTGACGACCCGGTTAGTCCTGCGGTGCGAAACCACCGTTTGATTCGAAGGGTCGCGGGTTCGATCCCCGCACCGGAACAAATATTTGTATGGCCTACAGATATTTGTTTCGGGTCTGGGTGTTTGTGTATGTGTTGTATGTGTACAACGGCACCCACGACACAGGTTTATACCTACTGTGGGGCTGTGAGTATGTATGTATCTTCACGCCAGGTCCCTAACGGGGTAGGCAGAGAGTGTAGAGCGCCAGACATCCCGGTTCTGACAAACCTCTCGTGCCTCGTCTACCTTCATCATTCTCTTCATACATGCACGCCGATTCCTAAGACTTTTGACACCACCATCAGACAGAACTCGACCTATTTGGTCATGGTAGGTCAGCCTTGGTCTTCCTGGGCCTCTGCAACCATCCACATTCGCATTGTATATCTGTTTAGTCATTCGCTCATTCGACATTCTTTCTATATGCCCGAACCATCGGAGCATGCCTTTTTTCATTTTTACACCGATACTATCATTCACACAAAGTCTCTTTCTTACATCTTCATTACGAACGCGATCGGTAAGTGATACACCGCAGATCTTGCGCAAAGATCTCATCTCGACCGCGTTCAACTTACTTTCATGCTCTTTCCTGCATACCCAGCTCTCGCTTCCATATAAAAGCGTTGGAGTAAGTACAGCATTATGTACGGCTAGTCGAGCCCGCTGGCTGAGATGTTTGGATTCTAGCAGCTTACCCAACGCTCCATTCACGCAATTCCCAGCAAGCACTCTTCTTTCTATGTCAGTGGTGTACCTACCATCCTTGCTAAAAGCACATCCAAGATATACAATTTCATCAACCTGTTCTAACACTGCATCATCTACTACTACCCTTGCATTTGTTCTCTGTTCATCTCTTTCAAATACTAATACTTTAGTTTTATCCACATTCAATTGTAAGCCTTTCTCCATACAATCCTCTTTCATGACTGTGACTAGTGCTTGTAGCCCAGATGGTGTAGAGCTAACAATTACCGCATCATCTGCGTAAAGCAGACAGTTCACCACTAAGTCACCCATACGCACTCCCACATCCATCAACTTCACCCTCTGGAGGCATTTGTCCAGATATATAATAAACAGCCTAGACGAAAGCACGCAACCCTGTTTGACACTGGGCTGTGAGTGTAAGCGAATAAAAAAAAAAAAATTCTGATTCGATTTTGCTGAGATCAGAGATACAGAATACGCCTTCTGAAGCGACTTTGAAGTTTGTAATTGAATTCATCTATAAAATAGAGCTCAGTAATATCCCCAAACTTCTCCGTAGTTGTAGTTTAAGTTTCATGTCATATCTGAGAAGCCGGTTAACATTAATTGGGTACTGAGAATCTCTGATTGGGAATACTTAGTAAAACACCTTTGTAGACTGTTTCAAACACTATACGTAATCGCTGAATCGAATGTTTGTATATAGTTGAATGTGTGAAGAGATAGCATGACGGAGTCTTAGCAACCTGTGTGAGTTGTTGTGTTGTTAACTTCAGTGAAAATATATGTAAAACAAATAAATTCTAATTCTATTAAATCTATTAATGAAGCGCGCATGTGTAATCCTACTACTATTATAAAGGCGAAAGTTTGTAAGTATGGATGTATGGATGTTTGTTACTCTTTTACGTAAAAACTACTGAATGGATTTGAATGAAACTTTACCACAATATAGCTTATACATCAGAATAACACATAGGCTATAGCTTATACATCAGAATAACACATAGGCTACAATTTTTGAGGTTTTTAATGTGAGGTCGTAGAAAAAACACATTTTTTGCGCTTACATTGCAAACGCTGACTGAATCCTACAAGATAGATCAAAACAATTTACTACAGTATTGTACAACTTAAAAAGGTCTACAAAAAAGTCCGTGATGGTATATGTTTATCTCTTAGGAATAACTTACAATAACCATTTTTTATCCTTTACTTTGTACGAGAAATAATGGCTTATTTACGAAGCGATTTTATGCAATACAGTAAATGTAGTTTATAGGAGCATACTGCAGTAGCTACCTATAGGCCTATGATTAGGGCTCTGCAGTGCTTAGTTACCGTATTTCTTACTTATTACTAGACTAGACGGGACGAACCTGAAGTCCACGCGAACGAAGTCGCGGGCAAAAGCTAGTATAGCAATATAGCAGTGTAGTGTCGTGTTCGTGATTGTGTTGTAGAAATATCTGTTTTTATTTGCAAACGAAATGTCTGAATAACGGCGACAACATTTACATACTACGGCGATAACACCTACACACTTGGTTACGTTATGACTTATTACTACCACAGCTGGTAAATTACTCATTACTCTTCTATATTTTTGGTTCTATTTAATAATTCGCTCTAGCACGTTCGAGAACATCTTGCCGAGATGTTCTAGTTACAAAAATAAATTATACAACACTTGTTGACAGTTGTCAGAGTGCCGCTCGTTGCCCGCCGCCGCACCGCTGCCGCGTTGCTTTTTTCGAGGGCCGGTCCATATAAAATATAAGGAAAACATCTCGTCGTTCTCACGTCGCCGCTCCGCTGCCCGCTAAATTCCAAGCAGCGGCCTTATGTCTCGGCCTTATGTCATCCGTGCCTGAAAAAAAAAATACAAAAATAAAAAAATATATATACTTACACTCACAGCCCCACAGTAGGTATAAACCTGTGTCGTGGGTGCCGTTGTACACATACAACACATACACAAACACCCAGACCCGAAACAAATATCTGTAGGCCATACAAATATTTGTCCCAGTGCGGGGATCGAACCCGCGACCCTTCGATTCAAACGATGGTTTCACACCGCTGGACTAACCGGGTCGTCAAAGACAAAGACTTAATTCTATGTGTTTTGTTTTTTCTTCACAGTGCAAACACCACCAGTAATCAAATTCAGCGTCTACGTTGCCCTACTCACCATTCAATTCCTGCATTTGGTGCTGGCTGTACTAGCAGCAGGTCTAGCCATACTGAATGCCACAAAGAATCCTACTGAACCTGTATTTGGTTTGCCAGGTAAGAGTTTTTATGGTTCTGTGATTTAAAAAGAATAAACGGAACTCTTAAATATCACTCGTGCGTCTGTCTGTCCGTCTGTCATAGACGATTTTCTTCAAAAGTTGAGTTGATTGAGCTCACTTTAATTTTTATGTGAAGAAGCAGTTCACATTGATGTTATGTGATGACCGCAGCCTATAAACAGAGGCAGAGGTGCATGCATTCAAGCATACCTGCAAACACCCACGATTCGCTGGTTACGTTTTGGCCCATGTAACAGGTGGCGAGCCTGTTGCCATCTCCAATAAATTTTAACTGACTTACCTATTAAAGAAAGATTAAAGAAAACATTGAAAGAATATTTTGACTTCGCCCTGGAATTAATAACCACTCCAGCCACTTTACCGCTAAGTTACCAATGCCGAAGAGCAGTTGGACTGGTTATCCTAAGATTGCTGGTTCGGTTCCGACCCGAAGTCGATTTTTCTTTGCCGCTTTCGTTACAGAAAAATATGTTTTCATAATTATTTTGTGAATCAGTATGGAATCTTAGAACGATAATCCAACTCACACTAGATCGGTTTTTTATCATTTAATGCAAATATCAACTAGTGTTGAGATTCGTTCAAATAATACGTTTCTGAAGAGCAAACGTAAACATACATAAAAAAGGTCGTGAAAATATTGTATTTCTGAGTATTTGGGAAGAAGCGTCCCGCGATAAATCTACCTTCACTACGATTGCCTAACACCTGCCAAGTGTGGCGATTATGGCATATTCTCCCCGAAATGGTAGTGTTCAGCACTATCGTGTTGCGATTAGATACTAATGTATGGCCCCGTAATAACTAACACAGAGGCATAACAACTTAAGTCTTAGAGGTGGCAACGCATCCGCATTTTGGCCTCGGGTTTTTGTCATCACTTAACATCAATATGAGATGCATGGTTGTTCGAACACCACCTTTCTTTAATAAAAAAAAGTGTAGAATTTCGAAAATGCAATCTCTGATCGAAGCGCGCATGGCTCCGCGGCTGGTGTAGATCGTAAGCGATCTACTCGGTTGTGCGATATGGACGCGATCGGGTGTATGATGGGTGACCGCTAGTGGCATAATTAAAATACGCGATCCGTGATCCGTGTCCCGGTGCTATCGACAGATAGCATTCGTCAAACCTTGTCGGAGACCTTATGGGCGGTTTGAAAATAGCCAACAGCGGGTTGGCCACTAACCCGTATCTCCACCACCACCGTACCAGCCCGTGGTGGAGTAAGCTCCAGGCCTCCCCCAAAAAGGAGACTCGTGTTCAGCAGTGGGACGTACAATGATTGCCATGACTATAATCTTTGATTGTAATCGTTAATTTTCATTTACAGGTTGTCTCTGGGTGAACGTAGCAACAGCGGTGGTGGGGTTAACCGTGCTCATGTTGTTTGGCATCTACTGGGCTGTTTCAGGTCTGAAGGACCATCTAGCGTTCTCTTACATAGCGCTCGGTTCGTTCCAAGCAGATCCAGGGTTGGGATTTTCTTACTGGTAATTTGTTTTTAATATTATCTTCTAAATATACGTAGCGTTGACGACACAAGCCGATACTTACTACAACACGAGTCCATGTTAGGGTCACCACGGTAGGGGAATGATATGTACATTACTGCTTGCATGATCCGTCATTTACTGAATTCATTTTGTTAAAAAAAATGTGAAAAATGAAGAACCGCTCTTCCGATTTTGTGCAAACTTCAGATAAACCATCTACTTAATAGTTGAAACAAAGCTTAAACATTTGGTTTCGATAGGTGAACCCGTTCTTGAGTTATAAAATTACAACGAAAAGTGGCATTGATTTTGATATATTAAATAGATGTAAATGTAAATTAAAATCTGTATTTTCTTTATGTAACGACACCGAATTTGTACTTTTTTTTTCAGGATGCTACTAGGAGCGGTCTTGTGCTCCCTGGTCAATGTTGCTTTAATAGAACTGAGGAAGTACCTTCTAGAAAAAGACCCCCCTCCTCCCACCATTAAAGTGGAGAACCATTCAGATGGCACCATATTTTTGTATTAAGTCTCGCAAAAGGTTTTATGTGATATAAGATGGATAATGTATTACCTCTGCTAGGTTAATAAGTATGCATTGTATGTATGTAATCACTGTATACAGGGTTAATTGAAATTAGTGCATCACCTTTCACTGGTGGTAGAGCTCCAGTGATGGAGCTCGCGGGCGTAGGCACCACCGCATTACCTAATATACTTGCCGCTAAATGGTAGTGTTCAGCACTATCGTGTTCCGGTCAGGTGGTAATGTACGGACCTGTTATTTCCGGCGCAGAGGCATAACACCTTAGGCCTCAGGAGTGGTAGCGCATCTGCATTTTGACCTTGGTCTTTGTGTGGGTGTCTATAGGCTGCAGTCATCACTTACCATCAATGTGAACTGCATGCTTGTTTACCACTTCCATTACATAAAAAAAAAACCTCTTGCAGGCAGCCTCCTTACATCAATATCAACAAAATTAATAGATTTTCCATACAAAAATTTTTTTTTGCCTCTAAATTGAATTTTACTCTGAGGTATAGGTTTGCCACGAATCTTGCCTAAGTAAAATATCGCCACGAGCAGAGGGGAGCGCGACTGCGGGGTGGCGGCACATAGCGGCGATAATGCTCTTTTGAACTTTTAAAAACATATTCTTGAAATTGAAAAAAATCGTAGAACAAATGTTTTTTTCTTAATGTAATGGACGTGGCAAACTAGCATGCACATTGATGTTAAGTGATGACTGCAGCCTAGAGACACCCACACAAAGACTTAGGTCAAAATGCAGATGCGTTACCACTCCTGAGGCCTATGGTGTTTTGCTTACTACCTGTGTTTTGTTTGCCACCTGACCGGAACACGATAGTGCTGAACACTACCATTTAGCGGCAAGTATATTAGGTAATGCGGTGGTGCCTACGCCGAGCTTCGTCACTGGAGCTCTACCACCAGTAAACAGCAGTTTTGAGCTGCCTGTGAAAGATGATGCGCTAATTTAAAGTAACCCTATATAATATGTTGGAACAGTCCATACAGTTGGGCAATAAGTCAACTTTCATATTATTAACATTTCAATTACGAAAATTTCGATAGTTTGTAAGAGATATTCTATTTAATTTTGTCGATTCGTTTTAAAGTTTCCAAAATACATGTACAAATCCAAACGATACAATACGGTATCGTAACTAAAACGTAACTTCACGCCTGTAATCCCCAAAGGGGTAGGTAGGTAAATGCATGCATTCAAGCATACATGCAAAAACCCACGATTCGTCGGTTACGTTTTTGGCCCATGTCAGATTTGCCCGGAGATGTCAACAGGTGTCATTCGAGGTACTGGGAAATTTCCAGTAAATGGAAAAATCCCAATAGAACCAGAGATTAACATACTTTATATCATTATCTCTGAGACAATCAACTAGTTTCGACTTCGTAGAGCGTTATCTCTCTTGCGCACTGCAGGAACTGATACTGCTGTAGTGGTCAAAATTAGTTGACAAAGGTCGAAAAACGTCTCGTTGGTAGTGTGCGAAAGAGATAATGCTCTACAGAGCCGAAAGTGTGCGAAAGAGATAATGCTCTAAACAGACGATCGTGTGCGAAAGAGATAATGCTCTACAGAGCCGATAGTGTGCGAAAGAGATAATGCTCTACAGTAACGATAGTGTACGAAAGAGATGATGCTCTACAGAGCCGATCGTGTGCGAAAGAGATAATTCTCTACAGAGCCGATAGTGTGCGAAAGAGATAATGCTCTGCAGAGTCGATCGTGTGCGAAAGAGATAATGCTCTACAGAGCCGATAGTGTGCGAAAGAGATAATGCTCTACAGTGCCGATAGTGTACGAACGAGATGATGCTCTACAGAGCCGATCGTGTGCGAAAGAGATAATTCTCTACAGAGCCGATAGTGTGCGAAAGAGATAATGCTCTGCAGAGTCGATAGTGTGCGAAAGAGATAATGCTCTACAGAGCCGATAGTGTACGAAAGAGATAATGCTCTACAGAGCCGATCGTGTGCGAAAGAGAGATGAGCCGAAACGTCTTTCCTAAAGTCGATGAACAATATTTATTGATGGGGAATGTAGCTTCATTGATCTTATTTATTTTATGTATTAAGATTAATTAAATATTAAATGTATTTCTAAGCATATGTTAAGTTAGGCATTCTATTAAATTATATTAAATTCTATCAGATTTGTATATTTTGTGCTCTTTTCAATTCAATTTTTAACCGACTTCAAAAAAAGGAGAAGGTTCTCAATTCGTTGGGATCTTTTTCTTTTTTATGTTCAAAAGTGCCAACCGCATAAAATTTTCATTAATGGTACCAGCGATATCAAAGTAGATGCGTCACTACCATACCACTCTTGAGAATTAGGCCACTGGGGTGGCAACGCATCTCCCTTTTTTCATCTGATCTTTATGTAAGTTCTATATGCTACAGTCATCACTTAACGTCAAAGTGAACTGCATGCTTGTTAGCCACTTTCATCACTAAATCAAGTTATAAATCAAATCAAGCATGGTCAAAACCGAAAAATGTCTTCCTCAGGCCTTAAGTACTCGAAAATCCAATGTCTTATGTTTATTTCTTTCCCTTTAGATCCCAATATATTTTTTCTACGGAAATAACTCAGCGTTATCTTTCTAACAATGGCACCATTCTAATTAGGTACTAAATCATTCTAATCACAGTACTAATTACAGAAGCCATCTTGTAGTTCGGAGAATTATCCGGGTAATATATTTCATGATACCAAAGAACTGATAGCATCTTTCTTTTGATGTAGATTTTAAATAAGAAGTAAGTATTAGGGATACCCTGCCCAGTTTATGTGATTTTTAAAAAAATAAACTATTAGATTCAAAACAGAAATAGATAATCTTAAATAAATGTTACAAAAATCATTTATCTCGCGTATACGATATTAAACTAAAATAAACGTACGTAACTTCACGCCTGTAATCCCGAAATGGTAAGCAGAGGTAAATGCATGCATTCAAGCATACATACACCCACGACTCGCCGGTTACGTGTTGGCCCATGTAACAGGTGGCGAGCCTGATGCCACCTCCGGGCACGTTACCAGGCTCCGAGGTTCTGGGAAACTTCCAGAAAATGGGAAAATCCCAATAGAACCAGATATAAGGGATTTTAAACCGTTATCTCTGATAGCCCCCCGACCCGGGAATTGAACCCTGGACCTCCAGCGTAGTAGTAGGGGCCTGCTACCACTACGCTACTGAAGCAGTAATAAACTAAAATGTTTATTTAAAATTCACCAGACGTACCGGTCGCTTTTCTGCTTGCTGTGATTAGCGTATTAAGTTATTATAGTAGTAGGAGCGCGCATGGCCGGCTGATGTAGATCGTAAGCGATCTACTCGGTTAAGCACTACGGGCGCCGTCGGGAAGTGTGATGGGTGACCGCTAGTGGCAAATTAAATGCGCGTTTCCGTGCTTCGGTGGGCACGTTAAGCCGTCAGTCCCAGTTGCTATCGATAGACAGCAGTCGTTAAACCTTGTCGGAGGCCTTATGGGCGGTTTGAAAACATCCGACAGCGGGTTGGCCACTAACCCACCCACCTCCACCAATCCGCATTGGAGCAGCGTGGTGGAGTAAGCTCCAAGCCTCCCCCCAAAAAAGGGGAGAGACTCGTGCCCAGCAGTGGGACGTATCATGGGTTGCCATTATTATTTATTACAAGCCTCGGCATCTACTATCATGATCATCATCACTCAAGCACAAAGCATTCCCCAATGACGCCCACAACAGTGTTGTGCGTCATCAGAGGGTAGGTATGCCAAAATCGTCCTTGGCATGCGGATTGGCTATCGTAGTGGCAGTAGTTTTAAGCAAGAAGCTGCTGCTCAGCCCCGTTATTATATTTACTACCACCCCTTTTGGATTGGTCCTTAATTCGATTAATTGACTGCGTTAGCAAAATAATTCTTTTTTTTTAACTTAATGGCATCGCTGGTTATGCATATTGCCAGTGTCAAGTAAAACGATATTTCGTATTCGTATTAAGCAACGTTAAAGTCAGAGTCAGTCAGTCAATTTATCAGTCCGTCAGTCAGAGTCACAGTAATTCGAGTATACTACCAAAACATTTACAATGAACTTTTAAAGGCAACCCGAAAGAATGTGTTTTCGCAATGTTATTGTATTACACTATACACGGACACTTTAGTAAGCCTATATCAAACAAAATGCCACCAACGTTATTTAATATATCTCAAAATAACACCAAGAAAATGAAATAAAATAAGAGCACCACACGCATCTTTCAAGGTTCCCGCCAAAACCCCCGAAAGAATTCTTCTTCACTCGTAAACGGTAGGGTTGTGACGTCCCGGTGCCTTAGTTTTGCATGCGGAAGCGCTGTAATTATTTTTTCAATTTAAAATTATACCTGTATATAGTTGAAAACCCTAGCACAGCATCCTTTTTCATTACTTTAATAGTATTAGTCAGAGCTTATCCGATTCAAATTAATCCAGTTGCCAATCTGCAAGCAATTGGACGACGGTACAGTCGGTACCGATAAACTATACCTAGTTTATGTTGACGTAGATTAGAAATATATTACGTGTTTAATCGGTTTTAAAAGATGAAAATATAAAAATAATATTTTAACTGGTGGTAGAGCTCCAGTGACGAAGCTCGCAGGCGTAGGCACCACCGCATTACCTAATATACTTGCCGCTAAATGGTAGCTATGTATGGCTAGTGTACAGCACTATTGTGTTACGGTCAGGTGGCAATGTACGGCCCTGTAATTTCCGGCACAAAGGCATAACACCTTAGGCCTCAGGAGTGGTAACGCATCTGCATTTTGACCTTGGTCTTCGTGTAGGTGTCTATAGGCTGCAGTCATCACTTAACATCAATGTGAACTGCGTGCTTGTTTATACAGAACAGATAATTGTTTACCACTTTTTTATGTATTAAAAGTGGCAAACAAGCATACAGTTCACATAGATGTTAAGAGATGACTGCAGCCTATAGACGTCTACATAAAAACTAGAGTTGCCACCCCTGAGACCTTAGGTGTCATGTCTCTGTAATGGTTACTACGGGCCCATACATTACCATCTAACCGGAACACGATAGTGCTGAATACTACTATTTGGCGGCAGATAAATTAGGTGATGCGGTGGTGTCTACGCCCTCGAGCTACTACACTGGAACTCTACCACGCAACGGTACTGCTATCAGCATGTGAATTTTATGCTGTTATTTCGATAATAACGATGGTAATGTTATGCGAAAGGTATTTTATAGGGATCACTGAAAATAATCTTTACAGCTGATTTGTTTCAAAGCTATAGAGTTACTGAATGGATTGAGTTAGTTAACAATTAAAAAAAGAAAAGTTATGCAAACTACTTCCATGACATATTGGATAAAAAAATTGTTCTTTAGAAGCCTAAATACCTATATTTGCAATGTGACTGACACTTCTGAGCCCAAGATCACACTTCAGGATGAGAAATTGTGAGGCTATATATTTATCTTACAATAAAATCGGCATACTAGTTCTGGACATTACCACAAGGCGAAAAATGTATTAAATTTCCAATACCATTGAACATATCTTTTTAAAACTAAAAATACAAATTGCGACCCAAGAAACTTGCAAGTAAAATGTCTCAGAGGGAACTGCAACGTTTTCTATCCATTAATAAAATAGATTAGACGCTTTAAACCAAGCTGACTGTATCTATTTATTAATTAAATTCCACGGTAACGTTTCTACTTCAATACCGTAAGTCTTGATATCTATACAAACAAATAAAATTGGAGTGTCTGTTTGTAAGATAAAAACAACCGCTTTTTACTAAAGCATATGTATGTATACACGGTAGATATACCAGAACAACATTTTTACTATTTTTGTCTCTCTGTCTGTCTGTTTGACGGGGCTAATCTTGGAAAAGGCTCTATTTTGACCGGACTTTTACTGGCAGATAGTTGATGTAATAAGGAGTAACTTAGGCTACTTTTATACTAGCTGCGCCCACGACTTCGTCCGGGTAGATACTGAACAATCATATATTCTCACGCGGGCGAAGTCGCGGGCACAGCTAGTACTAAATAGAATCTGACGCCTATGTTTCAGCGAAGGATTATGTAGAGGTGTAGGTGGGTCATTAAGGTAATAAAAAGGGAGTTTTTCACATCGGAGCAACTTACCAATGCTACCAACACTATCAGCACCACTACCACCAATGCCACCAACGCCACTAACGCCACCACCACCACCAACGCCAGCAACGCCACCAACGCCACAAACGCCACCAACGCCACTAACGACACCTACGCCAGCAACAGCACCACTAATGACACCAATGCCACACATGCTACCACCACCAGCAACGCCACAAACGCCATTAAAGCCTATGTAAGCCGCATGCAACTCTATTTAAAAAATTGAAGTAAATATTTTTTTCAGGTCTATAAGTAAATTTTCAAACTTCTATTCCCCTCAACCGATTTTGACGAAACACCAGTTTGTTTGCGAAACACCACACAGTTTTGACAACGCTCCTAATTAGATGTAATCAACCTGTGAAAACCGCGTTCAAATCCGTTGAGTAGATTCGAAATTATAACGTACCAGACAGACAGACCGACATAAACTCCAATAATTGTTTCTTTGGTTCCTTTTACTCTTCTTTAATCGCCCCCTATCAGTTTTTTGGAAAAATGTTTAATGTAGGTACAGTCACTCGATTTTTACTGTCTTATAGTATACATGTATAATGCAAATAGATATATTTCAGAGGGGATTTTGTTCAGCGGTGGATATCATTCGGCTCCAATAATGATGACAATATAGCACAAACCAGCGCAGGAACGACGCCACCCATACAGCAACGCGGCCCACCGGTCGCGGCGAACCGGAGGGGAGCTATAGCGTGTATTACCGATGCAAAACAGTCAGTCATTTTTTGCGGGGGGAAATGCGTGCGACACACACGCACACTACAAAAATCGTCTATTACTACGAAACTCACACCTTGACTTTAACAAAATACAGAAACAATTTCACGCACACATTTAAACATCTAGGCGACAGGTATAGTCCCATTTGGGCTTGTACTTTGACAGAAGGGAAAGCCTGCATATGGCTACTCCCCTCCGGTGTTGCTCTATGACGCCACCACATCAGCTTGGTTGAAGTATCAAAATTTCCCTTTCCTTTGACTGCAAAATAAATTGCCTAACATTAAGGCAGGTGTGAGCGAAATGTGTCCAGTCTCGTTAGACCAACGAAACTAATAGTGTAGATCCGTTTATTATTGGAGTGATTCCATGCAAATTGAAGTCAACACGTCCAGTGTAGGGCTGTTAGGTACGGTCCAAGTTATGAGAGACTTGAAATAAATAAAAAGTAAAACAGACATGCTTACACTCACAGCCCCACACTAGGTATAGTACCTGTGTCATATTATTACATATTCTCTGCCTGTGTCGTGGGCACCGTTGTACACACAGAACACATATACGAACACCCAAATCAAATGTAGCTCGATATCTTAGAGAAAGAGTTAATTGTCGAATGCAACTCGATTGGGCAGCGTTCGGGAAGCAACGATACATCTCCTCGTCCGACTTACTATAGTGTCACAAGAAAAAAGTGTTTGACCAGAGTGTTTTGCCAGTGATAACATATGAAACTGAATTTGGTCGCTAACTATGGGTCTCATAAGAAGGCCCAAGGACACGCATGATGCCGTTGGGGCAGAAGATTTCTCAAATGACGACCACGTATTGGAAGACGAAGCGTAGGCAGGCCTCCCACAAGATGGACGGACGATCTAGTGAAGGTCTCGGGCAATCGCTGGATGAGGGCTCCGAAGGACTGTTCGTTACGGCAATCTTTACGGGAGGCTTTTTTCCAACAGTGAAAGTCTTTTGATTGAAGTAATAATGATAATGAGGTCAATATGTAAAATTAATATTTAAGTTATAATTCTTAAACTTCTTCTTCTTCTTTTCGAGTCAGCGGCACGATACGTTTTAATTTTGTCAAATTTTGTCCGCCCAATATCTCGCTACAGCGACTGCAGCATCGTTTGCCTTTTGGAGGTCCTCTAAAGTGCAGGAGCAGGGGACTAATGAACAAAGAAGCATGTATTGCATCGTCTGAGATGGAGCCCCACAATCACATTGTTCCGTAGACGGAGGAGTGAAACCCCAGTTGTGCAGGTTTTGTCTGCAACGGCCTACTTGGGAACGTAATCGGTTAAGCGATTTCCAAAGAGACCATTGCAGATCTTGAAATTCTTAAACTTCCGAATACTAAAGATTAATGCATATTAATACTATTTACTGCTTACTTACCAATATCTCACATCCATGACACGAAATAGAAAATGAAAATCACACACTCTTTTTATTTTTAACTCTTACACTTGTGAAAGGGACCATACACCCAAAATTCAAGCGGCCAGTGCGCTCCCGAGTAATTTGCTCTGTCATCAATCATCCAGAGGCACTGTTAAGAGGATGTTTTGGACGGAAGAATAATGGTCCACACCAAATTAAAGTTGATATGATTGCTTTTCACCATAAATCATGTTTATAGGCGATTGCGGTTAAATTGGAAGCTTTTAAGATTGTCTTGGAGCCTCTGAGGCGTTGAAAAAGTTCTGATTGTAATCAATAAAATTTTTGGTTCTTTATTTCTAGCTGAGGCTTTTTACCGATGTTGGATTTAGTGACAGAGATCAAAGGTGTATGTACGAAGTAATAATGGTATTATTAATGGTAGGAGTGTGGGAATGGGACGTATTGTTCCTCTTATAAAAAGAGATGGGCCTCTGACCAAGCAATGTGATAGCGCCTAGTGGGTCGCGGCCTAACTTTTTTTGAGTTGGACTTACGTGGTTACTGGCTACAGTCACACCGCGGACACTGAGCCAAAATTCCATACAAACGCTTAATTTGGTCTATATTACACAGCCATCAATCAGTGACGTGTATTTACACGTGCACCTGTGTGCGTAGCACGTAGAGAATACCAAACGTCGCCCATAAGAGGGGACGTCGAAGCACAGTACAAATATGAACAGTATGGAAACTACGTACAAAACGTTCGAAACCGCACACAAACACAAAAACGGGCTTGGACGCTCGATGTAGCGAGTGACTCAGTACTGCAGAACCGCGAGAACCGCTTAGAGGCCTCGTCGATGCGCATGTTTGTGTGAGAGTGACGTTTCAACGTTTTGTACGTAGTTTCCACACTGTTCATATTTGTACTGCGGTCGAAGTGTCCTTTCTATACGTAGTATTATTACATATTCTCTGCTACAGTAACAGAGCTCGCGGGCGTAGGCATTACTTAATCTATTTGCCGCTAAATTGTAGTGATCGGCACTATCGTGTTCCTGTCAGTTGGTAATGTACGGTCCTGTAATTGTCGACGGGTAGATAGAAACAAATAATAATTTCATTCGTATATGTGATTTTATTATTAGCTTCTATCTACCAGTAGGTATATTTTTGTATTACCTTAATTTTCGCTACCCTTCAATTAACTTGTGTATCTGAAATTTAAAAACAAGATAAAGTATCGCAAACAATGTTTCGGTCGAGATAAATTGAATACCTGATATACGGATATAAATATAAAAGGTATATAGACCAATGAAAAATCACCGAGCGAGAGGACTTGCGTGCGGTATTACTTCAATAAATTATCTGACGTTCACCTGTGCTCTGTCGTCACGGTTATGGTTACGATGCATAAGCGGAAGCGGGAAGAGGAGCGTTTTTAACTACTTAAAAATTAAGCCTTTGGTTTCTGGCGGTCTGAAATATTAATAACTAGCAGTCCCGGTAAACTTCGCACCGCCATATTTTTTTTTCGTAATTACCTTTTTCTTAAAATAACGAACACATAAAAGAAAAATTTAATCAATTTAGTCCTTTGAAAGTGATGAGTGTGTACAGTACAATGTGTACATACATTTCGATGTTTCATTTTTATTTAAATTGATTAAAAGAAGAGTACGAAGTTGTTTACTCATGAATTTGTACGTTGCGTAGGCGGCTCGTCTTGTGACGGCTCTAGTCTGCTTAACCGAGAAATTGGGGAGCACAACACTCTTAGGCTAAATAAATTTACACAACTGAGAAGGGGGTCCCTGCGGGTCTCCTCGGGTAACGGGGTTGTGGGGAGAGGGAGGCACATAAGAGATATGCGATTAGAGGCGGTGCTACTTCCGCACGAGGCATCGGTTTTTTTTTTCTTGTAATGGAAGTGCCAAAAAAAATAATACATCTACAGCAAATATCACAAGCCCGCTTATTCTAATAATACATTCGCAGCCCATGCATTGAAACCGCCAATAAATCCTTTTTTTGAAACCGCACTTAAAAATTTGTTCACGCTCGTTTCTGAACTCACTGAAGGCTTCATCTTTTATAATTTGCCCTGATGGCTTTGGCGACATATTTTCTATACATTACTCAAGTTTGCAACTTGCAATTTTACGTGCAGTTGGATTCCAATTTAAAATATGGAACACTTTTGAAATGTAATCACATGACTTGTTTGATAGGGTAAGAGCGATGTATCTACACCAATTTTACGAATAATTTGCGTTGCGCATTTATACGGATTGGTACTGAGTATTATTTTTTTCGCTGGAAACCCTCTGTAGCGTCACCTCAACCCGCCTAAAGTAACCGCAAAAATGTAACTCTGTAAATTCCGGATTACATGAACTTCTCATTATCCATCCCCTACAACCTGAACAGGAATCCTTCAATATAAGTCACCACACAATACCGCCAAACCCTCCAAGGGAGGGTCGCCGAGGGCCGCCGTCTAAGGGATCTGACAGATCTTAACTGGTGGTAGAGTTCCAGTGTTGATGCAGGAGCTCGAGGGCGTAGGCACCAGCGCATTACCTAATTTATCTGCCACTAAATGATAGTGTTCAGCACTATCGTGCGCCGGTTAGATGGAGTATGGCCCTGTAATAATTATCACAGAGAAATTACTCTCAGGGGTGGCAACGCGTCTGTTTTTAGGGTTCCATAGTAAACAAGGAACCCTTATAGATTAACCATGCCCATCTGTTTGTCTGTCTGTCTGTCTGTCTGTCCGTCCGCGGTTTAGCGCAAAAACGATTGATACTAGAAACTTGAAATTTGGCACAAGTGTACACCTTAATGACGCCGACAAAGTGGTAGAATAAACTAATTTCGGTAACCTATTATTATAGGTATTTTTTTATATTGGATTTCCATATAGTAGGGGATTCTATCGTTGGATAGGTCTTTCAAAAATATTACGGATGTCTGAATATCATTTTTTGATCTAGTTAACTGTTCGTGACTTATTAAGCTTAAATTGAAAATTTTCGTTAGAGTCAAGTGTCCCCCCTACCAACTAAACGGTTGTTGTTAGAAATTTAAACGTTACGGCAATAGTAGCTAAATATAATGAAATTAAAAGTAAAACTATCACACTTTAGTTGGCCTTGCAAGTTTGCGAGTAATAGTCGACCGAATGTATTTTTTACTCGAAAATTTCGAACAAATCCATATAAATATTTATTTATTTTTTCATTACAATTATTACTCTGTTAATTCATTAAATAACCATATAACGCGCGTGGCCCGACACGCACTTGACCCGTTTTATATATATATAGATTTGCCCATGAAATATTGACAATACAAAGTTCTATAATATTCACTGATATAAAAGTAGCGAGAAATGGATATCCTTAAATCCCCGATGAATATATTACTATGATGACAAAAGAAAACAACACGAAGAATTTGAAAATCTAATATTCAGAGAGTACTTTAGTGTATTTGAAACAATCTTGTATCGGGTTCTTGGAAATCTCATGAGATTAGCCATCTGAACAAAGAAAAGAAAAGAGAAGAGAAAAAAAAAATTAAAAATTAAATTTAACAAAAAACAAGTGTAGTAAAAAAAAAATTAATTAAAAAAAAAAAAAGTATAAAGCCCCCACCCCTCTCTCGACTGACGATGCGTGCCTCCTCCACCGAAGCCCTTGAATCCCAGGGCACCCAACGCCGTCCTGCATGGCAGGCCAGAAGAAGCCGCAGCAGAGGGGGCCAGCCCCGGTGCTACATCCGCGCCGCGCGCTTCGCGCGCGCGACGATCAACTGACCTGAACAAAGAATCGGATGTATTACTCATGTCATTCAAATATTTTTTATTGATCTACGTCCTGGAGTGAAAGAACTTGAAGACGTAGGTACCATCTTCATAATTTCACTGATCCAAAATCGGTTAAAATCAAAAAGGGAAAGAATAATTGACAATCGGGTTAGGGACTTCGGTAGCTTAGTTGTAAAGCGGTTGGACTGGTTATCCTGAGATGGCAGGTTCAATTCCTGCCCGAAATGAAATTTATCTTTAAATTCTAAATTCACTCGCATGTGTTATTGCAAAAAATAAAAATGTTACAATAATTTCCCTATTCTTTAATGTGACGAAGGTGGCAAACAAGCATGCAGTTCACATTGATGTTAAGTGATGACTTGAGCCTATAGACGTCTACACAAAAAGCAGAGGTCGAAATGAAAATGGGGTGCCACTCCTGAGACCTAAGTTTTTATATCTTATTTTAAAGAAAAATTTGACTTCAGGCGAGACTCGAACTCGCGGCCTACTGGGAATCTAGTCCAGCCGCTCTTCCAATTGAGCTACTGAAGTCCTGCCCGAGTTGTTATGTCTCTGTGATATCTATTACGGGGCCGTACATTATAAGCCGGGTCGGACCGCTAGTTGTCATTATAATGTCTTATAATCATAGAGCAACACCGGAGTAGCCATATGCAGGCTTTCCCCTCTGTTAAATTTCAAGCCCAAATGGGCCTATACCTGTCGCCTACATCTTTAAATGTGTGCGTGAAATTGTTGTGTGCGTGTGTGTCGCACGCATTTCCCCCCGCAAAGAATGACAGACTGGTTTGCATCAGTAATGAACGCTATGGCTACTCCCCTTCAGTCCGCCGCGGCCGGTGGCCCGTGTTGCTCTATGATTAAAAGCCATCACTGGATTTTTACTACAAGTATTATTCCGTTAACTAATTACAAAGAAATTAGAAACAGCAGTTTAATCTCACTTGTGTTAACTCAACACAAAAGGTTTCAATTGATTTGAAATTGAAATCCACACATTAAAACAAACATCAATCATTCCAAAATTAATTAATATTACGACAGTTTTATTGTTGTAAAGTTTTGACCCGGACCCCAATTGTTTGCATATTCCAAACTAAATTTAATTTTAAATTACTTCTGGTTACGCAAAAACTGGTTTTGGGAATATTCTACTTCCCTGAATTATTTTACTTCCTCTTAGTGACGAAGTTAAAAAAATTTGGTGAGAGGAGATATTTTAGGGACTTTAGTGCTGGTAAAACTGATATAGCTGTATGTAATGGTAGAGTTTTTTAATGTAATGTAGGTGTCAAATAAGCATGCAGTTCAAATTGATGTTAAGTGATGACTGCAGCCTATAGACACACACGTAAAGATCAGAGGTTAAATACAGATGCATTTCCACCCCTGAGACCTTAGTTGTTAAGTCTCTGTGATAAGTTATTACGGGACCGTACATTACTGATGATGGTGATCATGAAGCGCATGGCTCGGCGGCTGGTGTAGATCGTGAGCGATCTACTCGGTTAAGCACTACAGGCGCGGTCGGGTAGTGTGATGGGTGACCGTCAGTGGCAAATTAAATGCGCGTTTCCGTGCTTCGGAGGGCACGTGAAGCCATCGGTCCCGGTTGCTATCGATAGATAGCAGTTGTTGAACCTTGTCGGAAGCCTTATAGGCGGTTTGAAAACATCAGACAGCGGGTTGGCCGCTAACCCACCCACCTCCACCAATCCGGATTGGAGCAGCGTGGTGGAGTAAACTTCAGGCCTCCCCCCCAAAAAAAGGAGAGAGACTCGTGCCCAGCAGTGGGTAAACGTGGGTTGCCATTATTATTATACATTACCATCTGACCGAAACACGACAGTGCTAAACACTACAATTTGGCGGCAGATAGATTAGGTAATGCGGTGGTGCCTACGCCCTCGAGCTCCTACACTGGAAAGGCAATCTACCACCAGTAGAAGCTTTTTAGTATTACCACAGAACGAAATCTATTTCCACCGAGTATTAGTACTTACAACATAGGTATTCTGGTTACCTAGACAATAATAAGGTAATGTAATTCGCGCGCAATATAAATAAGAAGCGCGCATGGCCCCGCGGCTGGTGTAGATAATAAGCGATCTACACGGTTAAGCACTTCGGGCGCGGTCGGGTAGTGTGATGGGTGACCGCTAGTGGCTAATTAAATGCGCGTTTCCGTGCTTCAGAGGACACGTTAAGCCGTCGGTCCCGGTTGCTATCGATAAATAGCAGTCGTTAAACCTTGTCGGAGGCCTTATGGGCGGTATGAAAACATCCGACAGCAGGTTGGCCACTAACCCACCCATCTCCACGAACCCGTACTGGAGCAGCGTGTTGGAGTAAGCTCCAGGCATCCCCTCAAAAAGGGGGGAGACTCGTGCCCAGCAGTGGGACGTATAATGGGTTGTCATTATTATTATTATATAAATTAATTCGCAAAGGAGAAAACACATCAGTCTGCCCGGGACCACAAAAGCTGAAAAGCAAAAGTTTTAAGTAAGTAAGTAAGTATTTATTTGCATAAAATGTAGGTAACAATTGTTGGATGGAATTGATTATACTGGTAACCTAGTACATTTTGTCACAATGCGACGTGCAAATATTATTAAAATAATATCGAATAAACAATGTCAATCTTAATAAACGAAATTAATTACAATAAAATTAAGGCAATTCATCAATTAATTAGTTAATTATAAAACCTACCTAAAATATGAATAATAAAATACCCAAATAGTGACATAATAATTGATATACTAATTGTATGGTCAAATTTAAAATAATCAAAGTTACGAATACAAAATGTCAGAAAAATGTGATGCATTACATACAGTCAAGATTTTTTTTTCAAGTCAATACATTCTGATACAGAATAGAAGCACTTTATTTCAAATGAGTGTAGCTCGCGAAAATCTAAGAACATGTTAAATCCGATAACTTATTTTATTTCAATGTAATTGTATCAGAGGTTCTTTTAGTACAAGTATATCTACAAATGATCTATAAATATAAATATAAATACGCTTACACTCGAAGCCCCACAGTAGGTATAAACCTGTGACGTGGGTGCCGTTGTACACATACAACACATACACAAACACCCAGACCCGAAACAAATATCTGTAGGCCATACAAATATTTGTCCCAGTGCGGGGATCGAACCCGCGACCCTTCGAATCAAACGATGGTTTCACACCGCTGGACTAACTGGGTCGTCGAATATATAGTTATGAGTTTTCTTCAGCTTAGTGCCAGCCAGTCGTTCCACTAATTAATATTGCTGATTGGTCTCAGCGTGGTGTTGACACAACACATGATTTGTTCATAATGGATAAATCTTTATTTGACCGGAGAAGAATACAAGTAATTGAATTGACTTCTTACAATTCACTTTTATTATATAGCTGGCCAAAAATTTGTTATCGTCAAATACATATTTTTTTATTGATTGTATATAACTTAACAAATGTTTTTAGATTATGTGGGGATATTTTTGACAAATTTTCTACGAAAACACTTATGTAACAACAAAATTTCATCATAAAGCTATCCGGTATATTCGTAAAGACCCTGCATAATATGTGCGGTCAAACGAAATAGTTTTTTTTTATGTAAATGACGTGGTAAAGAAGCATGTAGTTCACATTGATGTGAAGTGATGACTGCAGCCTATAGACACTTACACAAAGACCGAGGTCAAAATGCAGATGCGTTACTGCTCCTGAGGCCTAAGGTGTTATGCCTCTGTGCGGGAAATTACAGGGCCGTACATTACCACCTGAACACTACCATTTAGCGGCAAGTATATTAGGTAGTGCGGTGCCTACGCCCGCGAGCTCCGTTACTGGAGCTCTACCACCATTAAAAAATCCATCACTTATTTTAACCTGTTCTACATAGATAGCAAACCCAATACTATTTCACGCTGTTTCTCAATGATTTTATGTGACCATAATTTTCCATTCTGTGGAAACAAGGAATTATGGCCATGGTGTACTGTGTGTAGTTTGACCGGACGGTAAAAGCGTAATATATCATGGGGACAAACAGACGGTCGCGCTGGAACATAGGCACAAGTGCAAGGTGGAACGTACCAGTCACAATTTTAATATACTTTATTCCTGCATCACACTACCCATTGAAATAGAAGTTCCACCTGCACCAACCGAACAATGGCAATGCTCAACGATGCGGTTTTCCCCTTCGTTTTTTCCCAAAATATTCAAATTGTGGAACACACTTCCCTCTGACGTGTTTCCTCGGCGCTACAATAGTTCTTCAAAACTGGCGTCAAAAGAGTCCTTCAGGGCTGATAGTGCGTTGGCAATTCCCATGATGATGCAAATCAGCCAAGTAAAAAGTACGAAACTAAAGGGACAGAGAAAAAAATATAGGCGTTATCACTGTCCAGTCGAAACCGGTGAAGCGGTGAAAAAAAGGAGCGAGCGAAAGGAGCGAGGGCGGAGTTTACATCAAGTTAAATATAGGTAAGTAATTATACTTGTACCCCTACAGTCAACAATCTGTGAGGTTTAGTTACAAAAGTACGACAATGGGCTCCTCTCAGGACCACTCACGTATATTTTGGATTCCCCCTTTACGTGAACTAAAGGTAAGTGTCACTGTCCAGTAGATAATGGGGATTCGATGATAATAACGAAACGCCCGCGCCGGTAGGGGAGTTTGGGGGTGGAGCTCCCCCAAACCTAAACTGCCACTGTCCCTTCACGACCAAGGAATCGGTGAAGTTAAGGTATGAGGCAGGGGCGGGGATTAGGGAAGCGTAGCCCAGGATACATGTAAGAGGATTACACACCCATGATTTATCTGTTAAAATAATATTTTGTTCTTGTACTAAAGTTAATGATTGTTTTATATTATTTCGCATTAACACATGCTTGTGAAATATATTTTATTTTTAAAGAAAAATGGAAAGAAAAAATTGACTTCAGGCGAGACTCGAACTCGCGACCTACTGGGAATCTAGTCCAGCCGCTCTTCCAATTGAGCTACTGAAGCCCTGCCCGATTTGTCAAATCTTTCCTTCACATTTATTGCATTGCTTTATGGTAGCAGCAGCGCCATCTATTACCAACTATGCTAGTTAGGCAACCGATATAATAGACTTTTCAGTTTATTGAATATCGTAAAGAAGTCGCTTTTACCCTTAATAATTGTTTTATATTATTTCGCATTAACACATGCTTGTGAAATATATTTTATTTTTAAAGAATCGCGAGTTCGAGTCTCGCCTGAAGTCAAATTTATCTTTCCATTTTTCTTTAAAAATAAAATATAAAGTTAATGAGTTTACTTAGTTTTCATCAGGGGCATTTTATATTCCAAGGCCACAACTGAAAATTATGAAAAGTCCCTACACTTTCAGTTACGAAAAACACCAATATAACGGAAGCTACCCTGATTACGTAATCAACTGTACTCATCTCACCCAACCCTTAATTTTTCCTCAACTTTTTAATGAAACCATCTTTGCGTGATGGTTTACCCGAAAAATAAAAGCTTTATAAGGGTGCGATGCCAGTGTAACCATACCTAAAGCTAACACCTTTTATGCAAAATTACATACATTACTTTGTAACCGGAACATGATAGCGTGAAACACTTTCATTTAGGAACAGACTTTATTTCTTTAATTCACTTTATAAACATAGCATTCGTAAGATAACGCTTGATTGTGGTAAAACGTAGATATTTTGGACGCATAAAAATGGTTTTGGAGGTAACGACACAAATCGCTCAATATCTGAGTAGTGCAACAATTTTCTTCTACTGGAAGATAATTCTTCTACTAGTGTTATCAGTTAACCGAACAATGGCGGTCAAACCAATGGGACAGTGGTAAGTGCAATAACGCAAGATGAGCAACAGCGTCCTACGATAAAACTGCCACCACTGAGATCGCCAATCCGCATGCCAAGCGTGGCAATTATGGTATATCATCCTTGATAGGGAGGCTTTGGTTCAGCAGTAGACATCGTTCGGCTGATATAATGATTGTAGTTGGACCGCAATCGTTTTTATTTTTTGACACAGAGGCGTAAGGGCTTAGACCTCAGAAGGAGCAGCAAAGCATTTAAGTATCCAACAACACTTCGGCTTATTTCGGGTCTGTATAGCGTTATCTTTTTCGCACCTTACCAATATGACGTTTGTCCACCAAAGGTTATGATCAAGTTTTGACCAATACCAGACTATCAGTGATTACGTATACAGTGTGTAGCAGAGACAACGCTCTACGAAGTCGAAACTAGCCGATTGCCACTTTCATAGGCTCGATGTGCAATATTTCTTGATGAACACTGTACATTAAAATCTTTGGTTTTGTGTAGATGTTTCTATGTTACAATATTCACTTGCCACTTCATGATAAAAAGCAATCGTTTCGCTGTCTTGCTTCAACCAATACGTGTGGCCTATGTTAGAGCAAGACAGGGACAATCCGATTCACCGAAATATATTTTTGGAGAAACAGGCCTCTGGTGGATAGTGCAGAGTAGAGCGTACCACTCGCGACCCATTTTCTGCTAATGCCATACGGATATCGGACGGTTGCATAGATTAACTACCACACAGAATGTTCGGACTTTGGTTACATCACAATTGTTTGAGTTGCAAATACTCTTAATATTAAGTACAAAAGTAGGTACATACTGCAGTCTTGTCGCTGAAAGGGGGAAAGAGAAATTGTTCATTATAACGGTAGGGTATATGACAAAAAGTAATTGAATCGGTTATGAAAAGAGACATTTTATAAGCATACATACACAAACAACATACACAGATAAACTCATATCACGATTAGGTATTCAAGAACAACACAAATAATAGAGGTGAAGCAGTAGTCTTCATTGAGTTGTTTTTGAACGTCTAAAGAGCCTGAGCGTAACGTATGTATATGTGAAGAGAGGCTTATAACGGTTACTGTAAAAGAATATGTAGTGAAAGAGAACGGTGAAAAGGAATTTCATAGCTGCATTAATCAGTAATCTTGATTTTCATGTTTACTCCCGTAGCTTGGTTAGTGTGCGATTGATTATTCTTGAATTGAGTACAAGAACGAGACACTTTTCCCTTTTTGGAACTAGCAGCGCACCTGGAAATTATTTTTGAATTTATTTCATTTTCTATTTCCTTGTCATCTAGATAAGTAAATAAAATTGAGGAAAAAGATGTCGTTGTTGTGTTTCAACAACGGCACCTACGACGGAGTGTGATTGGCTGTAGACAGGACTGTAATTGTAAGCGTAGCGTATGATTTTTCTTGATTTATAAAATCTTTATAAAAGTTTAGATGCACTATGCCCATAATCCATACCGTCGATCACTCTATTGCCAAATTAATCTATGCATCATGCGTTGAAATGACGCTACATTGTGTTGTGATTACCGCTATGCTTTTATGCGTTGGTTTGCGCGAGTTTTGGAGTGATTGCAATTTACGTTCTATTCGTCACATTTAAGCCGCTTTCGAGTAACAATTCCCTATACGTTAATCTGTGGTGTCCATGTAAATAACGGCTTGTGACTACTTTTTGGCATATAATGGTGGTAGAGCGCCGCCTCCCCGCCGTAGGCACCACTGCATTACCTTATAATATACCTACCGCTAAATGGTAGTGTTCAGCACTATCGTATTCCAGTCAGGTGGTAATGTACGGCCCTGTAATTTCCGGCACAGAGGCATAACACCTCAAGCCTCCCTTAAGGAGTGGTAACGCATCTGCATTGTGACCTCTAGTCATTGTGTCTATAGCTGCAGTCATCACTTTAAATCAATGCGAACTGCATGCTTGTTTGCCGCTTTCACAACATTAAAAAATAATAATAATCATAGTTGGACTACTGTTGGTTACCTGTATACAAGTACCCGATATATCTACCGCTAAACAGTAGTGTTCAAGTTAGAGGTTAAGTTAATGTTCATGTTTAAAAGGTTAATGTTTATCCTACCTAATAATTATCACAGAGGAAAAACTACTTAAGTTTTAGGGATGGGAACGCATCTGTATTTCGATCTCGGCTTTTAGTGTTGATTTCTATAAAAATAGTATTAACGGTGAAATATTGTAAAATATATTAGCAATGTGAAATCTGTGCTTGTGTGTTTTTCTAGGATTCCGTACAGCAAAGATGATAAGCAAATTTAGAAATTTTGGAAATTCCACTACGGCTTTATTTTGGGAGTTCCTTACTACACATAAAATTGTTAGTCCGAAAATCATGATCCATAACACGTTTTCTATAAACTTCAGTAACCATAATAGTCAAAAGGTTTTAAAATTTTCTTGAAAAATCCTGTAAAAGAAAGATTTATTTTTGAGAAAACTCACCTTGTGAAATGACCAGTGGAAATTCACTTATGTATCTTAACGCCACTTATGTATCTCTAGTGTGTAGAGCGCCAGATATCCCGGTCCTGACATACCTCTCGTGCCTCGTCTACCTTCATCATTCTTTTCATACATGCACGCCGATTCCTAAGACTTTTGACCCCACCATCAGACAGAACTCGTCCTAATTGGTCATGGTAGGTCAGTCTTGGTCTTCCTGGGGCTCTGCAACCATCCACATTCGCATTGTATATCTGTTTAGTCATTCGCTCATTCGACATTCTTTCTATATGTCCGAACCATCGGAGCATGCCTTTTTACATTTTTACACCGATACTATCATTTACACAAAGCCTCTTTGTTACATCTTCATTACGAACGCGATCGGTGAGCGATACACCGCAGATCTTGCGCAAAGATCTCATCTCGACCGCATTTAATTTACTTTCATGCTCTTTCCTGCATTCCTTTACTGCACAACTTTTAATTTGTAATTGGACCTATCAGACAAATTCTATTATTTTCAAGTGATTAAATAAATTTTTGAGTTTGAGTATAAAACTCACTTTTCCGGACCACACCAGGTACACCTGATTTAAGTCATAATGTTGATTGAAATAGATAAGTAAAGTTATTTTATTCCTTGTCTCCGTCACTTGCAATGTCAATCGTTTAAGATGGACAAAGACAAAATGGAGATTAACAACTGTTGGGCTAAAATACGTATATAAAAGGGTGTGTTTATTATACTTAGGGTATACCGTAAAGGCTTCCTGGTTATTGATGCGGAGCGAGGCGGTGGAGATGATGATTCTACTGATATACTTTTTACATTAGTTTATTACATTTAGTTTTATCTTAGTGATATTCTTGACTTTACATATATTTTTTATCTTGTTTGACATGTATATCAATTGTTATTCACTTTAATTTATTTTGTTTGTTTTTGACGTATCGTAAGAGGTGCCTGTCACCCTAAATGAATAAATGAGTTCCTGATTCTGATTCTGATGAGCAAGCGGGTATTGCGGGGCAGACTTGCGGACTTTGTCTGTCCATGACGCGGAGCGAAACAGCGGTGCGGAGCAGGGTGTAAAAACTTAGTACAAAAGCGATGGCAATCCTATTAATGTAAGGGCAAGTGAACGTTGTTTAAACGTATCAATAGATGGCGTGCATCTACAATAAGTTTTGTCCCAATTATGTTCATTCATAATGTTCTCAGATGTGGTACACACATGTCATGCTGTAATTGCGTCGTATGTAATATTGCTTAAAAAACAGTGTTTTTTGGCGTTTTTCGTGATTTTTTCCATCGAGTTTAGATGTATGAAATGCACGTCACAGATAGATATACAGAAAACGGCCAAAAATACTGTTTTATAATGGAATAGCAGTTTATAGCTACGCACAAGCTATTGACCTGGTTGTAGTTCCAAAACGAGTCGCCAGACGGCGTAAGTGAGCTTTTGCTTTCTTTAATATTGAAAATTGGTCTCTTTTCAGTATGTATTATAGTACTCTGTGGTGCGGAGCCAGCGAGTATGCGGAGCGAACTTGCCGACTGTGTGAGTTTACGCGACGAGTCATAGCGGAGGGCGGCGCAGTGGACAATCAGTTCTGTTGTACTCAGGGTGTATAAACTTAGTACTAATGCGACGGCAATCATATCAATGTCAGGACAAGTGAACGCTGCTAACACGTATCAACAGATGGCGCGCCTATTTGTTCCAGTAATGTTCAGAGTTCATTCATAATGTTGGCAGACGTGGTACATACATGTCGTGCTGCAATTGCGTCGTATGCAATATTGCTTAAAAACAGTGTTTTTTTTGCGTTTTTCGTGATTTTTCCATCGAGTTGAGATGTATGGAATGCACGTCACAGATAGATATAGAAAACGACCCAAAATACTGTTTTTACAATGGAATTGCAGTGAATAGCTACTCACGAGCTATTGACTTTAGGTTGCCAGACGGCGTAAGTGAGCTTTTGCTTTCTTTAATATTGAAAATTGGTCTCTTTTTCAGTATGTATTTGTCGGAGAATAACCTAAATGTGACTACTAGCGCCATCTAGTTCAACTTTAATGTGACTATTAGCGCCATCTAGTTTGTCGGAGACGTAACCTAATTATGAATAGGATAGATTGCTTAATAGAGAATGCTAGGTGGCGCCACGGTCGGCTTAGGTACTTGGATTTGTTACCTTAGAGGGGATAGTTGCTTGCCAATATCGTGTTTATAAAGGCTGGCAAATAGTTCAGAACAGTTAACGTCAGTGAAATTAATGTGATATAAAGCGGGGGTAGTACTGAATTAAGTTGGCAGAAGACTAATGATAGTGGTGGTATCGTATACCGATAAATATGGTTTCCCGGTTCGAAGGGTTTCTTGCCTGTTCTTCCCTGCCGGAAGTAATCGAATGGGCGGATCTTTGGCAATATACGACTTTCTTCTGCCAACCTGTGCTTTATTTCATCATCCGCTTGAGTACCCACCTACAGATGCCCACAAACACGAATAACGTATCGGCTAGTGGAAAAGACACGCCCATAACACTACCTAGATATCCTACACTGGAGAAGTGGCCCTCTTGCCGATATATTATAAGTAGTCTGTGGTGCGGAGCCAGCGAGTATGCGGAGCGAACTTACCGACTGTGTGAGTTTACGCGACGAGTCATAGCGGAAGGCGGCGCAGTGGACAATCAGTTCAGTTGTACTCGAGACACCGTCTGCTCGCTCCACCTTGGCGGTCCGAAAAATAATAATTTTTAAAACCAACTCGCAGATCCATGTCCACAGGAGCTGAGCGGAGATTTTGCAATTCCATTGGTTAATATTTGCTCACACCGCGTCAATGGACAGGCAGCCTAAGTATATAACTTGTCACAAAATGTCTGTGTCAATAATGTGTGACGTCATGTCGCCGACGAGGCGTGAACGCGAGTCAATTTGGTTTACAAAAGAGGGTTACACAATTTGTTCTGTTCACGCTCCAATAAGCCTTTATGACTACTGACAGGCTTTTTCCATACATGTGGGTAGTTTTTAATTTCGTTGTGTTACTTTCTATGTTTAAATTTTTCCAATTTTCATACTTTGTGTGTATGTATCTTCATGCCAAGTTCATTACCGACGTCTTTATTTAGGTACTTACCTTTATTTATTCTGTATTGTGGAAAACACACAGTTCACATTGATGGTAAGTGTACTGCACCCTATAAGCAGAAGAAGTTAAAAACTTCAATGTAGGTGCGTTGGAACTGTTGAGGTGACACGGGTACATTGTTAAAGTAGAATGAACATGATTCTCACTACCTTGATGTCCACCTCAATGGTATGTTTTGTCGATGGGTCATTACATCGGAAGATCACTACCTCGACGGGTTTCTACCTCGACGGGTTTCTACCTCGACGGGTTTCTGCCACGACGGTACGCTTCGTCTACTCTTGTTGATTAGTAACTTTATTGAGTTATTATTATTATTGAGTTATTATATTGATTAGTAACTTTATTGAGTTAGTATTGCGTTGAGGTTTTTTGATTTTTTTTTTAATGTAATTGAAGTGGGAAACAAGCATGCAGTTCACATTGATGTTAAGTGATGACTGCAGCCCATAGCTCGCAGGCGTAGGCATCACCGCATTACCTAATATACTTGCCGTTAAATGGTAGTGTACAGCACTATTGTGTTTCTGTCAGGTGGTAATGTACGGCCCTGTAATTTCCGGCACAGAGACATAACACCTTAGGCCTCAGGAGTGGTAACGCATCTGCATTTTGACCTTGGTCTTTGTGTGGGTGTCTATAGGCTGCTGTCATTACTTAACATCAATGTGAACTGCATGATTGTTTACCACTTCCATTACATAAAAAAACATAGGTTACTCTAAGTAGTTAAAGAAAATTTAATCGAGTCATTTTTTTATGTAATGAAGGGGGCAAACAAGCTTGTAGCTTACTTTGATGTTAAATGATGACTGCAGCCTATAGACACTTACACTAAGACCAGAGTTAAAAATACAAATGCGTTGCCACACCTGAGATCTTAGTTAATATGTCTCTGTAATAAGTTATACAAGTTGACAATCCGTGCAGTAGTCTTTGAGTTTACCGCGAACGTACAGACAGACAGACAGGCACCGGGAGGACTTTGTTTTCTATACTAATGTAAAAAACCGGTCAAGTGCGTGTCGAGCCACGCGTAGCGTAGGGTTCCGTAGTTACAGAGTAAGATATGTAATGAAAAAAAAAATCAATATTTTCTATGGAGTTATTTGAAATTTTCGAGTAAAAAACATTTGGTTGACTATTACTAGCAATCTAGTAAATCCAACTAAAGTGTGGTAGTTTTCCTTTTAATTTCATTTTTTTTTTTTTTTTTTTTTATGTAATAAAAGTGGCAAACAAGCATGCAGTTCACATTGATGTTAAGTGAAGACTGCAGCCTATAGACACCCACACAATGACCAGAGGTCAAAATGCAGATGCGCTGCCACTCCTGAGGCCTAAGGTGTTATGGCCTCTGTGCCTGAAATTACAGGGCCGTACATTACCACCTGACCGGAACACGATAGTGCTGAACACTACCATTTAGCGGCAAGTATATTAGGTAATGCGGTGGTGCCTACGCCCGCGAGCTCCGTCACTGGAGCTCTACCACCAGAAATTCATTATATATATAGCTACTATTGTCGTAGCGTTTGAATTTCTTACAACAAACGTTAAGTTGGTACGGTGGGGTACACATGACTGTAATGAAAATTGGAACTTTATAGCTAAATACGTCACAAACCGTTGATTCAATCGAAAAATGATGTTTACACACCCCTAACGTTTTTGAAAGACCTATCCCTATATAAAAAAACAAAACTTAAACAAAATATAAAAAAACAAAATTTCAAGTCTCTAGTACTAATAGTTTTTGCGCTAAACCGCGGACGGACAAATAGACAGATAGACAGACGGACATGACGAAAATATTAGGGTTCCTTGTTTACTACGGAACCGTAAAAAAAGGAGAGATTTGATTTTTTGTTTGTTTGAATTGCTCTGAAGCTACAGGACTGATATGAAAATTCGTTTAGTGTAAGATAGTCTATTTATCGTTGAAGGCTATAAGATGAATAAGGGAGGGTAGGTAACATTGCACCCGCGCGAAGCCGGGTGTACAGAGAGTTTATATCATTTTACTTCCGAAATACTAGAGATGTACGTGCTAACATATTAATAATATACTAATGGCAACCTTTGAAACGTCCCGCTGCTGGGCACGAGTCTCTCCCCTTTTTGGGGAGGCCTGAAGCTTACTCCACCACGCTGCTCCAATGCGGGTTGGTAGAGATACGGGTTAGTGGACAACCCGCTTCCGAATGTTTTCAAACCGCCCATAAGGCCTCCGACAAGGTTTAACGACTGCCATCTATCGATAGCAACCGGGACCGACGGCTTAGCGTGCCCTCCGAAGCATGGAAATGCGCATTTTAATTTGCCACTAGCGGTCACCCATCACACCGCGCCCGTATCGCTTAACCGAGTAGATCGCTTACGATCTACACCAGCCGCGGGGCCATGCGCGCTTCGCTAACATATTACACCATCTTAATATAGGGAGGTAGAAAAAAAAAAGGCATGCTCCGATGGTTCGGGCATATAGAAATAATGTCGAATGAGCGAATGACTAAACAGATATACAATGCGAATGTGGATGGATGCAGAGGCCCAGGAAGACCAAGACTGACCTACCATGACCAAATAGGTCGAGTTCTGTCTGACGGTGGGGTCAAAAGTCTTAGGAATCGGCGTGCATGTATGAAGAGAATGATGAAGGTAGACGAGGCACGAGAGGTATGTCAGGACCGGGATATCTGGCGCTCTACACTCTCTGCGTACCCCGTTAGGGACCTGGCGTGAAGATACATACATATATTAATATAGGTCTGGAGAAACGATATATCTACACGAGCTTACAGCATCTGCGTCTAATGTCTGTTTACTTAACGAGGTGATTTATCGTGACACTGAGACCAAATTAATAGGACAATTAGTATTCCTGTACATCTCGAATGTCTTATTCTATGAGGTTCAATTTGATGTAAAAACTTTAAAAAAATACCGAGTTCAAAGTGTGTGGTCATCACAGAGACAAAAACTAATATGTCAGGAGCGGCAACGAATCTGCATTTTGAGAGATTTTTGTGTAGATCTACCCCCTTATTCATAAACGTAGATTAGATACGCTTTAGCTATAATATATTATGCTTTGTCTTTGTCAGTTGCATTGTCAAATGTGCAGGATAGATAAAGGCAAAGGAGAGATTAGCAACGCTAGCCAAAATATGTTTTGGGGTTTTGGCGGGAACCTCGAAGGAGGAGTGTGATGCTCTTATTTTATTTAATTTTCTTGGTGTATATTTAAATTATATTTAATAAAGTTGGTGGCATTTTGTTTTATATAGGCTTACTAGCGGCCCGCCCCGGCTTCGCCCGCGCTGCTCTGCTCCTATTAGTCATAGCGTGATGTAAGCTATCCTATCTCTCAAGTTGGATCAAACTGCACATGGTGTACGAATTTTATTATAATCGGTTAAGTGGTTTAGGAGTCCATTGAGGACAAACATTGTGACACGAGATTTATATATATTAAGATTATAGTGCCCGTGTATAGTGAAATAGAATAATAGTGAAAACACGTCCTTTCGGGTTGCCTCCAAAACTTCATTGTAAATGGTTCTGGTAAAGTAGCCATCACTTTACTCGAATTACTGACTGTGACTGACTGACTTGTGACTGACGGACTGATAAATTGACTGTCTTGACCATAGATTTATAATACTAAGTAAGACTCTGACTTTTACGCTGCTTAGTACGAATACGAAATATCGTTTTACTTGACACTGGCAATATGCGTAACAGCGATGCCATAATATTAAAAAAAAATATTTATGAATAAGGGGGCTAGTCTATAGGTTGCAGTCATTATACATTAATTCACACACAATACAAAGTCCGCTCCGTACTAAGTCCGGACGTATTTACGATAAAAAAAAAGTTGTTGATCATAATAAGTAGGTACCTCCAATGATTTTTTTAACGTATTGTCATTAGAAAATTTATGATACAAGACTTCCCTGGAAGGACTCTTAAAAATCGTACCTAAACACACTACCTTAAGGTACTAAACACGTGCAAACAAACCAAAAAAAATCATCACAACATTATATCAAACAATTTATTTTTTGTAATAAATATTCCTTCAATTAATTACGGTCTCTTAGAAATTTTATTGTAATGTAAAAATAAATTTGTCTTTGAAAATAGTCGTTGAGTTACTGCGGGTCGTTGGAAGTTTTACAACCAACCGATTTGTTGAAACATCAACTCCTTATAGAGTCGTAAACAAATTTTAGAAGTATTTTCACTTTGTGGTCAGCATTCGTAGGGTTAGAGGTGTTAAATAAAGAGCAGCTTAAAAAACTCTCTTTCATCTTTTTTGCTTGGAAAGCAAAGTTTACATACGTAAAAGGGTCTAGTGAGCACGTAAGTGCCCTGTAAAATTTCGAAAATTGGCAAATTTTCTAGTCAAATTTGAAGCTTTTAAAAAAATACGCGTCGCTTAAAATTATCGGAAAGACAATCGCTGGTTTATATATTACTAGTATGTAATGAAAATAACTAAAAAATCTCAATCGAACAGATAATGAAAATGCTTTAATAACGTGTATGGTGATCAACATTTTAAACAAACAAAGGCCATCTAGAAAATGTACCAAAAGAAATATATCTTACAATTAATTATAGCCCATTTGAAATTTTATGCCAACGTAAAAGAAAATTGTCTTTGGAAAAACTGTCGTCGAATTACCGCGGCTCGTTGGAAGTTTTATAACCAACCGTTTTCGTGAACATAAACTTTTTATAGGATCGTAAACAAATTTTGGAAGTATTTTCACTTTGTGGTCATCGTCCTGATGGTTGAGGGTGTAAAACGAAGCGTTTCTTAGAAAAAATACAGTAAATACCTTTTTACTTTGAAAGCCTTCTGACAATCGCTTAATTTACAATTTTACCAATGATGGCAAATAAAATTAAAAATGCTGTAGTCAGCATTTGTTATACTGCCTACCCCGTAAGAGACTTACCCCTACGAGCAGTGGTGGATTTACCAGCAGGCTGAGTAGGCTGGAGCCTAAGGCGACAAATTTTAAGGGGCGGCAGAAATAGTTCATATTTTTTTTATTTTCTATAAATTTACAAAATTACTGTTAAAATTATCATTGTTTTATATTATTTCGCATTAACACTTGCTTGTGAAATATATTTTATTTTTAAAGAAAAATGGAAAGAAAAATTTGTCTTCCAGGCGAGACTCGATTTCGCGACCTACTGGGAATCTAGTCCTCTTCCAATTGAGCTACTGAAGCCCTGCCCGATTTGTCAAATCTTTCCTTCACATCTATTGCATTGCTTTATGGTAGCAGCAGCGCCATCTATTACCAACTATGCTAGTTAGGCAACCGATATAATAGACTTTTCAGTTTATTGAATATCGTAAAGAAGTCGCTTTTACCCTTAATAATTGTTTTATATTATTTCGCATTAACACATGCGAGACTCGAACTCGCGACCTACTTTTTTTACCAACTACGCTAGTTAGATGTGAAGGAAAGATTTGACAAATCGGGCAGGGCTTCAGTAGCTCAATTGGAAGAGCGGACTAGATTCCCAGTAGGTCGCGAGTTCGAGTCTCGCCTGAAGTCAATTTTTTCTTTCCATTTTTCTTTAAAAATAAAATATATTTCACAGGCTGCAGTTAACACTAACATCAATGTCAACTGTACGCTTGTTTTCTACTTCCATTACATATAAAAAATATATATTTAAGTACATTTTTCAAGTTTACGAGTAGCAGTCGGCCAACATTCAAAATGTACTTGAACAAATGGAACCCGAGTCATTGCGCAAAGCCTTAAATGCACTTGACTTGGTTCTTATGTTGTTTAATAAATACGAGTAAACAGATAAACACGCAAATATATCATATACGGAAACCAAATATAAAACATAAAGATCACATTCCACATTTTAAGATACAAAAAAAAAAAATCGACGATACATAAGAAAAGGACGTACGTGGAATGTTTTGTGAAATTTAAGAAAAGGTCTAACTTTGATCGTTGGCAAATATCTTGAGTCTTTGATGAGAGGAAGAATGTATCGAAAATAAATAAGGTGTGGGTCGTAATATTTATGAGGACGATAACTTGTAATTCACGTGACGTGGAGTGATTTTGTTATCATGATAGCTTTTTTTATGTTATGGAAGTGGCAAACAAGCATACAGTTCACATTGATGTTAAGTGATGACTGCAGCCTATAGACCGAGGTCAAAATGCAGATGCGTTATCACTCCTCAGGCCTGAGGTGTTATGCCTCTGTGCCGGAAATTACAGGGCCGTACATTACCACCTGACTAGAACACGATAGTGCTGAACACTACCACTTAGCGGCAAGTATATTAGGTAATTTTCAGTTATACCATGTTATACAAATTGTCTGTAAAATCGGAAGTATATCGGTATAAAATTAAAGATAACTTAATCATGTTATTATTATTATACTGTCAAACTATGTTTAATTACAAAAACCAGTCAAGTGCGTGTCGGGCCACGCGCAGTGTAGAGTTCCGAAGTGTTTAGGTTTGAATAATAATTATAATTAAAATAATTTCTACTAGATGCGCCCGCGACTTCGATACATTTGCTTTTAACATTCTCACTGCTATTCTGTTTTATGTAATGTATTTCGATACTTGAACATCTCAAATTTAAGTATCTTTAGGAAACACAACATCTTGATTAAAAGAAATCCCACCCACTCAAAATCGTATGTTATCGAAATTTTTTTACTAGCTGTGTCCGCGACGAATTTATGATTGTTCAGTATCTGCCCGGACGAAGTCGTGGGCGCAGCTAGTATAAAAATTGCCTAAGTAACTCCTTATCCAGCTATCTGCCAGTGAAAGTCCCGTCAAAATCGGTCCAGCCGTTCCCAAGATTAGCCCCGCCAAACAGACAGACAGACAATTGAAATTCAATTATTACAAGAAAAAAGGGTGGACAAAAATATGTTTGAGTGAGTGTGTGTGTGTGTGTATATGTGTGTGTGTGTGTGTGTGTGTGTGTGTGTGTGTGTGTGTGTGTGTGTGTGCGTGTGTGTGTGTGTGTGTGTGTGTTTTCGTGCGTGCTATTAGAGTGTCAGTTGTAGTGACGATTCGGTATTTTATTATATTATCTATATAGATTTGCCAGCATGTTCTCAAAAGCAAATGTTTCGTTTTATATTCTTCCATAAAACTCTCATGTTAGTATATCAGCACCGGATAAACAGCTTCAGAAGTTTTTATATCTTACAAAATAATAATAGAAAGGGTAACCTTTTAAAAAGGATGATTTTTGTTTACCCTCATTTACTCCTTATTAAAATATTTTAAGCACGAAAAAAGGGGTTAGTGAAATATGTAATTAAAATAATTAAAAACTTCTGCCTTGGGGCACGTTGTAAATGTAAATATTATCCGAAAACCCTTGAATGACCCCTAAGTATTATATTAAGAGGTAATTAAAGGGTTCAATATGGATTTAACAACGCTAATAATTGTAGATATTTTTTGCAAGAAATTATGCAATTTTTTAAATGTAATGGATGTTGCAAACAATCATGCGGTTCACATTGATGTTAAGTGATGACTGCAGCCCATAGACACCCACACAAACACCAAGGTCAAAATGTAGACGCGTTACGACTCCTGAGGCTTAAGGTGTTATGCCTCCGTGTCGGCAATTATAGGGCCGTACATTACCACCTGACCGGAACACGATAGATAGATATGTATGACCGTCTAATAATGATTACTGACGCATTTCAACCTAGACGTCAGGAGTGGCGCATTTTGACCATCGGTTTTTGTATCTATAGCTATAAGCTGCAGTATTCACTTACCGTCAAAGTGAACTGCAGGGTTGTTTGCCACCATGATAAAAAAATATTTGGTGAGCTAATATGAACTTGACAACAAAAGGCACTGTATAATGCCACGTACAAAAAGTGTTCGCAGAACCCTCTCACGTACGCCCGAATATTTTCTTTGTTACCGGGTCTCAGGATAAGAGGTTATGTGAAGGAGAAATGTCATATTTATTGTATTATCTGGATATATAAAATATGAAGGGAATGATCCTACTTCAGTGGTTAAGTGATAGCCGATTGAGGGTTGCGAGTTCAAGGGTCTTACTACAGCCACTCGGCATCCGAACAGCACAGCCTCGTTTTACGGCGTCCACTCGTTGTCGGCAGGTGGTCCACGGGTGAATAACGCGACGATGAACCACTCGTGGACAGCGCGCGGTCCACTTGACAACAGCGCGTTGGCAATGCAAAGTTAACGCAAGACAGCTACAGCTAGTGGTTACCGATTGGTCCACTCACCGTCCGCGCGTGTATAAAGCGCCGCCCGCGCGTTTACGCCTTGCGATCGAGGCGGTCGGGCGCTGGTCGGGTGCCGGCTGGCTCTAGTGAGCTTTGACCCTAAGTGCTAGGTGAGTGAGGGTTGTGGGCTTAATTCTACTAATAGTTAGTGAAATACTACTTATTTCATAATTTTGAGTTTTCTTAAATTACTTTTTATATTGCTATCAACCGTCATAACGATCACCGTATGCGCAATATTTCTTCCTCTTCTCAATTTTTGTCTTTGTAATGAAACTCGAATACCTATGACCTATGATTACTGGTGGTCTAGTTCCAGTGTAGGAGCTCGAGAGCGTAGGTATCACCTCATTACCTAATCTACCTGCCTCCAATTTTAATTTAAGTATTTATTTTTATGCATAGAACAACGCGGGCCACTGGCCGCGACGGACCGGAGGGAAGTAGCCATAGAGTTTATTACAGATGCAAATAGTCTGTAATTTTTTGCGGGGAAAATGCGTGTGACACACACACTCACACTACAAAAATCGTCTATTATTACGAAACTCACACCTTGAGTTTAGCAAAATACATAAAAAATATCACGCACACATTTAAACATCTAGGCGACAGGCATAGGCCCACTTGGGCTTGTTGCTTGACAGAAGTGATAAGCTGCATATGGCTACTCCCCTCCGGTGTGCCGCGGCCGGTGGCCCGGGTTGCTCTATGTATTTATAGCAACTAAGGTCTCGGGGGTGGCAACACATCTGCATTTTGACCTCTGGTCTTTGTATCTACACGCTGCAGTCATCACTTAACATCAATGTGAACTACACGGTTGTTTGCCACCTTCATTACGTAAAAAAAACAAAACGCTAAACATATTACAGGTAGGACGTTGGACTGTGTATTTAAAGGCGTTTTTAGTGATACTCATCTGAACTTGGTATGAATTAGACGAATATAATAATCTCGACAGACGTGACATCATTTGAACAGTTAAGGGTACTTTTACCGATGCGACTATGTTTTTTCTTATAAATTATTTTAACTACCTCAGTAGCTTAGTAGTAGCAGGCCACTACGCTGGGGTCCCGAGTTCGATTCCCGGGTCATGTTAGAGATAACGGTGTAAAATCCTATATCTCTGGTTCTATTGGGAGTTTTCCATTTTCTGGAAGTTTCCCAGTACCTCGAAGTTTGGTAATGTGCCCGGAGATGTCAATAGGCTCGCCACCTGTTACATTGGCCAAAAACGTAACCGGCGAATCGTGGGTGGCATGTATGATTGAATGCATGCATTTACCTCTGCCTACCCCTTCGGGCATAAAAGGCGTGAAGTTACGTTTTTATTGTTTAAATCCAGGAACAACTGCTTTGTGTAAGATGTTTTAGGATTTCATATAACAAAGGGCAATACTGCGTGATAGTTTTTTTTTATCTTCGTCATAGTACCTCGTTTTTTTCCAGATGTCCAAATACCACCCTTAAGCTGGCAAATTAGAAGGGACTAGACTCTAACAAAAGCTGGCATTTCAAACCTGATCTCTTAATCGAAAAATACCTTTCTCGAAGCCTTTTTTTTATAAACACTTATCCAACGACACTATGCTAATTGATACTTGAGAAAAAAAATTGGTGGTAGAGCTCCAGTGCCTCGCGGGCGTAGGCACCACCGCATTACCTAATATACTTGTCGCTAAATGGTATTGTTCAGGACTATCGTGTTCCGGTCAGGTGGTAATGTACAGCCCTGTAATTTCCGCCACAGGGGCATAACACCTTAGGCCTCAGGAGTGGCAACGCATCAGCATTTTGTCCTCTGGTCATTGTGTGGGTGTCTATTGGCTGCAGTCATCACTTTACATCAATGTGAATTGCATGCTTGCTTGCCACTTTTATTACATAAAAAAATACACATATTTTTCTTCCTCAAGATTTTATTTGAGTAATCCTAATAAAATTCATGTATAAATAATAAATAATAATAATAAATACGCTTACACTCACAGCCCCACAGTAGGTATAAACCTGTGTCGTGGGTGCCGTTGTACACATACAACACATACACAAACACCCAGACCCGAAACAAATATCTGTAGGCCATACAAATATTTGTCCCGGTGCGGGGATCGAACCCGCGACCCGTCGAATCAAACGGTCATCTCACACCGCTGGACTAACCGGGTCGTCAAGGGCCGGCAATATAATTAGATGTCTGAGCTTAGCTACCAACACACAGACGGGACGCACGGACTTGTAGAAACTGTATGGCTTCCTGAACCTACGGCAACCTAAAAATTATTAAAGATGACTAATTGTTGATGATCTTAACCACAACCACAAATAAGCAAACTTAGATGCCGTCATAAAATCACATTTCAACAAAAATCGCAAAGTAGCCAGTCTGCAAGCAGCCTATCTCGAACGCTGTTTAGGTGGCTTGCACGCGTGTCACGTAATGGTTAGGTTTAATAGATGCCCGTATGAAAAACACGGTACAGACATAAGGACTCCAGCTTATTTAATATATTTCTTTTTTATGCAAATGGTTGCTGCATACGCTTGACTGTTTAGGGGTCCGTAGTATACAAGGGACCCTTATAGTTTCGCCATGTCCGTCTGTCTGTCTGTCTGTCCGTCCACGGTTTAACACAAAAACTTTTAGTAGTAGAAACTTGTAATTTGGCACAAGTATACATATTTATTAGGCCGACAATGTGGTTGAATTAAAATATGTTTTTTTTTTATAGTTTCTGCGGTAAACAGACAGACACAGACAGATAGACAGACAGACAGACAGACATGACGAAACTATAAGTGTTCCATGTTTACTACGGAACCCTAAACATCCAGAAAATGGAAAAAGCTCGATATAATCAGAGAGTAAGGATTTATACCGTTGTCTCTGATAGACTCCGACCCAGGACCCCAGCGTAGTAGTAGTCGCCTGCTACCACTAGGCTACTGAGGCAGTAATAAAAAAAACGTAACTTCACACCTGTAATCCCCGAAGGGGTAGGCAGAGGTAAATGCATGCATTCAAGCATACATGCAAACACCCACGATTCGCCGGTTACGTTACTAAGGCAGTGTAGTACGTTTTTCTTACCACCGGAGGGGAGTAGCCATATGCAGGCTTTTCCCTCTGTCAAAGTACAAGCCCAAATGGGCCTATACCTGACGCCTAGAGATGTTTAAATCTGTGCGTGAAATTGTTACTGTATTTTGTTAAAGTCAAAGTGTTAGTTTCGTAGTAATAGACGATTTTCGTAGTGTGCGTGTGAGTCGCACGCATTTCCCCCCGCAAAAAATGACAGACTGTTTTGCATCAGTAATTAACGCTGTGGCTACTCCTCTCCAGTCCGCCGCGGCTGGTGGCCCGTGTTGCTCTATGGTATATAACGATAACAATAGATAATTATCAGCTCTTGATTAAATCAGAGGATGTGTTTAATTCGATGCTCGTAGCAAAACCTTGTAATAGGGTGAATTTCTCAAGCATAAATTTTAGACGGCGTCGCTGAAAATCGTATCTAAAACTACATATATGTAATACAGTTTACTTTTATAGGAAAATAGACTTATATTTCTTGATGAGGCCATCAATATATTTGTAGAAAACATTTTGGAAATTAGAGAAAAAACAAAATGTTTCCCATGTTTCTAAGTTTGGTCGCCACCAAAATATATAACTTCCACAATCTGTTTTTCTTGTATTAACCACCGTATAAATAAAACTACTCTGGTTTACCAGAAATAACTAATGTTATTTACATTAAGCGTTAGTTATTCTATTCGATGACATTTTTATTATTTTATTTAGTGCATACTTTATCTTAGAGGAAATCAAAAATGGCTGTCCGCGCAAAATTTAAAATTTTGTTGGGAATAATAAAATCATTAATCAGCTCGTACACAATACATCCTTAAGGATGACATTTCCACCATTCTCTTCGTTTAGTAGGATGCTCACGGGGACCAATGACAGTTTCGTGCAATCCTGTTGTTATTTCCCGTCAAAAACGAAAGTAAGTCATTTCAAAGTAATCGGACAAAAAAAGTGCAATATAGGTGTGATGTTTTTAAATCGTTCCTTTTCAGAGTATGTGTTTTAATACACATTTATAATATAAAGGGTTCGTATCATTTCAAAATGACACAAATATAATTATTGTATGTTTAGTGATATATTTTTAAATAAATATTTTATACGAGTTTCTAATTATGGTGGTCCAATTTTGGTGATTTTGGTGGTGTTTTACGTATGACAAGAATTGTTTTGCTACACCAAAATTATTAAAATTTCTGCATGCTAGGAAAAAGTCGAAGTTAGCACACGCGGAGTACTTGGAGAGGATAAGGGTTGCAGAAAAAAGGAGAAGAGAAAAAAAATTGATAATTTTTTTTTAATTATCATAGAAAAAACAGAAACACAGAAAACAGAAAAAAAAACAAAAAAAGGCTACCAAAAGCCGGACAGGCTGGATACGAATATAAATTCGATCTTGTACTTTGACAGAGGGGAAAGTGCGTATGGCTTATTGAGGTGGAATATAATACTTAGTGGACTGTAATTTACGCTTTGAACGTTAGCTTAGCTAGCAGTGGAATGGTGACAGGTGCGCGCGCGTCGATGACAATGTCATCGTCTTCCCCGCGGCACCGCCGGAAACCGGAGAGCTGCAGCAAGTCCCCGACATGGCTAGTATGGCTACTCCCCACCGGTCCGCCGCGGCCGATGGCCCGTATTGAAAGAAAGAAAGAAAAAAAAAAATATTCTTTAACTTACACACCACAGTAAATAGTAGAAACAAAAAGCATGGCAATATCACCAAATGCGATTGTGTGAAGCCAAAGAAACGGTACCCATCTCAGCTTATTGCTGCAGCAGTGCTGCAGCGCTGGTATTGCTCTATGCTTCAAGCACTTAGAAACATTTATCTTGTAAATACAGTATTTTCTGATGTCTCAACATGTGATATTGTAACAACAGTCTCCAAAATGCTGACGACGAAACAAACATGGCAGATATTGCTCGAGGACAATACTACGAGACGTTTTTATATAACAATGAAATGTTATCGGAATTTTGTTAAGTATGTGTGTTTATTTGCACTTACCTAATATTATATATTAAAAACGTAACTTCACGCCTGTAACCCCCGAAGGGGTAGACAGAGGTAATTTTTTTTATGTAATGGAAGTGGCAAACAAGCATACAGTTCACATTGATGTTAAGTGAAGACTGCAACCTATCCACCTACTAATACAAATACCAAGGTCAAAATGTGGATGCGTTACCACTCCTGATGCCTTAGGTGTTATGCTTCTGTGCCTGAAATTACAGGGCCATACATTACAGCAACCTGATAGTGCTGAACACTACCAATTAGCGGCAAGTACATTAGGTAATGCGTACGCCCGCGAACTCCGTCACTGGAGTTCTACTCTACCACCAGTAAATGCATACATTCAAGCATACATGCAAACACCCACGATTCGGTTACGTTTTTGGCCCATGTGACGGGTGGCGAGCCTGTTGCCATCTCCGGGCACATTATCAAACTCCGAGGTACTGGGAAACTTCCAGAAAATGGAAAAAGCCCAAAGGAACCCGAGATAAAGGAATTTAAACCGTTATCTCTGATAGCCCCCGACCCGGGAATCGAACCCAGGACCTCCAGCGTAGTAGTAGTTCACCTTAAGAAGAAAGTAATATTCGGATTGTTCTGTTGAAAAAGTCTTATCTTGCTTCAACTGCTGCGCTGTATTTAAAATGTGCTTTCAATTTTGTATAAAAGCTGTTATATGTTGCTATGCTCAAGAAGGCTTCATGTTGATCATTTTATAAATATTACCACCTGTGTGCACAATGTTTCTTTTATGTAATGGAAGTGGCAAACAGGCATGCAGTTCACATTGATGTTAAGTGATGACTGCAGCTTATAGACACCCACACAAAGACCAAGGTCAAAATGTAGATGCATTACCACTCCTGAGGCCTAAGGTGTTATGCCTCTGTGCCGGAAATTACAGGGCCGTACATTAAAACATATGATATGCAATAAAAGACTTGAACTTAAAAAAAAAAAGTGAATGCTTCTCATTTGTCCCCTCTTGCATAAATGCTAAATAAACATTCAAAAGTAAGTAAACACACACTAGCTTTTCAAAGAAGATACTTAGATTTCGGGAGCGACGAAATGCTTTTTTAAAAATAAAACTAAATCTATTAGACGAAATCAGAAGTTATAATTTACGTCTAGACCTTACAGAGTTTGATGCAAGAGTAACTTAAATCTACGACTCTTAAGACTAGCAGACAATAACATCCTCGCACGGGAGGTCTTGATGATCGAGAATAACGCGAACGCTGTGTCAGCTCGGCCACCGTGCGAGTGCAAGCTTATCATAACACCTTATACTATATGGGGTATAGGCAGAGCTCTAACATAACTCCTCCCCCCTTGGACCGAAGCTATCGGAAAAAGAGATTTTATCTTAGTTTCGAGAGCTTCGGAAAATGTATTAATAACAATTTTAAATTTAAGTTTTATATAAGCAAGAACAATAATCAAAATTTAGGTATATACAATTGATATATATTATATATATAGATAAACTTAACCGGGTTAACCAACTAACAGTATTGGCTCCTGAAGGTTGCTTTCTTGCGATTGCGATTTCTTAAAAACTCTTGCCTTTATGGCAGGATAACATTTGTGCAGAATTACAACAAGTATCAATAAGATGACGATCGCGTACAAAGAGTATATAGCGATACTAATACTATTTACTTTCACAATTTTATCACTGATTACACTTTTCTTCAAAATATAGTTTAAATGGCGGATGTCATCCAGGTTTATTCCTTTGATGTCCACTGTTTCCAATGTTGTCCTTTCCATCGTTGATTCTTGTAGATCAGGTAAGTTAATCAATGGCACCGGTATGTATTCGGAGTGTAGTACATAGGAGCGTCGTCTTTGGATTCGTTTTGCACCTATGAAAGCTTCGCATTGATTTTGTATGGTTATGATGTATGTTCCTCTGATACGTTCCTTCATGACGTCATTGGCACATGTAACTGATATAACATTGCTAAATTTAGAGTAAACTATCCAACTGTTTGAATTAATCTTAAGAATTTTCACATTTTCAGTTTCCACTGAACGAGGTAAACATCGTGTGGGGTTGCTATATTTCATTAGTTGTTCAACGCAGGTTTCATCTGCATATTGCACAAGTTGGTCTTCAGAGCAAAGATATTCCTTGGCAGTTATCTCTCGGCACGGTTGATTCATCGGGCGGTAGTGAGTATCTCTCGCTAATAAGTAAGGGAATTCAGGGATCACCATAAAGGTACGGTTCAAGGAATCATTGGACATGGGAAGAGGGTACAATTTGTAGTAATTATAAGTAACATTATTAACTAGTGGTACATTAATTATGAATTTAATTAGATTACCCTTAAGGTATGCCTTTACAGACAATGTTTCTTCTATGTTAATTAAATTATGTTCTTTTACAGGATACATCAGATTACTATACTGGCTGATATATTTCAAGGCGTTTAATAATTCTGTAGAGCTAATCACAGACTTATGTAATACTGACACTTTACTGAACGCGAGAGCTGTTTCTATTTCGCTAAGATTTGTATGAATGGTTCTAAAATTTATTAGAAACTGATTTAGTAATCCAAATACATAGGTCATAAAAGTGGAATGATTTTCTTTATCAGTAAGATCTTTTGCGAGATTTTCTATAACATTTAAGCGCATATTGATCTTTTTAGTATTATCGTCAATTACTTCAGTAGAATTTAAAAAGTGATCTATCATTTCAGATATCACTGTAAATTTATTAGAAATTTCCTGTTCTTTAGTTTGAATGTTATTGATCATTTCGTCATATCTAATTGCATCTTCGTGGTCAAGATTTCCAGTAATTATTTTTATAACAGAGCCTAAAGGATTTAAAAGTCCGCGTTTAATTCTATTGAGAGGAATGAGTTGTTCTCATTTCTCAATCGTTTCATTTTTAATGTACTCCACTTGTGTCTCTAAAGTCATGAATTCACCCGCGTATGATTCGTTAGGGTGGATGAGTTTACAAAATTCTGAATACCTTTGTATATTGAACAATAGATCGTTATTGATACCTTCAAGACCTATTATTTTAACAATAGACCATTGGTCATGTTGTAAGAACGCTTGTCCTAACTTAACTGGAAGGATTCCAGGATTCCGATCAATCTTTACAACTTGAAGGACCTGGTTTGGGGGATACTGGGCCTGATTCATCGATGTCCATACTGTCAGGAGTAAACACCACCTGTGGAGGACGTCGTACATTTTTGATTGGAACTTTAGTGTCTCGGTTTTTGAGTTTGATCGGGACTACATTACGCTCTATTGGTTCAGTGACAACAGCCTTTTGAAATCGAGGTTTATCTTTAGCTTGCCTTTTATTGACCGCTTTAGCGAAAATGATTTGTCCTGATTCTAGTGTCGGGGCTGACTCGCCACCGCGTTTATGTATAATATTTTCCTTATGTTTTTTCATCTTTTCCGAAATGTATCTATAGAGAGTTTGAGTTCTTTTCTTATGATCTTTAATTAATTAATTGTTGTTTATAAGCCTTATCAAAGTCAGAGTTAAATGTAGAGTTTAGTTCAGTATGACCGAACACAACCTCGAATGGGGACAAATCAGTAGCGCTATGGATGGTATTGTTATATGCCATGACGGCGTATGTCATGACCGATGCTGCGTCGGTAAACCTCCTTTCGTATTAATGATCGTGGAGTGAAATCGTTCAATCAACCCCATTGAATTGGGGTTGTTGGGGGTACCGACGTGTAATTTTATTTTATATAAATCCGTCAGTTCCCTCAACAACTCGTTGTTAAACTCTGTGCCGGGGTCGCTGCTTATCCTTTGAGATATGCCATAAAAAGAGAAATATTTACCCTGGCACTTTTCTATTACATACTGACATTTTCGTAAAAATAAACTTAATAAATTTGTTTCGCCACTGTATTCTGGTATTAATGATAACATGTCTCTAGGTATGGTTTCTGAATGTAATGCGCGAGCGCTACTCGCGGGAACCTGGCTAAGACTCATTTTTAAGATTATATCCTAAAATTCCTAATTAAATACCTATTTATAAAACACACACAAAAATAGAAATACAATATCACAGTAAAAAAAATCAACACACACAAAAATACAATGAACACAGTAAAAGAGAAAAAATTGCAAAAGTACATGCACAGTAAAACAAAATTCTAATATATTCTATATCTAAAATAAAATAATTGTCGTTAAGATTCTATTAACACAAAAATCATGGATAATGGGAAGGAAGTAGGATTGTACTCACTCTCCAACCGCCTTATAAACTATTGCCATTTCTTACTTGCTCACTTGCTCACTTGCTCTGAGCCTCGATCTAAGGTAATTTGTTTGGTTCGAGGATTGCCGTTATAGAGTGCGTTACTGATGGTAAGTAGCACGACTCTACTTATAGTTACCGCTTCGCGAATCGGGATTTTAGCGTAACAAAATGATTTTAATTTTGTCTATACACTTTTCCACTTTCACACGCGTAACTTTTCGCGAAAGGCAACAACCAGCAATCCTACCGGCTGCGCCACTTAGATTTCGGGAGCGACGAAATGCTTTTTTAAAAATAAAACTAAATCTATTAGACGAAATCAGAAGTTATAATTTACGTCTAGACCTTACAGAGTTTGATGCAAGAGTAACTTAAATCTACGACTCTTAAGACTAGCAGACAATAACATCCTCGCACGGGAGGTCTTGATGATCGAGAATAACGCGAACGCTGTGTCAGCTCGGCCACCGTGCGAGTGCAAGCTTATCATAACACCTTATACTATATGGGGTATAGGCAGAGCTCTAACATAACTAGATATTCTATATGTCATTTGCAGCCAACTGTTTATTTTGTGAGCTACGACAAAATGACTCATATTTACAGATAAATAATATTTACTGTAGCTCTCTAGAGGTGAAGTTTAAAGACGTTGGTACCGCTTACATAACCGAATGCCACTATAACGTATTTTTTTGTCATATTTTTGAATTTAACTTCTTTTGGCGCGATCAGAAAAAAATATGAGAGTGAATTTTCACGACACCGACGAATAAAAGCAACAGTCTGAAGTTAGTTGCTAAACAGATAAAAGCAAAAGCCTAAAATGAGTTGCTTAACTTTTTGGTCGTCTTGTTTTTTGTGATATTAAAGAATTTTGAAAGATTGAAAGATTTACATTAAAGAAGTAGGTATAACTACTGAGATTAGCGCGTTCAAGCAAACAAATAAAAAACCAACTAACAAACTCTTCAGCTTTATAATAGTATTAATATATTAGTATTAGTATATTAGTATTAGTATAATAGTATTATAGTATGGGAGCCCAAGAGGGGATTTTTGAATTTACTCCAGCGCGTCAGATTAAGTTATAGGAGATACCTTGCACCCAATTCAGTACCTCCACCAAATCTAAGATTTCCATAAAAGGCCGAACCCTTAGGGCTTCCGCCACGAGCTTGCCTTGCATCCAAATTGTCAGAATTTTGGATGGGAGTTTTGATGGGGTTCACTTTAGATCCTCTCTGAGTATCTGACATTCTTGATTAATTTTTCACCTTCATTTTTGAACGAATCAAATGTTTTTGAAGAGGACGCGGCATCAACGTCTTGGCTCAAGAGCGTGTCAGATATTCTGTGAGGGTTTAAAATGTGGCCAAACAATCCTCCTATCCAAAATTCAGACAATTTGGAAGATGAGTAAGATCGTAGCGACATTTATAATTTTTTTAAAGACTATTCTTCGGCCGCGTCTTTATATTCGAACCTTAGATTTAGTGGAGATAACCAGCGGGGTTCAAGGAATCTTCCATATCTTTATCTGACGCGCTCGAGTAAATCCAAAAATAGCATCCTGGGCTCCCCTACTATTAGTATAATAGTATTAGTATAGATATGCTTAACAAAACCAACCCGGCAACAACGTACCAACCCCATACATCACTTCGGATTTGTCTCCATCACGTTTATGACCCAAAAAACGAAATAAAAATGCTTCCGAGGACGTGTTCAAATGAAATATGATATCAAATTCGTTTCACTATGAGACATGAATTCAGAGAAATCCTAAGATAAAAGAAAATTTTGTGCTCAGGTTCAGGTTGGTACGATTGTTCCGTATCTGGAGTAATTGTGTTGAAAACAAATAAAAACAGGTTTTTAAAATTTTTTAATCAGTTACGACAGACGGACAGACAGACGCACGAATGATAAAGGTATCGTTTTTCCTGAAAACAGATTAGAACACTGGAATCATAAATGCAAAGAAAAAAATTGTGCCTCTTTTTTATATCGTACAGTATCCCTTACCACACCGCGGACACTCCGCCAAAATTCCATACAAACGCTTAATTTGGTCTCTATTACACAGACATCAATCAGTGACGGGTATTTACCCGTGCACCTGTGTGCGTAGCACGTAGAAAATACCAACCGTCGCCCATAAAAGGGAAGGTGGTTGGGTGATGCGGGGAAATCAGGCGGGACGTCGAAGTGTCCATTCTATACGTAGTATTATTCCTTATTCTCTGCCCGTAAGGGACTTGGCGTGAAGATACATACAAACAGCATCAGTCTTTCCAATATTTTTCTATGGAGCTGAAACGTTGACGCTGAGGATACAAGATCGTCACTAAATTGACCCACTAGAAATGTGGTGCTGGAGACGCCTGCTCAGAATGCCGTGGACCGCGGATCGTACCAATGTCTCTACTTTAAACGGACCGAAAATCAAACCGATTGTGCAGATACGAATCTTAAAGTTCTTGCACACCTCACCCGTGACGAGGATTCCATGGAACGTCTGGTGATATAAGGTCAAATTGAAGGCATAAGATCTCGCGGACGCTCTCCGACCAGATGGACAGACCTCAAATCTGTGACGCACTCGGCAAACTTATTACTAGCGAGTGTCAAATACGATACACATGTATCGTATTTGACACTCACATGTATCGTATTTGACACTCACATGTATTGATCACAACGTATGTGACAGAGTGCGTGTGTGAGTATGTTTGTGTTTTATGTGCGCCCGAAGGAAGTGGTAGTGTAGTAAGGTAGGTTGCGTAGGGTGTGCATACTGTTCGTACAAATTGAGGACAACTTGTTTGTTAAATAAAAAATATTGAATACATGAATATGTCACTTCAGTACATATATTATGATTATAACTCGATTTTCTAATTGGGGTATTAGAGTGTGCTTTATTCCCGATACATGTTGCATACGGCTGTAACACATAAGATACTTTTTTATTCTGATCAGAGGTTCTTAAGAAAACATTTAAGAAAACATTTAAGCACACGCGGACGAAGTCGCAGGCACAAGCTAGTCATTTCATGAGTTTATAATATAAGAACAGTTAAGTTAAATATGATTTAAATCTGGACATAAAATTCTGTTTTATTTTCCCCTAAACGAATTCGCCATCATTTTTCATTTGGATACGTCCTCGTAAACATTTTTTTTTCGTTTCGTTATGTCATAAACCTGACGGAGACAAATCCAAATTGATATATGGAGTTGGTACGTTGTTGCTGGGTTGGTTTTGTATAATATAATAATTGTGGCACAAACATTTTTTTTCAGTGCATCTGTACTCGTGAGACCTATATTATTTGTCTTTTTCATCCACCAAATCCAGTTGATAGTTAAGATATTTCTTAATTAATCTTACCGTTTGTAAAAGAGAGTATGGAACATTCTGTTGATACCTATTTTTATTATTAAGTATTTTTGGACTATTAATAATTTATTTACTTTGACATATTAATCAACGTATCAGTTGTTATTCGCTTTAATTTTATATTTGTAATTTGACCTATCACAAGCAAATTCTATTATTTCCAAGTGATTAAATGAATTTTTGAGTTTGAGTTTGAATTATTATTTTTCTTTATATTTTTCTTCATCCTTCAAATAGATATAAAAATCTTTTCATTTTTTTTGTTTTAAACAGAATATTGTTCCATATTAATTAATTTAGTGAATATACGAGTAGTGATAATATTTGCATGTGTTTATTTATATACTGTTTGTCACAGGTTTTTTGAAAAATACAATATATTGTAAACGGGACTTAATCGCGTACTATTTTAATCGAAGTATTTACCTCGACACTCGACGTTTCGGCCGTAATGCAACGGCCGTGGTACTCACGAGTAGACTAAAATAGTACGCGATTAAGTCCCGTATACAATATAAAAATATGAATACGAATCGTGAAAGTTTAAAACAATTAAATACAATATAGTTTCATTGCAACAATACCTTTCGGTGCACAACATTTATAATAATTTTAGATTAGCTGTGCCCGCGACTTCGTCCGCGTGAGAATTTATGATTGTTTAGTATCTACCCGGACGAAGACGTGAGCTCAGCTAGTATAAAAGTAGCCTAAGTTTCTTCTCATTACATAAGCTGGTGAAAGTCCCGTCAAAATCGGTCCAGCCGTTGCAGAGATTAGCCGGAACAAACAGACAGACAGACAGAAAAACAGACAGATGGACAAAAATAGTAAAAAATGATGTTTCGGTATATGTATCGCTTATACATACATACGCATTTAGTAAAAAGCTATTATTTTTATATTACAAACAGACATTCCAATTTTATTTATTTGTTATAAAACAAACTCTGATTTAAATCTGGACACAAAATTCTCTTATATTCCCAAAACGAATTAGCCGTCATATTTCATTTGAACACGTCCTCGTTGACATTTATATTTCCTTTCTTGTGTCATAAACGTGACGGAGACAAATCCGAAGTGATGTATGAAGTTGGTACGTTGTTGCCGGGTTAGGTATGTATGTACACGGAATGAATATAATATTAATTTAATATATGTATTTATTGACAAAAATCTCTTTTACATTATCGTGGTTGAGACTTCCCAGTAAGTTATCAAAGATACTTGAGTTGGGAATGTCTCGCTACTTCCCAAGTGGGTAACAATAGATTTTTCTGTTTTATATTATTTCGCATTAACACATGCTTGTGAAATATATTTTATTTTTAAAGAAAAATGGAAAGAAAAATTTGACTTCAGGCGAGACTCGAACTCGCGACCTACTGGGAATCTAGTCCAGCCGCTCTTCCAATTGAGCTACTGAAGTCCTGCCCGATTTGTCAAATCTTTCCTTCACATCTATTGCATTGCTTTATGGTAGCAGCAGCGCCATCTATTACCAACTAGGTCGCGAGTTCGAGTGATGAATAGTTATCTGTTCCGTTATTCTTCTACTTAGTGTGGTCGTGGTCGTGTATCGATTGCTTTTTCTGTTACCATCGTGATCGCAATTTTCTGATGGAAGAGCTCCAGTGACGGAGCTCGCGGGCGTAGGCAACACCGCATATATTTGCCGCTAAATGGTAGCGTTCAGCACTATCGAGTTCCGGTCAGATGGTAATGTACGGCCCTGTAATTTCCGGCACAGAGGCATAACACCTTAGGCCTCAGGAGTGGTAAAGCATCTGCATTTTGACCTTGGTCTTTGTGTGAGGGTCTATTGGCTGCAGTCATCACTAAACATCAATGTTAACTGTATGCTAGTTTGCCAATTCCATTACATTAAAAAAATACATCAAAGACACTTTCATATTTATAAGTGTGATGATGAAGTGTGAAGAGCAAATAGAGCGAGGGGGGGGGGGGGGCAAATCATGATACACCTGCCGTGCTTCTTCTAAATTCATCATTGTCAATGACATGCTGTAACAGACGGACAGAAAGGCAGAACAACAGACGCATAATAATAATGGCAACCCATCAACCCATTATACGTCCCACTGCTGGGCACGAATCTCTCCCCTTTTTTTGAGGGAAGGTCTGGAGCTTACTCCACCACGCTGCTCCAATGCGGATTGGTGGAGATACGGGTTAGTGGCCAACCCGCTGTCAGATGTTTTCAAACCACCCATAAGGCCTCCGAGAAGGTTTAACGACTGCTATCTAACATCCGACCGTGCCCGTAATGCTTAACCGCGTAGATCGCTTACGATCTACGCCAGCCTACTGGGCTATGCGCGCTTCACATACTGATCCTAAAAGATTTTTGTTTTTTCCTTTTGAGGTATGGAACCCTAAAGTAAATCAATGTGGGAAGCTAGGCAGATGCGGAATTCAAAACTATTTTATATGCAAAATATGCATGAATGGATGGTTTTACTATACGAATACCTACATTCGACGGGTGTGTATATGTATGAGTTTAGAATGGTGAAAAAAAGTGGGTGTTGAATAGGCGCGGTGAAATATCATAGTCTACGCAAATACATACTATTATAGTGTGGCTGTGTATACTTAATCATACTAAATAATAATTTAAACCGATATCAGCAGTGAGTGAGCAATACCGCGTAAATATTAATTGCCTTAACACCTAAAGTCTTGGGGGTGGCAACGCATCTGCATAATCATTTTTTTTGTGTAGATTTCTTAAGACTGCAGTCTTTACTTAACATTTATGTGAACTGCATGATTGTTTGTCACACAAAAAGTCGTTTCTGTAGATTATTATAATAATTATACACTTGTTAATTTGCATAAAGTCATTTAACAATATGTAAGAAAATAAATATTGTGTAGATTTTAATACATTTTCGTATGTAATGAAGTCGAAATCAATTTAATAAATTCATTTTTTTTCTTCTTATTACTATTTCTAGTCTTTACGAAAAGTCGTGACTAATCTTTTGACTCAGAGAGCTGAATGTCTATAAAAATGGTTCATTCTATGAACCTTAAGGGTCACTGCAGATATGACTTAAAATAATGACTGCGAAATTTTGAATTTGTTTTTCTGTCTGTACTTTTCAACTAAATGGCTGAACAAAGTTGTTTTTTTTTTTATATAATTGAAGTGGCAAACAAGCATGCAGTTCACATTGATGTTAAATGATAACTGCAGCCTATAGACACCCACACAATGACCAGAGGTCAAAATGCAGATGCGCTGCCATTCCTGAGGCATTAGGTGTTATGCCTCTGTGCCGGAAATTACAGGGCCGTACATTACCACCTGACCGAAACACAATAGTGCTGAACACTACCATTTAGCGGCAAGTATATTAGGTAATGCGGTGGTACCTACGCCCGCGAGCTCCGTCACTGGAGCTCTACCACCAGTAAAAATTGAATTGAATGAAATTTGAAATAATAATAATAATTTATTTATTTGCTTATTACAGTTTACAATTATACAGTAAACACAGTTGTACATAAAGGCAGCGTTAATGCATATTTCATCAATTTCATGTGTGTCGCAACTAGAACTTTTGCTAAGACTGGAGATAGTTTTAGTCTCTGTATATTACTTTTTTCAACAATAAACCCTATAGAAGTGAAATTGGAGATAAAATTTGTATGGTATTTTGTTATTTTTGATATGGGGCAAGGTCTATTATTAAATAATTTGTGAAATTATGAGGAATCATAAATTCAAGAATGCTTTTAATGTGTATGTTTTAACGGTAGTAAGAGTCGTAACACACTGCCGGATTTGGTACGGAGCGGACAGCGGATTCCGTACGCTCCGAACCAAATCTGGCCGTGTGTAGCGACAGCGGATTTGGTCCGACGCGGTCCGCTCGCACATGTTTGGACGGCGGAGTCGGTTTGCAGGACCGAACCGACCGGGCATGTGTAAAACCGAAAATAAAACAGAATTTTATGTACAGATTTAAATCAGATTAAACTAAACTGTTCTTATACGGTAAATTCATAAAATGACAAGCTTTTGCGACTTTTGCGGCGTGTGCTTAAAATTTTTCTTTAGAACCTCTGATCAGAATAAAAAGTATCGTATGTGTTATAGCTGTAGGTATATAGTACACCTACCTGTGTACAAAATTTCATCGAAATCCATCCAGCCGCTTTAACGTGACTGAGCAACAAACAAAGAGCGGACAGCTGATTCGTTACGCTGACCGCTCAGCGGACAGCGAATTTGGTCCGATGCGGTCCGACGGTGGGTGTTTGGTTATGGTGTTTGTGTAGATGTCTAAAAGGCTGCAGTCATCACGTGAGATGACAGTTTGATTCGAAGGGTCGCGACGGGGGTATACGGGATAGACAAATATTTGCATGGCCTACAGATATTTGTTTCGGGTCTGGGTGTTTGTGTATGTGTTTTTGTAGGTATACAACGCCACCCACAGGTTTATGTGTGGGGCTGTGAGTGTAAGCGTATTTTTTTTTAAAGAACGGCATGCTTATTTGCCACCTTTAATACATAAAATAATTCCTCTAAATGTGGCGTCAGCTTAAGCCAGAGGCAGGTCAAGTGGTGTCTCATTGCGGTATAAAACCACTCTTTTATCTCTGTCAAAGCTCTCATTATGTACCGCTCGCAAAAGCTTGGATAGTTGTATGGAAATGCGCATTAGGGAACGTGACTTGATTTCGTAAGAACGTTTATGGTTATTTATTTATTTGGAATCATATTCAATGTTCTTTTATTATTTAACTTTGTATTGTATATAATAATAATAATAATGGCAACCCATTTTACGTCCCACTGTTGGGCAGTCTAAGCTCCAATGCGGGTTGGTTGAGATACGGGTTAGTGGCCAACCCGCTGTCGGATGTTTTCAAACCGCACATTAGGCCTCCGACAAGGTTTAACGACTGCTATCTATCGATAGCAACCGGGACCGATGGCTTAACGTGCCCTCCGAAGCACGGAAACGCGCATTTTAATTTATCACCAGCGGTCACCCATTACACACCCGACCGCGCCCGTATCGCTTAACCGAATAGATCGGTGTCGTCTGTAGTACCAGTAATTAATATTTTATATTATTTTATATGTTTTTTATATTTTTATACTTATACCATTATAATGATTAATTGAAAATGCAAAAAAAAAACTTGATCCTTAGCTAAGATAAACCAAGACAATCTAGAGCAATGTTTTCTTAGAAGTGGATAATGGGTCTCTTGAGACTATATCACTAACACGTTTATTCCATAACCCATAAGATAAATAATTCTTGAAATATATTTGAAGGTCATAAATTGACGTTGAATGTTTCTGTTCATTTTTATCAATATTATCATGGTGACAAAAGCCTTAACCAAGGATGCTTACAACAAACGGTCATCATCCATCGATTGCCTGCGTCCTTAACCAGGTTGTCGGTCCACCTCGTAACAGACCCGTCCACGTTTCGTCTTCTGGTACGCGGTCGCCATTTTAGAATCTTTTTGCCTCAACGGCCATTGGTCCTTCGAGCTCTGGGTCCTGCCCACTTGAGTTTTGCTTCTCGGTGGGCTGTGTAGGCTAGGCTACTTTGGTTCTCATGCGAGTCCCTTCATTTCTGATTCAATAGGTAAGTAAGTTTCGGTGTTATAAAACTAACAAACTTCAGTATTCATGTAGGTATTTTATTATTCCAGGTCAGTTCACAAAATAAATTCAAAGCAATTCATACGAGCATATGAAGCAGTATTATATACACCTGGCACAAATCGTCCAATTACGTAGGTCTAACTTCGAGAAAGAGGTCAATCGCCGAATCCAACTCGGTTGGGCAGCATTTTTGAAGCTATGCTACATTTATTACGTGACGAACCCAAGCAAGCTTGCAGTTCACATTGAGTTCACACAGATATTCAGTAATTAATGTAGCCTATAGACTGCAGATACACATACTATAGACTCCTACACAGAAGACAGAGGTATGCAGATGCATTGCCACCACCGCATTACCTAATATACTTGCCGCTAAATGGTAGTGTTCAGCACTATCGTGTTTCGGTCAGGTGGTAATGTACGGCCCTGTTATTTTTGGCACAGAGGTATGACACTTTAGGCAGGAAGGTAAAGAGTGGTAACGCATCTGAATTTTGACCTTGGTCTTTGTGTGGGTGTCTATAGGCTGCAGTCATCACTTAACCTTTATGTGAACTGCATGCTTGTTTGCCACTACCATTACATAAAAATAAAACTAGATACAAATTCAAATGCGTCAGAACTGGGATATCTAGCGATCCATACTCTCTGCTAGCCTCGCGAGGGACCTGTCGTGAAGATACATACATACAAATTCAAATGACTAACGAATAGCTTGAACGTCACCGCCCCATACATTCTCAAATGAGGTTGGTACACGACGCGACTGGTCACCAGCAGATTAATAACGCGTTAGCAATTAATCACGCTTGACACGACGTGCTGGTCACCGCGCTAGTTGCCTGAGTTTTCTGATGTTTTGTTATGAAAAATGATCGAGCAAACCTTAAATATTAATTTTATGCAGGAACTAGCTGTTGCCCCCGGCGTCGCCCGCGTGGATGTCGTTTAAAAAGTAGCCTATGTTCTAAGAACTTATAAGTTGTCCAAAAACACCACGTACTTTTCTCTTGAAATTTTCCTGAATTTTCTTTGCTATAAAACTCACGGAGCCCGAGACCTTTCCAACGAATGCAAAACCGTGGAAACCAGTTTTTTTTATGTAATGTAAGTGGCAAACAAGCATGCAGTTCACATTGATGTTAAGTGATGACTGCAGCCTATAGACACCCACATGAAGACCAAGGCCAAAATGTAGATGTGTTACCACTCCTGAGGCCTAAGGTGTTATGCCTCTGTGCCGGAAATTACAGGGCCGTACATTACCACCTGACCGGAACACGATACTGCTGAACTCCAGAACGCACCGGTTGGTGCGTTCTGGAGTTCTAGCGTCAGGAAGGAAAACTCGACTTATTTTTATATTATACAAGATTGGAAATTGAGTCCCACTATCTGCAGTTCACATTATTTTGAATTTATGTGAGAATCTGAAAGCTGCGAAGGTGTCTTCGATGCACATTAAAATTTTAAGGTGATAGTGTAAATATTTGTTTTATATTATTTCGCATTAACACATGCTTGTGAAATATATTTTATTTTTAAAGAAAAATGGAAAGAAAAATTTGACTTCAGGCGAGACTCAAACTCGCGGCCTACTGGGAATCTAGTCCAGCCGCTCTTCCAATTGAGCTACTGAAGCCCTGCCCGATTTGTCAAATCTTTCCTTCACATCTATTGCATTGCTTTATGGTAGCAGCAGCGCCATCTATTACCAACTATGCTAGTTAGGCAATCGATATAATAGACTTTTCAGTTTATTGAATATCGTAAAGAAGTCGCTTTTACCCTTAATAATTGTTTTATATTATTTCGCATTAACACATGCTTGTGAAATATATTTCATTTTTAAAGAAAAAAGTAAGTAAGTGTAAATATTGCTATCGTCATTCTCGCTTGATTCATAGAGGTGTAACCTCTTATGGTTTACGAAAGGGGTAAATTAACCATCCCATTATCTTTTGCACTCCACTGAATTACATGAGCGGCTATTCATTTATTCCTAAACCGATACTACGCGTGTGTGTATGTTTTTTGTTTTAGGCACTCACACATCCGCTCACACATCCACTCACACTTACACACTTACACACACACACAGCGTGGAAGTTCTGATTCTTATTTTTGTAATGGTTAAGCGGAATACTTAAGGCACACAGAAAAATAAGTTAGTTGATGATACCAATATAGATACTATTATTTACATTTGGATTTATCAATTTATTATTGACTTACAGTTATTACTTTCTATCACAAAAGTACAATAAAAACAAATTCCTGTTATTTTTTTTTCTTTTTACACACGTTCTCAAAGTCAAACTGTTTATTTATCATTTAGGATTTCAAGCATCACTTACGATATGTCAGAAATAAATAACTATGTTAAATTAAAGAGAATAACAATAGATACACATAACTATTTTTATCTGTAAAAATTGAAAATCAAGAAAGTCACTGGAAATAAATATATATACACTTATGTATATATTAGTAGAATGTCCCATTTCCTCTTTTACAAACTGATAACAAAGAAGTGAGGAACAGAAAAGGAGGTTGTAATACTAAATAGTTTTATAAGTGCCAGAGATGTAAACATTATATTCTATTATTTTTTAAGTCTCATTGTAAAAGAACTTATATGTTTGTATCAGATTAAAATAAAGATCTTTAAACCTAAATAGTGTATTTTATTTTTAAAGAAAAAAAAAATGGAAAGAAAAATTTGACTTCAGGCGAGACTCGAACTCGCGACCTACTGGGAATCTAGTCCAGCCTAACTAGCATAGTTGGTAATAGATGGCGCTGCTGCTACCATAAAGCAATGCAATAGATGTGAAGGAAAGATTTGGCAAATCGGGCAGGACTTCAGTAGCTCAATTGGAAGAGCGGCTGGACTAGATTCCCAGTAGGTCGCGAGTTCGAGTCTCGCCTGAAGTCAATTTTTTTTTTCCATTTTTCTTTAAAAATAAAATATATTTCACAAGCATGTGCTAATGCGAAATAATATAAAACAACTAATTAGTGTAACATTACCAATAGCTTTCCCATAATCTTTTGCACTTCACGGAATTACAGGAGCGGCCATTATATCTTTTGTTATCCTAAACCGACGCTATAACTTTTAACGAGCTCTGGAAAGGCAAGGGTTATCAAGGAGCTGCTTGAAAAGTTATATGAAACTAAGCTTCTTTGAAATATGATGTTTAAATAAAAGACTATAAAGAGACAGTACCTATGACATTACCTAATATACTTGCCACTAAATGGTAGTGTTCAGCATTATCGTGTTCCGGTCAGGTGGTAATGTATGACCCTGTAATTTTCGGCACAGAGGCATAACACCTTAGGTCTCAAGAGTGGTAACGCATCTGCATTTTGACCTTGGTCATTGTGTGGGTGTCTATAGTCTGCAGTCATCACTTAACATCAATGTGAACTGCATGCTTGTTTGCCACTTTTGATACATAAAAAAAAACCTCGTTTTTATGTAGACGTCTATAGGCTGCTGTCATCAGTTAACAACAATGTGAAATGCAAGCTTGTTTGCCACCTTCCTTACATGAAAACAAATTATTTCGATGTTTTGGATAGTCAATATTTAGTCAAAATAGTACGAGTATATCTCAAAGGCAATACGAATGCGATGATTGTATATTAATATCACAGTCTAAAGAAAACGAACGTGTGTTAATATTGTGTAAATCAATTTATTTGATATGAAATTTTTAAAATGCAGTAGATGTTAGTTTTTATATCTATTTTTTTTTAATTTTTTTTTTAATTTTATGGCATCGCTTGTTTTGCGTATTGCCAGTGTCAAGTAAAACGATATTTTGTATTAAGCAAAGTAAAAGTCAGAGTCGTCAGTCAATTTATCAGTTCGTCAGTCAGTAATTCTAGTAAAGCGATGGCAATTTATATCTATATCTATATCTATACAAATAAATAAAATTGGAGTGTCTGTTTGTAATGTAAAAATAACCGCTTTTTACTAAATGCATATGTGTGTATACACGGTACATATAACAAATCAACATCTTTTTTCAATTTTTATCTGTCTGTTTGTTCTGACTAATCTCGGGAACGGCTGGACCGATTTTTGACGAAGCTTTCACTGGCAGATAGCTTATGTAATAAGGAGTAACTTAGGCTACTTTTATACTAGCTGCGCTCGTGACTTCGTCCGGGTATGTACTGAACAATCGTAAGTTCTCACGGGGACGAAGTCGCGGGCACAGCTAGTTTTTAATAAAATTGGAAAGCAATACAATTAAACTGACATCCTGTATATCTGTTTATCCAGAAGATAGAATGTCATGATTTCCATTAAGCTTATAAAATGCGATCAAAACACCCATTCGGGTCCCAACCTTCGTGAAATATCGATTGGTCCCCATAGACTCACATAAAGACCCCATAACCTTCCGACCCGAGGCTCTTAGGTGCTATTTATGGTAACAATTCACAAATAGTATGGGAAGGTAATGGGGTTGTGGAATTGAATGGTTTTAGGAATAGAGATTTTTTTTTAAGTAAATAAATTGGAAATAGGTGTTCTGAAGTGTTAATTCCATAGAGAGTTAGCATTGATAGTGACTGTGCCTTTTCTTTCTTTTTTTTGCCGTTAGTGTCTGTTTGTAATATTAAAATAACCGCTTTTTACTAAATGCATATGTATACACGGTCCATATACCAAAACATTTTTTTTTAACAATTTTTGTCTGTCTGTCTGTTTGTTCCGGCTAATCTTGGGAACGGCTGGACCGATTTTGACGGGACTTTCAATGCCAGATAGCTTGATTTAATAAGGAGTAACTTAGGCAACTTTTATACAAGCTGTGCCCTCGACTTCGTCCGGGTAATACTGAACATTCATAAATTCTCATGCGGACGGAGTCGCGGGCACAGCTAGTTTAGATAATAAATAATATTACGTTTTCAACACAACCCAAAAGTTAAAAATGCCATGTAGTAGATAGAATTAAATCCACTTCATGTATCTTTTTTAGTGTATTAAAGTTAAATAAACTAATTGAAGCGCGCATGGCCCAGCGGCTGGTGTAGATCGTAAGCGATCTGCTCGGTTAAGCACTACGGGCGCGGTCGGGTAGTGTGATGGGTGACCGCTAGTGGCAAATTAAATGCGCGTTTCCGTGCTTCGGAGGGCACGTTAAGCCGTCGGTCCCGGTTGCTATCGATGGATAGCAGTCGTTAAGCCTTGTCGGAGGCCTTATGGGCGGTTTGAAAACATCCGACAGTGGGTTGGCCACTAACCCACCCACCTCCACCAATCCGCAATGGAGCAGCGTGGTGGAGTAAGCTCCAGGCCTCCCCCCAAAAAGGGGAGAGACTCGTGCCCAGCAGTGGGACGTATAATGGGTTGCCATTATTTATTATTATTATAAACTAATTAACTGCCTTTGGTAGCCTAGTGGTAGCAGGTTACTACATTTCTGGGAATTTCCCGGTACCTGGATGTTTGATTATGTGCTCGGAAATGTCAACAGGCTTGCAACCTGTTACATGGGCCAAAACGTAACCGGCGAATCGTGGGTGTTTGCATGTGAGCTTGAATGCATGGATTTACATCTGCCTATCCCTTCGAGAATCACAGGCGTGGCTATTGTCTTTTTTGAAGTGAAAACCACTTGCGCTTTTCCTGATGGGAAAAAAACGTTAAACTCGCATTAGGACACATGACCTGATAAAAAATTCGTAAGACGGAGGGAGAATAGACCGCCGGCGCGGCGTAGGAGAGGTAGCATCCCCTTCTCTTTTTATCACGTGGCGAAAATGTGTGACTATAAATTTCATCTACACAAAAAAATATTATATTACACAGGGCTTATGCCCTAAAATACCATTCAAAACTAAATACAAAACTTTAGTTAGGTACAAAATTAAGTCATGTCAACCCGTTCAAGGCACAAATGAAGCGAAACCTCATCGATACAGCCAACTGGGTGAGAAAACTGGCATAATTTATAGCGTGTCATTTAAAAGGGCCAATCTCGTCGGTATACGTCACGCACAGTGTTACGAATGTCGTAGAATGGACAACGATTTAAAAAATTATGAGTGAGAAATTTCTTTGTCTGGAATTGTGTGTGATATGACGATGTTAGTGTATTATCTGAATTGTAGAAGTGAACATTTCAACTGAATATTTTGTAAAGGACATCCATTTGGATTTGGTGGTATTATAAATTGTTTCATGTTTCAAATAAAAAAAATAAATAATTTAATTAAAAATAGCGGCCTGATTTTGATAGGCAGCCTACTGGATATATATTCTCTAAGTCATAAATATGCGTAAAAATTAGGTCTGCAGCATATCTCGATGAACGAAATAATTCTTCAGCGGAATTCTAGAATATAAAACAAACAAGAAATCTATCAAATAGTTTCATGTCTACGACCAAAAGATTTCCTGACACTACATAAAACACTGTGACTGAAGACATAACTTTACCCTGAACAATATCAACTCTATTCCTTTGTAATAGGGTATAAAATAATATTTCAACGATTTCATGGGTATTTCACAAACTTTATATGGTGTAATCAGCTTCCTGCATTTTGTGTAAATTGTCATTGAATATTATTTTCTAATTAGCTCTAGTGATGCTCCCATCGTCCACTAGTGCAGTCAGTTAACCCCACAATTGGGGTCAAAACATTCCAAAAGAATAGTAAATACAATGATATGAGCACGCAGTAGGATCCCGCGGTAAAACTTTTTCACTTAACATCAATGTGAACTGCATACTTGTTTGCCATTTTCATAACATAAAAAAAAGCTGAACAAAATGCTTCAAACATTGCAAAACGTTTATCAAGTCAAATAAACTTTAAGCCATAACTTTGCAGGAGTACTTGAAACGACATCTTTATTACAGACGGTAACTGATCGTGTAAGTTTTGACTTTGACATAATGGTCGTTAGCAAGTGTTCCTTTTTTGACACTTCATGACCGGACGGGAGATTAATTAATATTTTTTTATGGAAGTGGCAAACAGTCATATAGTTCACATTGATTTTAAGTGATGACTGCAGCATATAGACACCCACAAAAAAGACCAAGGTCAAAATGCAGATGCGTTACCACTCCTGAGGCCTGTTATGCCTCTGTGCCGGAAATTACAGGGCCGTACATTACCACCTGACCCGAACACGATAGTGCTGAACACTACCATTTAGCGGCAAGTATATTAGATTATGCGGTGGTGCCTACGCCCGCGAGCTCCGACACTGGAGCTCTACCACCAGTAAATTAATATTGCTTGTAGAAAAAGCTTCTGGTATCGGAACGTGACGAACCCACCGTCCACTAGCGGAAGAATTTTCTTCTACTGTAAGAGAATTCTTCCACAAGTGCAGTCAGTCAACCCAACAATTGCGGTCAAACCATTCCAGTGGAGCGGTAGTAAGTGTAATAACGCATAACGGGCAGCAGTATCCGATAGACGATAAAACTACTGCCACTGCGATCGCAAATCCATATGCCAAGCATGGCGATTATGGCATATCCCCCTTATTGCGAGGCTTTGGTCTTTAGAATACGCAAGTGTTAATTTTTTTAGGATTCCGTAGTGTACAAGGACGTAAATATGTGTCGTTCGTTCGATTGCAAAGAATTGTCTCTTTACTGATCCATTTACAACAAGACCCGGTTCGTTCGATTCGTTCAATTGATTGATTGGTTTATTGATTCAAGAATTGGAAAAACTTCGCTAAATATTTCTATGAAATGTATCCGATCCACGCAATAATAGCTCAGCAATTTATTTGAATCAGCAAGCCAGATCAATCAACACAGATCATTCATTCGATAAATGTTACCGGCTCGCGTTTGGTTCGCTTCAATCGCTCGAATCACCGCGACTTGCCAAACTATGACGGATTATCTAAGAAACGGGTAATTTTCAACGAAATTAACGAATGGAATGCGCAGATTTGAAGACCACGTTCATGTGATTCGTTCAATTACGAACGTATTTACATATCTACAAGGAACCCGTATTGTTTCGCAATATCCGTCCACAGCTGTGGTCATAGACTAGTACACTTGTTTACGCAGATCTCCTAGTTTATCAACCCGTCAGCGGGCTATTGGCGCTTGAAACTTACCAGAAAGCTGTAATTTGGCACAAATATGCATTATAAGGGGAATGTCTGCCTGATGAAAGCGAACTACCCAGTTCACTTGCATCAGTCAGACATTAAAACTCGCTCTCCTTCTCGTCTGTCTTGTCGTTGCAAGCTTAGAGACTTTTATTTAACCAACGGAAAATGCGTAACGCATTCCCATCCTTGGGGAGAGGGTTGGGTTATATGGGACTCCAGGAAAAGAAATCCCACTTCTACCCACTTAAAACCCCTTGGTGTTCCGACTCGTCCGCTATAAGTGGCGGGGTCAAGGGAACGCTATCGCACACATCCGCAACCCCGGCTGCTCATTGCCGAGCCCTCCTCGGAATCTTTGTTTTCAACAGTATAGTCTTTTATCCCTGGGTTCTATTCCATAGCCGTCAACAGGCTCGCCACAGTCTCCACCAGTTACATGGACCAAAACGTAACCGGCAGTTCAAGGGTGTTTGCATGTATGCTTGAATGCATTTACATCTGTCTAGCCCTCAGGAGATTACAGGCATGAAATTACGTTTCTCTATATTTCAATTTGTACTCTAAGTTGACTTGTTATTACGATTGCGTAACAAAACTTAAACCAAAGTTACTAACCCTTGAACTTCCGGATGCTGCTATCGGTAGCGAGCTGCAATAAATCTTGACCTGTTTGGGAGCGATAGAGAGCAAGTTTTGAAGGCGATTTATTTGAGTTCACTTCGGAAGATATTGAAATGTTAGTAAACTTGGTCGAGGGAAAAGTTATTTTTTATTTAGGGTGAATATTTTTTTATTTTCGACTTGGGCAGAGAATATGTATAATACTACGTATAGAATGGACATTACGACGTCCCGCCCGATTTCCCCGCATCAAAAAACCACCTCCTTTTTATGGGCGACGGTTGGTATTTTCTACGTGCTACGCATACAGGTGCATCACTGATTGATGTCTGTGTAATAGAGACCAAATTAAGCGTTTGTATGGAATTTTGGCGGAGTGTCCGCGGTGTGACTTGGGTTAGTAATATTTTGTATTCGTAACCGATGGTAGCATCGGTCACATATTTATGTAATAATTCTTGATCTCCTTGAGACCTATGGGTTCTATGGTTTCCGACACAGAAGCATAACACCATAGGCCTCAGAAGTGGTAACGCATCTGCATTTTGACGTCTGGTCTTTGTGTGGGTGTCTATAGGCTGCAGACATCATTTAACATCAATGTGAACTGCATGCTAGTTTGTCACTTTCATTACATTAAAAAAAAAGTATTAGCAATCGCTTCTTCTATCAAAGATCTATATTTGATCTGATATGAAGCTTTAATAATTTGAATATGTATTATTAGGTTGGGGAAAAAGTTTCTTCGCATTTTTTAAGATAATTCAAAACATTTAATAATATAGTTTATTTAAATTTAACTAAAGTACCAATGTATGTACCATTTTGTTCGATAAACTTTTGCCATCTTGTAGGTAGGGACGTGATCCCATTGGGAAAAAGTCTTTTCGCATTATAGTATGTATGAACTTGTAATAAAATCTCTTTGGCTGTAGTATTTGTATCTGGCTGGTTTTGGTATCATTGAAAGTAAAAATTTTAAAGAACATAATTCCAAATTCAAATTAGGCAAATGTGTGATTTTCATTTGTTTTTCGTACTGTCAAGATGAGTGAATCTAAGAAGAAATTCGATACATTTTAAAATTTTACTACAAAAAAGGTAAAAATGCAACGCAAGCCGCGAATAAAATTTGCGATGTTTATGGACCTAGTGCAGTGTCTGTGAGAGTAGCACAAATTTGGTTTAAGTGTTTTCAATCCGGAAATTTTGATGTCAAAGATGCACCTCGCTCTGGTCGCCCTATTACGGATAAAATGGATGCCATTTTTGGTGTGAGCAAAAGTGGAGCAAGATCGACATATCAGTAGTTACGACGTAGCTGAAGAACTGAGAATTGATCACAAAACATGGCGCGCATTTGGCGCATTTGAAAAAAGCTGGGTACAAAAAAAAGATCGATATTTGGGTACCTCACGAGCTCACTAAAAGAAACGTAATGAACCGTGTACTCATTTGTGTTTCTTTATTACGACGTAATGAAACTGAATCATTTTTGAAGAAGCTGATAACTGGTGATGAAAAGTGGATCACGTACGACAAGAACGTGCGAAAAAGGTCGTGGTCAAAGGCCGGTCAGGCTTCACAGACTGTGGCGAAACCCGGGTTAACTCGCAATAAAGTGATGTTGTGTGTGTGGTGGGATTGGAAGGGCATTATTAATCATGAGCTATTACCACCAGGCAGGACTATCGATTCTGAACTCTACTGCGAACAACTGATGAGATTAAAGCAAGAAGTTGAGAGAAAGCGGCCGGAATTGATCAACAGAAGGGGTGTGGTGTTTCATCATGATAACGCTAGACCTTACACATCTACAGCCACTCAGCAAAAATTAAGAGAGTTTGGCTGGGAGGTGTTAATGCATCCGCCGTATAGTCCTGACCTTGCAACTTCAGATTTCCACCTGTTTCGGTCTCTTCAGAATTCTTTATGCAATGTTAGGTTAACATCACGAGAGGACTGCCAAATCCAATTGTCGCGGTATTTTGATGAGAAGACCCAAAATTTTTATAGCAATGGGATCATGTCCCTACCTACAAGATGGCAAAAGGTTATCGAAGAAAATGGTACATACATACTTTAGTTAAATTTAAATAAACTATATTAAAAAATGTTTTGAATTATCTTAAAAAATGCGAAGAAACTTTTTCCTCAACCTAATATGTGGCGTTCCACATAACTTGGCTTTCTGCCTTCCCCGTAAGGGGCTTGGCGTGAAGATACATACATTTTTTTACCAACATGACCTGTATTTTGTACTATAAATTTTTGGCAATAATACATGCATGTTTTTTCTTTACTTCTTAAGTTCACTTAAGAAATTAAAGAAAAAACGGTAAAACTTCTTAGTAGTTCAGTAGCTTAGTGGTAAAGCGGCTGGACTCCATCCTGAGGTCGCAGGTTCGATTCCTGCCCGAAGTAAAATTTTTCCATCTGTTGACCTGTATTTTTATTTAATGTCGTATTTTGTTATTTATTCTCCAAAACTGGTAAGTCTTGGCAGCCATAATGCCAATAGAAGTTAAGTGATTTATTTTGGATATTATGAATTTACTGCCGAAGATATTGAAATATAAGTAAACTCGACGAGGGAAAGCGATATTTTAGGGGCGTGTGATTAATTTATTGCAGTTTGTTAAGTTTTTTTATTAAACTTGCTTTAGTAGGTACCTATAGCTTTGCGGCTCGATCCATCTGGTTAAAAATGAAATCTATAGGTACCTATGACTTTTTTAAAGTCATAATTAGAAATTAAAGAAAAGTTTGACTTCGGGCAGGAATCGAAAAAATATATCAATTGTTGTGCGCTTTAATTTGTTTTGTTTGTGTTTGACTTTTCATAAATGATGCTTGTCACTCTAAATGAAAAAATAAATGTCTGAATCTGATTCGATGGCAAATTCAAACGTGGTAATTTGGGACATCCTGTATAATAATAATAATAATAATAAGGAGGCAGAGCAGCTTGTGGCGAGCTGTTGGTGAGTAGCGACACCACCCCCTACCATCATCTCGAGTTCCTCCGAGAGAACTGGGCTTCGCCTCGTCCGCCACACAGAGGTGCGGCCGGACAGAGCATCAGGTCTCTCACCTCTGGCTTGCCTTCATTGGCCGGTCCGAGTGGGGCGCTAGAGGTATGGCATTTGCAGAAATTTAGATAATAGGCTGTTGTCTAAATTTCTGCAAGAGCCATACACTCGGGGGTGGAAGTATCTAAAGGCATAATAGCGGGGAAGCCCGCTCCGAGCTCGAGATTACTCGCTCGTGATGGTGAAACCGGGGCCACACCTCTCGACACCCCCAGCCTCTCTCAACAGTGTTGCCCCCCGTCGACCATCGGGTTGGCTGTTTGGGGGGCCCACCAAGGAGAGGCGAGTCACCACCTGCCTAAAGTAGGATTCGATAATGTGAGATGTTGAATATAGGCAGGTGCCGGATCTCACTCCATAGGCCCAGCCAGCTAGTCCCGCCAGTTCACCCACATAGCCCAAAGTTTGGCGAATCACTTATCATTACAATAGTCCCATTATATTCTGCGGGGCCTGTCTGTGCCTGTATTAACTATTGATGCAGTCAGAGAGAGGTCCCGCCGAATATAACCCATTACAAAGTAGATCAAAATTCTCGAAAGGGCCTCTACGTGTTGGACCCCCCATGTCCCCGCGCAAGCCTGACAAAGGTCCGGGGTTCAAATTGGACCCCGTGCTGCCGAGAGACATAATAATAATAATGGCAACCCATTATACGTCCCACTGCTGGGCACGAGTCTCTCCCTTTTTTTGGGGGGAGGCCTGGAGCTTACTCCACCACGCTGCTCCAATGCGGATTGGTGGAGGTGGGTGGGTTAGTGGCCAACCCACTGTCGGATGTTTTCAAACCGCCCATAAGGCCTCCGACAAGGTTTAACGACTGCTATCCATCGATAGCAACCGGGACCGACGGCTTAACGTGCCCTCCGAAGCACGGAAACGCGCATTTAATTTGCCACTAGCGGTCACCCATCACACTACCCGACCGCGCCCGTAGTGCTTAACCGAGCAGATCGCTTACGATCTACACCAGCCGCTGGGCCATGCGCGCTTCCTGTATAATATTGAGATGCAAATATTCATGAAGATGTGAAAACCTCTTCTTACGGATTTTGGTAATAAATTTGATAACGCCGGGTCGCGGGACAGCCGTATTCTTATGCTAAGTTTAGGGTCATAATTATTTTGGAAGTATTGTTTTATACTAACGAGGGTCTATTCTGTATAATGATGGAAGCTGTTTAGGTGCGTTGTCGCAATTGAATTCGTAATTTTCGCGCGATATTTCACACGTCACCAAGATTATTGCAGATAACGATGTCCTATTTTATTTTAACAGTATTTGTATCGGTAACTTAAAAACAATTATTAGGCACAGCAAATATAAGAAATAACGCATGAATCGACAAAATGATGAGCATTATAGTAACACACTAGGTTATATTGCTGTTAGGTAATATGAACCTTTAAAAAAAATAATATAACAATATTCAATTTCACAAGAGAGAGAGAGTAAACAAAGTATGTCAAGATAGAGGTTCCAATGCACATTTTTGAGATATAATATTGTTACATAAACGCAGACAAACAAAAATGTAGTGGGCACACATAGAAAGACAATATTATCAACACGAAAACAAATATTTTAAAGCGAATTTAAATCGTCACTCGTCTTCGCGCCCTCAACGTACGCGTAAGGTTCCGACTCGACCACTTCACTAAAATCTTTTCCCTACACTAGCTGTCAAATAAGTCACAATAATTTCGCGGTAATTTAACTGGGGTGCGGAGTTTTGGCGGGAAGCTTGAAAGACACGTGTGGTGCTCTTATTTTATTTCATTTTCTTGGTGTATATTTGAGTTATATTAAATAAATTTGTCGGCATTTTGTTTGATATAGGCTTATTACAGTGCTCGTGTATAGTGAAATAGAATAACAGTGCGAAAACACGTTCTTTCGGGTTGCCTCCAAAACTTCATTGTAAATGTTCTGGTAAAGTAGTCATCGCTTTACTCGAATTACTGTGACTCTGACTGACGGACTGATAAATTGACTGACTGACTTTGACTTTTACGTTGCTTAATACGAATACGAAATATCGTTTTACTTGATACTGGCAATATGCATAACAAGCGATGCCAATAAATTAAAAAAATAAAAACGGGTGTGACCGCCGCGACATGAAAATTATATAAGACAACGACAACAGCAATGTCGATAGACGGTCGCACCCCCGGTCAACCGGCGATCACCAGCGAGTGTAAGATCTGAGCGTACGTTTACAGAAAATGTGTCTAAAATTATAAGTGATAATAAATATTGTGCTTAATTTTGCTTAGAAATCTATGAAATTGCGGTTGAAATTAAAACAAAATCCCTGCACTCGAAGCCTATTCCACGTCACCGGGATTTAAAGCAGGAGCCTAGAAATGTATTGTCACCGTAAAAGCTTTCTGGTACACTACTTTTGTCGAGGTTGAGTTACCCCTACTATTGGCTATGATTTTTTTCTTACATTTGATACGAGCTGCGATAACAAACATAGTGATTTGGTGTGTAAAGTGCGGTTGGTAATGTGGCCGTAACTCTATCGACGTATGGGGACGAATGTTTTATAATGACCCTTGTAAGGTTACAATACTTTACGTACATCATTCGATAGCGAACCGCAAGCTGCATCGTATTTTTTTATTGAAATAAGATATTAATTTCTGGTAGTAGAACTCAGTGACGGAGCTCGCGGGCGTAGGCATCACCGCATTACCTAATATACTACCGCTAAATGGTAGTGTTCAGCACTATCGTGTTCCGGTCAGGTGGTAATGTGCGGCTCTGTAATTTCCGGCACAGAGGCATACCACCTTAGGCCTCAGGAGTGATAACACATCTGCATTTTGACCTTGATCTTTGAGTGGGTGTCTTTATGCTGCAGTCATCACTTAACATCAATGTGAATGAACTGCATGCTTGTTTGCCACTTTAATTACATAAAAAAGTAAAAACAAGAGAATATTCGATAGTGACTATTTCTAACTGATAGAAATTTGAATCTTTTGACAAAATAATGTTTGTCGGATCGGCTAGAAAGTAAAATAGTTGTATATTTTTACTTGTAAATAAATCATAAATATATAATTCAAACGTATACACCGCTACATCTTTAACCGATACCAGTTACCATATTTTTATAATTTTATTCAGCCCCATTATTTTCTCGTTACCAATTCTACTTTAGTTTTCGTTTCATTCGAGAACGAGTAGTAGCGGTACACTGAACATATGCAATTTGTCCATTGTCAGCGGAGCAAGATGTATTATGATCTTCGCGATTACACTCGTAGCTTTAAACTGTGTTTTTTTATGAAATGCTTGTTCACAACAATGAGTGAATGTTTACTTAGATGTTGTGAGGTTATTTTGTTACCTTTTCATTCTTTTTAGATTGAATGTAATTGAATATGTCCAGAATTTTAAACCTTCGGCTCGTGATAAGATTTTTGATATATTATGGTAAATTGGTAACATAAGCGAGAAAAATGCTGATCACTTAATAACTTCCAAAGTTTTAACGTAAAGCAAAAGGTAAACAAATCTACGTATACGTTATTGTATGTTAAATAAATACAAACAGTAAAATAGACTAGATGTGTTAATATATATCTACATTTTATGAATTAATGTATGGGATAAGTTTGTAAAAGCAGATGTTGCTACATAAACTCTTGAATATGCAGCAAAAGAACTTCAATGTGTAATTGTATGTCTTCCCAATAAAAAAACTTAGTTATATGTATGTATGTATGCCAGCTGCCAGCTGCTGGTGTAGATCGTAAGCGATCTGCTCGGTTAAGCACTACGGGCGCGGTCGGGTAGTGTGATGGGTGACCGCTAGTGGCAAATTAAATGCGCGTTTCCGTGCTTCGGAGGGCACGTTAAGCCGTCGGTCCCGGTTGCTATCGATGGATAGCAGTCGTTAAACCTTGTCGGAGGCCTTATGGGCGGTTTGAAAACATCCGACAGTGGGTTGGCCACTAACCCACCTCCACCAATCCGCATTGGAGCAGCGTGGTGGAGTAAGCTCTAGGCCTCCCCCCAAAAAAAGGGAGAGACTCGTGCCCAGCAGTGGGACGTATAATGGGTTGCCATTATTATTATTATTATTATATGTATATATCTTCACACCAAGTCCCTTATGGGATAGACAGAGAGTGTGGAGCGCCAGATATCCCGGCCTTGACACACCTTCCGTACTTCTTCTACATTCGTTATAAATTATATACTCCTGTATATACGAGTAAGATAGAATAATAATATTATATCCAGCAACGTTTGTTGAGTCGCAAGATGTTTTTTTGACATCAAAATGGCAAACGAGCTAACAGTTTACAATGGCTGAATGATGAATGGCTGAAAGATACAGTATCTTTCAGCCCCTAGACATATATTTCAATGTATAACTTTGTGAGGCCTTAGGCCTAAGCCTCTGTGGTGGGAATAACGTGGGCAGCACATTACAATCGAATCGGACACGGCAATCCTGAACACTACCATTTGGTGGCAAGTAGAGGAGATACTCCTGTACATATCCTTTCGGAAAACATAGGCTTCAGGTTGTGTACACTAAATAGGTTAAAATTACACTAATAATCCCTTAACACAACTAATTTGTTACTCATAATTGACCATTACCCAGTTTAAGTGGGTCTACGCTGATCCTGACAATAAGTTTTAATTTTCCAGCTCGTTACTCACGGTGATCCCATATAAATTTGCCGCGAACTGTTCATGTTAAGCCTCGGTAAACTGAAGCCGTGCTAACAAGATTGCCGAGTTAACTTTTTGTGGTGAAAGCTTTTCAAGGTTGGTTCGAGCTTCACTACGAATTTCCCTGTACATATTTTATGGAAAAGGATGGTAGTTTACCTCGTGATTTTCTGCGGCTTAGCTTTTAGTCATCAAGGTAAATGCCTTTTCAATTTAGAGTTGTGACCATCAAATCTAATGGACTAGTAACTCTACAGAAAGCGACTCAAGCCTACCGGGTGGTAGGCTTGAGTCGCTTTCTATAGGGTGGTAGGCCACCTCTATCTGCGACCAAGTAACTACAGAAAGCGGCTATCCGGTAGACTTGCGCGTTTACACACAGTTGGTTGCGTTATATTTTCTGTGTCCTTTTCTGTGTACCTACTATTATTATTTTTGTGCTGTTATAATAATAATAATGGCAACCCATTATACGTCCCACTGCTGGGCACGAGTCTCTCCCCTTTTTTGGGGGAGGCCTGGAGCACTCCACCACGCTGCTCCAATGCGGATTGGTGGAAGTGGGTGTGGGTTAGTGGCCAACCCGCTGTCGGATGTTTTTCAAACCGCCCATAAGGCCTCCGACAAGGTTTAACGACTGCTATCCATCGATAGCAACCGGGACCGACGGTTTAACGTGCCCTCCGAAGCACGGAAACGCACATTTAATTTGCCACTAGCGGTCACCCATCACACTACCCGACCGCGCCTGTAGTGCTTAACCGAGTAGATCGTTTACGATCTACACCAGCCGCTGGGCTATGCGCGCTTCAACTTTACTTTGTACTGTTACTGTTTTAAAATTAATTGTTTGTGTTTTTCAACCTGTTTTGTCTTTGTGTGTTTGTCGGCTAGGCGCCAAATAAACGCCTTTCTTCTACTCCTTCTAAACTGCCACGAAATGGCAGTATTCAGAATTATCGTGTTCCGGTTAACTTGTTATGTATGACCCAAATAATTTTCGTCGCGAAGCCATTACAGCTTAAGCATCAGGTGTGGAAAAGCTCTACATTGAATTTTTTATTTATTTATTTAAACTTTGCATGAAATAGTACATGAGGCGGACTTAATGCTAAAAAGCATTCTCTACCAGTCAACCTTTGGGTAGAAAAGAACAGTTTGTGGTGCAAATAGAAAAAAAACAAATACAAAATCGTAAATATCTCACAGGAAAAGTATTGTAATAAATATATATAAATAAATGAACACAAATATACATACTTATAGATAAATATAATATTTATACATGCATATATATATATATACACACATACATATACATGCGAATAAACATAACAAATACGTACAAACATGAATAAGCATATAAATGCATATAAATATCTGATATTATGTAGTTGTTTATAGGCTACATGTATAAAGGGCTTTTTTATGTAATGGAAGTAGGAAACAAGCATGCAGTTCACATTGATGTTAAGTGATGACTGCAGCCTACAGACACTAACACTAAGACCGAGATAAAAATGCAGATGCGTTACCACTCCTGAGGCCTTAGGTGTTATGCCTCTGTGCCGGCAATTGTAGAGCCATACATGACCGGAACACGATAGTGCTGAACACTACCATTTAGGTAATGCGGTGGTGCCTACACCCGCGGACTCCATCACTTGAGCTCTACCATCAGTAAAATGGTTGCAGTATATATATTTTCAATCAATATAAACTGTTTGTTTGACATTTTCATGATACAAAAAATAACTTGCGACTCAATAAAAATAACTAGGTGATATTACAAAAGCCTTTGATACAGGAGTACATAATAATATTTTTTGAATTCCTCTGCCTTTTCCTTCGTGAAATATAAGCTTCAAGTTGCGTACCCTTAATAGATGAGTAATTTAAATTACACCACACATACAGCCAATTGACCATTACCCAGTTAAAGTGAGTCTACGCTAATCCTGACAATAAGTTTTAATTTTCCAGCACGTTACTCACAGTAATCTCGTATAAAGGAGAAGTTGCAAAAATGTATGGACCTCCGGCCATGTATTGTACACAATATCATTAAACAGGCAAAATCAATATAAAAACGTTTTAAACTGCATATTTTCACTTATTTAGCTTTGTTTGCAGTTACAAAATATTATTTGCAGTTAGAATTGCAACTCAAAACCAACATGGCGAATATGGCGGGCGATGTAATTTTGACATTTTTATTTTTTAAATTGTATTTTGATTATATGGTACTTGGAGAAAAAGTAATATTTTCTAATAACTATCAAAATCGATTGACTCCAGCGTCGGCTGTATCGCCGCCATGTTTAACAACGTTGAAAATGATAAAATCGTTTGAATTAAATGTGGTTGTAACTCCAAAATATATGATTGAATAAATTAATTGTATTTTTTTCGGATTCTTCTGTAATTTACCCATTTTTTGAGGACGTGTACGAACCAGAGCCGAGCTCGCAACATCTCCTTTGCCGCGAACTGTTCATGTTAAGCCTTGATAATGAGTTAGGAACAGCTTAAACCGAGGCCGCGCTAACAAGATTGCCTAGTTAACTTTTTGTGGTCAGAGCTTCACTGGTGACTATAGATTTTATTGTGAATAGTGGTGTGGTATATTCATGTGCTATCAATTGGTGGAGAATGGATGTTCAACGGCGAGCAGGCAAACTGGATGAAATTGAGGAATTAAGGTAATTAATAAACAATTTAACATCCAGAAGAAAGATGATCCGTCCGAACCAAAGTCGCCATTCATACGATAAATTGGTGATTTTGGGCTCGAGAAATTCGAAATATTATTTAAATTCAAAAGGTGCCAAGTCGCCCGATCGTGCGAGTTTTTGTCGTGCGAGATGACGAATAACCCGACAAAACCGTCTCCCAATTAACTACAAGACTACAAGAAACGGTCCGGTGGCGTCGGTATCGGCACAATGACTATATTCCCTTACCATCAAGATGAACTCATTACGTGTTCGCCAGTTTCATAACAAAAAGTATAGTCAGAAAATTTATTGAAATAAAAAAGTTTTTATAACACAGGTCATTCACGGAATAGGTCTTAAAGCCTCTTACTTAAGTTGGTCTACATTTAAGTCATCTAGGAAAAAAAGGATCTAACTTTTATAACATTTAGTCCTTGTTAATGCTTCGAAGCCGCAGAGTTGAGGTGACACTTTAGCAGAAACAACGGCTATAGAATACTAATTAGTAATAATAATTTAATATTCCTCTGGCGTTGAATTATGCTCAAGTTTAGTAGGCAGTAAAGTTTTTGTGTAGATAATGGAGTCGTGTTTCTTTTTTGTGAGAGTTTTGGGCTCTTTTATATAAATTATTATTGTTCCAGCGTGGGAGCTCGAAGGCTCTCGGTTAGATGGTGATGTGTTGCTCCGTAATTACTAACACAGATACATAACAACTAATAGTAGGAGAGATACCCTCCGAGTAACGATGACCCTGTAAGGCTAGAAAATTTTGTAAGGATAAATCATAACATGCTAAGTACAAAAACCATCGCCTGGCGAGGATCAACCCGACACGTTATCTGGATTTCTGATGAGAAAAGTTAGTTTCATATTTTAGATCTGGCTCGATTGCGACCATTTACATTGTCCATTTATGTATTCAAAGAAAATCACGATTTGTATACTGCAAATGAGCGACTCAATCGTATATGGGCCAAAACGTAACCGGCGAATTGTGGGTGTTTGCATGTATGCTTGAATGCATGCATATACCTCTGCCTACCTCTTCGGGAATTACACGCGTGAAGTTACAAAAAAAATAGTAAACAATAAAAATGACTAAACTAAACATAAACGCACTTAGTTACACTAAGACGTACTACCTAAGAAATGTCTCACGGCTACACCAAATAGCTTCCAGTTTAGCATTTATCAGTCCAATGACTGACACTGATTTTCAACTGGAAGCCATTAGCAGAATAATTCGAAGAGTTGTCACATCCCAACGCCTGAATGACAGGGTTTGTTGTGATCATATTTCGTAAAGGATTTATTACATAAATCGACTTAAGTTGGTTGAAACATTTTTGCAACATCTCCTATGTTGCAAAAATGTATGAACCTCCGGCGATGTATTGTACACAATATCATTAAACAGGCAAAATCAATATAAAAACATTTTCACTTATGTAGCTTTGTTTGCAGTTACAAAACATTATTTGCAGTTAGAATTGCAACTCAAAACCAACATGGCGACTATGGCGGGCGATGTCATTTTGACATTTTCATTTTTTAAATAGTTAAAAAAGTAACTTTTTCTAAACACTATCGATGCACTAGTAAGATACAGATAGCATTAGTTTTGTTTTATCTACATAGGTACTATCCCAAGCGTCGGCTGAATCGCCGCCATGTTGAACAAAGTTGAAAATGATGAAATTGTTTGAATTAAACGTGGTTGTAACTCTAAAACATATTCTTGAATAAATTAACTGTATTTTTTTCGGATTCATCTTTAATTTACCCATTTTTTGAGGACGTGTACGAACCAGAGCCGAGCTCACAACATCTCCTTTGATTAATTTGTATTATTTGGTTTTTGGACACAACAAATAAATTACACCTACAATGAAATTCAAACTTGGCTTTGGTAATTTTCCGCTAATTTGGCCCTCCTTAATGACATTCGAATACCATTTAAGCCAATGCATTGGAAACGTTGTGTGTATTTGCATATTTTGAAAATAATTTCACGATTGAATTTAATTATTGTTTTATTATGCCCCTTAATTGGTAAATGAGATTCTGTGAACGTATGAAAATAGCTTTTTCGCTAACGTAGTCACGAACATAATACTAATGTGTAAAATTATTGAATTGAACGTCCTGAATTCTGTATAAAGCCTGGATTTCCCGAAGGAGTAGGCAGAGGTAAACACATTCATACATTCATGCGACTACAGCAATCTAAATAACCTGTAGATAATAATATGTCTGATCCTCCCTCAGGCCTCCCCACAAAAAAGGGCGAGACTCGTGCCCAGCAGTGAGACGTATAATGGGTTGCCATTATTATTATTATTATAGGATATGCCACCCAAGGGTCTTCCCACCCTAGGTTCGTCAAATGTTAAGCATTGTGATTGTTGTGAGCCACATCGAACATTCTTATCTAGTCGACACTATTTTCGCGCTAGTCCTTTGCTTTATAATAAAATAAATGAAGAACTACATATTTATTCACTTCCTCTGCAGAAATTAAAACAGAAATGCAAAGACTGGTTTCTTACTTTAACTCACGAAGACACAGAACGCCTTTTGAAACCAATTGTTTAATTACTAACTCAGCACAAAAATACACACTGTCTCTCTCACACACACACACACACACACACACACATTTTTTTGTAGCTTAGTCATCTGCGACACAGTTTCTAACTTTTGCAGATATTCATCGTTTTTATAAAAGTTGTACACAACTGTTGTAATTTTCCTAAATAAACATATTTTTATTTTTATCTTTGGAAGAGACTTGTTCAGCAGTGTTAGTTTTTTGGCTGAAATGATTATGATGATGAAAGAAAGTACAATCCTAACGTAATTACAAACTTTTCTTCTTACATTAGTGAAACTTTCAGAAACCTTGCAAATACATTCCGATATTGATGAAGATGTTCGAAGCAAACAATCATATTAATTATGAATAGTTTCGGAGTCGTGTTTATATTGGCAATCAACTCTGAGTTACTTCGAAAATTAAGGCATTGGAGGCTGCAAATGTTATTGAAAGCAAGTTGCGATCGTCATTTTATATATCACTAGTAATCCGCCCCGGCTTTGCACAATATAACAAAGGTGGAAAACAAGCAAGCAGTTCACATGGATGTTAAGTAATGCTTGCAGCCTATAGACATCTATACAAAAACCAAGTCAAAATGCAAATAAATTCTGTTCGCGCCTACACCTTTTTGCTTCAAAAAGGTGCGCGAACATTTCCTCTTCTCTTTTGGTAATTTGGTGCCTACGTCCTCAAGCTCCAACACTTGGAACTCTACCACCAGTTAAACGTTTAAATTAAACAGTATTACGAAACCCTTAACTATATTCTCACTCCATGTTTTTGTATCTCGACATCAGTGTCAAGTTAACATCAATATTGACTGAATATACAGTCCTAATATGACCCTGGAGTGTTACTAAGCGTTTTCTGCGATTATTGTACATTTGTTCTGCTGCTCGGATTTAATTAGGGCAATTAAATAACTTCATTTCGAATGTTTGTTTGAAGAGATAGGTAAAAATATAAATGTATATTCGATCTCGTAGGGAAACACTGAGCATAGCTCTCTTCATTGCTCTCTTTTGCATAGTTTGTTTGCAATTTACACAACATAAAAATATACTTACGTAGAAGTCAAATTACGTTAATTACGAAACCCATTTGTCTAAATTCTCTCATCATATTTTCGTAACTCGACGTCAGTGCCAAGTTAACATCAATATTGACTGAACAAACAATCCTAATATGACCCTCGAGTGAAACTAAGCGTTTTCTGCGATTACTGTTTGTACATTTGTTCTCATGCTCGGATTTAATTAAGGCAATAAATTAACTTAACTTTAAGTATTCGTTCCAAGGCATAGGTAAAGATGTAAATATATCTATCTATTTATACTTACATATTATAAAACAAAGTCCTCCGTCGCGTCAATCTGTCTATCTGTTTATTTGTCTATCTGTATGTCTATTTAGGTTAAGATCACGTCCCGATGGCATAAATGGTATTATAAGGTTGCTTCTTATTTAGAACTACTTAATAATATTAAACATCGAACTAAATCAACATAAACACAAATTAATAACTAATTAAGCACTAAAAAGAACTATTAAATGGACATAGTTTTTTTGATATCATTGAAATTTGGCACCTAGTACCGGACAGGTTTAATTTCGAGGGATAAAAGGACCGTAACAAAATTTTGATAATAATGAAATTTGTTATAATTTTAAGTATAAAAGTAATATTTATTTAAGTATACTCACCAATTAATAAATGGAAGCCAAACACACACAATATTTTCACACGAATTAGTGATTTACGACTTGCGAAATATTACTCAATGCAGCAGTCTCGTGCACACAATATGCAATGTATGGCCTGTATGCCACATCGTGCGAGATTAAGGCTGCCCGTGTCGTCGGGGAGTTAGAACCGTCAAAGTCAATACGTACTCGTGTGAAATATCGATCAAGAACGCTAAATCCTGCTTGTAGAGGTTTTGTCCGGTACTATGTGCTGTCCGGTGCTAGGGGGATTCCCCCTATATAAAATCGATTTGCGTGAATTTGTAGTATGTTGTTACCACCAAAAATGTGTTAGCTTATATTTTATCTATCTTCTATATAAATAAAAATGAATCGCTAAATGTTAAGCACAACACTTGAGAACAGCTGGAGCGATTTCGCTAATTCTTTTTATGTTGTATTTATAATTGTCCAGACAAGGTTTTTATGAAAGAAAAAATAGACGGTTCCGTGGAGAATTATAAATTTTAAGAAAACATAACGACTGTATTAACTTTTCTAATGTAGGTAAACCTTTTGGCGCTTGATATAACGGTCAGTAGTCAATTATCGTGTTTAACAGTTGGATCGGTAGAAATCGATTATTGAAAACGGCAAAAAATTATCTGTACCAATCTAGGTACATTGCACCACGCGAAACCGGAGCGGGTCGGTAATTTATTTATTATAAATAAAAAATGAACATGCATAATATTTGTGTAAGTGAGTAAATTTCAACAACTACGATTTTTTGCCTAATTTTGGTGGAAATTTTTGTTTTTGAATTTATCAGTAATTCATAATATTTATTTTCAAGAAATACCTATTGTGTTATAAAAAATGTAAGAGAAATCTATTTAATACTAAAAACTTCTAATATATTGTCAACACCGGACTTTGTAAGACACCAAAATTGATACTTGACTCCAAAGTTAGTAAATATGGCAACAAAATTGTTTTACTACAACGTAATTTTAATTAATCAATAAATACTCATTTACATTTAGTGAATTAACATTTTATTAAAATGTTTATTCCCTTTCTTTTTCCTTTTTTCGCAAATTTTCTAGTTTGAAAAAAAATACCATTTTTTTTCTTTTCTCCTCTTTTCTGCAACCCTTATTCTCTCCAAGTACTCCACGTGTGCTAACTTCGACTTTTTCCTAGCATGCAGAAATTATAATAATTTTGGTGTAGCAAAACAATTCTTGTCATACGTAAAACACCAGCAAAATCACCAAAATTGGACCACCATAATTAGAAACTCGTATAAAATATTTATTTAAAAATATATCACTAAACATACAATAATTATATTTGTGTCATTTTGAAATGATACGAACCCTTTATATTATAAATGTGTATTAAAACACATACTCTTAAAAGGAACGATTTAAAACATCACACCCATATTGCACTTTTTTTGTCCGATTACTTTGAAATGACTTACTTTCGTTTTTGACGGAAAATAACAACAGGTTTGCACGAAACTGTCATTGCTCCCCGTGAGCATCCTACTAAACGAAGAGAATGGTGGAAATGTCATCCTTAAGGATGTATTGTGTACGAGCTAATTAATTATTTTATTATTCCCACCAAAATTTTAAATTTTGCGCGGGCAGCAATTTTTGATTTCCTCTAGGATAAAGTATTGCACTAAATAAAATAATAAAATTGTCATCGAATAGAATAACTAACGCTTAATGTAAATAACATTAGTTATTTCTGGTAAACCAGTGTAGTTTCATTTAAACGGTGGTTAATACAAGAAAAACAGAAAAACAGATTGTGGAAGTTATATATTTTGGTGGCGACCAAACTTAGAAACATGGGAAACATTTTGTTTTTTCTCTAATTTTCAAAATGTTTTCTACAAATATATTGATGGCTTCATCAAGAAATATAAGTCTATTTTCCTATAAAAGTAAACTGTATTACATATATGTAGTTTTAGATACGATTTTCAGCGACGCCGTCTAAAATTTATGCTTGAGAAATTCACCCAAATATTAGTGTTAATAACACGATTTGATGTAATGTCCAAGAATGTTGTCATGGTCAGTAATATGACAAAGTTAAACAAATTTGATTTTGTCATATTTTTAGTTTTCGCAATAACACATGCGAGTAAATTTGAGAGATTAAAAAAGAATGGAAAAAAAATCGCCCTCCCTAAATCAGTTTAAAAATAAAGGGAAAGTAGAATTCGATGCTAGGACGGTAACTTAGTGGTAAAGTTATCCAGAGGTCCTATTTTCTTGTAAATATATATTTTTTTGCTTAATAACATTTTATGTTTGGTAGAGCTCCAGTGACGTAGCTCGCGGGCTTAGGCACCACCGCATTACCTAATATACTTGCCGCTAAATGGTAGTGTTCAGCACTATCGTGTTCCGGTCAGGTGGTAATGTACCGCCCTGTAATTTCCGGCACAGAGGCAAAACACCTAATGCCTCAGGAGTGGCAGCGCATCTGCATTTTGACCTTGGTCTTTGTGTGGGTGTCTATAGGCTGCAGTCATCACTTAACATCAATGTGAACTGCATGCCTGTTTGCCACTTCCATAACATAAAAAAAAAAAAAAAAAAAAATGTTTTATCGATATGTATACCACGTCACATCTCTAGTAGTAAAGACAGTCGATGGGTCCCACGCACGCAAAGACTCGGTATCATCTATATTTAGCTTGTAGGCAAACCTTATACGTAATAGTTTGTCTATTTTGGCTCACATGAAAAATTCAAGATCGAATGTTTTTTATTATTTCCTGTAATTTTCTTTATTTATGAAAGCCCTAATATAGGGTTATTTCGTCAGTACACTCTTATATTATGTATGTGTAATGACATTTTTGTCTATATATAATAACATGTTAAACTAATAAATGTACTTGCTACTATAGTAATTACTCAGTGTAATTAATAGCCTGGGTCGACACGGTAGAGACAACTCGTACGCATCAGGTAAAATCGTTTGACTCAGAACTATAATAACCTGACAGAAATGCGTTTGTATGGTTATATTTTTTTTTTTATGTAATAAAAGTGGCAAACAAGCATGCAGTTCACATTGATGTTAAGTGATGACTGCAGCCTATAGACACCCACACAATGACCAGAGGTCAAAATGCAGATGCGCTGCCACTCCTGAGGCATTAGGTGATATGTCTCTGTGCCTGAAATTACAGGGCCGTACATTACCACCTGACCGGAACACGATAGTGCTGAACACTACCATTTAGCGGCAAGTATATTAGGTAATGCGATGGTGCCTACGCCCGCGAGCTCCGTCACTGGAACTCTACCACCAGTAAAAAATGCGCCAATAGTAATATATGCGCTTCATTCCCGGGTTTATGTTTTATAAAGTCATATTGTTTTAAATTCCTATTTTAGCTATATTTTACCTATTTGATAGTAAATGCGAGGTCTTCTGGCTAACCAGTGCAATTATATAGGTATGAAGATGGGAAGTGGAATGTCAAGTTTAGCTAGAAAGTGAACTATAAACTTAAGTGCCACTGTCTATATTAACAACATTTGACTGAACAATTCAAATACTTATTGTGAAATAATATAGGGTAATGTATACAATGTATAGAGACTTTCAAAATGTACCAAAAATAATTTGAACTTCTTGAACCAGAAAAAACGAGGAAACGATTTTTTAAATCTTTTGAACATCATTCGTTCACGCATCGCACGTACCCACACGAGCGTGTCACGAAAGAATGGAAATACTTTTATATTTTCACAACATTCATGAGTTCTTTTGTAAATATTTTTTATACATATTATTTTATTCACACTAACATATAATTCACATAGATAGCAAATGATATACCTATCTATCAAGGGAGGCAAGACGGACGCCTCAGAAATAGACCAGTCATTCGGTGTTAGTGCTTAAGACATATTTATACTGCCTTTAACTGCCTCAGTAGCGTAGTGGTAGCAGGCCACTACTATTACGCTGGAGGTCCTGGGTTCGATTCTCGGGTCGGGGACTATCAGAGATTCGGTTAAAATCCTTTATCTCTGCTTCTATTGGGATTTTTCCATTTTCTGGAAGTTTCCCAGTACCCCGGAGTTTGGTAATGTGCCCGGAGATGGCAACAGGTTCGCCACCGTTACATGGGCCAAAACGTAACCGGCGAGTCGTGGGTGTTTGCATGTATGATTGAATGCATGCATTTACCTCTGCCTACCCCTTCGGGGATTATAGGCGTGAAGTTACGTATTACGTACGTACATATTTATAATAATAAATAAATAATAATGGCAACCCATTATACGTCCCACTGCTGGGCACGAGTCTCTCCTCCTTTTTGGGGGGAGGCCTTATTAGGGGGAGGATTTATATTGTATAGTATTAATATAATTTTATTGTTTACTTTGTATATGTTTATAGTATGATATGGGCCCTAGTTGCCTGCAATAAATGATTCTATTCTATTCTATAGAAATCTATATAAAAAACCAGAGCTCAAAATGCCATTACCACTCCTGAGCTCTGAGTTGTTATGCCCTATAATTACTATCAACATCGTTGAATAAGTCGGCCCGTTACGACGGAAGCTGGATAGCAATCAAATCGTCGTATAAAAAAGAAACGTAACTTCACGCCTGTAATCCCCGAAGGGGTAGGCAGAGGTAAATGCATGCATTCAAGCATACATGCAAACACCCACGACTCGCCGGTTTCGTTTTTGACCCATGTAACAGGTGGCGAACCTGTTGCCATCTCCGGGCACATTACCAAACTCCGAGGTACTGGGAAACTTCCAGAAAATGGAAAAATCCCAATAGAACCAGAGATAAAGGATTTTAAACCGTTATCTCTGATAGCCCTCGACCCGGGAATCGAACCCAGGACCTCCAGCGTAACAGTAGTGGCCTGCTACCACTACGCCACTGAGGCAGTTATATAAAAAAGAAAGTTGGGAGTATTGTCTAGTGAGAAATTCCGAAAATATAATTTCTACAATGTGTCAAGGTCGCGAAAACCTGCGAAAATGTTAACTTTCAACGGAATTCGTTTGAGTGATACCTATTGACATGAGGGGACTAAGTGTGGACCAAAAAGAATGGACCATGATCCATTTACCATAATCGAAAAACCTCTGCGTTACAATAAATAACACGTTTTTTTTTGTAAATATTTTCTAAAGTGGTTGATTATTTTTCTAAGGAAAATAATACAATTTTAAAGAATCAGAATCAGCAACTCATTTATTCAATTAGGGTGACAGGCACCTCTTATGATAGGTCAAAAACAAACAAAATAAATTAAAGCGAATAACAATTGATATACATGTCAAACGAGATAAAAAATATATGTAAAATCAAGAATATCACTAAGTTAAACTAGATGTAATAAACTAATGTCTCTTTTCCCCTTTACAAACTGATAACAAAGAGTAAAAAGAAAAGAAAAAGAGTCATTCTTTGTCATTCACCGGCAAATCTTGAAAACAAAAAGGAGAAAGAACTTTAAAATTTATTAATTTTTTTTATTTATGCACCCGCAAGTACGCCGTGTATGGATTTATAAACAACTTTTTATGACCGATCCTTTGGAATGTTGACGTTTATTTATTTTTACTGGTGGTAGAGCTCCAGTGACGGATCTCGCGGGCGTAGGCACCACCGCATTACCATTAGGTATATTAATACTTGCCGCTAAATGGTAGTGTTCAGCACTATGGTGTTCCGGTCAGGTGGTAATGTACGGCCCTGTAATTTCCGGCACAGAGGCATAACACCTTAGGCCTTAGAAGTGGTAACGCATCTGCATTTTTACCTCTGGTCATTGTGTTGGTGTCTATAGGCTGCAGTCATCACTTAACATCAATGTGAACTGTATGCTTGTTTGCCACTTTTAAAACATAAAAAAATTACGGCCGAATGGACCACGATCCAATCCTTGAGGTCCATTCAGACTAAGAACCCGACACGATATTGACTAGAAAGTATAAAAAAAATAAAAAAAAACCACAGCGAGTTTCCCCTGTGTACCAGCATCCCTGCGAGGATCACACCCCAGACGTATCGGGGGCAGATAGGCCCGGGGAGTGAGGAAGCCTCGATCCCCGAACCATCCTCCCCCCTCTGTTGCGCATCACGCGCGGAGGGAGGGATGATGATTAGTCAGTCAGTAGAACGACTCAAAATTTTCCAATGACAGGAACAATTACAAATTTATGCAAAACATTAATTTTCAAATAGACATCACAAGATCACATTAATTACACGCATTAATATTATAATACAAAATTAATTGTTCAAATATTATGTCACATTCGAACATGATCGCCATCCTTCTAATTGGTCAAATTCAATCCAAAATCTATCTTATTCTGACGGCTTTAGATCGCTTTTGGTTTGTTAATGTACTGTGCCATAAAGCATATCATGCATTCGTAGTACATAATCGTATTACAACTGGAAGCTATTCGGTATAGGACAGACGTGATGCTAAATGGGCGATTTTGCGACTATTCTTATAAATTATGTTTTTTTTACCAAGTAAGCTTTTGTTGATAAAGCGATCGAAATACTCATGCAAAGGTCTTTTTTATGTAATGGAAATGGCAAACAAGCATGCAGTTCACATTGATGTTGAGTGATGACTGCAGCCTATAGACACTAAGGTAGAGCTCCAGTGACGGAGCTCGCGGGCGTAGGCACCACCGCATTACCTAATATACTTGCCGCTAAATGGTAGTGTTCAACACTATCGTGTTCCGGTCAGGTGGTAATGTACGGCCCTGTAATTTCCGGCACAGAGGCATAAGACCTTAGGCCTCAGGAGTGGTAACGCATCTGCATTTTGACCTTGGTCTTTGTGTGGGTGTCTATAGGCTGCAGTCTTCACTTAACATCAATGTGAAATGCACGCTTGTATACCACTTCCATAACATAAAAAAAAAAATAAAAAAAAAAAAAAAAGACAAAGACCAAGGTCAAAATGCAGATGCGTTACCACTCCTGAGGCCTAACGTGTTATGTCTCTGTGCTGGAAATTACAGGACCGTACATTACCATTTGACCGGAACACGATAGTGCTGAACAATATTATAGCGGCAAGTATATTAGGTAATGCTGTGGTGCCTACGCCCGCGAGCTCCGTCACTGGAGCTAATTAAGTTTTCGGCAGCCAAACTTTATAAAAAAATATATTTATTTAAAACAGACGGACAGAGTGACAGTATCGTACAAAATCAAAAAAAAAATAATTATCATAAAAAAAAAAAATTATGGAAGCTAAATACTTACTTGCCCTTTACCCTGTGACGTCAGTAAGTTTATCAGATTACCTGTAATCTGTCGGTGCCCACACTGGGTAAAGGGCTTATTAAGCGGATTTGGGGGGTGTTGGTACACTTAACTAGCTCTACCACCAGTAAAAAGAAGTCAATTTACCGCACTTTCACTTGTAACATAGATGACTTGGAAACGTCTGTCAAATCAATTCAAAAACAGAACCGGCTGCTTGTGCCCAGTATCTTCTCTATATATAGCTACTTTAAGTCGTTTGTCTGTACTGCACACATTTAATTATAGGGAAATGGTTCTTGTTACATAGGTAATAGTGAACGATTGATTTGTGCACTTACATTCCTCATGTGATCAGCGTGGGGTGTCAGGACCGGGATATCTGGAGCTCTACACTCTTTGCTTACCCCGTAAGGGACTTGGCGTGAAGATACATACATACATATAATACCATAAAGAAGCTGCGTTGTGTCAGCGATGACCATAATAAAATAATCTACAAATAAATTAAATTGGAGCGTCTGTTTGTTATATAAAAATAACCGCTTTTTACTAAATGCATGTGTATGTATACACGGTACATATACCAAAACATTTTTTTTACAATTTTCGTCTGTCTGTGTGTTTGTCGGGCTAATCTAGGGAACGGCTCGACTGATTTTGACGGGACTTTCACTGGCACATATTTTATGTAATAAGGAGTAACTTAGGCTACTTTTAAACTAGCTGCGCCCACGACTACGTCCGGGTATACTGAACAATCATAATCCCGCAATTTCCGCAACGCGGACGAAGTCGCGAGCACAGCTAGTTCCAAAATAAAACTCGAAAGTAAATCTTGCTCGACAAACAAAATCTAAAATCCTCTTGTGAACATTTTAAGTTAAATCTATCGAAACAGTAGCAAATCAAGCGAGAAAGGCAAAGAAAGTGGGACAGTTCCAAGAGTTCAGAGGTAAGATATCTTCTACTAAGAGTTTATACTTTCTTTTCACCTTTGCTCACTCGATAAGCGACATTTTCGAGCAGTGGTTCTAAAACATATTTGAAAGTGGAACACTTTTTCAAAAGTGTGGAACACTTGGAACACTTTTGGAAAAGCGAACATTTGATAGGGCTCTAATATAAAATGAAACGTAGAAAACCCTGTTTTATGGGTACCCACTGTTTGTGTTTATTGTTTGGTAGCCTACACGGAACTCTAATAGGTTCACCATGTGTACGTTTCCCTTATACTTACGCTATGTCTGTCCGTACGTCCCTCAGTCTGTTCCTAGTTATGCTCGTAAACTCTTAGTACTAGAGGACTGTAGTTCGACAAGTAACAAGACTGATAATCGCCACATGCAGGTTGGCGATCGCAGTGGCAATATTTTATCAAGGGAGCAGATAATATGTAATAATAGCCTAAATGTAATAAACACCTGATTTCCCCTCCTCATCCATAACCCCCCTTGAGAGTCGGTTGGATAAACTTCAAAAGTGAGGTTACGCGGGCGAGCAAGCGGTCTATTTTTAGTTAATAGTCTTTATTATTTTAGTTAAGTAGTCAGTGCGACGACTTATTTTACGATTGTTTTCATACATGGTCATAACTCTACGTGCTACATTGCTGTGTGCGCGTGTAAAAACACGTTAAAGAATATAATAAAATATAATTTATTGCCACAGATTGGAGACAAAAACACTAAATTAAAACATTGAAAAGAAAAAAAAACAGAACATACAAGAAACAGGTAAACTACTTAAGCACCAACAAAGAAAAACAAAAAAAAAATGGTCTAAAAAGAAAAACAAGTATTTTCTAACATAATTAAAATTAACTGCCTCGGTAGCCTAATGGTTGCAGGCCACTACTACTACGCTGATGTTCCTGGGTTCGATTACCGGGTAGGGGGCTATCAGACATAATGGTTGAAATTCCCTTGTCTATATTATATATCTGGTTCTATTGGGATTTTTCCATTTTCTGGAAATTTCCGAGTACCTCGAAGTTTGGTAATGTGCGCCCGGACATGTCATGGGCCAAAACGTAACCGGCGAATCGTGGGTTGCATATATGCTTCCGTAGTAAACAAGGAACCCTTAAAGTTTCGCCCTGTCCGTCTGCTTGTCCGTCCTCGGTTTCGCGCAAAATTTCAAGTCTCTGGTACCAATCATTGGTACCAGAGACTTGAAATTTAGCACAAATATACACCTTACTCACGCCGACACAGCAGTAGATTTTATTACATTAATCAAACCTAAAAACTACGGAATCCTACACTGCGCGTGTCCCGACATGCACTTGACCGGTTTTTAAATAAAAAATAACAAAAAGTAAACAATTGACGTTGATTTATGGTTGGGGCTGAGAAAATTCTTAACACAGAGGTATATCTATTGACACTTTCAATCTCTTTTGAGTATACAGAACGACTGTTTGAAGACCAATGAAGCGACGAGATGAATTGGGGACGTTGCTTAAGCTACGAAAGGTGTGGTCTGCATTTTAATGGGTAAGTATAGGTCGCGCCACGTAAAAAGAACGCTGGAAGAAAGTAGAAGGGATGTGTTCGCGCATCGGTACACTCGCGCACGAAAGTATTGGTTTATTTTTGATCTAGCTTTCGCTTGCGGTTTCGTGTATTGGTAGGCAGATTGAAAACGCCGCACCTCATACCACCAAATAGATCGATAAATCGTCTACTGCGCAGCTTGACCGCCAGCGTTCTTTTTACCTGGCGCGACCTATATTTAAGTTTAGTATTTTTTTTGTATTGAAGGTAGCAAACAAAAATACATTTTTTATGTAATATAGGTGGCAAACCAGCATGCAGATTACATTGATGTTAAGTGATGACTGCAGCCTAAAGACATCTACATAAAAACCAGAGGTCAAAATGCGAATGTGTTCCCCTTAGATCTAAGTTGTTATGACTCTGTGATAGTTATTACGGGACCACACATTACCATCTAACCGGAACACGATAGTGCTGAACAGTACCAGTACAGTATGCGGTGGTGCCTACGCCCTCGAGCTCCTACAGGTGTAGGAGATCGAGGAGGAACTATACAACCAGTAAAAAAAAATCAAATAGTCATAAAATCAGACAAATATCAGAGATCAACATGAGGATGCGTTGAAACCCCTGAAACCTTATTTGTAACTAGCTGTGCCCGCGACTTCGTCCACGTGAGAAAAAATATGATTGTTCAGATCTAATCGGACGAAGTCGTGGGCGCAGGTAGTATAAAAGTAGCCTAAGTTACTCCTTGTTACATCAGCTATCTGCCAGTGAAAGCCCCCTCAAAATTGGAGACACTCAAATTCTATCGGTCGGATATACTCCAATTCTACTTATTTGTATGTAGGTATGTACGTATGTATGAATGTATGTATGGAGATAAAAGTAGCCTAAGTTATTCCATATTACATCAGCTACCTACTCGTGGAAGTCCCTTCAAAGTCGGATACACTCCAATTCTACTTATTTGTTTGTAGATATGTATGTATGTATGGATGTATGGAGATAAAAGTAGCCTAAGTTATTCCTTATCACATCAGCTATCTGCCAGTGAAAGTCCCGTCAAAATTGGTCCAGCCGTTCCCAAGATTAGCCCCGCCATACAGACAGACAGATAGACAGACAGACAAAAATTTTAAAAAATGTTATTTTGGTATATGTACCGTGTATACATACATATGCATTTAGTAAAAAGCGGTTATTTTAATATTACAAACAGACACTCCAATTTTATTTATTTGTATAGATTTAATATGGAAGGTAATATACCACATAAGATCTAAAAAATCTGTGAAAATTTTAAGCGTCTACTTGCTACCGTTATTATTATCCAGCAAAAAAATATACGCAAAAAAATCCCGTTTATTGTATGCCCCCTTGGACTCCTTAACATTTTCATTTTCTTATTTTTAGTAAATGTGAATTTTTGAGTTTGAGTTTGAGTTTGAGTTTGAGTTTTCTAGCTATCACTATTTATGAGATACAGGCTGGTGACAGACAGACGGACGGACAGACAGATAGACAGACAGCAGAGGATTAGTAATCCGTAGGGTCCGTTTTTACCTTTTAGGTACGAAACCCCCTAAAAGATAGAACTAAGATACAGAATAGCTTAAAAATATTCGATATGATTCTTTAAATTGACATAACTTTTTTATTTCTGAACTGATTCACATGAAACAAACACTAAATGTTAAGTGAAACTTACCATAATATACTAGTGAAAACTGCAAATCGAATAAGCCGTTTCTGATATTAGCGTGCACAAATACACAGACAAACAGACATTTTTTCGGGATATAAAGAACCCAGTGTTGTGCGCCAAAGGTTAAAGTATAATCATACCAAGTTTCATTATAATCGGACCGGTAGTTTTTCTGTGATGCTTGAACAAACAGACAGACAGACAGACAAAAATTTTTCTAACCACATATTTGGGTTCGGTATCGATCTAGTAACATCCTCTGGTATTTATTTTTTCAATATTTTTAATGTACATAATTTACACTTCTATAGTTTGAATTTAAAGAAAAATGGAAAGAAAAATTTGACTTCAGGCGAGACTCGAACTCGCGACCTACTGGTTGTAATAGTTGGCAATAGATGGCGCTGCTGCTACCATAAAGCAATGCAATTTAAGTGAAGGAAAGATTTGACAAATCGGGCAGGACTTCAGTAGCTCAATTGGAATAGCAGCTGGACTAGATTCCCAGTAGGCCGCGAGTTCGAGTCTCGCCTGAAGTCAAATTTTTCTTTCCATTTTTCTTTAAATTGAAATATATTTCACAAGCATGTATTAATGCGAAATAATATAAAACAACTTCTATAGTTTTATTATAAGTATAGATATCTGTTACAGTTATTACGGAGTTTTACATCACCATCTAACCGGTACACGATAGTCCTAAAACACAACCATTCGGCGGGGCAAATAGATTCATTAATGTTAATAAAATAAAATAATGTCAATAAATCTTAACGTCTTACTGGTGGTAGAGCTCCAGTGACCGTATTACATAATATACTTGCCGCTAAATGGTAGTGTTCAGCACTATGGTAGTCCGGTCAGGTAATTGTAAAAAAATGTACGGCCTTGTAATTTCTGGCACAGAAGCATAACACCTTAGGCCTCAGGAGTGTTAACGCATCTGTATTTTGACCTAGCTAGTCTTTGTGTATGTGTCTATAGGCTGCAGTCATCAATTAACATGTGAACTGCATGCTTGTTTGCCACTTCCATTGGGACATTAAAAAAATGGCAATAAATATTTTTCTTCCTTTTTTATGCGTTGGTGACAATGACTATAGCTTACGTAGATCTTCTACATTCACAGCATTACAGCTTATTAAATCTATAATAACAACCCTATTGGACCTCGACCTATAAAATCCACTCCATATGTTGCGAGAAAAAATCAATTCTCCGTCCCATTTACCCTCTCGCTTCTGAGCTATAATCTTGTGCGACGCGAAAAGGGATCGATAAAAAAATGCAAACTTCACACTTGTTTTCCCCGAATGGGTAGGCATAATCCATGCATTCAAGCTCATATGCAAATACCCAAGATTTGGCAGTAACGTTTTACACATGTAACAGGTGGCAAGCAAGGTATAGGCAAGCGTGTAACAGTTATGAAGAGAATGATGAAGGTAGATGATGCACGAGAGGTATGTCAGGACCTGGATATCTGGCGCTCTACACTCTCTGCTTACCCCGTTAGGGACCTGGCGTGAAGATACATAAATAAATAAATAAAAATAAAATACGCTTACTCTCACAGCCCCACAGTAGGTATAAACCTGTGTCGTGGATGCCGTTGTACACATACAACACATACACAAACACCCAGACCCGAAACAAATATCTGTAGGCCATACAAATATTTGTCCCGGTGCGGGGATCGAACCCGCGACCCTTCGAATCAAACGGTCATCTCACACCGCTGGACTAACCGGGTCGTCATAACATACATACATACATACCCATGATTCGCCGGTTACGTTTGCAAAGTGCACGTAACTGCACACTTAACTTGTTGTCTCCGAAGGGCTAGGCAGTTAATCCATAATCCATGCATTCAAGCATAGATGCAATTACCCAAGATTTGCCGGTTACGTTTGAAAAGTGCACGTAACTTTTACTTGCCGAAAAATGGTAGTGTTCAGCACTATCATGTTACTGTCAGGGTCGGTAATTTCCGGCACAGAGGCATAACACCTTAGGCCTCAGGAGCGGTAACGCATCTGCATTTTGACCTTGATCTTTGTGTGGTCTATAGGCTGCAGTCATCACTTAACATCAATGTGAACTGCATGTTTGTTTGCCACAACTATTACATAAAAAATAAAAAAACACTTCACACTAGATTTGTTGTATCCGAAGAGGTAGGCAGTGAATTCAGAATCCATGCATTCAAGCATCATGCAAATACTCAAGATTCGCCGGTCACGTTTGCAAATTGCACGTAATTTCACACTTGTTATCCCTGAAGGGGTAGGCAGTGAATCCATGCATTCAAGCATACATGGAAACGCCCAAGATTCGCCGGTTACGTTTTACACATGTAACAGGTGGCGAGCAAGGTATAACAGGTTGTAACAAGTACTGAGTGACTTCCGAAAAAATGGAAAAATCCTAACATAATCAGAGGTAAAGGATTTTATACAGATATATCTGATATCCGCTGACCCGGGAATCGAATCCAGGACCCCCAGAGTATTAGTAGCAGCCTGCTACTACTAGGCTTCTGAGCAGTTTGAATACCATCTGGATTTATATTATATTATGGATTGAAATATTTGATTTTCATATCATCAAACTACGAGTATAATGTGTGTTTGTGCTGCAATGTTTACTTACCATCAACGTGTACTGGATGCTTGTTAGCCACATTCATCATGCTTTTAGGGTTCCATAGTAAACAAGGAACCCTTGTAGTTGCGTCATGTCCGTCTGTCTGTCTGTCTGTCTGTCTGTCCGTCCGCGGTTTAGCGTTGGTACTAGAGAAAAACTGTTGGTACTAGAGACTTGAGCACAAGTATACACCTTAATCACACCGACAAAGTGGTAGAATAAAAACATGAAAAATTAAATTATTGAGGGTACCTCCCCAACAATACCGCGCAAATATTTTTCGTTTACTATATAGTGTGGTTTATCGTTGGATAGGTCTTGTGGGGTGATAGGGGTGTGCTAACATTTTTGAATTTAGTTATATATTGCTTATTAAGCTTTAAGGTGCCAATTTTCGTTAAAGTCAAGTGTCCCCCCATCTACCAACTAAACGGTTGTTGTTGAAAATTCAAACGTTACTGCAACAGTAGCTACATATAACGAAATTAAAAGGAAAACTATCAGACTTAAGTTGGCTTTAAAAGTTTGCGAGTAATAGTCAACTAAATGTAAAAGTCGACTTTTTTTTACAACTCGATAGAAAATATTTACATATTTTTTCATTACATTAATGAAACCTAAAAACTACGAAATCCTACACTGCGCATGGCCCGACATGCACTTGACTGGTTTATTCTGTATGCCACCATTGCAACACTTCACTAAATGATTTAAATCAGTTGTTAACCCTACAATATAACTCTTCATTCGGAAACCCCTTATCCTTTCAAACTATAATGACACCATAAATCAAGGTATACCCAGATTTATTCGACCACGACCGTTACCCGGGATATTCAATGACAAAAAGAATTGAATTCAGGCTCTGAAAAAAAAGTCAGTGGCGGTAAGCCGGAAAAAACCGCTCTGGTCTGACAGAAAATGAATGTTTATTTATGTGAAACATTTATATTGTTACTGCTCGTCGTGCTCTTATGCTGGAACTCTACCATCAGTAAAATTAGTTATTTTTTTTTTTAAATCTTATATAATGAAAAGAAACTTTTGAACACATGTTCACGCCAGTTCCATCGTACCTTAACCATTATTTAACATTAACATATTTCTTATTACTTAAAATTTACTAAATGATATATCATATAAGCTTTTTTTGAAGTAGGTTTAGCCAGCATACAATGAAAAACACCTACATCTAACTTATTAATTTTACAGTTCTACTGGTGGTAGAGCTCTAGTGACGGAGCTCGCGGGCATAGGCACCACCGCATTACCTAATATACTTACCGCTAAATGGTTGTGTTTAGCACTATCGTGTTCCGGTCAGGTGGTAATGTATGGCCCTGTAATTTCCGGCACAGAGTCATAACACCTTAGGCCTCAGGAGTGGTAACGCATCTGCATTTTGACCTCGGTCTTTGTGTGGGTGTCTATAGGCTGCAGTCATCACTTAACATCAATGTGAACTGCATGCTTGTTTGCCTCTTACTTTACATAACAAAAAAAAAAAGTGTGATTGATTTTTGACACACTCCATTAAGACGTGTTGCAAATCTTCTACTTTTTAGCAAATTTCGCAATTTGGTGAACTTAACTTTTTCATTAAGAAACCAAAGGTCTTCAATGGCATGTGTCCAGAACGAATCCTATGAGCTATTACTAATAATTTACGACTTATTATCAATAATGAGAACTGCATTTTCGATGCCATTCATGTTATATTCCCATTTATTTTATTTTAAAGTAAAATGGAAAGAAAAATTTGTCTTCAGGCGAGACTCGAACTCGCGGCCTACTGGGAATCTAGTCCAGCCGCTCTTCCAATTGAGCTACTGAAGTCCTGCCCGATTTGTCAAATCTTTCCTTCACATTTGTTGCATTGCTTTATGGTAGCAGCAGCGCCATCTATTGCCAACTATGCTAGTTAGGCAACCGATATAATAGACTTTGCAGTTTATTGAATATCGTAAAGAAGTCGCTTTCTCGCGAATTTTTCTTTCCATTTTACTTTAAAATAAAATATATTTCACAAGCATGTGTTAATGCGAAATAATATAAAACAATTATATTCCCATTTGTTTAATTAGCCGCTAATAAGCACCTAGCCTCATATTTCCACTAGGTACATACAAGACAAGTGTCGTACCGAAGCCTGACGCTCGGAGAGCACTTCAGCTCTCAAAATCCACACCAGCGAGCGATACGCCATCTAAAGGCCTATCCAGATATAATCGTTGTCCGCTACCACCTACTGTAGCGAAAATGTATGGTTATGCGGTTAATTCTGTGTCACCAGTATATATACACGGCTGTTGCGCTGTTACAGATTGTAATTATGAATAACGACGAAGAGGAAGCTTTACTATTATTAGCTTTGCACAAGAAATATAGTCAGACAATTGTAGTCAAATCTACTTGCATAGAAGAAGAAGTCGTGTCGTCTATCGGAATTTGTTTCGCCAAACAAGCAAAACAATACCTTACCTATACAATACCGCTGTACCAACTATAGTGTGCTCTAGTCGCGAAACTTTGTACAAATACCTGAGCGAAATTCGCTCGGCATATCTCTCTACCCAGACCGGTAGCGAAAAACACGCAGGTCTGAACAAGCCTTTATATAAGATTAGGACCTACGTAAGTTGTTCTTCCATGGAACCGTGCTGAGCTAGGTTTTTTATAATGGGGTTTATCAAGAGAGTTATTCATGTGAGAAGATTATGTTAGTAAAATAGTTATCGTTTATTCGAGATAACATTTTTTATTTTATTGAAGGGAAATTGAATTGTAAGCGCCATCTTTTCAAGTTATAATAAAGATATTTTTTAATGTCATGAAATGGCAAACAAGCATGCAGTTTTTTTAATGTAATAGAAAGTGGCAAGCAAGCATGCAGTTCACATTGATGTTAAGTGATGACTGCCGCCTATAGACACTTACACAAAGATCAAGATCAAAATGGAGATGCGTTACCACTCCTGAGGCCTGAGGTGTTATGCCTCTGTGCCGGAAATTACAGGGCCGTACATTACCACCTGACCGGAACACGATAGTGCTGCACACTACCATTTAGTGGCAAGTATATTAGGTAATGCGGTGGTGCCAACGCCCGCGAGCTCTGTCACTGGAGCTCTGCCACCAGAAAAAAGTTAAAAGTTTACATTGATGTTAAGTGATGACCGCAACATAGAGACACCCACACAAAATAAAATACGCTTACACTCACAGCCCCAGTCACAGTCACAGTAGGTATAAATCTGTGTCGTGGGTACCGTTGTACACATACAATACATACACAAACACCCAGACTCGACACAAATATCTGTAGGCCATAGAAATATTTAATTTGGTGCCGGTGCGGGGATCGAACACGCGACCCTTCGAATCAAATGGTCATCTCACACCGCTGGACTAAGCGGGTCGTCACAAGGATCAGAGATCAAAATACAGATGCGTTGCCACCCCTGATACCTAAGTTTTTATGTTTCTGTGATAGATTACGGGGCCATATACAACAAAGAATAATTTACGACCTAATCCCAGACCTAAACAAAAAAAAAATTTCAAAAGAGTTTGGCTATCAACACAATACTATAATCGACGACCCAGTTGGTCTAGCGGTGTGAGACGACCGCTTGATTCGAAGGGTCGCGGGTTCGAACCCCGCACCGGGACAAATATTTGTATGGCCTACAGATATTTGTTTCGGGTCTGGATGATTGTGTATGTGTTGTATGTGTACAACCACACCCACGACACAGGTTTATACCTAATGTGGAGCTGTAAGTGTAAGTTCTTAACGTAGTTATATTTATTTAATACTTTTTAGTTTATTGCTGTATTGCCAATTAGATTAATGTTCACATATATTCAATTTGTAAAATCTGACTCTTTTAGCTTCGTGACAATTAGATACCTAATTTAAATTGTTTAGGTGTGTCGATACAAAATTATTACACGTCTATACGAAATCAATGAAAAAATGTTATCCACGAAGGAGTTATTAAGCTGTGTTGTGTCGTCGATGAGTAAATGTGTCACTGTCACTTGTTGTCATCTTGTTGTCATGCGCATTAGGACTATCTAGGACGTCAGTGGATTCAACGCACTGTATGACAACTCGCCGTCTATTCTTATTCCTTTAGTCTGAGGTGAAAGTAAGTAAAAAAATGCTAATAAAATAAAAACTGATTTGCCTATCTGAATCAAATTTTTATTTGACCAATTCGAAACTATTCCGCATCAATCAAAAAAAGAATTACGTAAATCGGTCCAGAAATCTCGGCGAAATTCGCGTACATACATAAAAAAAAATATATATATACCGGCCGAATTGAGAACCTTCTCGTTTTTTGAACTCGGTTAAAAAGTATCTAACGTTATAACGAAGCTAATATACATAAATTTTTGTATCAAATCTGTAGTCACGTCTCCGAAACACAGTCTTGTATACAGAATTGAAATCCGTCTTGAGTCATGAGCATTAACGAAGATTTACTTCGGCTTACCATTGTTAGCATCGTATCAATATCTGATACTTAATGTCTTGCCGATCGTAGATAAAGAGTAAGTATAAGGGTCATAGCTCACTAGAGCCACCCGGGATCCGACCAGCGCCGTCTCGTTTTACGGCGTCCACTCGTTCACGGGTGGTTCACGGGTGAATGGCGCCTGAACCACTCGCGGGCAGCGCGCAGTCCACTTGGGAACAGCGCGTTTGCAATGCACAGTCAACTCAACGTTTTACCGCTAAATGGTTGTGTTTTTCGGGTGTAATTTCCGGCACAGAGGCATAAAACCTTAGGCCTCAGAAGTGGCATCTGCATTTTGACCTCTGGTTTTTGTGTGGGTGTCTATATATAGGCTGCAGTCATCGCTTAACATAAATGTAAACTGCATGCTTGTTTGCCACTTTCATGACATAAAAAAAACGCAAGGCAAGCAAGTGGTCACCGAGTGGTCCACGCGCCGTCCGCGCGTAGTCGTCGCCACCCTCACGATGACGGCTTGCGGTCGCGGCGATCCGGTGTCGATACGGAGCGGAGTTGATGTAATGAGCGCAGAGCGCTCGAGGCGGTCGGGCGCTGGTCGGGTGCCAGGTAGCTGTAGTGAGCTATGACCCTAAGGCGGAATTATTGTCAAGGAAAATCCGATATTAATGTGATAAATTTCTTACTGGTGATAGAGTTCCAGAAGGGCTAGAGGGGGTTACTACCCCTCCACCGTATTACCTAATATATCTGCCACTAAAGTGTAGTGTTCAACACTATCGTGTTCCGGTTATATGGTAATGTATGGCCCCGTAATAACTATCACACATACACAACAACTGAGGTATCAGATGTGGAAACGTATCTGCATTTTGAACTCTGGTTTTTGTGTAGATGTCTATAGACTGCAGATCACTTAACATCCATATGAACTGCATGCTTGTTGCCACGTACATTACATAAAAAAATAAGAAAATTCTTTTAGGCAGTAGTTGAATTTTTACTGCATAAATGTTATATACTTTTATATTTAAGTACACATTAAAAATTTGCCCATTTATAAGCTTACAAATTCACCAGTTTCATCCAGTTTGACTTCGCAAAGTAAAAGTTTGCAACTACCTAAATACTACCTGAAAGTGAACACTATAAATTTAACACATATGCAAATTATTATACAAATAAGTACTCCATTTATTGTTCCTAACTTTGTGCTTTATTGCAATATAATGGAACAAAGGTAAATGAATCGTAAAGTGTAATTTAGCATAGGGGCTGTTGTATATGTTTTAAAATATGTTTTTTTGATATTTTGTTAAGATTTTAAGTTGGAGAAGTAATGCCAAAAGTTTAACATCTATATGGGTCTCTCGGCCAAATACTCTAACGTCACTTAAATCTAAGTGGGACTAATGTTGATGTCTAAAGGCTGCAGTCATCACTTAACATCAATGTGAACATGCCTGTTTGCCACTTCCATGACATAAAAAAAGAACGCACGCAGTTGTATCACCGTGCTATTGCTGAACTAGCTTCCGAGGTGATAAGTTCGATTCCTGCCCGGTGTCAATTTTGTTTTCATTATTTTCTTAACGTAACTTCACGCCTGTAATCCCCGAAGGGGTAGGCAGAGGTAAATGCATGCATTCAAGCATACATGCAAACACCCACGATTCGCCGGTTACGTTTTGGCCCATGTAACAGGTGGCGAGCCTGTTGACATCTCCAGGCACATTACCAAACTTCAAGGTACTGCGAAATTTCCAGAAAATGGAAAAATCCCAATAGAACCAGAGATAATGGACTTTACACCATCATCTCTGATAACCCCCTACCCGGGAATCGAACCCAGGACCTCAGCGTAGTAGTAGTGGCCTGCTACCACTAGGCTACCGAGGCAGTTAATTATTTTCTTAAATTTCAATTACTCCCATTCGTTATTGCGAAAAATAAAAATATGACGACTATTAAAATATTCACCATTATTATATTTATTGATAGTTAATAATCGTTCTCTGGACACCTAATTTATAATTTAACTAGCTGTGCCCGCGACTTCGTCCACGTGAGAAAAAATATGATTGTTCAGTATCTACCCGGACGAAGTCGTAGGCGCAGCTAGTATAAAAGTAGCCTAAAGTATTACATCAGCTATCTGCCAGTGAAAGTCCCGTCAAAATCGGTGCAGCTGTTCCCGAGATTAGCTGGAACAAACAGACAGACAGACAGAAAGACAGAGAGACAGATAAAAATTGTAAAAAATGTTGGTTTTGGTATATGTACCGTGTATACATACATATACATTTAGTGAAAAGCGGTTATTTTTATATTACAAACAGACACTCCATTTTTATTTGTTTATATAGATGTATAGATAGTTAAAACGACAAGGGAACTCTAAAACGACACAAAGTTTGATTCAACCAATTCACTTTTAGTATACCCAAGAGGCTTGAAGCGATGTTTGATCTTGCATTACTTACTATTCCACATTACTGTGTAGCATTATTATGGAAATACTATCTTTCTCGATTTACCTTTGGGAGCTGTTTTCATTTCGTATTGAAGCTGGATTGTATGCTGAGAAATCGTGAGCTGATAAAGGATTGTAGGATTTTTGTTTACAAATAAGAACACTATAAAACTTGACAATCTTGATTTATCTAGTACGTCTTTTGAAGCCTCTGACTAACTGTCTCGGTAGCCTAGTGGTAGCAGTCCACTACTCAATACTCAATACTCAACCATTTATTGCATTCCATAAATGTACAATACTGACTTAGGTGGTATTTAGTCTAATATGTGTATCAATTATAAACCCTGTTGGGCACAGCAAGAGATAGAGATAGGGTTTAGAGGGTTTTTTTTACAAAATATAAAATGTAATAGGGAAATTCTACATAGTAACTATTTAGACATATTATTATAGTCAACATATTATTATAAGGTTGGGGAAAAAGTTTCTTCGCATTTTTTAAGATAATTTTTTAAAGTTCTTTTAAATTTAACTAAAGTATGTATGTATGTACCATTTTGTGGATGATGTGCATTTTGGACATGATCCCATTGCTATAAAAATTTTGGAACTTCTCATCAAAATACCGCGACAAGTGGATTTGGCAGTCCTCTCGTGATGTCAACCTAACATTGCATAAAGAATTCTGAAGAGACCGAAACAGGTGGAAATCTGTAGGTGCAAGGTCAGGACTATACGGCGGATGCATTAACACCTCCCAGCCAAACTCTCTTAATTTTTGCTGAGTGGCTATAGATGTGTGAGGTCTAGCGTTATCATGATGAAACACCACACCCCTTTTGTTTATCAATTCCGGCCGCTTTCTCTCAACTTCTTGCTTTAATCTCATCAGTTGTTCGCAGTAGAGTTCAGAATCGATAGTCCTGCCTGGTGGTAATAGCTCATAATGAATAATGCCCTTCCAATCCCACCACACACACAACATCACTTTATTGCGAGTTAACCCGGGTTTCGCCACAGTCTGTGAAGCCTGACCGGCCTTTGACCACGACCTTTTTCGCACGTTCTTGTCGTACGTGATCCACATTTCATCACCAATTATCAGCTTCTTCAAAAATGATTCGGTTTCATTACGTCGTAATAAAGAATCACAAATGAGTACACGGTTCATTAGGTTTCTTTCAGTGAGCTCGTGAGGTACCCAAATATCGAGCTTTTTTTTGTACCCAGCTTTTTTCAAATGCGCCAAAACCGTTTTGTGATCAATTCTCAGTTCTTCAGCTACGTCGTAACTACTAATATGTCGATCTTGCTCCACTTTTTCAAAAATGGCATCCATTTTATCCGTAATAGGGCGACCAGAGCAAGGTGCATCTTTGACATCAAAATTTCCGGATTGAAAACGCTTAAACCAAATTTGTGCTACTCTCACAGACACTGCACTAGGTCCATAAACATCGCAAATTTTTTTCGCGGCTTGCGTTGCATTTTCACCCTTTTTGTAGTAAAATTTTAAAATGTATCGAATTTCTTCATTAGATTCACTCATCTTGACAGTACGAAAAGCAAATGAAAATCACACAATTGCCTAATTTGAATTTGGAATTATGTTCTTTAAAATTTTAACTTTCAGTGATACCAAAACCAGCCAGATACAAATACTACAGCCAAAGAGATTTTATTACAAGTTTATACATACTATAATGCGAAAAGACTTTTTCCCCAACCTATTATAATATATTTATATCTTTTTACTTACAATTCTAAGAAAGATTTATATATTGCACATGTCATATCTATTTCTATATCATTATGTCATTATCTATCACAATTTAATTTGTCTTGTAAGTATTCATTTGTGGAATAATAGCATTTTAGGTGTAATAGCTGTTTTAGTTTTTGAATGAATTTGTTTTTATTAGTTTCAGCAGTAAGACCTGTAGGCAAATGATTATATATTTTGATGGACATACTATATGGACTAGATGAATGTATTCTTAATCGCGAAGTTGGTAAAATAAGTTTGTCTTTATGTCTGGATTCATATCTCATCGGTAGGTTTTTGCGCATTGTATAAAGGTCAGAATTCATGCGCACAAATTTACAAAGCTCTAGAATATAGATACAAGGTAGTGAAAGGATTTTGTGTTTTTGGAAGTAAGGTTTGCAACTGTCTGTAGTTTTTATGTTATTTAAAATTCGAATAAGTTTGTAGTCTAAAAAGTAAAGGTACGTTTGAACTATTGATTTTTTTTATTTCATAGAAAGCATTTTTTTTTTTTTTATGTAATTGAAGTGGCAAACAAGCATGCAGTTCACATTGATGTTAAGCGATGACTGCAGCCTATAGACACCCACTTAAAGAACAAGGTCAAAATGCAAATGCGTTACCACTCCTGAGGCCTAAGGTGTTATGCCTCTGTGCCGGAAATTACAGGGCCGTACATTACCACCTGACCGGAACACGATAGTGCTGAACACTACCATTTAGCGGCAAGTAAATCAGGTAATGCGGTGGTGCCTACGCCCGCGAGCTCCGTCACTGGAGCTCTACTACCAGTAAACGCAACGCAACGCTTTGCATACGCAAACTTTGACAGTTTGCCTTTTAATTTTTGGACATGTGATTTCCAATTTATTTGTGAATCTATGTTAATACCTAATAAAGAAAATTAATTTACAGTTTCCAGTTTAATGTTGTTATAATTGAAGTTAATATGAATGGGCAATTTTTGATAAGGGAAGAATGTAATTAATTTCGTTTTACTAAAGTTTATTTCTAGGTTATGATCGCTAAGCCAATTTGTAGTGTCATCAAGAGCTGATTTTAATTTTACATCAAAATTCTGATTATTTTGACATGAAATAAGCAAAGATATATCGTCTGCGAAGAGTACACATCTTTCTGGAATGATCTTTGGGAGGTCGTTAATGTAAATGAGAAACAATAGACAGCCTATTACACTTCCTTGCGGGATTGATGCGTTTGTGATTCTACCAATATATAGTATTTTATACTTGCCGCTAAATGGTAGTGTTCAGCACTATCGTGTTCCGGTCAGGTGGTAATGTACGGCCCTGTAATTTCCGGCACAGAGGCTTAACACCTAATGCCTCAGAAGTGGCAGCGCATCTGCATTTTGACCTCTGGTCATTGTGTGGGTGTCTATAGGCTGCAGTCTTCACTTAACATGAATGTGAACCGCATGCTTGTTTGCCACTTTTATTACATAAAAAAAAAACATCAGAACAGATATTTTTAATTTCATGACTATTCTCATTAAAAAATTCAATTTCAACATATTGTTCTCTATTTTTTAAGAATGACGAGAACCAATCAAATGCCAAACCACGTATATCTATATTGTACAGTTTACTTAATAAAATGTCATACTGTCCACTACTCTTACGCTGAGGTCCTGGGTTCGATTCCCGGGTAGGGGGTTATCAGAGATAATGGTGTAAAGTCCTTTATCTCTGGTTCTATTGAGATTTTTCCATTTTCTGGAAATTTCCCAGTATTTCGGAGTTTGGCTCGCCACCTGTTACATGGGCCAAAACGTAACCGGCGAATCGTGGGTGTTTGCATGTATGCTTGAATGCATGCATTTACCTCTACCTACCCCTTCGGGAATTACAGGCGTGAAATAACGTTTTTTGAAGGTATAGATACTCTTTTGGGGTGCTGCAGTACCTACTATGTTAAGTTATCAAATACGGCTGCTTGAAGCGCACTATTGCCTTGGCACCGACTTCAAACCTATGAGTAGGTAGGTACGTAGCCTATATTATAGTAATTGAGTTTATTTTTTAATTTTTAGTGTTTTTGTCTATTGTTTTGAATCTTTTTTGAAGGCGGTTTTTTTTTTAGTTTTAAAATAATATTAAATAAAAAAGTTAATATTGTTTGAAATATTTGTTCGGGTCACAATACACATACCGAACACCAATATCATTTTACGCTGACAAGGCTGACGCGCCCCGCGCCCGCCTCAGTCCACTGCTCATTATCATTAATATCAGATCATTTTTACTTAAGTTTATATCAGTGTGTTAAATAAATCGATTATCAATCTATCAATCAAAACTATCATTTATCAAAGTCCAACCATACACGGTACAATATTTTTATTATTTTACAATACATATAAACAGCTGCTTATGTATTCGTCCGATTTCGGAGCAGCTCGTCTCGATTCGTGCGAGCTTCGTAGAGTCGTACAATACGTCTATTTGCACGCACACAAACACCGTGTCGAAGCCTGCCGAAAAGAAACGACGTTAGACAATGCACGGCCTTTAAGTCACTCCTCCGTGCCCGTCGGAGTGGAGAGCGTGAGGTTTTTTCGTTACGGAATTTCTGGGTTCGGTCCCCGCGCTCAAGGCCCTCGATAGAAGCTATGTAATAGCTTAAAAAAAAATCTAATTCAGTCAAATTTTTCTTCCCGGTTTTCTTTAATTTCTAAAGTTCACTCGCAAGTGTTATTGCGAAAAATAAATAGTACAATTATTAAGGGAACAGCAACATCTTAACGATATTGTATAAACTGCAAAGTCTATCATATCGGTTGTACCTATAGCTATTTATTAGTTATCAATGGATCTCGTGCACCGACCCTAAATCGGTTAAAAATCAAGAAGGGAAAGCAAAATTTCATGCATCGGTGCGGGACTTCGGTAGCTTAGTGGTAAAGCGGCTGGACTGGTTATCCTGAGGTCGCAGGTTCGATTCCTGCCCGAAGTCAAACTTTTCTTTCCATTTTTTCTTTAATTTCTATAAGCATATATTTTTTTGGCAGTTTGTATGGCAAGGGAAATCTCAAAATATATGAGATTTGTTTTTTTGCTTTTTGTTGCTATTCACTTACAATATATCCAAGAGGATTAGAGATATGTTCGATCTTGCATTACTGACTATTCCACATTACTGTGTAGCATTATTATGGAAACCCTATCTTTCAAGATTTACCTTTGGGAGCTGTTTTCATTTCGTTTTAAACTTTCACGATTTGTTTTTATATTTTTATATTGTAAATGGGACTTAATCGCGTACTACTTTAATCGAAGTATTTACCTCGACACTCGACGTTTCGGCCGTAATGCAACGACCGTGGTCACGAGCAGACTCTAGGTAAATACTTCGATTAAAATAGTACGCGATTAAGTCACGTTTACATTATAAAAACATGTTTTCATTTCGTTTGGAATCTGACTTGTACGTTGAGACATTGTGAGTTTGCAAAGGATTATGGGATTTACTGGTGGTAGAGCTCCAGTGACGGATCTCGCGGGCGTAGGCACCACCGCATTACCTTATATACTTGTCGCTTAATGGTAGTGTTCAGCACTATCGTGTTTCGATCAGGTGATAATGAACGGCCCTGTAATTTCCGGCACAAAGGCGTAACACCTTAAAAAACATTTGTGAGGATCAAGAAAAAATACAATTGTACTTTTAACCTTTTATTTATAACTTTGTACGTTTCTCCTACTTTGAATTACGACATTTAATATTGCAACAAGAATGCTTTACTAAAAAAACAAATAAAAAAAAAACAATAATTTATTCTAGTCTAGATATGTAATGAAGCTTAATGTACAATAATATTATTATTGCTCTTATTTTTTATAATTACTTATAACGCTAATTTACAAATTTAAACATTACTTTTATTAAACATGTATTAAGATTAACAGAATTATTTTATTTATTTTAAACCTTCACCAATACCAACATATAAAATATAAAACCAAAGGAGAAGTTGCCAGCTAGGCTCTGGTTCGTACACGTCCTCAAAAAATGGGTAAATTAAAGAAGAATCCGAAATAAAAACAATTAATTTGTTAAAGAATGTATTTTAGAGTTACAACCACATTTAATTCAACATGGTTGAAACTGATAAAATTCTTTGATCCTAGGCACCAGGTGTTCAGCGCTATCGTGTACCGGTCAGGTGGTAATGTACGGCCCTGTAATTTCCGGCACAGAGGCATAACACCTTAGGCCTCAGAAGTGGTAACGCATCTGCATTTTGACTTTGATCTTCGTGTGGGTGTATAGGCTGCAGTCATCACTTAACATCAATGTGAACTGCATGATTGTTTGCCACTTCCATTACATAAAAAGAAAGAGCCCTCTGCGCTTGATGATTGTCCCGTCTAGCCGTCTTAAGACGAGCTTACATAAATCTATCCAAAAAGAGCTTAGTTATGAATATTTTAGTAAATATTTTATTCTTATTTCCTCACAATATTTGTAATAATAAAATTTTGACTTAATTTTAAATGAATGATTAAATGAAGATATTTAAAATGAACTAATTTTGACGTTTGGGGATTTATATGTCGCATACTTATTTTTCGCAGAAAAATGTATGATTTTAATATTGATTCATTAAATTGTATTCAAAGAAACGTTAAATTATTTAACCTTTGGTTTAGTTAAAAGCCTATATTGTTAATAAACATAAATCACTTCATTAAATGTAGAGACTTCACTACATATAAATTTATATGTAGTGAAGTCTCTACATTTAATGGAGGTCGAATTAATCTGAGGTACGCCAGTAAAAAGAAAAGTAAAAAAAGATGATATTTTTTGATTTTCCAACAATACTGATGAGGTGCACATATTTTTGGGATTTAATAACATTGAAGGAATAAAGGAAATAGAATAAAATATCTAGAGGACATATATTATTAGCAAATTACATTACCTACTTGTTAATATCTTTATTATTTTTTTGATTTCTTTTTTGCTATCGTTCAAACAAAAAGAAATAAGAGGCTTTTGTTTTCCCCAAAAATATACAAAACTCAATAAAAGAAATTCAGATTTCTAATTGTGTTTATAAGGAAAATTCTTTCCGGTTCGGATGTCATTTGTTAGGGTTTAACGGAAACGGATCCGGAGGTAAGCAAATCACGTTGAAGGTGCGAAAGTGGATTGTTCTTTTGTATTTTTATGATAAAAAACTTTAACTGGGGAAACTCCAGCAATTCTCGAGCGCGGTGGACGCTTGGCTGTGGTAAACAAACACGTGTCTGTACAGTTGTACACGCGTGTGTGCGAGCAACAGCGTGCGCGCTATTGGTTGCTCCGTAAGGCACGCACACTAACACACCGTTCAACTTGTATTGTAAGTCACACATTATCAAGAGTGCCGCCGCACACTAAAGCCGAGTTTCAGATACCACACTACTACTTTATTTTAACTTCTCGCCAAACTGCCAATGCTTATTTTATTTCACAGAAATATCAACACTCTCGTTGGTTTGAAAATCACATCTTTATTGAGTAAAGTGAAAGAAATAAAGAGTTTTACGCGTTTGTAAAAAAAAATAAAGATTGAAATTTCAACTCTAAGTCAAAGTACCACTATGAATTAAGCTCGCCTTATGTACATCATTATGTGCACAAAATAATAAATAAATAAAGTAATACGGTACGTGAATCTCTCCATTAGACCGCAAAAGCCATGGATATACAAGTTATATAATCATTATTTCAACGACTCAAAAATTTACCTCTCCATTCCCTGAATTTCCAATGGCTTTTCTGTCAAATTCAAATTAATTATCGGTTACCGTTTATTGAATCAGAGCTTTGAGGTAGCTGTCATTATCCCTTATTGGCTTATTAAGCATTAATTGAGTTTGTATTAATAATTGTTTGACGTCTAAGCACCATTGAGCACGTGACACAATGTAATGTAATCAATATTGTTTCCAATTTTGTGGTACTAGAATAGTGAACAATTTGTTTACGATAAAAGACAGATGAAGCGCACAGAACATGAGACCAAATACATAGTAATTTTAATAGTACTTAGTAGGAAAATACTCCCCATTAAATTAAGTAATGTCTATAGTATTACGCGTATGTAACACAATGTTTTGTCCCGACTAGGTTTGGTTTGATAAAATATTCTCTAAGGTATTGAGCTCTCCTTCTTGCCTTTTTGTATAATCAGAGGTTTGCTCATACGAAATGAGATAAATATTTATTGAAAACGTAAAGGTTTCGAACATAAGTCAGTTTAAAAATACTCTATGTCCTTTTTTTGATTTAATTACATTTCAATAACATACATAGATATATACACATATATATATATATGTCGGAGAAAGAACGTTAATCTCGACATCATCATTAGTGGTTATGTGTTTAGTGGGCGTCTTGAGGGTTAAATGCTAGCACAAAACAATAAGTCACTATTATCAGTCAGATTTAATCACTTTAACAGAATATCACTGCTTAACTTCAAAACTACTTGATATGCTTACACTCAAAACTCTTTGATATAATTACACTTTTAAACTTTTAAGTACAACGAGCAGCGGGTTCGCGACACCGATCTTACTTCGCCAATCAAATAGTACTCCACTGTCCAACCAAAGAATGATCCACCTCGATCAACAACGACACATTTTATAACCTCCGTTAACGGCAATCTGTCAGATGGCGCCTCGACCCCGCTCGAGGCCTACCCTCAACTCGGTAATGTACTTTTATAATATAATTACTCTTTAAATGAAATAATGATTTTAAACGATAACAAAATCTAACAAATCAAATTAACTTAAAATAACATTTTTAGCAAGGTATTTCTATAGCCTAGTACTTTACAGAACCAACAATAAACTTCTTGCTCCGACATATATATTAGTATATTTATTAAATAAAAATTATACTTAAGCATTATAATAAAAGATAGTTAAAAGTAAAATACATGAGTACCTTCTTTTGTCTTAGAACTAAAAGTGATTTACAAAAAGAACAACATTCATTTAGGATTTTTTTTAACAAACTTTTCATGTATGACAATTTTCTTATATTTAACAATTTCAACAAAAGTGCTAAAATATAATTCAAAATTTTCAACTCAGGGCCTTCACATCGAACATTAAAATATAAATGAACACTTATTTACACTCAACACAGTCACACTTTACATCACAAATTATTGAACTAAGTCCACATTATTACATACCTTAATTACAAATAACACTTAATAATTACGTATTTGTTTTCCCCTTTTGCAAACAAATATTTTTTAAATTTATTTTTAGCTCTACGTTAACGTTAACTTACTAATATCTACAATTATAATACTAAAAAAGAACACCATTTTGCCGAAAACTAATTATGAATAAAGCTTATTGTTACGATCCTAAAATAAATTTATTTATATTTGAATTATATAGCTTAAATTATTTGACATATCACAACGAGTTTCTAAGATATAACTAACTTTATTTGAGTTGATTACAAATTATCGCGTAGACAAAAAGTATTGACACTTTTAAAAGTAGCGAGTACTTTTAAACACGTGTTTGCAAATAATTATATGTTGCACAATTTTACTGTGTTCTTTTGATTGTCAACTATGGTGACTTTTATACCAGGCACTAATTGATTTCGGATTATAATTGTAGCGTCCACTACATTAAGGCGCCAACTAGTGGAATACAATAAAACCTTACAGTACTTGTCTAGTACGATAGATGGCGTGCAGTCAAATTACATCGCACATACGAAGATTTCTCAATAGTTGGCATATATACAACTTCCCAACGTCAATCGTTGGGCCGCGGCACGCCAGGCACTATCACCTCGCCTGGTCGGAGGATCCTCTCCCTTTTCGCCGGAGGAACATTTCCACCCGTTCCTCCACATAATTTAAGAAATTCTCTACTTCTATACTCTTGCATTGTTAATTTTTACACAAGTCAACGATTCACTGGTTGAAAACGCCTAATAGCTATAAGTCTGTTTTATTTATCTATTATGTGTATGAAAGAATAAGTAAGTGAAATTTTATTTACCAACATAAATAAAAGTGTCAATATTCTTACATACACGGATACACGTATCGGATTATAATTTAAGAAATTCTCTACTTCTATACTCTTGCATTGTTAATTTTTACACAAGTCAACGATTCACTGGTTGAAAACGCCTAATAGCTATAAGTCTGTTTTATTTATCTATTATGTGTATGAAAGAATTAGTAAGTTAAATTTTGTTTACCAACATAAATAAAAGTTTTTATATTATTTTGCATGAACACATGCTTGTGAAATATATTTTATTTTTAAAGAAAAATACTGAAGCCCTTTAGGCTCGAACTCGCGACCTAAAGGGCTTCAGTAGCTCAATTGGAAGAGCGGCTGGACTAGATTCCCAGTAGGTCGCGAGTTCGAGCCTCGCCTGAAGTCAAATTTTTCTTTCCATTTTTCTTTAAAAATAAAATATAAATAAAAGTGTCAATATTCTTACATACACGGATACACGTAATTTAAATAATATACGAGATTCATATTAGTAGCTAAGTTTTAATTATGTTCATTTAAGTTACATACTGAAATGTATTTTACAAGGTTTAGTATTTTATTGTAAACTAGCTGACCCGGCAAACTTCGTATTGCCTCAGAATGAAAATATGACATGTGTCAAAGGTTTGATAGATACGGACTATTTGTATGGGAAAATGAAATGGTGGTTCTTACTATTTCCCTTCAATTTCTTCATATTTTCTTAAACCTTTTAAACATTCCCTGGACTTCCAAAAATCATTCAAAATCAATATTAGCCAAATCGGTCTAGCCATTCACGCGTCATGCCGTAACCAAGGAAAACGGGTTGCATTATTATATATATATAGATTTGAAAAATGACTGAAGACTGTCAGACCGCGCTTTGTTTACTTTTGCTATCTCCTGTGGTCTCAACTGTTTTGTTATATTTGAAGTTGCCTAGATATATATATATGTATCTACACGCCAGGTCCCTAACGGGGTAGGTAGAAAGTGTAGAGCGTGCCTCGTCTACCTTCATCATTCTCTTCTTCTTCTAGAATATAAATCGTTATTAATAAGGGTAAGAGTCGAACACTTAATTTTCACAGAATATTTAGTTACTCGTATATATTGAGTTCCAAAATTAAGTGGACAAATCCAAACAATAAACGTGATATTTTGCCGTTCTGTATAGATAATATACGGAAACTTACGTGCGCGAAATGACTCGCACTTGCCCGGTTTTAAGGATAATAGCCTTGTAGTAAGCTTTTATCAACGGGCAGGTCAAACTTGTTTGATATTTCAATGTATAAAAACCGGTCAAGTGCGTGTCGAACCACGCGCAGTGTACGGTTCCGTAGTTTTTAGGTAAGATTAATGTAATAAAAAAATGAAAAAAAATTCTATGCAGTTTTTCTTTTGAAAAATTTCGAATATTACATTTGGTCGACTATTGCTCGCAAACTTTTAAACCCAACTTAGGTAAAATAGTTTTCCTTTTAATTTCGTTATATGTAGCCACTATTGCCGTAACGTTTGAATTTTTAACAACAACCGTTTAGTTGGTAGAGGGGGGGGGGGAAATAAAATAAAATAAAAAAAGGACACTTGATTCAAACGAAAATTTTCAGTTTAAAGCTTAATAAGTCACGAAGAGTTAACTAAATCGAAAAATGATGTTCGCACATCCGTAACCTTTTTAAAAGACCTATCCAACAATACCCAATACACTATATGGAAATCGAAAATTAAAAAAATATATCCGCGCGTTACACGGTTACCCTAAATATTATTATTTTTCATGGTTTTATTCTACCACTTTGTCGGCGTGATTAAGGTGTGTACTTGTGCCAAATTTCAATTCTCTAGTATCAATCGTTTTTGCGCTAAACCGAGGACGGACAGACAGACAGACAGACAGACGGAAATGGCGAATCTATAATTCCCTGTTTACTACGGAACCCTAAAAAACCAAGAAAGCAATGTTGATCAATAATCCAAAAATAAATTTGTGTTAGTATTATATTTTTATATTTCTAAAGATCACGTAATATTGCATGCTGGGGTACCGTTAAGGTGTCTTCCATGGATACGGTGAAGTAACGATAGCGTTTTTAATGAGTTTATATATGCGATGCTTAAAAATATAAACACACCCTGATTTTTAACGTTATGAAGGTGGCAAGCAAACATGCAATTCACATTGATTTTTTTTATAAACGTAACTTCACGCCTGTAATCCCCGAAGGGGTAGGCAGAGATAAATGCATGCATTCAAGCATACATGCAAACACCCACGATTCGCCGGTTACGTTTTGGCCCATGTAACAGGTGGCGAGCCTGTTGACATCTCCGGGCACATTACCAAACTTTGAGGTACTGGGAAATTTCCAGAAAATGGAAAAACCCACTAGAACCAGAGATAAAGGCTTTTTCACCATTAACTCTGATAACCCCCTACCCGGGAATCGAACCCAGGACCTCAGCGTAGTAGTAGTGGCCTGCTACCACTAGGCTACCGAGGCAGTTTAATTATTTAAACTTTAATTATTTTTATTTTTTTTATATTTATAGAAAAATTTGACTTCAGGCGAGACTCGACCTCGCGGCCACTGGGAATCTTGTCCAGCCGCTCTTCCAACTGAGCTACTGAAGTCCTGCCCGATTTGTCAAATCTTTCCTTCACATCTATTGCATTGCTTTATGGTAGCAGCAGCGCCATCTATTACCAACTATGCTAGTTAGGCAACCGATATAATAGACTTTGCAGTTTATTGAATATCGTAGAGAAGTCGCTTTTACCCTTAATAATTGTTTTTATATTATTTCGCATTAACACATACTAGTGAAATAGATTATTTTATAAAGAAAAAATGGAAAGAGAAAATTTACTTCAGGCGAGACTCGAACTCGCGGCCACTGGGAATCTAGTCCAGCCGCTCATAGTATTAAAATGCTTTGCCACCCCTGAGACCTTAGTTGTTATATCTCTGTGATAGTTATTACGGGGCCATACATTACCATCTAACCGGAACACGATAGTGCTGAATATTACCATTTGCGATAGATAGATGCAAACAATGTTAATAGAATAACAGTGCGAAAACACGGCCTTTAATGTTGCCTCCAACACTTCATTGTAAATATTCTGGTGAAGTAGCTATCGCTTTACTCTAATTACTGACTGTTTTTTTTTATGTAATGGACGTGGCAAACAAGCATGCAGTTCACATTGATGTTAAGTGATGACTGCAGCCTATAGACATCCACACAAAGACTTAGGTCAAAATGGAGATGCGTTACCACTCCTGAGGCCTAAGGTGTTTTGCCTCTGTGCCGGAAATTACAGGGCCGTACATCACCACCTGAGCGGAATACGATAGTGCTGAACACTACCATTTAGCGGCAAGTATATTAGGTGATGCGGTGGTGCCTACGCCCGCGAGCTCCGTCACTAGAGCTCTACCACCAGTAAAATGACTGATGATGCATTGACTGACCATTCACATTACTTTACTCTTCGTGACTGACTGACTTTGACTGACTGATTCTGACTTTTACGCTGCTTATAACAAATATAGGTCGCGCCATGTAAAAAGAACGCTGGAAGAAAGTAGAAGGGATGTGTTCGCGCATCGGTACACTCGCGCACGAAAGTACTAACCCTATTGGTTCATTTTTGATCTAGCTTTCGCTTGCGGTTTCGTGTATTGGTAGGCAGATTGAAAACTATAATACATAGAATAACATAAAATGAAATAAAAACACATGACGCGCAGCTTGACCGCGAGCGTTCTTTTTACCTGGCGCGACCTTTACGAAATATTGTTTTACTTCACACTGGCAATAAACGTAACAGCAATGCCATTGTATTAAAAAAAAACTGGCGAATCATCGAACATATTAATATGGTATTTTTTTACAGGCAAGCATACAGATGTTACTTGTTGACTACAGCCTATAGACATCTAGTCCTGTGTTATATGTGACATAGCAAAATCATTTCACAGTTTCTTTGAAAATCAAATTCCTATTATTGCTATGTTACACTTATTATCTAAAGTTAAAGCTACAATTATTATTTACCTACATTGCAAATATAAAGTAGTTCAACTACTCTGTTTGGCTGTTAAATTTTTAAGGTAAATAGTAATATACTATATTAATCGAAGATAGTAAATTTTAATTTGAACGTGTACAAATATACATTTTTTTGATACTATAACGGCCAAATATTCAAACGTCGCTCAAATCTAAGTGGGACTTAAAAGTCTCCTGTCTTTATTAAACACGTTTAAACGAAAGAGATAGCGCCCTTTTGAGGGTTGCTTAAAATTGAGTGACGTTTGAGTATTCGGCCATAAGAGAATCAAGTTAATCATTTACATGGAGAGAGAGAGTGGAATATTGCGGCTAGAAATGTAAAATTACATTTTACATATAAAATTTGCTACATTTTTGTATTTAGTTTCATTGTTTACAATTTTATTTTAGTTTTGATACAAGCTTTTGCTTCATTTAAAGTTTTATAATAAAATATGCCCTATTTCACTTCTGGAGTTTACTGAAAATTTTATTTGAGGCGTTACGTACGCGTCCCTCGCGAGCGTTGCGACCGAGCGGACGTGTTTCACTCGGCCGCACATTAGCGATATCCTAACGCACACCGAGTAATCCTGTCGTGCGTCGCAGCTGACACACACACTTTTAAATTAATATTTCATATTTATTCAATATCGCATATTCATCAATTCGGCCAATAGGCTACAATATTTACAATAACAATAATTAAAAAGCATATCCAATAATTACAAAAAAAAAACTCCCGTATACTCTCTCAAATCTTACAAAGGATGGATCACATTCATATTAAAAAAAGTTTCGGTCTTTTTTATTCTGATCAAAACGAAATAAATGTATAAATATTACATTCCATCCATTTAGTACAATAAATTAGATTCATGAATCGCAGAATAAACAATAATCGATAACCAGAAGCCTTATTCTAAAGGTCTAAACAAACTGCGCCGTGCCGGTGTCTTTCCAACAGCTGAAACAGCAAGGCAGCGCACACATGAGCGTGTTTTTAAACGCGTCTCGAAAATCACGGTTGAAGTAGGCGTATATTAGTGGGTTGAGCGCCGAATTGAAGTATCCGATCCAGAATAGAACGCCGACCACCACGGATGGTGTTTCGCATGGCTCTCCGCATACGTTCGTAGTGACGTACCTGTTGAAAATAATGAAAATGTTATTGCTTGCTTTATAAGGATTATAATATGAGGATATTTTTAAAGTAACGTAACGTAAATTTATATCTGTATTGATATGTTCTTAGGTTTTCGCGAGCTACACTCATTGAAATAAAACTATTTTTACGGATTTATCTCGCGTATATTAAACTAAAATGATTTTTAAAATCAACCCGACGTTTCGGTCGCTTTTCAGCTTCCGTGGACCACGGAAGCTGAAAAGCGACCGAAACGTCGGGTTGATTTTAAAAATCATTTTAGTTTAATATACGCGAGATAAATCCGTAAAAATAGTTTTATTTATATCTGTATTCCCTGAAGGAGTAGGTAGAAGTACAAATGTCACATTACCAAACTCTGAGGCACTAAGAAACTCGCGGAAAATAGAAAAATCCCAAAAGAACCACACACAAAATAATTTTTCGGGGAATCGAACTTAGGATGCCAGCGTAGTAGAAGTAGCTGTCCCTGCTATTAAAAAGTTTAAAGTGAATACATTTATTTGATCCCACTAGAGTGAAGTTATTTGTCGAAAGAATAGTTGTTAATGTAGCATGTTATAGCATCGTATACAAAAACTAAAATAGAAAGAAAAACAAAAAAATATTCTTTTCACAACGCAAAGCTATTTAAAAGTTGTTTATTATATTATTTCGCATTAACACATGCTTGTGAAATATAGATTTGACAAATCGGGCAGGACTTCAGTAGCTCAGTTGGAAGAGCGGCTGGACTAGATTCCCAGTGGCCGCGAGTTCGAGTACCGCCTGAAGTCAATTTTTTCTTTCCATTTTTCTTTAAAATAAATATATTTAAAAGTTACATATTCAGAAACGTAACGAAACGAAAAAAAACAAAACAAGGTATTGTAGGAAATATAATTTTTAAAATGGTCTGCTCAGTGGCGTAGTGGTAGCAGGCTTATCTCTGATTCTATTGGGATTTTCCCATTTTCTGGAAGTTTCCCAGTACCTCGGAGTTTGGTAATGTGCCCGGAGATGGCAACAGGTTCGCCACCTGTTACATGGGCCAAAAACGTAACCGGCGAGTCGTGGGTGTTTGCATGTATGCTTGAATGCATGCATTTTACCTCTGCCTACCCCTTCAGGGATTACAGGCGTGAAGTTACGTAAAATGGTCTAGGCTTTCAAATTACCAAATAAATTACTCAACCAATGCGGTATTTTGAAATGATTAACACCCAGTTAATACGATATTTTAAAGCGCTTTGTTTATTATATTATTTCGCATTAACAAATGCTTGTGAAATACATTTATTTAAAGAAAAATGGAAAGAAATTTTTTTTTTAAATAGCTTTACAGTTTATTCATCTATTTCATATAATTAGGCTCCTGGAGAGCACTTTTACATCGTCATTTTTTTAAACTAACCTAGAGTGAATAACTACTAATAATAATTAAAAACACATAATAAATTAAATAGACACTGAACAATTTTGTATAATATGGAAAGCATCAATTATTTACAAATTCCTCCATTTCCCCATTTCAAAAGAAACTGAGAAAGAATGAATTTGGTCGTCATAATAAAGGTTATTCACTTGGCAGAATTCCAAGGGCAGTCAATACTGAGAAGAACTCCGCCACTGAAGAAACTCAGTACAGCTCTTTTGAATTTAAATTTAAATCTAATACAGTCTGTAAATCCAAAGTACAGGTTTTCGAAATAGCCTGGGAGCGATCGCTTCAATCCCATGGTGTAGTGTCATTAAGATAATCACATGTTTTATAATAGTTGCACATGTATCAGCGTTTTTTGATAATTTTCTTAAATTTATTAATCGAAAGACTTTGAACATCTTCAGGTATTTTGTTAAAGAAGCGTATACATTGACCTCTAAAAGAATAACTCACCCTATGCAGTCGTGTTGTATGGACAGGCATACACATACTCGTATACCTACTTAACTTACCAAAGAAAAAACGGTAGCCAGCACAACAAAAACGCTCCAACAATAATGCCCAGTGTACGAGCAGCCTTATGTTCCGCCCGCCACGACTTCCCCGCAGCCCTGAGCGTCGCACCTGTCAAGTACAATTTGTTAGTCTCGCCACAATTCAAACGTAATTGATCCTAAGTGATACCCTTATTAAAGCCATCACAATGTTCAATTTGCTTGGAAATCCTATCAGAAAATCTAATTTAGTTTTGATATTAATCTGCCTTCTATAATTCTGCCTCTATATATCTTTGATTTTTTATCTTTATATCTATATATGAAAAAATCAATTGCTGTTCGTTAGTCTCGCTAAAACTCGAGAACCGCTGGATCGATTACATTTACACTGATGATATACATTTTTACAGGTGATAGAGCTCCAGTGATGGAGCTCGCAGGCGTAGGCACCACTGCATTAACTAATATACTTGCCGCTAAATGGTAGTGTTCAGCGCTATTGCGTTTCGATCAGGTGGTAATGTATGACCCTGTAATTTCCGGCACAGAGGCATAACACCTTAAGGCCTTAGGAGTGGTAAAACATCTGCTTTTTGACCTTATTCTTTGTGTGGGTGTCTATAGGCTGCAGTCATCACTTAACATCAGTGGTAACTGCATGCTTGTTTGCCATATCCATTACATAAAAAAAAAGTTGAGTAAATAGTAATATAGTGGTGTAGAATTGAACTAATAAACTGAAATACAAATTAAACAAGCTAATTTGTCAAACATAATTTGGTATAAACACAACAAAGACTTTGTTGTTTCCAAACTGTCTTATGAAAATTTGTTGTTGATATTCTAAAAAGTTTCCGCTGAAATACATTTCAAAAGACTGTTTCTATAAAACAAAACGTTTTCAAAGCAATAACACGTAAAATAAGTTCAAACATCAATTTTTTTTTGTTTATACAATATTCACTAATAAATATATATTTTTTTACTCTTGCAACATTTAAAATTAACATAATATCAGTTTGAGTTTTACCTTATGTCAAATTATATGTAATAATACTACGTATAGAATGGACACTTCGACGTCCCGCCCGATTTCCCCGCCTCACCCGACCTCCCCGCTCTTATGGGCGACGTTTGGTATTCTCTACGTGCTACGCACACAGGTGGACGTGTAAATACACGTCACTGATTGATGTCGTCTCTATTACACAGTTATAGAGACCACATTAAGCGTTTGGCTTTGAGTGTCCAGTCAAACGATATATATATAGTAATATTGTGACAAACAAAATATCCTCTGTAATCAATAACTGCCTCAGTAGCGTAGTGGTAGCAGGCCACTACTATTACGCTGGAGGTCCTGGATTCGATTCCCGGGTCGGGGACTATCAGAGATAACGGCTTAAAATCCTTTATCTTTGCTTCTATTGGGATTTTTCTATTTTCTGGAAGTTTCCCAGTACCCCGGAGTTTGGTAATGTGCCCGGAGATGGCAACAGGTTCGCCACCTGTTACATGGGCCAAAAACGTAACCGGCGAGTCGTGGGTGTTTGCATGTATGATTGAATGCATGCATTTACCTCTGCCTACCCCTTCGGAGATTACAGGCGTGAAGTTACGTTTCCCAGTACCCCGGAGTTTGGTAATGTGCCCGGAGATGGCAACAGGTTCGCCACCTGTTACATGGGCTAAAAACGTAACCGGCGAGTCGTGGGTGTTTGCATGTATGATTGAATGCATGCATTTACTTCTGCCTACCCCTTCGGGGATTACAGGCGTGAAGTTACGTTACGTTACAAAATATCCACGTCTGGCGCTCTGCACTCTCAGCATACCCCGTTAGGTACCTGGCGTGAAGATACATACATACAATTCTCATGAAACTCAATTTGTTTAATTTAGCGTCTTTTATCGTTGAAATACGAGTATTATACGTAATAAATGCTTATCTTTGGTTGAGATAACAACCTTCATTAATGGATTTTGTTGTTTTGTTTCACAAATGCTGAATTATCAACAAATTTTGAAACGATTATATCAGTTAGACAGTTTTCTGATGGATGGACGGCGATACCAAGTTAAAAAATCATATCGGAATTTACGCTGTCACATTTTGCTGCGCAGTACTTTGTTCGTAGCCAGTCGTAGAGATTTCGTAGACGTTCGTAGCGTTTCGTAGCCAAATATCTACAAGCTCTACGCAGTACTGTGTATTTTTGTTTTATATTATTTCGCATTAACACATGCTTGTGAAATATATTTTATTTTTAATGAAAAATGGAAAGAAAAATTTGACTTCAGGCGAGACTCAAACTCACGACCTACTGGGAATCTAGTCCAGCCGCTCTTCCAATTGAGCTACTGAAGCCCTGCCCGATTTGTCAAATCTTTCCTTCACATCTATTGCATTGCTTTATGGTAGCAGCAGCGCCATCTATTACCAACTATGCTAGTTAGGCAACCGATATAATAGACTTTTCAGTTTATTGAATATCGTAAAGAAGTGGCTAGATTCCCAGTAGGTCGTGAGTTCGAGTCTCGACTGTGTATTTTGTTCAGTTGGCTGATATTTCAAATACCAATAAGATTTTGGATTTCATCAATTTTTAGCCTCGTTATTACTATCGCAAATGCAATGAAAAAAATAATTCAGGTTTCGGAGGTAAGTAGTAGGCAATTTATTTTTTTATGTAATGAAGGTGGCAAACAAGCATGCAGTTCACACTGATGATAAGTGACGACTGTAGCCTAGAGTTCAAAATGTAGATGAGTTGCCACCCTACTACTAACTACTAAGGTCTAAGACGTTGTTATGTCTTTGTGATAGTCCTCACATAGCCATGCATCTACTTTGCAATCTCTGGATTTGTAGCTGTACAGTTTTTTTTTAAAGAAAAATGGAAAGAAAAATTTGACTTCAGACGAGACTCGAACTCGCGGCCTACTGAGAATCTAGTCCAGCCGCTATTCTAACTCAGCTACCGACGTCCTGCCCGAGTTGTCAAATCTTTCCTTCACATTTGTTGCATTGCTTTATGGTAGCAGCAGCGCCATCTATTGCCAACTATGCTAGTTAGGCAACCGATATAATAGACTTTGCAGTTTATTTAATATCGTAAAGAAGTCGCTTTTACCCTTAATAATTGTTTTTTATATTATTTCGCATTAACACATGCTTGTGAAATATATTTATTTGTGGTACAGGCATTGCCTGGCAACTTGGAGTTCGTGATGCCACTAGGGCCCACCAGAATATCAGCGCTGTAGCCACTGTTGCAGAAATCTGCTGAGGTAAGTGCCGTTTTTTTTTGGCTTCTTGCAACCAAACATGTAACTTTTACTTGTTTTTTAATTATTTTTTTATTTCTAGTTGTTGTGTGTGTGCGCCAAATATTTTTTTTTTTGTAATGAAAGTGGCAAACATGCATTCAGTTCACATAGATGTTAAGTGATGACTGCAGCCTATAGACACCCACATAATAACCAGAGGTCAAAATGCAGATGCGTTACCACTCCTGAGGCTTAAGGTGTTATGCCTCTGTGCCGGAAATTACAAGGCCGTACATAACCCACCTGACTGGAACACGATAGTGCTGAACACAACCATTTAGCGGCAAGTATATTAGGTAATGCGGTAGTGCCTACGCTCGCGGGCTCCGTCACTGGAGCTCCACCACCAGTAAAAAGTCTCTTGTCTTTCTCTTCTCCTCTCTCTACAGTATTTACTTACCTTCAATGTGAACAGTATTCTTGTAAGCCACTTTCATAAAGTAAAAACTATTCATAACTTGCTCCTAAATTACCATTTAACTGAGGCACGATAGTGCTGAAATCTATTTGATATAGATTACTGCCGTAAATGCAATAAAACACGAATTCGTCCGAATTTAATCAAAACAAACATTTTGCAAAGCTTATCGGACACGTGACTCGACTATCGTATCTATCCAATCCATCCAGTCCATTTGTTATCGGTACGATCTGCGCGCTGAAGTAAATACCGGTATAAAATATACTTCTCACATAGATAAGATTAACAGTGTATTTTGGGAGGGATTTTTTAGATTGCCGAATGCCAAAAAACGGATTGCTTATAATATGTAAATACATCATGTCTGTTTGTCCGTCAATCCGTAGGATACAGCTACTTTTGCTGAAATTATTAGGGCAATATACGTGAAATTCTATAGGAAGATGTATTTTGTGACTATATTATTTTCATCTATACTTATAATAAAACTGTAGAAGTGTAAATTCTGTACATTGAAAATATTGAAAAAATAAATACATGGGGATGTTACTACATCGATACCGAACACAAATATGTGATTAGAAATGGTGGTGGTGGTGGTGGCGTTGGTGTCGTTGGTGGCATAGGTGTTGTTGGTGACTCTGGTGGTGGTGTTGGTGGCGTTAGTGGTGCTGGCGTTGGTTTTACTGGCGGTGGAGGCATTGGTGGCGTTGGTGAAGTTGGTGGTGTTGTTGGTAGTTTTGGGGGCGTTGGTGGCATTGGTTGTGCTGGTGGTGGTGGTTTTGGTGGCGTTTGTATCAATGGTGGCATTGGTGGCGTAGGTGTTTGGTATGGTGATGGCGTTGATGGCGTTGGTGGCGATTGTAGTGGTGGCGGTGGTGGTGGTGGTAGTGATGACATTGGTGGTGGTGGTGATGATGGCTGTGGTAGTGTTGGTGGCATTAGTAGGTAAAAATGCACAACGTTAATATTCAATTTTTCTCTTCTGCCGGAGTGCTTATATTATGCATAGATCTATCTTATATCTTTAAAAATTGACTGAAAGTTTACAAAAGTTTATAATAATTTTCTGTAAAAAAATAATGTGCATAGAAGTTTAAAATAGCCTTTTCAAAAATACGGATCGACATAGGATGGATGCGCGTTTAAACAAATAATAAGCAATTTTTCTCAATTTTAGCGGCCCGCGTGCTTTTGTCCCCGATGGTCATACGTCTAATATCGTATACAGAAAAGCATTACTGCAAAATAGAGTTTTTTAGCTACCCAAATGTGAAGGAAAGATTTGACAAATCGGGCAGGACTTCAGTAGCTCAATTGGAAGAGCGGCTGGACTAGATTCCCAGTAGGCCGCGAGTTCGAGTCTCGCCTGAAGTCAAATTTTTCTTTCCATTTTTCTTTAAATAAAATACCCAAAAGTGTTTATGATCCAAAATTAACCAAAATGTATATCCAAAAGCGCTGCCTTAAGTCCCAAAGCCACTATTCCACGCTAACAAAGATGCGGGCACAGCTAGTATAAAAATAAAACAATGAAAATACTCGTATATTATAGTCTCTATGCTTGGAACTGAAATTTAAAAACCTTTAGTGTGAACGAGATATTTTTATAAGTTTTTGAAATAAGATTAATATATGTATAAGCTGGCCAATATTTTGGCCAGATAATAAGCATTGTCATTCAACGTGGCAATGCTGCCAGCCTTCTGGGAACTTTGCCGCAGTACGACGGTGTGGATTTTTTTCATGCATAACTGCTTTGTTTATTTACTTATTCTATGATACTTTGTTTAAGGTTTTTTTTAAGATTATATTTTATAAAAACTCTCGATAAATATTACTTGCTACTACGGAACCCTTCATGATTAAGTCCAACTCGCACTTGACCGCTTTTTATACTCATTTATTTAACAAACTTATTTGGCCATTAGTTTTATTACAACAACTATCTCTTTAGTAGATTTGGTTTACGATTAGCTTGGCAAAGGAAGTTTATGAATAGTAAATAAGGTAGTCAGTGTGTGAGAGTAAGCGTATTTTATTTTATTTGTGTGTTAGAACTTTTCATTTTATAATTGTATTACTTTTCTTTCCAAAAGCAAACAGTTTTCCAGTGTTTTAACAAATGACATAGAAGGCAATTAAAGATAATTGGGCCACTCCATTACAAGCATGTAGCTTTAGTAAATTAATCATGATCTTAGAGATTAATAAATGAAGATTAAGGGTGTATATTGGAGGTGAGCTGTGTTAAAATAGAAGCAGTTAAAGGTTAAATACCGCCCGCTGTTAATTTTGTGTTCCTTGGAAGTATAAAAAAGGAACCTCTTAACGGGATGGAAATTTTCCATCCCGTACGTACGTCTATTTTATTTATTTTATTTTATTCGGAAGACAAACAGTGCTTACAACAAGAAAGATAATAAAAAAATGTATCTAACTTACAACCATTTACATCTCATGTCTTAGCATAAGTAGTCTATCTGACTATCTGTCTATACAGTAACAGAAATCAAAATAATACGACGTATTTATCGGGTGAGTTAAATAAAAAAAATTAAATAAAAATTTTAAAAAATAGAAATAAATAAAGAAAAAAAACAAACAAAAAAAAAAAAATATGTGTAAAGCCCCCACTCTCTCTCGACTGACGATGCGTGCCTCCTCCACCGAAGCCCTTGAATCCCAGGGCACCCAACGCCGACCTGCATGGCAGGCCAGAAGAAGCCGCAGCAGAGGGGCGGCCCCGGTGATGTTTCCTTGCCGCGTGCTTTGCGGGCGCGACCGTCATTTGATGATCGGATCGGTTTTCAACTTAGGTCTCAGGGGTGGCAACGCATTTGCATTTTGACCTCTGGTTTTTGTGTAGACGTCTGTAGGCTACAGTCATCACTTAACAACAGGTTTTTTACTGGTGGTAGAGCTCCAGTGACGAAGCGTGTGTAAGCACTACCGCATTAGATAGCACCTAATAGACTTGCCGCTAAATGGTAGTGCTTAGCACTATCGTGTTCCGGTCAGGTAGTAATGTACGGCCCTGTTATTTCCGGCACAGAGCCATTACACCTTAGGCCCCAGGAAAGGTAACGCATATCTACATTTTGACCTTGGTATTTTTGTGGGTGTCTATAGGCTGCAGTTATCACTTAACATCAATGTGAATTGCACGCTTGTTTGCCACATCCATAACATAAAAAAAATCGGTGTGAGCTGCATGCTTGTTTGCCACCTTCAAATAAGAAAAGGTTCCTTAGGGAATTTTTAAGTACACGTGGACGTAGTCACAGGCAAAAGCTAATATAATCATAAATGTTAAATTCCAAGACTAGGAATATTTAATGAATAACTCCCAAAGCCTTGATTTATGTATACTTGTTATATTGATTAATCATAACCGACCTCTGTCTACCCATTTCATGTTTACCGTGAACCGTTTCAATCCATCACTCATCTTAGATGCCTAAAGGAATCCGATTTCTCAGAGGCTAAATTTAGATTGGGGGAGGATTCGAATTATTGCGTGCTTTCGTCTTGGCTTTTGTATAATATTGAGCGGCACGCGTAGAGCAACAATTTACAATAATAATATAATAATAATAATGGCAACCCATTATACGTCCCACTGCTGGGCACGAGTCTCTCCCCTTTTTTGCCCCGCGGCTGGGTGGATCGGAAGCGATCTACTTGGTTAAGCTATACGGGTGCAGTTGGATGTGTAATGGGTGACCGCTAGTGGCAAATTGAAAAATGCACGTTGCCGTGCTTTGGATGGTACGTAAAGCCGTCGATCCTGGTTGCTATCGATAGATTGCTATAGAAAGATAGCAGTCGTTAAACCTTGTTGGAGGCCTTATGGGCGGTTTGAAAACATCCGATAGCGGGTTGGCCACTAACCCTTATCTCCACCAACTTGCATTGGAGCAGCGTGGTGGAGTAAGCTCCAGGCCTCTCCCCAAGAAGGAAGGGTTACCATTATTATTATAATAGATGTATAAAAAGGCATGCTCCGATGGTTCGGGCATATAGAAAGAATGTCGAATGAGCGAATGACTAAACAGATATACAATGCGAATGTGGATGGTTGCAGAGGCCCAGGAAGACCAAGACTGACCTACCATGACCAAGAAGGTCGAGTTCTGTCTGATGGTGGGGTCAAAAGTCTTAGGAATCGGCGTGCATGTATGAAGAGAATGATGAAGGTAGACGAGGCACGAGAGGTTTGTCAGAACCGGGATATCTGGCGCTCTACACTCTCTGCCTACCCCGTTAGGGACCTGGCGTGAAGATACATATAAAAGTTTACTTTTGTTTATGTAGCCAAAAAGAATATTTTGTAGATTCAATTAACTTTTTGAGGAATTGGTGGTTAATGTATGTGATTTTTTTGGAGGTTTTATTCACCTTTTTCTATATTCAAATGGATTACGTATACTTAATTTAAAATAACTTAACTTAATTATATTTATGTAGACCTTATAATTTAATAAACAAAATCATAACGTACAAAATAGAAATATTTAATACAAAATGCTGTTGAATATGTCGAATAAGACCCTGAAGTATATTTTAAAGAGCAAACAAAAAAATGGCCTAGAAGGAGAAAAACATATTTAGGGCAGTTTTTTATGTTTTCATGTTTTTCAATGAAACCTTTCCACTAAAATGAGGATGTCTGTGCAGTACTATTATTTATCTATCAGACAAAAAAAAAACAGATTTTTCACACATAGAAAGCTAAAACTCTTCATATTTTTTTATGTTACGACGGCGGGAAAGCATCCAGCTCACATGAATGTTAAGTGAGAACTGCAGCTGAAAGACATCTACACAAACCTTCCTTACATAAAAAGCAGAGGTCAATTTGCAGAGGCATTTCCACTCCTGACACCTAATTTTTTCTATCCATCTACCCGGAACACGATAATGCTGAGCACTACCATTTAGCGGCAGATAGATTATTTAATGTAGTGGCTTACACCTTCGAGCTCATAGAGCAACACCGGAGGCGAGTAGCCATATGCAGGCTTATCCCTCTGTCAAAGTACAAGCTCAAATGGGCTTATGGGCGTTTCTGTATTTTTTTTAAAGTCAAGGTGTGAGATTCGTAGTAATAGACGATTTTTGCAGTGTACGGGGGTGTCGCACGCATCTCCCCCCGCAAAAAATTACAGACTGTTTTGCATCGGTAATAAACGCTATGGGTACTCCCCTCCGGTCCGCCGCGGCCGGTGGCCCGTGTTGCTCTATGTTCTAGCTCCTGTATTGGAACCCTACAACCAAGCATATTTAATTATTCTAGGATGGCGTTTCTCAAAGTGTGGTCCACGTAGCCCTGGAGCTCCGTAAAGCCTATGTGGTCTCCGCGGGAATACTAGATGTAATGAGAAAAAATAATATCTGCTAGCGACAAAAGTTACAAGACGAAGTTGTCTATCAGTCACTCAGTAACGTAAGAGATTTATATTAATTTAAGTACATATACACTTACATTGTAATATGACTTATTATTCATCTTTCATAATAAATAATAATAAAAGAATGTACGTAACTTTTTCTTTTAATTTGGGGTTCCGTCAAAAATTTCCCTTTTCAAAAGGGTTCCACCACCAAAAAAGTTGAATATACTATTGAAGTGAAACTTTAATATACTATTTTAATATACTTGCCGCTAAATGGTAGCGTTCAGCACTCTCGTGTTCCGGTCAGGTGGTAATAAATAAATGTGAGGCCCTGTAATTTCCGGCACAGAGGCATAACACCTTAGACCTCAGGAGTGGTAACGCATCTGCATTTTGACCTTGGTCTTTGTGTGGGTGTCTATAGGCTGCAGTCATCACTTAACATCAATGTGAACTGCATGCTTGTTTACCACTTCCATTACATAAAAAAATACGCAGTTCTACAGACTTTAAAACCGTGTAAAATAAATACTATATTAAAAGATTCCATTTTGAAACGGGTCGTTTATAAAAGTTTATATAGGTACGGGTTGTTTTTTTTACCAAAAAGTGTAATAAAAATATTATTTATTCAAAGATTTTATTTAAAAAGACCTTACCTTTTCCATGAAATGTTAAAATATTTATTAAACTCAAACTCAAAAATTCATTTAATCACTTGGAAATAATAGAATTTGCTTGTGATAGGTCAAATTACAAATATAAAATTAAAGCGAATAACAACTGATACGTTGATTAAAATGTCAAAGTAAATAAATTAATAATAGTCCAAAAATACTTAATAATAAAAATAGACATTCTTTGTCACTGGCAGAGTTCCAAAGCCCACATTACTGAGAAAAAACCTGCCAAAACAAAACTCAGTAGGGTCTTTTCAAAATATGTTCCTTAAAACTATTTTCACAATATGACACTTATAATTATGTTTTACAATATCAAGTACAATGCACATTCATTTCACAAAATTATTGTTTAGTCTTGTGGAGCTAGACCAGCATTTGTCCAGGCATCTCTATCCTTTAGATAGTCATCGAGTCTATAGTACGCATTTTTACATAGAGTGCGTTTAATACATGACTTGAATTTATTATCTGTAAGTTCAAGAATGTTGGACGGAATTTTGTTATAAAACTGTATACAACATGTTAAGAAACATTTATGTGTTTTCGATAGGCGAAAACTTGGAAATACTAATTTATTTTTATTTCTGGCATTATATGTATGTATATCATTAATTTTCTTAAATAAGTGCAAGTTTTTCCTAGCATACAATATATTTTCATAAATATATTGGCAAGGGACCGTCATTATATTTATTTGCTTGAATAATTCTTTCAAGGAGTCACGACTATTTAAGTTATATATCGCTCTAATAGCTCTCTTTTGTAATATAAATATTGAATCAATTTCAGCTGCCCGACCCGACAATAAAATACCGTAGGACATGACACTGTGAAAGTAGCTGAAATAAACGAGTCTCGCAGTGTCGACATCCGTTAACTGTCTAATCTTCCTGCCGGCATAAGCAGCAGAACTTAGACGTTTTCCTAACAGTTTAATATGAGGACCCCATTGCAATTTTGAATCAAGCGTTATACCCAAGAAGACAGCTTCACTAACAAATTGTGTTTTATCATTATTGAAGAATATTTCCCCTTCTTTACTTTTGACATTTGGAAGAGTAAAACGAATACATTTAGTTTTTTTACTATTTAATGCAAGATTATTTACTGTAAATCAATTATGAACTTCTTGTATGGCTTTATTAATAGTATTATTAATAATAGGTTGGGGAAAAAGTCTTTTCGCATTATAGTATGTATGAACTTGTAATAAAATCTCTTTGGCTGTAGTATTTGTACTGGCTGGTTTTGGTATCATTGAAAGTTAAAATTTTAAAGAACATTTTTTCATTCACTCATCTTGACAGTACGAAAAACAAATGAAAATCACACATCTGCCTTATTTGAATTTGGAATTATGTTCTTTAAAATTTTAACTTTCAATGATACCATAACCAGCCAGATACAAATACGTACGTTACGTTTTGGCCCATGTAAGAGGTGGCGAACCTGTTGCCATCTCCGGGCACATTACCAAACTCCGAGGTACTGGGAAACTTCCAGAAAATGGGAAAATCCCAATAGAAGCAGAGATAAAGGATTTAAGACCGTTATCTCTAATATCTCCCGACCCGGGAATCGAACCCAGGACCTCCAGCGTAATAGTAGTGGCCTGCTACCACTACGCTACTGAGACAGTTCAAGAGGTAGTTAAATTTAAATAAACTGTATAAAAAAATGTTTGAAATTATCTTAAAAAATGCGATAAACTTTTTCCCCAACCTAATATTATGTTTTATTCCATTTAAAATTTTAAGATAACAACAGCTTTTAAATTCTTTAGAAAAGAATCTTTTGTAATTGTTACTGACGAAAAATCCACACTAATATTATTTTAAACGCAAAAATTTTTCTGTCTGTAAATGGTTCCATGGTTCACCAAAGCATCGATAAAAGGTTTGAATATGATTGAAGATACAAAATCAAAAATTTTTCCACGAAGCTTGCTACTTTGATAGTATATCCTTCTATCACCTATTTACTTATTTCGTTACTTCACGCCTGTAATCCCCGAAGGGGTAGGCGAAGGTAACTACATGCATTCAAGCGTAATTTTTTTTTATGTAATGAGAGTGGCAAACAAGCCTGCAGTTCACATTGATGTTAAGTGATGACTGCAGCCTATAGACACCCACGCAAAGACCAAGGTCAAAATGCAGATGTGTTACTACTCCTGGGGCCAAAAGTGTTATGCCTCTGTTTTTTTTATGTAATGGAACTGGTAAACAAGCATGCAGTTCACATCGTTGTTAAGTGATGACTGCAGCCTATAGACACCCACACAAAGACCGTGGTCAAAATGCTCATGCGTTACTACTCCTGAGGCCTAAGGTGTTATGCCTCTGTGCCGCAAATTATGGGGCCGTACATTACCGCCTGACTGGAACACGATAATGCTGAACACTACCATTTAGCGGCAAGTATATTAGGTAATGCAGTGGTGCCTAAGCCCGCGAGCTCCATACCAAACCACGATTTGTCGGTTACGTTTTGCTCATGTAACAGGTGGCGAGCCTGTTGACATCTCCGGACACATTACCAAACTCCGAGGTACTGAGAAACTTCCAGAAAATGGTTAAATCCAAATAGACTGATAGCCTGATAGCCTGATAGCCGGGAATCGAACCCAGGACCTCAGTGTAGAAGTAGTCGCCTGATACCATTAGGCTACTGAGGCACTTATTTGTATGTATGTATCTTCACGCCACTTATTTGAAGCGCAGTGCCTATTACATAATTATTGAAACACGTGTTTCAATAATGTGTGAAAATGTATAGTAAATATTCTAACATTTCATGGAAAAGGATTTTATTTTTTAAATCAAATCTCAGAATAAATAATATTTTTATTAAACTTTTTGATAAAAATATTACCTGTTCCTAAAAATCTTTTATAAACGACCCGTTTCACAATGGAATCTTTTAATATAGTATTTATTTTACACGGTTTTATAGTCTGTAGATCTACGTAATTTTTATGTAATGGAAGTGGTAAACAAGCATGCAGTTCACATAGATGTTAAGTGATGACTGCAGCCTATAGACAACCACACTAAGACCAAGGTCAAAATGCAGATACGTTACCTTTCCTGAGGCCTAAGGTGTTATGCCTCTGTCGGTGGTGCCTAAGCCCGCGAGCTCCATACCAAACCACGATTTGTCGGTTACGTTTTGCTCATGTAACAGGTCGCGAGCCTGTTGACATCTCCGGACACATTACCAAACTCCGAGGTACTGAGAAACTTCCAGAAAATGGTTAAATCCAAACAGACTGATAGCCTGATAGCCGGGAATCGAACCCAGGACCTCAGTGTAGAAGTAGTGGCCTGTTACCATTAGGCTATTGAGGCACTTATTTGTATGTATGTATGTATCTTCACTCCACTTATTTGTAGCGCAGTGCATATCACATAATTATTGAAACACGTGTTTCAGATTTTTAATATATAGCTCACAAGCATAAAGGTAGTGAAAATTTGTATAGATGCGTAAGCATCTAAAGGTAGTGAATTCTTTGTTGTTATTCGCTTTAATTTTTTGTAATTTGACCTTATCACAAGCAAATTCTAGTGATAGTGGAGTGATTCAAAAAATTTTTGAGTTTGAGTTTGAAAATGTATATATTACGAATCTTACGCAGACGAAGCCGTGGTTTAAATAAATGTATTTCTATTCTATTCTATACATAAATGGAGATTTTTTCATTAAATCGTAATTGGCAGTATCGTTTGAAGTTTATTCTTGGAAGAGGAAGCGAGTGCGCATAATGATCTGCTTCGTTTACATGTTTTGACTTTGAGTTATTTAATTTGTGATATATTTGGTCTGCTTAAACGTTCTTTTGCGAACAATTAGGGATCTATTTTGGTACATATTATAAAGAAAAGTAATATTTTCGCAGGTTATCGCGAGTTTCATACATTGTAGAAATTAAATTTGCCGTTTTCCTCGCGTATATAACACTCCCAAACTTCTTCTTATACCCTATAGACGTTTCGGTCGCTTTCCAGCTACCGTGGTCACGGGCAGACTGTGTATCAAGAAAAGTGTTCCTATTTTCTCTGTCTGTATATATGCGCTACTCTCAGAAAGTTGTAAATGGATTTTGTTCTTATTTAACTTGTTGAAAAGATGGTTTTCTGAGGAAGATTCATATCTATAATTAATCAATATCGTACATAAATTTACCGAGATATCAGAGAAGTCGGTCAAATACGGTTTGAAATGCCGTTTTTCGCGTGCGCATCTGAATTAACACAACATAATAATAAAGGTCCCTACAATATAAATAATAGATATCTTTACTGGTGGTAGAGCTCTGACGGAGACGTGACGGAGCTCGCGGGCGTAGGCCCACCGCATTACCTAATATTCTTGCCGCTAAATGGTAGTGTACAGCATTATCGTGTTCCGGTCAGGTGGTAATGTACGGCCCTGTAATTTCCGGTACAGAGGCATAAAACCATAGGCCTCAGGAGTGGTAACGCAAACAAGCATGCAGTTCACATTGGTGTTAAGTGATAACACTAAAAAAAACAAGGTCAAAATGCAGATCATTTTGACCTTGCTTTTTACTGGTGGTAGAGCTTCAGTGACGGAGCTCGCGGGCGTAGGCACCACCGCATTACCTAATATACTTGCCGCTAAATGGTAGTGTTCAGCACTATCGTGTTCCGGTCAGGTGGTAATGTACGGCCCTGTAATTTTCGGCACAGAAGCATAACACCTTAGGCCTCAGGAGTGGTAACGCATCTGCATTTTGACCTTGGTCTTCATGTGGGTGTCTATAGGCTGCAGTCATCACTTAACATCAATGTGAACTGCATGCTTGTTTGCCACTTCCATAACATAAAAATAAAGATGTTTTGGTATGAAAAGAACATTTAACGAGCCAGTTGGACCTGTCGTGTGTGACAACCATTTGAACCGAGGTCTCACGGGTTCAACACAAGATTTGCAGAAGCGTCGGGCGATAAAACAACTGCCAATGCCATCGCCAATCTGTACATCAAGCGTGGCGATTATGACTTAACCTCCTTTGTTTGTACCTACTAGTATGTATTATATTTATCGTTTTATTAAGTATGTTATTTTGATGGTTTTATTATCTGTAATATATCCGTATGTATGTACCATGTATAAGTATTGGTACAATTATATTGAATTACAAATTTGACATCCGTGATTCACTTACGCTTAAGTTCCTGTTGAAAACCAGCGTCAGGTACTTCGTATTTACCTGACAATTGCTGTACAGGCCACCTTTTTGGCAGCCATGAGACACATATTACGTGTAGGTATGTAGGCATTTTAGAAATTGTGTTGTCTTTTCTTTGTTTATTGTTTTCTTCGTTTTATGTCTGTTTTACGTGTGTCAAATAGATGTTTCTTTCTTTTCTCTGTTTTCTTTGTTTTCGTTCTTTTCTTTCTTTCTTTCTTTTCTCTTTAAGAAGGTTGGTTGGAGGGGCATTTTTCGGCTGAAGTGGATGAAGAACTCTCGAAGTACAATCTTATATCATCAAATTTAATACACATGAGCATGTAATGCTTCTTAATATACGAGAATTGAGTTTTAGATATTTAATTATATTCGCAATACAATTTGCTAGCTAAAAGGTTCTTTCATATGATAAACGATCGCACATTTCGTGCTCCAAGATTGTTGTAAGTTGATTAAACAATGTAAAGTGGATATAAATTAGGACAAACTACGGCTTTGTTCCAAATTAGTTGTTATTAACGGCTTGGCTTGACTGGATTCAATGTTCTGTTTTTTTTTAAGCATATATACTTCAATTACAAGCAATTCATTAAATCCTGATTTTAATTAATGAAAGTGGCAAACAAGCATGCAGTTTACATTGATGTTAAGTGATGACTGTAGCCTATAGACACTTACACAAAGACCAGAGGTCAAAATGCCGATGCATTACCACTTCTGAGGCCTAAGGTGTTATGCCTCTGTGCCGGAAATGACAGAGCCGTACATTACCACCTGACCGAAACACGAAAGTGCTGAACACTACCATTTAGCGACAAGTATATAAGGTAATGCGGTGGTGCCTACGCCCGCGAGATCCGTCACTGGAGTTCTACCACCAGTCAAAATTTTATAGTCATTCGAAAATGACATAATTTGTACAGTGTTAACACCTGGGCCTAGAAATGTATGGAACAATATAATTCTCCTTTCAAATGTCAGTCTAATATAAAACAAGCTACCAAAACATTCCATTTGATTGAATTATTTGCAAATAATCAAAACCAGGTCACAACCGAATAAATGGGCAGAAAAACCGAGTGAGCCGCGCTGTTATTATAAATGGCGGCAGCCAATCTCTTTAGATTGGAAAAAACAACACAGTTTTACCGTGCAGCTGCGAGTTCACCAGTAAAAAAAACGGTCAAGTGCATGTCGGGCCACGCGCAGTGTAGGGTTCCGTAGTTACAGAGTAAGAGATGTAATGAAAAAAAAAATTATATACTTGTTCGAAAGGAGATGTTGCAAAAATGTATGGACCTCCGGCCATGTATTGTACACAATATCATTAACAGGCAAAATCAATATAAAAACGTTTTTTACTGCATATTTTCACTTATTTAGCTTTGTTTGCAGTTACAAAATATTATTTGCAGTAAGAATTGCAACTCAAACCAACATGGCGAATGTGGCTAGCGATGTCATTTTAACATTTTCATTTTTTAAATTGTTTTTTGATTATATAGAAATTGGAGAAAAAAGTAATATTTTCTGAATACTATCGAAATTGATTTCATGTGTTAATACTAAGAACTTAAACTGATCGATTTCCAATTTAACGAAGCGTCGTCTGTGTCGCCGCCATGTTGAATATGGTTGAAAATGATAAAATAGTTTAAATTAAATGTGGTAGTAACTCAAAAATATATACTTGAATAAATTAATTGCATTTTTTTCGAATTTTTCTTTAATTTACCAATTTTTTGACGACGTGTACGATCTAGAGCCGAGCTCGCAACATCTCCTTTTCGAGTAAAATACATTTGATCGACTGTCACTCCCTAACTTGCAAGGCCAACTTAAGTGTGATAGTTTTCCTTTTAATTTCGTTATATGTAGCTACTATTGCCGTAACGTTTGAATTTACAACAAGAACCGTTTAGTCTGTAGGGGGGGGGGGGGGGGACACTTGAGTCCAATGAAAATTTGCACTTTAAAGCTTAATAACTCACGAATAGTTAACTAAATCGGAAAATGATGTTTGGATACCCATTATATTTTTTAAAGACCTATCCAACGATATCCCACACTACATGGAAATCTAAATTAAAAAAATATATTTGCGTGTTACATGTAGGGGAGGTTACCCTAATATTTTTTTTCATGTTTCTATTCTACCACTTCGCGGCATGATTAAGGTATATGTCAAATTTCAAGTCTCTAGTACTTATAGTTTTTGTGCTAAACTGCGGACGGACTGACAGACAGACAGACTGACAGACGGACATGGCGAAACTATAAGGGTTCCTTGTTTACTACGGAACCCCAAAAAACCCAGTGCGAGTCGTACTTGCATTCACAATGTCCCATTATCATTGACGAATTTAATTACGATTCTCTATAATGTATGTATGTATGTATCTTCACGCCAGGTCCCTAACGGGGTAGGCAGAGAGTGTAGAGCGCCAGACATCCCGGTTCTGACAAACCTCTCGTGCTTCGTCTACCTTCATCATTCTCTTCATACATGCACGCCGATTCCTAAGACTTTTGACCCCACCATCAGACAGAACTCGACCTATTTGGTCATGGTAGGTCAGCCTTGGTCTTCCTGGGCCTCTGCAACCATCCACATTCGCATTGTATATCTGTTTAGTCATTCGCTCATTCGACATTCTTTCTATATGCCCGAACCATCGGAGCATGCCTTTTTTCATTTTTACACCGATACTATCATTCACACAAAGTCTCTTTCTTACATCTTCATTACGAACGCGATCGGTGAGTGATACACCGCAGATCTTGCGCAAAGATCTCATTAACATTCTCTATAATAACCTTATATTATCTTAAATACCATAGAATTCCTATAAGTTTCCTTGTTGTATATTTACTGGTGGTAGAGCTCCAGTGTCGGAGCTCGTGGGCATAGGCACCACCGCATTACCTTATACACTTGCCGCCAAATGGTAGTGTTCAGCCCTATCGTGTTCCGGTCAGGTGATAATGTACGGCCCTGTAATTTCAGAGGCATAACACCTTCAGCCTCAGGAGTAGTAACGTATCCGCATTTTGACCTTGGTCTTTGTGTGGGTGTCTTTAGGCTGCAGTCATAATTTAACATCAATGTGAACTGCATGCTTGTTTGCTTCTAATCTAATAGGTCTTATCTTGTTCAGCACTATCGAGTTCCGGGTGATAACATCCGGTACAGAGGCATAATAATACCTCTATATTGATATCTCGGATTCATGTAAATATTTATAGGCCATAAATATGTACATGAATCCGAGAAATATATATATCACTTATGTACTAACTTGTACGCTTGTTTGCCATGACATAAAAGACAATGCACAGTGCTCAACAAAAACTATTGCACATCGAGCCTAGGAAGGCGACTTCGGCTTATTTCGGATCTATATAGCGTTATCTCTTTCGCACCGTACCTGTTTCACGTTTATCGACCATTTTGATCAAGTATTGACCAATCCCGAGATTAAGCACATCTCGGGCAGTGTGCAGCAGAGATAACGCTCTACGATGTCGAAACGAGCCGATCGTCTCTTTCGTAGGCTCGATGTGCATTATTAATTGTTGAGTACTGTATTTTATGCTCGTTGGCTATATAAAAATCTATCTTCTCAGCTGTATTTGCTTTTGTAAGTAATTCTAGCTCTAAAAGCCATTTTCCCTGTCGTAAACTGACAGTATCAAATTACACATACATTTGGGAATTGGGTAAACGAATTTGGGATTTAGAGAGAAATCCCAACAATCATTTCAGACCCGTAATAACTATTACAGGGACATAACAAGTAAGGTCTCAGGGGTGGCAACGCATGTGCGTTTTGACCTCTGTTTTCTGTGTAGATTTTTTATATGTAATGAAAGTGGCAAACAAGCATCCAGTTCACATTGGTGTTAAGCGATAACTGCGGCATAAAGACACACACGCAAAGACCAGAGGTCAAAATGCAGATATCCTGAACCCTAAAACCTGAGTTGTTATGTCTCTTTGATAGTTATTACGGGGCCATACATTACCATCAAACTGTAACGCGATGATTAAAGGCCTGCGCAGATGGAGGACGTTTGTCTCTAGAGGATAAAAATTCTCAAAGAATCTTCGGGGTACTTTTTGTCGTCTATCTGCGGTATTCCATACAGTTTCCAAGAGATGGATAAAAAAATAACCCGGGCAGATAGTTGCAATATACCAAAAAAATTGAACGTACATATGAATGAATGATACGAGTACATTGAATAGTAAAATTTGAAATCGATCATTTGCAATTAATGGAAAAACAAATTGATGCTCAATAAAGGAACTCGTGAAAAGAAAAACAGATCAAACAGAAAATTTTTCAATGCTTGCGATGAAAAATCCTATTTGAAATAAAATTGTAGTCTCAACTCAAATTTAAGGTTTGCTTGTTGGTGGAATAATTATTCTTAGGTTCTGTTTTGATAAATATATTTCCTCTTTCCTTTGATCAGATTGTGTATCATAAATATAATCATAAATAATATTTAATAATGACTTTAGGAATAATAAGAAGAAATCGATATAGCAACAATATTCTCTTTAGCGCAGTTTTTTCTCTACAATGTCTTAAAAATCAAATCATTGTTTGTTATTTCATAAACCTTTTATAAAATATAGAATTTCTATTTGATTCATATACTAAAATTTTGAAATTTCGAACATAAATTTAAAAATGTTACAGTTAAAACCAGTTTTGAGATAGAACTCGTTTTCCACGCCGCGTCCTCACTACGACCAATATATGTATGAATCGTAATAATATCTAAAAAAAAATAATAAGAAATCCTCACCTTGAGCATTTAGTTCCGTAGCAGCTTTAGCCAAATCGCGTGTCGCCACCGTCGACGAACAACTCGGCCTCCACCCTGGAGGCGGCTGACCACTCGAAGATCTCTTGTTCGATCCACCAGAACAATACCCCGAACTAGCCGTATCACAACTGACGTTCACAGACTTCCTTGGACTCGCCTCTTTACTGGGACAAATATCACCCAAAGACATCACTACTTCCCCACCAAACTCAGTCTCTTCTGGCCCAACTTCAGTAAAAGTACTATAATTTGGACTGATATCTGACGGTCTTCGATCAGGATGTAAATAATGCGAATGGTGTGCAGAGTGCGAAGTGTGCTTAATATGGACAGAATTGAGCAAGATATTCGAGGAGGTCCGAGTCAGTGCCTCCCTCTGCCTAACAGCTTCTCTAAATATTTTACAATACATTGAAATCATCACTACACTTGGTATCCAGAAGGACACGCTAGAAGATATGATAGCATACACCATATTGACTTTGAATATACATACATCAGGATTGGCTTTTCGATATTGCCTATGCTGCTCTGTGGTGTACCATCCCATGAAGATTGGCATAAAACTGATAAAGGCAGGCCAGAGCCAGACGTTTGCGAGCATGAAACAGACGGTTCTATGCGTCATTGTGACAGGATATTCCAAAGGGCGAACGATGGCGTAGTATCTATCTACGGATATGCAGCATAGATGAAGAATCGACGCACTGGAGAAGTATACGTCTAGAGAGTTGTATATATCACAGACTAGAGGCCCGAAGAGCCAAGTGTCGGTCAGTTCGGCACTGGCGTTGAATGTCATCGCACATAATGCGACGAGTATGTCAGCGACGGCGAGACTGACGACGTAGTAGTTTGTGAGCACTCGTAGTTTCCTGTGGCGATGCACGGAGATGATAACAAGAGCGTTGCCGAGGAGAGCGCCAAGGATGATGGTGATGAAGACCAGAGCTTTGAGGATGAGGACGAAGGTGTGGTGCCAGTGTTCGGGCGCGGCAGGCGGCAGCGTGGAGTGGAGCTCGTTGAGGAACGCTGGCTCCGTGCCGCGCCCGCGCGACTCTACCTCGCTGCGAAACACGCCATCTGGTAACAAGAGAAATAGAACTTTAATCTAGTTCATTCATTCATACATGATCGGATCAAATTGAAAAATAAATTATTTTTTTTAAGCAGATTATTATCTATTCGAAATTCTACTAGTAGTAGAACTTTAGTGTCGGAGCCCGAGGCTGCTGGCATTGAACTACCTTATGCACTTGCCGCTAATTGTTTGCATTTAGCGGTATCGTGTGTGTGTGTGTACATTGTGTGTTGTAGAAGTAGTAGGAAAAGAGAAACAAAAAGTCATTTTTTTGAGATTATCTGTTATCCCTTGGTTGGTAATTCAAACGGCGCGTTTTTGTATTTAGGGGCTCTCGGCGCACCCAAATGAAAACAGTGTTCTCAGTGTTGCATCACATGAGCTTTATAAAGCTGTAGAAGTTGTCTCGATGTGAAATACTGCTTCGTTTTGTTTAGCATGGCAGCTTGGTTTTACCTTTAATGTGACCTCGAATACTGGATGTAATGCATAAACACCTAGACACATTTCAATACTTGATCCGCGTTTGTGTGCCCATAGGAAAGCCTAAAACATAATTTTATCTCGATGGTAATGCAGGCTTTCAAAAATAAGTAGCAAAAAACGGTTATAAAAAAAATGTAATAAAAGTGGCAAACAAGCATGCAGTTCACATTGATGTTAAGTGATGACTGCAGCCTATAGACAACGACATAATTACCAGAGGTCAAAATGCAGATGCGCTGCCACTCCTGAGACATTAGGTGTGATGCCTCTGTGCCAGAAATTACAGGGGCGTACATTACCACCTGACTGAAACAGGATAGTGATGAACACTACCATTTAGCGGCAAGTATATTAGGTAATGCGGTGGTGCCTACGCCCGCGAGCTCCATCACTGGAGCTCTACCACCAGTACGAGATTATAAAAGTGTTCCCAATGTTTGATAAGCGAAAAACACGTAAGACATCAAAGTCAGCCAACTTAACACAGCTGTTATTCCCTTGCCCGTGAAATTACGTTACGAGGGCGGGAACTAGAAAAAGTCCTAATTCTTCTCCGACAAACGTCTTCAAGCGATACGAAAGAATTCAAACTTTATATCGTTCCAGCAGAGTTGAATACAGTTTGGTTTTGTTAGTAATTTATCATCAACGTAGGAAAAAGGACAAGATTTATTGCTCCAGATTAGTCGATTGTGACTGGAACAGATTACATGTTGCTATGTTGAACTACTTTCTGAATTCCTCATTTCAGATCTGCCTTGACTTATTAGGTTAGGCAAATATAGTGTGATTAGGACTTCTAATTCTTTTAAAGGCTGGTTTATTAGTTAGTTCATCATCATCATCATCATTTCAGCCAAAATACGTCCACTGCTGAACAAAGGCCTCCCCCAAAGAATGCCACAACGAACGGTCCTGGGCCGCCCTCATCCAGCGATTGCCCGCGACCTTCACCAAGTCGTCGGTCCATCTTGTGGGAGGCCTGCCTACGCTTCGCTTATTATTAGTTAGTTACTGTTCATTAAATATAAATAGTAAATAAATCTTTATTTGCTCCACAAACTTTTCATCGTATAGACTAATATACAATGTTAAATAAGAAGTGCAAGTAAAAAAAAAAGTTGTATGGAGCCTGGAGCCTAAACTAGGATTCCCTGTATTTTAGGACTCCAGGTCCCCACCTCCGGCTAATACAGTGGTAATTTAACATGTCATATATTATACAAAACATTTGTGTATAATTGTTTTATATTATTTCGCATTAACACATGCTTGTGAAATATATTTTTTTTTTTTAAGAAAAATAGAAAGAAAAAATTGACTTCAGGCGAGACTCGAACTCGCGACCTACTGGAAATCTAGTGTCTTGAATCTTCCTTCATATGATGTGAAGGAAAAATTTGACAAATCGGGCAGGGCTTCAGTAGCTCAATTGGAAAAGCGGCTGGACTAGATTCCCAGTAGGTCGCGAGTTCGAGTCTCGCCTGAAGTCAATTTTTTCTTTCCATTTTTCTTTAAAAAAATAAAATATTTGTGTATATTTATGGAACACAGGTTTTTCTTCAGACTAAAGTAGAAACAAGTAGATAATATTATTATAATGTTCACAACATTATGTCTAATACTATTCTAGTCACACTTGGTTTACAATGTAATACTAAAAGTCTTACAATTTTATTTACACTAGGTATAGATGAATGCTGAATAAAAGAAAAAAAGGTATTATTGTATATTATGTCATTGGCATTGGAATCTGAGAGCATAAGGATTCAAGACCTTGACGTGAAAAATTTGTTGTGTCAGCTGATATATTTATAGGTGATGGGCAGCAGCGTCCCACGATTAAACTACCGTCACTGCAATCACTAATCTACCTGCCAAGCGTAGCAATTATGGCTCTCCCCACATGACCCACAACACTATTATGAGCGTTTTTTCGGAAGGCTTTGTCCAACAGTGGATGTCTTTTGGCTGGCATGATGATGACTAGATTTTAAATTCCTTATTTCAAATCTTTGAATTAATAATAATTCGCAGTATCTACAACAAAATAAAGTTTTCTAATTAAAATAAGATACTATAATTAGAACTTCTAATAAAAAAAATTATTCATTTGGTCCTATTTAATCTCTGCTAATTAAAACTGCGTAATTGGACTCTGGGGACAGTAGGATTCGAGATATAGGAATGAGAAATTGACCGTATAAGCCGATATCTTTGTACGTCTTTTTCGTGAGTATTTTTCTTTCATTATCTTCGTGTTATACCTACTGTATTTACTATTTTTGCCTGAATTTTACATAGGTGTTTCGTGCTTCTCTCAAAGAATCAGATGATGATTCTGATGTTGACACCGAAGTACATCTGTTAAGATGATGAAACTAGTATAAATAATAATAATAATGGCAACCCTTGACACGTCCCACTGCTGGGAACGAGTCTCTCCCTTTCGGGGGGAGGCCTGGAGCTTACTCCACCACGCTGCTCCAGTGGGGGTTGGTGGAGATATTGGTTAGTGGCCAACCCTCTGTTGGATGTTTTCAAACCACCCAAACGGCCTCTGACAAGGTTCAACGACTGATATCTAACGAAGGCAAACGGGACCGACGGCTTAACATGCCCTTCGAAGCACGGAAACGCGCATTTAAACTTTGCTACTACTTTGCTCACACAAATGTCTTACAGAAATCCATTAGCTTTCAAAATCGATATTCTAAAATTGATTTCACTTAATAATTTAGTGGTTCAATAGCTACAAATAAACGCTCTTAGCTCATGCATAATGGATGGGACTCAAGATTAAGTTTAGGTTCTGAATACCTAGTGAAGTCACAGGCAATTTAGGTCTAGCTCATGCGGTTAAAGGTCGACATGCTAATCTATGATCGTTTTCAATCAATTACAAGACTTCACGCCTGTGTTTCTCCGAAGGGTAGGTTACCTTTATACATGTATTACAAAGACAAAGTTTTGCTCTTTAGGTTATTAAATGATACTGTTGAAATACCGTATGTGTGTGTGTGTGTGTGTGTGTGTGTGTGTGTGTGTGTCTCACACCAAGTCCATTACGGTGTAGGCAGATGGCATTTAACGATATCGTGCCCCGATTACTTGACAACGTACAGCTTCACAATATCTAGCACAGAGAAAAAACCAGGCAATTGCGAGCCGGTCTCGTGTTCACAGCGTTCCATTTTTGTTAATTAGGTAATACGGTGATACTAACGGCCTCGAATCTATATACTGGAACTACAACCAACAGTTTATTATACACTTTCATCTATTAAAAATGAGGTTGTATATTGCTTTCAAATCGATACTGCTGTCGACGAAGAAATAAAAACCAAGGTGACGTCAAGGTCATCCATGGCGTTCGGGGTCGTCTTAAAGGCGGAAACTTAAGTGACAAGCACTCTGCGGGCAAATATTGAGTTATTTATGAGATGCTTTCTATACTGTGACAATTTATTATGGAACGAAAAATGTTTTTTTTTTAACCGCTAAGTGCTATTATTATAGACAAATTTTTGGCGTGCTCGCCAAAGATCTGTCTATACAACATGTAACGGGAGTAATGCACACTATTAAACACCTCGATTAGAAAATCGAGATATAATCATAATACATGAACTTAATATCGAAACATCTCAGCCAGCGGGCTCGACTAGCCGTACATAATGCTGTACTTACTCCAACGCTTTTATATGGAAGCGAGAGCTGGGTATGCAGGAAAGAGCATGAAAGTAAGTTGAACGCGGTCGAGATGAGATCTTTGCGCAAGATCTGCGGTGTATCACTCACCGATCGCGTTCGTAATGAAGATGTAAGAAAGAGACTTTGTGTGAATGATAGTATCGGTGTAAAAATGAAAAAAGGCATGCTCCGATGGTTCGGGCATATAGAAAGAATGTCGAATGAGCGAATGACTAAACAGATATACAATGCGAATGTGGATGGTTGCAGAGGCCCAGGAAGACCAAGGCTGACCTACCATGACCAAATAGGTCGAGTTCTGTCTGATGGTGGGGTCAAAAGTCTTAGGAATCGGCGTGCATGTATGAAGAGAATGATGAAGGTAGACGAGGCACGAGAGGTTTGTCAGAACCGGGATGTCTGGCGCTCTACACTCTCTGCCTACCCCGTTAGGGACCTGGCGTGAAGATACATACATGAACTTAAATTACATGTTAAAGTATATAATATTTTTTATTTAATAAATGAGTTGTCCTCAATTTGTACGAACAGTATGCACACCCTATGCATACTTACCCTACCTCTACCTACGGGCACTCACATAAAACAAACCTACTCACACACGCACACTGTTGCAATGTGATGTAGCGTTACCTGCGTAGCCCTATTTAACACTCGCTGGCAATAAGATGAATTTTCACTATTTTATTTTTCTTAAATTATTATTAATTATTAGTTAAATGATGATGAAAATGATAATAAATTTGGTATCAAAGTTAAACCTAAGAAGTGTCAGGCGATTGTAGTTGGCAGTCAAAAGCAGCTTGGTTTTACTGTTTCCCTTCAATTTCTGCATATTTTCTTACCTGGACTTCCAAAAATCATTCAGAATCAAAATTAGCCTAATTGTTTCAGCCGTTCTCGAGTTTTAGCGAGACTAACAAACAGAAATTAATTTTTATTTAAATAGATATATTATTTATTTACCAAGAATTGTCGATTCTACATTAAAAGTGTTTGATATACACTTTCATGCATTCAAAATGAGGTTCAGTATTAATTTCAAATCAATATTGATGTCACCGAGGAAATATGAATCAATGTCACATGAAGGCCATTGATGGCGTGTGAGGTCGTTTTATAGCTTAAGTGGTAAGCACTTTGGCGGGCAAATATTGAGTTATTTATCAGGAGTTTTTTATAGTGTAACATTTTATCATTGAAAAGGGAACGTGATGATTTTTTAGTCCATTAAGTGCCATGATTATAGACAGTTATTTGAATTTAAGTAAAAATATCCTACTAATATTATACTACTAATATTATATTTGTACGGCCCTGTAATTTCCGGCACAGAGGCATAACACCTTAGGCCTCAGGAGTGGTAACGCATCTGCATTTTTACCTCTGGTCATTGTGTGGGTGTCTATAGGTTGCAGTCATCACTTAACATCAATGTGAACTGTATGCTTGTTTGCCACTTTTAAAGCATAAAAAAAAAAAAAATATTAAAAATGTGAAAGGTTGTGTGTATGGATGTTTGTTACTCTTACACAAAAAAACAATTTGACGGATTTGGATGAAACTTTACAGTAATTTATGCTATACATTGAAATAACATTATAGGCTACTATTTGTAATAAACAAAAGTACAGGCGACGAAGTCACGGTCAAAACCGAGTCTACTATAATTCATTCATTTAAGCGATTGATACTTTAGTAAACAATTCAATTATGTAACAGAAACCAGTATTGCAATAAAAGTAGAATTAGGGTCATAGCTCACTACAGCCACCCGGCACCCGATCAGCACCGCCTCGTTTTACGGCGTACACTTGTTGTCGACTGGTGGTCCACGGGTGAACGACGCGATGTGACTTGTGAACTACTCGCGGACAGCGCGCGGCCACTTGGGAACAGCGAGTTGGCAATGCAAAGTCATAGTGGCAACAGAAATGAATCATTTGTGAAAATTTCAACTGTCTAATTTCACAGTTCATTAAATAAAGTTTGAGGACGGCCAGTATAGAGTCCTTGTAAATGAGGCTTTTTTTACCTTTTGGGTATGGAAGCTTAAGGGTTGAGAGAATCGTGAATCAGAAACTCATTTATTCACTTAGGGTGACAGGCACCTCTTATGACACGTCAAAAACAAACAAAATAAATTAAAGCGAATAACAATTGATATACATGTCAAACAAGATAAAAAATATATGTAAAGTCAAGAATATCACTAAGATAAAACTAAATGTCATAAACTAATGTAAAAAGTATATCAGTAAAATGTCTCTTTTCCCCTTTACAAACTTATAACAAAGAGTAAAAAGAAAAGAAAAAGAGTCATTCTTTGTCATTCACCGGCAAAGTTCCAAAGGCCAATATGATCTGAGAAAAACTTGCCGGAAAAAACTCAGTCGGCTCTTTTAAAAATATCTGCATCGTGAACTGCTTAGTTGTTATTTGGATACTTTTTAGATGGAATCTGTGGTAGTTATTTTGAGTGACCCCTAAAACTTTCTTTTTAAATTGGCACTAAAAGTAATGTAGTGATGATCACACAGTACAGGGTCTTTTTTATGTCATGAAAGTGGCAAACAAGCATGCAGTTCACATTGAGTTTGAGACAAAGACCAAAGCCAAAATGCAGATGCGTTACCACTTCTGAGGCCTAAGGTGTTATGCCTCTGTGCCGGAAATTACAGGGCCGAAAATTACCACCTGACCGGAACATGATAGTGCTGAACACTACCATTTAGCGGCAAGTATATTAGGTAATACGGTGGTGCCTACGCCCGCGAGCTCCGTCACTGAAGCTCCACCACCACTAAAAGTAGAAAGTTACTATGATTATGAGTCACCCCTAGAACTCCCTTCTTAGATTGGCATTATAAGTAATGCAGTGATGACCAGACAGTACAGTGTCTGATAGTAGCTTAGCCAAAATTCTTGACGCGATAAATCTCGCCCTTGACAAAGAATCGATACGCTATTTCAAGCGCCAAATGCTTGAGGTTACATAACTATTTGACCTGAAGGTTGACGTGGATTGCAAGGCCAATTGTAATTGTAGCTCTATCTGAATTGCTTCCTATAGTTGAGTTAAAAATAAATACGACCTTGTCTAAGTTTTCAATTCAAAAATAGGTATTCTAAGCGAACAAAGCACTATATTAACGCGTTACTTTCTGTGCTGTTGAGAGACTGGTAGATGAGTTGAGCTAAAAGAGTTACAGTATTGAAAGAGTTCCTACTGGGAAAGGATACAGAGGAAGACCGCTCACCAGATAGGCGGATGACCAAAATTGCCTTACCGATCTGAACACAAACAGCCCAAGACAGAAAAAATGGGCTTCCTTGAAGGAGCCTTGCCCTGCAGAGGGCTTCTTGCAGAGCTTGGGTCTTGGGGCGTTTCGGCCCGCTCGTGTTTCGTCCCGCGGACCGAAACGCCTATAAGCATATTATTCATGTGGCTTTTCGGCCCACAAATGAAAAGTGGACCGAATCGCCGAAGAGTTCTTCTTAAATGGGTAGATTTGGTCCAATTATGTTGTCATGTACAGTCGAATACAAAAAAAAACTTTCGTTCACCAATTATTTGAGTTTTTTTAAGCGATTGATAGTATACTACATATGATTAATGTTCTGTGTGTGTGTGTGTGTGTTTGTGTGTGTGTGTGTGTGTGTGTGTGTGTGTGTGTGTGTGTGTGTGTGTGTGTGTGTGTGTGTGTGTGTGTGTGTGTGTGTAATATATTTAATTTGATTTATGTGTAGGTAATATAAATAAATCTAAATTTTATTATATTACATTGCCTTTTATTTATTTCTCAATTTTTTTGTAACCAAATGTATTTCGATCTTTCAAAACAGGTATTAATATTGGGACGAATCGCCCCATAATAAAAAACATATGGGGCGATTCGTCTCGCGGACCGAAAAGACCCATTCAGAAGGCATTGCTAGGCGTTTCGGTCCGCGGGACGAAACACGAGCGGACCGAAACGCCCCAAGAACCCGCAATTTATAAAATATAAAATAATCGTGGCTTAACCTAGGTATATTTATATAAACAGACAACATTTAAAGTGAAAAATTAGGTTAAGTTTGTAGCGTCCACTAGTTGGCGCCTTAATGTAGTGGACACTACATCACGTCGGGGTCACCAGTTGTGGTGTCTGGTGTGTTGGGTGTATGTGCGGAGAAAGAGAGAAAAAAGAAAAGAGTTCACTTACAAAGTCATACGCTGAGTTTATTATACACACAGAAGAAAGTTCACAATACCACAGATAGATTGAAGGAGTAAGTAAGTACAGAAAGAGATTGAACACAGAATCAGATATAGAAAGGAAAGGAGTGAAAGTTTTGATTGCAAAACGTAAGCAAGCGCGAGAGATTATTTGCTAGGTATCGGTCAACAGGCGACACGGGCTTCGCGGTGGATTACCAAGAACAGACTTTTATGGGATATAGATAGGTGCGGGACTAAGCAGCATCTCTAACGGGTGGCCCATGCGGGGAGCGTGATACCCGATCTGCGAGTCTGTGTTGATTCCCGTGCCAAAGCTACTACGCAGCGACTACCTCGACTCAAAGGGAACTTTCGCATCACCTCAGCAGCGACTACCTCGACTCACTGAGGACCTTCGCACCCGACTCACTGGGACTTGCCGCATGGGACTATATGGCATTGGCACAGCTCCGCGAGAAGCTCTGACAGCTGTCTCGATCATATCAACCTCCGGTCTTGGAGGGGAGTGATGTAGTGTCCACTACATTAAGGCGCCAACTAGTGGACGCTACAAGTTAAACAATACAGTAATACGAGTACCTTGTCGAACTTACGCTGTAAATGAGCGATACGCTATAAACTTAAAGCTTAAAGGTCCTAACGGAAGACCAGCGCTGGTTGTTCTTCAATCAGCACATGCTGAGTTAGCACCAATTCGTAATGATGCAATGTAAAATACTAGACCTATAATTTTTATGTCTCTCGTCAGCACGGGGTCCAATTTGAACCCCGGACCTTTGTCAGGCTTGCGCGGGGACATGGGGGATCCAACACGTAGAGGCCCTTTCGAGAATTTTGATCTACTTTGTAATGGGTTATATTCGGCGGGACCTCTCTCTGACTGCATCAATAGTTAATACAGACACAGACAGACCCCGCAGAATATAATGGGACTATTGTAATGAAATGTGATTTGCCAAACTTTGGGCTATGTGGGTGAACTGGGCGGACTAGCTGGCTGGGCCTATGGAGTGAGATCCGGCACCTGCCTATATTCAACATCTCACATTATCGAATCCTACTTTAGGCAGGTGGTGACTCGCCTCTCCTTGGTGGGCCCCCCAAACAGCCAACCCGATGGTCGACAGGGGGCAACACTGTTGAGAGAGGCTGGGGGTGTCGAGAGGTGTGGCCCCGGTTTCACCATCACGAGCGAGTAATCTCGAGCTCGGAGCGGGCTTCCCCGCTATTATGCCTTTAGACACTTCCACCCCCGAGTGTATGGCTCTTTCAGAAATTTAGACAACAGCCTATTATCTAAATTTCTGCAAATGCCATACCTCTAGCGCCCCACTCTGACCGGCCAATGAAGGCAAGCCAGAGGTGAGAGACCTGATGCTCTGTCCGGCCGTATAATTATAATTTTTATTATTATTATATTTATCGTGTAGCATTGTTGCAAATAAATGTTCTTTCTTCTTCTTCTTCGATAACAGCCTAAGTCGATTAGTAAGTCACCGATTACGAGGTTCACTTGTGCATATAAATGTTAGGGGCTTGGAAGTATAATTTTTCGATAAAGTTAACTGTTTGTGACTTATTAAGCTTTATTGTTCCAATTTTCGTACCAACCAACTAAACGGCTGTTGACAGAAATTCAAATGTTACGGAAATAGTAGCTACATATAACGAAATTAAAAGGAAAACTATCACACTTAAGTTGGCTTTATAAGTTAGCGAGTAATAGTCGACCAAATGTATTTTACTCGAACATTTTGGAGAACTCCATAGAAATAATAAACATTAATATTTTTTTTATTACATTATTCAAATCTGAAAACTACGGAACCCTACTCTGCGCGTGGTCCGACATGCACTTGACTGGTTTTTTCTTACTTATACAAAAATGTTGAATATTCAAAGAAAACTAATAACTATTAAAAAAAAAATGGAAAAAAAACTCGCATGTGTTATTATTGCGAAGATAAAAATATAACAATGTTGAGTATTATTTATCGACTAAGATAATTCGGGGTGAAACAAGTAAGCTATCGATTCAGCCTTGAAGGTCAGCTAACTAGCTTCGTTGGGTCTCTGCCAACTAACCATGGACTTTGCCAATGTCAGTGGCATTGAATTATGAGCAATAATGCTCTACGTTGATAAGGCTTGAGCTTAAGATAGTGAGATAAACTACGCAACGTTAATAAGTAACGTCAAGACGGAATTTTTTTCAGTTACTTTTTTTAAGATAGGAAGTAATATGCTAGCTAGTCTTTACTCATATTATAAAGAGGTAAATTTATAACTTGGATTGATTGTTTCTTTGTTTGTTTGCAGCGGCTAATCTGCGGAAATAATTGACTGATAATGAAAATTCTTTCACAATCACTAAGCTACACTATTCACGAGTGCTATAATATTTTTTTTTTTTTTTAATTTTTTTTTATGTAAAGGAAGTGGTAAACAAGCATGCAGTTCACATTGATGTTAAGTGATGACTGCAGCCTATAGACACCCACACAAAGACCAAGGTCAAAATGCAGATGCGTTACCACTCCTGAAGCCTAAGGTCTTATGTCTCTGTGCCGGAAATTACAGGGCCGTACATTACCACCTGACCGGAACACGATAGTGTTGAACACTACCATTTAGCGGCAAGTATATTAGGTAATGCGGTGGTGCCTACGCCCGCGAGCTCCGTCACTAGAGCTCTACCACCAGTATTTATTATAATATTAGTAATGTAGGTAACGTTGCACCCGAGCGAAGCCGGGGCAAGCCGCTAGTCAACGATAAAAGTAAGATATTGACATAAATATTTGATATAACAACCTTCAACAATTTCCTCCATTAGATATCGAGTTGAAAGACAATTCCATGGAGCAAGCGAGCTATCGATTCACATTTGAAGGTTAACCAACTGGCTTCGTTGGCCGTCTGCCAAATAACCATGGGGCTTGCCAATGTCAGTGACATTGAATTATCACCAATAACGCTCTATTTTGATAAGCGGGTTGGGGTTAAGTTAGTGAGATAAGGGGTCGTGACGTGACGACCCCACCGCTTACAAGCAGAAGAATTTTCTTCTACTGACTAAGAATTTTGTCGTTTTATATAATTTCGCATTAACACATGCTTGTGAAATATATTTTATTTTTAAAGAAAAATGGAAAGAAAAATTTGACTTCAGGCGAAACTCGAACTCGCAATAAAGCAATGCAATAGATGTGAAGGAAAGATTTGACAAATCGGGCAGGGCTTCAGTAGCTCAATTGGAAGAGCGTCTGGACTAGATTCCCAGTAGGTCGCGAGTTCGAGTCTCGCCTGAAGTCAAATTTTCCTTTCTATTTTTCTTTAAAAATAAAATATTTTCACAAGCATGTGTTAATGCGAAATAATATAAAACAATTATTAAGGGTAAAAGCGACTTCTTTACGATATTCAATAAACTGAAAAGTCTATTATATCGGTTGCCTAACTAGCATAGTTGGTAATAGATGGCGCTGCTGCTACCATAAAGCAATGCAATAGATGTGAAGGAAAGATTTGACAAATCGGGCAGGGCTTCAGTAGCTCAATTGGAAGAGCGGCTGGACTAGATTCCCAGTAGGTCGCGAGTTCGGGTCTCGCCTGAAGTCAAATTTTTCTTTGCATTTTTCTTTAAAAATAAAATAAGAATTTTGTTTTTATATTGTGTTTTAAATAAAAAGCGCTTACACTCACAGGCTAACACTAGGAATAAACCTGTGTCGTGGATGCCGTTGTATACATGCAATACATACCTACACACACTCAGACCCGAAACAAATATCTGTAGGCCGTACAAATATTTGTCCCGGTGCGGAGATCGAACCCGCGACCCTTCGAATCAAACGGCCAACACCGTTGGACTAATCTAGTGTGGGGTTTTTATCATCATCATCTTCATGACTCCAGCCGAAGGACGTCCATTTTTGTACAAAGCCTTCTTTGAAGATGCCCACAACAGTGCTGTGCGTCATTAGAGGGAGAAAATACCAATATCATCACGCTAGTCAAGCGGATTGGCGATCGTATTGGCAGTGGTTATATCGCAGGATGCTTCGTAATGAAGATGTAATAAAAAGGAATGCGAATATCGGTGTAAAAATTAAAAAAGGCATGCTCCGATGGCTCGTGCATAGATAATGAATGTCGAATGAGCGAATTACTAAATAGATTTTCAATGCGAATGTGGATGTTTGGTGAGGCCCAGGAAGAGCAAGACTGACCTACCATGACCAAATAGGTCGATATCTGTGGGTGGGGTCAAAGGTCTTACGAACCGGCGTACATGTATGAAGAGAATGATGAATATAGAAGAAGCACGAGAGGTATGTCAGGACCGGTATATCTGGCTGGTCGGACTTAACGTCCTATTTCCCCTTGTTGGGGCAGAGGGCGTCCACAATACTCCGCCATCGCGATCTGTCTTGCGCGCTTCACCTCGGACCATGTCAGCTCGATAGTCTTAATTTCGGGCGCTACTAAACGTCTCCAAGTGTAATTGGGACGGCCACGTATCCTCTTCTCCTGTGAATTCCTTTCTAGAGTTTGTCTAGGAATGTGGTTGGGAGGTCTTCTGAGAGTGTGGCCAATTCATGTCCATTTGCGGCGCCTGATTTGCGGACCGATCGGGGTTTCGCGACAAAGATTCCATAGGTCTTCATTACGCCCAGGATCTGCCGTAGGCATCTGTTTATAAAGATCTGGATTCGCCACGTGATATCTTGGGTCACCCTCCAAGTCTCGCAACCATAAAGCAATACAGTTTTGATATTAGAGGGAAAAAATATCAGTTTTACTCTCCGTGTCAGTTTTCTAGATTGCTATATAGGTCGCAGCTGCGCAAAGGTTGCCCGGGCTTTAGCTATCCTCGAAGTGATGTTCTCTTCGGTCCTTTTATTCTCTGACACGATTATTACAGATATCTGGCTGGTACATAATATAAATATTTGATACAACAACCTCCAAAAACTTTCTCCATTAGGTTCGAGTTGAAAGACAATTTGCTGGCTGGCTGCCAACTAACCATGGGGTTTGCCAATGTCAGTAGTATTGAGTTATGAGCAATAATATCAAGTTCAATGTATGAGGAAAATGTTTTCTTACTTTCAGCGATACATTTATGGATGAATCTCTTGTTAACACAAGCATTTGTTTCGAACTTCGATGTGTTTTGTTGGAATGTTGGAATGAAACTTGTACTTTGTATTTGTTCAAGGAAATATTCTATACCAGCGGCCCGGCCCGGCTTCGCACGGGTGCAATGTTACCTATATTTTTTCATGTACTCAAGGTGGCAAACAAGCAGTTCACATTAATGTTAAGTGATGACTAAAACTTATAGACACGCTCACAAATACCAGAGGTCAACATGCAGATGCGTTGCCACCCCTGAGACCTCAGTTGATAAGTATATTAAAGTATATTAAAGTTTATAAGTCTCTGATAAGTTATTACGGGGCCCAACAACATTACTTCTACTAATACGGTACTAAGTTCGGTCGTGAACGTGGTTATTTTCTCATAAAGAGGCCGAATATTTTTTTTCTTTTATTTTCTTTTCTTTCTTTACTTTTAAATACCCTCTTGTAGAATACAGGCGTGAAGTGACGAGCTTCCGTAGCAAGTATGGCATGTTATATCTAACATCAGTGGTGGGACGTGTAAATAGTTTATACCAAGGCGGATTATAAATCCTAAGTACAGTATGGTGATCACTCTTAAAACTTCGGCACCAGATCACCTATCCCCCCGGATCAAACACTCCAATAACAAACGTGCAAGCCACTCACCAAATTGGAGACCGTACCGATTTACCGTAGATCTGGTTATTGATCTTGACGACAGACGAAGTCAGGTTTGGTGTAAGGAAGTCCAGTAGTAAGGAACTTCTCGACGCCGGCGTCTTCTTCGACCATCAATTTATAATTTTTTTTTTTAATTTATTTATTTTGCACCACAATAACCTTGATAACTACACAGTTTAACATAATAAAAACATAAAAAGACGTGAGTTATTATTAAAGTAAATTGTGGGAGACTGGTGCCTAAACTAAGCAGGGCCTGTATTTCAGGACACCAGCTCTTCCCTCATAAGAGCCTTACCAGCTTATTCGGAGGGTCTGATAACCCCGGAATTAGGTTAACGGGCACAAAATTCAGTGTAAATTCACAGATTTTTAATTATTACAAAATAGTACTTATAGCTTTTGCGCTAAACCGAGGACGGACAGACAGATAGACAGACAGACGGACATGGCGAAACTATAAGGGTTCCTTATTTACTACGGAACCCTAAAAAGGGACAAAATAATGAAGGACCAAAATCAAGAGGCTTCACCAATCAGTATTTAATGAGACTAATCTCTCTGCAACGTTACCAAATACGATTAACTTAGATGCAGCAAATGAGTAAGCGAGAAGCGAGGATGCAATTTCAAACATTTAAGCCTTTGGATTACATCCAGATATTGGATGGAATGTAGCCAACTGACTTGATCACTTGGAGAAATAGACGCGTTGACTCTGAGTGCCGCAGTAGAGTAAATTAACGAATTTGTGGGATCTAATGTAATAAATTAGACTGCCTCGGTAGCCTAGTGGTACCAGGCCACTACTACTACGCTGAGGTCCTGGGTTCGATTCGCGGGTAGGGGGTCATCAGAGATAATGGTGTAAAGTCCTTTATCTCTGGTGTTATTGGGATTTTTTCATTTTCTGGAAAATTCCTTTACCTCTAAGTTTGGTAATGTGCCTGGAGATGTCAACAGGCTCGCCACCTGTTATATGGGCCATAACGTAACCGGCCGGATTGTGGGTGTTGGCATGTATGCTTGAATGCATGCTTTTACCTCTACCTACCCCTTCGGGGATTACAGGCTGTCACGTAATGTAATAAAAAAAATACACTGACACTCATAGCCCCACACTAGGTATAAACCTGTATCGTAGGTACTGTTGTTCATATTCACCACATAACTAAACACCCAAACCCGAAACGAATATCTGTAGGCCATACAAATATTTGTCCCGATGCGGGGATCAAACCCGCGCCCCTACGAATCAAACGGTCGTCTCACACCGCTGGACTAACCGGGTCGTCAATAAGGTAAATATAAAAGTGAGTATTTTTAGACATTATGCTTAAATTGATGGTTGAGACGAGTGACGCTTGAGCGCTTAGGCTTCACCACAATACATACCTAATTTATTTACCGCTCAATGGTAGTGTTCAGCACTATAGTGTTCCAGTTAGATGATAATGTATGTAAAAACGACTGTGTATATAGAAGATGCCAAACAAGCATACAGTTCACCTGGATGTTGTTTTACTGGTGGTAGAGCTCCAGTGACGGAGCTCGCGGGCGTAGGCACCACCGCATTACCTGATATACTGGCCGCTAAATGGTAGTGTTCAGCACTATCGTGTTCCGGTCTGGTGGTAATGTACAGCCCTGTAATTTCAGGCGCAGAGGCCGTAACACCTTAGGCCTCAGGAGTGGCAGCGCATCTGCATTTTGACCTCTGGTCATTGTGTGGGTGTCTATAGGCTGCAGTCATCACTTAACATCAATGTGAACTGCATGCTTGTTTGCCACTTTTATTACATAAAAAAAAAAAAAAAATGTTAACTAATGACTGCAGGCTATAGACATCTTCACAAGAACCAGAGATTAAAATGTAAACACATTGCCACCATAGTAATTACGGGGCCATAACTATTATTATCTATTGAAATAAAACTGAAATAAAATTTTTACGGATTTATCTCGCGTATATTAAACTAAAATGATTTTTAAAATTAACCTGCCCGGGACCACGGAAGCTGAAAAGCGACCGAAACGTCGGGTTGATTTTAAAAATCATTTTAGTTTAATACACGCGAGATAAGTCCGTAAAAATAGTTTTATTTCAATGAGTGTAGCTCGCGAAAACCTAAGAACATATCATATTATTATCTAACCGGAACACGGTAGTGCTGTACACTAGTAGGTTAGGTTAGGTTACGTTAAATAGGTTAGGAATCATTTCGTTCATCCAGATATGCTGCAAACCTAATGTTTACGCATATTTGTAATCTAGAGATATATATCCACTAGGTTGCCTATCCAAAAATGGCCGCAAGTATTTTTTCATATTTTTTGTTCGGGATAGTTTTTTTTTTTATATTTTTTCAAGATTGTTTGTTTACTTCTTTTTTTTCGATAAAATATCGTTCACTTCACGGCAATATGTACAAAGACTCTAAAAAATCACGGCTCCCGTTGCGCACTTGGCCGCTCCTACACGACCGTTATTATTATACCTATGTTTTGTGTATTGCAGTAAACACGTTGATTACTGGTATTTAATTAATTATAATCAAATACAGGAGCAAATATTTGGACAAGTAAGAGCTGGTCCACATTAGGTCGGACCGTCAGTTTTACCGGCAGTTAGTTCTATTGTTCACACTCTAAGCAGTTCAACCAATTGTGAACCCTACTGTCACTACCGTTCATTTACCGCTGCCGAATAGTAACAAAGCTAAATTTGAGCTATTCTGTAAAAAACCGACCAAGAGTGAGTTGGACTCGGTCACGAAGGTATCCTTAACGTTACATACAAAAACGGCGAAAAAAATCGTTTGTTGTATGCCTCTTACATATTATTTATTTAATTCTGTTCTCAGTATTTGTTGTCATTGCGCAAACAAAAATGTGTGTCAGTACCGTTAATCTGTGGTAATTTCAACGTTTTAGTTATCACAGATACAGACAGACAGACGGACAGACGGGAAGACAGCGGAATCTTATTAATGGGCTTCCATTCCATTTTTAACCTTTAGGGACGGAACACTAAAAAATGAATATTAACGTCTGATTTATGGGTCATCACTGACAGTTTTATCGGGAAGGCAACATAACTATTGGAGTACAGGGGCTATATCCGCCATCTTTATCATTCCGCAAGAACTATCGGTCCGACCTAATGTGAACCAGGCCTAAGATTATACATCGTGCATATTGCCATCTGGTTAAACTGATTATTGGAACGATATAATGTTAACCGGCAAAACGTAACCGGCGAATCGTGGGTGTTTGCATGTATGCTTGAATGCATGCATTTACCTCTGCCTACCCCTTCGGGGATTACAGGCGTGAAGTTACGTTTTATATAATGTTATGTAACTTATATATTCCATACACGATTCAAAATCATTGATTTCAAAAATAATATTTTTATTAATAACTCCAGCCGTACGACGTCCACTGCTGGACAAAGCATTCCCCAAAGACAGTGATGTGTGTCATTGGGGGAGAATATACCATAATCGCCACGCTTGGCAAGCGTATAAGCGATTGTAGTGACGGTAGTTTAATCGAGGGACGCTGCTGCCCATCCCGCGTTGTTCTATTTACTACCGCCTTATAATAGGAATGTTTTGACCGGCATTGCGCGTCCTTACTAACAAGATTGCGGTCAAGTTCAAATAGCATTCTAAATACGTTATCAGCTAAAACTGACTCTCCTGTTTTGAAACATTTTGTTAACATCTTGATAAGAGAGACTTGATGTGTTTTTCATACTTATATAATTACTAACATAGTTTTAAGCATTTTGTAGTACTAACAAGTGAGCCTGAGTTGCTTTAAATAAATAAGTAATAATAATCGTTATAATTGTTCGGTTGACTGACTGCACTAGCGGAAGAATTCTCTGCCGTAGGTGGTGGGGTCGTCACATCTCGAAGCTAGCATATTTTTATTAGTTACTAATAAAACTATCTGCCCCGGTAGCCTAGTGGTAGCAGGCCACTACTAATACGCTGAGGTGCTGGGTTCGATTCCCGGGCAGGGGGTTATCAGAGATAATGGTGTAAAGTCCTTTATCACTTTCTATTAGGACTTTTCCATTTTCTGTAAATTTTCTAGTACCTCGAAGTTTGGTAATATGGCTGGAGATGTCCACCTGTTACATGGGCCAAAAACGTAACCGGCGAATCGTGGGTGTATGCATGTATGCTTCAATGCATGTTGAATGCATGCCTCTGCCTACCCCTTCGGGGATTACAGGCGTATAGTTACGTAATAAAACTATTGATGAAATAGGAATAACAAACGACTAAGTTGTTACACTGTGGCAGAGAATATGTATTAATACTACGTATAGAATGGACACTTCGACGTCCCGCCCGATTTGCCCGCATCACTCAACCCCTTCCCCTCTTATGGGCGACGGTTAGTATTTTGTACGTGCTACGCATACAGGTAAGCGTGTAAATACACGTCACTGATTGATGTCTGTGTAATTGAAACCAAATTAAGCGTTTGTATGGAATTTTGGCGGAGTGTTCGCGGTGTGACTGTGGTGATATAAACAAATGTCTTGTGTGTTGGCTGGACGGCTAATATACACCTCGCGACCATTATTCTTGTCTTGAACGATATTACTGTTGCATCAGGTTGTACATATATATTTATTGCATGAAGTGACAAACAAGCATACAATTTACATTCACGGTAAGTAACACTTTTACTGGTGGTAGAGTTCCAGTGGCGGAGCTCGCGGGCGTAGGCACCACCGCATTACCTAACATAATTGCCGCTAAATGGTAGTGTTCACCACTATCGTATTCCGGTCAGGTGGTAATGTACGGCCCTGTAATTTCCGGCACAGAGGCATCTGCATTTTGACCTTGGTCCTTGTGTGGGTGTCTATAGGATGCAGTCATCACTTAACATCAATGTGAACTGCATGCTTGTTTTCCACTTCCATAACATAAAAAACACGTCCATTGTCTATTGTCGAGTCTCGGATTCTCTCTTTTAAGGCAAGTTTCGAGGCGAAGTGAGACCTTCATTGAACGATTGACATTGTAGGGGACTTTTAACGGTAAACGAGAACTCGGTAGGTCCCCTTAGCAATGGGTCGACCGAATTAAAACAGTCATAAAAAAGACATTCTATGAGTGCACCTGAAAGGCATCTGCACGCGAGGATTGGCGACGGATAGTAAAGCAAGCCACGACACTTACTGGTGGTAGAGCTCCAGTGACGGAGCTCGCGGGCGCAGGCACCACCGCATTGCCTAATATACTTGCCGCTAAATGGTAGTGTTCAGCACTATCGTGTTCCGGTCAGGTGGTAATGTACGGCCCTGTGATTTCCGGCACAGAGGCATAACACCTTAGGCCTCAGGAGTGGTAACGCATCTGCATTTTTACCTCTGGTCATTGTGTGGGTGTCTATAGGCTGCAGTCATCACTTAACATCAATGTGAACTGTATGCTTGTTTGCCACTTTTAAAACATAAAAAAAAACCGAAAAAACTCTGAAATGACAACCACACATGACATCACTAAGAAGAAGAAGAACACGCGATAACTTTGTATCCCATTAACATTTATATTAAACCAGAAATTTTAAGATGTTTGATGGTTTTTATGATCGGTGTAGAATAGAATAGAATAGAAAATAATTTATTTCGTATTGATCCTTACAGATACTTTCAAAACGTCAATAAATCATAAACAACCTACAGTGAATAACCATTACATATAGTAAAAGAAAAATCATATATTAATAGTAAATTAAAAATTAGAATTTAAACTACTTGGTTAAAACAATACAATCACAAAATTTTTCAATTCCTTCAATGATGATAAATGAAGAAAAAGAAACACTTATTCGTCAAGATCAAAGTTATTCACTTAGCAGAGTTCCAAGTGCAGTCACTACTGAGAAGAACTCCGGTACCCAACAAACTCAGTAAGAGCTCTTTTAAATGAGAGCTTAAATCTAGTACAGATTATCGTGAAAAATCTAATAACGTGAACGTCCATAGCATAGATGCAAATAAATTGCTATCTACTAAATGAGATGTATGTGTATGTGTTATTCGTACTCTCAATTTTAAGATAGACAGTTTAGAAAGTTCGTTAGGAGATTAGAATGAAAGTTAGTTAGATTGTTCTAACATTAGTAAGTACACGAAAGGTTGGATAGTGAGCATATTGAAAAGTACGTAAGTCTTAAATAATGAAAACAGTCTGAGATTCTGAGTAATAAACGACAACTAAGGACTGAGTTTAATTCATGAGTTAGGTAAGTGTCATTAAGATTTTTCCAATTAAGATTTCCAGCAGCAATAATCACTCTAAAACACACCTTAGTTTTATGATTGGTGAAATATTCCAGATGGGTACATCACCAACTCGAGGTTTTTGTTAATCGTTGTCTTCGTAAAATTCTCGGGATATACTGGGCCGAGAAAATCTCAAATGTAAACCTACTTGAACGCTGCCACGAAACTTTATTCGAGGATCAAGTTAGGCGCCGTGAGTGGAACTGGATTGGCCACACACTCCGACGGGGGGTCCTGATCACGTACCAAAACAGGCATTGGACTGGAACCCCCAAGGAAAGCGAAAGCGTGGTCGTCCGAAGCAGACTTGGCGACGAACAGTTACTGACGAAGTGAAGAAGATCTGGAAGTGTTGGAGTGAAGTCAAGCGCGAGGCTCAAGACCGATCGAGATGGAGAACCAATGTGGACGCCCTCTGCCCCATCTAGGGGACACAGGACCATAAGTCACATCACCAGGTCCTTACAGGGTAGGCAGAGAGCTTGGAGTGCCAAAACTTCCATAAATTACATACTTCTCGTGCCATTTCTACATTCATCACTAAAGAGTGATGCTGCGTGAAGATTCATGTATGCTCACCGATTCAAAAAAATATGTTGGTCTTAAAAATTAATAATTAAATCATAAGTATATTCAAAGACACCCGTTTATGCTCATCCCTTCGAATAAATATGCATAGAAAGGAGACGTTGTGAGCTCGGCTCTGGTTCGTACATGTCCTCAAATAATGGGTAAATTTAAGAAAAAACCGAAAAAACTACAATTTTAATTTATTCAAGAATATATTTTAGAATATATTAACGATTTTATCATTTTCAATTATGTTCAACATGGCGGCGATACAGCTGACGCTTGGGATAAATCGATTTCGATAGTATTTGCAAAATATGACTTTTTTTCTCCAGGTACTATATAAAAAAAAAACAATTAAAAAAAATGAAAATCACAACGGCCACCATATTCGCCATGATGGTTTTGAGTAGCAATTCTAATTGCAAATATGTTTTGTAACTGCAAACAAAGCTAAATAAATGAAATTAAGCAATAAAAAAGTATATATTGATTTTGTCTGTTTAATGATATGTATGGCCGGAGGTCCACACATTTTTGCAACATCTCCTTTAGGTTTTTCTATTACAACAAGATAGCTTTCCTGAAGTTAAATTTTTCTTTAAAAATAAAAGATAGCTTTCGTAAAATACCTAGATAAAAAGTAAAATATCTAGATAAAATACACAGAGCCTATCGGATATCTAAAAATGTAATATTCCTTTTCTATTATGTAAACAAGGTTCCCGGGGAATTCTCTGATCGACTTTGAAAGCGTTTACCGTAACGCTTTTCAATTTAAACAAATTACAATGGGGGGGAAATCGAATGAAAATGTATTGAGAGGAAAATGAAAAAGTTCTTAGGTTACATACAAAAATTGATTCGTATAATGGTTCGTTTTTAGGGTTCCGTAGTAAACTATGCTTTTTTTATGTATTGGAAGTGGTAAACAAGCATGCAGTTCACGTTGATGTTAAGTGATGACTGCAGCCTATAGACACCCACACAAACTTTACCACTCCTGAGGCCTAAGGTGTTACGCCTCTGTGCCGGAAATTACAGGGCCGTACATTACCACCTGACCGGAACACGATAGTGCTGAACACTACCATTTAGCGGCAAGTATATTAGGTAATGCGGTGGTGCCTACGCCCGCGAGCTCCGTCACTGGAGCTCTACCACCAGTACTTTCCATATTATACAAAATTGTTCAGTGTCTATTTAATTTATTATGTGTTTTTGATTATTATTAGTGGTAATTCACTCTAGGTTAGTTTAAAAAAAAAATGACGATGTAAAAGTGCTCTCCAGGAGCCTAATTATATGAAATAAATGAATAAACTGAATAAACTGAATAAACAAGGAACCCTTAAAATTTCGCCATGTCTGTGTCGGTCTGTCTGTCCGTCCGCGGTTTAGCGCAAAAACTGAAAAGTGGTAGAACAAAAACTTTTAAAAAATATATTTAGGGTAACATTCCCTACATGGAACGCGCAATTTTTTATTTTTATATTTGATTTTCATACAGTATGGGATATTGTTGGATAGGTCTTTCAAAAATATGATTTGTGTTTGAACATCACTTTTCGATTTAGTTAACTGTTCGTGGCTTATTAAGCTTTAAAGTGCAAAGTTTCGTTCGAGTCAAGTGACTAAACGGTTCCCTACCGACTAAACGGTTCTTGTCAGAAATTCAAACGTTATGGCAATAGCAGCTCTATATAATGAAATGAACAGGAAAACTATCACATTTAAGTTGGCCTTGCAAATTTGCGAGTAATAGTCGACCGAATGTATTTTACTCAAAAATTACGAACAACTCCATAGAATATTTTTTTTTTTCATTACATTTCTTACTCTGTGAATACAATAAAAACGGAACCCTACAATGTGCGTGATCCGACACGCACTTGACCGTTTTTTTTTCTGATAAAGAAATGATATACCTAATACTTGGAATTATTTGAATGATTGTTAATTGTTATTACTGGCAGTAAAGATCCAGTGATGAAGTAGATGGGTATAGGTACCACGGTATTACCGTATCTACATATCTACCGCTCAATGGTAGTGTTCAATGCTATCGTGTTCCAGTCTGGTGGTAAAGTAAGTCTCTGTAATTTCTGGCACAGAGGTATAATAAAGAAATTGATCACTATTTTATACCTCTCTAGAACTCAAGCAGTTATTGCACTTACTACCTCTCTATTGGAGTGATTTGACCGCCATTGTTCGGTCTACTGACTGCCCTAGTTGAATTATTCTCTTCCAGAAGAAGAAACGTATAAAGCCTTATTCAGATCTGAGCGGTATACGGCTGTACTGACTTTATGCTGCTCTAGTCGCGGTACTTCATAAAAAATACTCGAGTGAAACCCGTTCGGTAAATCCGCTCCCCACATCGGTAGCGAAATACGCGTAGGTCTGAAAGGCTTAACTAATCTTCTATACTATAAGAATGAATGGCAAAATGTGTTAGTAAGCGCATAACTCAACAACGCCTGGACCATTTTAGCCAATTCTTATTTTTTATGTTTGTTGAATTTCAAGGATGATTTTTACGGCGAGAGCAATTGCCAAAAAAAATCTAAAAACAGCCCTTTTTTCCCAAACAAACGTTTTCTAATTAAAACGTTGAGTCAATTTGAACTTTATTGCTATTTACACTTTAAAGTTCATATTAAATTACAAGCACTCACTGTTGTCTGAGCAATGTAGGTGTGTTCTAGGGTTGCTGAGGATTCCTCTTCCGCTTCCTCATAATGAGGAAGTTCCGCAATATTTTGGGTTCCTCAACCGCTACCGCATCCTCAAAAATAAAAATAAAAATATCCTCTTCCGCTATCGCTTCCTCAAAATTTAAGAGGAATTTATGAGGAATTTCGTTGCACATGCGCGTCGCGTATCCATGGCAACGCACACGCCGCAGCACGGTGCCAGCACAGTATAGTTTGTAACTATACTGTGGTGCCAGGCCGTACAGGCGAGCGAGACCTCCCCACTCGCCACCGGCGCTGTTCCTTCATTGTTTGTTTAATTTTATTGACATACATTATTTTGTTTATACGAGTAAGAAAAATCTAAATATTCGGGGCTTTACGGAACTGTATATAAGGCAATATCTATCTTCTCTTCCATCTTATTATTCCTTCCTATCTTCTCAAATGTAGCAACAAACGACTTTTTAGCAATGCTGTTTGTTATATGATAAGCTAAGAAAAGAGCATCCAAATATTTTTTTGAATAAAAATTAACCTTCCTATAATTAATTTTGATTAATAATATTCAACTTAAGTACCCAATCAACAAAGAAATAAATACTGCATTCTTATTTTCATTTCAATTCCTAATTTAAATTGTATCATTCACTCATTTTTTTTTGTGCGTGTGTGTGTTGTGTAGATATGTTACTGAACTTGTCCTTAACTGCTGGACCAATTTTAATGATTCTATATTGTATGTGTTTTGAGAATGGTTTAGATTCATAGTTTGGTCCACTGGAAAATGCCCTTTTAATTACTTTTTTGTATGTATGTATTTAGTTAAGTACATAGAGACCAGACCAGAGTACATCAGTTCCAGGCCTTCCCTCAAAAAGGGGAGAGACTCGTGCCCAGCAGTGGGATATTTCAAGGGTTGCCATTATTATTAGGTACTAGCTGACCCGACAAACTTCGTATTGCCTCAGAATAAAAATATGACATGTGTCAAAGGTTTAATAGATACGGACTATTTGTATGGGAAAATGGAAATGGTGGTTTTTACTATTTCCCTTCAATTTCTTTATATTTTCTTACCTTTTAAACATTTCCTGGACTTCCAAAAATCATTCAAAATCAATATTAGCCAAATCAGTCCCGTCATTCACGCGTGATGCCGTGACCAAGGAAAACGGGTTGCATTTATATATATATATAGATATCATCTTCCTCTTCCGCTTCCTCATCCGCATCCTCTTCCTCATAAAATATCCTCTTACTCATCCGCATCCTCTATATTGGCACGTCACAATTCCTCTTCCTCCTCCTCTTCCTCATAATCACTTCCTCAACAACCCTAAGTGTGTTCTAAACCTCTTTGCACGTGACGGTTCTGTACAGGAGAAATTTTTGCCCCGACTTTAAAATAGGTAGGAACAAAAAATTGAAAAACTACAAATCTTTTTGCAAGGACGAAGTCTGTCGGGTCCGCTAGTACATATATATATTCATACCGAGTTACTGCGTTCTAGTACTAATAGTTTCCAAACTAGAAATACGGATATGGCGAACCCATATAGGTTCCTTGTAGACTGCGAAACCCTAATAAGAACACTGAAATATAATAACACAACTCCTATTAAACAAGTTATCGTCAAATACAATCAAATGTACCGATTACAAATATTGAAACCGTTAACGCTAATTCACGAACAATCTCCTCACATAAACCAATATTTGGTTTGAAAATAACAACAATGAATTCGCATGCGACTGACAATCGCAATTGATTTCGGAATCAACTGTTAGTAAGCTCCTTTGTGTAAAAGGCGTGAATTATGAAGGCATTCGACATTTGTTACTTTTCATCATTTCAGCCAAAAGACCACCACTGCGGGAGAAAGACTCTACACTACGTTTTACACTCATAAACTTTTCTGACTCCAACGGCCGTCAGTTCTTTGAACTTATTGTTTCAATTTATTTTTATAAACTAACCATGAAGCGCGCATGGCCCAGCGGCTGGTGTAGATTGTAAGCTATCTACTCGGTTAAGCACTACGGGCGCGGTCGGGTAGTGTGATGGGTGACCGCTAGTGGCAAATTAAATGCGCGTTTCCGTGCTTCGGAGGGCACGTTAAGCCGTCGGTCCCGGTTGTTATCAATGAATAGCAGTCGTTAAACCTTGTCGGAGGCCTTATGGGCGGTTTGAAAACATCCGACAGCGGGTTGGCCACTAACCCACCCACCTCCACCAATCCGCATTGGAGCAGCGTGGTGAAGCAAGCTCCAGTGCCCAGCAGTGGGACGTATAATGGGTTGCCATTATTATTCCACTTATTTATTCATACAACTTATTAAACAATTTTTTACACATATAAGTATAAAAAAAAATATTATTATTATTATAAACTAACCATAAGGCCGTGAAATAACACCTGAAGCATAACACCTTAGGCCTCAGGAGTGGTAACGCATCTGCATTTTGACCTTGGTCTTTGTAGCTGAAGTCATCACTTAACATCAATGTGAACATTCTTGTTTGCCACTTCCATCACATAAAAAAAAAGGTTTTGAATTTAACATGAAAAATAAATCTAATAATACAAATATCATAAATGCACTCGATTTACAAAATAATCCCCTCATGCGATGCATAGATCACGTTTTACTGCTGTTTGTGGTTGAAGCGCTCTGTTTGTACTCGTATAAATGTCGTTTCGCCAATTGAGTTTAATTAAAAACGGTAAATCGTTTGCTTAGTTATGTAAAACTGTATCTAATTATAATTTAACTGAATTGGATATTTAGATGTACTTTTGTAAAATTATGAATTTCTGTTTAGAGACAAAATCAAGGCAATGCTTTTTTTATGTAATGGAAGTGACATATAAGCATGCAGTTCACATTGATGTTAAGTGATGACTGCAGCCTATAGACAACACAAAGAAGAAGGTCAAAATGCAGATGCGTTACCACTCTTGAGGGCTAAGGTGTTATGCCTCTGTGCAGCAAATTACAGGGCCGTGCATCAGCACCTGACCGGAACACGATAGTGATGAACACTGCCATGAGCGGCAAGTATATTAGGTAGTGCGGTGGTACCTACGCCCGCGAGCTCCATCACTGGAGCTCTACCACCAGTACACAAGTGATATTGCGTGTAACGGTATGTATTTTTTATTTCTTGATTGAAATTTCTGAGTAGGAACAAATTATTGCGATTAGAGGATAGAAATAATAAAATATAGTGTTATATATTGTCATATACGCCTTTTTGTAAGGATCTCAAAAATTATATTTATCTTTAAATTATACGAATAGTTTCGAACCTATTAGCCGCGTATACACCGAATGCATGCTCGGGCGAGGCAGGCTCGTAAGCGAAATGCTCGGTCGGTGTGGACGTGGCTAGGCGTTATTCAGGCGCACGGTGGCTCGGACGAGCATGGCTCGGAACCGAGCCATTCGGCGTTGGTAAAGCGGGCGTGCTCAAAGGCGTCTCAGGGTGAGATTCACAAACCGCTCTACGACTTTACTTCCAGCAAAGTACGCTTAGAACTGTCAAAACCCATACACTTCTGACATTTCTAAGCACACTTTGCTCATAGTAAAGTCGTAGTGCGGTCTGTGAATCTCACCCTCAGAGTGCGCTGTGCGTTATTTAGGGGCGGTGGTGAGATTGGCTCGCGAGCACGAAGCTTAAATCAAATAACACGACTGTCTACTTTAAATTACTCGTTCCAACTGATGCCTCGGGATGGCTCGGCTTGCCTCGTGAGACCCGCCTCGATGTTTCCTGTAAAATACGAGGCTGGTTTGGGAGCCTCGGCCGAGCCGCTCGCCCGAATGTGGCTCGAGAGCCCATTCGCCCGGTGTAGACGCGAATATTCACGAAAATATACCATCTCCAATATCATGCAAATAAATTTCTACCACATATTATTATATTCAACTATCTAAATCATATCTAATAGTAAACTCAAATAAATAATATCACCCACATCCTATAAACGACGATAAATCTAACAATAAGTAAGAATTTACGAGGAAAAGGCTACATTCTTGTTTGCAATCAACTTATAGTTGTAACAAGGTTTTGGGGAACGATTTTTGACACTAATTTGTGTGATGGACGTTTTTCGCTTTCACAATTGTTATTTTTTATATCATAGAATTGTATTACGTTTCTTTGGTAGGAAGTAAGTGATTGGTGTTCGTTTTAGATAAATTGGACGAACGTTATTGTAGTAATACACGTCCGGATTTGGTCGGCGAACTGAATCCACCGACCAGATCCGCTCTCACTACATACGAGCGGATTCGGTACGGCGGACCATGCCGAATCCGCTGGTGCCGAAACCCGTGCGAGCAAACCGCATCAGACTCGATTAATAATAATTGTGTTCGCCGAATTCCTGTACACACGGCTAGATTTTCTAGATTAAATCCGGACGTATGTTACCACTCTTAAGAAGGAATTCTTCTTTCGCACAGGATACTATTAATACTAGCGACTTTACGATGCGAATTGTACGCGATATTCGCAAATACCAATTTATATTTTTACGTTTGTTACTTATTTTCATGTTATGAGAGTGGTAAACAAGCCTTTTTTATGTAATAGTGATAAACAAGCATGGAGTTCACATCAATGTTAAGTGATGATTGCAGCTTATAGATATGTGCACAAAAACCACAGTTATTAACTTAATTTCTTTGAATGTTTTCATTCAATATTACAACAGCACATATTTTTTAGATCTCCAAACTTGGAGATGACAACACATTTTATCACTTCGGATTGTCATTTAGATCCGTAATCCTAAAAAGACAATCTTGTCACGTAATTCCACAGCCCAGTGGAATTTATACGAGTAGTTATCTACATTTACTATGCAGCATCCGAGTTAGGGGTGTAAAACTAACTATCATACTAAAATCCGACTGTCTAATTTATATGGGTCTCCGGGGAGAATATGAACAACTTTGCATCTACCATTTACATTGTGCCTGGCCAAGCTGACTGACATTATTTTTATGTATTTTTTTATGCAATGGAAGTGGCAAGCAAGCAAACATGCAGTTCACATTGATTTTAAGTGGTGACTGCAGCCCATAGACACTTACACGAAGACCAAGGTCAAATGCAGATGCGCTCCCCACTCCTGAGGCCTAAGCTGTTATGCCTCTGTGCCGGAAATCACAAAGCCGTATATTACCACCTGACCGGAACACGATAGTGCTGAACACTACCATTTAGCGCAAGTATATTAGGTAATGCGGTGGTGCCTACGCCCGCAAGCTCCGTCACTGGAGTTCTACCACCAGTAAATACAAATACAATTTTATATTTAACTAGCGGCCCGCCCCGTCTCCGCACGGGTACAATTAACATTCAAGCCGCGAAGGCTACTTATAGGCATCACAGATTTTTTTCCGTTAAATATTATAGCCATAGAGCATCGCGGCCCACCGGTCGCGGCGGACCGGAGGGGAGTAGCCATAGCGTGTATTGCTGATGCAAAACAGTCTAGCATTTCTTGCGGGGCGAAATGCGTGCGACACCCACGCACACTACAAAAATCGTCTATTACTACGAAACTCACACCTTGACTTAAGCATAATACAGAAACAATTTCACGCACACATTTAAACATCTAGGCGCCGGGTATAGGCCCATTTGGGAATGTACTTTGACAGAGGGGAAAGCCAGCATATGGCTACTCCCCTCCGGTTTTGCTCTATGATTATAGCCTATAGCCTTTCTCGATAAATGGAATAATCCATTTATCGAGAAAATTCCAATCAATCTCCAATGGTCCAATTCTTTTAATGTATAAACATTAAAAGAATTGGACCACCGCCCTTCCTCCTCATGACTGCCCACCTGCCAGCTCACAATGCCTGGCTTTGCGCATTGTGCGCGCAGTACTCGACTATTATTTAGCTGTGATTTAATTTTAAAACTGCTATACCTCCCAAGATCATCTTATCACCACAGTCACCACTAAACATTAATGTGAACTGCAAGTTTGTTTGTCACCTTCATTACATAAAAAATATATTTCCAGGGTAATCTATGACTTTTCTTTTTTGTATAATTGTACCTAATCTTCTGGTAATTGCGCTTCGTCATGTCTCTGTGCTGTCCAAATAAATGTTTTCTTTCTTTCTTTCTATGAAAATGGACGAAAAATTGGCGTTTCCGTTTTTTACCATCGAGATAGCTTAGCGAAAAGATTCCAAAAATGTAGAAAACATTATATAGGTAAGTACATATTACAGGAAAACCTATGAGAAGTCTTTGGAATTTAAAATAAATGAAAAATATCCTATCTAAAAATATCCGAACCCACTGCGCCTGATTCCAACTTGCACTAGGTTTTTCTATACGCTAGTCTAGAACATCTACATTACTACATTCTACTGTCCAATATCCCCACAGATAGGGGTGTAAAAATAAACTAGAAAACTAAAACGGTTCGCCTGTCTAAGTTAAATGGGTCTCCCGAGAGTTGGAATTGGGTTTGTAATAAAACTAACTTTACATTCCAAATTTATATGACCTCAAAGTTAAGAATGTCTCATTATGCATATTGTATTGGTAATAATATTCTTTACTAGTTGTTTCCCAGGGCTCCGCCCACGTGTAGGTGGCTTTTTGCGTAACTTGTCGAAACTCATCAAAACATTCCATTGCATCCTACAGGAACATTTTTTCGGCATAAAAAGAATCCTATAATCTAAATCAGCTAATTTCCTATCTGCGTAACAAATTTCATCAAAATCCGTTCTGTAGTTTCGACGTGATTGACGGACAAACAAAGAAACTTTCACATTTATAATATTTGTGTCAAGTGTGATTTAAACTAAAACAAGTCCGTGAATAAAATAATTTGCCTTGGTTGTTAGGGTGCTTTTTCACCAGAGATGTGCTATACAGCTATACTGCGAATATGTAAAATATACGCTACAAAAATATGTGACTGTTTCCACCGATACTAAGCTACTTTTACTGGTGGTAGAGCTCCAGTGACGGAGCTCGCGGGCGTAAGCACCACCGCGTTACCTAATATACTCGCCGCTAAATGGTAGTGTTCAGCACTATCGTGTTCCGGTCAGGTGGTAAAGTACGGCCCTGTAATTTTCGACACAGGGGCATAACACCTTAGGCCTCAGAAGTGGTAACGCATCTGCATTTTGATCTTGATATTTGTGTGGGTGTCTATAGGCTGCAGTCATCACTTAACATCAATGTGAACTGCATGCTTGTTTGCCACTTCCAAAACATAAAAAAAATTGCCAGGGTTGTTAGGATGCTTTTTCACCAGAGATGTGCTATGCAGCTATACTGCGAAGATGTGAATTCTACGCTACAAAAATATGTGACCGTTGCCACAGATACTAAGCTATGTAGCGGTACGAGGAAGACGCTATGAAACGCATCCATAGCTCGCATCCACAGCGCGCATCCATTCATCCATTCCAGCGCGCGCTCGCATCACTCAACCCCTTCCCCTCTTATGGGCGACGGTTGGTATTCTCTACGTGCTACGCACACAGGTGCGCGATCACTGATTGATGTCTGTGTAATAGAAACCAAATTAAGCATTTGTATGGAATTTTGGCGGAGTGTCCGCGGTGTGCTACATAGCTTAGCACTGGTGGAAACGGATTCATCCGAGATATGTTTTTTATATGGAAAGATGTGTGCTATGGATGCGCGCTGTGGATGCGTGTGGATTTATTCAAGAATATATTTTAGAATTACAACCACATTTAATTCAAACAATTTTATCATTTTCAGCCATGTTCAACATGGCGGCGGTACAGCCGACGCTTGGAATAGTACCTATATAATCAAAAAACAATTAAAGAAAATCTCAAAATGATATCGCTCGCCATATTCGCCATGATGGTTTTGAGTTGCAATTCTAACTGCAAATAATGTTTTGTGACTGCAAACAAAGCTAAATAAGTAAAAATATGCATATTTTTATATTGATTTTGCCTGTTAATGATATTGTGTACAATACATGGCCGCAGGTCCATACATTTTTGCAACATCTCCTTTAAATATGTCTTGCCTCCACTATAAAGAAAACAATTATCTATAAAGCAATTACAATATATTATTATAATGTAACAAGAAACCATTTTTTGAAATCCGCAATTGAATGATTGCTCTAGGAGAATCGCTAGGAATTTCCATTGGACATCAAAGCCTAGAGCAAAGTGTACTTACTGCCTCAACTCCTCCTTGAGCTGTTTAATATTTACATATGTATGTACTGAGTACTATGTACACACTATTGAATCGGTTTCATATTCATGCAGACCCTCGCTGTTTGAACTGGATTTAGTTCGACGTATGAGGACATCTCTTTTGCAAGGGATATTTATTTGAGGAGTAGCAATACAATAGAGCATCTTAATGCTAATATGGCAACTAATGCTTAATGGCAACATTAGGCTAGTGCTAATAATGACAACCCATTATACGTCCCACTGCTGGGCACGAGTCTCTCCCCTTTTTTTTTTTTTTTTTTTTTGGGTGGGTTAGTGACCAACCCACTGTCGGATGTTTTCAAACCGCCCATAAGGCCTCCGACAAGGTTTAACGACTGCTATCCATCGATAGCAACCGGGACCGACGGTTTAACGTGCCCTCCGAAGCACGGAAACGCGCATTTCAGTTCAGCGGTCACCCATCACACTACCCGACCGCGCCCGTAGTGCTTAACCGAGCAGATCGCTTACGATCTACACCAGCCGCTGGGCTATGCGCGCAGCTAGTGCTAAGTGAACTTTAACTCCTTGTACTCTACGAGTACGAGTATATCTATATTTAAGACCAGATTCATAAACATAACTTCGTAACTTCTCGGCAGTAACCCCCGATAAGGCATAAGAGGTAAATGCATGCATTTAACACCCACGACTCGTTATACATCACACGTAATAGGTGGCAAGCTGTTGACATCTCCGGGCACATTACCAAAGTCCGAGGCACTGAACACTGAAAACTTCTAGGAAATGGTATGGATTTTTGGACCCTTCCTTTTTATTTTATTTTTGTGTAATGTGGCAAAGTTAAGTGATGACTGCAGCCTATAGACACCCACTTAAAGACCAAGGTCAAAATGCAGATGCATTACCACTTCTGAGGCCTAAGGTATTATGCCTCTGTGCCGGGTATTAAAGAACTTTCTTATCCTTTCCTCTTTTTTCAAAGAATATAACATAACAACCATTGTACCAAGTCAAAATCATTTTGCTACGCGAAAGTAATCATTAAAATTCACTGTATTTATAAGAATACATTTACCTCTTAATACTCCTTCGAGAAATACAGCTTTGGAGGTACGTACGCTGAGTTCTGATAGGCACGTAAAATCGTACAGCGCATGGCCGAACCACAAAATACAAAAGAGGACATTGGGGCAATATATTCAACATTTGAGAAAACTTATAAACTTTTCCCACATGTTACCAACGTTGAATCCCATTGGGTATACGGCTAGTTTCAAATAAACTTAACTGTATACATCCTTTGACATATTTGAGGCACTGTTTACATTACTTATTAAAACGTAGTGTAAATATGGATTGATTCTGTTTGGATTCCGTTTAGTTAGTTCGTGCTGAAATATTACCTAAAGTTTCTGGGTGTAAGAAAGAAGGATTTTTTTTTATTTATTGCCATGGTTGAAACTTGGATTTTTGTACAGAAAAAAATACCACAAACATTGAAAAAAAGTTATGGTGCTTAAACATTTTGATGGTCTAAGAAACTTACAAATATACTTGTCATAAGTAGTTTTTTTTAGGTAATGAAAGTGGTAAACAAGCATTAAGTTCACATTGATATAGAGACCCACACAAGGATCGAGGTTACAGGGCCGTACATTACCACCTGACCGGAACAAGATGGCGCTGAAGACTACCATTTAGCGGCAAGTATATTGGGTAATCCGGTGGTGCCTACGCCCGCGAGCTCCGTCACTAGAGCTCTACCGCCAGTAAAAATGAATACAAAAACATATTTCTACTTCTTTGAGCAGTCACGTATAAGTAAAACGAAATTATGTTAGGCACGTAGTAACGCACAGGGAATGGCCGAACCACAAAATACAAAAGAGGACATTGGGGCAAAATATCCAACATTTGCGAAAACTTTTCCCAGATGTTAGTAACGGTGAATCCCGTTGGGTACACAGCTAGTTTCAAATAAAGTTTACTGTATACCTCCCTTGACATGTTTGACCCTCTGTTTACATTACTGATTAAAGTGGATTAGTGACAATAGGGATTGATTCTGTTGGATTCAGTTTAATTAGCTCGTGTTTAAATATTACTTAAGAAGTTTCCGGATGCAAGAAGTTAAGAGTTTAGTTTTTTTATTGACATGGGTTGAAACTTTACTACCTATGGATATTACTTGGGTTGGTAAAATAGCGTCCACTACATTAAGGCACCAACTAGTGGAATATAATGAAACCTTACAGTACTTATCTAGTACGGTAGATGGCGTGTAATCGAATTACATCGCACATACGAAGTATTCTCAAGAGTTGGCTTATATACAACTTCCCAACGTCAATCGTTGGGCCGCGGCCCGCCAGGCGCTATCACCTTGCCTGGTCGGAGGATCCTCCCTTTTCGTCGGAGGAACACTTCCACCCGTTCCTCCACAGTAGTATAGTACGAGAATGCTGTTGGTGGCAGGTTTTATAAGCTAAGGATCGTTCCTCTGTTTGAGGAATTAAGAAGTTTCATGGTGCAAGAAGTTAGAAGTTTTGTTTGTTTTATTGACATGGGTTGAAATTTTGATAACTATGGAAATAACATGATGTTTTTTTCTTTTTTTTTAATGTAATGGAAGTGGCAAACAAGCTTGCCGTTTACATATTCAAACGTTAAGTGATGACTGAAGCCTATAGACAACCACACAAAGACCAAGGTCAAAATGCAGATGCGTTACCACTCCTGAGGCCTAAGGTGTTCATAGCAGTTTCATCGTAGGACACTGCTGCCCAGGGTTATTATATACTACTGCTCTATTCCAAATTCAGTCGGTTGATCACTTGATTGTACAATTCCAATAAAATAAAAAAAAAACACTAAAGATAACTTTGTCAAATAAAACAAAATTTTAAAAATTGATAAAAATCTGGACGATTAAAAACCTAATGTAATGTATCGCGTGCAGATTGCTCGCTTGGCGTGACATTCGTTTGTAATATTGTAAGTATGTGATGCATGTTATGAGCAACGTTGCTTCATCTCTTTATTTTACTGAAATTAAATACATAAAATTACTAGGAACAATAAAGCCGTGCCAAAATATAGGCGTATCATAAGACACAAACGAGAAATGTCAAATGATCACCATTTATACTTCCAAATTAAAACGTCATCTCAATTTTTAACCGAGTTCTGAAGTATTATGGTTTGTTTGACAACACTACACAACAACGGCTCTAAGTGCCCTCCGAAGCACGGAAACGCGGATTTTGAATAAATATTAATTATTGAGGACAGATTTTTATTTTTTTTGTATTTTTAGGGTTCCGTACCTTAAAAGGAAAACAGGAACCCTTATAGGATCACTCGTGCGTCTGTCTGTCTGTTCGTCTGTCACAGCCAATTTGCTCCGAAACTACTGAACCGATTGAGTTGAAATTTGATGAATTAAGTAAATTGGTGACCCAAAGATGAACACGTCAAGTAAAATAATAAATTTTAAACACTTTCGGGGGCACTTTCGGGGGGTAAAACAGAAAATAAAAAAAAATCGTAAACTGTGTCGTGTGACATATCAAATGAAAGAAGTTGTTATCAGCATCTCATATATATATTTTTATAATTTTTGCATAAACAAATTTGAAGTTATTTAAGAAAAATTACGAAAATTGACCATTTCCCCCCCCCCCCCCCCCCTATCTCCGAAACTACTGAACTTAAAATTTTGAAAAAAGTGGAAAATAGTTCTTTGCCTATAGATTACTGGAAAACCTATAAGAAGTTTGAGTATTCAAATTAAATCGAAAATTCTTAATAATATAACCCCCCTGCCGGTACCACCGTAACCGCTATGTCCCTGCATTTTAAATCTGTAATATTTTCGAAAATATTTATTTGAATTACGGAACCCTCACCACGCGAGTCGAACTCGCACTTGTCCGGTTTTTTAATGATGTATGACTATGCATGTTAAATATTATTCATATTTTTTTGCTTGTCTATCGCAATGGGCAAAACCTGTAATGGTAGATTTAAATTCGATATATAAATAAATAAAAGAATTGCCACTAGCGGTCAGCCATCACACACCCGACCGCGACCGTAATACTTAACCGAGTAGATCGCCTATGATCTACACCAGCCGCGGGGCCATGCGCGCTTCATTCGGTCGCTTACGTGAGCTTAAATGTTAATATACTCCCAGTCGTAAGTTAATCGTACATTTCATTTGCAAATACATAAAAAAGGGGAATAAAACTGAAATGTCTTACATAAAATCAAGAGATTGAACAAAGCGAACGAATAAATTGACGTATCTACTTCCGAAGATATAAAGCTCAGGTTGGAAAGAAAGCTAATAGAATAAATTCAAGATTCACGATTGAACATTCATTTACCATGATATGTTCTTATCCCAGCCGCAGCAGTCTGCAAGACCTCAAGATACCATAAGTAATTATTGTGTTAATCCTGAACGCTACGCAAGGCGTTTACGAAATCGATGGAGGTAGCTACATATAATTTTTTCAAACTTCTGTTAGACAAATGTCACCTCAGTCTGCCCGGGACCACGGAAGCTGAAAAGCGACCGAAACGTCGGGTTGATTTTAAAAATCATTTTAGTTTAATATACGCAAGATAAGTCCGTAAAAATAATTTTATTACAAAAATTCATTTAATCACTTAGAAATAATAAAAATACTTGGAAAAGGTCAAATTACCCGAAATGGTAAGTAGAAGTGAATATATTTATTCAAGCATACATGCAAACACCCACGATTTGCCGATCATGTGTGCTGGCAAGCTTATGGACATCACTGGCCATATCACCAAACTCCGACGATGTCTCTTGAAAACTTCCAGAAAACGTGGAAGTATGTACAGAACCAGGGATGAAGAATAATACATCTGTATCTCTTATAGTCCCCGACCCGGGGATTGAACCCAGGGTGACCTGCTACCACAAGACAACTAAGGTTTTGTGTTTATTATCCGTACTGTAGTATTAAGTTGTTATTGTTATATCAGTTACCAACACAATGGTCCTGAGCACTATCAATTAGCGGCAAGTAGATTAGGTAATATAGTCCTCCTCATCGATTTCGATGACAACGACTCTTGTTAGAGTCGTTGTCATCGTTGTTTACATTTTTTTTTATGCCAAAGGATTGACAGACAAGCAGACGGGCCACCTGATGGAAAGTGGTTACCGTCGCCTATGATCATTTGCAACATCAGGGGAGTTGCCAACGCGCTGCCAGCCCTGAAGGACTCTTTTGACGCCTGTTTTGAAGAACCCCATATTGTACATAGATATATGGATTTTTTTCTTTTTATGACTTTATTTATTTTATATACTTACACCCATATTCTAAGACGTTACTCGAAACATTCCTTGAGTCACACTCAGCTGAGGACACTTTATGAGGAATTCATATTCTTAGTTGTATTTTGACGGTAACTCACGTGTACGGATTATCATATAGATAATTCACACAGTCTTGAGAATCTATTTTTATGGAAAAATATGGTATTTAATTATATTTCCAGACAGTTTCGACACGAAAAACAGTGAAATGTAAATACTCCTCGAAACTTTAAGGTAGGTCGTGAGGTACCTTGGAGTTTGACTGTTGATTTCTTACCTCAAACGGAGGAGAATGTCGAATTGACGTTATTAGTTACAACAGAATACCAATTCCCTTGAGTAAGGTTGAGTTAAGTAAGTTACGATTTAGAATATGCGTGTTTCTTTAATTACTTTTATTTATAAATATTATTTATTCGTTTTGCCCTCTAAGATGAGCTCTCAGGTAATTATCTAAGCCAGTGATTCCCAAAGTGGTCTATATCGACCCCTGGGGTTCTATGACAACCTAAAAGGGGTCTGCGTCAGGGAACAAAAATTTAGGAGTCCACGATAATGGATCTCAACACATACACTGATAGTACCAATTTACTTACATCATACCAGTGATTCCCAAAGTGGTCCATGGGAGACTCGATGGGGGTCTACGTAAGTGTGAATAAATAATGGAAATAGGGGAATGTGATATAAATGTAGCAATTACGGGGGTCCACAGAAACCAGAAAAAATTGTAAAGGGTCTACAAGAAAAAATAGTTTGGGAACCTCTGATCTAAACCAAACTTAGTTTTAAATAATCTACCGCAGATGTTACAATAGTTATATTAACCATATAGCACGAGGTGGAACCATAACCTTGCGAAATTTCAATTTCGCGTCGCTGTATCAAAGAGCGCTTGAGGCGTGTCTCAACTTACGATGAACTAACTTTACACGCAAAATATTAAGCTTTTGTAGCTTGTCAGTTGAGTACTTCAGTTTTTACGGGGCCACACATTACCCTCTAACTGGAACACGATAGTGCTGAACACTACCATTTGTCGGCATATAGATTAGGCAATCAATCTTATTCCTAAGATCGATGTGTACCTAATATTTATAGTTGGATACTGTACATCAGTTTTTTACTGGTGGTAGAGCTCCAGTGACGGAGCTCGCGGGCATAGGCACCACCGCATTATCTAATTTACTTGCCGCTAAATGGTAGTGTTCAACACTATCATGTTCCGGTCAGGTGGTATTGTACGGCCCTGTAATTTCCGGCACAGAGGCATAACACCTTAGGCCTCAGGAGTGGTAACGCGTCTGCATTTTGGCCTTGGTCTTCATGTGGGTGTCTATAGGCTGCAGTCATCACTTAACATCAATATGAACTGCATGTTTGTTTGCCACTTCCATTATATAAAAAAAAAAAAACGTTTTGTCCAATAAATTAATGAACAAAAACACAATACATGCCTGCTCCGTTATACGAACGTAACATTTTAAAAATCTCTCATTTCAATTAAGCATACACAACCGTGGAATTGTGAATAATAATAGGCTTACGCGTGTTTACGCTCGTAAAATTCTGTTAAATAATTGTACGCGTGATATTTTATTTCTTTTAGCTTTGAATGAAAAGGTTTTTACTCTCAACATTCCTTTTACGATTTTCAATTTATTTGTTGACTAGCTGTGCCCGCGACATCGTCCGCGTGAGTATTTATGATTTTTCAGTATACCCAGACGAAGTCGTATGTGCAGCTAGTATAAAAGTAGCCTAAGTTACTCCTTATTACATAACAATACTGTGCAGGACGCTCGTGAATAGTGTACAGTGTTTGTGATTAAAAAACAGTTTTGATAGTGATCGGCAATACAGTCCTCAATAGTGTACGTTGTCAGCGCGTAGACAACCTATAACAATCGTTTTGTGTAGTCGTCGATAACATAGTACGTAATAGTATACGTTGTCGGAACGTAGACGGTGCGTAAGTGACCAATAGCGTTAGAGTATATTCATGTAACTTCTATTTTTAGATTTTGTTTTTTTTACGTTATATTTTTGATGATTTAGAATAATATTGATAGTTTTGTGTCACTTAAAGCTCGTTTGTGTTTTAGATAACCTAAATTTGTATAGTTTAAAAATTATAAAAAACTATTAATAAAATTAATAGTTTTTTGTATGTAATTTCATAGTTTCTTTAGCATGTTTTTTTTATTTTACTTTGTTTTATAGTTTTTAACATTTGTAATAGTTTTATGTTTGTTTTATAATTGTAACATGTGTAATTTGACTAAAAATAAAGAATTTTGATGTTGTTTGTTTCCTTTCGGTAATGATCTGAGATACATAGTGATTTTAATTGGCCAAATAGATTTGATAGCTGATTGGTTGTTCGAATCAACCAATCATCAATAGTAAAAGTTATTTACTTAAAATTTAAATACCTTTTGTGATTGGTTACTTGAACCGATAACCAATCACCAGAGGTTTTCTTAAGCTCGGTGACCTTGAGATTCTAGAATAAAAGTTAAAAAGTTAAGAGCAGTTTTGTATGGCCGGGAAGCCGAGCAACCAGGCCTCGTCATACAGGCCGATAAGTCTGCTCAGTTCTCTCAGTAAACTTTACGAGCGCGTCGTGTACGCTCGACTCTTAGATTTCACCCGAGTGCGGCACTTGATCCCGGACGAACAGTTCGGGTTCCGTGCTCGCCACTCCTGTGTCCATCAAGTACATCGAATCACTGAGCATATACTCAGTAAAATCGATAGAAAGATTATGACGGGAGCCCTCTTCTTCGATATCGCTAAAGCGTTCGACCGCGTGTGGCACAACGGCTTATTATATAAGCTGTACACTCTCGGAGTGCCCACCCAAATCGTGCACATCATTCGCGATTCTCTGTCGGACAGAGGCTTTCGATATCGAGTCGAGGGTACCCTTTCGAACCGTCACACCATAACAGCCGGTGTCCCCCAAGGATCCGTACTCTCCCCCCTCTTGTTCACGCTATACACTAGCGATATCCCTGTCCGCCATGGCGTTCAGGTGGCAATGTACGCTGACGACACTGCTATATACGTCTCTGGCAGAAAGCCAGAGATCATAAGGAAAACCTTGCAAGCGGCGGCCAAAGACCTTGAGTCTTGGTTCCGCCGCTGGCGTATAGAGGTAAATCCTAGCAAGAGCGCTGCCATCCTCTTTATACGGGACCGCGCTCCCAGACCTAACATAGCCCCAGTCCGAATGTTTGACGAGCCCTTCCCCTGGATGGACAAAATCAAATACTTAGGAGTGACGCTTGATCGGCATCTGACCTTCGCTGCACATGTAAAAGCAGCGCGCGCTAAGGCTGCATTCGTGTTGTCCCAACTACATTGTTTATTAAATAAAAAGCTTCAAACTTTGCAGAATCGATTCTTACGTAGAGCCGTAGGCGCGCCTTGGTACGTACGTAATAAAAACTTGCACATTGACGCAAACCTGCCTACCATCCGGCAGCTTATGAAGCGAGCTTCTGCTCGTTATTTCGATCGGGCGAGTCACCACCCGAATCCGCTGGTTAGAGCGGCCGCGATTTACACTCCTTTTGATCGCGCCAAAAGGAGACGTCCAAGGCACGTCTTAAAAGATCCGGACGATGAGACCACGTTGGCCATCGCAGCTATGAACAATCATTTACAGAATCACACTCCACAAACCGCCAATGCAACGCGCCGACGCGTTTCGCGCCGCGCCCGCCCCTGATCCCGACCCTATCTCCGGCCCCGCGAGGCCGATGACATTCCGGTTATCACCAACCGAATGGAGTAGAGCGAAAGTTGCACCGCCCATAATCGCATATGTCTCATATGTCCCTCCGCAACGCCCTAAGCCGAGGCACGGACCCGCATGGGTCACCCTTAGGCAGTTGCGCTAACTTTTTTGCTAGGCTGGAGCGCCTTCGGCGCCCGCCGATTGCCCGGTGAAGTAGACTAGTGCCGTCTCGAGACAGGCCGCCTACATAAAGCCCGACTTAAAAAAAAAAAAAAATATTGCCGGGACAGTTTGTCGACAGCACTCGGAATACTCGGATCACTACCACAGGAAGAAATCAGACAGAAGAAGGAAATTAATAGGGAAAAGTTAAAAAGTGTTTTATTGGAAGACCGGTAGAGCGTGTGACCCTGGTTCGCTTGCTCTGCTATATCCGCCATACGGCGTGCGTCTTCAATCCAGTAAATAGTAAAGTGTGGTTCGCCACAAATACCGTAGGCAATATAGCAATAAAAGCAAGAAAATAATCAGCAGCAAAAAAGTGGCAGTATTTTCCTTTCAGTGCTTATATTAGGGCATCTAGTGTAGCCTAGTTAGCCTATTTCTTGGATGATTGACGCCTCGCGCCCTGCCGGAAGTAATTCGCGATCTACATACTTGCTTCAACGTGAGCTAACGTTGCTGCTTTTTTTAAAAGTAGTTAATAAGCTAGCTTTCAAAGTTAGTTTATCGTAGACTTCGTTTTATGAAGTGGAAAAAATACATACAATTTACATTAATCTATTTTACTGGTGGTATAGCTCCAGTGACGGAGCTCGCGGGCGTAGGCACCACCGCATTACCTAATTTACTTGCCGCTAAATGGTAGTGTTCAGCACTATCGTGTTCTGATCAGGTGGTAATGTACGACCCTGTAATTTCCGGCACAGAAGCATAACACTTCAGGCCTCAGGAGTGGTAACGCATCTGTATTTTGATCTTGGTCTTCATGTGGGTGTGTATAGTCTGCAGTCATCACTTAACATCAATGTTGAACTGCATGCTTGTTTGCCACTTCCATTTCCATTTTGTGGCAAGTAGCAAGTAGTCGCTATGCTAGTAGTAGCTATGCCAGCTTGTGTAATATTCGTTGAGGCGCAATTAATTTAATATGTACACACATTCTGAAAAAGTATGTATGTATCTTCACGCTAGGTACCTAAGGGGGTGGGCAGAGAGTGTAGAATGCCAGATATCCCATAGCATTGCATTCACCCAAGGCTCAAATGTTAGAGCAACACGGGCCACCGGCTGCGGCAGACCGGGAGTAGCCATAGCGTTTATTACCGATGCAAAACAGTCTGTCATTTTTTGCGGGGGAAAATTTGTGTGAAACACACCTTAACAAAATACGTATACAATCTTACGCACACATTAAAAAATCTAGGCGACAGGCATAGGCACACTTGTGCTTGTAAGTTTACTGAGGGGAAAGTCTGCATATGGCTACTCCCCTCCGGTCCGCGGCGAGTTCTGTGTTGCTCTATGACACAAATGAATGCCTCTACGAGTATATATCCCTATATAACGCACTAGGAAATGCAAGCATTATTTTTAACGTATAGAACATAGTCATAATAACTTAGGAATCTGAGATCTTTAATACCGCCTCAATTTCAACTTGAAAATTATTTCTGCAGTCGGTTGGGAAAGTGAGAATTTCTCACAACAGTGCAAATTGAATTTTCTGCACAAAGCAAATTCTATGCAACCAATTTTGACTCAGCTGGGTTATGGGAGCTTCGGCTTAATGGTGCAAAAACATGTAAATAGGGCTGTCAATAAAAAATCTACATCTTTGAAAAAAAACAACCAATATTCCTTATGGTCAAGAAATTAAACGTAACATAACTTCACGCCTGTAATCCCCGAAGGGGTAGGCAGAGGTAAATGCATTAATTCAAGCATGCAAACACCCACGATTCGCCGGTTACGTTTTGGCCCATGTAACAGGTGGCGAGCCTGTTGACATCTCCGGGCACATTACTAAACTTCGAGGTACTGAGAAATATGCAGAAAATGGAAAAATCTCAGTAGAACCAGAGATAAAGGACTTTACACCTTTATCTCTGATAACCCACGATCCGGGAATCAAACCCAGGACCTCAGCGTAGTAGTAGTGGCCTGCTACCACTAGGCTACCGAGGCAGATAAGAAATTAAAATTGAATTACGACATGCAAGTAAGATTTAATGTTTTAATACCACATTAAATCTGTGGTCTACAATACAGATCTAATTTTACGTTTAAAATGACTCCCGCACTCGGTCGAGGAAGTGAGAATTTCTCATAACAGTGCAAATTGAATTTTCTGCACAAAGCAGCTTCTATGCGAGCTATTTTGACGCGGGTGGATTATGGGGGGTTTCGAAGATGAACCGACCGATATACGGAGAGCTTTGAGTTCCAATTTTGTAATATAGATAATAGTATGCTCGCAACACAATTATTATATAACATTAGATAGTGTAAAATAACATTTGTTGTTTAACTTTAAAAAAAATTGTCATCATCATCATCATCATTTCAGCCAAAAGACGTCCACTGCTGGACAAAGGCCTCCCCCAAAGAATGCCACAACGAACGGTCCTGGGCCGCCCTCATCCAACGATTGCCCGCGACCTTCACCAGGTCGTCGGTCCACCTCGTGGGGGGCCTGCCTACGCTTCGTCTTCCGGTACGCGGTCGCCACTCTAGAACTCTTCTGCCCCAACGGCCGAAAAATTCTGCCGAAAAATTGTAACAACATCTTTTAATTGTTAAAGATTTTACACGTCCTTGTTACAAAATGTTACATAACTATTTACAACATTATTATAATGTTATACTCTGTTAAAAATTTGCATTGCTACACAATGTTTCGGTAGGTTAACTAAATGCTATGTGAAAACACTTTATGAGCTGAGATTTTAATAGGATAATGTAAATTAAATCTTACCTTACGTTAAATCTTATCTTATTAAATCTTATCTTACGTTACCTACTGTAACGCTATATATTAACAGTAATATGAATAAACATGTAGCTTATTATACCTACATCAAGCATTTTAATTAAATTATTCCTCAAGCTAGACATTTGGTTGTAAAAGAGTTATCTTCTAAGGAATTCATAGAAAATGAATCATTTTTTTAATTTATTTGAATGCAGCAATAAATGTTTATACTGGTGGTAGAGCTCCAGTGACGGAGCTCGCGGGCGTAAGCACCACCGCATTACCTAATATACTTGCCGCTAAATTGTAGTGTTCAGCACTATCGTGTTTCGGTCAGGTGGTAATGTACATTTTGATCGTTGCGTGGGTGTCTATAGGCTGCAGTCATCACTTAACATCAATGTGAACTGCATGTTTGTTTGCCACATTCATAACATAAAAAAAGGTGTCGGAAAATGTTTAGCCTCGTGAGAGCTTACACGGAAAACGCTGTCTAAATGAGATAAAACAAAACAATATACGGTGTTATATTTCCTCATTGGTAGATCTATAAAAAGGCCCTGGATGGCAAGTATCATTCTCCTAAAGATAGCTCACTATGTTCATAGGTTTTAGCGAGCTATACACTCATTGAAATAAAACTAGGTTTCGGATTTATCTCGTGTATATTAAACCAAAATGATTATTTATTATTAATGTGTTAATCCTGAACGCTACGCAAGACGTTTGCGAAGTAGATGGAGGTAGCTGCACATGATAATTTCTCAAACTGCTGTCAGACAAATGCCACCTCAGTCGGCCCGGGACCACGGAAGCTGAAAAGCGACCGAAACGTGGGGTTTGATTTGAAATAATCATTTTAGTTTAATATACGCGAGATAAATCCAAAAACTATTTTTATTTCAATAATAGCTCACTATATCCATTACAATCTCAAAAAATATATAACGTACAATGCGTTAAGTGGACACCTATTGAAACCACTGTAATATTAATCCTGATCAAATTAAATAATTTGAACTTGCTTAGGCATTTTACGCACATTATTGACAGCGACGGTATACACGCTCTCAGTTCAAAAAGACGTATGTTCAAAATTCTTATTGTATATAAAAGTGACAAGAGGTCGTAAGGTCCCGAAAATATTTTTTTAATCGAAATGTGTTACCAGGCACCTTAGACATCCATAGATTTGTTTAATTTAAAGTTTGTCCTAGAATTTTGTTACTCTATATATTTTAATCTATACAAAAATAAATAAAATTGGAGTGTCTGTTTGTAATATAAAAAAACAGTTTTTTACTAAATGCATATGTATGTATACACGGTACATAAACCAAAACAACATTCTTTATAAAAAAAACTCTGTCTGTCTGTCTGTTTGGCGGGGCTAATCTTGTGAACGGCTGGACCGATTCTGACGAGAATTACACTGGCAGATAGCTGATGTAATAAGGAGTAACTTAGGCTAGCTTTTATTATAGCTGCGCCCACGACTTCGTCCGGGTAGATACTGAACAATCATAAATTATCACGCGGGCGAAGTCGCGGGCACAGCTAGTTAAAACTAAATATAGTTTTTTGTGTCTCCTGAAAACCTAATGTTTTGTCATACGTCCTTTTGAACTGGCATCGACGATACGCTCTATTATTTAATTAAACACAAATTGAATTCCAGCTATTGGACACATAAGTACGATATGCGAAGAAACCGATATTACATTTCAAATAGGGAACTCGGTAAAACGACGTGTTCGGAATATGAATTACGTTGATTCAATCTAGATACCGACAAAATTGAATGTTGCCAGATAGCAAAAAAGTATTTTTGTTGTATCAATTGTCACTTGACTGTCAAATAAAACATTTCTTACACGGAAAATGCCACTTAAAGGACCTTTTGACTGGTAGTGGAGCTCCAGTGACGGAGCACGCGGGTGTAGGCACCATCGTATTACGTATTCTTGCCGCGAAATGGTAGTATTCAGCACTATCGTGTTCCGTGTTGGAGTGGATCTTTTGTTCCTAAGAAAGATCATTTATATTCCCTTCTTCTCTTTAAATTTTCATAATTTAAAAATGAATCGCCGAAATGTGTTTATGAAGCAACTGTGATTTTAAAGCCAGCATCAGAAATTCATTCGTTCCTGTGAATTACATAGAAAATTTCTCAATTGTACAGAATCTTTTACACGTCGTACAATCTTTTATTGGTGGTTGAGCTCCAGTTACGGAGCTCGCGGGCGTAGTCACCACCGCATTACCTAATATAGTTGCCGCTAAATGGTAATGTTCAGCACTATCGTGTTCCGGTCAGGTGGTAATGTACGGCCCTGTAATTTCCGGCACAGAGGCGTAACACCTTAGGCCTCAGGTTTTTGTGTGGGTGTCTATAGGCTGCAGTCATCACTTAACATCAATGTGAACTGCATGCTTGTATGCCACTTCCATAACATAAAAAAGTGAGTCTCACAGGCACTTGATTGGTTTTCAGGGTTCCGTAGTAAACAAGGAACCCTTATAGTTTCGCCAAGTCCGTCTGTCTGTCTGTCGGTCCGTCCTCGGTTAAGCGCAGAAACTGTTGGTACTAGAGACTTGATATTCGGCACAAGTATACAACTTAATCACGCCGACCAAGAGGTAGAATAAAAACGTGAAAAAAAATTTTTTTAGGGTACCCCTCCACTACATGTAATGCATAATATATTTTTTATTTTTAGTTTTCCATCTAGTGTTAGATATCGTTGGACAGGACTTTCAAAAATGTTGCGGTTCTGCTAACATCATTTTTGGATTTAGTTTACTGTTTGTAACTTATTGAGCTTTAAAGTGCCACTTTTCGTTAGAGTCAAGTGTCCCCCACTCTACCAACTAAACGGTTGTTGTTAGAAATTCAAATGTTACGGCAATAGAAGCTACATATTATATAACGAAATTAAAAGACAAACTATCACACCTTAGTTAGTTTCACAAGTTTGCGAGTAATAGTCGTCCAAATGTAAAACTCTACATTTTTGAACCACTCCAAAGAAAAAAAAATTTGTTTTTTTTTCATTTTGTATATTAATCAAACTTGAAAAACTACGGAACCCTGTACTGCTCGTGGTCCGACACACACTTGATCGATTTTATTTTGTTGTTAAGTTGCTAACATTGCCTACCCAAGCGTATCAGCGTATTATTGCCTACCCAAGTTGTGTTCCTTTTGATCAGCAAAATTGAATTCTCGTTTGTCTTATGAACAATGGTAGATTCCTTTTATGACAAAAATAATTGAACTGTCACTTCGGTGTGATTTATGAAGGCAATGCCGCGGTCATTGACAGGGAAAACGTCTTTTTGTTTTACTGTTCATTTCTTTTGGCGGCATTTATAACTCGGACAGAGAATATGTAATAATACCAACAAGTGGAACACAGACGAAACCTCACAGTACTTGTCTAGTACGGTAGATGGCGTGCAATCGAACTACATCGCACATACGAAGATTTCTCAAGAGTTGGCATATATACAACCGCCCATGGTCGATTGTTGGGCCGCGACCCACTGTCACCTCGCCTGATCGGAGGATAAATAAATGTATATCTTTATTTATTTTGGGATATTTAGGATCCTCCCTTTTCGTCAGAGGAACACTTCCACCCGTTGCTCCTCAGACACTTCGACGTCCCGCCCGATTTCCCCGCCTCACCCAACCTCCTCGCCTCTTATGGGAGATGTTTGGTGTTCTCTACGAGCTACGCACACAGGTGCACAAGTAAATACACGTCACCGATTGATGTAATAGAGACCAAATTAAGCGTTTGTATGGAATTTTGGCGGAGTGTCTGCGGTGTGACTAGGTGTAACTTTGCTACAGTTATTTTGTTAGCAGAATTAGTTTTTTTAAATATTTATACAAATCATTGAGAAGTTATAAAGAAATTAGAAAATATTGTGTTTACTCCCTGTGTCTATAGGCTGCTGACATCATTTAACATCAATGTAAACAGCGTAATTGTTTGCCACTTCCATAACATAAAAAAAAAATCAAAACTGATCAAAATAAAAAAAAGAAAATAGTTTTCTTCAATCAGCAAAGACTCTGTCTAAAGTCTATGTTACTTAACATAACAGAATATTTCTTAATTGTATAGAACATTATGCACGAGAGTCCGACTCACAATGAACCAATTTTAACTATCTGTATGATTTTTTTAATGTAATGGAAGTGGCAAACAAACATGCAGTTCACATTGATGGTAAGTGATGACTGCCGTCTATAGATACACAAAGACCAAGGTCAAAATGCAGATGCGTTACCAATCCTGAGGCGTAATGTGTTATGCCTCTGTGCGGGGAATTACAGGGCCGTACATTACCACCTGACCGGAACACGATGGTGCTGAACACTACCATTTAACAGCAAGTATATTAAGTAATGCGGTGGTGCCTATGCCAGCGAGCTCCGTCACTGGAGCTCTACTACCCGAAAAAATATTTTCAAAAAAAAAAAAAAACTTCTACTTAATATTGCCTACCCAAGTTGCGTTTCTTTTATCATAGATAACAGTTGAATTCTGGTTTGTTTATGGCAGTCATAATTGAACTGTCATTTCTGTGTAATCCATGAAGGGCATAAGGTAGGCTGATTGGTCTGTGATGAAGGGTCATTGACAGGAAAAATGTCTTTTTGTTTCACTGTTTATTTCTTTTGCCTGTATCTATTTGTTACAATATCTAACATTTTTTTTTTCATTTAATGGCAGCGGCAAACAAGTATGCAGTTCACATTGATGTTAAGTGATGACTGCAGCCTATAGACACTTACACAAAGACCAAAGTCAAAATGCAGATGCGCTGCCACTCCCGAGGCCCATGGTGTTATGCCGGAAATTACAGCGCCGTACGCCGAACGAAAATCTTTGGAGCATTCATATTGAAACGAGAAATATATGCCTAAGGAAAGATTTTATTATACCTTGTAGACAGAAAAAAATTCATTAAGATTAATAATTTCCTTTTTTATGAATTACTTCCCTTTACTCGCGCCTTCGTCAGTAAATACTTTGACTCTTGAACTTTTACTGGTGGTGGTGATGCGTTGCCACCCCTGAAACCTAAGCTGCCATGTTCGTATGATACTTATTAAGGGGCTATACATTACCACCTGACCGGAACACGATAGTGCTTACCATTTAGCGGCAAGTAGGTATCTTAGGTAATGCGGTGGTGCCTACGCCCTAGAGCTCCGTCACTGAGGCACAAATTACAATCTTAGAAATATAATGATTGATAAATTATTGCACATCAACATTTAGGAAGGTGATTTTGGCTTATTTCGGATCTATAGAGCGTTATCTCTGTTGTATCTTACCAAAACTATCATTATCATGTTATCTTTCTTCTTGCGGACTATTTTGATCAAATTTTGACCAATACCAGACTACCTACGTAAGCTAATACGTAGGCAGGCAGTGTCAAAGCATTCTCTAACGTAAAGTTATGTTAGCGAAACATTCGTGGATGAAAAGTCTTTTGGAAAAGTTAATGACTCTAAGATAATTTTGACCAACGATTCATGGACTTTTGCTTTTGGTCGCTCACTCCATTGCTCTCTGAGTGACCTTGAGCCTTCTTATGAGGCCTTCACTCAGAGAGCAATGGAGAGAGCTATGCTTGGAGTTTCTCTGCGAGATCGAACCAGAAATGAGGAGATCCGCATGAGAACCAAAGTTACCGACATAGCTCACCGAATAGCGAGACTCAAGTGGCAGTGGGCAGGGCACATAGCTCGACGAACTGACGGCCGTTGGGGCAGAGCAGTTCTCGAGTGGCGACAGCGTAACAGAAAGCGAAGCGTGGGCAGGCCTCCCACAAGATGGACCAACGACCTGGTGAAGGTCGCAAGCAATCGCTGGATGAGGGCGGCCCAGGACCGTTCGTTGTGGCATTCTTTGGTCCCCCAAAGGCAGTCTTTGGCCTTTGTTCAGCAGTGGACGTCTTTTAGCTGAAATAATGATGATGATGATGATTCATGGACTAATCAAATGTTGGTAAACAGTTTCAGAAACACAATTAATGAATTTAGGTACCGTAGGAGTGGCAACGCATGTATCTACATTGGAATCTGTCTGAAAATGTTTTCAGGCTACAGTAATAACTAACGAACAATTGCACGCTTTTTTGCCACTTCAATAACATTAAGAAAATAAAAGCGGCTAATATTGTTCCATGTCGCATAAGTGTCGTGCTGAAGCCATGGGGATTGCCATTACGGATCCTATCTTTCCTTTTCTCTATTGTTTCCCATTGTATTTTCCGCCTGAATGGTAATTGCCTAATTTTATCTCTAAGATTGTAATTTGTGTCTCAAATCAACAATAAATAGGTTAATTTTCTGATAAGACAAAGTCCTTCCGTATTATTTTTTTATGTTATAGACTTTTCGAAAATGGTTGTAAAATAACACTCGAAAAATAAATTATTTTTTTTCATCAGTGAACATATTATGGCTGAAATGACATTGATAATGTTTACGCAATATTGAAACATTTATTTTTAATTTATGCAAAATTAATCTACATATTTAAAAAAAAATATATAGTTAAAAGATAAATAATATTTACATAAAAAGTTATATCTAAACTAAACTATTGAAAAGCATTCGTAAAAAAATGTCATATTGAAACTGATATTTTTTTACGAAAACTGAAATTAAATTACACTACCGTACACTATTTCATATATAAATACCGGACATGTCCAATATTGAGCCGAAAATTCTAAACTGGATTTTAATAAATTTCATGGAGTTATCAAAGTGAAGCTATTTCCAATATGAAACGCCTGCACTTTTGATAAAATATTTTTCATGATTTTTTTTCAATTGATCGACGATGCGGAATCTATCGATTTTCAATTTAAAGCTATAATTGAAATATTACGATATTGTTTTTATGCTAAAATTTTATCCCTTTAAGGCTCCGTACCTCAACCGAACTACAAATCGAAGTATTTTTATTTATCCATTGTTTTAAAGTTTCTCTATGATATACGCGGGGTTTGGTAATGTGCCCGGAGGTAACCAAAGGCTCGCCAACCACATTATACTATACATGGAAAAAAAGGGGTTGTTTGCGTATTCACGAATACGTTTACATCTGGCAACCCTCATGAGAAATAATAGATACATGAAGGAAAGTGACTAGCATAATAAATACATTCCATAGAAAAAGTACTAAATTTTTGAATACGGTTTCAAACACATATTATGAAATGTAGAATTACGAAAAAAAAATCGTTCGCAGTTTCATTTATCAAGGACGTTAAAATAAAATAAAAATCAATGTTCAAGTAATTAATTTTTAACGTAATTCGTACTTTTTTTAAAAAAAAAAGGACGAGTTACGAAAGTAGACAAATTAAATTAAAGGTTTACCAAGCTGAATAAGAACACAACAGCGTAGTTTCGTAATACCGAAAGAAAGCAATTTTCTTAAAACACAGCCTTAAAAGATTTGCCGCCGTAACAGCCTACCACTCGAAGACGCCGGGGGCACTTCGAGTATAGACTTGAAATATAATAAAACATACCTTCATCCAATCCAAAGTACCCGCTCCCATTTCCTCTCACTATGATATTGTACGTTGAGTGTTCAAACAAAACTTTATCCACTTTTTACATAACAATACTCATACAATATTAAACAATGACGAATAACCACTCATAGTATTTACGAAATAACCGCCTTACGAAGTCGTAGCAGACGTGCTACGAACGTCGTCTACGAGCGAACACTGCCGCTACGAAGCTACGACTATTAAGGCTATTTCGTCTCACTCTAATCGTGAAAACTTTTCTATCGCCATCCCTGTCACTAAATACGGTATCTCAATAGAGTGGATGTAGCTCTGTTTGTTGAAGGCTTCAACTGAAATCATTGTTGCCGTTTTCGCGTTAAGAATTTTCTTTTGTTGACCGTGTGATCCTTGCGTTTGTGTGTGTGACTTTTGTATGAAAGGGGTGACTTGAGTTGTCTTGACATTTTGTGATTTATATAGCAATTGTCATGCTCTAATGTTCTTGGAAGGGAAGTTCGACGTTCCTGAATTTCGTAATGGTTCGAATGGTTGATACTATTTCGTAATATGTATTGTGATTGATGATATGAATTATTGTTATGCAAAGTTCTGGGTGTGTAACAAGTTTTCCTTTGATGATATAATTATATATTATGAAGATATGCCTATATTTTAGAGGCATTGAAATTATATTAGTAGAATTTTTTCCTTATATACTTGTACACTTATGTTACTGGTGGTAGAGCTCCAGTGATGGAGCTCGCGGGCGTAGGCACCACCGTATTACCTAAAATACTTGCCGCTAAATTGATTTTGACCTTGGTCTTTGTGTAAGTCTATAGGCTGCAGTCATCACTTAACATCAGTTTAAACTGCATGCTTGTTTGCCACTTCCATTGCATAGAAAAAAAATCCAATCGTCACTTTGAAATACCTTTTATTTCAATGTATTTATTAATCAAACAGACATACTAAAGTTTTGTAAGGGAGCAAACTGTCTCAGCATAGTAGCAACACAATTTTCTCTCTTTGGTCTTAAGGGAGAACTTGTATGTATGTATGAATGTATCTTTACGCCACGGCCCTAAAGGGGTAAACAGAGAAAGAAGACGTAACTTCACGCCTGTAATCCCCGAAGGGGTAGGCAGAGGTAAATGCATGCATTCAAGCATACATGCAAACACCCACGATTCGCCGGTTACGTTTTGGCCCATGTAACAGGTGGCGAGCCTGTTGACATCTCCGGGCACATGACCAAACTTTGAGGTACTGGGAAATTTCCAGAAAATGGAAAAATCCCAATAGAACCAGAGATAAAGGCTTTTTCACCATTATCTCTGATAACCCCCTACCCGGGAATCGAACCCAGGACCTCAGCGTAGTAGTAGTGGCCTGCTACCACTAGGCTACCGAGGCAGTTCAAGATATCCCGGTAATGACATACCTCTCGTGCCTCATCTTCCTTATCAAACTATAAGTAGAGACAGTAGTAACACTCTTACTCCTCACACAGTAGCAATAGTGTTACTATTGCGTGAATGTTAATTTAGATAAAATATTTTTTTTTTATGTTTATCTGTGAAAACTTAAACAATGAAAATATTTTGGTTAAAACAGATACATTCTTAAAATAACAATTAAATCTCAACAACACCTATTAACATTTTTCACACACCGTCACTGGTTGTAAACGCGAAGTTTTTTCGCCGGGTATAGTGAAAGGTCAGGCATAAATAAAAAATTACGTCGGTCGGCCGTGACATGCAAACATATGCAAACGCTAATGAGGCGAGCTTTTCCAAACTTGTATTTGAATGCATTTTCGGATACTGCCAATTAGGATGTAAATAGAAACAGTATCTTTTTCAAGTAGGGAAAAGAAGAAATTATGGTTTCACAGGTCGACAGTTGCAAAAAAAAACAATTTGCTTTTATTATATTTAATAAAAATGAATGTTACATAAGTTTTACAATTACTAATTAATATACGACGTTATCGATCGAAGTTTGATCGATAAGTGATTTTATATATAATTTTAAAGTTCCGTTCGCACCACGGAACAGGGAACCAACACAAACGACACTCGCGTGGGAACGCTATCGTCAGCGACTCCCTAAGGGTCCATGCACATAACAAAGATGAATATTAACAATATATTAGATATAAACAATATTTAGCAACAGGAAGACATATGCATATTTGATATACATAAGTGAATTCAGTTTAAGCCTCAAAAAAGTACCCCTCATAAGCTGCAGTTTTCATAATTCGTGTTTGTTAGTAATAAAATACTCAACAATACTTAATCATATTTTCCACTCATCGCCATGGATTGCAAGTCCGCGAAGTTTTTTCGCCGAGTATAGTGAAAGGTCAGGCATAAATAAAAAATTACGTCTACCGGCCGTGACATGCAAACGGTAATGAGGCGAGCGATTCCAAGCTTGTATTTGAGTGCATTTTCGGGTACTTGGAGAACAACAGCCAATTAGAATGGAAACACAGACAACCTGTTTTCAAGTTGTCTGTGTTTCCATTCTAATTGTTCTTACTGGTGGTAGAGCTCCAGTGACGGAGCTCGCGGGCGTAGGCACCACTGCATTACCTAATATACTTGCCGCTAAATGGTAGTGTTCAGCACTATCGTGTTCGGGTCAGGTGGTAATGTACGGCCCTGTAATTTCCGGCACAGAGGCATAACACCTTAGGCCTCAGGAGTGGTAACGCATCTGCATTTTTACCTTTGGTCATTGTGTGGGTGTCTATAGGCTGCAGTCATCACTTAACATCAATGTGAACTGTATGCTTGTTTTCCACTTTTAAAACATAAAAAAAAAAAAAAAAAAAGTAGAGAAAAGAAAATGTATCTAAATATAAACAATATATAAGACTAGCTGCCCGCCCCGGATTCGCCCGCACTGCTCCGTTCCTATTAGTTATAGCGTGATGATATATAGCCTTCCTCGATAAATGGGCTATCTAACACTGAAAAGACTTTTCAAATCCGACTAGTAGTTCCTGAGAGTAGCGCGTTCAAGCAAACAAACTGTTCAGCTTTATATATATAATAGTTTGGATAAGTATAAGTATAGATGTAAACAATATTTACCAAGAGGAAAACATAACAATATGGATACTTATGGGTATGTCCCGCTTTCAGATTATTTACGGCTATAATTTTTGACTCAAACAACAGTTTACGCCTTAGAAAAAGTATATGTAGCGCCTCATAAGCTGCAGTTGTCATTATTTGTGTTTGCTACTAACATATTACAAAAAAAAACAAAATTATAATCGGAGATTTTTGTTTTTCTTCACTTTGTTATAAGTCATCAAACAATAAAAGAGATATTTTTCACTTGACAAATAAACATTAAACAATATGTCACGATGTGTACATTCACCAATAAAAAACTCAACAATCCATAATCATATTTTCCACTCACCGTGACGGGTTGTAAATTCGCGAAGTTTTTTGCCGAGCACCGTGAAAGGTCAGGCATAAATAAAAAATAACATCGGCCGACCGTGACACGCTAACGCTAATGAGCCGAGCTTTCCCAGACTTGTTTTTGAATGCATTTTCGGACACTTGGAGAACAACGGCCAATTAGGACGTAAATAGAGACAATGTTTTTTTCAAGTGGAGAAAAAAAACATCAAATGTACAACTGATATGTAGCAAAAGGAAGATATATGGATATTTCATATAATAACATGACAAACTATCAGTTTGTTCTATATTATTTTGCATTAACACATGCTTGTGATATATATTTTAAAGAAAAATGGAAAGAAAAATTTGACTTCAGGCGAGACTCGAACTCGCGGCCACTGGGAATCTAGTCCAGCCGCTCTTCCAACTGAGATACCGAAGTCCTGCCCGATTTATCAAATCTTTCTTTCACATTTATTGCATTGCCTTGTGGTGGCAGCAGCGCCATCTATTGCCAAACTATACTAGTTAGGCAACCGATATAATATACTTTGCAGTTTATTGAATATCGTAAAGAAGTCGCTTTTACCCTTAATAATTGTTTTAATAAACTTAATAAACTGTAACTAACTGCAATAACTGTGTAATTATTTAATAAACTTTCAGTTATTTAACGACTTTGTAATTATTGGCTCTTGAAAAAAAGTAAGGCATCTTCGTTGAGACATATACATTTTATGCATATTTTTATGAGCTACAGTTTTCATTTATCATGTTTGCTACTAACATATGACAAAAAAAACATCTATGAACTGAAAAACTACTCTGTTATATATATATATATATATATATATATATATATTATACGTCATGTAACAATAAAAGACACATTATTCTGTTGACAGATAAACATTAAACTTCTACACAAAAACCAGAGGTCAAAATGCAGATGCGTTGCTACCCCTGAGACCTAAGTTGTTATGGCCTCTGTGTCGAAAATATGTCACGATGTGTACATTCACCAATAAAAAACTCAACAATCCATAATCATATTTTCCACTCACCGTGACGGGTTGTAAATTCGCGAAGTTTTTTGCCGAGCACCGTGAAAGGTCAGGCATAAATAAAAAATAACATCGGCCGACCGTGACACGCTAACGCTAATGAGGCGAGCTTTCCCAGACTTGTTTTTGAATGCATTTTTGGGTACTTGGAGAACAATGCCTAATTATCTTAGTCCTCAGTAGAGAGAACATACTTTTCTTGTGATGAAATATTGAATTAAAATTGTATTTTGTTTAATGTAAGGAAGGTGGCAAACTGGTGGTAGAGTTCCAGTGATGGAGCTCGCGGGCGTAGGCACCACCGCATTACCTAATATACTTGCCGCTAAATGGTAGTGTTCAGCACTATCGTGTTCCGGTCAGGTACAGGTTAATACACGGCCCTGTAATTTCCGGCACAGAGGCATAACACCTTAGGCCTCAGGAGTGGTAACACATCTGCATTTTGATCTAGGTCCTTGTGTTAGTGTCTATAGGCTGCAATCATCACTTAACATCAATGTGAACTGCATGCTTGTTTGCCTCTTCCATTAAATAAAACAAAAAAACAAACATGCAGCTCACGTTGATGATGACTGGAGCCTATAGACTTCTACACAAAAACCAGAGGTCAAAATGCAGATATGTTTGCTGCCCCTGAGACCTAAGTTGTTATGGCCTCTGTGTCGGAAATTACAGGGACATTACCTCCTGACTGGAACACGATAGTGCTGAACACTACCATTTAGCGGCAAGTATATTAGGTAATGCGGTGGTGCCTACGCCCGCGAGCTCCGTCTCTGGAACTCCACCACCAGCAAAAGGAAATTGTGCGAAGTAACTCAATTATACTTATCACAAAAGTAAATGAGGCACGAGAGGTATGTCAGGACTGGGATATCTGGCGCTCTACAGTCTCTGCCTATCCCGTTAGGGACCGGCGTGAAGATACATACATACGTACAAAAGAAAAAAGAGTAACACAAAAATTAAAGTAGTAATAAAGTAAATCAAACACTAAGTTAACTTCTTTAAATCTACAAATTAGCTCACTCCAGGAATTTAAATCAAATATATACTCAACACTATTGATTCAGAAACAGAGTTCTCATTTATAACTGCCGTGTTTCTTTGGTACTGTTGATTTAATAGATACACGGCAACATCAAATAGTAAATATACTTCGAAACATTACGAACAGTTTTGTCTGTTTTGAAGCACTTGACTTCAAGTTTATTTCGAGTCGAGAGGTCTTAAGGGTGCCTTAACACCAGAGACGTGCTATGCTACGTTGCTATGGATGCGTTTGATATCCACCAATCATATTCATTGGTGCACATAGTTTAGCACTGGTGGTAACGGATTCAGGTAAGATATGTTTTTTTATAGGGATGGATGTGTGCTATGGATGTGAGCTATGGATGTGAGATATGGATGCGTGCTTTGGGCCGTCGCGAGGTGTACTTATGTGCAGAGCAGAGTACTTATAGTATGCGCATCTTCCTCGTGCAGCTATTTTGCGGCAGCGCATCTATATAGCGCATCTTCCTCGTACAGCTACATTTTTTTATGTAGTGGAATTGGTAAACAAGATACAGTTCATATTGATGTTAAGTAATGACTGCAGCGTATAGATACCCATACAAAGACCAAGGTCAAAATACAGATGCGTTAACACTCCGGAGGCCGAAGATGTTATGCCTCTGTGCTGGAAATTACAGGGCCGTACATAACCACCTGTAACGGAACCCACTCTCTCAAAAAAAAGGGGACTCTTCAGATAAAGGATATTTTCGAAGTCAAATCTAAATCAACAAGAATATAATATTGGCCAAGTGATGTCTAAAGGGACCCTACAAGTTGTTAAATGGTAGAAACCTTAAGTTCTTTAATAAAGGTAAGAATAAAGTTAGAAATGCGATAAGATTATTAAATATAACCCCAAAGAGTAAATTACTGAATACACAATATAATATTGGAGGGGAAAGTTAAGGAGCCCCAAACCATCGCCCCTTAGTGTGAGTACCAAGCCAGGAATTTGTACTCTCCAGACGAGCTTGGAGTATATTTGGTAGATGAGCGTATAAATAACGCTTAAATAATTTCCATACAATGATGGTTACATTTATAATCAAACTGTTGTAAAACAACAGATATAAAGGCAAAGCCTCAAATTGTAGATGATGTATAAAGACAAAGTCTTAATAAGCTGACAAAGTCAGTAAGTTGTAGTAGACTGTTGTAACAACAGATTATATGGCATAAGCCTCAAATTGCAGGTATTGTGTAAGACATAGTCTTGAGCTGACAAAGTCAGTATGTGGTAGTAGACTGTTGTAAACAACAGATAAAGTGGCATAAGCCTCAAATTGCAGGTATCGTGTAAGACATAGTCTTAATAAGCTGACAAAGTCAGTAGATCATATTTCAATATTAATATAGGCCATTAACAGGCAATCAGGTAAAATATACTCATTTGAGTATTCCAATGATGAAGTTGATATGTATATTATCAATCGTCGCAGACACCGTTAGGCGCAGTAATTGTTGCAGTAGTAGATCATGATCATAATATGGCATAGCCATTAAGTTGTTATACTGTAAACATAGTTTACTCATCCTGACATAGTCAGTAAATAAATATTTCAGGCAATGTCCTGTAATTATGGTTTAACCATATATGAGTATTATCTCATTGTATATTGTCAGTATCTGACATCGCAAATAAATGCAATATTGTAGTTTCCATAAGGTAGGTGCATAACACACAATAAATGTAGCGGTTCCATGACCGATCATCGCAACAAGGCGGATAATGATCTGTTGATCATATTATAATATTAAATATGTGTTGTGTTTGTTCTGAAGTAACACCTCTTCATCCAGATGGATATTATCTCCAACGTTAATGGAATCGACCTATAAGAAAATGTATAAGTCAAAGCAAAACCAGACCCAAGGTACACCACAGGTGAAATTACAGCACCACAAAATAACATTTGCTAGGGGCTCTGCCCATTATCGCAAGAACAGGTAGTGTGTAACTCACAGCGCACAGGTACTAGCAAGCCAGACAACGTCGATGAGGATAGGCCGACCCACAACTGCTGATACCCACAGACTAGACCAAAGGTACACTAGGCGGAGTCCGCGGAGACTACAAGACTACAAAAATAATATTTGCTAGGGCTCTGCCCATTATCGCAAGAACAGGTAGTGAGTAGCTCCAGTATACAGGCCAGCTGTCAGTAAATATGTTTTAAATATTCCAAACTGAACGTCGAAAGTATATGTACAGAACCTACAGAACAGTATAATGTATCAACAATACAGGTGTGATATTTATAGTGATTACCTGTATTGTGTATATATAATGTTTATGGATTTATACATAACCATGCATTTTGCACACTGCCTTTAGGCAAAACCTTATTAGGTTTCCAGATTCAAATGAGTTTTATAGATGTCTATAAGTAGCAGATTATTATAAAATATGTTTAGTGTTGGTTGTTCTGAAGTAGGTACTACTACGTCCAGATGATAGTAAAGAAGAGTGTAGGTGTGGAATCGACCCATAATACCCAAGTTAATGGTGTAGGCCGACCCACATAAGTTGCTAGCGCACTAGACCAAGATACACCCCAGGGAGTATACATCACCACAGTGTTTTTCAGGCTTGGCCCTACTTGTTTTTTATGTGATAAGTAACTCCAGTGCACTGGCATAGCCGCGGGACAACGTTGAGTGTCTTTCAGTCCTGGACGTCAGAAGTGATGTATGTAGCGAAGGAACGAGTCCAACGCCCCAACAAACCAGGTGTGTAATGCGTGTATTGTGTTAATAATGATAATGGTAAGTTCATTATAATCCAGAGTCAATAATCGATAATATCGTTGTAGATATCATTATTCAATAATGACAACTAAAACGTCCATACTTATTTGCAGCCAATAATTAGTAAATATTTATAGACCAAAGTCAGTATATGATAAAACATCGGTATAAATTAACTAACAATGTCTATAGGTTAGATGAATTCTCGTTACTTACTCGCAGTAACAAAGTATGTATATAAACCAACACCAAAATGTTCAAATTGATTTAAATAATGTATGTTGAACATTGATGCGGTAATATTTCATTAAAGTATTAATTAATCTCAGCTTCATTGTCAATAAAATAATATTCATCTTATATGAATGCAATACAGCACTAACTGTGTAGTATTAATATAATCTACACGTTCCTTATTGTTATATGATCAATAACTCCAGCTATGCAACAACCACCTTGCTTTGCGATGCTATTTATCAGATTATAATAATACACATAAGGAATATGTCAATTAAGACAAACTATTTAAAATAATATAATTACTCCAAGCTTATGGGAAAATAGAAATTAAAAACCAATCGGTTAAGTATGTACCTACCTAAAATGACTAACAAACATAGCGTGGGAACACTAAAGTAATAAAGGAGAATTTTATTACTTTTCAAACTAAAGACGATGACAGATGTTTGGACTTCCGCCTTTGTAGTGCGAAACCCATAATCGTTAAAAATAATAAGCCTAACATTACACAATGGGTTCCTATTGTTTAAAAAGCCATTTAGTTGCGCGAAATACACCAATGGACCACGTGTTGAACTGTTCATGTTGAAGACAATAGATAATCCATTGCTTTTATTTAAGGTTATTATGTCCAGTTCTCTTTTATGGTCGACACATTTGCTAGCCATGCCTACCCCTAAACACTTGAGACAATATGCGTGGGAATTCTAGAGAGTTCCAAATATCTTTCTCACACTCGACCTCTTGAAGATTGTAAATTAACGAATGTGTCAAGTGTAGAATCAAACCGCAATAAACTTGTCAATTCTTGTACCCTAGCATAAACCACATCTAATAATGACCCATATGTGTTCTTGTATTTATGTAATATCCTAACTTTCACGTAGTAATTAACGAGAGAGAGATATGGCGCCAAATGTTATATACTAAACATATTTATCGGATTATTAAATCGCCTAACTAAACCTATTGTAATACGAAACGTAAGGTTTTACTTAATAAAATACGTATCGATCATTATTATACAAACGCCTACCTAAATACATAACGACAATAAAATTACACTACATGCACACGTAATTAGCATTTAACGATATACATTTGAAAATGAGAATTATCCTAACACATACCTTGATATACATTAATTGAAGATGCTGAAAAGGAATTTGATTAGTCCCTATCTGATTACTACATTACAAGTTCCATGTACATCCAATTATATATTCTCATTGTTTGATACTTTTGATAATTTTATTGTTGGTCCAGGAAATTGATCCTGCATCATCAATACCTTTACTCACAAACAACTAGGTAAACTATTCTGATGAAATAACGTCCACCGACCATTTACTTATGTACGAACATCGAAGTTCGTTTAGCTGTAACCTTTGACATACATATAAAATACTCCTCATTAGCACTCATATTAACTGAATCGAACAGTTAACTTCAATGTGAATATAATTGTACATTCTTGAAATTATATACATAGCGTATGACTTTTACTAGATAATTATTAAATTACCTACTACTCTATCGCAATCTACAGACACCTATTTATTTGACAATTTACCAATATTGTTACTAATGTGACTGAATCGAACAGTTACTTAGTAAACAGCATTCCTGAAATTACATACATAGAGTATGATTTTCCTTAGATGTATTGTATATAATATTTTTATTAATTTGTTATTTTTAATATTATTACAAATACAACTGATTAGATAATAACACTAATTGACCAGGGAATTGAACCCATAGTAAATAGTAGTACCTTAAATCACACATTGTAAATATTTAATGACCAGTAAAAGTTCATTTTGACTGACAATATTTTATCAATCTGTGAACTCCTAGATTTGTAACCTCATGAAGGTAATAATTTCACTTTCTTTAAATGATAAATAATAATAATCATCATCTTATTCATTTCAGCTGAGAGACGTCAGTGTTAGACACATTCTAAATAAATAATTCTCCACTTTAATTACGTTATTCACTAATTATAATTATTAGGCAATAACCAAATATGTGAACTACTTTAAATAATTAAATAGTGATTGAAAACCGAAATAATATGTAGGTATTTCAGATTATCAATTCAAATATCAAAACATCATCATCAACATTATAATAATATATATTATTTAGACTTAAAGAGTATGTAGTGCCAAATATCTCAAGTCTTAGTTTCTGTCTGTAGTATGATGCTATTGAAACATAATTACCTGCCTTTTTATACTAACGTTATTAAACAATTATTATTTCTCTGTAGTGTAACGCTATTGAGTCACTATTATTTACCTATAGTTTATTCAGTTTGTCTGTAATACAATTTTAACAGAGAATATTATTATCTACCTATAATACAATGCTGTTGAAACAGTATCATCTGCCTTCAACTTAATAGTATCAATATTCTACTATCTGCCTGTAGTGTAATGCTATCAAAATATATTCTCCTGTAATCTAACATTATAACAACACTAATACATAACTATAATTTAACGTCTATCTGCCTGTAGTGTAGCACCATAAAAACACTAATATCCACCTATAATTTAATATATTCAGAACACTGTAATGAATACAGAAAATAATCTAAATTCAGACAAATTATTGAATATTAACTCACGGTTAGTCGACGGCTCCCCGCTCTGCTGGTTGGTGATAATGCGTCTACGCATTACGTGGTGAAGATAACTCGATCGCTAATTTATACCTATTTATTTCTATACACAAATACCTATTCTAATAATTAAATTCCTGAAGATTCCTAACTTAAAATAATAGTAATCTACGATACGTTTCAATTAAGAATGCTTTATACTGCGTGTAATTGTGACTAAAACTGGTACAACGTATTATAATGCCTACTTCTCCTTTTCCTAATCTGAAAATATAATTTTCTAGTAAAAGACCTCTGGTTTCCCTATTGCATTTATACTACCTATGAATTCCTATCAGGTTTTGTTTAATTTAAATAAATGAATCTACCTTCTGTTCGCAAAACTAAATAAAGCTAATTTATATTGTAAAATTATATGAAGTACTTCATTTTGTATAACCACATCCTAAAAATCTCACAATAAAAGAATAACCAGATAAGTAAATAAACATAAAATAGGTAACCCTCAGTGAATTTAGTATAAAGTTAACGTTATTAACTAATGAGTTAAAAGATTATATGAAATTAGTGTAACCTATTTTATATTTAAAATAAAAATCACTCACCAAACGCCCCGCTACCACTACCTACTTCGCACCCACCCGTCCTAATCGTCGCCCTTGGCTCTCTAACTAAAACTGTCTCCTCTCTCCCGTCAACATCCCTTATATATCGATCCTTTTTTCTGAATTTGGGATACGGTGGGGATGTGGGCTATGTTCGCATGTTCCATGAGCGTCCTATGGTTCTCAATCATACCTTACCAATAGTGTATCTCAACTTTTTAGTTATGATACCTATAAAACATAGGTATATATTCATATAGTTATATGCAAAAAAAATATCTATCGTGCTTTGATTAAATTCTATGTGACGGCATATGGATGTCGTTACACACCTGACCGGAACACGATAGTGCTGAACACTACCATTTAGCGGCAAGTATATTAGGTAGTGCGGTGGTGTCTATGGCCGCGAGCTCTATCACTGGAGCTCTACCACCAGTAAAACATACATGTCATAGTATTGGTGAAAATGGTCGCATATTTTCATAGCGTAGATTTCACACCTTCGCAGCATAGCTGCATAGTACATCTTTGGTGGAAAAGCACCCTTAGTCTTGCTCATTAAACGTATGACTAGTGTTGTGCTGACTGCATGTCGATAAACTAAAGATTTTTTTTTAATCTTAAATTTATTTGGAGGCTTTTGTTCACTGGAGGATATGTCAGCCAAATATTTCATGTATCATTGCTGAAGGTCATCATGTCACCTCTAATTCTTTTGGGTGTGAGTGTGTGTTTTTTATGTGATGGTGGTGGCAAACAAGCATGCTGTTCACATGGATGTTAAGTGACAACTGCAGACATCTACACAATAACCAGAGGTCAAAGTGCAGATGCGTTGCTACTCCTGAGTACTAAGACCTTTTGCCTATGTGATAGTTATTACGGGGTCATACATTACCATCCAACCGGAACACGATAGTGCTGAACACTAACACTTGGCGGCATATAGATAAGATAATACGGTGGTGCCTACTCCCTTGAACTCCATCACTGGAGCTCTTCCACCAGTGAAAGCTTTACCACCAGAGTGTTTGATCAATTTATGCGCATCTAGCCGCCGTCTGCGATATATATATTTGTGACAAATGCAAGTTTGTAGTACTAAAATTTCTTAAGTCAACAGACGGACAGATATATTTAAAACTAGCTGTGCCCGCGACTCCGTCCGCGTGAGAATTTATGATTGTTCAGTATCTACCCGGACAAAGTCGTGGGCGCAGCTAGTATAAAAGTTGCCTAAGTTACTCCTTATTACATAAGCTATCTGCCAGTGAAAGTCCCGTCGAAATCAGTCCAGCCGTTCCCGAGATCAGCGGAAACAAACAGACAGACAGACAGACAGACAAAAATTTTAAAAATGTTGTTTTGGTGTATGTACCGTGTATACATACCTACGCATTTAGTAAAAAGCGGTTATTTTGATATTACAAACAGACACTCCAATTTTATTTATTTGTATAAATATAAAAGAAACCCTAAAAGCTTATAATTACCAGTGTAACTTCGTAACTTCATAATTGAAAAAAAATCAATGCTATTTAAAAACCAATTAGACTGTGAAAAACATGGCACGATTAGATTAAAATTCAATTTTGATTTACTTAACAGTCCCTAAACTATCGTACACAGTAAAATAATTATTTCCAAGCACGCAAAGTTTGCTATTAACAATAGAAATCGAATTCCAAGAAACGAGTTTTTCTACTTTTAATGTATTTTCATCCATACCCATGTTTGAAAGTTCAAGAGATTCTTGAACTCTGAAATTAATAGAAATGCTTATCAGTTTCGAGAACATAGTATTCAAACACAAAAAAGTACACGTTTATGAAAAGTCTTCTGGTGGAAGAGCTCCAGTGACGGAGCTCGCGGGCGTAGGCAAAACCGTATTACCTGATATACTTGCCGCTAAATGGTAGTGTTCAGCACTATCGTGTTCCGGTCAGGTGGTAATGTACGGCTCTGTAATTTCCGGCACAGAGGCATAACACCTAATACCTCAGGAGTGGCAGCGAATCTGCATTTTGACCTCTGGTCATTGTGTAAGTATAGGCTGCAGTCATCACTTAACATCAATGTGAACTGCACGCTTGTTTGCCACTTTTATTACATAAAAAAATAAGTCTACCGGTATTCATTTTAAGAAATTTCCAAGTCGGAAATACCGGTTAACTAAAAAGTCTAGCGGTATTTATTTCAAGAGATTTCTAGGTGGGAAATACCGGTAAACTATGACGTACTTCTACATTGGAAAGAACAATATGATATTGATATAATGATATTTATTTCATCCCACAATTTTGTTGCATATAGGTTGATACATTACACATGGATATAAAAATTAAAACATAAAATTGTGGGAAGCTGGTGTCTGAGATAGGCACATAGACCTGTATTACAGATCACCAGGTTCCCTCCCCGTGGTACTAAGATTAGTTATATCAGTAGGTATGTTGCAAATAATTAACATATTTGTAGCTAATTACACAATACATGTATGATGATTAAAAAAATAAAATAACTGTTTAAAATTAGAGATGTGAAAGAGAGTATGAGTGAGTGTGAAATTAAGAATAAATTTTAATGAGGGTGACTAAGAATATCTGGGTGGAACTGAGTGAATGTGCCTGAGGATGAATGGGTGATTGTAGGCTTGGTGTGTTCACGATTTGATAAAATAAATTATTTTACAATAAGAGGTTTTCCGTTTCTTCATAATTTAGACTTAATAACCAAGTCTTGAGTTTGTTTTTACATTTGTTGGAAGTGAGATTATACAAATTTAATATTCTATTGACTTTGTTATACAGGTTACAACCCTGAAAACAGTAGAATTGATGAGAAAAGGATGTTCTGTATACTACATCCCTTGTACATACTAAATCCCATCTACTATAAACTGTTTGTGGTTTGTAATCTGTTTCAGTGTTTTTAAGTACAGTGTTTAGTATATAAAGTTGGCGGGCAGTTAGGACTTCGCATGTTTTGTATACAAAGGGCTGCTCTTCAGTAGGGTGGAGGAATGGAAGAAATTTAGATACTTTTAGAATAGCCCTATGAGCACGCTCAATTTTAAAAAAGTGAGTTTTTGCTATTCCTCCCCATGTAGTATTACAATATCCGTAGTAATATCCGTTGTAGTATAGCAAGGATTGACATAGGGCATAATACACCGATTTTAAGAGGTTTGGATCCGATACGTGACGTAGGTTTTTAAATACGAAAATAAGTTTTCTTATACGAGCTGATAGGTGATCAATGTGTTTGTGGAAACTTAATTTACTATCAATAATTATTCCTAGATATTTTACGTATCGTTATAATATCATTGAGTTTTTGAGTCGATGATCAAGTCAGGACATGGTCCGGTCTAGCTGAGTTTAAGTTTATGACCTAGTTAGGTCCACCACCATAAAATCATAGGAACTGCACTATTGAATCCATAACAATTCCTTTCATAAAAAGAAAAACTAAACTAAAGGTCTCTCACTAAAGGTACTTTAACACGGAAACAAGTTCCACAAGTGATTCCTACATGTCGACCGGCTGGGCTTATTATTTTCTTATTTCGAAGGAAATTAAACAAAAGCGAATGAAACCGATGGATTTAGCCAGTACTTATTTTATTAAATGTAATGAACAAGACACATTGAACCGAACCATTTTAGAATACCAAATCATTTACTTACGACCCTTCTCACATGTGAATAATTCAAAATGTCACTGGGTAATTGAGAGAGATGCAAAATAACCACGACCACTGTGGTTGCCTCGATATTCGTCCGTTTAAATATTTACATGAACGCGAGCAATTGGTTTTTCAGTTCGTAGTAAAGGTAACTTCACGTCTGTAATCCCCGATCTCCCTGTAGGCAGAGGTAAATGCATGCATTGAAGCATACTTGCAAACACCCACGATTCTCCGGTTACGTTTTGACCCACGTAACAGGCGGCGAGTCTGTTGACATCTCCCGGCACATTACCCATCTGGAAATTTCCCAGTACCTCGGTACCTTCCCAATAACTGCGAAATTTGCAGAAAATTGAAAAATCCCAAAAGAACCAGAGATAAGACTCATAATATTTGGGTATTGATGTTTCAATGTCACATCACTATTTAAAATTGGAAACTTAATGAGTGCTAAGATTTTTGTAGCTTAATTCCTTATCTTACGCGAGCTTGCATATGGGCTCTAAGTGCTTTAACACAAAGTCTTTTACGTAAACAAGTAATTCCACATCTAAAAATATCTTAATATATTTTTAATGGTACGTTTTTCAGTAATTTTATGGTTATTTTATTACTTGTGAAATTTGAGTAGCTCTTTTGTATTATTACTTTTTGCAGTAACAGATGCGAGAGAATTTAAAAATTAAGAAAAAATCGAAGGAAATGTTTATGTTCGGGCATGAAATGAACCTAGGACCTCAAATTACCAGTTCAACTGCTTTACCACTAAGCTGCTGAAGCCCCGCGTCTGAGCGCCGAATTTATCTTACTCTTTTGACTTAATGATTACTAATTAATAGCTATACAACCGATGCGATAGACTTTGCAGTTTATACAATGCCATTAAGATATCGCTGTCAACCGTTTTAAAACAGTTCATTCAAAAATATGATTTACTAAAAGTGACTAAAACCGCAGCGTACAGCTAGCTTTTCACATAACGTAATAAACGGGATATATTAAAACGAATCGTTTCGGAATACCAAATTGTATACTTGCGACCCTTTTCACAAGCTGATAATCTAAAATGTCACTAAGTAATTGAGAGAGATGCAAAATAACCACGACTGCTGTGGCTGCCTCGATAATAATATACACCTGTTAAAATACGAGTATTAAATTTATATGAATGTAACAGCATTCGATTTTTCGGATCAAAGTATTTGGGTATTGGTGTGTTAACGGTACACCACTATTTTAAATTAAAAACTGAATAAGTAAAAAAAATTGGGAATGTCAGGCATGGAATATAAACGATTATTGAAGCTGACGTAGTTTATCGTTGAAGTACCTATATGTCGAGAGATTAGTTGTTTCCTTGTTTTTTAAGAATAATGCAAAAAAACTATAATAGTTATTTTCTTCAAATGGGAACCTGTTTATAAATAATAATAATGGCAACCAATTATACGTCCCACTGCTGGGCACGAGTCTCTCCCCTCTTTGAAGGGAAGCCTGAAAAAAAAGGTGTTTATTTAGTAAAAGATCGCATTCTTTTTTTTTTAAGACCGTATTATACTGTATCTTTTCCATAAAACGCAATAAACATTAATTCGGCAAACAAAATAATTTACATACGACCCTTTTCAAATGCAGATAATTTAAAATTTCACTGGATAATTGAGAAAGATGCAAAATAACCACGGTATACTGCTGTGGAAGCGGCTAAGTGAATTTACCGTTAATTGGTTTTTAGATCCGAAGTATTTGAGAAAAATGTTTTGACGGCGCATCACTATTTTAAATTAATAGGGAATAAGATTAAGGGAACTTGAAATATCTGAACTAGATTATTATTGAAGTATTTTCAAGTGGTATGTAAAGTTTTATGTGTTTAGGTGTATTTTAAGTTTTATGTATTGGCAATGAAACTAGAATATTAATTTTCTTCAAATATTGTCTGTTCTACCAATCCGCATTGGAACAGAGTGGTGGAGTAAGCTCTAGGCCTCCCACCAAAAAGGAGAGATACTCGTGCCCAGCAGTGAGACGTATAATGGGTTGCAATTATAATATTGCCTACAAAATAAACACAACAGGATCTTCCTTAGGATTTAGATGTGAGCTGCATGCTAGTTTGCCGTCTTCATTTCCTTAAATTAAAAATACTAGCTGTTGCCCGCGGCTTCGCCCGCGTGGATGCCGTTTTATAAATAACGAAGTAGCCTATGTTCTTTCTCATAGACAGCTCTATCTCTGTCACCAAATTTCATTAAAATCGGTTCCGTCGTTTGGACGTGAAGAGGTAACAGACAGACAGAGTTACTTTCGCAATTATAATATTAGTAGGGATTACTCATACCTACGTATTCAGTTTTTCCCTTCTTAATCTGGCAATGAATTGTAACAAAACGAGAAAGGTAGTTATTTCTAATACGAAAGCGATTTATGAAATAATTAAAATGATGGGAGGATATAATAATAATAATAATGGCAACCCATTATACGTCCCACTGCTGGGCACGAGTCTCTCCCCTGTTTGGGGGAGGCCCATGGGAGGATATACAATAAGTAAAAAAATCCATTAAACGCAATAATCCAATGTGGCACGCAAAATTATTTTCTTACACCCCTTTTGCATATGAAGATAATTTAACATGTCACTGGATAATTGAGAGAGCTGCAAAATAACCACGTTCTACCGCAGTGGCTGACTCGTTATTCATCCCTTTAAATATTTACGCGGACGTACCATAAATTGGTCTTTGAGGGTGAAGTGATAATGGGTATTAATAACTTTTAAAACACTCGCGTTTAACACTCATTTTACTAATTTTACGAGCCGGGTCGTGACGCGATATAGATATGGGGTAAAAACACTTTTTACTTGTATAAAGAAAACTGCTGCTGCTACCATAAAGCAATGTAATAAATGTGAAGGAAAGATTTGACAAATCGGGCAGGACTTCAGTAGCTCAATCGGAAGAGCGGCTGGACTAGATTCCCAGTAGGTCGCGAGTTCGAGTCTCGCCTGAAGTCAAATTTTTCTTTCCATTTTTCTTTAAATAAAATATATTTCACAAGCATGTGTTAATGCGAAATAATATAAAACAATTATTAAGGGTAAAAGCGACTTCTTTACGATATTCAATAAACTGCAAAGTCTATTATATCGGTTGCCTAACTAGCATAGTTGGCAATAGATGGCGCTGCTGCTACCATAAAGCAATGTAATAAATGTGAAGGAAAGATTTGACGATTCGGGCAGGACTTCAGTAGCTCAATTGGAAGAGCGGCTGGACTAGATTCCCAGTAGGTCGCGAGTTCGAGTCTCGCCTGAAGTCAAATTTTTCTTTAAATAAAATATATTTCACAAGCATGTGTTAATGCGAAATAATATAAAACACTTTTTATTTGTATTCCGACGTTTCGGCTCGGTTGGATATTTCCACAAACCGACGACCCTGTTCGTTAAATTAGTAAAATGGGTATCATGTTTCAAAGTTACATCACTACTTCAGTATAGAAACTGAATAGGTGTTAAAATTTAGGATATAGAAGTGTCGGATGGGTATTAATGGGTATTAAGTTATCCTTGAGTGATCTTTCATTAATGAAGTTTGAAACTGTATTAATAATAATTAGTAATGAAATTAATTGTGCTATTCTAAAATAGGTTTGTATTTGATTTTTTTTAATAATTTGAAGTATGTTTTTATTAACACGTTATACGTTTGCAGGTATATTTATATGCAATTAAAAAAGAGTAGTTATTATAAAGTTTTTCGTCTATACATTAATGTGTTGATACTTTTATTATTTTTTTTTATTTTTTACTGATGGTAGAGCTCCAGTGACGGAGCTCGCGGGCGTAGGCACCATTACCTAATATACTTGCCGCTAAATGGTAGTATTCAGCACTATCGTGTACCGGTCAGATGGTAATGTATGGCTCTGTAATTTCCGGCACAGAGGCATAACACCTTAGACCTCAGGAGTGGTAAGGCATCTGCATTTTGACTTTGGTCTTTGTGTGGGTGTCTATAGGCTGCAGTCATCACTTAACATCAACTGCGAACTGCGTGCATGTTTGCCACTTCCATTACATAAAAAAAACATAGATGTAAACTCAACGAGTCAAACTCGAACTCTTATTTTTTTTTGTACTCAGGTAAGCATGGTACCAAATAAATATGTAGTTTTTTTAATAATATATATTCAGTGGATACGATGGTAGCATTTCACTGTCAGAGCTCGAGAGCGTAGGCACCACCGCAACGTATATCTGCAGTTCTAGACCAAGTTTTCGTGTAAATGTCAATTTGTATAAGTCCGTGATTGTCACCTTTTGTTACATAAAAAATAACAAGCATTAGTAGCTTGAAGGACATAATTATAATAATAATAAGGGGCAGAGCAGCTTGTGGCGAGCTGTTGGTGAGTAGCGACACCACCCCCTACCATCATCTCGAGTTCCTCCGAGAGAACTGGGCTCCGCCTCGTAAGCCACACAGAGGTACGGCCGGACAGAGCATCAGGTCTCTCACCTCTGGCTTGCCTTCATTGGCCGGTCAGAGTGGGGCGCTAGAGGTATGGCATTTGCAGAAATTTAGATAATAGGCTGTTGTCTAAATTTCTGAAAGAGCCATACACTCGGGGGTGGAAGTGTCTAAAGGCATAATAGCGGGGAAGCCCGCTCCGAGCTCGAGATTACTCGCTCGTGATGGTGAAACCGGGGCCACACCTCTCGACACCCCCAGCCTCTCTCAACAGTGTTGCCCCCTGTCGACCATCGGGTTGGCTGTTTGGGGGGCCCACCAAGGAGAGGCGAGTCACCACCTGCCTAAAGTAGGATTCGATAATGTGAGATGTTGAATATAGGCAGGTGCCGGATCTCACTCCATAGGCCCAGCCAGCTAGTCCCCCCAGTTCACCCACATAGCCCAAAGTTTGGCAAATCACTTTTCATTACAATAGTCCCATTATATTCTGCGGGGTCTGTCTGTGTCTGTATTAACTATTGATGCAGTCAGAGAGAGGTCCCGCCGAATATAACCCATTACAAAGTAGATCAAAATTCTCGAAAGGGCCTCTACGTGTTGGACCCCCCATGTCCCCGCGCAAGCCTGACAAAGGTCCGGGGTTCAAATTGGACCCCGTGCTGACGAGAGACATAATAATAATAATAAAACTCTTTATTGTACACCAAAACAATTAGGACATTCACGATACATAAAACATTTTGCACAATTGGCGGTCTTATCGCTAAAAGCGATCTCTTCCAGACAACCAGGTGGAGGAAATGAATTGTATAAATAAGATGGGGGTGTACGGGGAATAAGTAAATAAATGAATAGTAATTCTAAAAGAGAAATATAATACATAAGTATAAAATATATATAAATATATACTTTTATTTAAATATATATACAGGTATATATACACATTAATACGTACGTATGCATGTTAATTGAATGGAGAAATGAGAAAAAATAATAACATAATGAAACGATAACAAGAAAAAAAGACTATTGTTTGAGGAAAGGTAAAATTCAAACAGATATTTCTTAAAGGTTTCAAGAGTTTGCAGCTGCCGAATATTATTGGGTAACCCATTCCATAGACGGACAGCTACATTAGAAAAAGAGTTAGAGTAAAAGGAAGAGGTATGTGAAGGAGTCAGGAGTTGAAAATTATTAGAGGAACGTAGAAAGTGGGAGTTAGAGAGACTAAGGTAGTGGAAACGTTCTTTGAGATAAAGAGGATAGTGGGGATAGAATAGTACACAGTAAAGAAGTAAAAGAATATGAGTATTCCTGCGAAGGCGGATGGGCAGCCACTTGAGTTGGACGCGAAATTCGGAGACATGGTCGTATTTGCGTAAACCAAATACGAACCTTATACAGAGATTTTGTAGACGCTCAAGTTTATTTAGCTGCGTTTCATACATATTCAAACACTAAATTATTAAAATCAATATATTAGAAGATGTGGCAAATAAATAGCGCGCCTGAAAATATCTATTTCATTCAAAATCATTGCTCAAGCATATGATGGGAGATGGGACTGATTTATTTTTACTACTTACTGATTTTTTTGCGTGTGGTAATGGCTTTGTATGGCAGAACGACATTGGTCGGGTCAGCTATAATTAAGTAATAATAATAATAATGGCAACCTATTATACGTCCCACTGCTGGGCACGAGTCTCTCCCCGTTTTGGAAGGAGGCCTGGAGCTTACTCCACCACGCTGCTCCAATGCGGATTGGTGCAGGTGGGTGGGTTAATGGCCAACCCGTTGTCGGATTTTTTCAAACCTACAAGGCCTTTGACAAGGTTTTAAGGACTGCTATCTATCGATGGCAACCGGGACCGACGGCTTAACGTGCCCTCCGAAGCACGGAAACGCGCATTTAATTTACCACTAGCGGCCACCCATCACACTATCCGACCCGCGATCCGAGCCGCGGGGCCATGCTCGCTTCGGGTTGTGGGTCAGAAATAATCAAAATAAATGTAGACGAAGTTGCAAATAAAACCAAGTTCCATTTACAAAAGATCCTAAACGATAATTTCGTGTTCCTCAATTACATAATGAACCTGTACTTTATTTAATTAATTAAAATCCAGAGTGTTGGTATATCAACATTACAAATCTGTCGAGCTTCGTTTTGTGTGACCTATATCCATTTTCATTGCTCTAATTTATCTGAAAGCTTGGAGATTCTGAGATAGCTTGTTAATGGCGATAAGCGTTTGTTTTTCATGTCAAAAAAAGGTAATTTAAAAATTGAATGTTTAGTTGTAGATGTTATCTGCTACCAGAGAGACTAGACGACCCGTTTAGTCCAGCGCTTTGAGATGACCGTTTGATTCGAAGGGTCGCGGGTTCGATCCCCGCACCGGGACACATATATATATATTTTTTTTTTGTAATAAAAGTGGCAAACAAGCGTTCAGTTCACATTGATGTTAAGTGATGACTGCAGCCTATAGACACCCACACAATGACCAGAGGTCAAAATGCAAATGCGCTGCCATTCCTGAGGCATTAGGTGTTATGCCTCTGTGCCGGAAATTAAAGAGCCGTACATTACCACCTGACCGAACCACGATAGTGCTGAACACTACCATTTAACGGCAAGTATATTAGGTAATGCGGTGGTGCCTACGCCCGCGAGCTCCGTCACTGGAGCTCTACCACCAGTAAAAATTTGTATGGCCTACCAATTATTGTTTCCGGTCTGGATGTTTGTGTATGTGTTGTATGGGCACAACGGCACACACGACACAGGTTTATATCTAGGCTGTGAGTATAAGCGTACTTATATTTATTTACTTACTAGGTAAGAAATTTGAAAACCCTAAAGTCGGTCAGTGTGTGAATATCGGAAATTTAGTTCAAAACCCAAAAAAAAACGGATAAATTGTACGTCTGTCCGTCCATCACAGTTATTTTATTTTTAAGCTATCAGGACTTAGGTGACATATAAAAATTGCATAGTAAAAGTTATTGGAATTTGTACAAGGAATCTAATACTTTTTTATTTTCTACAATAATGCACCAATTTTAATATTTTTTCATGTATATACTTTTCATTTCCATGTCACTTTCCAACTATGTCATTTAAAACAAAAAAATATACACGTTGCCTTACCCTATTATAAATCTAGGACTTCTATCCCAATCCTCCTATCTCCTATCTCCTCCGAAAATACTTAACCATATGCATTTGTGTCAGTAAACGAGAGAAATATCTGCATCTGCATGATATAACATAATTGATCAATTTTCAAATTCATTATTGGAATTAGCCAAATATTTTGTTTATCGTACATACATAATACCTATGTGACTAATCATTATGTACAATACATTATTTGTTTGCTATATGAATGTGTACCTGCCACTATCTTTTCACAATTTAATGTACCCTACCTATAGTAATGTATACAATCAACACCGTGCTGCTCTTTAATGACTGTTACTTTATTATTTTTAGATATATAAAGTAAATCCGTAATTGGATGTAAGATATATATATAAGTTAAATGTAAGTACCTTTAAGATCTGTGGATTTTGTGAATTAATAAAAAAAAAAAAATCTGTGTTAGTAACCCAGTGAAATATCTTAACTATTATGATTACTCGCGAACCGCTATAATTTTTGGTCCCGCATACATTAGAGTCGAAGGGTTTAGTTTATTAGTATAATCCACATCGTTATAACATTTCCCGTAGTACGCTTGAGTAAACCTAATAATATCTTGAATCCCTTTTTTTTTAACGTATAGAAGTGGCAAACAAGCGTGCAGTTCACATTGATGTTAAGTGAAGACTGCAGCCTATAGACACCCACACAATGACCAGAGGTCAAAATGCAAATGCGCTGCCACTCCTGAGGCATTAGGTGTTATGCCGCTGTGCCGGAAATTACAGAGCCGTACATTACCACCTGACCGGAACACGATAGTGCTGAACACTACCATTTAACGGCAAGTATAATAGGTAATGCGGTGGTGCTTACGCCCGCGAGCTCCGTCACTGGAGCTCTACCACCAGTAAAAACTTTTTGCGCCAAAGCGTCTGACATGAGTAATTATTTATGTAATTTTATAGACAGAAAAGGGGAATTGGATCTTAGTAGCGTTGTTTTTTTATGCAAGGAAGATGACAACCATTACATAAAAACCAGAGGTCAAAATGCAGATGCGTTGCCACCTCTAAGACCAAAGGTGTCTCAGTGATAGTTATTACGGGGCCATACATTACCGTCTAACCGGAACACGATAGTGCCAAAGACTACCATTTAGCGGCAGATATGTTAGGTAATGCAAATAAAAAACATTACAATTGTGAGTTGTATGTCATTGTTATTTTTTTTTATGTAATGAAAGTGGCAAACAATCACGCAGTTCACATTTATGTTAAGTGATGACTGCAGCCTATAGACACCACACAAAGACCAGAGGTCAAAATGCAGATGAGTGACCACTTACCACTGAGGCAGTCTCTGCGCCGTAAATTACAGGGCCATATATTACCACTTGACCGGTACACGATTTAGCAGCATGTATTAAGTAATGAAGACCAGGAAGACCAAGGCTGACCTACCATGACCAAATAGGTCGAGTTCTGTCTGATGGTGGGGTCAAAAGTCTTAGGAATCGGCGTGCATGTATGAAGAGAATGATGAAGGTAGACGAGGCACGAGAGGTTTGTCAGAACCGGGATGTCTGGCGCTCTACACTCTCTGCCTACCCCGTTAGGGACCTGGCGTGAAGATACATATACATATATATACATATATTAAGTAATGCGGTGGTGTCTACGTCCACGAGCTCCACCACCAGTAAAAACTTAGTATCTTGGACACTTGAATCATTTATAAAACTCACACAAAACCAATCCATTCTAACATCTGTTCACTCGTAAATAAATATAAGAATTTGTCTCACAAAAAAAACATCCAAATTCAAATAAAAGTTCGCCGACACCTGAATTACTAAACACAGACTTTTACACGACTTTCGTACCTATTATACCCGTGTTTGCCGGTGTGAGAGTGATAAAAAGTGGCTTTATATTTACGGTTGGATAAACAAAAGTTTCAGAGAATATATCCTCGGGAGGGAAGGTAAAGAAATAATGGACAACGATATGACTTCGGACTTTCCAAATTGAGTTTACTTTCTTAGCAGTCCGTATTTGTAATGGAAAAGCCGAAGTTGGTTTGTTTGTCTGAGTAATTTATATTTTTTTGTATCGAAGGTGGTAAATAGGAGTGTAGTTCACATGGATGTTAAGTTGTGACTGCAGCCTATACACATCTATTGGTGGCAGAGCTCTAGTTACGAAGCTCGCGGGCGTAACCGCACCGGCACCACCGCATTACCTAATATACTTGCCGCTAAATGGTAGTGTTCAGCACTATCGTGTTCCGGTCAGGTGGTAATGTACGGCCCTGTAATTTCCGGCACAGAAGCATAACACCTAATTCCTCAGGAGAAGCGCGCTGCTTCTTCTGCATGGTGGTGGTGTAAGCTCTGGAGCTTCTTGCTTGAAAGCCTGGGCATTCCCCTAAAAAGGAAAGAGACTCGTGCCCAGCAGTGGGACGCTTTAAAGTTTGCCATTATTTATTTATTATAAAGAAAAATCCTGTAGAACCCTTAAGGAAAAAGTCTACGAAAATATTGGCTGTATAGGTACTAACCTAGTTGCCCTAAGCCGTACTTATTGTTACATATTCTTTTATATATGTCACTGTTTTGTGAAATGAGGTCAATACTGAGCGGTGGAACATAGAATTATATCTTATCAGGGTATCGACTTATTAAAACATTGTATCGGTACGCGGGGTGGACTGCAGCATAGAGCAACACCGGGCACCGGCCGCAAGTGACCACTCCGATGACTAATCCGCTCCGGCGAACCGGAGGGGAGTAGCCATAAGCAGGCTTTACCCTTTGTCAAAGTACAAGACCAAATGCCTGTCGCCCAGATGTTTAAATGTGTGCGTGCAATTGTTAATGTATTTTGTTAAAGTCAAGGTGTGAGTTTCGTAGTAAAAGACGATTGTTGTAGTGTGTGTTTGTATCACACGTATTTCCGCCCGTAAATAATGACAAACTGTTTTACATCTATACTTATAATAAATCTGTAGAAGTGTAAATTCTGTACATTAAAAATATTGAAAAAATAAATACCAGGGGATGTTATTAGATCGATACCGAACACAAATATGTGATTAAAATTTTTTTTGTCCGTCTGCCTGTCTGTCTGTTTGTTCAAGTATCACATAAAAACTACCGGTCCGATTACAATGAAACTTGGTATGATTATATTTTAACCCTTGGCGCACAACACTGGGTACTTTTTATCCCGCAAAAATGTCTGTTTGTCTGTGTGTTTGTGCACGCTAATATCAGAAACGGCTTATTCGATTTGTGGTTTTAACTAATATATTGTGGTTAGTTTCACTTAACATTTAGTGTGTGTTTCATGTGAATCGGTTCAGAAATAAAAAAGTTATGTCAATTTAAAGAATCGTATCGAATATTTTTAAGCTATTCTGTATCTTAGTTCTATCTTTTAGGGAGTTTCGTACCTAATAGGTAAAAACGGACCCTACGGATAACTAATCCTCCGCTGTCTGTCTGTCTGTCCGTCCATCCGTCTGTCTGTCACCAGGCTGTATCTCATAAATAGTGATAGCTAGAAAGCTAACATTTACACAAATTATGTATTTCTGTTACCGCTATAATGTAGACGCTTTAAATTTTCACAGAATTTTATGTCTTATGTTGTACTGTAGCTTTCATAATAAATCTACATACAAATAAATAAAATTGGAGTGTCTTTTTGTAATATTAAAATAACCGCTTTTTACTAAACGCATATGTATGTATACACGGTACATATACCAAAACAACATTTTTTACAATTTTTGTCTGTCTGTCTGTCTGTTTGGCGGGGCTAATCTCGGGAACAGCTTGACCGATTTTCAGCTGATGTGATAAGGAGTAACTTAGGCTACTTTTATCTCCATACATCCGTACACGTACATTCATATTTGCATACAAATAAGTAGAATTGGAGTGTATCCGACTTTGACGGGTCTCCCACGGGTAGGTAGCTGATGTAACAAGGAGTAACTTAGGCTACTTTTATCTCCACATCCACAATACATACATACCTACATACAAATGAGTAGAATTGGAGTGTATCCGACTTTGACGGAAATTCCATGGGTAGACAAACATACATACATACCTACATACAAATAAACAGAATTTGAGTGTCTCCGATTTTGACGGGACTTTCACTGGCAGATAGCTGATGTAATAAGGAGTAACTTACGCTACTTTTATACTAACTGCGCCCACGACTTTGTCCGGGTAGGTACTGAACAATCATATTTTTTCTTTTTCTCACGTAGACGAAGTCGCGGGCACAGCTAGTCGGTAATAAACGTTATGGCTACTCCCCTCCGGTCCGCCGCGGCGGCCGGTGTCCCGTGTAGCTCTATGGACTGCAGCGTCCGGCGATAAAACTACGGCACTTAGAATAGAATAGAATAGAAACAGTTTATTTTTTGACACACACAATACATCACTAAATACACAAAAATAAAAAAATAGTAAAAAAACAAAAAAAAAACATAATAATAAAAACAGGGAAGACAACTTAACACGACTTACGACTAACTACACTTACAAGCAACCGCATGCCAAGCGTGGCTATTTTTTATGTCATGGAAGTGGCAAACAAGCATGCAGTTCACATTGATGTTAAGTGATGACCGCAGCCTATAAAACTTACACAAAGACGAAGGTCAAAATGCAGACCACTCCTGTGGCCTAAGGTGTTGCGACTACCATTTAGCGGCAAGTATATTAGGTAATGCGGTGGTGCCTACGCCCTCGAGCTCCATCACTGGAGCTCTACCACCAGAAACATGCGCATATAGATATTTCACATCAAACCTCATAGGTTTTATTTGTATTTGTTCACCATTTGCAAAGATTTATCATGCATTCAAGTACATACAAACACTCTTGATTCGCTCTATTAATTAATCGTATAAATTCCGTTGTCAAGTAAACACACTCAAGTATACATTTGGATATGAAAGCCACAGCGTGTCAATAGCAATTAAATAAATACTCCAACGCCACATAATACGTTAATCGATAAGTCAATGACACATCACTATGATTGCGGTTTTTGGTACCAATGAGATAATTATGACGTATTTTTTTTTTTTGTTGTTATGGCATCGCTATTACGCATATTGCCAGTAGTGTCAAGTAAAACGATATTACATATTTATTTAAGCAGCGTAAAAGTCAGTATAATAGTCATCAAGTATAATATGTAAGTATCAAGTATATATGTTATCAAGTATAATATGTCAAGTAAAGTAAAGCGATGTATAATAAGTAAAGCGATGGCTACTTTACCAGAACATTTACAATGAAGTTTTGGAGGCAACCTGAAAGGTCGTGTTTTCGCACTGTTATTCTATTTCACTATACACGGGCACTGTAATAAACCTATATCAAACAAAATGCCACCAACTTTATTCAATATAACTTAAAAATACACCAAGAAAATGAAATAAAATAAGAGCACCATACGCCTCTTTCAAGGTTCCCGCCAAAAAACCTATGACTTATTTAATACATAGTTTAATGAATACTATTGTTGTAAGAGAAGCAAACGAGACAGTTGTTTGTACATATAGTACACTAGCGGTCCGCCCCGGCTTTGCGCGGTGTCAATGTTATCTACCCTCTCTTATTCATCTTAACGTGATATTATATAACCTAAAGCCTTCCTCGATGAATGGGCTATTTAACAATGTAAGAATTTTTCAAATCGAATCAGTAGTTCATGAGATTAGCGCATTCAAGCAAACAAACAAACTCTTCAGCTTTTTTTAAATTTTTTTTTTATTTTTTTTATGTAATTGAAGTGACAAACAAGCATGCAGTTCACATTGATGTTAAGTGATGACTACAGCCTATAGACACCCACACAAAGACCAAGGTCAAAATGCAAATGCGTTACCACTCCTGAGGCCTAAGGTGTTATGCCTCTATGCCGGAAATTACAGGGCCGTACATTACCACCGGAACACGATAGTGCTGAACACTACCATTTAGCGGCAAGTAAGTCAGGTAATGCGGTGGTGCCTACGCCCGTGAGCTCCGTCACTGGAGCTCTACCACCAGTAATTTAGTAGCTTTATCATATTTGTATATTTTATAAGATTTTCGCTAACGATTGTGTGTTTTTTTTATATACTGGATGTGGCAAGCAAGCATGTAGTTCACATTGATGTTAAGTGATGACTGTAGCCTATAGATACCCACACAAAGACCAAGGTCAAAATGCAGATGCATTACCACTCCTAAGAGCTAAGTGAAACGACAGTGCTGAACACTACCATTTAACGGCAAGTATATTAGGTAATGCGATGGTGCCTACGCCCGCGAGCTCCGTCACTGGAGCTCTACCACCAGTTAAATATATATAAGATAGCTATGATGTATTTAATATAGTTTAACGAATACTATTGTTGTAAAAGTAGCAAGCGAGACAGCTGTTTGTATATATACCCCCTTATTCATAAACGTACTTTAGATACGTTTTAGCTATAGAATGCTTTGTCTTTGTCAGTTGCATTGTCAAATGTGCAGGATAGAACAAGACAAAGGAGAGATTAGCAACACTTTAACTAAAATACGTTAGGAATAAGTTTAATGACGATAAATTGTAAAAATATTTGCTCTATATCTTTGAACAACCTCTCCTCTCCTATTATAAGTATTATATAATTTAGCTGTGCCCAAATGGGTCTGTAATGAGATACTTATATTATTATTGTCCAACGCACTACCATTGCAGAATGCAAATAAATTATTGAATATTGAATTGAATATTAAGGGGGATAGTACATAAGGCGAACTGTTTCATAAGATTTTCGCTAATAGTATTGCCGAAGAAGATATTATAAAGCGCGCATGGCCCGGCGACTGGTATAGATCGTAAACGATCTACTCGGTTAAGCACTACGGGCGCGGTCGAGTAGTGTGATGGGTGACCGCTAGTGGCAAAAAGTATGCGCGTTTCCGTGCTTCGGAGGGCACGTTAGGCCGTCGGTCCCGGTTGCTATCGATAGATAGCAGTCGTTAAACCTTGTCGGAGGCCTTATGGGCGGTTTGAAAACATCCGACAACGGGTTGGCCACTAACCCCAACACCTCCACCAATCCGCATTGGAGCAGCGTGGTGGAGTAAGCTCCAGGCCTCCCCGCAAAAAGGGGAGAGACTCGTGCCCAGCAGTGGGACGTATAATCGGTTGCCATTATTATTATTATTATTTACTATGCCACGGAACAACAAAAACAAGTGGACAAACTAGGTGGTCGTGGTATGAGTGCAACAATTAGTCGCTTCACTCAAAATTGACTTCAGTAGTGTTCAATACTCTGCGAGGCAGTTATTGGAAGAAAGTAAGAAAAAAAATGTTTTTATTTCGAACTAGGCGAACTATTGCGAACCGGCAAACTTCGTATTGCCTCTGAATGAAATAATATGTCAAAAGTTTGATAGATACGGACTATTTGTATGGGAAATTTAAATTGTGGTTTTTACTATTTCCCTTTCATTTCTTCATAATATTTTCTTACCTTTTAAACTTTCCCTGTGTTTTCAGAAATCATTCAAAACCAAAATAAGCCAAATCGGTCCACCCGTTCTCGAATTTTAGAGAGACTGACGAACAGCAATTCATGTTTATATTATATCAGATAGATAGATCTTTACAGATACTTTCAAAACGTCAAGAAATAATAAATTATCAAGAGAGAAGAACCATTACATATAGTAAAAGCAAAAACATGTAATAATAGTAAATTAAAATTATAATTTTAAAGTAATTAGTTAAAATAATAATATAATTTTCACAAAATTGTTCAATTCCTTCAACGATGATAAATGAAGAAAAAAAAAACTTATTCGTCAAGATCAAAGTTATTCACTTAGCAGAGTTCCAAGTGCAGTCACTACTGAGAAGACCTCCGCTACTCAAAAAAACTCAGTAAGAGCTCTTTTAAATGAGAGCTTAAATCTAGTACAGATTATCGTGAGAAATTAAATAATGTGAACGTCCATAGCATAGATGCAAATAAGCTGCTATCTACTAAATGAGAGCTCTGTAGCTGACGTATTGTAAGTAGAAGTGTCAAAAAATGTATTGATTAGCAATCTCGTATTTTATTACTCTGTGTGAATAAATTGATTCGTTGTCACTCAAATTAGAACACCACCATCAGAGCTCCATCAGTACAGTCATTACAACATGAAGACCAGGCGGGTAGTCTGTTATTGGTAAAATTAAAAGAAAGGTGATAGATGTTCCAATTTGCATTTAAATGTGCACAACAAAAATTCAAAAGTCTGTTAAATACACGCAAAGTATCGAATTCCGAAGGTCAATAATGAAAGGTTACTTCAAAGGCAGAGATTTTCACAAATGCATTTTCTTTTTTAATGAGGTTTCCATCGCTAAGGATTCGTTTTTTTATTCGATCTTTTTATGAAAATATCATTCAATGGTTTGTTTGGGTAGGTATGTAATAGGTTGGGGAAAAAGTCTTTTCGCATTATAGTATGTATGAACTTGTAATAAAATCTCTTTGGCTGTAGTATTTGCATCTGGCTGGTTTTGGTATCATTGAAAGTTAAAATTTTAAAGAACATAATTCCAAATTCAAATTAGGCAAATGTGTGATTTTCATTTGTTTTTCGTACTGTCAAGATGAGTGAATCTAATGAAGAAATTCGATACATTTTAAAATTTTACTACAAAAAAGATACAAATGCAACGCAAGCAGCGAAAAAAAATTGCGATGTTTATGGACCTAGTGCAGTGTCTGTGAGAGTAGCACAAATTTGGTTTAAGCGTTTTCAATCCGGAAATTTTGATGTCAAAGATGCACCTCGCTCTGGTCGCCCTATTACGGATAAAATGGATGCCATTTTTGAAAAAGTGGAGCAAGATCGACATATCAGTAGTTACGACGTAGCTGAAGAACTGAGAATTGATCACAAGACAGTTTTGGCGCATTTGAAAAAAGCTGGGTACAAAAACAAGCTCGATATTTGGGTACCTCACGAGCTCACTGAAAGAAACCTTATGAACCGTGTACTCATTTGTGATTCTTTATTACGACGTAATGAAACCGAATCATTTTTGAAGAAGCTGATAACTGGTGATGAAAAGTGTATCACGTACGACAAGAACGTGCGAAAAAGGTCGTGGTCAAAGGCCGGTCAGGCTTCACAGACTGTGGCGAAACCCGGGTTAACTCGCAATAAGGTGATGTTGTGTGTGTGGTGGGATTGGAAGGGCATTATTCATTATGAGCTATTACCACCAGGCAGGACTATCAATTCTGAACCCTACTGCGAACAACTGATGAGATTAAAGCAAGAAGTTGAGAGAAAGCGGCCGGAATTGATCAACAGAAGGGGTGTGGTGTTTCATCATGATAACGCTAGACCTCACACATCTATAGCCACTCAGCGAAAATTAAGAGAGTTTGGCTGGGAGGTGTTAATGCATCCGCCGTATAGTCCTGACCTTGCACCTTCAGGTTTCCACCTGTTTCGATCATCACGTCCCAAGTATTCTTTAAAAAAATATTCAATACACAGTTTTGACTTTCCTACAATTTTATTAAATGTAGAGATTCCCGTGGGAATGAGGGATTTTCCCGCAGCAAAAAGTAGCCTATGTTGGCCAAGCTGAGTATCTATACACCACAAAAAGTTTCATTCGAATCTGTCCAGTATCTTCGGAGATTAGCCTGGACAAAGGGACAAACAGACAAACAGACAGACAATAAAATTAAAAATCATTGATAACTGTTCTAATACTATTTTAACAGCGCCCCCAATTTGTTTTTCGTAAATATATACAATGTACAGACACGCGGGTTGTACTGTTTTATTATACGTATAGATTATAAGGTAATTTAGGATACCTTAAAGATAATAAGAAACTTTATACATTTCGCTTCTAAATCGACTCTACTTGAAACTCGCCTAAAATATATATTTTTTGTATTAAATTCCTGCACAAGAAAACCCATGTCTTCAAAAGCACTTCATGTCGGGTTAACGCTTCATCCCAATCGAATGTCACTTACGATTTAGATAACGGTTGACGAACACAAAATAAAATGACTGTAATATGTAGATTGAGTGGTCCATAAGGAAAATCTTCTAGGAATCTTTCAGTCTACTTGAATTTATTTCTAACTTAGCGGTAATGTGTTTCTATAGGGATATTTTTTATGTATAGAAAATAAACAACAGAGTTGACATTGTTGAGGTGCTGGAGCTTCAGCTCGATTGGCGGAGCTCGAGGTCGTAGACACTACCTCATTGTCCTATTTACTCATCGACATGGTGCCACCGTCTCTTTTCCAACTCCGTACTACCCGCCGAAGAGAGAAGTTTCACCCTCACCGCCTAGCCACCTTGCAGTGTTCAACGGTGCGGTTTTCTCGTTCGTTTCTGCCCAGAACGTGTAAATTGAGGACCGAACTTCCCACTGAGGTGTTCCCTCGGTGCTACAATATGGGGTTTTTCAAAAATGGCGTCAAAAGAGTCCTTCAGTGCTGGCAGCGCGTTGGAAACTCCCCTGGTGTTGCAAATGTTCATAGGCGACGGTGACCACTTACCATCAGGTGACCCGTCTGCTTGTTTGTCAGCTTAATGACATAAAAAAAAAATACTTGCGGCTGCAGATGGTAATGAATGTCTCTGTAATTATTAGCACAGAGGCATAACACCTTAGACCTCAAGAGTGACAACGCGTATTATTATTTTTTTAATGTTATGAAGGTGACAAACAAGCATGCAGTTCACATTGATTTTAAGTGATGACTGCAGCCTATAGACACCCACACAAAGACCAGAGGTCAAAATGCGTTGCCACCCTTGAGACCTTAGGTGTTCTGTCTCTGTGATAGTTATTACGGGGCCATACATTACAATCTAACCGCAACACGATAGTATTGAACCCGACCATTTCGCGGCAGTACCACTACCACCAGTAATTATCATTTCAGCCAAAAGACGTCCACAGCTGGACAAAGGCCTCCCCCAAAGATTGCCACAACGAACGGTCCTGGGCCGCCCTCATCCAACGATTTCCCGTGACCTTCACCAGGTCGTCAGTCCATCTCGTGGGGAGCCTGCCTACGCTTCGTCTACTGGTACGCGGTCGCCACTCCAGAACTCTACTGCCCCAACGGCCTTTAGTTCTGCGAGCTATACTACAATAATTCAACTTCATAAATAATAATCGATTTGACTTCCTAGAACCATTATACTTGGAAAATCAATACTTGGGGGTCATCGTTAAAATTTTTATTAAAATTACTTTGAATTGAAACAATTTGCTTGCAAGGGCACATCGATTGGTATAGAAAATTTAGAGCGGCCTTTGCAGTCGATATTGCATATTAAATGAGTGCATTGTCAGCTGGGGTGAAGGATAATTGGGTTGTTCTTGAATCTAAATCAGGTTTGAACTTTGAACAGATTTGTTAAGGCAACACAAAATCAAGGACTATTTTAGTTAAGACTAGCTGTGCCCGCGACTTAGTCCGCGTGAGAATTTATGATTTTTGAGTATCTACTCGGACGAAGTCGTGAGCGCAGCTAGTATAAAAGTAGTCTAAGTTATTACATAAGCTATCTGCCAGTGAAAATCCCGTCAAAATCGGTCACGTCGTTCCCGAGATTAGCGGGAACAAACAGACAGACAGACAGACAAATGTATCGTGTATAGATACATATGCATTTAGTAAAAAGCGGTTATTTTGATATTTAAAAAAATGCACTTGAATTTTATTTATGTATACATATAGCTTTTTTAAATTCTTGAAGTGTCAAACAAATTGTTTGACCATGAGCCAAAAACGTAGCCGGCGAATCGTGGGTGTTTGCACCTATGCTTGAATGCTTGCATTTACCTCTGCCTAGCCCTCCGGGGATAACAGGCGTGAAGTTACGTTTTTTTTTAAGTTACTACCATGTGTTGGCAGTTAGATCCGGTAATGCGGTGGTGCCTTCACCTTTGAGCACCGACAAAACAATACTTAAAGTGTAAGATGTTTTTTTAGCGTTCCGTAGTTAACAAGGAACCCTTATAGTTTCGCCATGTCCGTCCATCTGTCTGTCTATCTGTCCGTCCGCGGTTTAGCGCAAAATCTATTAGTATGAGATACTTGAAATTTGGCACAAGTATACATACACCTTAATATCGCCGATGAAGTGGTAGAATAAAAAAATGAAAAATAAAATTATTTTGGGTACCTCCCCTACAGGTTACGCGTGGATAATTTTTAATTTTTCGTTTTCTATATAGTGTGGGATATCGTTGGATAGGTCTTTAAAAAATGTTTAGGATGTGCAAATATCATTTTTCGATTTAGTTAATTGCTCATGACTTATCTGCCTCAGTAGCGTAGTGGTAGCAGGCCACTACTATTACGCTGGAGGTCCTGGGTTCGATTCCCGGGTCGGGGGATATTAGAGATAACGGTCTAAAATCCTTTATCTCTGCTTCTATTGGGATTTTTCCATTTTCTGGAAGTTTCCCAGTACCCCGGAGTTTGGTAATGTGCCCGGAGATGGCAACAGGTTCGCCACCTGTTACATGGGCCAAAACGTAACCGGCGAGTCGTGGGTGTTTGCATGTATGATTAAATGTATGCATTTACCTCTGCCTACCCCTTCGGGGATTACAGGCGTGAAGTTACGTTTCATGACTTATTGAGCTTTAAAGTGCCAATTTTCGTTAGAGTCAAGTCACCCTCTACCAACTAAATGGTTATAGTTAGAAATTATAAAACGTTAAGGCAATAGTAGCTACATATAACGAAATTAAAAGGACAACTATCACACCTCAGTTAGCTTTACAAGTTTGCGAGTAATAGTTGGCCAAATGTAATACAAAAATATTTATTTAATTTTTTCATTACAGTACAGTCTTACTGGTGGTAGAGCTCCAGTGACGGAGCTCGCGGGCGTAGGCACCACCGCATTACCTAATATACTTGCCGCTAAATGGTAGTGTTCAGCACTATCGTGTTTCGGTCAGGTGGTAATGTACGGCCCTGTAATTTCCGGCACAGAGGCATAACACCTTAGGCCTCAGGAGTGGTAACGCATCTGCATTTGACCTCGGTCTTTGTGTGGGTGTCTATAGGCTGCAGTGATCACTTAACATCAATGTGAACTGCATGCTTGTTTGCCACTTCCTTTACATAAAAAAAAAAAAAGTTATCAAACCTAAAATCTACGGAACCCTATACTGCGCGTGGCCCGACACGCACTTGATCGGTTTTTTGTATAAACACTAATGAGAAAGTAATTACACATTTTAAAGGTTCATTTGATAATGTTAACTTTCCCTGTAATAATTAGTTTAAAATTTACTCGTCTTAAAGTTTGGTGCGTACTTGAATTAATGCTCATATTGTATTCAACAAATTAACATAATGGGTGTAAATTATAGATTACTAGCTGGGCCGGCAAACTTCGTATTGCCTCACAATTAAATAATGTGTCAAAGGTTTGATAGAAACGGACTATTTGTATAGAAAAAAAAGTTGTTTTTACTATTTCCCTTCAATTTCTTCATGTTTGTTTTATATTATTTCGCATTAACACATGCTTGTGAAATATATTTTATTTTTGTTTCGGTTATCGGTTGCCTAACTAGCATAGTTGGTAATAGATGGCGCTGCTGCTACCATAAAGCAATGCAATAGATGTGAAGGAAAGATTTAACAAATTGGGCAGGGCTTCAGTAGCTCAATTCGAAGAGCGGCTGGACTAGATTCCCAGTAGGTCGCGAGTTCGAGCCTCGCCTGAAGTCAAATTATTCTTTCCATTTTTCTTTAAAAATAAAATGTTCTTCATATTTTCTTGCCTTTTAAACCTTCCCTGGACTTTCAAAAATAATTCAACACCAAAATTAGCAAAATCGGTCCGGCCGTTCTCGGGTTTAAGCGAGACTAACGAACAGCATTTGATTTGTATATACATAGATAAGAAAAAAGCGGCAAAAAGTTAATTATTTTGTGTCTGTAGTGGGCGGTAGGGTCGTCACGTCCCGACACATTAGTTCATTTTTTTTATGTAATGGAAGTGCCAAACAAGCGTGCAGTTCACATTGATATTAAGTGATGACTGCAGCCTATAGACACTTACACAAGACCAAGATCAAAATGCAGATGCGTGACCACTCCTGAGGCCTAAGGTGTTATGCCACTGTGCCGGAAACTACCATTAAGCGGCAAGTATATTAGGTAATGCGGTGGAGCTGCTGGAGCTCTACCACCAGTAAATATAATCTCGTTTTTATTGCTCTTTTATTAACCATTAGACTCTTCTCTTGCGTTGTCAATAAGAAGTCCTTTAAAGCCTTATAACACGAAACTTCATTTTGGAAAAATTTAAAGTTTAACAAGTAGAAGATAAATACTAATAAAATTGTCCGTGGATTTTGCCGTGTCATTATTTCATATATTCTTTTAGTTGCATGAAACTGTACTTCAACAGGAATAAATATAATTTCTATGTCATCGCAAATAATGCAGGGACCAGCTGAGCTTCAGTTCAATGCTTGATATAAATGAGATCGTATCTGAAATTGATTCTCATTCTTAGGTTATCTATTGAGATAGAAATTGAATTACCTACTAGCTTCTTATTTCTTATTCCTATATTAATAAGGTTGGAAGTCAGATAAATTTGTTTTATATGACGACCCGGTTAGTACAGCGGTGTGAAACCACCGTTTGATTCGAAGGGTCGCGGGTTCGATCCCCGCACAGGGACAAATATTTGTATGGCCTACAGATATTTGTTTCAGGTCTGGGTGTTTGTGTATGTGTTGTATGTGTACAACGGCATCCACGACACAGGTTTATATAATACCTAATGTGGAGCTGTGAGTGTAAGCGTATTTTATTTTTATTTTATTTGTATATCTTCTATAATACATATTTATAAGACAAAAAGCGTTAACGTGTACAGTTTTGGAAGTTTTTGCTGGTTACAAACAGACACTCAGTGCAAAGCTTGCGATAAGATTAACGAGACGATGAGGCATCTCATCGATACGTTGTTATCCCTGAGGTCTAATTTGTTTTTTTTTTATGTAATTGAAGTGGTAAACAATCATGCAGTTCACATTGATGATAAGTGATGACTGCAGCCTATAGACACCCACACAAAGACCAAGTTCAAAATGCAGATGCGTACCACTCCTGATGCCTAAGGTGTTATGCCTCTGTGCCGGCAGTTACATAAACATACATTAGATACGTTTTAGCTATACAATGCTTTGTCTTTTTCAGTTGCATTGTCAAAATCGGTCCAGCCATTCCCAAGATTAGCCCCGCCAAACAGACAGACAGACCGACAGATAGACAGACAGTCAAAAATTGAAAAAAAAAATATTTTGGTATATGTACCGTGTATGTATACACGGTACATATACCAAAATAACATTTAACATATGCGTTTAGTAAAAAGCGGTTATTTTAATATTACAAACAGACACTCCAATTTTATTTATTTGTACGTATGTATATATTTATATGTATAGATTTATTATGGAAGCTACAATACAACAGACCTAAAAATTCTATGAAAATTTTAAGCGTCTACATGCTACCGTTACTATCGAAAAAAAACACCTTGGATGCCCCCTTGGACTTCTTAACATTTTCACTTTCTTATTTTTAGTAATTAATTTTGTCTTTATAGCGGTAACAGAAATACATCATTTGTGAAAATGTTAGCCTTCTAGCTATCACTATTTATGAGATACAGCCTGGCGACAGACAGACGGACGGACGGACAGACAGACAGACAGCGGAGGATTAGTTATCCGTAGGAGCCGTTTTTTTTTAATCACATATTTGTGTTCGGTATCGATCTAATAACATCCCCCCCCATGTATTGATTTTTCAATATTTTCAATGTACCTACAGAATTTACACTTCTACAGTTTTATTATAAGTATAGATGACGCGGGATGAGCGTCAACGTCTCTCGATAAATCTATCACTTCTGCTATAGCCAATCCACCCGGCAAGCGTGGCGATTATGCCATATATTCTCATATGATGCAACAAGCATCTATGGAAGAGCCTTATGTCCAACAGTGGACATCTTCTTATTTTAAAGCTTTTATATCAACTTACCCCCGGCGTAGAGTAAAACAATTGATTCTATACAAAGAGTTGACGACCCGGTTAGTCCAGCGGTGTGAGATGACCGTTAGATTCGAAGGGTCGCGGGTTTGATCCCCGCATCGGGACAAATATTTCTATGGCCTACAGATATTTGTTTCGGGTCTGGGTGTTTGTGTATGTGTTGTATGTGTACAACGGCACCCACGACACAGGTTTACACCTACTGTGGGGCTGTGAGTGTAAGGATATAAAAAAAAAATGTTACGCTTTCATATTATTATTTCGTTTAATTTCATCATTTTCTTTCTATTCTCTTTCCCTTATTAGTATAGAGTGTACCTAGTTAAATTATACTGTAGTTATTATGAGCTCGAAAAGCTGTGTGATGTATATAAATTCTTCAAAAAGTTTCATAATTCCATCTTGAGTCCCATAATAAAGTTCAGGAGGAAAATTACACCCCATCCGTCTTAGTCAGACATTATCATTATGCTAAGTCTCTTAAAAAGCCCCCATGAAAACATTTACAAATTCACTTGCAAGCATTCTTGTTATTTTAGAGGTACGAGGTGTATGTCAGTACTGGAATACCTGGCGCTCTACACTCTCTGCCTACCCCGTTAGGGACCTGGCGTGAAGATACAAACATATATTCTTGTTATTTTTGAATTAGATGTTAAAACATGTCCAAAACAGTGTCTTTAAATATCAATTCCCTTTTGAAGAAAGATATACTTTTAAAAATTGACATAAAAAAAATTTAATTAATTCCAAGGATTGAAATGAATAGTACCTATATCTAATTAGCGGACCCGACAATCTTCGTATTGCCTCACAATGAAATAATATGTCAAAGGTTTGATAGGTACGGACTATTTGTATGAGAAAATGAAATTGTGGTTTTTACTATTACCCTTCAATTTCTTCATATTTTCTTACCTTTTAAATCTTCCCTGAACTTCCAAAAATCATTCAAAACAAAATTATCCAAATTTGTGAAGCTGTTCTCGAGTTTTAGCGAGACTAACGAACAGCAATTGATTTTTATATGTGTATAGATAGACAACTTTGAAACTAAAGTAAGAGTAATATATCTTTTTGTGTTGTTTTAGCCGAAAGTCAAATACATCTGTCGAATTTTTCTTTACAATACTAGTTTCATATCAATGAATATAAAATAATACACATCGATGTGTTTTATTTTTAAAGAAAAATGGAAAGAAAAATTTGACTTCAGGCGAGACTCGAACTCGCGGCCTACTGGGAATCTAGTCCAGCCGCTCTTCCAATTGAGCTACTGAAGTCCTGCCCGATTTTTCAAATCTTTCCTTCACATTTGTTGCATTGCTTTATGGTAGCAGCAGCGCCATCTATTACCAACTATGCTAGTTAGGCAACCGATATAATAGACTTTTCAGTTTATTGAATATCGTTAAGAAGTCGCTTTTACCCTTAATAATTGTCTTGTGAAATATATTTTATTTAAAGAAAAATGGAAAGAAAAATTTGACTTCAGGCGAGACTCGAACTCGCGACCTACTGGGAATCTAGTCCAGCCGCTCTTCCAATTGAGCTACTGAAGCCCTGCCCGATTTGTCAAATCTTTCCTTCACATGATATTGCATTGCTTTATGGTAGCAGCAGCGCCATCTATTACCAACTATGCTAGTTAGGCAACCGATATAATAGACTTTTCAGTTTATTGAATATCGTAAAGAAGTCGCTTTTACCCTTAATAATTGTTTTATATTATTTCGCATTAACACATGCTTGTGAAATATATTTTGATGTGATTCCTGTTGATACTTGTTCCCGATAGGCCACATCAGTGGAGTAAGGATCGCGATCATAACCGTACTCGATGACTCTAGTTTTGATGATTTCTTTGTGCACCAGTGCAGACTTTCTTGGAGTACGCTTCCTTTTCGAATCTTTTATGTCCAGCTCGTAAAGCTCAAATCTGGTTCTGAAATGATAAATGATTACAGGAACGACGGTATATTAGTTTACTCACAAAGCTGCCACTGCATTGCTGCTACGAATGTAATCTCATATAAACTTATACGAGAATATAAACTATGGAGACCAGTAGAGCTGCGGCAGCACTGCTGCGTGCAGCGAAGTTCAAATTACACCTAAAGAATGCATGTGTATTTACTTTGCTTCACCCAGATTATGTATAAATTCACGCATAAAGTAGATAGGTGTAACAAATTTTAAACTTTTTTAAATTCAAAGTATATAACTTTGAAAAAGTTTAAAATTCGTTTATAACCAATGTTGCACGTTACTAACACGCTTATTTCATATATTATTATTATATATCCACGATCCGGTTAGTCCAGCGGTGTGAGATGACCGTTTGATCGTCGTTTGGTCGATTGATGTTATCGACCTGACATGAAGCTGATCTGGGCTCCCATTTGGACCAGCCGTGAGACTTAATCTCTATTTTGTTAAATTTGTTGTATTTTTTTCCCTGTCCAATTAATTGTTTATAATGTAATAATTTCGCTTTTTTGTGTCTCTGTGCTATCCAAATAAATGTTTTCTTTCTTACTATCTTTCTTTCTTAGATATAAGTTTGATAAGGATACTTAGGCCAACAATAGAAAAATACTTCCTCCACGCTATTAAGTCCCGTTTACAATATAAAAATATGAATACAAATCGTGAAAGTTTAAAACAATTAACAATAGAAAAGATTAACCAACCGTAAATCATGTATCTTGTTATCACCGATCAAATTAAATATAAAAGTGATAAAAGATATAAAAGATTAAATACTAAAGTGATAGTTCATCATCATAATAGGTTCAGTGAAAAGTCGTCTACTGCTGGTCTAAGCCGCCTCTTGGCCTCCTCCGAAAATTGCTAAAACAAACAGGCCGCCTCCACCCACCCAATGCCCGCGACCTTCACAGGGTCATCACAAAAATTTTTGAGGGTGGTCCCCATATAATAAACGTGTCTTTTTCGTACATTTGCTCAATATTAATAAAGGTAGCAGACAGACGCTTTTCTTTTTAAATAATGGTGCGGAACCTTTCGTGCGTGAGTTCGACTCGCAGCTGATTTTCTTTAAATGTAAAGCGCAGTCGTGTCCCAGAGGTAGTACAAATACATAAATTCGCCATTTACTTTGTTCGCGAACAACACTCCGCCGTAAACTTTAAATGAGAAACTGTGTAACAACGAAATAAAACACATGTGGATGAGCTTATTCTGTTGTTGAGGGTTCCCTATCTCAAAAGACAAAAAATCCTCTTTTTTTTCTTTTATTATAGTTTAAATTAACAAAAGATTTAACATTATATCACTTAATGCTAGCATTGGAAAACCACTAAGGTTTGTAAGTATGCTAACCTAATTTACGTCGGTAGGCAGGTAAAAAGCTGAAAATACAATAAGTATACATGTAGTTGTATATATGTTACTGGTGTACGAGCTACAGTGACGAATATCGTGAGCATAGGCACCACCGCCTTACATAATCTATCTGCCTCTAAATGGTAGTGTTTAGCCCTACAACATAAATATATATTTACATCTTTGTACCTTATAATAATATATTTACATTATGCATATATATATATATATATATATATATATATATATATGCATAATATATATAATTATATTATTTATTTATATACTTATCTATGATATTATAGTTATATTTATAATCATCTAAATCTATTTAATTTATTTTATTGTCATTCTCAAATTTTAACCGGTGCTGCACCTACTTCGTTGATTTCTACACAACCCAACGGTTGACTGGTAGAAAACGCCTAGTGGCGTTAAGTCCGCCATATGTATCTTTTATGTGCATAAAAGTATTAATAAATATATAAATAAATAATAAATATATACCCGAGATTTTTTTACTGGTTGTTGAGCTCCAGTGACGGAGCTCTCAGACGTAGGCACGGTTGTGCCTGTGTGGGTAATGCGGTGCCATTACCTAATGTACTTGCCGCTAAATGGTAGTGTTCAGGACTATCGTATTCTGGTCAGGTGGTAATGGCCCTGTAATTTCCGGCACAGAGGCATAACACCTTAGGCCTCAGGAGTGGTAACGCATCTACATTTCGACCTTGGTCTTTGTGTGGGTGTCTCTCAGGTGGTAATGTAATTCGTATTCAAATTGATAAAATAATGCATGGCATGTATGTATTAAGTATTTTTTTTATTTGCAAGAAATTAAAGGCTTTTTATTTTATTTTAAAATCAGTCGTTTATTTACTGGCAATTGTTATGTGTAACCATAGAGCAACACGGGCCACCGGCCGCGGTAGATCGGAGGGGAGTAGCCATATGTAGGCTTTCCCCGCTGTCAAAGTACTTAAAGTCTAGGTGTGAGTGTCGTAGAAATAGACGATTTTTGTAGTGTGTGTGTCACACGTTATTCGCCCCGCAAAAAATGACTGACTGTTTTACATCGGTAATCAACGCTATGGCTACTCCCCTCCAGTCCGCCGCGGTCTAAAGGGGAGTAGCCATAATGGCTCTATGTACGTAACAAAAACAGCTCCAGCGGAAAACCAGCGTTGATCGACAAATCAGCATAATGCTGAGTTGGAGACTGATTTATAACAATTACAATACAACAGACCTTTAGAATTACTGTGTGGAATATTATCTCAGATTAAATTTGTGTTTATTGTTGTTATAAATAAAAAAAAAAAAATGTTTTCTTTTTTCTTACACACGTCCGTGAGCACCATCACTGGAGCTATCACCGGTTTTAATAAACAAACACTTTTCCCCCCCAAGATTACCTAAAATAGGAGAATAGATTAAATAATTATAATATTAATATGTAAGGACCTAGGTCCTTGAGCACTGACAGTTAAATTAAGTACTAATTAATATACAACCAGTAAACAAAGCAATGATTTAAATATCCCTTCGCACCGTCTGCGGTCTCAACTTCACTGAACAATTCTCAAACTGTTTCATTAAACAGAAAACCAGTTCAGTTTGAGACTAGACCACATAGAGTATTTACATTTGTATTTTATTAAAGGATCATTTCGTACTTGCAGGTTTACTTGCATTTCAAATTTGTATCTATAATATTCTAGATCAGCGTTTCCCATCCGCCGGGTTGCGACCCGGTGCCGGGTCATCTTATTTAAAATTCAGAGTCGCAACATTCCTACTTTGTTGAGTGGAATGACTAGTTTACGTAAATAATCTTGTGTTTTGAGATAAGAAATACCTATCGATCGATGCATCGTAAATATTCCTAATAAATCCTACTTAACATTATGAATGCGAAAGTTTGTGAGTCCATCCATTCATCCATGGATGGATGGATGTTTGTTACTCTTTCACGAAAAAACTACTTAACGGATTTGAATGAAACTTTACAATAATACAGATTATACATTGGAATAATATATAGGCTAAATGATTAAAAGTAACGCGGACGAAGTTGCGGACAAAAACTAGTTCATAATCAATGTGTATTATATTACCTGATGTTGTTCTATTAGGTAAAATAAAATGGAATTAACAATATTAAGGGGGTCACAAGGCGTCACCATTGAAATTACCGGGCCATGGCAGAATTATGTTTGAGAAACACTGTTCTAGATTGAGACATTGAATACAGACTGCGGATTAGGAAGCCCTAGTAATAAACCATTACTGCTACGCTAGTTTGTGAGTACGTACCATTATGGTTTATCATAGATTGGAAGATTTCCAGGTCTGGAGCTCGAGGACGTAGGCTCCACCGCATTACCCAATCTATCTGCCGCCAAATCGTAGTGTTCAGCACTATCGTGTTCCGGTTAGATGGTAATGTATGACCCATTATAACTGTCACAGAGACATAACAACTAATGTGTGGTGGCAACGCGTCTGAATTTTGATCTCTGGTCTTTGTATGGGTGTCTAAAGGCTGCAGACATAATTTGACATCAATATGAACTTATATCCTTGCTTGCCATATTCGTTACATAAAAAAATATCTATTTATCGGTAATTTTTCAGCTCTCGAAGTATAATTATGTGTCTAGTGATGTGGCGGGTGGGCCTTACAAACATAAGTGAAAAATCGTGGGTGTTTGTATGTATGCTTGAATGCGTATTATATTTAATTCTACCTAACCAGGGAATACCCGGGTGATGATATCACGTTTCTTTTTATAATCGGCGTAAAAAATATATTTTTCCCTTCATTTTATTTTCTTTGATAAACATGTACAGATTATTCAAAGTCCATTTTCAATAAAAGATTTTCTTTTACCTGTAGGCACAGTTTTAAGAAAGCACTCTACAGTTTCTTCCAATTTATTAGAATATGATTTTTTCATCGTAATCCCCGGGGAAATTGGGATTGGATACAAAAAAAATGAAGCTAAATGGGAAGGAAAGTCTTCGTAAAATATGGACAGCGTATAATTTTCATTTAAAATTTATGATACTTTTGGAAGCATTTAAGTGGTGTTTAAGATTAGCCTAATTTATGAATTCATTTATTATTTGTTTGTAATTTTTTGGTGATTTTATATGGGCTGTTTTAATATGGGTCCGTCGTCCATCAATTTATCGCTAAATTAAGCCTCTTGACCTCTCCCAATGGCGTCATCGCTTAACATCTATGTGAACTACATGCTTGTTTGCCACTTCCATTACATAAAAAAAATATATCGGGGATCGAACTCGCGACCCTTCGAATCAAAAGGTCGTCTCACACTACTGACTAGCTGGGTCGGTATTATCGGTCGCCTCTTTACAAGAACAACGATACATAGAAAACCATTTTTATGAAATGTCACGTAGTTCTTGTAAAGAGACGGACATGACATGTGTGTGTAAAACGATCTGATTATAGTATAATGTGTGTGATAAATATAACGCATGAAATAAATAGAATCATTTAAATAAATCTAAAACCACAATTAAATACCGACGCTTTAAATTCCTCTTTAAATCCCCACATACCTAAATCCTTTAATCCTTACAAAGCGATGAGTCTCGCTTTGCACTAACCTTTGAAGTAGGATACTGCGGTTAGCTTTGTATGGTTAACATGTTTGATTGAAGAATCCGTCTTTGTTAATTGAATTTAACGTTAAATGCGTTGTTTCCTGGTTTAAAGATTGTAGAGATATTGTTCTTATATTATTTTTTTCGCAATTACACATACAAGTGAAATTTGTATTTTTGGTAGAGCTCCAGTGAAGGAGCTCGCGGGCGTAGGGACAAACAACCATGCAGTTTATATTGATGTTTAGTGATGACTGCATTCTATAGACACCCACACAAAGACCAGAGGTCAAAATGCAGATTCGTTATCACTCCTGAAGCCTACCATTTAGAAGCAAGTATATTAGGTAATGCGGTGGTGGCCACGACCGCGCTCTCCATCACTGGAGCTCTATCACCAGAGAAGTATTGTACAGTCAAACCTCAGAAAAAAACATACGAGTGAAAACCAATTTCACTTCTATTTTTTCTTAAAGCAATAACAGCGAACCCGTCCGCAGGAAGCTGTGTGTAAGTTTAATTGAAAGTTTAATATAATAAGAAACCACTCAAGTAATTGCAACCGCCAGCGTATCACAAGTTTTGTGATAGCCATATTCATTACTGACACATTATCTCCCGTACGCTGGGGCGCAACGGGCTGTGAAGCGTATAGAATTGTCTTTTTAAATATTTTTTTTATTTTACCTTTTTTTTTCAACATAAAACTTACCTAAACCATGTTTTCAATCGCGAATTGATATATTATTTCCAGTTGGCGGCAGTTTCATAGTAGGACGCTGCTACCTATCCCTCTTTATTGTATTTACTCGCGCCTACTGATTTGATTGTTGCGCAGTTGAGTGACTGCATATCCCGATGTGATTATATTATTATAGGTAGAAATTGGTACGATAAATGGGATAGAATATAAATAACTCTACGATTGGAAACGAATTTCACTTCTATTTTTTCTTAAAACAATTGACCGTATCTACAGGACGCTGGATAAATTTAATTGAAAGTTTAATATAATAAGAAACCACTCAAGTAATTGCAACTGCCAGCGTATCACAGGTTTCGTGATAGCCATATTCATTACTGACACATTATCTTCCGTACGCTGGGGTGCAAGGCGCTATGAAGCGTATAGAATTGTCTGTTTATTTTTTTTTATTTTCAACTTAATCGGCTAATTACTTTTCAAGGAAAGTAGCTTTAACAGACGGACAGACACAAAAAGAGATGCATACGTGAGCTTATAAGAGGTTGCATTTTCTTTTGAGGTACGGAATAAATAAATACGGAAAAAATAATTATGGTGCTGATTACTACCTAATTGTGTCAATCTGCATTTAAGTTTTGGTTAGGACAGCAATTTGGTTCCGCGATCTGCGCTGATTGAAACATTTTTTTGTTTAATTATGTAACGTATATCAAATAACAATTACTTAAAAATAAATTCAATGTTTTATGAAATAGCTTTATGTCAAAACTAACAAAAAAAATATTTTAACTTGCCATATCTATTTTATTTGTATGTCTACACACAGTTTCTAATTTAAAGTTTACGTCGGAGCGTTCGTTGCACGGGGACTAAGTTGATTGCGAATTTATGTATTTTCTACGACTATTTAAAATTTCAGGGAAAATATTTAAATTTTGTTGTCGCCACCGGCGACGAGTACTGCCTCCAAGTTTGCCTTTTTAATGTTAGTGTAAAGGGAAAAGAAAGCCTTAGTTAAAAGATCACTTCATTGTCCGTTTGTCTGTCTGTCCATCTGTCACAATCAACATGCATACACTCACGACTTCAGTTATATTTTTTGATTCACATATTATAATATGCGGTGGTGCTTACGCCCGCGAGCTCCGTCACTGGAGCTCTACTACCAGTAAAATTGAGCTATTGAAATCCTACATAAGTCAATTGGAAGAGCGGCTGGACTAGATTCCCAGTAGGTCGCGAGTTCGAGTCTCGCCTGAAGTCAAATTTTTCTTTCCATTTTTCTTTAAAAATAAAATATATTTCACAAGCATGCGTTAATGCGAAATAATATAAAAAACAATAATTATATATATTTTATATTTTTACTGGTGGTAGAGCTCCAGTGACGCAGCTCGCGGGCGTAAGTACCACCGCATTGCCTAATATACTTGCCGCTAAATGGTAGTGTTCAGCACTATCGTGTTCCGGTCAGGTGGTAATGTACGGCCCTTTAATTTCCGGCACAGAGGCATAACACCTTAGGCCTCAGGAGTGGTAACGCATCGGCATTTTGACCTCGGTCTTTGTGTGGGTGTCTATAGGCTGCAGGCATCACTAAACATCAATGTGAACTGCACGCTTGTTTGCCACATCCATTACAGAAAAAAAAATAGTTTAGGTAATGCGGTGGTGCCTACACCCTCAAGTCGCTACACTGCGACTCTACCACTAGTAACGTAACTTCACGCCTGTAATCCCCGAAGGGGTAGGCAGAGGTAAATGCATGCATTCAAGCATACATACTAACACCCACGATTCGCCGGTTACATTTAAGCCCATGTTACAGGTGGCGAGCCTGTTGACATCTCGGGCACATCACCAAACTTCAAGGTACTGGGAAATTACCAGAAAATGGAAAAATCCCAATAGAACCAGAGATAAATGACTTTAAAACCATTATATCTGATCGCCCCCTACCCGGGAATCGAACCCACGACCTCTGCGTAGTAGTTAGTGGCCTGCTACCGCTAGGCTACTGAGGCAGTTTAAAGTTAAGTTTTATTATCTCACTAGCTGTGCCCGCGACTTCTTCCGTGTGAGAATGTATGATTGTTCAGTATCTACCCGGACGAAATAGTGGGCGCAGCTAGTATAAAAGTAGCCTAAGTTACTCCTTATTACCTATGCTATCTGCCAGTGAAAGTCCTGTCAAAATTGGTAGAGCTGTTCCCGAGATTAGCGGGAACAAACTGACAGATAGACAGGCAGACAAAAATTGTAAAAAATGTTGTTTTGGTATATGTACCCTGTATATACACATATGCATTTAGTAATACGCGGTTATTTTTATATTACCTACAAACAGACACTCCAATTTTATTTATATGTATATATATTAGATATTGCATAAAATAAAAATAGCTTGCAAAGTCTAGACAATCGTCCGTGACTTTTTTTAGAAAATAGCCTTGTGCGAGCAATGAAGATCCATGTTCTATACTGCTTACATCAAAGTATTTCTTGGCTCAGCACCATGACATTGTAACACTCGTGCTTGGCGCCGACATGACTGCGGCCAAGGTTATAGTTTCGGGAAGATAATAGTGTTCGAGCCACCAATAGACGCAGTCGACCAATAGGCCACACGACTGCCACTATAGACACTATGGCGGCCACCGCGACCACCACACAAATTGTGAGACGTCATCGGGCTGCGACATCATTGGTAGACGTATGACTTCCGCTACGGCAAGCCAATGAAATCATCGGCTCGGCCACGGGTGGTAGGGCCATCAAGAAACTCGAAGACCGTTAGAACTCTACAGAACCGAAGAGATCGCTTTTCAAATCGCATTAAAACTGTACACTTGTATCTTTACGCATAATTATACGGAAGTTGTTATAAAATTTCGCATTTAATTTAAATCTCCATCAAGTTGACGAGGACATCGCAAGGCCCTCAAATACAATAGAGATAGCTTTTAATGGTGGTAGAGCTCCAGTGATGGAGCTCGCGGGCGTAAGCACCACCGCATTACCTAATTTATTTGCCGCTAAATGGTAGTGTCCAGCACTATCTTGTTCCGACCTGACCCGGTTTGTATAATTAGTAAAATGAGTGTAAAAAAGTTATATCTTGTTCCGGTCAGGTGGTAATGTACGGCCCTTTAATTTCCGGCACAAAGGCATAACACCTTAGGCATGAGGAGTGGTAACGCATCTGCATTTTGGCCTTGGTCTTCGTGTGGGTTGTCTATAGGCTGCAGTCATCACTTAACATCAATGTGAATTACATGCTTGCTTGCCACTTCCATTACATAAAAAAAGCTCAAATGACAAATTTTGGTGATATTCTGCTATAGATTAAATATAAAAAATTAAAATATGTGCATTGTATCAACTCATCAAAAAATGTGTCGAAATTGCTCCAATGCACCGTACTTTAAACAATGGAAATAAAACATTAAAAAAATTAAAAAGTTTTATCGCAAAATGTAAATTTTAATTTATGACAATTTATAACTGCCTCGGAAGCCTAGTGGTAGCAGGCCACTACTACTACGCTGAGGTCCTGGGTTCGATTCCCGGGTAGGGGGTTATCAGAGATAATGGTGGAAAGTCCTTTATCTCTGGTTCTATTGGGATTTTTCCATTTTCTGGAAGTTTCCCAGTACCCCGGAGTTTGGTAATGTGCCCGGAGATGTCAACAGGCTCGCCACCTGTTACATGGGCCAAAACGTAACCGGCGAATCGTGGGTGTTTGCATGTATGCTTGAATGCATGCATTTACATCTGCCTACCCCTTCGGGGATTACAGGCGTGAAGTTACGTTAATTTATGAAAAACTAAATTTTTTTAGGAACATTAAATGTGAAGTTCTTTAAAATAATGTTTTTAAATAAGTTTTAGTTCGTAGTTGCACGTGACAATGGTCAGTCTACTTGCCATCTTTTAGGAACGAACCACAAGAACATTTTTTTTTCCCCTCAGATGTGTTTCTTAAACTATCATTCGGAGCATAAAGCATAAATTCATATAGGAATTTTAATGCACTTGACCGACATAAGCGAGAACATACGCGCGCACAATCCATCTCGGTCACACTTTGTAAACAGACTGGAGCCGGCGGCGATCTGTCTGAGTCCGTCGTGTCAGGGTCACCAGCATATCAGTTGTCGTAAAATAATCTATTCTATATCTATACAAATAAATAAAATTGGAGTGTCTGTTTGTAATATTAAAATAACCGCTTTTTACTAAATGCAAATGTATGTATACACGGTACAAATACCAAAACACTTTTTTTTTTTTTTTTTTTTACAATTTTTGTCTGTTTGTTTGTTCCGGCTAATCTCAGGAACGGCTTTACCGATTTTGACGGGACTTTCACTGGCAGATAGCTTTTGTAATTAGGCGTAACTTAAGCTACTTTATACTATCTGTGCCCACGACTTCGTCCGGGTAGGTACTGATCAATCATACATTCTCACGGGGACAAAGTCGCGTTCACAGCTAGTCTAAATATATAAAAATCAATGCCTTTTCGTTGTAATTGTATAATCAAAATATATCAAGAACGGACTCACTTATCTAAACCAAATATTCAGGCTTTGCTTAGACTATATAGTAGATGGTTTATATTTTATTTTTAAAGAAAAATGGAAAGAAAAATTTGACTTCAGGCGAGACTCGAACTCGCGACCTACTGGGAATCTAGTCCAGGTAGATGGTTTATGTGAAGCTTGCACAAAATCGGTAGAGCGGTTCTATATTTATCACATTTTTTGTAACAAATGAATTCAATAAATCATTATATATTTGGGGATTTTGCTGTCAAATTGAATCTTTTGTCAGATGGGGATTGTGCTGTCAAATTGGAACTTTTTAAAGTGTTGATAGTAAACAGATGTTCCAATTATTTATTTTTTTTAATATTCAACTTTATACGTAGCGAAGCACGTACCGGGCTGCTAGTAGTATTATAAATGTGGAAGTATAAAATACAACTATCGAACTGATATTTTTTAAGAATAAATGTACAGCAATGAAGAGTGGTCTTTAGAAATTAAAGAAAAAACGGTTTACCGCCAAGCTTCCGAAGTACTTACTTCGGCTGCTTAGTGGTAAAGCGGCTGGACTAGTTATCCTGAGGTCGCAGGTTCGATTCCTGCCCTAAATAAAATTTTTGTTTCCGTTTTTAATCGCTAAAGACCACTCGCATGTGTTATTGCGAAGAATAAATAGTACAGCGATGAAGAGGTTCCAATGCTCTTGGCCAATATAAGCCAGACCATAATACGCATACATTTCATCTTTGGTCATACAGACCTTGGCACCAGACCGGGGCCGGCGCCGATCTGTCTGCATCCGTCGTGTTAAGGTCACCTGCAGAACAGATTTCGTCAGATTATATTATAGTCATATTATTTTGTTTGGACATGGTTGTGATTTGATTGGGATTGATTTTATAAGAATATAATGAAAAGTAAGAAAGAAGATATGTGTGCAAATAGGCCACTACTGTTAAACTGAATTTATTTATTTGTTTAGTGTTAATTGTCACAATACTCATACAATATTATTAGAAATGACGAACTTCACGTCAGCGATTTAAGTATACTTGCACGTACAACAATTCACTTAGTGTCCGTAGTGTGACGCTGTTCGTCGAAGTCTGTGTGGCGGCGCTATTTTTTACATGGCGCGGGCACAGTACAAATATGAACAGTGTGGAAACTACATACATAACCCTGAAACGTCACACTCACACAAACATGCGTATCGCGGAGGCCTCTAAGCGGTTCTCGCGGTGCTGCAGTACTGAGTTACTCGCTACATCGAGATACAAATATGAACAGTGTGGAAACTACGTACAAAACCTTGAAACGTCACACTCACACAAACATGCGCATCGACGAGGCCTTTAAGCGGTTCTCGCGGTGCTGCAGTACTGAGTCACTCGCTACATCGAGCATCGATGCGCATGTTTGTGTTAGTGTGCCGTTTCGATCGTTTTGTACGTAGTTTCCATACTGTTCGAATTTGTACTGTGGCGCGGGCGCCTAGCGAACCATCTCCGTCGCGTCTCCCGCACCACCGTCCCCGGGGTCTTCCACACGTACGTCATAGGCGCGGACATACTCCCCGGGTTGAAGAGATCTCTTCAATTGTTGGGAAGAGGGCAAATGCAGCAAAAGCATATTTTTTAAGGAGCCGACTTAGTTTTTTGGGTAGTTTTTCTCAGATCGTTTTGGCCTTTGGAACTCTGCCGGTGAATGATAAAGAATGACTTTTTTCTTTTCTATTTACTCTTTGTTATCAGTTTGTAAAGTGGAAATGAGACATTTTACTGATATGCTTTTTACATTAGTATATTATATTTAGTTTTATCTTAGTGATATTCGTACACGACTACACATATATTTTTTATCTTGTTTAACATGTATATCAATTGTTATTCACTTTATTTTGTTTGTTTTTGACGAGTCATAAGAGGTGTCTGTCACCCTAATTGAATAAATGAGTTTCTGATTCTGCAGTTGGAGGCAAGAGGAATGGTGCTACTTCTTGATTTCTGCCACTCGCATCACTCCGTCGACACCAGGATAGGTCTTCGTGACACGCCCCAGAGACTAGAGCAGTGGTGACGCTGCCCTAATTAGGACCAATTATCTCTCCTTCAGGTTTATCTGGAGACCAGACTTCTACCAAACATATTAAACACTAGCTGTGACTGCGACTTCGTCCGCGCGAGAATCTATGATTGTTCAGTATCTACCCAGACGAAGTCGTGGGTGCAGCGAGTATCAAAGTAACCTATGTTACTCCTTATTACATAAGCTATCTGCCAGTGAAAATCCCGTCAAAATCGGTCGAGCCGTCGAGATTAGCGGGCACAACCAGACAGACGGACAATAATTATAAAAAATGTTGTTTTTATATATGTACCGTGTATACATACCAAAACAAGTGTTATTTTTATATTTCAAACAGACACTCAAATTTTATTTATTTGTAAAGATATACAATACTTTGAAGGTGTCCTCATAAATTACTACCGGATTTATTATATTTCCAGTGTTTTAAATTCCCAAAATATAAAGCAAATACTGAAAGAAGATCAAAAAAAATATCTGTATCTCATCAAATCGGTTATCGAAAATCTTTCAAATAAAAAATAATTTTCACTCCCGCCCCTCATTAGAGGTTTCCCTACCTTTGTGGGTTTTCCGATAAATTACATTTACTTTTCGATTGCGTTCCATCGTAATGGCATTTGAAATGTCCCTTTGAATTATTATTTTGATTTGTGAACTTTTTCACTGTGATTTTTAGGGTTCTATGTCTGTCAATGGTAATAATGCTTTTTTTTATTTAATGGAAGTGGCAAACAAGCATGCAGTTCACATTGAAGTTAAGTGATGACTGCAGCCTATGGACACCCACACAAAGACCTAGGACAAAATGTAGATGCGTTACCACTCCTGAGGCCTAAGGTATTATGCCTCTGTGCCGGAAATTACAGGGCCATACATTACCACCTGACCGGAACACGATAGTGCTGAACACTACCATTTAGCGGCAAGTATATTAGGTAATGCGGTGGTGCCTACGCCCGCGAGCTCCGTCACTGGAGCTCTACCACCAGTAAAAGTACCTCCCTCTAAATTGACAACATAAAAAGCCGATTAAAAAAGTTGGTCAATAGCAAACAATATGTAGCAAACTCCAGTTCAATACGGATAAACAGCGGTATATTAATTCGGATACCGTCCAACTTCGACAATAACCGTTACAAAGTTCCGTTAACGATCGGCTTCTAACGGAACTGTTTTTATATTATTTCGCATTAACACATGCTTGTGAAATATATTTTATTTTTAAAGAAAAATGGAAAGAAAAATTTGACTTCAGGCGAGACTCGAACTCGCGACCTACTGGGAATCTAGTCAAGCCGCTCTTCCAATTGAGCTACTGAAGCCCTGCCCGATTTGTCAAATCTTTCCTTCACATCTATTGCATTGCTTTATGGTAGCAGTAGCGCCATCTATTACCAACTTTTTTTTTTTTCTAACGGAACGTTTTAATCTAATGTTAGACTTTTATGATTTCAATATACTTCACGCCTGTAATCTCCGAAGGGGTGGGCAAACACCAACGACCGACCAATTTACCGGTTACGTTTTGGCCCATGTAACAGGTGGCGACATAGTGGACCGGAGGTGAGTAGCCATAGCGCTTATTACCGATGCAAAACACTGACATTTTTTGCGGATGGAAATGCGTGCGACACACACGCACTCTACAAAAGTCGTCTATTACTACGAAACTCACACCTTGACTTTAACAAAATACAGAAACAATTTCACGCACACATTTAAACACATAGGCGACAGCTATAGGCCCATTTGGGCTTGTACTTTTACAGAGGGGAAAGCCTGCATATGGCTGCCTGCATGTTGCTCTATGGGTGGCGAGCCTATTCACGTCTCCGGGCACACTACCAAATTTCGAGTTACTGGGAAACTTCCAAAAAATGTAAAAATCCCAATAGAACCAGAGATAAAGCATTTTACACCGTTATCCCTAAAATGCTCCTACCCGGGAATCGAACCCAGTACTCCAGCGTAGTAGTAGTAGCCCAGTTCCACTAAGCTCCTGAGGCAGTAATATATGTTTAAGACCAATTTAATGTAAATACATGTTTGCAATAAATACATAAAAAATACTAGCTGACCCGGCAAACTTCGAATTGCCTCAGAATGAAATAACGTGTTAAAGGTTTGATTGATACGGACTATTTGTATGGGATTTTTTTTTGTGCTTTAATCATTTCTCTTCAATTCTTTCATAATTTATTCCCTTTTAAACCTTCTCTGGACTTTCAAAAATCATTCAAAACCAAAATTAGCCAAATTGGTCTAGCCGTGCTGTAGTTTTTGCGAGACAAACAAACAGCAATTGATTTAATATATATATAGAAGATTGATTGATTGATTGATTGACAAGAATATACTTAATTTATTACACACCAATATGGGAAATACAATACGATACAAAAATTTACGAAAAAAAAAACCAATTGTTATTAAAAAACGATTTCCGAATAAGAATTTCCTTTTCTTTGAAAAAAAAAAACAGCAATTAAAACTGAAACAATCGGCAAACTGCCTCGAATCACTAAAACCCAATTTCAAACAATTTGCTTGTCAAAATATTTTTGTTTGTACATTTGTGGTTTTAAGCTCTGTTCAATAAAGTTGAGTTTGTTGCCAAAATAACCAAAGGTCACGGCTGGATAAGGCTGGCTGCAAACTATTTGTAGATGCAAAGTTATTTTTATGTAGCGAAGGTGGCAAGCAGGCCTGCAATTCAAATTGATGTTAAGTGATGACTGCAGCCTATAGACACCCATACTAAGACCAGAGGTCAAAACGCAGATCCCGAAATACGCTTAAAATCATAGCCCCTTGTATCTATATATAAATCAATTGCTGTTCGTTAGTCTCGCTAAAACTCGAGAACAGCGTTACCGATTTGGCTAATTTTAATTTTGAATGAATTTTGGAAGTTCAGGTTTTAAAAGTAAGAAAATATGAAGAAATTGAAGGGAAATAGTTAAAAACACAATTTTATTTTTCCATACAAGTAATACGTATCTATCAAACCTTTGATTTATTATTTCATCGTGAGGCAATACGAAGTTTGGCGGGTCAGCTAGTACTACACATCATATTAGGTTGGGGAAAAAGTCTTTTCGCATTATAGTATGTATGAACTTGTAATAAAATCTCTTTGGCTGTAGTACTTGTATCTGGCTGGTTTTGGTATCATTGAAAGTTAAAATTTTAAAGAACATAATTCCAAATTCAAATTAAGCAAATGTGTGATTTTCATTTGTTTTTCGTACTGTCAAGATGAGTGAATCTAATGAAGAAATTCGTTACATTTTAAAATTTTACTACAGAAAAGGAAAAAATGCAACGCAAGCCGCGAAAAAACTTTGCGATATTTATGGACCTTGTGCAGTGTTTGTGAGAGTAGCACAAATTTGGTTTAATCGTTTTCAATCCAGAAATTTTGATGTCAAAGATGCACCTCGCTCTGGTCGCCCTATTATGGATAAAATGGATGCCATTTTTGAAAAAGTGGAGCAAGATCGACATATCAGTAGTTACGACGTAGCTGAAGAACTGAAAATTGATCACAAAACAGTTTTGGCACATTTGAAAAAGCTGGGTACAAAAAAAAGCTCGATATTTGGGTACCTCACGAGCTCACTGAAAGAAACCTAATGAACCGTGTACTCATTTGTGATTCTTTATTACGACGTAATGATACCGAATCATTTTTGAAGAAGCTGATAACTGGTGATGAAAAGTGGATCACGTTCGACAAGAACGTGCGAAAAAGGTCGTGGTCAAAGGCCGGTCAGGCTTCACAGACTGTGGCGAAACCCGGGTTAACTCGCAATAAGGTGATGTTGTGTGTGTGGTGGGATTGGAAGGGCATTATTCATTATGAGCTATTACCACCAGGCAGGACTATCGATTCTGAACTCTACTACGAACAACTGATGAGATTAAAGCAAGAAATTGAGAGAAAGCGGCCGGAATTGATCAACAGAAGGGGTGTGGTGTTTCATCATGATAACGCTAGACCTCACACATCTAGCCACTCAGCAAAAATTAATTGAGTTTGGCTGGGAGGTGTTAATGCATCCGCCGTATAGTCCTGACCTTGCACCTTCAGATTACCACCTGTTTCGGTCTCTTCAGAATTCTTTATGCAATGTTAGGTTAACATCACGAGAGGACTGCCAAATCTACTTGTCGCGGTATTTTGATGAGAAGTCCCAAAATTTTTGTAGCAATGGGATCATGTCCCTACCTACAAGATGGCAAAAGGTTATCGAACAAAATGGTACATACATACTTTAGTTAAATTTAAATAAACTATATTAAAAAATGTTTTGAATTATCTTAAAAAATGCGGAGAAACTTTTTCCCCAACCTATAAACACCCAGACCCGAAACAAATATTATGTAGGCCGCATTTGTTTCAGTGCGGGGAACGATCTTTTTTGCAAGTTAAAAATTATAGTCCAAAGAACCACGTCTATTTATTAACATACAAATTTTATTAACATAAATATTTTTATAATGGTTCATTAATGGAAAAATCCCAATAGAACCAGAGATAAAGGATTTTACACCGTTTTCTCTGAAAGCTCCTGATCCAGGAATCTAACCCAGGACCCCAGCGTAGTCGTTAAGAGAACAGGCTGAATATCATCCGTTTTCGTATAATTCCGCGCGGACTCCACCGGCTATTCGACACAAGGCAGTGCCATCACTAGTGGAGTACGGGACACTGGTACGCCTACCAGTTCGGGGTCTTAAATCCATGGGGCGATGGACTTTTCGTAGTTCACCACCTGGAGTTCCCTGTTAGGATGGCAGATGCTACGTTACTTCACGATTAAGGAATTAAACCGTTAACTCTGATAGACCCCGACCACAGGACCTCCAGCAGTAGTAGTGGCCTGCTTCCACTAGGCTACTGATGCGGTTGGTGGTACTGTTCGCCTGGGATGGATAGGCATGGGGGAGCAGAGCCTCAAACCTACAATAACTCTGAACAAGTTACATAATGCTTTCGCAGGCATCGCGGCAAGGTCAAGTGAGACAATTAGCTCAGCCCTGAATCGGTTGTCCCTAACTGCGTTTATTGTTTTAAAAATAACGTGTTTTTTTATATAATGTAGACTATGTAAAAAAATGGGTCTGGTTTTTGTTTCTTTATTATTAACTTTGTTTTCTACGATTGTGTAACTGAAAGATGTATTATTTGTATGTCTCTCTGTTCTTCTGTCCCTCAATTTTTCTTCAAAGCTTCTGAGTCGATTGAGCCATTTAGTAGATACAGAGCTCGTGCCATGAAGTCTAATTACGATTTAATATAGGTGCTACCAACATTTTATCTCAATTGTCTTATATGACAGCCAGCGTGTGTTTTCCAATCGAGACTGGACTGAAGACAGAATCAGAATGAAAAGGGGAAATGAGACATTCTACTGATATACTTTTTACATTAGTTTATTACATTTAGTTTTATCTTAGTGATATTCTTGACTTTACATATATTTTTTATCTTGTTTGACATGTATATCAATTGTTGTTCACTTTAATTTATTTTGATTGTTTTTTGACGTGTCATAAGAGGTGCCTGTCACTGTCCTAAATAAATAAATGAGTTTCTGATTCTGATTCTGAATCGGTGAGGTTTAGATCCGAAAGACCAACAAGGGGGAAGGAAGGCAGCTTTTTTTATGTAACGAAAGTTGTAAACAAGCATGCAGTTCACATTGATGTTAAGTGTTGACTGCAGCTTATAGACATCCACACAAAGACCAAAGGTCAAAATGCAGATGCGTTACCACTCCTGAGACCTAAGATGTTATGCCTTTGTGCCGGACATCAGAGGGCCGTATATTACCACCTGACCGGAACACGATATTGCGGAACACTACCATTTAGCGGCAAGTATATTAGGTAATGTGGTGGTGCCTACGCCCCTCCGACACTTTAGCTCTACCACCAGTACAAACTGCTAACTTTGGGCCCCATAAGAATGTTCAAGGCCGCGCATAGCGCAACAGAGATACTTATGTTCAGCGTTTCCTTGTACCGTATATTATACTGAAATGTGAAAGGTATAGGTCCAACATGAGGCAATTGGTTGATGAGGGTGGCCCTGAACCGTTACTGGTGCATATTATTATCCTTGGAGAAGGCTTTTGTATAGCAGTAGGCATCTTTCAACTGAAATGAAGGCAGTGACGAATGTTGTTTTTTGTAAGTAATGCCCTGTCTTCGTCTGATATTTTTATCCATTAGTGTGCTAAACCTTCCTATTTTGTGTAACGGTGTAAAATTCTTTACCTCTGGTTCTATTGGGATTTCTGCATTTTCTGGAAGCTTTCCATTACCTCGAAGATTGGTAATATGCCCGGCGGTGTCAATAGGCTCGCCACCTGTCACATGGGGCAAAACGTAACCGGGGAATAGTTGGTATTTTCATAAAACGTAACTTCACGCCTGTAATCCCTGAAGGGGTAGGCAAAGGTAAGTGCATCCATTCAAGCATACATGCAAACACCCACGATTCGCCGGTTACGTTTTTGGCCCATATAACAGGTAGCGAACCTGTTGACATTTCAGGGCACATTACCAAACTTCGAACTACTGGGGAATTTCCAGAAAATGGAAAAATCTCAATAGAACCAGAGATAAAGGACTTTACACCATGTATGTATGTATCTTCACGGCAGGTCCCTAACGGGGTAGGCAGAGACTGTAGAGCGCCAGATATCTCGGTCCTGACAAACCTCTCGTGCCCCGTCTACCTTCATCACTCTCTTCATACATGCACGCCGATTCCTAAGACTTTTGACCCCACCATCAGACAGAACTCGACCTATTTGGTCATGATAGGTCAGTCTTGGTCTTCTTGCGCCTCTGCAACCATCCACATTCGCATAGTATATCTGTTTAGTCATTCGCTCATTCGACATTCTTTCTATATGCCCGAAACATCGGAGCATTCCTTTTTTCATTGTGTTACCGAAGGAGTTAAATACAGGTAATTTCATGTATGCTTGAATACATGCATTTTACCTCTACCTATTCCTTCGGGGACTACAAGCGTGGAGTTACATTGAAGAATTTAATTTCTTGTTATTTTTTTTTATGTAATGGAAGTGGCAAACAAGCATACAGTTCACATTGATGTTAAGTGATGACTGCAGCCTATAGACATCCACACAGAGACCAAGATCAAAATGCAGATGCGTTACCCTAAGACCTAAGGTGTTATGCCTCTATGCCGGAAATTACAGGGCCGTACATTACCACCTTACCCGAACACGATAGTGCTGAACACTACCATTTAGCGGCAAGTATATTAGGTAATGCGGTGGTGCCTACGCCCGCGAGCTCCGTCACTAGAGCTCTACCACCAGTAAATATATTTATTAGTTATAGTTTTATTGTTTATTTATAACCCTATTACCTGTCTTATTTTGTTACATTATTACAGTTTTACAGCCATAGTATTTATCGCAGCAGCTTCCTTAATTTAAATTAATTAGACAAAACGATGCCTTAAGGTATAGCAGTACAATATTCTGGCTGTAATGAAACTCGAGTAGATGCGAATCTTACGGTAATGATATTTGCAGGTTCGCGAAACGTTAGGTACGGTACACAATTATTTTAACAGCATACGAATATAGAATGATATATGTAAAGGGGAAAAGAGACATTCTACTGATATACTTTTTACATTAGTTTATGACATTTAGTTTTATCTTAGTGATATTCTTGACTTTACATATATTTTTTATCTTGTTTGACATGTATATCAATTGTTATCCGCTTTAATTTATTTTGTTTGTTTTTGACGTGTCATAAGAGGTGCCTGTCACCCTAAATGAATAAATGAGTTTCTGATTCTGATTCTGATTCAATAACATTCAAAGCCTGGGAGAAGTTAAATGTTAAAATTGTATGACAAGTTTAATCATCAAAACGCCTCGTGAGTATTTTTCAAAAAGAAAAAAATTCAAAGGATACAGTTATTGTAGTTTTCGCATTTACTTAATAAAAAAAAAATCCGTTTATTATAGCCTAAATCAATTGCAACCATTCTACTTAAAATACCAATTCCTTGTCATAATTAACCCCTAAGCAGAACCTACAGCTTAACCACCAATATACGAGCGACATGTCATACTCGTAAAATGCCATTTAATATCACACTCATCAAGACACTATTCACACCTATTAATGCTTTAGTCTATAGGACTACGAGACTTAACTCCACTAAACTACGTTTCATATTTATGCACTTTTTTAATACACCTTTGTGGGGGACAAATCGGCTCACGCCAAAATGAGAACACAAGTCTGCATCGATGAACGAGTGGACTGTATATTTTTGAATTCTTCAATGGTCTTTCTATTCTAACTTAATCACTAGCTTACTTCACTACGTATTAGCCAACTAGCGAACCAGGGGGTCTGGTACTATTCTATACACTCACTTGACTGGCAATACCTTCACGGTCTGAAAGCACTTTTCTTGCTGAGAATCGAACGAGGACAAATTTGCACCGAAATGTGTCGAATTTTATTTGCTTCCAAACCGTCTCCCTCCATGCAGACTTTCCGTGACACGCCCCAAACACGGAAAGTCCCGAAGGTCTGGGTCAACAGAGATAGGACTCTAAAAGGCTGCCTATACGGTCTAAATTACAACAACCAACATACGTCTCTGCCGACCCATCTTTGCCTTGCTACAATACATACACAATATTTCTTTATTTATCAAAATTTCTTATACAAAACTTATTCGAACTTAATGCTAATTCTATACATTACTAAAGTGTCTACTTGTTAGAAATACATAATTTTTTAGGGGCTCTGTCATGCTTTATTACCTATGACACGATTAAATATCGCTAGCCAAACCTAAAACCAACTTAAAGCCGAAAACGGCATCTGCCTATCCCCTTTACTTTACGAGTGAGAGACAATTTTGTTATCAAGCAAGATTAGGTACATTCGCATTATCCTTACTTCGAGTTAACTTACACATTTTCCAAATATACTTCCCTGAGGGGGCAACAAAAATACATCTCGTACATAACTCTCAGCTCGGTACCTTTCTTATTTACGAAAGTACAGCGACTTTCACTTCTCTCTTCATACAAAACATCGTATTAAACATCAGCTGTGATCACATAATAAATCGAAACTACCTACATACAAGTTAAGATTTCTAATCGGAATACTCCATACAAGCTGTGTTACAATTTCTTAATTTTCTTAACTTTCTACGCGCGGTACACCGTCGTTAACCCGTGTACACTCTCAGGCCAGCTTGTGTGTGGTAAATATGTAACAAAATACCTAAGTTAGTTATTTAGGTGAACACTCCATCTCTTAGTAACGTACATTGAAGCGAGCTTTGCCAGCTGATAACTACTCATATGCCTATGCCATGCGTGGGGGTGGTCGTGAATATGCATAATCAGTCATTATTACGCCGAGCTCCGCCACTGAATGAGCTCTAAAAAAGTGCGCCGCGTATTTACGCTTCCTCCGCGTCGCCTCCCCGCACTTCACCCCCGCCCCCGCAGGCGGATCAGGTGCTCTGTCGGCCACCTCTCCGTGGACGACCCTCTCGACCAAACGAAAATACCTACTCTAAACAAAACAGAAAACAGAAAAACATTCATTCCGGTTCGAGCGGTGTAACCGAGCGGACGTGTTCACTCGGCTGCATCCTTGTGCTTGCCATAAGCACTCAGTTCGCGCGTTTTTTGCACTCCGCACCAACCGTTCTTCTAACGGTTTTTGGCCTTAGAGGCACGCGCCAATTTTGTGGCGCGTTTAATTTCGGAAGTGAATAGTTTAGTTATAGAACCATTTAAAGCCTGTGTTCGTGTTTCGTGTTCCAGGATGAAGAGGGGCTCTGAGAGCCCCACCTTCACAACTTCCAAGGTCCGTGTCGCTGAGGACAGCGACATGGCCGATATGGAGAGCCCCGTGTCGCCCCCCATCCCCGAACAACGACCGCCGCGGCCCAATGGGGGGCTGCCTGAATGGATAACCATATCGAGGCGTCGTGCAGCCCGACCACAACAGCAGCGAGGGCCAAGGCCAGTGACCATGGCCAACGTATTCGAGAAACTCCCGGTGCACGAGCCATCGGGAGAAAAGGTAACGGCCCCGCCCTCTCAGGCGAGGCCGACTCCAATTATTATATCTAGGAATTCGGCTTTCGAATTCCAGACGTGCCGCGCGGCCCTTATCAAGGCCAAAGTTGAAAATTTCAACTTTAAGATGCAGCCTATGACCGCCCAACTGTCCCTTAGGACAAAAGCCGCCAAGGACGAGGCACTTACAGTACTGAGGGAATTGAACCTTCAATTCCACTCTTACACGGACCGTGCGGACAGGCCGCACGTATCAGTAATAGCTGGGCTATGCTACACGTCGTGTGAGGAGCTAGCCAATGCCCTCTCAAAATTAGGCTTTAGCCCACTTAAAGTGGCCAAGTTCCGTGGGGATGAGGAGGCGAATGTCCCCAGATTCCAGGTAACCCTCCCGAAGGACGCTGATATTAGCGCCTTCAGGAAGGTGACCGTTATCTTAGACCAAAAGGTACGTATATACAAGTACCGTAATAATAATCAATATGGCACCATGTGTTCCAGGTGCCAAACGTTCGGCCACGCCGAACGAAACTGCAACCGTCCGGTAAGGTGCGTCAAGTGCCCCTTATCACACCTTACGGCGGAGTGCACAAAGGCACCGGACGCTCCAGTTGCGTGCTGCAACTGCGGCGGCGAGCATGCGGCATCGTATAGACAATGCCCGCAGCGCCAGGCATACCTAGCAGCGGTGCAGGAGCGCAGGGAGCGCTTCCAGCGCCCCCTCACATTAAAACACACCCCAGCCAAGGCTCGCCAGTTCACCTCGAACTTGGCAAACGGCCGCGGATGGGCAAACGTCGCAGGCGCTGCCCCAAATAATTATGGCCCTCAGCCACAGGGCCTTAAGCCAAACCCGCCTCCTCAAGGCCAAAATAAAAATTTTAATTTAAACTCTAACAAATTCCCCGGCCTTAAGCCCACTGGCCCGATCCCCGACTTCGTTGGCCCCTCCACCCATCAGGGCCCTGCCCCCTCACGCCCCACAGCACCTGAGACGGACGACCTCCTCTCAATAGAAGAAACTTTAAAAGTCATTAAACTTGCAGGGCAGATCCGGCCGCTGCTACGACGATCAATGTCGCTCGAGGAGCAGCTGCTCATCGTGCTGCAGTTCACCAGCGTTCACCAGTGAAGAGGACGCCGGGACGCCTTCAAGCAACGCGGCCCCCAGGACGAGGGCCGCGTCACTTAATATTAACGGTATGAAATGTAGAAAACGAGAACTCACAAACATGTTAGGTACACACCACATCGACATAGCATTCATACAAGAGACACACCTCAAACCCCATGATAGATTTAATATTCAAGGCTACTCCTGCTACAGAAGAGACAGGGTCACTGCGACCCGGGCCTCAGGCGGAGTAGCCATCTTGATTAAAAACGACATCCCACACCACCTCCTACCGCCGGTGGATCACGAGGTGTGTGAGATGGTCGCAATAAAACTTGAATCCCAATATAGACAACCCGCAATTACTTTAGTTAGCTTCTATTGTCCCAAACAAGACAATAGAATCACTACTGCGATAGGGAAAGCTCTATCCCTAGGCACTAAAGTTATCTGTTCCGGCGACTTTAACGCAAGACACAGACATTGGGATTGTACCAGGGCCAATTCCAATGGTGTACGCATCTTCAACCATTTCTCGGGTCATGACTATGACATACTGATCCCTGATAAAGCGACCCATCTCCCCAGTAATCCCCGGCATACAGCCGCTAAACTACAACTCACGCTAGCAAAAAACATAACGAACATTACAGACATAACGACCTTAGACCTAGAATATATCTCCGATCATTGTCCAGTCACCTTTGATATCAACTCCCCACCGATACGCCTCTCCCGTCCCATTTTTAAATACGGGGAGGCAGACTGGGACAAATTTAAATTACAAATAAATTACACCCTCCCGTCTCCCGGGTCCCTGGTACTCAATCAAACGGAGCATGTAGACGATGCCATAAACACACTGACAGACTGCATTACCACCGCTAGAGCAAACTGCGTCCCATTACTAAAACCAAAACACATACAAAAACTGCCTGGCCACATCACCCGGTTAATAAAACTAAAAAATAAATTCCGACACCTCAGGCAAAGGCTACACACCACAAGATTTAATTACGTGATTAATTCACTACAAAACGAAATAGAATTTAAAATAAAATCACTTGCCAGCAGTGAGTGGAATAATAAAGTAGAAAAACTTAATACCAAAGATAACACTCTCTGGCAATTCGCGAACCGTATAAAAACCACCCACACACCCCTGCCTTGCTTCAACACACCAAACGGGCCGGCCCTATCGGATGCGGAGAAGGCAGAGGCGCTAGGGACTAACTACGAAAGTCAACATCGCTTGACCACTGGGTACCGCGACCCTGACATAGACACAATAGTGCTAAATTCGAATAGCCAACTAAATCACATGCACGGACCCCCCGCCCCCCTGCCAGTTTACGCACGCGAAGTTAGAAACATCATCAGACGCACTAAGGCCCGTAAGGCCCCAGGTCATGATGACATACAAAACATTTTATTAAAACACTTACCATCAAAGGCTATCGATTACTTAGCTAACATATACACTGCTTGTTTTAGATTAACTTACTTCCCCATGACCTGGAAAATAGCAATCATATTCCCAATCCACAAGCCGGGCAAAGACCCGACTTTACCGGCCAACTACAGGCCTATCAGTCTTTTATGTACTATGAGTAAAATTCTGGAAAATCTAATCCACAACAGAATATACTCATATATCGAAGATAGCCTACCTGACGAACAATTTGGGTTCCGAAGGTCACACGCTACAACACACCAACTGGCTAGGGTGGTCGAGCACGTCCAACTCTCGGCTAACAGAAGTCACAAGACTGGTATGGTACTACTAGACCTAGAAAAGGCCTTCGATACCGTATGGCACGAGGGCCTAATCCATAAATTAGTCCTGGCAGATATTCCTTATGAATACTGTCAGCTAATAAAATCATTCTTAACTGGTAGAGTCATTAAAGTTAAAGTTAAAAATGTAATCTCACCCCCCCACCCCGTGGTGGCGGGCGTGCCCCAGGGATCTATATTATCCCCGAAATTATTTGCTATTTATATTAATGACATACCAAAACCCCCCGGCACTGTCCTGGCCCTCTATGCCGACGACACTGCCTACCTAGCTTCGGGGTCAAAACATAACCGTATAACTAACCAATTAAATAAAGCCCTCCACTCTGCCACTATTTATTTCAAAAAGTGGAAACTTAAAATTAACGAAAATAAGACCGAAGCTATACTTTTTACTAAGAGCATCAGGAACCCCAATAGCATCCCAAACATCAACATTAACGGACAGACAATAGAGTGGAAGCGCCAGGTCAAGTACCTGGGACTAACACTCGATCACACACTTTCGTGGATCCATCATGTAAACATGACAAGGTCAAAAGCACTCGCCGGTATGGGTGCTTTAAGACCTCTTTTCAGTAGAAATTCCGGTCTCTCTATTCATAATAAACGTATACTATACCAGTCATACATTCGCCCTATCATAACATACGCGTGTCCGGTATGGAACAACGCCGATAATTCACAAATAAATAGATTACAAACAATACAAAACAAAGCAATACGCATCATATACCGGACGCACCCGCGAACAAATCTAAAACGTTTACATAAGCAACACGGCTTTCCGCCACTCAACAAATATATACATAAAGCGTCCGCTGTCTTCTACAGAGCGCTATTACACATCAGTAAAGGGAAAGGCAACCCAGCACTCCGGGAAACGTGCAAAAAACGACACCTCGCAGAGTACTGCCTATCCCTTGCGCGTTACAAACACCCGCTCCCACATCACAAATTTATTACTCTATCAGAACATTAACCCGACACTCACCGGGTACACGAGTTCATCGTTAAAACTAGAATAAACATAGTCTATGTACAACCAACGTGTAGTTGGTTTATGTATAAGCAATTTAACAATAAAAATTACTATAAGTTTATTAAGAACATATAAGTTTGTATAATTGGTAGGCAGGGATGTTTTATTTTCATCTGTAAATATCATTTCCCCCACCATCCCCGCACCTAACCCCCACCCCTCCCCCGTACCCCTCCATATGTCTTTAGACATCCTCCCCTGCCTCCTACCAATTACCTTATCATCTATTGCTATTAATAGCAATTCCCTTCATCTTCATCTGTACATATCATTTTCATCTCTTTTCTAGTCATAGGTTAAGCTCAACGCTCCAAGCTAGGTTTTCCTATGTTTTCCTAGCACATAAATAAATAACTTTATATAGCTTCCTCTTTATAACCGCGAAATAACTTTATATAATTTAACTTGCAATAAATAGGGTCGTAGGATTAAGTATTCTTATACCTAAATAATAAGTCAAATTGTCATTAGTTAAGCTATTCTTAAGTAATGATTTGTACATACTAATTATCTAAATAAAGAAAAAAAAAAAAAAAAAAAAAAAAAAAAAAAAAAAAAAAAATACCTACTCTCTCAAATCTAATCTTTCATATGGCAATCGCTTGATAACAACTTTCTTATCATTGTGTTCAAATATTACACGTCTACTACGAGAACCTAACAAGTTATATCGAGTTTAATTTGCCTCTGCATCCCTCCTACGGAGGCCTCTGTCGGTCATTACAAGCTTCACTAACTTTACTTATTTTATTATGGAAACAAGACGCCTATTGATTCTATCCTTTACAACCTTGAAATATTGAATTGGTAATAACTTGAATTTGAATGAATGACGCGATGAAATGAACCTTATTGCGCTTAAACTAACCCTTGTACTGAACTCTATCGGGCTTCAACGCTCTACTCAGCTACTTCTCATCTGATATTTGCCTTAAAGTATTTAATTTCTTGCGTAAATGAATAAATTTATAGAGACAGCCCTATTACCTGCCTTATCGTGTTACATTATTTCAATTTTATAGTAGCTATAGTATTTATCGCAGCAGCTTCCTTAATTTAAACTAATTGCACACTTAACGATGCCTTTGGAAATATCAGTGGAATACTCCGGCTGTAATGAAACTCGGAGAGATGCGAATGTTGTTACGTTAATGATATTTGCAGGTTCGCGAAACGTAATTACTTCAAGAGCTAAGTTGCCTTTGTATATACTCGTAATATTGGCGGAAATAATATTTTAGATAGTAAACTATTGATTAGCTCAATCGGTCTTTATACTGACAAATCACGTTTGTACCTTCGCATGCATTTTCCTACATGTATGTCCCAGTATTCACCCCTGAGGCATCATAACATAACATAACATCATGATCATTATTTCAACCAAAAGGTGTCAACTGCTGAACAAAGGCCTCTCCCCAAAAATTGCCACAACGAACCGTCTTGGGCCACCCTCATCCAGCGATTGCCCGCGACCTTCAGCAGGCCGTCGGTCCATTTTGTGGGCATGCCTACGCTTCATTTTCCGGTACGCGGACGCCACTCAAGAACTCTTCTGGCTCAATGGCCGTCAGTTCTGTTCTTCGAGCTATGTGACCTGCCCACTGAACTTTGCAATACCGCCAACATGTTTTTTGACCTACCAATGGTTGACTGGCAGAGAGCACTTTAAGCTTTAAGTCCGCCATTTGTGACGATGTTTTATTGATGCAATAAAGAATAAATAAATAAATAAAGTTTAGTTCTTATGAGGATCTCCTCATTTCCGATTCAAACACTCTCCATTGCTCTCTGAGCGACCTTGAACCTTCTTATGAGGCCCATGGTGAGCGACCACGTTTCTGTCCCATATTTAATCACTGGTAACACACACTGGTCTGAGACCTTTTCTTGAGACACTGTGGTAAGTCAGACGAGAAGATAAGATATACTGGTGGTAGAGCTCCAGTGACGGCGCTCACGGGCACCACCCCATACGCGCACCTAATATACTTGCCGCTAAATAGTAGTGTTTAGCACTATCGTGTTCCAGTCAGTGGTATCGTAAAGTCCCGAACGCTGCTTAGCCGAGTTGGATTCGGCGATTGATCTCTGAAGTAACATTTTTTTTTTATGTAAGGAAGGTGGCAAACAAGCTTGCAGCTCACATTGATGTTAGTGATGACTGCAGCCTATAATAAATAATAATAATGGCAACCCATTATACGTCCCTCTGCTGGGCTCCAGTCTCTCCCCTTTTTGGGAGGAGGCCTGGAGCTTACTCCACCACGCTGCTCCAATGCGGATTGGTGAAGATACGGGTTAGTGGCTGACCCGCTTTCGAATGATTTCAAACCGCCCATAAGGCATTCGACAAGGTTTAACGACTGCTATCTATCGATAGCAACCGGGACCGACGGCTTGACGTGTCCTCCGAAGCACGGAAACGCGCATTTTAATTTGCCACTAGCGGTCATCCATCACACACACGACCGCGCCCGTAATGTTTAGCCGAGTAGGTCGCCTATGATCTACACCAGCCGCGGGGCCATGCGCGCTTCACATTCGCATATTTTATGTGCATAATAAGCTTAGGTCAAAATGCAGATGCGTTGGCACCCCTAACACCTAAGGTGTCATGTCTCTGTGATAGTTATAGCGGGTCCACACATTAACATCTTACTGGAACATGATAGTGCCGAACACTACCATTTAGCGATAGAGAGGTTAGGTAATGTAAACATGTTACACTGTATCTTATCGTACCCATAACAAATCACTAACTATCCAACAAATACCAATCATGTGTAAACCGATGCACTGGTATTTAGCAGTAGACTTGCTGATGCTATTTGAATATTGAAATCTAACTGAAGTAGTCAAGGTAGGTTTTTGCTTAACTATTAAGCTTGTAATCGGAATAGCTGATGCAGCTAAATTCTGATGTAGTTGAAGGGAATGTAACCAATATTTGAAACGATTGGGAATTGAATTTTTTGAAGAAGTACTTTGTAAAGATGAGTGATCGGGACGTGACGACCACCCACTAGTAAAAGAATTTTCTTCTTCTGAAAGAGAATAATTCCACTAGTGTAGTCAGTCAACCGAACAATGGCGGTCAAACCTTTCCAGTGGGGCGGTAGTAAGTGCCATAACGCAAGATGGGCAGCAGCGTCTTGCGATAATTCAGTGGCGGGTGGCGATTATGGCATATTCGCCTTATGGGGAGGCTTTGATCAAGCAGTGGACGTATTTCTGCTTATATGATGATGATGATGAATGACAAATGATGATCAAGAATGTCAGTAAATGTATAGCAAAGGATAATCACTTCACTTTCGAAAGTAGGTCTTACTGGTGGTAGAGCTCCAGTGATGGAGCTCGCGGGCGCAGGCACCACCGCATTACCTTATATACTTGCCGCTAAATGGTAGTGTTCAGCACTATCGTGGTCTGGTGAGGTGTTCATGTACGGCCCTGTAATTTCCGGCACAGCATTACACCTCAGGCCACAGGAGTGGTCACGCATCTGCATTTCGATCTTGGTCTTTGTGTGGTTGTCTATAGGCAGTCATCACTTAACATCAATGTGAACTGCATGCTTGTTTGCCAGTTCCATTACTTAAAAAAAAACATCTGATTCTGTTTATTCGATCCAGTTAACAATTTACAGTAAAATCAGTTGAATATCTAAAGCTCCGTAAAAGCAATAACCGAGTAGCGCCCATACAGCTCGTTATTTCTGTGGCTTTGTCGACGCAAAAGCTTATTCTGCAAAAAAATATACGCTGACTAACAAACTCTGTGAATGTCATGATATAACAGTGATTTATTTGTATTTTAATGACTGTCTACAGTAGTGGTAGTAGTAGGGGACCCCAGGCTGCTATTTTTATATTTACTTAAGCGCATTAGACTAAGATATGGGAGATACCTTGCCCTGTTGGTTACCTCCACTAAATCTAAAATTTGTATATAGAGACGCGCCCCCCTGTTAGGGTAAATTCATGTATTCAAGTACCTATCTATACACGCAAACACACACAATTCGCCGGTTACGTTTTTAACTGGTGGTGAGCCTGTTCATATCTCTGAGCACATTTACCAAACTCCGAGGTACCTACAGGGAAACTTCTAGAAAAAGGTAAAATCGTAGTAGTAATGGCCTTCTAGGTTACGTACTAAGGCAGTTAAAAAGAAGAAATAATGTGTTTTCGCATAGAACGCCTTGTTAGATATTTTCTATTCACCGTTTCCGAATCTATGTAAGAAGAAGTACGAGGCGCGAAGTAAGAAGGCGAATTTTGTGAATATTAGACTTATTTAGCTAGTAGTGCTCTGGAACTGATAGCTAAGAAAGTCGCTACGATCTTACTCATCTTCCAAATCGTCTGTATTTTGGATAGGAGCTTTGTTTGGGTACATTTTACATCCTCTTAGAATATCTGACACGCTCTCGACCTATGACGTTGATGCCGCTCCCTTGAGGATGAGGATGTAAAATGAACCCAATCAAAGCTCCCATTCAAAATTCTGACGATTTGGATGCGAGACAAGCTCGTGGAGGAAGCCCTAAGTGTTTGGCCCTTTATGGAAATCTTAGATTTGGTGGAGGCACTGAACAGGGTGCAAGGTATCTTCTATATCTTAATCGGATGGGCTGGAGTAAATTCAGAAATCCTCTCTCTGGGTCCCCAGTGAGGTAAAATATTTTTGGGACGATTTAGTTGGTCCAGCCGTGTGTGAAGACCACTTGATCTGAGAGTCACGGATTGGAACCCCGAACGCGGACAAATATTAGTATTATTTAGGGTTCCGTACCCATCGGTCACTACAGGACTCCGCTGCTTTATATCTATGTGCACACCCTAATTCAGGCCTCAAATTGGATGTCAGGAATCTGCTGGGTGGCGGTGCGAAGCCTAAACCAATTGGTATTGTTTTTGTGATAGTAATTGTAGGGCTATAACGTTCCAACTAAATAAATCCAGATGGGTTTCCCCACTTGAGGCCTAAGCTATCATGTCGCTCTACCGAAATATTTAGGGCTGTACATAACCACCTGATCGGAACACGAGAGCGCGGCCATTTAGAGGCAAAAATAAACTACGTGGTCTACACTCTCGAGCAGTTGATAGAGATACGGTCAGCGTAGCAGGTGACTGGTAAATATTGATTAGATAAAGTTTACAATCCATCTTTCTAACACAGAGGTTCCCAAACTATTTTTCTTGTAGACCCCTTTCAATTATTTTCTGATTTCGGTGGACGTTGCTAACATTTATATCACTTGCCCATATATCCCATTTTTATTTACGAATATACGTAGTCCCCATAGAGTCTCCCATAGACCCCAGGAGGTCTATATGGACCACTTTGGGAATCACTGTTCTACCACTTATTTTCATTTCTATACAGTTACACGATAAATCCACCACCACCACCTATACTTCTAACCTATACTTCCACCTATACTTACCAAAACGGGCACGACTTTCAGTAATGAAGAATACGACAAAGAAGAAGATAGGATAAAAGTTTCAATTTCCCTAATGTACAGATTTTGGAGGTCATCAACCCGACGTAAAGAACCGAATCGTATTCATAAATCGCGCACATTTACATACAAAAATAACGTGTATCTGATGAATTATCTTTATTCCTTGAGGGATTTTATTCTAAGTTCTTTGGAAGATATATGAAAAGGAACAGATGGTACGTTAAGGCGATATGTTTTTTATTATACCTACTTGCCATCCGCCCCGGCTTTGCGTGGTTGCAATGTAGATTGTTTTATGTATTAAAAGTGGAAAACAAGCGTGCAACTCACATTGATATTAAGTGATAACTGCAGCCTATAGACACCCACGCAATGACCAGTGGTCAAAATGCAGATGCGCTGCCACTCCTGAGGCATTAGGTGTTACGCCTCTGTGCCGGAAATTACAGAGCCGTACATTACCACCTGACCGGAACAGGATAGTGCTGAACACTACCATTTAGCGGCAAGTATATTAGGTAATGCGGTGGTGTCTACGCCCGCGAGCTCCGTCTCTGGAGCCCTACCACCAGTAGCTCTGCTCTTCCCGTTACATTAGCTAATTTAAGTTTGGAATAGTAGTAGGCTTCAGATGTAAATAAACTATTATCTACAAAGAACTGTTACAATATAAAAAAACAAAAGGAGTAAGTAATAACAAGAAAGTTAGATATTAAACTTACTGGTAACCTAAAGTTTAGAAGATTTGTGTTTGTTTGTTTGTGGATGGCAGTGAAGACTGTACACACCGGGAAAATAGTATCAAAAATACAATAATTATATTTATTTCCACGAATGTTAGGTCGATTGAGGAAGTTGCCACTTCGGAGCCAAGAGTATCCTTGATGCAGCGCCCTTGGCTCTCTCATGCCCCGGGCCGAGCTCGGTCGTTCACCTTATATCGATTGTTACTCAGTGGGGTACCAAAGATGATGAGGCAGATGTGACAAACGCTGTATTCTTCTTTTTCTAGCTACAGATTATTAAAAAAAATGAATAATTTCAAAAAGCGGCCTTCAGGCACATTTAGTGGTATTCTTAAGGCATCATTGTCTTCATATTTTTGTGTAGTATGTTAGGTAATCGCATTATCACCCCACGATTACGCGAACGATTGCAACTAAAAACGGTACCCCGCTTTTGAATACTAGAGAAATGTTAGTCATAGTTTTTGAGCAGTAAGTAAGTTGGCAAGTTGGAGCTAAGAGCATCCTTGAGGCAGCGCCCTTGGCTCCCCATGGCCTGGGCTGAGTGCGGTCGTTCACCGCGTATCGATTGTGGGGTGCCAAAGATTATTACACAGACGATGCAGTCTACTTTTATAGTTATAGATTACTGAAACTTATGAATACTAAAAATAAATTATTGTAGATTTAACGTTGCTTCTAAGTGAGAATGTCGTGATTACTGGAGTATGTTTCATTTGTCTTAATAAGATTCATATATTTGAGCACCGAAGAAGTCCATAAGAAGAAACGGCCAAGCTAGACTGAAATCTTGGGGTACCGCCATTGATCGTGACCTCAGTGAGGTACCAACAATCAAAAGACAGAAAAATTGAAAAATAAGTAAAGTGCACGGTCTTTGGCATGGTAGAAAAGCTTAGTTTAAATTAAAACACATACACTTACAAACAAAACCAACCAACAATGTATCCGAAAACTAGTTTTATTTCGATCAACATTGTATTGTTTTATTGCAATATCCTAAGAGTGCTGAAATGCGCTGCAATGAGCTAGTACATATTCGAAACGGTGAAACACAAATCTATATTTCAATTTTGAATACTAAAACTCACGGCGACAAAAGGTAGCTAGGTATAAAAGTACGCGAATCAACAGTCTCTGCGCAATGACCTAATTTAGTAGCCGCAGATAATATGTATTGTTGGTCCATGCACCTTTACGCGTTTATCCCCTTTATTGCACGGCTTAGCTATATTAAGCTCCGAGGATTGTACTCTTACGATTGTGATTCCATATGCTTCCGTAAAACTAATCTCATATATATCAATCTAATGAATGAGATTAGTTTTACGGAAAGGACCCTGCCTTCGAAATTGATGGTAGAATTTATGTTGAAAGGTTTCTTGTAGAAGATTTATATGCAGGTATGTATAAAAGTTTGTGGCGCTGGGACGTGACGACCCCACTAGCGGAAGAATTTTCTTCTATTGGAATAGAATTCTTCCACTAGTGCAATCAGTCGACAATGGCGGTCAAACCATTCCATTAGGGCGGCATTTTTACTGGTGGTAGAGCTCTAGTGACGGAGCTCGCGGGCGGAGGCACCACCGCATTACCTAATTTACTTGTCGCTAAATGGTAGTATTCGGCACTATCGTGTTCCAGTCAGGTGGTTATGTGCGGCCCTATAATTTCCGGCATAGAGGCATAACACCTTAGGCCTCAGAAGTGGTAACGCATCTGCATTTTGACCTTGGTCTTTGTGTGGGTGTCTATAGGCTGCAATCATCACTTAACATCAATGTTAACTGAATGCTTGTTTGCCACTTCCATTACATAAAGAAGATACTCCTGGTACATATAAGGTTCCGATTTTGATCCCTGGGTCAGAGAGTAATATTGGGGCAGGGCTTAGACAAAAATCGATTTATGAAATTTTTCAGCACACAGACAAAATAAATTTATGTATCGACATTTTTTTAAACTACAACCGGTTCTGAGTATATTTTATTTAATTAAAAAACCATTGAATGACAAAGAATTGTTTAATATTGCTTGTGTCGTGTCCAGTTACATAAGAAAAAAATAAAATGTCTGTGTATGTAAATTGAAATATAATCAAAAACATCATCACCCAAATACAAAAAAAATAATAAAAAGATTCATTATCTAAAAAAAAAAAAAAATTGACACTGACACAAAATATTTTGTAACCCAGTCTACGTAAAATAAGAACAAGAAGTCAGTATAATTATTGTTTTAACGACCCACCAATGGTCCAAGAGCTTGTGAACCCTTCAAGTATCGGAACGCTTGTAAGCCTAGAAAGTTTTGTAGGAATGAGTCAAAATATGCTAAGTACGATAACCATCGCCTGGCAAGGATCAGCCCGTCGAGTTTATCTGGATTTCTGATGAGAAAAGTTACTTTCATGTTTTACATCTGGCAGCCACAGTCTTGCGACGATAATAATTGAGAATAATTGTTGCGTCTTTTTTTAAATTAAATTACGCATATTGCCAGTGTTTTTACTGGTGGTAGATCTCCAGTGACGGAGCTCGCGGGCGTAGGCACCACCGCATTACCTAATATACTTGCCGCTAAATGGTAGTGTTCAGCACTATCGTGTTCCGGTCAGGTGGTAATGTACGGCCCTGTAATTTCCGGCACAGAGGCGTAATACCTTAGGCCTCAGGAGTGGTAACGCATCTGCATTTTGACCTTGGTCTTTGTGTGGGTGTCTATAGGCTGCAGTCATCACTTAACATCAATGTGATCTGCATGCTTGTTTGCCACATCCGTTACATAAAAAAAAAAAAAAAAGTGTCAAGTAAAACGATATTTCGTATTTATTTAAGCAGCGTAAAAGTTAGTATAATATAGTCAGTCAATGACTTATTAAGTATGTCAGTCAAGTGAGATACAGTCAAGTTATTCGAGTAAAGCGATTGCTACTTTACCAGAACATTTACAATGAAGTTTTGGAGGCAACTTGAAAGGTCGTGTTTTCGCACTGTTATTCTATTTCACTATGCACGGGCACTGTAATACACCTATGTCAAACAAAATGCCACAAACTTTATTCAATATAACTTAAAAATACACCAAGAAAATGAAATAAAATAAGAGCACCATACGCCTCTTTCAAGGTTCCCGCCAAAACTCCTTGTTGCGTCTTATATTTGTAGTTGCTCTCTTTATATTTGTAGTGGTGTTTCCATGACAACAAAAGTGTGTTTCCATGGCGATGAAATAGTTAGGACGAATTCAATAAATTATAAGTATCGAGCGCATCATGTAATGTAAATTGTTCATCAATTAGCCTGCTATTGATATACGATTGAGTCGCTCATTTGCAGTTAACAAGTCGTGATTTTCTTTAAATAGCCGAAGGCATAAAAATTAAACTTTAAGACGCAACATAAATGGTCGTAATCGAACCAGATCTAAAATATGGAAGTAACATTTCTCATCAGAAATCCAGATGACGTGACCGGGTTGATCCTTGCCAGTCGATGGTTTTTGTACTAAGCATGTTATGATTCATCCCTACAAAAATTTCTAGCCTTACAGGGCCAACGTTACTCGGAGGGTTCACTATTTCTCCTACTACAATGTTACTGAAGGGTATAAATGACCGTTTTGATTGAACCAATTGATATGAGTTTCCTTCTAATTACAATCTTTTGTCCCTTTCTAAATCATTGAGAAAGAACGAGTGGGGTAACAAGCGTGACATGTGTTCCGAGTGATATTATTTTTAGGAATTAATCGTCGTATGTCGACCCAAAAACAATCAACTATTCTGTATTGGTCGACTCCAATGTGAATGAACTGTTTGAGGCTTTGTCGTTGTATTATTTTGAGATTGTTTTAGGTTTAAAGATATTTATTTACTCAAAAAGAACATCATTCACTTACATTGAGCTTAGTAACATTACATAATTATTATTTAACATTTATATATCAGTAATCGGCGGACTGTTTTAAAATATACTAGTAGTGATATGTTTTTTTATTTTTTTTTATACAATGATAACTTTTTACAAGATTTTATTGGGATATTTTCGGTTGTTCTTTTAATTCGATTAATATATCGTATACATATAAATACATGACACCTTAGGTCTCAGAGGTGGCAACGCATCTGCATTTTGGCCTTTGGTTTTTATGTAGATTTACCTATAGACTGCAGTCGTTAGTTAACATCAATGTGAGCTGCATGCTTGTTTGCCACCTTCCTTCCATAAAGAAACAACATGGAGCTAGGTGAAGTTTGCAGGCTATAGACACCTACACAAAAACTACGGGTTAAAATGCAGATGCGTTACGTGGGGAGGGGGCGGTTGGGTGAGGCGGAGAAATCGGGCGGGACGTCGAAGTATACGTAGAATTATTACATATTCTCTGCCTACGCCCTTAACACAGTACAAATATGAACAGTGTGCGCATCGACGAGGCGTCTAAGCGGTTCTCGCGGTGCTGCAGTACTGAATCACTCACTACATCGAGCGTCGATGCGTATGTTTGTGTTAGTGTGCCGTTTCGCATGTTTTGTACGTAGTTTCTATACTGTTCATATTTGTACTGTGCCCTTAAGTTCCGACAATGGAAAAAGCTAAGACAACAGATTTTTGCCATCCGTGCTACTCAATTGAAATTTCCCTGATTTTCATAAAAATCGACAGGTAAAAGAATAGTTTTCCAATAACGTGAGCCTAATAAATATTAGGAAATACGTTCCCAACATATTTTTATTCAATCAAGTGCTCAAGAAACTTCGGGATCGAAAGAAAATATATTGGAGATATGAAAATATTACGCAGTTAAATTTTATGGGCTATGTAAGAAACCCCTATCCAATATCCAAAGTCTTCTTGTAAAGATTAAGTACCAACGTTTTTTATTTAAGCATGATTTTCAGGGTTCTGTGCATAAAAATAAATAATAATAATCTCTATATTAATATAAATGCGAAAGTTACTCTGTCTGTCTGTCTGTTACCTTTTCACGTCCAAACGACTGAACCGATTTTAATGAAATTTGGTACAGAGATAGAGCGGACTTTGAGAAAGAACATAGGCTCCTTACTTATTTATAAAACGACATCCACGCGGGCGAATCCGCGGGCAACAACTAGTATAGTATCAATTATCGTTACGAAACTTTAAGTATGCATGGAGTTGAACCCAATTTGACCTCTGTAAACTATAGGTACTGTAGGTTTCTATTAATTTAACTACAGATGAAATGCAATGATTTGACAAATCGGGCAGGGCTTCAGTAGCTCAATTGGAAGAGCGGCTGGACTAGATTCCCAGTAGGTCGCAAGTTCGAGTCTCGCCTGAAGTCAATTTTTTCTTTCCGTTTTTCTTTAAAAATAAAATATATTTCACAAGCATGTGTTAATGCGAAATAATATAAAACAATTATTAAGGGTAAAAGCGACTTCTTTACGATATTCAATAAACTGAAAAGTCTATTATATCGGTTGCCTAACTAGCATAGTTGGTAATAGATGGCGCTGCTGCTACCATAAAGCAATGCAATAGATGTGAAGGAAAGATTTGACAAATCGGGCAGGGCTTCAGTAGCTCAATTGGAAGAGCGGCTGGACTAGATTCCCAGTAGGTCGCGAGTTCGAGTCTCGCCTGAATTCAATTTTTACTTTCCATTTTTCTTTAAAAATAAAATATATTTCACAAGCATGTGTTAATGCGAAATAATATAAAACAACATGAAATGCAATTAAACTTGATACTTGATATCAATTTACTCATATTTATTTGAAAAATTGAGTAAAAGTTCGGAAGGTCATAGTCCCATCAGAATATCAGAGTGTCAACTACAGCAATTAGCTGAAATGAGTGCAATTCTTAAGTCAAACATAATTACACGTGCTGTGTACCAGACTGTGGTAAAACGGTTTCACCATAGACATTAATTTTATTATATAGCAGTCGAATTTCGATTTTTGGGCATTCACTAGTATAACTAAATGTATAACTGGTAGGTGATACATTCAATTATAAATCATTATATAATAAATTCGACAAAAAAATCATTCCAGTTCCACGGCGCCCCTGGAAGACACCTATGTGTCGCCGTGGGACCAGAATGTTTTTTTTAATCGAATTTTGATAATTAAACATTTTATCTTAAGAACATGTGAAGCTACAAGCCTGAAATGTGTCAGATTAGCCTCATTCGTTACCGGTTTCCCATAATCCTTCTCACTTTGGACATATTACACAAGAATCGGCATTAACTTACGGGATTGATAAGGGATCTGGGAGTCTTGTGACATTTCTTCGATACGGGATATCAGGGATTGGTAGGCATTTTTAAGAAACCTAGCCAATAATAAACTCAGAAAATATGTTCGCTTTTCAAGCATGGCAAATAAAAAATGTACTGTTGTCACAGCAAAGTAGATCATAAAGATATTCAAAATAAGAAGCAATATTTTATGCAGACATTTTTAAGAAGCAAAAGGGCTAAAACTCTTGACACGCAGAATGCCGATCGGAGTGGTGGTAGTTTTATCTTATTGCGCTTACGCATTGATAGGTAGTTAATATTGATAGATTTAACGTAAAATCATACGTCAAAATGGAAATGCGTTGCTTCTATCTTTTTGGACAAGTCATAAGTTATTTGCTTTTTGCAATGATCAACAAACTTGTTGATCAAATTATAAAATTGATATCTACTAAATAACAATTTAACAAATTCAACAAACCCTTTTTAAAAATAGCGAAAAAAGATCAGCATTTTGAAATTCAAATTCAATTTACAATTTAAAATAATCAATCCCACCCTTCATTTCTCAGACAAAAGTTCATCTCAATAAAGCTTTGTGCAGACATCAAAAGACAATGACGCTTAAAAATCTACAGAACCATTCATCCATGAAATTATTTAGCGAGACCAATCAATGCTTAACAAAATCGTTCCAAAGAACTTAGAAGATATAAAAGAGATTTGCTGGGGATTGGGATTTCAGACTAAGCATTATTCTTGTAAGTTAATCTGGTTCGGGTCCGAATAAATAAATATTTCAAGTATGTTTTTCGTCGGGACGTGACAACCGCCCATAGACGGACAGACGGACAGACAGACGGATGTACCGACGGACGGATGGAAGAACAGATAGACGGATTGACAGAAGAACAGATAGACAAACGGACAGGCGGACAGACATAAAGACGGATGGACGGACGGAAGTACAAACGGGCTGACGGACGGACGGACAGAGACACGGATGGATGGACGGACGTACGGACGAACGGACGAACAGATGGATTGACGGGAGGACGGACGGAATAATAGATAGACGGACGGCACCCTTTGGGCACGCAACCCTAAAAATATGGGAGTCGAAATAGCATTGTGTTGAGGTTTACTATAAAGATCTACGTTGTCATATAATAAATAATAATGGCAACCCATTATACGCCCCACTGCTGGGCACGAGTGTCTCCCGTTTTTGGGAGGAGGCCTGGAGCTTACTCCACCACGCTGCTCCAATGCGGATTGGTGGAGAAACGGGTTAGTGGCCAACCCGCTATCGGATGTTTTCGGACGGACGGATGTACGAAGGAAACCGCCCATGAGGCCTCCGACAAGTTAAAACGACTGCTATCTATCGATAGCAACCGGGACCGACGGCTTGACGTGCCCTCCGAAGCACGGAAACGCGCATTTTAATTTGCCACTAGCAGTCACCCATCACACACACGACCGCGCCCATAATGCATAACCCAGTCTACTCGGTCGATCTACCGCTTATGATCTACACCAGCCGCGGAGCCATACTCGCTTCGTTCACTTTGTCTTGCTATTCAGATATTATCTACCTCTTTACAACGTATATCATCACATGCGTGAATACATATCTACCATTTCCTTTAAGGAAACATAACAGAGACTGTAACAAGCTTCACTCAACATCAAAGATGCCATATTAGATCGGGTATTGTGAAAGTTACTCAATTATGGGAGGGTCACAGCCATAAGGTCTATTGTGCTCGAAAAGGACCAAAGAATTAGAATTCACGATGATCAGAATGATAACGGAATATTAAACAATACATCCCATTTAATCGTAAGAACAATTGTTTGTACTGATTAAAATTGCCACCTTAAGGTAGGCACTGATTAACCTTTATCGGCAAAACAAACCTTAGACCTAATAATTATATCATCGAAACAGCATTTGAGTGACCTCTGTTAAATATTTGAACCATTTCACGACACCAATCAACACGACGGAGTTTTTGTGCCTCGGTCAAAATATGGGGTATCCACCGGGCACAAAACTTTCTGATTTTGTGCACTTGACTCATACCGATACCTAAGCATATCCGAATCTGCTGATAGGTTACTATTTTTTTTACTATATTGTTTACAAGTAACAGTTCTAAAACTTTAAGTGTCACCCCCGTATAATACAACACAAAAAATAGAGTGTATCCAAAAATAGAAATGCTCTTCGTGATCTGGCCTAGATTAATGAGTTTCAGATTGTCATCGCCTTTGTAGGTCCACTAGGTCATGAAAATCCATAGTGCAAACGGAACCAGGAGCATTTATTTACAAAGCAACTCCGTATGGCTAGGCTTTCAATGGAATCTAATTGGATTTCGCCGTATCACTGTCAATAAGGGTGACTGTGGTTTGCCTTATATGATGTTGCCCGTATTTAAGGTATAGATTTGCCTTTCGTTCGAAGGGACAGATATTGATCAGTTGAATGTACTGTACATCCCTCGATCTTTGGAACTACGTCGATAATAATACATCAGCATAGTATTAGCATCTTTTTAGTGATTCTTATTATTTGAGATTTTTTTAAAGGTCCAAATAGTGGAACAAAACTTAGAAGTAGAATTTTATTGTTCGATTTACTTTGTAAGTCTTCTAGGTCACGGACATCCATAATGCAAACGGAACCAGGAGCATTGCAACGCAACTCTATTAAGCTAGGCTTTGTAGGCAATCTAATCGGATTACGCTGTATTACTGTCAATTTGACGTAATGGGTGACTGTGTGATGTGATGTGGCCACGAAATCTGCATTGGTTTAAACCTTAAAAAAAACCTTTAGTTTTCAGGATATTTTCTATTTGGTCCCTATGGTGAAAAAATTTACTGACGAAAGCACTTAATAGTTGCGAAGCTTGAAATCGATTTATCACATCGTTCTTCATCTTCATTATAAACCGAAGACTTCAATCGCTGGACAAAGGCTTCCCCAAGGAGGGAGAATATGGAATGTTTTGACCACCATGGCAGAGAATATGTAATTAAACTACGTACAGAATGGACACTTCGAAGCTCCGCCCATTTTCCCCGCTTCACCCCTCACCCCCCTCGAGAGGCAGTTGAATAAACTTCAAAAGTGAGGTTGCGGGCGAGCGAGCGGTCTATTTTTTGTAAATTTCGTCACATAGTGAGTGCGACGACTCATTTCACGATTGCTTAAGGTTGTAACTCTACGTGGTACATTTCTATGTACGCGTGTACTGATTCATGTTTGTGTAATATGTAAGGTAATGGAATTTTAGCCGAGTGTGCGGGGTGTGACCATGGTTCGGTAGACAGACATTTTTTTTTACGTAATGAAAGTGGCAAACAAGCATGCTGCATGCATATTGCACTACTATTACTATAATTACAATACTACCACTGACGAATTCTCTTCTACCTACTAGTGGCGATATCATCGCGTCCCAGTGCCTATTTTTTTTTTTTATATAAGGATATTTACTGGTAGTAGAGCTCCAGTGACGGAGCTCGCGGGCGTAGGCACCACCGCATTACCTAATATACTTGCCGCTAAATGGTAGTGTTCAGCACTATCGTGTTCCGGTCAGGTGGTAATGTACGGCCCTGTAATTTCCGGCACAGAGGCCACCACGGAGTGGTAACGCATCTGCATTTTGATCTTGGTCTTTGTGTGGGTGTTTATAGGCTGCAGTCATCACTTAACATCGATGTGAACTGCGTGCTTGTTTGCCACGTCCAATACATTAAAAAAAAACAGATTAAAAAAAATCCGGCAATATTATATCTCACTACACCTTGAGTTCGTAGCTGACAGTCAAAACAAATTTGTCACTTAAAAGCTTCGGATTTTTTTATAGCATTTAATAAAATTTAGAATCGCATTTTATTTTATTTTATGGTTTGAACATGTTGAAAGGATTTAAAATGTGAGAATAACGAAATAGAATAGAATAAAAACTTACTTAATTTGGATATTTATTGAAACACTAGCTGTTGCCCGCGGCTTTGCCCACGTGGATGTCGTTCATAATAACTAAGAAGTTTATTTTCTTTCTCAAAATCAGCTCTATCTGTGTACCAAAATTTCATTAAAATCGGTTTAGTCGTTTGCACGTGAAAAGGTAACAGACAGACGGAGTTACTTTTGCATTTATAATATTAGTAGAGATGATAGGCACGAATTGCTAAAATAGTGAATAAAAATTAAGTCGGTCGAAGAAATAAATTTTGGCTCTGGGATGTTACGTATATCCCAGATTGGATAGCAAGTGCAGACTAGTCGTTTCATTTTGCCAGAAACTGAAATGAATATTATTACGAATTGACTATTGGGTATTTACATACATTTATGCCTCCGGGATAATAAGTCTTCATTACATACAAAAATAAGCGGACAGAATAGAAGACAATTAATTTATTAAATTTATTAGTTAAGTACAAATATTGGTACCCGTTCATTTTACAGATAAACGTTTCAAAACTCTTCATTACAAAACCAACGTAACGCAACGATTTCGTTTCACATCTCAACTTTCCGCAACTACATCACTACGTATATTATTAACTAGGCAAACTGATTATTACAAATCTATTCATTTCATAACTCATCACATCATAAATAATTCAGTTTTTTTTATGTAATGAAAGTGGCAAACAAGCATGCAGTTCACATTAATGTTAAGTGATGACTGCAGCCTATAGGCACTTACACAAAGACCAGAGGTCAAAATGCAGATGCGTTACCACTTCTGAGGCCTAAGGTATCATGCCTCAGTGCCGGAAATTACAGGACCGTACATTACCACCTGACCGGAACACGATAGTGCTGAACACTACCATTTAGCGGCAATCATGGTGGTGCCTACGCCCGCGAGCTCCGGCACAGGAGCTCTACCGCCAGTAAATCAATATTAAAAAAAAATTGATGGTTGAAAACAATATTCTCAAACTTTACTTAACTTTAACTTACGTTAGGTTTTTTTTTGCTGACAGTATTAATTATTATTGTATACATTTACGTAATCAAATGTTTGCAAAATAATTAGTATACGAATCGTTGAGTTTCGAAATGATACATTTGAGGAATTTTATTTTTGTGGAATTCATAGTGTACGAAACGTTAGTTTTGAAATGAAGATTGGCGTAGCGTTTGTTGGTGAAATAATAGTGAACCACAAATATTATATACTCATTTTAGAAAGGTTAAATTCATGCTCACTCTCAATGCTCACACACACTGCATACTCAGCGGTCAATGGAAAGGGCTATGCTCGGAGTTTCCCGAGGATCGAATCAGAAATAAGGAGATCCGTAGGCGATCGAAAGTCGCTGACATAGCCAAGCAGATCCCCAAGCTGAAGTGGCAATGGGCAGGGCACATAGCTCGGAGAACAGATAGCCACTGGGGCAGAAAGGTTCTTGAGTGGAGACCACGTACCGGCAAGCGCAGCGTGGGACGTCCACCTGCAAGATGGACCGACGACCTAGTCAAGGCTGCAGGTACCCGCTGGATGGACGTCGCTTCCGATCGGTCGGCATGGAGGTCATTGGGGGCTTTCTATGTTCAGCAGTGGACGTCCTATGGCTGGTATGATGCTGGTATATTTTAATGTACCATGTAACATGCAAAATAAATTGAAATTGATGATGAAATGAATGTTGTGTATTTTATTTAACTAAATTACTAAGTTTTGATACATACCCACATGTCAAAATGGAATTATATACAAGTTAACAACATTCCCAAAACTAAGTTAACAAAAATGAAACTGATTTAACATGCGCCCACATTTAATCCGTGCAAAGTTAAACTAACTAGATAGTTTCCGATTTGCGTCCGTTGTCAGGTACCCGTTAGGTAAACTATGGTCGTATGTATATTGCAAAATTCCAATTAAATAATACTGAAGCTCTACCACTTACTGGTGGTAGAGCTCCAGTGAAGGAGCTCGCGGGCGTAGGCACCACCGCATTACCTAATATACTTGCCGCTAAATGGTAGTGTTCAGCACTGTCGTGTTCCGGTCAAGTGGTAATGTACGGCCCTGTAATTTCCGCCACAGAGGCATAACAACTTAGGCCTCAGGAGTGGTAACACATCTGCATTTTGATCTTCGTCTTTTTTGTAAATTTAATCATCACTTAACATCAATGTGAACTGCATGCTTGATTGCCACTTCAATTACATAAAAAAAAAAATACAATTATTAAGGGTAAAGTTTGTTGTATCAGCCGCCTAACCAGCATTGTTAAGATCCCACTGCAGAATCATTTCGATCATCCAGATATGCTGCAAACCTAATTTTTACATATATTTATAATCTGGAAGAATATATATCCACTGGGCTGCCTATCAAAATTTGATTGTTTTATATTATTTCGCATTAACACATGCTTGTGAAATATATTTTATTTTTAAAGAAAAATGGAAAGAAAAATTTTTGACTTCAGGCGAGGCTCGAACTCGCGACCTACTGGGAATCTAGTCCAGCCGCTCTTCCAATTGAGCTACTGAAGCCCTGCCCGATTTGTCAAATCTTGCTGCTACCATAAAGCAATGCAATAGATGTGAAGGAAAGATTTGACAAATCGGGCAGGGCTTCAGTAGCTCAATTGGAAGAGCGGCTGGACTAGATTCCCAGTAGGTCGCGAGTTCGAGCCTCGCCTGAAGTCAAATTTTTCTTTCCATTTTTCTTTAAAAATAAAATATATCAAAATTTGGCCGCAAGTTTTTTTAATTAAATTGTTTTATCTGTATCAGCCAGCAACTCTTATTTGCGGCCCATTTAATTTGGCTCTCGTTTATCATAATAATGAGAAAAAGAAGCTTTAATTTGATATTTAAATAGTACACGTACGTCATGGACGTAAAAAGTTGTCGGGACGGAACGAAAATACGACGTTTCGGCCGTAATGCGACGGCCGTGGTCACGAGTAGACTGCTGCTCCATGGTGTCATCGTCTCGTACCCGCGCCAGTTCTTCGAACTACCCGCGGTTGGTCGTCATTATTTCGATTCAATACATTAAGGTCCCGACACACAACACTAACAACATCCGACGATTTATCCGACGATACATCCCGACGTCTACATTGCCCGATAACTGGATTCCACGAAACTGACAACCTATATCCATCCTCCCGGTTGAAATTTTTGTATTTTCTGATTTCAACCGCTTCACGTACCATCCTATTATAGTAGTGACGTTCAGAGGAGAGGATTTTTCGGTTGTGAAGTTCGATCCAGTGGTTTGGTCCCGACTCCAGTAGATGCTCCGCGATCGCTGACTTGTTCACCTGGCGATTCTTAACTGCTGCTATGTGCTCCTTAATTCGCTCAGCTATCGTGCGCTTAGTTTGACCGATATAGGAACTACCGCAACTGCAGTCGACCTTATAAACACCAGGTGTTTGAAACGGTATCACATCCTTAGCCGTTCTCACAAAACCCGCGATCTTAGACGGTGGCATGAAAACGGTCTTGATGGAAAAACGGTCCAGCACAGCACCAACTTTATCCGTTATTCCTCTTATGTATGGTAAGAACACGGGTTGTCTTGAGACGTCTGGACGCTTTTCTCCCACTCTTCGCCGTGGTTGGTACTCTCCCACATGATATCCATTCCGCCGCAGTACCCCCTGAACATGCGATAATTCCTCGTCTATGAACTCAGGGTCACACAAGTCCCGTGCTCTGTTGAACAATGAAGTCACGACAGATTGCAGATGTCGAGGATGGTGGTGAGACATAGCATTCAGATACCTATCCGTGTGCATCGGTTTCCTGTATACGGTGTGCGTTATGGATCCATTCTCTCTGACGATCACCTTCACGTCAAGAAAAGGCAAACATCTTCCTGATTCCAGCTCGAAAGTGAACCCTATGTTAGGATGCAGTGAGTTGAGATACTCCAGAAACTGTTTAACATCCTGCTCCCCACCCTTCAATATGCAAAATACATCATCGACATAGCGCTTCCACAACTTCACCTTCCACAGCTGCAGATCTATCATAGCCTCGATGTACTCCATCCAGATGTTGGCTAACACTGGTGCCACAGGACTACCCATGGCAACGCCATCCACAGCAAATCAAAATATATCTCAAATTATACCTACCAAATAATATTTTAATTTATTTCAGTACTTCCGTTCAGTACACAATACTAACCAGCAATGTAAACTGTATGCTTGTTTTTTCTTTTCCATAAATAAAAAACATTAGAGAAAAGTATATTCCAAGTAGAAGTCAGAAATACAGACAATGTATGTTATAGCAAGAAAAAGGTCTTTGTAAATTTCCCCCGTTATATTCTGAAGTTGGAGCGACCTAGTTCCCTATAACTTGTTATTTAACCGAAATTAAGACCAGTGGCTCGTAGGAAACTTCTGATATGATTTTAGTTTCTTGATTATTTTCTTCGTATGATTTTAAGTTGATTAACTCATAATATATGAATAATACTATCTCTACTGGTAAGGGTCCCACTGCAGAATCATTTCGTTCATCCAGATATGCTGCGAACCAATTTTATAAGCATATTAATAATCTAGAGAATAATTACCCACTAGGTTGCCTATCAAAAAATGGCCGCAAGTATTTTTTTTATATTTCTTTTGGAAAATATTTTTTTAAATATCGCCTACCTCACGGCAATATGTATAAAGACTCTGAAGAATCACGTCTGCCGTTGCGCACTTGGCCACTCCTACGTATTTTGGTTCTGCCCCGATAACTTTTTACGTCCATGACGTACAAGTTTTATTTATATATCAAATTAAAGCTATTTTTTTTCTCATTATTATGGTATACGGGAGCCAAATTAAATCGGCCGCAAACAGGCCGTTGCTGGCTGTTAAAGGTAAAATAATTTAATTTAAAATACTACCTAGATATAATTTAGGGAGTATTTTAAATTAATTAAGTTGCGTTAAAATTAGGTTAGCAGCATACCTAAATGAACGAAATGATTATGCAGTGGGAATTTAAACTGTTAAGTTATAACATGCGAAAATGTGTATTTTTGTCGACCTAATAACAACCTGAAAACTGGAACTTGAAAGGCAACCTCCTGTGATAAAGCAACCGAGACTGCAATGGTTAGTGGAGATTCTGTAGGAATGGAACCAATCGACGTCCTCTGCTGAAAAAAAAAACTTCCCATACGGGAGTAAGAATACAAGCGTATCTATTTGTTTATTCCGTTCAAAGAATGAGTACCTTATTAATAACAAAGATAAACATATTAAATTTTTGACTTAGCAAGCTTCCACATTGGAGAAACGAAAGGATATCACGGGGTGGGTTTCTAAGTTGCTAAGAAGTGGAAGAACAATATTATCGAGTTTAAAGGTTACTCTGAACGAATCGCTTCTCTTAAATTTCGAATCAAATCTAACAAAGTTTTGTCACTTATTCAGGTATACGCACCTACTTCATCACATTCGGAACAGGACATAGAAGAATTTTACCTAACTCTCGACAAGGCCTATGACGATAGTAAAGGAACGTGGACAATAATGTTGGGCGATTTTAACGCTAAAGTGGGGATTAAAGAAAACACAGACGAACAATTAGAATGTTTAGGTAAATTTGGTTTAGGTGAACGTAATGCACGCGGTGCACGTCTTTTAGAGTTTTGTCGAGGACACGACATGTTTTTAAGTAATAGTTTCTTCAAGAAAAAATCTCATAGACGCCGGACATGGATTTCATCCGATAAAATTACAAAAAATGAAATAGATTATATATTAACTTCAGATAAACAAATCATTAAAGACACAAACGTGTTAAATTATGTTAAATTTAGTTCAGATCATAGACCTGTCAAAGCTAAAGTTAAATTCGATTTTAAAATTCATCGGGCTAAGCTACACAGCAATCAACACAAAGTACACGGTAAATAAAATATTATATACGAAAAAACAGGAGACATTTTAAGACACAAAAAGTACAAATAGCACTGGAAAAACACACGTCACTCAGAGCAGCTAAACAGGGTATAGGTAGAAACAAATCATGGATAAATAAGATGCAAGACAAAAACGGTACATTACACTATAACCAGAGCAAAATTTTGGAAATCTGCAAGAGGTTTTACAAAGAATTGTACTCCGACTCATCGAAAGAAAATGAGACATTCATTTACGGCCACTCTGATGAAATACCGTTGATTACGGGCAAGGAAGTTCACTTTGTCCTCAAGACTATGCAATCTGATAAGAGCCCAGGAGAAGACGGTGTTACAAGTGAAGTGTTAAAGTTGGGAATATTCGTACTGCTACCGCACTTGACAAACCTTTTCAACTCTATACTCACCACAGGACATATTCCAGAACAGATGAGTCATTCAGATATAATTCTTCTACACAAAAAAGGAGATAAAGATAGTCTATCCAATTACAGACCTATCAGTCTAGTATCGCATATATATAAGGCATTCATAAAAGTCATATTAAACCGCATCACAAGTACACTTGACGCTCATCAAACCTCCGAACAGGCTGGATTTCGGCCAGGTTTTTCCACCCACGACCGCCTTCAAACGTTGAACCAAGTTGTAGAGAAGTTTAACGAATATAAAAAACCACTGTACCTCGCATTCGTCGATTATTCAAAAGCGTTCGACAGTTTGTCACACAAAAGCATATTCTCAGCCCTAGAAAAACAAGGAGTCCACAATCAATACATAAACCTTATCAAAACAATCTACAACCAGAGCTACGCCAACATAAAGCTACAAGTAAGAGGGTCTAAAATTGCAATACAGAAAGGTGTCAAACAAGGTGATCCGCTCTCTCCGAAATTATTTAATAGCACACTTCAGGAAATATTTAACCACCTTACTACATCGTGGACGGACAAAGGTCGAAGGGAAAAAACTAACAAATTTTCGTTTTGAGATCAATCAAGATCTAAGCATAGCAAGCTTTGAGGTTGGACTCCATATGAATCAGGGAAAAACCAACGTGATGACCAATAGCGCGAGATATAGGGTCGAGGTAGATGGGCAGGAAATACCAGCAGTGGGACAGTTTTGCCCAGCAGTGGGACAGTTGAAGCTATATATAAAAAAAAAATATTGCAAGTGACACATGGACAGACAGACGCACGAGTAATCCTATAGCAATAGGGCCGTTTTTCGGCCAGACACGAATCCCTAAAAGTACTTTCATCCGTCAAGTTCCTGACCACGTCCTTTAAAACGTAGACTAGCTTAACAAACTATAATACTTACGACCCGGTTAGTCCAGGGGTGTGAGATGACCGTTTGATTCGAAGGGTCGCGGGTTCGATCCCCGCACCGGGACAAATATTTGTATGGCCTACAAATATTTGTTTCGGGTCTGGGTGTTTGTGTATGTGTTGTATGTGTACCACGGCACCCACGACACAGGTTTATACCTAATGTGCTGTGAGTGTAAGCGTATTTTATTTATTATAATTTATAATAGAATTCCTTATGCATCCATAAAAAAATAGCACAACTAAGCTCTCCTGAATGGAACAGTGAAAAAAATTGTTGCGGAAGCAAAAAGGCATGCCTTGATTAAAAAACCAACGTAGTAATAAAACGCTCTGCGAACAAACGCTGGTTTTTGTTTACATTTTGCAACTATTGTTTTACCACAATGCAGTAAATATACCTTCATTTAGTTTTAGAGTGCTTTAACATAGCCACGTACCGTCGGAATAATTCAGGATCTTGTTTAGTGGTGGTTACTCGCACGACCAAACTGTTGCCGTTACGCTAGTCCTGAAAAACCGGCCAAGAGCTTGTAAGGCCATGCGCAGAACAAGATTCCAATTTAGGAGTTAATTACAAGGAATCCTAGTTTCCCCATGTTCGTTCGCCCGTCTGTCTGTCCGCAGCTTAACTCTATAACAAACCTGTAATTTGATTTTTTTATGTTACACTAGCTGACCCGGCCAACTTCGTATTGCCTCACAATGAAATAATGTGTCAAAGGTTTGATATTGTACAGGAAAATTAAATTAAATGTAGAGATTCCCGTGGGAATGAGTGATTTTCCCGCAGGAAAAAGTAGCCTAAATGTTGGCCAGGCTTAGTATCTATACACCACAAAAAGTTTCATTCGAATCCGTCCAGTATCTTCGGAGATTAGCCTGGACAAAGGGACAAACAGACAGACAAAAAATTCAAAAATCGTTAAGTGTTCTAACATATTTTTAACATCGCCCCCAATTGGTTTTTTGTAAATATATACAATGTATATATACAAACAGACACGCGGGTTTTACTGTTTTATTATATGTATATAGAAAGCGCGCATGGCCCCGCCTGATAATCGTAGTGTTCAGCACTATCGTGTTTCGTTAAGATGGTAATGTATGGCCCCGTAATAACTATCACAATGTAATAAAAATAATAAAAGTGGCAAACAAGCGTGCAGTTCACTTTGATGTTAAGTGCTGTCTGCAGCCCATAGACACCCACAAAATGACCAGAGGTCAAAATGCAGACGCGCTGCCACTCCTGAGGCATTAGGTGTTATGCCTATGTGCCGGAAATTACAGAGCCGTACATTACCACCTGACCGGAACACGATAGTGCTGAACACTACCATTTAGCGGCAAGTATATTAGGTAATGCGGTGGTGCCTACGCCCGCGAGCTCCGTCACTGGAGCTCTACCACCAGTATGATAACAGCTAACTGATTACACATCACTCCCCCCCCCAAGTTTTTTGCGAGGGGGACTAAGCAGCCGGTGGTTGTTACGTGGTTGAAAGAATATCGCACGGGAAACGTCAAGAAAATTAAGTTTAGGCCTGTGTTTTTCAAAACCGTGGGCAAAAGAATTTGGACATACGGATACCTACATATACCATTAACTCGCCTGTTTAAATTTTGAATCATAACTTGGGTCGATATGTCCTTCACTATCAATACATACTATTAGATATCATACTTTTCTATGAAAACAGTTGTTGGGACGAAGTTCCTTATCCCGCGGTACGCTGGCTTAGGGGGCTAGGCGAGCGTCAGGAAAAATCTTCACGACACGTTTGCTATAGTGCATGGCGCTCGGAGAGGGGGCTGGTCGAGTATAGGATTCGACTTATTCGTTCTCTCTCTCTCTCTCTCTCTCTCTCTCTCTCTCGATAGTGACAAGCCACGCGACGCGCGCGTCTTCTGTGTATGCGTAAATTGTGACGTGTGTACTGTGTATATAGTTGTAGCTATTTTTAATATTAAAAAAAATAAACAATGGATTGTGAAAGTTATTCATTAGAAGTTAAAGAGAGAGAGAGAACTTCGTTCCAATCGGGTGTCCCTCACGTGAAACCTCAGACAGTTTTTTTATTAAACATTCTAACATTTCTAGAGATGACGTATAAAAAATAATACAAAAGTTCGGCGAGTCCAAAAATATATCCCACGTCCCTAAAATTCAGTGTAAAAACTTTTCAACTGTCCTCAACAAAATGTTCAGCAGTTTCAATTTTGCCGATTTTCGAAGCAACGAAGCTGAAATGCTGTGAAATATGCCGCTATTATTCATTTTACGATGAGATTGCGTTCAAACATTACAAGGTTGTAGTACAATGAGGGCAATTGGTTTAAAAATATACTCATAAGCTAAGCTGCCTCGGTAGCCTAGTGGTAGCAGGCCACTACTACCACACTGGAGGTCCTGGGTACGATTCTTAGGTCGTAGATTATCAGAGATAATGGTTTAAAGTCCTTTATCTCTGGTTCTGGTTCTCTCGCCACCTAATACATGGGTCAAAACGTAACCGGTGAATCATGGGTGTTCGTATGTATGCTTGAATGCATGCATTTACCTCTGCCTACCCCTTCGGGGATTACAGGCGTGATAATATATATTTTTTTTTTCATAAGTTAATTGTGAGAATGAGAGTATCAAAATGAAAAAAGGCAAGGTCCGATGGTTCGCGCATGTAGAAACAATGCCGAATGAGCAAATGATTAAACAGAGATATACAATGCGATGCCTGTCAGAGAACCAGGCAGACCATGACTGATCTATGTATGTATGAAGAGAATGATGAATGTAGAGGAAGCACGTGAGGTGTGCCAGAACTGGGATATCTGTTGCTCCACACTCTCTACCCGGAGTGGTTCAGGGACTTGGTGTGAAGAAAAATAAATAAATAAATACATATACATTTATGCAAAAATCCTTCAATTTTTGCAGCCACTTCGGAATGCGTGCAGTTCCAATTTCAAGTAAACTACAAAAGAATTTTGTGACATAGGTTAATAGTTTTAGCCAAAGTGTCCAAAAATGTGTGTAAAATGGTTTTTAATTAAAAAAAAATCCCGCAATTTCAGTTTGCACATAGTTTTTGAGATGGTACAATTATACTTACTGAAAAGAAAGTTATATTTTGTAATTGTAAAAAATAAAACTAATGCTAGTATATAAGTTCATAAAAATGTTCGAACTCAGTATGTCACCAACGTATCGTGGTTGAGCCCTTAAAATATAATGGTCATAAATCGTGTTGGTTCCCAAACGGAACGTACGTACGGACAGCCGTGACAGTTTTACGATACCTACTAAACTATTAAATCCTTACTCTAATGCTTTGATGAGTAACTTTTTGGAAGTCGCCATTTATTTCCTTTTACGAAGCATCTTTGTTAGATTGTAAGTTGGTTTGTAATGTTCGACCATAGTTTTAGGGTTCCATACCTTAAAATGACTCCCCCCATACCCGGTTTCTTTTTCTTTCAATTTTATTATATTTTTTACTTTTCTTATAGATTTCAACCTGTGCTATTTTTTTTGTCTCAAAAGCTATCGGTACTGGCCTAGTAGTAAACAACACAGACATACATGACCTAACTTACTTTTTAAAAATTTCATAAAGCTTATTTGAAATCGAGTGAAATATATTATTTTTGTAATTATTTAAATTGATGCTAAAAGTCAATTTTCTCTCAATAAATGCATTGTTTTATACTGCTGTTTACATATTGCTTGTTTACTTGCTTGGAAAAAAAACCCGAAGCGATTTTTCAGCATTTACCATAAAATTTCGCACAGATCTAGAAGCGATCTTGTAATAAATTCTAAACAATGCTATTGAACGTAAATAATAATTGTATTGGCTTACTTTGATAAACAAGGTAATGTATTACAATATAAACAATAACACAATTTCTCGATACTAGAGACAGTTTAATTTTACTCTTCAATGCACGATGTGTTTATACAATACTTTCTATCTTAGCATATTACTATCATATCTGTAAGTATATTTAAGAATATCTAATATATAAAATTCTCGTGTCTCAGTGTTTGTAACAATATTCCTTGGAAACGACTGGACCGATCATTATCGTGATCATGACGTGATGACCAATAGCGCGAGATATAGGGTCGAGGTAGATGGGCAGGAAATACCAGCAGTGGGACAGTTTTGCCCAGCAGTAGGACAGATGAAGCTATATAAAAAAAAAAAAACTTTGCAAGTGACACATGGACAGACAGACGCACGAGTAATCCTATAGCAATAGGGCCGTTTTTCGGCCAGACACGACTCCCTAAAAGTACTTTCATCCGTCAAGTTCCTGACCACGTCCTTTAAAACGTAGACTAGCTCAACAAACTATAATACTGACGACCCGGTTAGTCCAGGGGTGTGAGATGAAAATTTGATTCGAAGGGTCGCGGGTTCGATCCCCGCACCGGGACATATATTTGTATGGCCTACAAATATTTGTTTCGGGTCTGGGTGTTTGTGTATGTGTTGTATGTGTACCACGGCACCCACGACACAGGTTTATACCTAATGTGCTGTGAGTGTAAGCGTATTTTATTTATTATAATCTATAATATAAAAATAAGTCGGGTTTTCCTTCCTGACGCTATAACTCCAGAACGCAGGAACCGATTTCCACGGTTTTGCATTCGTTGGAAAGGTCTCGGGCTCCGTGAGGTTTATAGCAAGAAAATTCAGGAAAAATATTTATAAAACGATATCCACGCGGGCGAAGCCGCTGGTAACAGCTAGTTTATAATAGAACTTCTTATGCGTCCATAAAAAAAATAGCACAACTAAGCTCTCCTGAATGGAACAGTGAAAAAAATTGTTGCGGAAGCAAAAAGGCATGCCTTGATTAAAAAACCAACGTAGTAATAAAACGCTCTGCGAACAAACGCTGGTTTTTGTTTACATTTTGCAACTATTGTTTTAGCACAATGCAGTAAATATACCTTCATTTAGTTTTAGAGTGCTTTAACATAGCCACGTACTGTCGGAATAATTCAGGATCTTGTTTAGTGGTGGTTGCTCGCACGACCAAACTGTTGCCGTTACGCTAGTCCGGAAAAACCGGCCAAGAGCTTGTCAGGCCATGCGCAAATAGTTGATAGACATAAATATGTAGGTCTAGTGATTGATAACAGGCTCTGCTGGGGCCCGCATAAAGATCATGTATGTAATAAACTAAGATCGATTCTAAGTAAACTTTATGTATTGAAACATAAATTGCCTTTCAATATATTAAGACTCATTTATATGGCCTTGGCAGATTCGGTTATAAGTTACGGATTAAGTAGCTATGGCAGAACATACACATCTTATATTGAATCCATATACAAATTGCAATTAAGAATATTACAAACTATAACGCCTAAACATATACTAAATAAAACTAAAAATGACGCAAGAAAGTTGTTTGAATATTGTAATATTATGTGTGTGTATAAAAAAATTGAATACTTAATTTTGTCTGAAAACAATAACTTAGATTCTCTCGTGGAAAATATAAGACCTGTATACATGAGAACACTCATAAATCGAAACAAGTATATTCTGCCAAAAAGCAACAACCTCTATGGGACTAGAGTGATAAGTAATCTAACATCTCATTATTTAAATAAACTTCCTGTAGATTTGCAAATTATGTATAGTACAAACCATAAATTTTTCTGTAATAAATTAAAAAGGTACTACACTAAGCCTAAAATTAGCGACTCACCGGCGCCCAGATAAACCCTGTGAGGTTTTCGTGGTGCGGTACTTATTGTATAAAAGTGTATTTTGAAATGTACTGAATAAATCAATAATAATAATAAAACAAGATTCCAATTTAGGAGTTAATTACAAGGAATCCTAGTTTCCCCATGTTCGTTCGCCCGTCTGTCTGTCCGCAGCTTAACTCTATAACAAACCTGTAATTTGATTTTTTTATGTAACACTAGTTGACCCGGCAAACTTCGTATTGCCTCACAATGAAATAATGTGTCAAAGGTTTGATATTGTATAGGAAAATGAAATTAAATGTAGAGATTCCCATGGGAATGAGTGATTTGCCCGCAGTAAAAAGTAGCCTAAATGTTGGCCAGGCTTAGTATCTATACACCACAAAAAGTTTCATTCGAATCCGGCCAGTATCTTCGGAGATTAGCCTGGACAAAGGGACAAACAGACAGACAAAAAAATTAAAAATCATTAAGTGTTCTAACACTTTTTTAACATCGCCCCCGATTGGTTTTTTGTAAATATATACAATGTACAGACACGCGGGTCTTACTGTTTTATTATATGTATATAGAAAGCGCGCATGGCCCCGCCTGATAATCGTAGTGTATGACAATGTAACAATGTAATAAAAATAATAAAAGTGGCAAACAAGCGTGCAGTTCACTTTGATGTTAAGTGCTGTCTGCAGCCTATAGACACCCACACAAAGACCAGAGGTCAAAATGCAGATGCGCTGCCACTCCTGAGGCATTAGGTGTTATGCCTATGTGCCGGAAATTACAGAGCCGTACATTACCACCTGACCGGAACACGATAGTGCTGAACACTACCATTTAGCGGCAAGTATATTAGGTAATGCGGTGGTGCCTACGCCCGCGAGCTCCGTCACTGGAGCTCTACCACCAGTATGATAACAGCTAAGTGATTACACATTACTCCCCCCCCCCAATTTTTGCCGCTGTTTCGTTGCGAGGGGGACTAAGCAGCCGGTGGTTGTTACGTGGTTGAAAGAATATCGCAAGTTTAGGCCTGTGTTTTTCAAAACCGTAGGCAAAAGAATTTGGACATACGGATACCTACATATACCATTAACTCGCCTGTTTAAATTTTGAATCATAACTTGGGTCGATATGTCCTTCACTATCAATACATACTATTAGATATCATACTTTTCTATGAAAACAGTTGTTGGGACGAAGTTCCTTATCCCGCGGTACGCTGGCTTAGGGGGCTAGGCGAGCGTCAGGAAAAATCTTCTCGACACGTTTGCTATAGTGCATGGCGCTCGGAGAGGGGGCTGCTCGAGTATAGGATTCGACTTATTCGTTCTCTCTCTCTCTCTCTCTCTCTCTCTCTCTCTCTCTCTCTCTCTCTCTCGATAGTGACAAGCCACGCGACGCGCGCGTCTTCTGTGTATGCGTAAATTGTGACGTGTGTACTGTGTATATAGTTGTAGCTATTTTTAATATTAAAAAAAATAAACAATGGATTGTGAAAGTTATTCATTAGAAGTTAAAGAGAGAGAGAGAACTTCGTTCCAATCGGGTGTCCCTCATGTGAAACCTCAGACAGTTTTTTTATTAAACATTCTAACATTTCTAGAGATGACGTATAAAAAATAATACAAAAGTTCGGCGAGTCCATAAATATATCCCACGTCCCTAAAATTCAGTGTAAAAACTTTTCAACTGTCCTCAACAAAATGTTCAGCAGTTTCAATTTTGCCGATTTTCGAAGCAACGAAGCTGAAATGCTGTGAAATATGCCGCTATTATTCATTTTACGATGAGATTGCGTTCAAACATTACAAGGTTGTAGTACAATGAGGGCAATTGGTTTAAAAATATACTCATAAGTTAAGCTGCCTCGGTAGCCTAGTGGTAGCAGGCCACTACTACTACACTGGAGGTCCTGGGTACGATTCTTAGGTCGTAGATTTTCAGAGATAATGGTTTAAAGTCCTTTATCTCTGGTTCTGGTTCTCTCGCCACCTAATACATGGGTCAAAACGTAACCGGTGAATCATGGGTGTTCGTATGTATGCTTGAATGCATGCATTTACCTCTGCCTACCCATTCGGGGATTACAGGCGTGAAGTTACTTTTTTTTTTTTTTTTCATAAGTTAATTGTGAGAATGAGAGTATCAAAATGAAAAAAGGCAAGGTCCGATGGTTCGGGCATGTAGAAACAATGCCGAATGAGCAAATGATTAAACAGAGATATACAATGCGATACCTGTCAGAGAACCAGGCAGACCATGACTGATCTATGTATGTATGAAGAGAATGATGAATGTAGAGGAAGCACGTGAGGTGTGCCAGAACTGGGATATCTGTTGCTCCACACTCTCTACCCGGAGAGGTTCAGGGACTTGGTGTGAAGAAAAATAAATAAATAAATACATATACATTTAAGCAAAAATCCTTCAATTTTTGCAGCCACTTCGGAATGCGTGCAGTTCCAATTTCAAGTAAACTACAAAAGAATTTTGTGACATAGGTTAATAGTTTTAGCCAAAGTGTCCAAAAATGTGTGTAAAATGGTTTTTAATTAAAAAAAAACCCGCAATTTCAGTTTGCACATAGTTTTTTGAGATGGTACAATTATACTTACTGAAAAAAAAAGTTATATTTTATAATTGTAAAAAATAAAACTAATGCTAGTATATAAGTTCATAAAAATGTTCGAACCCAGTATGTCACCAACGTATCGTGGTTGAGCCCTTAAAATATAATGGTCATAAATCGTGTTGGTTCCCAAACGGAACGTACGTACGGACAGCCGTGACAGTTTTACGATACCTACTAAACTATTCAATCCTTACTCTAATGCTTTTATGAGTAACTTTTTGGAAGTCGCCATTTACTATTTCCTTTTACGAAGCATCTTTGTTAGATTGTAAGTTAGTTTGTAATGTTCGACCATAGTTTTAGGGTACCATACCTTAAAATGACTCCCCCCATACCCGGTTTCTTTTTCTTTCAATTTTATTATATTTTTTACTTTTCTTATAGATTTCAACCTGTGCTATTTTTTTTTGTCTCAAAAGCTATCGGTACTGGCCTAGTAGTAAACAACACAGACATACATGACCTTACTTACATTTTTAGATTTTCATAAAGCTTATTTTAAATCGTGTGAAATATATTATTTTTGTAATAATTTAAATTGATACTAAAAGTCAATTTTCTCTCAATAAATGCATTGCTTTATACTGCTGTTTACATATTGCTTGTTTACTTGCTTGGAAAAAAAAACCCGAAGCGATTTATCAGCATTTACCATAAAATTTCGCACAGATCTAGAAGCGATCTTGTAATAAATTCTAAACAATGCTATTGAACGTAAATAATAATTGTATTGGCTTACTTTGATAAACAAGGTAATGTATTACAAGATAAACAATAACACAATCTCTCGATACTAGAGACAGTTTAATTTTACTCTTCAATGCACGATGTGTTTATACAATACTTTCTATCTTAGCATATTACTATCATTTCTGTAAGTATATTTAAGAATATCTAATACATAAAATTCTCGTGTCTCAGTGTTTGTAACAATATTCCTTCGAAACGACTGGACCGATCATTATCAATTTTTTTGTTTATATTTGGTAGGTATGAGAATCGGCTGTAGTCAATTTTTATGTCCCTGAATGTTAAGGGTGATTCTGACCATTATTTTTTTCGATTTTTTGAACATTTTAATGTATGTATGGATGTATCTTCACGCCAGGTCCCTAACGGGGTAGGCAGAGAGTGTAGAGCGCCAGATATCCCGGTCCTGACAAACCTCTCGTGCCTCGTCTACCTTCATCATTCTCTTCATACATGCACGCCGATTCCTAAGACTTTTAACCCCACCATCAGACAGAACTCGACCTATTTGGTCATAATAGGTCAGTCTTGGTCTTCCTTGGCCTTTGCAACCATCCACATTCGTATTGTATATCTGTTTAGTCATTCGCTCATTTGACATTCTTTCTATATGCCCGAACCATCGGAGCCTGCCTTTTTTAATTTTTATACGATACTACCATTCACACAATGCCTCTTTCTTACATCTTCATTACGAACCGATCGGTGAGTGATACACCGCAGATCTTGCGCAAAGATCTTATCTCGACCGCGTTTAAGTTACTTTCATGCTCTTTCCTGCATACCCAGCTCTCGCTTCCATATAAAAGCGTTGGAGTAAGTACAGCATTATGTACGGCTAGTTGAGCCCGCTGGCTGAGATGTTTCGATTCTAGCAGCTTACCCAACGCTCCATTCCCTGCAAGCACTCTTCTTTCTATGTCAGTGGTGTACCTACCATCCTTGCTAAAAGCACATCCAAGATATACAATTTCATCCACCTGTTCCAACACTGCATCATCTACTACTACCCTTGTTCATCTCTTTCAAATACTAATACTTTAGTCTAACATTATAATGTTTTATATATATACCTCTAAGGCGATACAAAGTTCATCGGGGCAGCTAGTGTAATTTAATATAGGCGTCACGTTGTTCTTTCAATTTTAATCAAACTTTGCACCGTGTGCATTTCAATTCAATTTCGAAGATATGATAGCTTACATCACAATATAAAGTCACAATGTTATGTTAGTACCTAAATTGACCCCGGGCGAAGCCGGTGCGGTCCGCTAGTAATATGTATAAAATAAAAGTTCTAAAGGTCTGCAGTGACGATGACACTTCCAAATAAAAAGCGTACGCAGGCTCCTGAGGACGAGGTGGAATAACTTGAGTTGGTGGTAGTCGCTGGACAAAAGTAGCCCAGGACCTGTCATTAGAGAGAGACCCAAATATTTTTTTTTTATCTTATGCAAGTGGCAAACAAGCATGCCGTTCACAATGATGTTAAGTGATGATTGCAGCCTATAGATACCCACACAAAGACCGAGGTCAAAATGCAGATGCGTTACCACTCCTGAGGCCTAAGGTGTTATGCCTCTTTGCCGGAAATTACAGAGCAGTACGTGACCGAAACACGATAGTGCTGAACACTACCATTTAGTGGCAAGTATATTAGGTAATGCGGTGGTGCCTACGCCCGCGAGCCCCGTTACTGGAGCTCTACCACCAGTAGATTGTATCAACCTTAATTTACTTATTCCAGATATCTTCTTCCACATTTGACACTAGCTTACTGGGACCTAGGCACCACGACAGCTCATCCACATCGAACTGATAATTTACCGAGGCAAAGTTTCTTCAGATGGCAGCAAACATTCCCGAGGCCTATCATATGGAGTGGGTCCTGGGACTGGGAAGATATTGAGTATAGGCGGCGGCTGAATGTTGTAGCTGGGATCTCTATTGGTAAGAGTTGAAGAAAGTAATAAAAACTCATGAGCATAGGCACCTTAACCGAACTTGGTGAATTAACCAACTATGTGTCAGTAAAAGAAAACGGGTTAGTATTTCACATAACGGCAAATACTACAGCTTTATAAGGTAAAAGAGCGGCTTCATCTCGAACACTGTCCTCATCTGCAGACGAGAGCCTCTTAATAGAAACTTGGACTCTTATTGTTAAGGACCCAGAAGTCACTGAAAGGCTCGAACATCTGAGCCTGCTCAGAGACGCCGAGAGATGCACACAGTTTCTTACCGTCTAAAAAGGGTGAGAACTGATGTGGTGCCACCATCTTTTTTCTTACCCGAGATGTTTCACCCGCACTGATTGAATTTGGTGTTCCCTCGGCGCTACGATCTCAAAACTGGCGTCAAAATAGTCCTTCAGGACGTTCGCAACTCTTCTGGTGTTGCAAATTATCATAGGCGACGTTGATCACTTTACGCCAGGTGGCCTGTATGCTTGTCTGTTCACCTTATGACATAAAAAAGATAACTTTAGTCTACATAATAATGCTCTGGTTCAGTGAATAAGTTCAAATCTCAGGGTCTTGGAAGTGGCTATACTTCTGCTAGCCTACAGTTCAGTTAAATCAGTCTGTTCAGTTCAAGTACGGCATGCAATAAATTAAAACAATTTAACATCAGTCAGTCAAACCAATCTGACAATAGTTTGAAAATATTTTAATATAATTTCAAAACTTTCAGATTTTCTACCACTTGGAACAGCAACCATAATGAATCGGCGTATTCTCATCACATCAGCGAACTACTTAGATCCTCATTTACCAAGACAAAGAGATCTCCGTATCTGGGCTCTTGGTCGATCAGGAGAATATAACACACCATACCGATACCGAGTGTGGAGAGTCTGGCGACCTTTCCCAAAGAGCTCCAATCCTGAACATTTTCATGGACCGAGAGGTGTTCATGTACCTCGACATGACATTGCTATAATTCTATGCTGGGACCAAATGTATATCTACGCGTACGCACCTACCACTTACATGTACCCTTACAAAGCCACTTTGACAGGATCTCATGACACACTTAGCAACGAATTGCTATTTGCTGGCTCGGGTTTTGAATACAAGGAGCATATACGTGAAAACTACAAAATTGTCTTCGCTTTAGCCAAGAAGACGGATATTGTTGATTGTTCTGTATACCTGCCGAAATGGTGGGGTAAATTTATTTGTATTAGGAATACTAAAGGATTCTCCGGTGTACCTAATGGTGGTGGTTTGTTTTCTGAAGACAGATTAGTTGGTGTAGGCTGCTTTGAGATCAGATATAATGAAGATAGGATTATGGTTTTCACTGATTTGAGATACTATGTTGATGTGATTTATAACTATTCTAAAATTTGGCCGGGCAGCTACTATGAGTACGCTTACCCTCAGTGGGGTATAATGTTGCATTGGATGAATGAAGGCTCTCGAAATTATCCATTTATACCTTATTGGCAAATGCAAAATGATTTGTATCCATTGGGTTAACTAATAATAAATCTTCCAAAAGTCTATAATATGTTTTTTTTTACTCAAACGCACTTCACGGATGTATTCTTTACAAGGTTGTGTTAAATACAAAACGCATCTGCATTCGTGTATATGTATATGCAAATACCTTAGATTCAAGAGCTATAATATTTAAATCCCATAAGGTGGTTCCATCCTTTACTGGTTGTAGAGCTCCAGTGACGGAACTAGCGGGCGTAGGCACCATCGCATTACCTTATATACTTGCCACTAAATGTTAGTGTAGTGCTCAGCACTATCGTGTTCCGGTCAGGTGGTAATGTACAACCCTGTAATTTTCGGCACAGAGGCAAAACACCTTAGGCCTCAGGAGTGGTAACGCATCTGCATTTTGACCTTGGTCTTTGTTTAAGTGTCTATAAGCTGCAGTCATCACTTATCATCAAAGCGAACTGAATACTTGGTTACTACTGCCATTACATAAAAAAAGGTGGCGAGTTTATGAACATCACCAGGTATATTGTTTTTTATATAAAGATGGTTGCAGAAAAGCACTTCGCATGGACGACGACGACTTAGTGAATACTACAGCCTATGGACATCTACGTTCAAAACAGAGGTCAAAATGGAGATCAGTTTCTACCTCTAGGATTGACTTGATCTACATACCCATATAACATTGCTCAAATCTATAATTAGAATTCTGTTTGTATCATTTAGTATACTTTTTGTCCAGAAAGTATTAATGCCCTACATGTCTTTATTATAATACTAGCGGCCCGCCCCGGCTTCGCTCGCGCTGCTCCGTTCCTATTAGTCATAGATATACGTGATAATATATAGCCTATAGCCTTCCTCGATAAATGGGCTACCTAACACTGAAAAAACTTTTCAAATCGGACCAGTAGTTCCTGAGATTAGCGCGTTCAAACAAACAAACAAACAAACTCTTCAGCTTTATAATATTAGTATAGATTCGTTCGGTGCAGCCAAAAAAACGTTTACTACTGGATTAAAGCATGCAGGCCCATATAATATTCCTGAACCTTACTTTTTCTAAAAGGTAACACTAAGTTGACACTTGAGTACGAGTCACATGATATAATCATTCCACGCGCGCGACGAGTAACATGGCGCGGAAATTCTTATGGAATTTATGAATCCGTTTTAATTTCAACATGGCCGCGTTTCAAAGTCAGTAGTTTTTCAGGAAATACTTATACTTATTAAATGATAAGTTTGAAGTAATACGCTTAAAATATGAATACACCTTTACTCTATTTTTATTTTAAATTCAGTGCTTGCACGCTTTCTATTTTTATTAGATTTATGCTGATTTGAAAAATTTAGGAATCTTTAGATTTAGCCAAAAGTGGAACCCTCATCTTTTAGTAGTAAGTCTCTCCGATCTACCTGCTTCATTAAAAATTAATCCGGGATGTAGTTTATCTTTTTAGTAATGGAAGTAACAAACAAGCATGCAGTTCACATTGATGTTAAGTGATGACTGCAGCCTATAGACACCAACACAAAGACCAAGGTCAAAATGCAGATGCGTTACCACTCCTGAGGCTTAGGTGTTATGCCTATGTGCCGGAAATTTTAGGGCCATACATTACCACCGTGAACAACTCTAGTGGTTACCAATCCGTCTGCGCAGGAACACACGTATTCTGTCATTTCTTTACTGTCTGCTATTTCATCCACAGTCCCCTCCTTACCTGAAAGAACGGTTCCATTATCTAAGCCAGACTTATCCTCGCTTCCTTTGCTCATCCGAAAACCTCCTTCTAAAAGCTCCTTCTCATAATTCGTCTTTTATGTCCAACTCCTATACGGTGGAGGCTATTCGCTTACGTAACTCTTTACCTTTGCCTATTCGACAAGCTCAATCTCTTGAGTCTTTTAAAAAACGCGTTCGTGATTTTTACTTGTCTTGAACCTTTGACGGCTTTGACGGCGGTATCGGGCAGGGCTTCAGTAGCTCAATTGGGAGAGCCGCTGGACTAGATTCCCAGTAGGTCGCGAGTTCGACTCTCGCCTGAAGTCAAATTCCATTTTTCTTTAAAAATAAAATATATTTCACAAGCATGTGTTAATGCGAAATAATATAAAACTGATTTATTGTAAGTATCTGTAATTGTCATATCATTTAATTGACCTCTCATATATATTTATATTTGTATATATACATATATAAATATATATAATATGTTTGTTTATTTGTAATATTTAAGTAGTATATTAGTAGAATTATTTACTTATTTTGTTGATATATAATAGTATAATATATATTTTTTTATTTCTAACCCCTATCCATTTTCTATCACATCTTTTCCTCTACCCAAAGGTTGTCTGTTAGAAATCGCTCATATAGCGATAAGGCCTCCTATTGTACTGTGTTAAGTTCTCTTTTTTTTATGTTTTAAAAGTGGCAAACAAGCATACAGTTCACATTGATGTTAAGTGATGACTGCAGCCTATAGACACCCACACAATGACCAGAGGTAAAAATGCAGATGCGTCACCACTCCTGAGGCCTAAGGTGTTATGCCTCTGTGCCGGAAATTACAGGGCCGTACATTACCACCTGACCGGAACACGATAGTGCTGAACACTACCATTTAGCGGCAAGTATATTAGGTAATGCGGTGGTGCCTACGCCCGCGAGCTCCATCACTGGAGCTCTACCACCAGTCTCTTTTCTGTATTTCTTTTAATGTTATGTCTGGTGTACAATAAAGTGTATTGTTGTTGTTGTTACCACCTGACCGAAACACGATAGTGCTGAACACTACCATTTAACGGCAAGTATAATAGGTAATGCGGTGGTGCCTACGTCCGCGAGCTCCGTCACTGGAGCTCAACCACCAGTAAAAAAAGTTCTCTTGTAGCTGAATTGTAACTCCGTCGCCATATTTTATCCAAGTTCAAATGGAGGTTGAAAATTCGGTTGGTATGTTTTTTCTTAAGTACGAGAATTTACCTACACCGATTACGGCGACTTTCTGATTCTGATTTCCGATCCAATTTGCGTGATTGTTTTTCGTTCAAAGCGAATCAGTTGCCATTTGGTGTCACAAAAAAATACTAATTTGGGCCAGTAGTTTTTATTTTATTAACATTATTGTTGCAAATCACTTGGACGAAGTAATTTTTGGGGTTCCGAAACCAAGTGGCAAAATTGAACCCTTACAAACAACCTTGTAAATATTTTTGTTAACCACATGTTCCAAACCGGTTCATTTTTGGAATATCGTAGCAACCAAAGCTATTATACCGCGATGTACAAAGTAACGGGAACCTACTACATTAATATTCCCATGAGAGTTGTGAATGATGAAAAAACAAATAGAAGTTAACTTATCTGCACAACCACGACCACTCTGACAAGAGTGCCCGATTAAAAAGAAGAAGAAATATTTTTGCATTTACTTCTACGTATTACATAAAATTAAATTTGCGGATTTTCTCGCGTGTACAACAAACACTGGGAGTGTTTGTTGTACACGCGAGAAAATCCGACGGCTGCTAATACTCGACGTTTCGGTCGCTTTCCAGCTACCGTGGTCACGGGCATTAGTCGCGAATAAGTCGTGAAGCTCGCGAAAACCTGCGAAAACGTTACCGTATATTTTCACCTCTGTCAACTCTTTCATAAAGAAACGCGAAGTTATTTCGTACTCCATTCCATTATCCCCTGTGGTAAGCCTATTTGTGGAAGTTACAAAGTTGACTTGTCTTGTTTGTGAGGCGACAAGAGAAGTTTTTCCGTCTCACAGACAGAGGACAGGACCCTATTTCGGAGTCAACATTTACATTTGTGTTGATGTACCTAATTTATATTAATGAAATTATTCTTGTAAAGGAATACAGATTGCACGTTTTGAGTCTTTATACATATTGCCATGCAGTGGACAATATTTTATTGAAAAAAAAAGTCATTCCAAAAAAAAGTATATAAAAAAATACTTGCGGCCATTTTTTGATATACAACCTAGTGGATATATATTCTCTAGTCTAGATCATAAATATGCGTATAAAATATGTTTACATGAATGAAATGATTCTGCAGTGGGATCCTAACCTAAAAGGGATGTTTTTTTACAAAGATTGTTGCGCGATTTCAACGTCTGTTTTTATTGCAAAGTTTGTTTATAATTATGAGTAGATTTCTCTTTTAGGTATATTATTCCTTTAAATGTCAACAGGATCATCATTTATAAATACCCTTTTTTACTGGTGGTAGAGTTCCAGCGTAGGCACCACCGCATTACCTAATCCAAAAATATTAGAGGAGTTTGATTGCCAATTCGCACCGGCCGCTGAGCATTCGTTTGGAGTCGCGGACGGTCAGGAGACCGTTCCCGCTCCGGCGGCAAGAATCATCCATTCATAAGCCCGCCGAGCGTAAACTTAGTAACAAAAACCGTTAAAAATGCCAAATTGTTCAGTGTTTTGCTGTAAAAACCCAGCAGTAAAGCAAACTTAATCATTCAGTAGCATTACTTATCACAGGTAAGTCATAATTTTGTTATTTTTTAATGTAAAACACGATATCACATCGTCCGTTATCAAATATATCGTGCCAAAACAAAGAGTATTGCCAGTTAACTCATTTACACGGAAAACGACGGACATCTCGATTTTGTAGTACAACTTTATACTCGTGTACAAGCTGATAATACGCCATTTTGTGACGTTTTGTGGCGCGACCATTAAGGTGAAGTCTGGTGTGTTTGCCTCGCGCCTAATTGGTGTATGTTTACGCGCCAACATAAGCTCCACCCACTTACAATGGTTGTAGCAGTTTTCATAGAAATGCCTTTGCATTGGCAATCTAACTCCTCTAATATCTTTGACCTAATCTATCGCCAAATGGTAGTGTTCAGCAATATCGTGTTTTGATTAGATGGTAATTGATGGTCCCGTAATAACTATCACAGAAGTATAACAAGGCAGGTCTCAGGGGCAACGCATGTGTGTGCATTTTGTCCTCTGTTGTTCGTGTCTGTTTGTTTGTGTAGATCATAGACAGGCTGCGTGTATCACTTAACATCTACGTGAACTTCATTGAATATTTTGCTGCCTCAGTGGCGTAGTGGTAGGCGGCAGGCCATTACTACTACGCTGGAGGTCCTTGGTTCGATTCCCGGGTCAAGAGCTATCAGAGGTAACGGTTTAAAATCCTTCGTCTCTGGTTCTATTGGGATATTTCCATTTTCTGGAAGTTTCCCAGTACCTTAGAGTTTGGTTATGTGCCCGGAGATGTCAAGAGGCTCCCCACCTGTTACATGGGCCAAAACGTAACCGGCGAATCGTGGATGTTTGCACGTATGCTTCAAAGGATGCATTTACCTCTGCCTACCATCGGGGATTACAAGCGAGAAGTTACGTGAACTTCATGCCGTGAACTCTCTGTCTAATCTGTTTTAAAGAAAGGTGCGATGTAATGTTTTCTTCGTTCCATTATCCGCTGACATAAGTCTATTGAGGCAGTTAGAAAAATTGATTTTTTTTGTTTGTAAAGCGACGAGTGGGGGGTTTTGGCGAGAACCTCGAAAAAGGTGTGTGGTGCTCTTATTTTATTTCGTTTTCTTGGTGTATTTTTGAGTTATATTAAATAAATTTGATGGCATATTGTTTGATAAAGGTTTATTACAGTGCCCGTGTATAGTGAAATAGAATAACAGTTCGATAACGTGGCTTTTCGGGTTGCCTCCAAAACTTCATTGTAAATGTTCTGGTAAAGTAGCCATCGCTTTACTCGAATTACTGACTGTGACTCTGACTGACTGATAATTGACCGACTGACTCTGACTTTTACGCTGCTTATCATCATCATATCAGCCATAGGACGTCCACTGCTGAACATAGGCCTCCCCCAATGACCTCCATGCCGACCGATCGGAAGCGACGTGCATCCAGCGGGTACCTGCAGCCTCGATCAGGTCGTCGGTCCATCTTGCAGGTGGACGTCCTACGCTGCGTTTGCCGATACGTGGTCTCCACTCGAGAACCTTTCTGCCCCAGCGGCTATCGGTTCTCCGAGCTATGTGCCCTGCCCATTGCCACTTCAGCTTGGAAAAAAAAAAACAAAAAAAAAAAAACGCTGCTTATGACAAATATGAAATATCGTGTTTACTTGACACTGGCAATATGCCTAAAAGCGATGCCATTATTAAAAAAAAAAAGCGACGAGTGAAGTTTTCTCCATCTCACAAACAGTCGCCATTTTGGAGTCTGTTGACTTTTACATTTATTTTATTTTGACGTAATTCTCATTTATGTTGTTGTTGTTGTTTTGAAAAGATAACTTCAAAAGTTCTGTGTACAGAGAAAACAGATTTCTTGTTTATGAACCTAGAGTTCACCTGAGTTCCTTTAAACTAAATTAAGATTTTAGAATAGTTGAACAGTCTCTATAAACTGATGTGGCTAATTAAGAGTTTATAGAAATAAATATCATGCCCGTGCTGGTGCTGCTGGTACAGCGAAAACATAATAATAAGAGAACGTGCTATCAGAATAATCATCAGTCATTCATCTTGGATATATTGCAACCTAGTGGCAACACTAAATTACCTTACTTTTGTACCGATAAATTAGGAAAATTACGAAACACGGCAAACTTTATTTGGCTCTTTATTAATAATACCGGAATATTTTTAGGAATAATCAACATTGCCCTTGACCTGGTGTGACCGTGCTACTTATTAATTTCCTACTGTACCGATAAAATACCGGCAAACTTTTTTCAGCTCTTCATAATACCGGAACGATTTTCAATGCCAACATCAACGGAGATGAGGTGAGAAAAATTGGAATCGTGACTCAATTATTCAGTCTTATTTGAACGTTCGCAACACGTTCCGAAGGCTTGAATTATACATATTAAACGAATTGTAAGAAATTATTTATTTTTGATTAGTTCTTTTTTTGTTAACGATTCGTAATTATTACGAAGTTATGGTAAATAAATATTAAGCTCTCATCATTTTAATGATATTTGTTCATTGATTTATGAATAATCAACAATGCCAATGCTAGCGGAGATTATGAGAATAATTGAATCGTGACTCCATCATTCAGTCTTGTTTGAACGTTTTAACGCAACATACCCGAAGTCTTAATTGTAAAAATGAAATAAATAAGAAGAAATTATTTCTTTTTGCATTTTATAGTTACTAATAAAAAAGTTGCAAGCAAGCACGACAGAATTTACTTCTCATAATTTTGATTATACTGAAACATAGGTACTATTATATTATTTTAAGAAATTCTCATCAATTTGCTGCTCGATAATGCACTATAGTTGCATTTAGTCTACTTTTTGGCCTTTCATTTAATTTGTGTACATAGAAAATAAATAAATAATTTGATAATCACAGTAATATTAACAGGTTGCAGACAGCAGTTAAGCCATCACCCGGTTTGATTGTAGTGATTCTGTACAAAACGAAATTGATAACTAAATACCGATGGTGTAACGATAAAATACCGGCAAATTTAATTTAGCTATTAAATAATACCGGAACGGTTTTCAATGCCAACTGAGATAAGGTGGGAATAATTGGAATCGTGACTCAATTATTTAATGTTATTTGAACGTTCGCGACACGTCCCGAAGACTTGATATTAATATACAAATTGATAGATTTTTTAGAAATAAAGTTAATTCTTTCTCATTTTTATTTTATATTCATGTTACATAAAACGCGTCGCGAGATTTGTTTTATATTTTTACACTAGCTGTGCCCGCGACTCCGTCCCCGTGAGAATTTATGATTGTTTAGTACCTACCCAGACGAAGTCGTGGGCGCAGCTAGTATAAAAGAAGCCTAAGTTACTTCTTATTATATAGGCTATCTGCCAGTGAAAGTCCCGTCAAAATCGGTAAATCCGTTCCCGAAATTAGCGGGAACAAACAGACAGACAGACAAAAATGGTAAAATATGTTGTTTTGGTATATGTACCGTGTATACATACATACGCATTTAGTAAAAAGCGGTTATTTTTATATTACAAACAGACACTCCAATTTAATTTATTTGTATAGATGTATAGATATAATAATATAATCTACACAAAAACCAATCCAACCCCTGGGACATTAGTTGTTATGTCTCTGTGAACGTTATTACGGGGCCATACATTATCATCTAACCGGAACACGATAGTGCTGAACAATACTATTTAGCGGCAAGTATAGTATGCTCATGCGGTGGCGCCTACGCCCTCGAGCTCCTACACTGGAGCTCTATGACCAGTAATTTTACGTTGGAAACGTTCTCTCTTAACCGATAAATTTAATGTCGTACTGTAAATATCAAGCTGATGACTAACACTGGTTTATAACAATTAACTTTTATAACAACAACGATATTTGAAATACTTTCAACATATCGAATTCGGCATTCCATTTAGTTGTTTTATATTTTCCAAAACAAAACACGACTATTCATTACGTCCAGTTGTTATCGAATCTTTTCACTGTGTTGACCTTTTTCAAGATGATATTGTTGTAAGTGACTTAATAATACTTAATATTATTGACGTGACAACGTCTTAAATTAGGTTGCGGCTCGGAGTCACGCATGAAAAAGTGTAACGCCCGGTAACGTAACGATGAGTCACCGAACGAGAGAGAGGCCTGCCGGACCGGCGAATGCCTTTCTACCGAGAAAAAGACGTTGTCACGTAAAATCTTCGCCCGTAAAACCGACTTTACAGGCAACCAGTTTTTTTTATTATTTTATGGCTCTGTAATTGCCGGCACAGAGGCATCACACCTTAGGTCTCAGGAGTGGTAACGCATCTGCATTTTGACCTTGGTCTTTGTGTGGGTGTCTATAGGCTGCAGTCATCACTCAACATCAATGTGAACTGCATGCTTGTTTGCCACTTCCATAACATTAAAAAAATATATGTGTGTATATTCCATAACATAAAAAAATATATATAAGTATATTGTTATTATGTTACCCGACCGCGCCTGTATCGCACAACCGAGTAGAACCGCTTGCGATCTACATCAGCCGCGTGGCCTTGCGCGCTTTAATGCCAAACACTTAATAGAATTATAATTTGCAGGTTCTTGTTATTGCCATGTATTACACTAGCATACTGGGATTTAGGAACCACCACAAGAGCACCTCATTTCACTGACGATTTACCGAGACAAAGTTTCTTCCGATGGCAGAAGACGGAAGTAGAAGGCATGTTTTGGAGCGGAGGATGGAATGTAGAAGATATGGCCAATAGAAGAAAATTGTATGTTGTGGCAGGCATTTCTATTGGTTCGTATTTAACTTATTGTACAGTTTTCACCGCCCAATCTTTAAGAAGGCAATGATGAGCTTGAATAATGGGAGCTTATAATTTATTGATCATTTGTATTGTTAATTGATGAGCGCACATGGCATGTATGGAATGCTTGATGACCAAACGTGAACTGATTTTTATGAATGACTAGCTGATCCGGCAAACTTCGTATTGCCTCATCATATTCGTATTGAAATAATGTGTCAAAGGTTTCATAGATATGGACTATTTGTATGGTAAAATAAAATTGTGGTTTTTACTATTTCCCTTCAATTGCTTCATATTTTCTTACCTTTTAAACCTTCACTGGACTTCAAAAAATAATTCAATACCAAAATTAGTTAAATCGGTCCAGTTGTTCTCGAGTGTTAGCGAGACTAACGAACAGCAATTGATTTTTATATATATTATATATAGATCGACAATTTTAATGCAGCGCAAACTGCTGACATAAGCAAAATGTATGGTGCGTGTACACACTTATTAAGAGCACATTTTAAGACAAGGCTGCTAAACACTGTTCTCATTCCCATGTTTTAATTTGTCTGCTGCTAAAAAATTACATGTGTTCCGAACATTTTATTAATTGAAATTGCATAAAAACACAATTTTAAGGATTCGTACCTCAAAAAAACCGAACGACGGACGGACGAAGAATTCCGCACAAAACTGTCTCAACAAAGGTATCAATAGTATGAAGGTCGCGCCACGTAAAAAGAACGCTGGAAGAAAGTAGAAGGGATGTGTTCGCGCATCGGTACACTCGCGCACGAAAGTACTAGCCCTATTGGTTTATTTTTGATCTAGCTTTCGCTTGCGGTTTCGTGTATTGGTAAGCAGATTGAAAACTATATTACATAGAATAACATAAAATGAAATAAAAACACATGACGCGCAGGTTGACCGCCAGCGTTCTTTTTACCTGGCGCGACCTATACCTTTGTACTAAAAGCTGATAAAATATTAACATAGATAATGCTGAGCACTACCATTTGGCAGCAGATAGATTAGGTAATGCGGTGGTGCCTACGCCCTTGAGCTCTTGCACTGGAACTCTGATTAAGCATAAGTAAATATAAAGATGAAAATCATTTCTCTGATTATGTTGGAGAAAACTCTGAACTCTACCATCAGTGAAAATTGTGTTGAAGAACATCTTTTTCTTTCTTCTGCACCAGATTTCCTGCCACTGGGAACAGCAGTCATCTTAAACCGGAGACTCCTGATCACATCAGCCAATTACTTGGAGCCTCATTTGCCAAGGCAAAGAGATTTACGTATATGGGCTTTAGGCAGAAGTGGTATGTACAATACACCATACAGATACCGTGTCTGGAGAGTTTGGCGGCCATTACCAAAAAGCAGCAACCCTGAACATGCCCATGGTCCAAGAGGGACCCACGTGCCTCGTCATGATGTCACAGTAATCCTCTGCTGGGACCAAATGTACATATACGGTTACATATATCACAGATACCAGTATGCTGCGCGATCCTGGCTAACAGAACCTCACGCGCAATTGGGAGAGGATCTTTTGTTCGTTGGATCAGGTTATGAGCGCTTGGATCATATACGAGAGAATTACAAGATAGTATACCATACGGCAAAGAAATCAGATGTTGTAGACTGTTCTGTTTATCTACCAAAATGGTGGGGGAAGTTTATTTGTGTGCGTAACACTGAAGGTTTAGCTGGTGTAGCCAATGGTGGGGGGCTTTTTAGTAACAATGTTTTATTTGGCCTAGGGTGTTTTGAGGTAAGATATAATGAAGATCGGATCCTAGTTTTCACGGATTTGCGTTATTACTCAAACCTCATTTATAAGTATTCGGAAATATGGCCGGGTGCTTATTATGAGTATGCATATCCACAGTGGGGCATTGTTTTGCATTGGGGCTACGATGGACACCTTAACTGGCCGTATATACCGTATTGGCAGATGCAAAGTGACTTATATCCACTGGGGAAATAAATTATGTGAACATATTGCCATAAACATATACGTATAGACTTACCCCCTTATTCATAAACGTACATTAGATACGTTTTAGCTATAGAATGCTTTGTCTTTGTCAGGTGCATTGTCAAATGTGCAGGATAGAAAAAGACAAAGGAGAGATTAGCAACACTTTAGCTAAACTACGTTTATGAATAAGGGGGCTAGAGTACACTGTCATAATATAATTTAGTGAAAAAGAAATGCAGATGATAAATTACTTCAAGCTTGTATTATTTGGAAGGTGAACTTAATCGAAAATTGATAAAAAAACTACAATCCTTTTTTCGTTTAACCTAAAACAATCCTGAAATAAGTCATCGCATTGACTACGTGACCGTAAATTAACCAAAAATGGCGCGCTCGCTCCAAACCTCAGTGTTCGAGTCAGCCAACTGTCTAGCAAGAGGGGATGCGGGCTAAACGAGGGGAAGATCAAGCGGGACGTCGAAGTGACCATTCTACACGTAGTATCATTTAAGAATTCCCTGCACACACGAAAATTCGTGCAAGTGCTTTGCGCTGCCTTAGCGAAACAGCAGGCGCAGGCATACATTTTTGTCACGCGGTAGTAAGGGAGGGGGATGCATCCTCTCCTACGCTGCATCGGCGCGGCGGTATACTCTACCTCTGTCTTATGAATTGTCGATCAGGTCACGTGGCCTGACACGAGATCACCATTTTTACCCATCACAAAAAGTGCACAAGTTTTTTTGACACACGAAGTTTTCACTTCAAAAGTTTTTAAAAGTCATCGCATAAATTCTATAAGTCATTGTCAAGGGATTTGTAAGTCGAATAAATCAAATTTTCCGTACATTCTCCGAATAAAGGTCCCTCAGTTAGTTTAGGACCATTGGGTTGGGTTAATAAACTAAATCATGATTCCGTCGGCACGTTTTATTCGCAACATGCTAGGGGATACAGTATAACCAATATTTTTTATCAAATATTCAGAAAGGTAGGGCGTTGGGACGTGACGACCCCAAAGCCCTCTGGTGGAGGATAATTCTTCCGCAATAGCGATCAGTTAACTGAACAATGGCAGTCAAACCATTTCAATGCGATTGGACCACTCGATAACCACTAGCTTGTCTTGCGTTGACTTTGCATTGCCAACGCGCAGTTCCCAAGTAAACCGCGCGCTGTTCGCGATTGGTTCACAAGTAACAAGTGGACGCCGTAAAACGAGGCGGTGCTGGTCGGGTGCCGGGTGACTGTAGTGAGCTATGACCCTGATGCTATCATAATAAGATATAGCCTATAGCACTCCTGAATAGTGTAGCTTTCCGATTTTGAAAGACTTTTCGTAATCGGTTCAGTATTGCCGAAGATTAGCCCCTACACATAAACAAAGTCACAAATTAAACCCTCTTTCCAACATTTTAAACAGGAACAAAATCCGTTCTCACCTTTCCGAGATTAGGGCATACACACATACAGCGGTACTTTATAGTACGAGTATGTAGTGATAGTGATAATGGTGTCAAAAAAGTATTTTTCTGGTGCTGCAGCGATGGAGCTCGCGGACGTAAGCACCGCATTATCTAATCTACATGCCGCTAAAGTGTTCAGCACTATCGTGCTCCGATCAGGTGTTAATGTATGGTCCTGTTATTACTTGCACATAGGCATAATACTTTAGGCCTCAGGATTGGCATCGCATATTGAAATCTCTGGTTTCGTGTTGATATTAAAGAAAAAAATGGAAAGAAAAATTTTGATTTCGGATAGGAATTTTATTTTTCCATCATTTGTTAAAATAAATAATTATTATTTGTTGAACCAAATATCCTAATCTATCCGTCGCAGAATAGTAGTTTCCAATACTACCGTTTGCTGGTAATATAGTAAAGAATGGCCTTTGTTGCTTTAACCTCCCGAGAACCATTTTTTTTTTTTTCTCAGGAATTCAGATAAAACCTATCAGCGTCGCCTAAATAGGTTACAAAAGCTATCACAGTGGCAAAACAACTCAGGGATGCCATTTTTTATACTGTTGAATATTTTAAATGAAAATGGAATCTGTTGAGTATCTTTAAAATGGGTTATACGTATACTGATGAATTTAATCTGTGTCTTCTATAGAAAACGTGATCCAACTGTTTAGGGTCACATCACAACTGAGTTTTGATAAACTGTAAACAGACCATTGTGTTAAAGAACTTCTATTTGTCTCTAATCGGCATAGCAGCAAATAAAATGTGCTTTTTTGAAGTTATATAAGTACTTCTTGGCGCTATTGGCAAAACTGATTAGAGTTTACTGGTGGTAGAGTTCCAGTGACGGAGCTCGCGGGCGTGGGCACCACCGCATTGCCTAATATACTTGCCGCTAAATGGTAGTGTTCAGCACTATCGTGTTCCGGTCAGGTGGTATGTACGGCCCTGTAATTTCAGGCACAGAGGCATATCACCTAATGCCTCAGGAGTGGCAGGCATTTTGAACTCTGGTCATTGTGTAAGTGTCTATAGGCTGCAGTCATAACTTAACATCAATGTGAACTGCATGCTTGTTTGCCACTTTCATTACATAAAAAAAAAAAAGTGAATTTTTAAGATGCACGCAAGACACTATTTATGTATTTTCCTATAAGCACGTTTTGAGGACACCGTAAATAAACTATTCATCATCTCTATTATTACATAACTAGCGACCCGCCCCGCCATTCGCGCGGTTGTATTGTTACCTACCCTCTCTTGTTCGTCTTAGCGTGATGTTATATGATTTAAAGCCTTCCTCTATAAATGGGCTATCTAACATTGAAATAATTTTTCTAATCGGACCGGTAGTTCCTGAGATTAGCGCGTTCAAGCCAACAAACGAACAAACTCTCCAGCTTTATAATTTTAAGTATAGATTTAATTACTTTCGCTATAACTATTGGTATCTTTTCAATCTACGTTAATATCCTTAACAGAAACATGACACAAGAATCCCACATCATAAACCTTTGCTCTCATCCAACGCGGCAGTAGGTTTCACATAATCAGACCTTCATCAGACCACTGACCTATACAATAGGGAACTTCCATCTCTACAGAGCAAATTAGCTGTATTAGCGTTGGGCTACATACCTACAGTATCGATTAAGAAATTTTAATATTGCACATCGACCATTTTGGTCAAGTTAAGACCAATACCGTTTCCGTGCTTCGGAGGGTACGTTAAGCCGTCGGTCCCGGTTGCTATCGATGGATAGCAGTCGTTAAACCTTGTCGGAGGCCTAATGGGCGGTTTGAAAACATCCGACAGCGGGTTGGCCACTAACCCACCCACCTCCACCAATCCGCATTGGAGCAGCGTGGTGGAGTAAGCTCCAGGCCTCCCCCCAAAAAAGGGGAGAGACTCGTGCCCAGCAGTGGGACGTATAATGGGTTGCCATTATTATTTATTATTATAAGACCAATATCGAACTACCAATGCTTACGTAAGCAGCAGAGAAAATAGAATCAGAATCAGATATTCGTTCGTTTAGGGTGACAGGCACCTCTTATAACACGTCAAAACAAACAAAATAAGTTAAAGTGAATAACAATTGATATACATGTCAAACAATGTAAAAAATATTTATATATATAGTCAAGAATATCACTAAGATAAAACTAAATATAATATACTAATGTAAATATGTATATCAGTAGAATGATATGACAAGTAAAATAATATGACTTTGGCAGGACTCTGACGATCGCTGATTTGTCGATTTGTAAAGGCTTTTACACCTGTGGTAGGCGAATGGGGTCCAAATCTTATACAAAGTGACACAGGTCGGTGTAGCCTATTGATTTTTGTCTTCATTTCATTGGGTTTGTTCAAATTGGCCATGTCGCTAGATTTGACGAGGGTGAGGAATGTAATAACGCGTTGATTTTCTTATTGTGTTTTTGTTTGGACGATTTTCAGGGTGCCGTACATCAAAAAGGAAAAACCCTATTACAGTGAGATCGTTACCGTTTACCTATCTGTCCGTCTATCTCAGCTAGTAAGCTTCAAAATGACAAAGCAAATTTTGTTGATATCTAGTGCAGATATTATGTTAATGAATTATGCGATTGATTCAAACATGTACGCTCAAAGTTAATCAATACATAGATATATTATCCTGGTGTCCTGAGATATAGACCTCGGTTGAGCTTAGGCACCAGTCTCCCACAATGTAATTTTTGTATCATATCATGTATTTTGCCATTAACTAAGAAAAATGTACCTACTTTTATATTGTGATGAGAAAATATATTTTTTATTATTTTATTATTTACTAGCTTTTGCCCGCAGGTTCGCCCGCATGGATGTCGTTTAAAAAGTAGCCTATGTTCTTTCTCAAAGTCAACTCTATCTCTGTACCAAATTTCATTAAAATCGGTTCAGTCGTTTGGACGTGAAAAGGTAACAGAAAGACAGACAGAGTTACTTTCTCATTTATAACATTATATAATATAATTTATTTATATAGTAGGGAGGAGGGATTATAATAATATGACAGTAAAAATCAAGTTCCTCTAAGGAGAAAAATATTTGAAATACAGACCGTATTTAAAATATTTTTCTAAAAAACTTATAGGGGGCGATTAAAGAAGAGTAACAATTTTTGGAATGTATTATTACTTATCTGCCTCGGTAGCCTAGTGGTAGCAGGCCACTACTACTACGCTGAGGTCCTGGGTTCGATTCCCGGGTCGTGGGTTATCAGAGATAATGGTGTAAAGTCCTTTATCTCTGGGATATTGGGATTTTTCCATTTTCTGGAAATTTCCCAGTACCTCGAAGTTTGGTAATGTGCCCGGAGATGTCAACAGGCTCGCCACCTGTTACATGGGCCAAAACGTAACCGGCGAATCGTGGGTGTTTGCATGTATGCTTGAATGCATGCATTTACCTCTGCCTACCCCTTCGGGGATTACAGGCGTGAAGTTACGTTTTTTTTTTTATTATTACTTATCTAATGAAAGTACGAAAGGAGGACAAGTCTGTTGACATATCCTGACACATCGAAGGTCACACTGGGAATTATCCGAAAAATAGAAAAAATCCGATAGCAATTACCTGAGGAACAGAGGAACTGAGCGTAGCAGCCTGCTACCGCTAGACTACTGAGGTAGGTAAAAGTAAAGTTTTTAATAAAAACAAGTACAAGGGGCCTTTTCTAAACGCCTCTCCCACTATTGTCACGCTGTGTCACACTTTTCACTAGTGGTAGAGCTCCAGTGACGGAGCTCGCGGGCGTAGGCACCACCGCATTACCTAATATTCTTGCCGCTAAATGGTAGTGTTTAGCACTATCGTGTTGCGGTCAGCTGGTAATGTACGGCTCTGTATTTTCCGGCACAGAGGCATAACACATAAGGCCTCAGGAGTGGTAACGCATCTAAATTTTGACCTTGGTCTTTGTGTGGGTGTCTATAGGCTGCAGTCATCACTTAACATCAATGTGAACTGCATGCTTGTTTGCCACTTACATCACTTAAAAAAAACTTTCTGTGACTCCCTGAAAATATTACGTCACAAAAAGTATGAATTCCCTTTTTCCCTCTTGAATATGACAATATTTTTTAATTAACAGTAGTCTAACGAACTATCAATTTTAAATATTTTAATGAACTGCGAACGTCACGTTGTCGTGGATCTCCCCCCTGTCACATTTTGTGACGCTCAGCGATACCCCTCCCCCCTTGTATGCGAACGTATCTTATGAAACGGAAACGGAATGGTTAAGCCAATCAGCATCGAGATCGCTTACGCAAAACAAAATTATAATTTAATATTTAAACGGATAATGTTTTATCTCTTTGATCAGCTTTATCAATTAATTTTGTAACGGAACTGTTAAAGTTTCTACTTGGAATCGGACTACTGTCTCGTGATATTTCGACTAAACTCTATTAAACGTGAAACGAACACGCCACCTAGTGATGTGACTATTAAAATATCGATATCAAAAAAAATATTAGCAATCATTTTGATTCCCTTGAAGTTAGTTTGACAGATGTGTTACCCTAATTGTTTTGTCTCTGTATCAGTTATTGCGGGGCCATATATTACCATCAAGCGCGCATGGCCCCGCGGCTTGTGTAGATTGGAAGCGATCTACTGTGTTGAGCGATACGCAAATTTAATTGCCGCTAGAGGCAAATTTAATTTGCCTCTAGCGGTCACACATCACACACCAGACCGTTAGAGGCAAATTCAAATACGCCTTAGGCCTTAGGCTTAGGTATTACGGTGGTGCCTACGCCCTCGAGTCCTGAAACTAGAAATCTACCGCCAGTAAAAATGCGTTTGGCTGACTGTCTGCTCCAGTGGAAAAATCTCCTCCTCCAGCGGGCGGTAGGGTTGCCACGTCCCTACGCCTTAACGACTAATCCCGTTTACTTCTTTATGACGGATGAAAAAGTAATTCAATTGTAAAAGGGGAAACGAGACATTCTATTGATATACTTACTTACTTACATTAGTATTTTATATTTATCTTAGTGATATTCTTGACTATACATATATTTTTTAGCTTGTAAATTGACGTGTATATCAATTGTTATTCACTTTAAATTATTTTGTTTGTTTTTGACGTGTCATAAGAGGTGCCTGTCACCCTAAATGAATAAATGAATTTTTGATTCTAATTCATATCGATACTCCCCTCTTGAAAACAATTCCCATCACTAATTCCAAATCATAATAAGCTTATGCAAAAGTTGGACGGACTTTTTGAGTAGAAGGAGAATTTCAAGAACTAATTCCTTTAAAGTACTTATTTAGCATAACTTTAGAGTAATAATTAAGAAGTTGGAAGTTGATTTGAGGTGTGCCGGTGGTATCATTGAAATTTTATGATTATCGGTATCCCCTGTCGTTGCTTGAGCAAAATCTTTGTTGCTGTTTTAATAAGTCAACTTTCTTCATATCAGGTGTAATGTTTTTAAAAAAGGTGTCATGTGACTTTGAAATCTTTATGTTAATCCGTTTTATATTACATAGGAAACTTTGCCAGAAGAAAATGAAAATGTGTTTATTAAGAATTTCATGAGCCAAGAAAATTCCTCGGTCTGTTGTAACCGTGTTTATTTTTCAGATACATGATATCTCAACTCTGGCAGTACCATAATCTATTGAAATAAAACTAGTTTTCGGCTTCATCTTGGTCTCGGGGAGACCACGGAAGCTGAAAAGCGACCGAAACGTCGGGTTCGATTTTAAATTATCATTATAGTTTAATATACGCGAGATAAATCCGATAACTAGTTTTATTTAAATGAGTGCAGCTCGCGAAAGCCTAAGAACATACCATAATCTAACCGATAAAAAAAAAATCCTCGACCTGAGAATGGTTTTCATGATTTAAGGCGGGCTTTTATAACCAAGCCAATCTACACTTAGTAAAGTTTAGAATTGTAACTTTCATACAATCGTCGCTTCAGTTTTGGTTCCATTTATGAAAACAAACTCACTGCAATCATAACAAATACACACACTTTCAAAATAGACAGTGCTGGTATTCGATTGGTCGCGACAACGTCATTTTGTCAGGCAAGGCAACGTCTAATCCACCAAATTACGTGGACCCATTTTTTGGCTTAGTTTTTACAATATGATTCACAGAAGTCGTCCGATATAGTGTACATTCGATGTTAATTTAAAACATTAAATAAATAGGCACATTTTTCAAACTCTCACAATATTATTATGATTTTTAAAAGCCGTAAGTTACGTCTGTTATTCTTGAAAGGCAGAGAAGTTTAGGAATAAAATTAAATACAAACATGGAGGATGTTTGTATTCGATTTTTGTAGTCGATCGGATTACGGCTTACTCGATCAAAATATTGTTATGAGCGAGCCTATTGATATCTCCGGATACTTTACCAAACTGTATAGATGGTACAAGGTAACTTCCGAATAATAAAACACAATAAGGCTTACCCCCACAACCCGGGCATCGACCCTATACTACTGAGGCACGATATGTCCATTGAAGGGGCAACGATTAGCGTAGAATATAACCCTGACATACCTCTCGTGCCTCATCTACCTTCATCATACTTTTTCCCGCACCATCAGACAGAACTCGACCAATTTGGTCATGATAGGTCAGCCTTGGTCTTCCTAGGCCTCTCCAACCATTTACATTCGCATTGTATATCTGTTTAGTCATTCGCTCATTTGACGTTCTTTCTACATGCCCGAACCAACGGAGCATGCATACTATGCATAGGTAAATAACAAGAAATAGAACTTTAAGACTATTTTGAATGTTAAAGTTGGATGTTTGTTTGTGTGTTATTCAATCACGCTCAAGCAGCTGGACGGATATCGATAAAAATTTGCACACAAGTAGGTAGAGTACCTATACGGCTGTAATAATCTGTAAATGACTACCGCTTATTAATTAACCTTTATATGTTTCAAGTATGAAGTCCATGCAGATAAAGTCACGGAGAAAAGCTAGTACAAAATAAAAAAATTCGTCGAAGCTGATGCATCAGCCATTTTTAATTACGTGAAAATTATCGCAGGCTGAACATATTAAACACGCCTAATTAAGTACGTGTCGGCTTGATGATAATGAAGTACTTTGTTGGTGGAGAGTTGAATTTATAATTCGAAAATCCGACGAGAAATTTTAATAATATTATGCCCGTATTTCCAGAAAGTTATAAATAGAAAGGTAATAAGTAACAGAACGCTGGTTTAGATCATAAGGGATCTACTCGGTTAAGCACTACGGGCGCGGTCGGGTGTATGGCGCATTTTAATTTGCCACTAGCGGTCATGAGTGACCGCTAGTGGCAAATTAAAATGCGCGTTTCCGTGCTTCGGAGGGCACGTTAAGTAGTCGGTCCTGGTTGCTATCGATGGATAGCAGTCGTCAAACCTTGTTGGAGGCCTTATGGGCGGTTTGAAAACATCCGACAGCGGGTTGGCCACTAACCCCGTATCTCCACCAATCCGCAATGGAGCAGCGTGGTGGAGTAAGCTCCAGGCCTCCTCCCAAAAAGGGGAGTGACTCATGCCCAGCATTGGGACGTATACTCGGTTGCCATTATTATATTATTAAGTAACAGGGAACGTGTACCCACCACTCCCTGTTGGAGGAGAATTTCTCAGCTGGTGCAGTCAATCGAATGACGGTAATACCATTACAATTGGGCGGTAGTCAAGATCACAACGGTGGATGGGCAGCATCGTCCCGCGATTGAAACTACAGCCACTACAATCGCCAATCCGCCTGCCAAGCGTGACGATTATGACATATTCTCCCCTAATGATGCACAACACTGAGGTAGGCATCTTTGGGGACTTTGTCCAGCAGTGGACGTATTTGTGCACGAAAAAGGAGCAAAATTTTAAATAATCTTTTTAATTATTTGGGATTATTAAGATTTAATAACACAGTAATAAAAAGAAACTACGTATTTGCCGGCAATGTTGAATAGGTAGCCACTTCGGGAGACGTGGTCAGTCATATTGATAGTCAGTGAATTTTCATTTATGTGACAAAAGTGGCAAACATGCATGCAGCTCACATGGATGTTAAGTAAGTGATGACTGCAACCTAAAGACATCTGCACAAAAAACAGAGGTCAAAATGCTGATGCATTGCCACCCCTGACACCAAAGCTGTTATGTCCCTACATTAACATCTGACCGGAACTGAGAAGTGCTGAATACTACCATTTGGGGGCAGAACGATAAGGACAAGTAGGTAATGTGGTGGTGCCTACGGGCTCGAGTCCACCATGGAACTCTACCAGTATAAAAATCTTAAAATCGAATTGAAAATATTTTTCATTCGAATTAAAAGTCACAAACTCAACATCCCGCATACAAAATACTTCATTACCGTCAGACCGAGGTACTTAATTATGCACGTTAAATATATTCGACCACTCACAATTCACTCGTAATCAAAAATGGCCGCTGCATCGATTCCAATCAATTAACGTGACACAGTTAATTTATACGATGTTTTATTATGAGATTACGACCGGTCGCTAGCCAGGCAGGCCCTTCAAGAAACCCTACCACCAAGCAGGACACTGGGAAGGATTACGCTGGTAGTGTCGACCCGGGAACCATTTGGAACCAAACAGTCGCCAGAACCTTGTCTGTTGATAAGTGTGTACCACGTGCAGGTAAGGTTGGCTGTGGCACCGGGATGGTCAGGCGCCACTTACACCCCAAGTGCAATATGACATAAAATTTGTAAGCATGGACTCATATTTTTGGAATCGTCTCCTGTATGCGGGACTCCTGAAGACGGCACTAGTCTACGCAGTTGCGCTGGCTGTTATTTAAACTGAGACCACCATCTGCCCTCGCCGATGGTTCATGCCGCCTACATGAGTCTGTAAGGGAACGGGTGGATATGTTCCTCCGACGAAAAGGGAGGATCCTCCGACCAAGCGAGGTACTAGTGCCTGGCGGGCCGCGGCCCAACGATAGACGTTGGGAAGTTGTATGCCAACTCTTGAGAAATCTTGGTATGTGCGATGTAATTCGATTGTACGCCATCTACCGTACTAGACAAGTACTGTGAGGTTTCGTGTGTATTCCACTAGTTAGCGCCCTAATGTAGTAGACGCTACAAGTCCATCAAAAAACCCACTTGGCCGATTTAATATTTTTAACATAAAAATTAGAAAGAAGAAAGAAAGGCGTTTATTTGGCGCATAGCCGGAAAACACACAAAAACGAACAGATTTAAAAACACAAAACAATTAATTTTAAACTAGTAGGTACAAGCACAAAAACAATAGACCACAAAAAAAAGGAGACAAAGAAAAAAAAATTATAACAGAAAAAACAGAACCAACTACACAGTGATACAAACAAATAAGTAGGTAATGATAATAGTGTGTGTCACACGGCTGCGTCAAAATGGTCTCCAGTTCAGCATAGAAGTCAGGCGTAACGCCTGACGCTGATTTTCAATGGAACCACATGAGGGGTTCACGGATGTCAAAACGGTACGGAAAAATAAAATATAAGTACATAAATAAAGATACCTAGTAAAAACTAATAAGTATAAAATACATTTTATTTTTTGAAATAAAACTATTTTTACGGATTTATCTCGCGTATATTAAACTAAAATGATTTTTAAAATCAACCCGACGTTTCGGTCGCTTTTCAGCTTCCGTGGTCCCGGGCAGACTGAGGTGACATTTGTCTGACAGAAGTTCTGTCAGACAATATACTACAATATACGCGAGATAAATCCGTAAAAATAGTTTTATTTCAATGAGTGTAGCTCGCGAAAACCTAAGAACATATCATATTTTATTTTTTCATAAAATAAACATATTAGATATTATTATACTTATACATAATATTTAGAATAATTAAAATATTGAAGATTACACCTAATAAGTTAGTGGCTGCTGTACCGATGAAATGAACTCGTGGCGCGTGCGTCACAGGAGCGCAATGTCCCCCCGCGCCCCCGCCGCGCCCCTCACCGCTGAAGGCTGCGCAGCGGTACCTGCCTCCTGCCTCAATCGTGCCTCAATCAGATGGCGACGCCGCACGAAATCAGCGTTCGTGTTCGGATTGCACCACGAGTAAATTATGGGAACAACGCAAATAAATATATACACAATATTAATACGCAGATAATAAACAACAACAAAATAGAGAGAAAAAATATATAAATATATGTATAGACGTCATAAGTTAAGGTAAGTAGATTCAGTTTATTTTTTGTCTTTTACAAGTGCATACATGTACCTACCTACCTTTGTAAAGAAATGTTTTATTTTAGATGAAAAGAATTATAATGTTTATATGTCAAATACAATTGAGTCATTAATATCATTTTGTTTATTTACAGGCACTACAACTAAAAGTTATAAATTAACATGCATAAAATAAAATTTAAAAAAATAATAATAAAAGAAGGAGTAAAAAATGAAAGAGTATTGCAATGTAATGGCGACGTACGGAGATACTAGAAGATATCTAACAAATACCTACCTTGCTATCTAAATCAGCAGAGCGCAGGCATAAGGTACGGAACATTATAAAAATTGTGTCACTGCAGTGGACAGCCGCATTCAATCCCTTAACAGGGGTGGATGAATTATCCTCCCGGGGAACTTTAATTTTACATGCTGGGCAGGACCATTCGTTTTTAACAGTGCCTTTCTCAGGGATAGCAACGCATGCCCGATGAAACATTGAAGAACATTTAGTGCAGCGAACGTTGTCGTTGGGCGATATAAATTTTCCACATGCTCCACATTTATTCATGTTGCGAATGTTTAGTACCTATGTATCAAAGTTATCAGTTATCACGAGAGGCGAGAGTTGAATAACACACGTACTAGATGTCACTACTAGAGTTGTACAGGGGTCGATAGATAGTGCTGTTTACGTTATTGTTTATTACGTGTATGTTTTATTATTTCTTTTCATTTATCACAAACTTTTTAAAGAGATACTTGAGTCAGGAGATTGTTTATATTATAGTTCAAATGTTTTATTTTTGGAATCGTTTCGAGATAATAATAAAATTATTTTGTGGGTATACTTGCACCTTACAGTCAATAGTCGCACTGTACACTTTTAAGTTTTGATGTATTTTGCCACCAGAATCACTGAATAACACTGTATATAAATTGTTTTCTTTTATATATTTAATTATGAATAAAGTTATTTAGATCAAATGAGTTGTTTATTATGACTTCCGCAAAAAACGTACCACTATCAAACAGCTGATTTGACATCCGTAACGTCACTCAATAGAATAAGCTTGGTCCATCGAGTCGGATACGAAATAAGAAAAATATTAAATAGAAGTAGAATAATTTCTTGCCTAAGTAGGTATCTACAAAAACTTTCATAGCGGGTTTTCTGTTCAGGCATAGATTGCTTACTAGTAGTTACTTACATATTAAACACATAAAACCTCCATCGAAATACTCTAGCGGTGTTGAGTATTTTCGACGAGAACGCGGTAATATAGTGTTAACAAAATACATGGCGGTTATAGTATTTTGTTTGCAACTTTTGACTCTTGAACTCGCGGTCGCGGAAGAATATTCAGTCTGATCAGAAAAACGAAAGGAAGTGTGTGCTAGCTAGCGGTGCGGGCGGTAAAAGGGGGTGAGTTTAGGTTTTAAATTATTGTATATTTATGTGTATTTGTTTAGGACGCTTAATTAACACTGTAACTACTGGCAGGCATCTAAGCCGGGCGGCGGCGGATAAAATTTTAGAATCAGCTAGCTACCGTGGGTGAATCCCATCCGACGTTACCGATTTAGGAACCGAGGAAGATTCTCCATCATAAGCTTGGTAATAAGAACTCGTATCCCTTATTTGTATCCATTCCACCAGAATTTTCCTCATATATCCCGTCAGAGAGAAACGTCCCGTATAAAAAAGAGAATGGTACCGTGTATCTCACAGTTTGAAAGGAATTAATGTTAGTCAGTTATACGTCGGAATTACATTCATTAGTCAAGTAGGAACTGCGATCTTTTACTTCGTAACTTTACCAATTATCTCTCTCTGGTGTTTTCTTGAGAACGTCTGTTTAGGATTCCTTAATAAAATAACTAAAATCTGGATTTTTTCCGTTCCTGATTCCTAAAAGCTGTTAGGTTGTTTCGTAAATTTCGGCAGGTGACCGGAAATCGATTGTCCTGAATACTACCTACGTTAGGTAGTAAGAAGATCCATTGATCCATTGTGGTGTCTACACCATTGTGGTTGAGCTCCGTCGCTGGAAGTATACCACCATTATTTATTTTCCTAATGATATTGAAGAGAATTTTTAAAAATTATGATATTTTTGACATGTCTCTCTCAGTAGGTATAAGTATTTTTTACCCTGCCATATTTTTTAAGTATTTATCATTTGTATCCGTATTCCCATTACACTTTAATAGAATCGCCCGAGTAGATTCCGTATTAAGATAAAAAAGAGAATACCGTCGATCTCACAGTTTGAAAGGAATTAATGTTAGTCAGTTATACGTCGGAATTACATTCATTAGTCAAGTAGCAACTGCGATCTTTTACTTCGTAACTTTACCAAGTTTCCTTCTTCGGTGTTTTCTTGAGAATAATATGTGTTTAGGATTCCTTAACGAACTTACAAAGACATATTCTGTATGGTGGTAGAGTTAGAGTGTTAGACTTTGAAGGCTTAAAGTACCACATCTCAATTCTTAAAAAAACAAAAAGAAATAGAAGAACGCAGGCCATAGCGATGGCAACGCATCAGTATGTTGATGTCCAGATTGTGGGCAAACTGGATAGATAGGCTGTAGTATTGGCTTAGCACTAATGTTTTACTGGTGGTAGAGCTCCAGTAACGGAGCTCGCGGGCGAAGGCACCACCGCATTACCTAATATACTTGCCGCAAAATGGTAGTGTTCAGCACTATCGTATTCCGGTCAGGTGGTAATGTACGGCTCTTTGATTTTTGACACAGAGTTATAACACCTTAGGCCTCAGGTGTGGTAAGGCATCTGCATTTTGAGTTTGGTCTTTGTTTGGGTGTCTATAGGCTGCAGTCATCACTTAACATCAATCTGAACTGCATGTTGGTTGCCACTTCCATTGCATAAAAAAAAGTGAACTGCACGCTTATTTACCACCACCATAATTAAAAAACACCAGGGAAGTGATGTATACGGATGTTGCGTATTCCTTAAACGTCCAACGGCAGCAACGCCTCAATTCTTTGAGAATTTAACGGATACTGATAGTAAAATTATATTTTTTTCACTGATTCTGCGCGCTAAAGAAAACAGAGTTCTCCAATATAATGCATATTGCCAGAAAACCGGAAAATAAAATCTGGAAATGTTCAAGAACTGAAGGTTTACGGTTGGCAGAACCAGAAGAACCAGAAGTTGCAGTCTAATAAGGCGCACGTGAGATGACACAACAAGTCTAAGGGCGAGATTCTTCTTTGAGACTTTACTTTCGAGCAAAGTACGTTTCGAACTTTCAAAACTCATACATTTCTGACAGTTCTAAGCATACTTTGCTGAAATGTCGTAGTGCGGTCTGTGAATCTCACCATAAGTGAGGCCATGCGTAGTGCTTCGGACCATAGAAATTAGCGGCAGCCAATTCCCGAGAACACATATTATTATATTACCCCGTTAGGGACATGAAGATACATACATACATATTATTATGCAGATTGCGGTGCTCAGAAGTAAGCAAATGATCTAAGGAGAACGACTTATCAGAGAGATTCATCTCTTTTTAAGATGTCGAAAAAATACAGATAAGCACCGTGTTTGTTATTGAATAAACTCTGTTATGAGTAACTACTTTCCAGTCCTAAAAAAGTTTGCGACTTATATTTTAAGTTCTTTTGACATGATTTGGTTAGAACAAGATAATATTTCAACCTTTACTCCGTCGAAAAATCCTTGTCTCTAAAATTCGATTCAAACTTGGCCGGTTTCTATTCATTGTTCTAGTAATCAGGGTTTTAGACTTGAGATCTTAGTGCTTTAGGATATTAAAGTAAAACCTTAAACGGCCATTCCGTAGAGATGGCGGCTACGTGATAAAAGTCTAGTTTAGATTAACTTTGGAGCTGGATCAGTTATTTTACTTGCCTAAGTTGGGTTTTCTGGGACCAAATTTATTAAGTTTTTTTTTTCCAATTTTATGTAAAAAAGGTTGCAGAAAACCATGCAGTTCGTATGGATGTTAAGTGATTATTGCAGCCTGCATCTACACAAAAACCAGAGATAAAACTGAAGATGCTTTGCCACCTCTCAAACCTAAGTAGTTATGTTTCTGTGATACTTATTACGGAATCATGAGTTTTCTGTTACTCAATAACTTAACTATCAACTTGAAAGCCACTTAGCAGTACATTGCTACTTCTCTCCGTAACTCGTAATTTTTACGTCACGCAAATCAGTAATGTACTGAAAAATGGCTATCGAAATTATGTCGACCGAGATACATAATATGGCTACAGGAGCAAATTGTACTCATTCTTGAAGAATTTCATGTAACTTGACGCCTGTAACCCCCCCTCAGCGGTAGCTACAGTTATATGCATGCATTCAAGCATACATGCGAACACCCCTGATTTATAATTAACGTATTGTTCCATAGTGACGAACCCAATGATATTTTTGGGCACATTACCAAATTTCGAGAGAGGTAATGGAAAATGTCTAGAAAAAGGCAAAATCCCAATAGCACTTACCTACCTCCACCACCCACGCATTGAACCTAGGACCACACTACCACTCACTACCACCAGATTTCTAAAGGTAGGCAGAATATAATTACAATTTTTAATGTTACATTACTTATAAGATTAAGAGAACGATAATTGTATGTGATTGCTTTTTCTTTTTCAAGCATTTAACAACTTTTTTGGGATAAATGAGACCATCGAGGAAACTTTCAGTTTTATAAATAGGTCTAAACAATACACTATTGTATAAGGAAATACCTAAAAAGTCTCATTCTGTATTCTATACACAAATTCTGCTAATGGTGTACCCAAAAAGAATAGTAAATTTGCCTAAAAGTTTCCTCACTAGTGATGAGCCAGATGAAAACGGATATTATAATATCCCTTATGCGAATATTTTGACGATATTATGTCGGCAGGTCACAGGATCATCAAAATATTATAGAGAGTAAATATTCCTCGGCCTACCTAGAAATAATATCACCACCACAAATGATACCACAAAGAATAAATACCTAGTTTCTTATGTTGTTGTTAGTAAATAATGATGCATTCCAAATTAAAGTAAAAAATAGGTAAAAAAATACTACTTCATTTCATTTCAGATCTGCGAAACCATAATCCGAATAGAAAACTATTAAAATGTATGTGAAAAATATTTCTTACACGAAAACTTATAGAATGTCCAAAGTGCTTAGAATTATATTTAGAGTTAATTTTTTGAACTCAATAGATAGCACCGTCTTATGAAATGAAATGACTGATATTCGATATTTATTTAAAACATTCTAAAAATATTTAATCTTTATAATTCATAAGTTATTCAATTAATTAGTGTCCATAGCTGTGCGTGTTCATTTCTACATGTTGTATACTTGATTTGATTTTCGATATAAAATCTGATCGTCTGCGTGCGTTGTAAAATTATGTCGTGAATGAAAGTTAACCACTAATAAAACACATTACCTTAATTAACGTTTTATTTTTAGTAACAGAAAGTAAGGGTAGTAAATTTTGGCTCCAACTAAGACTGCCTCAGCATTTTAGTGGTTCTTTAATGCTGGTCTTGAGTTCGATGGTAGCAGGCCTTTATTGCTGCTCTTGGAATTCCATAAAATTCACACTCTTCACATGTGGATTGCGTTTTTTTTCTCTTATGTAATTCTAGTGATTTAAATACCTATATTTATCATTCATAAAAATACCTAATTTAAATGTTGCTAAAATGATTCGGAATGGTATAATTCTTTAATAATAGCTGTTGCCTGCGGCTCCGCCCACGTGTAGGTCGCTTTTCGCTTGACCTGTGGAAACTCATCAAATCATCCCATGGGATTCCACAGGAATATTTTTTCGGGATGAAAGGTTATCCTATAATCTAAGTCAGCTAATACACTATCTGTATAAAAAAAATCATCAAAATCCGTTCAGTAGTTTCGGCTTGATTGACGGACAAACATCCAAACAAACAAACTTTCTATTAGTGTGATGTGATTTTGTGATAGTGTAACCATGGGGCAGGCATAGTCGCACGGCGACTCAAAGTCTCTAAATAATTATACATTTAAAAAAAATATCCGTTGGAACGTGAACAACACTAATGCAAACCGACATTTCGCTCGCCTTTATTCGCGGACTATTCTGACCCGTCCATTTCGACGTAAATGTTGATGGCGATTCTATGTACCGGAGATTTTTTGCGAAGTTTATTCCCAGAGTTTGGTTAGTCACCTTTTATTGGTCAATAGAAAAAACGATGGTTCACTTATGATGATTAAAACGTACTAACAGCGTCGAGTTTATTTCGTGAAGTATTTGATGAAGCATTATTAGAGAATATGTTATTGTAATAATACTACGTATAGAATGGACACTTCGACGTCCCGCTCGATTTCCCCGCGAACAAACTCAGAGAGGGATTGGCGTTTGGCGTGGCTCCGCCCGCCACTCGCTGCTGTAAAGAGAAGACGGCTGGAGATGTACGGGTATTTCGTTGGCTCTGCACCCTATCTCCAGCCGCCTTGCGGTTGTCCCGCCGTCGGATCAAGGTGAGGCCGCGCGGGGGCGGATGAGGAAACCAACATTCCTTCGACGCTCCCCCAGGGCGGAACTGTGTGCCCCTGAACCCCTCCAACCGGGCTTCTTGGGACGTCTAATGTAGTGAGTTGTCGGGGCAGGGACCTTCGGGGCAGGGAGGGAAGGGAATGGAGAGGTCCCGGGCTGGCTGGCGTGCAAGTATTCCGCACGCCACTCGTAGTGGTTGGAGTCGAAAGGCTCCGAGGAGGGCTCGGCAACGAGCAGCCGCCGGTGGGGTCGCCGATGTGTGCGATAGCGTTCCCGTGACCCCGCAACTTATAGCGGACGAATCGGAACACCCAGGGTTTTTAGTGGGTAGACGGATGTCCATTCCCGGAGTCCCACATTACCCACCCCTCACCCCAAGGAGGAGGATGCGTAACGCATTTTCCGCTGGTAAAAAATGGTTGTAGGTAACCACGTGTACATAAAAAACAGTTGGCAGAACGTCTCAACTAGGAGCATAAAGATAAGAAAATCTTTTATAATTACAACGAATACACATTTCGGAAAGTCTGCAAATGTCTGGATTTGCTTAATTACCCCTAATGTACCATTTCGTTGAGCAGGCTTTGTGAGCATCCCTTTTTATTCATAGCTTTTGTACTTTAGAATACAATTAAAGCCATTATTGTGATCATTTTAAGCTCAACCAGATTGAGTAACTAACGTAACTTCACGCCTGTAATCCCCGAAGGGGTAGGCAGAGGTAAATGCATGCATTCAAGCATACATGCAAACACCCACGATTCGCCGGTTACGTTTTGGCCCATGTAACAGGTGGCGAGCCTGTTGACATCTCCGGGCACATTACCAAACTTTGAGGTACTGGGAAATTTCCAGAAAATGGAAAAATCCCAATAGAACCAGAGATAAAGGCTTTTTCACCATTATCTCTGATAACCCCCTACCCGGGAATCGAACCCAGGACCTCAGCGTAGTAGTAGTGGCCTGCTACCACTAGGCTACCAGATTGAGTAATTTTTGTTAATAGTCATTTTACGATCTGATGACAAATAAGTACCTATTTTTAAGTTCGTATTGTCAGGAAAAGGTTTGTGTGATGTAAAGAATCATAACCAAGTCTTAAAAATATTCGATGGCGATACGAAGTTCGTCGGATCAACTAGTTTTTTTATTTTATCAAAAGTTTTTTTTATCATCGAAGAAGTTTCCGATGATCCAAAACCTAAGCAAAATTACCAAAATTAGACTTTCGAATCGAATTGGTAAACAAGCATGCAGTTCACATTGATGTTAAGTGATGACTGCAGCCTATAGACACCCACACATAGACCAAGGTCAAAATGCAGATACGTTACTACTTCTGAGGCCTAAGGTGTTATACCTCGGTTTCCTGAAATTACAGGGCCGCACATTACCACCTGACCGGAACACGATAGTGCTAAACACTACCATTTAGCGGCAAGTATATTATGTAATGCGGTGGTGCCTACGCCCGCTAGCTCCGTCACAGGAGCTCTTTTTTATGTAATGGACGTGGCAAACAAGCATGCAGTTCACATTGATGTTAAGTGATGACTGCAGCCTATAGACACCCACACATAGACCAAGGTCAAAATGCAGATACGTTACCACTTCTGAGGCCTAAGGTGTTATACCTCGGTGCCGGAAATTACAGAGCCGCACATTACCACCTGACCGGAACACGATAGTGCTGAACACTACGATTTAGCATATTAGGTAATGCGGTGGTGCCTACGCCCGAGAGCTCCGTCACTGGAGCTCTACCACCAGTTAAAACAAGTTTATCGCCACACAAATAAAACACCGACGTGATCTACCGGACATTCGGACATCGGACTTCTATGGTACCTATCTCGTAAAGCTTAGACATTGAAACTGTTTACTTTTAAAAAAGAGAAAAATAATACCATCCGTATCTAATAATAGCGGAGGCAGACCGAACCTAGGTCCTTTAGTATAGGTACCTTCACCCATCTGTTAACCGAATGATACTTTATTTTTATCAAACTTCATACATAAACAAACACGTCTTGCATTTATTGCCTATCAAAATTTGTTTATAGCTATCATTAAATAATAATAATGGCAACCCTTGATATGTCCCACTGCTGGGCACGAGTCTCTCCCCTTCTTGAGAGGAGGCCTGGAGCTTACTCCACCACGCTCCTCCAATGCGGGTTGGTGTAGATAAGGGTTAGTGGCCAACCCGCTGTCGAATGTTTTCAAACCGTTTTCAAGCCGAAAAGATTTAACGACTGCTATCTATCGATAGCAACCGACGACCGACGGCTTAACGTGCCCTCCGAAGCACGGAAACGCGCATTTTAATTTACCACTAGTGGTCACCCATCACACACCAGACCTGACCACGCCCGTATCGCTTAATCGAGTAGATCGCTTCCGATCTACACCAGCCGCGGGGCCATGCGCGCTTCAATTTGTTCATAGCTATCAGTTATTCGAAAACATTTTTTTTTATGCTATGATCATATTCTGATAAGCAATACATGCAAGACCATAACAAAATATTTAATCTAAAACCCTATTCATACCTTTACTTCAAATCACTTGAAATGAAAAAGATGAAGAGGCCATAATGAGTATTAAGATTTCTAAGAAAACCATTCATTACTAACAGAGGTAAAGAAACAATAAATCTCATGGCAAACCCAGAAAATCCACAAACACTGCGAGACCTGGTCCCAGTTATTGTCCTCGCTTTTATGGGACCCTGACTTGGACATGTAAAATGTATGAAGAGAATTTTTGGATGTGGTATTAATTATTTAATTTATTTATACCTCATAGTAGGAGACGTACTGAACCCTCCGAGTAACGTTGGCCCTGTAAGGCTAGAAATTTTTGTAAGGATGAATCATAACATGCTAAGTAAAAAAACCATCGATTGGCAAGAATCAACCCATCACGTCATCTGGATTTCTGATGAGAAAAGTTACTTCTTAGATCTAGCTCGACTGCGACCATTTCTGTAGCGCCTTGCAGTTTAAATTTTATGTGTTCGGATATTTAAAATAAATCACTATTTATTTACTGCAAATGAGCGACTCAATTGTTTATAAATAGCAGGCTAATTGATGTACAATTTACATTACATTCGATACATAATTTATTGAATTCGTCCTAACAATTTCATCATCATGGAAATACATTTCCGTTGTCATGGAAACACCACTACAAATATAAATAAGACGCAATTATGGTCGCAAATTGGTCGCAAAACTATGGCTGCCAGATCTAAAATATGGAGGCAACTTTTCTCATCAAAAATCCAGATGACGTGACGGGCTGATCCTTGCCAGGCGATGGTTATCGTACTTAGCATATTATGACTCATCCCTACAAAACTTTCTAGGCTGACAGGCGTTCCGATACGCGAAGTGTTCACTAGCTCTTGGACCATTACTGGTAGTGAAAAGTATATAGATTCAATGTCAGGTATTAACTGACGGTCAACAAAATGTAATATTCATTTTTTTTTCATTAATGTATGTGTCTTCACGCCATGTCCTTTATGGGGTAGGCAGAGAGTGTGGAGCGCCAGATATCCTGGTCCTGACACACCTGCCGTGCTTCTTCTACATTCATCATTCTCTTTTCATTAATGATACATATTATATTTGAAAAAATCAGAGTTGATTGAGTTCCAGGGTAGAGTGATCGGAGCATGTGGGTATAGCCACCTTTTTTAGGGTTCCATAGTAAACAAGGAACCATTTTGGAGAAATTAGATTATGTAAATGTATAAAATAATAATTAATACTGTCATCAAAAAAAAACTCTTAACACAGAACGGTGCGTCGGGCGAGCGCCCTTCGATCTAACCTGACTATGTCGTATTTAAATTATTTATGAAGTGATGGGTTATGAAATGAATAGATTTGTAATAATCTTCTTGCCAAGTGAATTATTTATTGATGTACTTGTGGAAAGTTGAGATGAGAAACGAAATCATTGCGAAACGTTGGTATTGTAATGAACAGTTTTGAAACGTTTGTCGGTGAAATGAACGGGTACCACAACAATGCCACATTCCACTTTACTAACTCAATGTTCCATTGACCCAGCAGTAAAAATAATAAGGTGCTTACCCCGGGCTGTCGTGACCGCTGGGCGGGTTCAGTCACGCATGCCAATCATGGTAGCAAGGACAATATCTGACCTCAAAGGTCAGTAATTGCGCTATCGATTTTATCGATACTGATTACAGTGAATATTAACGCTAGAGTGAAATTATGAATTATGTCGAAGGATGATTGTGACCGCCTGTGAGCGGTCGAGGGTTGGCAAAATCTCAAATTGGAGGTTTTTGCAAAATCTATACAACTAAATAAAATTGGAGTGTCTGTTTGTAATATCAAAATAACCGCTTTTTACTAAATGCATATGTATGTACGGTACATATGCATTTAGTAAAAAGTGTACGGTACATATACCAAAACAACATTTTATACAATTTTTGTCTGTCTGTCTGTCTGTTTGGCGGGGCTAATCTTGGGAACGGCTGGACCGATTTTGACGGGACTTTCACTGGCAGATAGCTGATGTAATTAGGAGTAACTTAGGCTGCTTATATACTAGTTGCGCCCACGATTTCTTCCGTGTAGATACTGAACAATCATAAATTCTCACGCGGGCGAAGTCGCGGGCACAGCTAGTATAACAATAATATTAACATTTTCTCTAGTAGCGACTGCGAAATGCATTCTTTACTTAACGAAAGTGGCGAACAAGCATGCAGTTCACATAGATGTTAAATGATGACTGCAGCCTATAGACATCTACGCAATAACCAGAGGGGGGTGGCAACTCATCTGCATTGTGAAATGCAGATGAGTTGCCACCCAGAGACCTAAGTTGTTATGTCTCAGTGATAGAATATGGGGCCATACATTACCATCTAACCGGAACACGATAGTGCTGAACACTACATTTACTATTATATTTCAAAAACAAGAATGTCATAGTAGCAATATGGTGAAATATTGTTGTCATACAAAATCACGTAAAACAAAATATTGCCGACAAAAAACAACAATTCAAACAATTTTTTGAGTATTTTTCCAAGATTCTACTTATTTTTCTCTATCTTTTGTACAAGGTGTCCCTATGTGGATTTTGTCCTTTTTTAAAGCAAGAAACTCAATATAGCAAAAAATACATCTAACTACCCTTTCTTTAAAGCACAAGCGTGAAGTTGAGTCCCTTTGCTGAGCCCACAAACCAAGCATCCGTGAAGATCAACATTAATATACATCGGTTAAGGGTCCTTAAATTAAGATCCTTTTTGTTGTGTTAATTAATCTAATTAAGCGACCCCAGCCATTTCGACGTAAACATTTTTGTCATACATTTTTAAAGAAATGTTATTTAACCTTCCATTTTTAAATCAGCGGCTCGACCGACTTATTCGTCTTGGAATAGCTAATTCTTTTTAATTTTACTTTTCATCATCATCATTTCGAATGAAAAGTTTTTTTATGTATCGAAGGTGGCAGTAAAGCATGCAGTTCACATTGATGTTAAGTGATGACTGTAGCTTTATTATATATTCTACTACTACTATTCTAGTATTTCCAGAAAAAAGCAAAAGTGGCCTTCTACTAGACTACCGAGGCAGTTTACTTTTTAGCAGTAGTTTTTTTTTAAATGACTAGCTAGCCGGAAGAACAACGTATCGCCTTATCATTCTTACGATTTAGGGTTTCTAAAAATGGACTCTATTCGATTCTCATACCTACGAAATATACACACAAAGGAGATGTTTCAAAATATATGGAGCTTGGGCCCGCGCTTTGTACACTATATTGAGAGAAGAAGCACAAAATACTGAATCATTTTCAGCTATTCAAATCGTTTCATAAACTTTCAATTAATTGCCGTAAGTATATTTCAAGAACAAAAATGTCATAGTAGCATTAAGGTGACATATTGTTGTCATACAAAAATGACATAAAATAAATGTTGCTGACAAAAAAACGTTTCAAATTATTTTTGAATATTTTCCACTATTTTTTTTTATGTTATGGCAAACTAGCATGCAGTTCACATCGATCTTAAGTGATGACTGCAGCCTATAGACACCCACACAAAGACCGAGGTCAAAATGCAGATGCGTTACCACTCCTGAGGCTTAAGGTGTTATGCCTCTGTGCCGGAAATTACAAAGCCATCCATTACCACCTGACCGGAACACGATAGTGCTGAACACTACCATTTAGCGGCAAGTATATTAGGTAATACGGTGGTGCCTACGTCCGCGAGCTCAGTCACTGGAGCTCTACCACCAGTAAAACAATACGATTCTACGTATTTTTCTCTATCTTTTGATATAGTGTACAAGGTGCGGGCTCAACTTGGACTTTGTCCTTTCATAATGATCGGTTCAGCCGTTTCAGAGGAGTATTGGCTGCGCGTTGGCAACTCCCCTGGTGTTGCAAATATTCATAGGCGACGGTGACCACTTACCATCAGGTGGCCTGTCTGCTTGTCTATCAACTTAATGATATTAAAAAAAACCGGACAAGTGCGAGTTCGACTCGCGTGGTGAGGGTTCCGTAATTTAAATAAATATTTTCGAAAATATTATAGATTTAAAATGCAGGGACATAGCGGTTACGGTGGTACCGGCAGGGTGGTTATATTATTAAGAATTTTCGATTTAATTTGAATACTCAAACTTCTTAAAGGTTTTCCAGTAATCTATAGGTAAAGAACTATTTTCCACATTTTTTTCTTAATTTTAAGTTCAGTAGTTTCGGAGATAGGGGGGGGGATTGTCAATTATCGTCGTTTTTCTTAAATAACTTGAAATTTTTTATGCAAAAATTATAAAAAAAAAAGTCTGAGATGCTGACAACAACCTCTTTCATTTGATATGTCACACGACACAGTTTACGAATATATTTTTTTAAATTTTCTGATTTATCACCCGAAAGTGGCCCCCCTGTTTAAAATTTATTATTTTACTTGACGTGTTCATCTTTGGGTCACCAATTTCCATATATTCATCAAATTTCAACTCAATTGGTCGAGTAGTTTCGGAGTAAATTGGCTGTGACAGACGGACAGACAGACAGACAGACAGACACACGAGTGATCCTATAAGGGTTCCTTTTTTCCTTTTTAAGGTACGGAACCCTAAAACTGTTACAAGCACTATGACACAATAATTTTACTTGTCGGATTAGGAATATCTTCTACAAATGATTCTTAATTCGGCATTCAAGGCAATTGTGTCTTTGTTAATAACCTACATTAAGCGGTTAATTCAAATCTGTACCGACATTAATCTGGTTAATAAGAGAAAGGCAAACGCTAGGTAAAAGATTAAAGTAACAAGAAATATATTCGTAATTTATACAGAACATGAACCACGACCTTTATACAGAATATACAGGGTTAATTGAAAATAGCGCATCACCTCTTGCAGACAGCGACTCTATATCAATCCCCTCTCGCACAAAATAAATAAAATAAAAATAAAAAAATACGCTTACACTCACAGCCCCACAGTAGGTATAAACCTGTGTCGTGGGTGACGTTGTACACATACAACACATACACAAACACCCAGACCCGAAACAAATATCTGTAGGCCATACAAATATATGTCCCGGTGCGGGGTTCGAACCCACGACCCTTCGAATCAAACGGTCATCTCACACCGCTGGACTAACCGGGTCGACAAAAGGAAGTCGCAGTAGTGTTTAAAGTGTACCCAGATATTCCTTTCATAAACTGAAGTCGGCAATGAGGTGGCTTTAGCCCTAATAAAGTCTCTCATATTCCGACAACGAGAATGTCATAGTAATAATATGCTGACATATTGGTGTAATACAAAAATTACATAAATTAAAATTATTTCCGGCAAAAAAAACAACGATTTAGGTAAATTATTTAGTGAGTATTTTTCCACCACAATTCTACGTATTTTTATCTATCTTTTGATATAGTGTACAAAACGCGTGCCCAACGTGGAACTTATAATAATGATAATAATGGAAATCTATTATACTGCCCAGCAGTGGGACGTATAATGGAGGCCTGGAGCTTACTCCACCACGCTGCTCCAACACGGATTGGTGGAGGAGTTGGGGTTAGTGGCCAACCCTCTGTCGGATGTTTTCAAACCGCTCATAAGGCCTCCGACAAGGTTTAACGACTGCTATCTATCGATAGCAACCGGGACCGACAGCTTAACATGCCCTCCGAAGCACGGAAACGCGCATTTAATTTTCCACTACAGCACAGCAGTCACCCATCTCACTACCCGACCGCGTCCGTAGGGCTTAACCGAGTAGATCGCCTATGATCTACACCAGCCGCCGGGCTATGCGCGCTTCGAACGTGGAACTTGTCTTTTTTATATTACGTAAAAACCCGAGCGAAAGAAATTCTAACATAAATTCTCAACTGACTTGTACTCAACCGATGTGAAGTCATTAAATTTTCTTTATACAATTTTCTATCAGATTAATGCTTAGATAATGCCTTTCCCTTGAGATATTTCACAAAGCATTACCTACATGTCATGTATGGGGATTTATACAAAAAAACAATTTGGTCCAAATAGCAGGGTTTATTGCGTGAATAATAGCAGCGCGTGTTTCTTCCATAAACAAAGGATTTGGTAGCTCGTTTGATTACGCAGGGGGTGGTGTGATTTAATTAAATCAGGTTCTGATGACTGATGACTGTAATTATACTTTGCCGGTAATGTGTGTCATATTCGTCCCACTATATCTCATGCATGATTATCACCTGGATCACGTATATTCGAGCCAAGGCGACATGAAACTATCAACAATTACTGGTGGTACAGCTCGAGTGATGGAGCTCGCGGGCGTAGGTACCACCGCATTACCTAATATTCTTGCCGCTAAATGGTAGTTTTCAGCGCTATCGTGTTCCGGTCAATTGATAATGTATGGCCCTGTAATTTCCGACACAGAGGCATAACATCTTAGGCCTCAGCATTTTGACCTCTAGTCTTTATGGTATCTATAGGCTGCAGTCATCACTTAACATCAATGTGAACTGCATGCTTGCTTGCCACTTTCATTACATAAAGAAATATCACTGTCTTCATATTCCCAAAAAGCAGAGAAGTGTTTTTGTTTCCCGTTTCACTAACAAGTCACGTCTGTAATCTCCGGTGTTAACCTGCGTTGTTTTTTTCCCTCTGAACTTCAGATTGTGGTACATTTTTCCTTTTGGATTAAATTAAATTACTACCCCAAAAGTGCTTTAGTCAGATAATGTGATAAAGCATGGTTATTATATTTTATGTGATTTGTATTTATAGAAATTTCCTTCGCGTACAATGCACATTTTTTCTGCTTCATTTCGGCTTTGTTGGTGTTTCGGCAACTCGGGGACGACCTCAGGAGGGTTTCTTTTAATGAATAACTTTATTGAGGCTCGGAACAAACGTTTATTTTCGTAAACCGTTACAGAGAAGTTCGAATATGTTAGCACTTATGTTGCAGCGATCAGTTGATTGACCGTTGGCGTGCGAGAGCCAAAAGGAAGAGAGGCCGGTCGTAGCGGATCGGAAAGTGACGTCGTCGGCTCGAACGTTCCGTTTCGCCGCAACAGTTGGGTAATTATTAAATTTACGTTGATGGTAAGTAGCAAGCGCTATCACTCCCAAGGCCTAAGTCTTTTACCTTTTTACCAGCAATTACAGGTCCGCACTTATTGTGAGGATCTAAAGTATTGTTTTTATAGTTTTGCAGTTATTCCTGGAAATAGACGGAAATTGAAAATAGTAACTGACGTTTTACAATTACAGGAAAACTTTTATGAAACTTATGTATTGTACTGAACCCTGTAAACACGAATCCGACCCTCACTTGGCCGCTTTTTTCAACGCAGATTTATTACTTATTTGGATGCATAGTTTGATGGATATATAGGATGTTACCCAAAAATATTTACATCCGTAATCGTAAACCGTATCTTATATACGCACATTTAAAAATATAAACAACAGAAGGTATCGTAAAGGCCCCCTATCACCCTGTGACCTATAAAGGGACGTTAGGCAGAAATTCAGCAAGAATGAGTACTATATTTTTACGACACGCACTATACTAAAACAGTGGAGATGAGAATTTAAAAATGTATACCTGGAAATCCCAGATTGACCTTAAATTTTGGAGGCTTACTGGGTAAATATTGTCGTACCGGATTTATTCGGGTTGAGAGCTTCGTATGTAATTATTGATTTTATATCTTTACCAATATAATGAAGAGGTAAAGCTTGTAACTGTGATTGTTTGCTTATAGGGAAAATCACTGGTGGTAGAGCTCTAGAGACGGAGCTCGCCGGGAGTAGGCACCACTAGAAATAGAAATAGAAATAGAAAATATTTTTATTTCGAATAGATCTTTACAGATACTTTCAAAACGTCAATAAATCATAAACTACCTAGAGCGAATAACCATTACATATAGTAAAAGCAAAATCATATATTAATAGTAAATTAAAAATAAAACTATTTGGTTAAAACATAATAATCATAAAAAATTTCAATTCCTTCAATGATAATAAATGAAGAAAAAGAAAAACTTATTCGTCAAGATCAATGTTATTCACTTAGCAGAGTTCCAAGTGCAGTCACTACTGAGAAGAACTCCGCTACCCAACAAACTCAGTAAGAGCTCTTTTAAATGAGAGCTTAAATCTAGTACAGATAGATTATCGTGAAAAATCAAATAATGTCAACGTCCATAGCATAGATGCAAATAAACTGCTATCTACTAAATGTGATGTAGCCCCTGCATACCAGAACAGACCAGTCCCCACCAACAGCACCCGTTCACGAGTATGACGCATGTACAGCCATATATTACCTAATATACTTACCGCTAGATGATAGTGTTCAGCACTATCGTGTTCCGGTCAGGTGGTAATGGACGGCTCTATAATTTCCGGCACAGAGATATAACACCTTAGGCCTCAGGAGTGGTAACGCATCTGCATTTTGACCTTGGTCTTTGTGTTAGTGTCTATAGGCTGCAGTCATCACTTAACATCAATGTGAACTGCATGCTTGTTTAAAACTTCCGTTACATAACAAAAATTATAGCTGACTAAAATAAGTGTCTTATTCGACAAATGAAAGATTTAGTTCATAAATGAATTGCTTACAATCCTTTTATCCACCGTCTATACAAATGCAAGCAAAACGTCCATAGTTAAGACCTAGATCAGCTATATTGAACATGACCTCGCCTAGCTGCACTAACAAGCGGTTTGCTGAATTCAGATCCGAAACTATTCAGTTCGTTCTAGTAATTGAAATGCTCTGTTAAAGTTGGTTGACTGTTAGGCTTCACTTACAATCCCTATTTCCCTACTTAATATCATAAATGCGAAAGTATCGCTGTCTGTCTCTCTGTTACTTTTTCACGTCCAAACGACTGAACCGATTTTAATGAAATTTGGTACAGAGATAGAGTTGACTTTGAGAATGAACATAGGCTACTTAGTTATTTATAAAACGACATCCACTCGGGCGAAGCTGCGGGCAAAAGCTAGTATTAAAATACGTAGTCACACATTAAGCGTAAACCTGTATCTTAGGTTCCGTTGTACACACACAACACAAACACCCAGGCCCGAAACTAATACCTGTAGGCGAAGTGTAGGCAACACCACATTACCTTATCTATCTGCCGCTAAATGGTAATGTTCAGCGCTATCGTCAGAGAATATGTAATAAAACTACGTATAGAATGGACACTTTGACGTCCCGCCCGATTTCCCCGCCTCATCCAACCTCCTCCCCTCTTATGGGCGACGGTTGGTATTTTCTACGTGCTACGCACACAGGTGCACGTGTCTGACACGTCACTGATTGATGTCTGTGTAATAGATACCAAATAAAGCGTTTGTATGGAATTTTGGCGGAGTGTCCGCGGTGTGATATCGTGTTATATATATATATACATATATATTGAAAATTGAAAAATACTTTATTCTTTGGCTTACACATCAAGAACAAAATAAATAAATAAAATAATAAAGATGAATACTCATTAACTACAATGACATAGTGATATAGTAGCTATGCAGATGTGCTCAATGTGTGAAGCCAGAAAAATGGAACCCATCTCAGCATTATGCTGTAGCCGAGACTACAGCGCTGGTATTCTGATGGGCCCGACAAAGGTATCATTACGAACCCCAAGAATGGTGCTAATAAAAAAATAGAATGAAAAAATAAAATATATCCGGTTAGATGGTAATGCATGGTCCCGTAAAAACTATCAAAGGAAATAACAACTAAGCTGTCAATGGTGGCAACGCATCTGCATCTCTGGTCTTTCAAAGGGTGTCTGTAGGCTGCAGTCATCACATAACAATTAACATCAATGTGAGCTGTATGCTTGTTTCCCACCTTCCAAAAAACGTGACTTTATGCCTGTAATCCCCGAAGGTGTAGGCAGAGGTAAATGCATGCATTCAAGCATACATGCAAACACCCACAATTCGCCGGTTACGTTTTGGCCCATGTAACAGATGGCAAACCTGTTGACATCTCCGGGCACATTACCAAACTTCGAAGTACGGGAAAATTGCCAGAAAATGGAAAAATCTCAACTGAACCAGAGATAAAGGACTTTACACCATTATCTCTGATAGTCCCCTATCCGAGAATCGAACCCAGGACCCCAGCGTAGTAGTAGTGACCTGCTACCACTAGTGGGCAGTTACATAAGAAAACATCTTAAAATCTAGAGAGTATCTCAAAAAACAGTTTGTGTATTATTATGCATCACATAATCAAGAACTAGAAAGAAAGAATTGTTTATTTGTAACAATATAAGTACATGATAAACAGAATTTTTAAAAACATGCATTAATTATAGGTGTACATTTGTTACAAATTGGCCCCAACTCAACGTATGCTGGCTGTGGGACAACCAGCGCTGGTCTTCCGTTAGGGTCATTTTGTCTTATAAATAAACAAATAATAAAGTTTATAAGAACAAAATGCCTAGGCAATTGTGTATTTATATAAAATAACTAAAAGAAAACATTAATTAAAAGAAGTTTACTGGTGGTAGAGCTCCAGTGACGGAGCTCGCGGGCGTAGGCACCACCGCATTACCTATTACGCTTGCCGCTAAATGGTAGTGTTCAGCCCTATCGTGTTTCGGGCAGATGGTAATGTACGGCTCTGTAATTTCGGACACAGAGGCGTAACATCTTAGGCCTCAGGAGTGGCAACGCATCTGCATTTTGACCTTGGTCTTTGTGTAGGTGTCTATAGGCTGCAGTCATCACTTAAAGCGTTTGTATGGAATTCTGGCGGAGTGTCCGCGGTGTGCTATTGTGTTATATATATATACATATATATATCCGGTTAGATGGTAATGCATGGTCCCGTAACAACTATCACAGGAAATAACAACTAGGCTGTCAATGGTGGCAACGCATCTGCATCTCTGGTCTTTCAAAGGGTGTCTGTAGGCTGCAGTCATCACATAACAATTAACATCAATGTGAACTGCATGCTTGTTTGCCATTTCCATACCATGAAAAAAAAAAAGAAACAAAAAAACTGTATGTACATACACCTACCACGATCGACAGCTTGGTTATTGGTCTGCTAACTAAGCTTATCCCTTCGAAATCACATTTTTGTATCGTCTAATATTTTTTTTTTTTATGTTATGGAATTGGCAAACAAGCTTGCAGTTCACATTGATGTTAAGTGATGACTGCAGCCTATAGACACCCACACAAAGACCAAGGTCAAAATGCAGATGCGTTGCCACTCCTGAGGCCTTAGGTGTTATGCCACTGTGCCGGAAATTACAGGGCCGTACATTACCACCTGACCGGAACACGATAGTGAACACTACCATTTAGCGGCAAGTATATTAGGTAATGCGGTGGTGCCTACGCCCGCGAGCTCCGTCACTGGAGCTCTACCACCAGTTATATTTTGACTGTAACCTAAATGCTATTACAATAATACTCGACCTCCATCCTGACGATGTTTTATCACATTATTTATTAGGGTCTGAACTGAAAACTGCGTGAGCATAATTGGTGTTATGCTCTGGAAAATTCCATTTTATTGTTTTCCAATATACTCGTAGAACTGATCCATGTTAAACCATATTAAGTTTTATTTTTAAAGAAAATTGGAAAGAAAAATTTGACTTCAGGCTATTTTATTTGATAATATAAAACAATTATTAAGGGTAAAAGCGACTTCTTTACGATATTCAATAAACTGAAAAGTCTATTATATCGGTTGCCTAACTAGCATAGTTGGTAATAGATGGCGCTGCTGCTACCATAAAGCAATGCAATAGATGTGAAGGAAAGGTTTGACAAATCGGGCAGGGCTTCAGTAGCTCAATTGGAAGAGCGGCTGGACTAGATTCCCAGTAGGTCGCGAGTTCGAGTCCCGCCTGAAGTCAAATTTTTCTTTCCATTTTTCTTTAAAAATAAAATATATATCACAAGCATGTGTTAATGCGAAATAATATAAAACAACCATATTAAGGTTGAGGATTAGAATGGCGTATGGCAGTTACGTACCGTTCGTAAATATATGGTGAAATTGGAACGTGAAAAATATTTCCTTGGCTTCAATGGTTTTTGACGATCGAATAAAACACTAGGACTCGTTTCTTATTTAAAAGAAATAATAATGCCCACCATCTTGGTTTTGAAAATAGATGTCATTTTTGTTAATCAACAACCTGTTTTTACTGGAGGTAGAGCTCCAGTGACGGAGCTCGCGGGCGTAGGCACCACCGCATTACCTAATATACTTGCCGCTAAATGGTAGTGTTCAGCACTATCGTGTTCCGGTCAGATGGTAATGTACGGCCCTGTAATTTCCTCTTAGGCCTCAGGAGTGGAAACGCATCTGCATTTTGACCTTGGTCTTTGTGTGGGTGTCTATAGGCTACAGTCATCACATGACATCAATGTGAACTGCATGCTTGTTTGCCACTTCCATTACATTAAAAAAAAATCCTACTTCAATATCAAATCAACAAAATCGTTAATCCATATCAAATTAAAAAATATACACATGTATTTGAAAATATATGAAAATATTAATTATAGATCAAAATATTCGACAAGCGTCACATAGGTAAGATGGGAAAGAGATAACGCTCTACAGACCCGAAATAAGCCGAAGAATCCTTCCCATAGAGCAACGCCGTCCACCGGTCGCGGCGGACTGGAGGGGAGTAGCCATAGCGTGTATTACCGATGCAAAATAGTCTGTCATTTTTTGCGGGGGGAAATGCGTGCGACACACACGCACACTACAAAAATCGGCTATTACTACGAAACTCACACCTTGACTTTAACAAAATACAGAAACAATGTCACGCACACATTTAAACATCTAGGCTTAAGATCATTTGATCTTGTACTTTGACAGAGGGAAAAGCCTGCATATGGCTGCTCCCCTCCGTGTTGCTCTATGATCCTTCCTTAGGTCGATGTGCATATTGCTTGTAGAATACATTACTTTATGGAACCAGAGCAACAACAAGTAGACTTGTAATATTGTAGCGATGGTGTTATTATATTATATTTTATAAGAAAACTCTTCTACCACATGGTTATACAAACTTTTTTAATATCAACGAAAATCAGGAGCGTTCCGAAACTTGCGGCTTGGAGAAAAGTTTTTGTATGATATGGTATCATAATATCATGGCGTAACATTTTCGTGAATCTTCTTATTTCAAGATGGAAATAAAATTAAACAAGTACAGTACGCAGCAAGATATTACTTAAAGAGAGATAATTCATTGAAATGTCACATTTTTAGGCCTAGGCTTGCGTTTTTCAGAGAACGCAATATAATTCGTTAATGTCTTTTCGTAATTACTTTTTTTTTATTTATAACTTTTTTGTTGTTCACTTGACGATAAAACGTTATAGAAATAAAATTGTAAAAAAAATAATTAGCTACATTTTATGTTTTATTAAATTTTCTGTAGGTGGGCTAGTTTGCGAGATACAGCGCGAAAACCCTTTGCACCCCGTTTCCCAAGATGGCGGCCGGGGGACAGAGGTGTTGAGTCGAACCCACAGACTTGAACTTGAGCTTTTAGTAACCTCCTACATACTAAAAAATAAACGCGTCCTCTAAAAAACGCAACCCTAAATGTAACTTTTCAATGGACTAAAAGACCATTCGACCATTTTGATTAAGTTTAGACCAATACCGGCTCAATCTGCAATATTTCTTGAAAGAGGTATAATAAAATGTTGAAAAAAAATAGGTTGATTTGATCGTGCTTCGTTGTTGCACAGTCTAAGAAAAGTCATAATTCTTTATAGGATGTGGCTATTGTAAGTCATGACGTGAAGCGTGTATCTATATTTTTCTTAATGTTATATTTTTAATCTTTGTTAGCTTTTGTAAATAGTTTTATAAGAAAAGTTCCCAATGATTTATAACATAAATCGGCATTCATCGGATAGTTTTAGAACGCAAAGAGAGTGGCGCCATCTATTATTGTACGACTTATAACTTTTTTTTTTTCATTTTTTACTTTATTCTGTTTCGTAATTAAACAATTGTTCAACATATAGCATCATGTAAGATTAAAGATAGGTTCTCATGTTCAATTCAATGACTCAAATAGGCACAATTAAAATTATATTCTGATATAAACTTCTAACTTCACGCGTCTCCAAGTCGCCATTATGAATGTGAATCGGTCTGAGCGTTAACAGTTCGCTTCACAAATCGAATGTATCTAGTTGAATACGAATGGCCTTAGATTGCAGACTCCAATGGATGTTGGTGCTAGTATGTGTAGGCATCTGGTTAAGGTTTAATATTAATACTTGTTTGAATTGATCGTGCTTCGATATTGCAAGATGTGAAGCGTGTACGTTTTTATTTCTTGAATTCGTAAGCATTTTAAATAGTTTCTGAAAAGTCCATATCTATTTTGTAATATAAATTGGTATTAACCGAAAAGGAGACGAACCGAAAATTTTGGGCATGTAAAATCGTTACTGGTTAACCCATTACACAGTACATTTTGTAATATAGTTAACAATTAAACTAACCAAACGTTTACTTGATCATTATATACTTCAATTACTGGCAATTCAAAAAAATGTCCGAATTTCAAAATGTTTGTTTTATATTCATTTGAAAATGACATAATCTGTACAGTGTTAAGACCTGGGGCCAGAAATGTATGGAACAGTATCACAGTCTAAAGAAAACGAACGTGTATCATTCTCCTTTTGGCTGTTAGAAAGTGGCACCATCTGTTGGAGAATGCTACATAACACTGGTTTCATTTTTTTTATGGCATCGCTTGTTATGCTTATGGTGTCAAGTAAAACGATATTTCCAATTCGTTTTAAGCAACGTAAAAGTCAGAGTCAGTCACTCAATTTATCAATCCGTCAGTCAGAGTCATAGTAATTCGAGTAAAGCGATGGCTATTTAACCAGAACATTTACAATGCAGTTTTGGAGGCAACCCGAAAATATCTACGTGTTTTCGCACTATTATTCTATTTCACTATACACGAGCACTGGTTTCATAATCACTTCATTACGTTCTGTAAAAAAAAAATGTTCAACATATGGGATCATGTTAGATTATAGATCGGTTCTCATATTTAATTCAATGATTCACATAGCTAACTTCACGCGTCTTTAAGTCGCCATTATGAATGTGAATCGGTCTGAGCGTTAACAGTTCGCTTCACAAATCGAATGCATCTGGTTGAATACGAATGGCCTTAGATTGCAAACTCGAATGGACTCGAATGGTGCTATATACCTGGTCTCAGTTCAGAATTACAGTTTTGTTTGATCAGATTGAGCTAAGTATTTGGTTGTCTAGGATGAGTTGTCTACGTTTTTTTACACGCCTCTATTTGCTTTACAGAACATATTTCAAGGATGTCTCTGCTGTTGCCTTTTTTTTATGTAATGGAAGTGGCAAACAAGCATGTAGTTCACCTTGATGTTAAGTGATGACTGCAGCCTATAGACACCCACACAAAGACTAAGGTCAAAATGCAGATGCGTTACCACTCCCGAGGCCTATGGTGTTATGCCTCTGTGCCGGAAATTACATTACCACCTGACCGGAACACGATAGTGCTGAACATACCATTTAGCGGCAAGTATATTAGGTATAATGCGGTGGTGGCTACGCCCGCGAGCTCTGTCACTGGAGCTCTACCACCAGTAAAATTATAATAAATCGTAACAGCCATGTTCTAATGAATTCCGAATTCGTATTAAAGACTAAATTTACTCCTTCCCGTAGGTAGGGGTAGGATAAGTTTTTTTTTTTTTTTTTTTTTTTTTTTTTATTTCGAATAGATCTTTACAGATACTTTCAAAACGTCAATAAATCATAAACTACCTAGAGCGAATAACCATTACATATAGTAAAGAAAAATCATATATTAATAGTAAATTAAAAATTCAAATTTAAACTATTTGGTTAAAACATAATAATCATAAAATTTTTCAATTCCTTCAATGATAATAAATGAAGAAAAAGAAAAACTTATTCGTCAAGATCAATGTTATTCACTTAGCAGAGTTCCAAGTGCAGTCACTACTGAGAAGAACTCCGCTACCCAACAAACTCAGTAAGAGCTCTTTTAAATGAAAGCTTAAATCTAGTACAGATTATCGTGAAAAATCAAATAATGTCAACGTCCATAGCATAGATGCAAATAAACTGCTATCTACTAAATGTGATGTAGCCCCTGCAAACCAGAACAGACCAGTCCCCACCAACAGCACCCGTTCACGAGTATGACGCATGTGACAGCCATTGCCCTCCTCGACCATTTTAGAGGGAAGTGAGCAACCCGCCACACGACGCCGCCAAAGGCAAAGACATTTAAGCGTGCATGACTGTTCCGGATATGCATACGGCAAAATAAAAGATGGAATTCATTTTCAGCCAGGGTATTCACATTATTCAACCCTTAACAATAGATTAGATTATTTTAGAATAGATACTAATTACTGAATACACGAAATCACAGGATCATGAAATAGCCTGGCAGCGATCGCTATAATCCCAAGACGTATTATCATTAAGATAATCACTGGTCTTATAGTAATTACATTTATATAAACGTTCTTTCATTACTTTCTTAAATTTATTGATCGATAGACTTTGAACGTTTTTGGGGATTTGATTAAAGAACCGTATACATTGACCTCTAAAAGAATTACTGACCCTATTCAGCCGCGTTGCATGCATGGACAACTTGTATTTGTTCCTAGTATTTATACTGTGATTGTTACCTATTGTAGGAAACTCATTAATGTTTTTACGGACATATAATACATTTTCATAAATGTATTGCGAAGCTACAGTCAGAATATTTATTTCTTTAAATTTATCTCTAAGAGATACCCTCGGACTCAACCCGTAGATAGCCCGGACAGCTCTCTTTTGCAGTACAAAAATAGTGTTGACGTCGGCGGAATTTCCCCATAGCAAAATGCCATAGGACATTATACTGTGAAAATAACTAAAATAAACAAGGCGAGCCGTCTCGACGTCTGTTAATAGTCTAATCTTTTTCACAGCAAATGCTGCCGAGCTAAGTCTATTAGCTAATTTGGCAATATGGGGACCCCATTGCAATTTAGCATCCACGGTAATGCCCAGAAATACCGTGGACTCTACGATCTCCAATACTTCCTCATTTATCTTAACATTGGTTTCAACCTGTTTTACGTTAGGAGTAGTAAATTTAATACATTTTGTCTTACTGCTATTTAACGAAAGGTTATTGGCGCTAAACCAATGTACTATATTAGAGAGAGTATTGTTTACACAGTCAAAATCTACCTCTTGTCTTTTAATTTTGAACACTAAAGAAGTATCATCAGCAAACAATACCATCTCTTGGCCATCATTGATAATGTAGGGTAAGTCATTAATATAGACTAAGAAAAGAAATGGCCCTAAAATAGAGCCCTGTGGGACCCCCATATCCATTGAAGTCCCGGGGGATCTTGTCCCATTTACATCAACACACATATTTCTATTGTTTAAATATGAAGTCATAAGCTCGAGAGCGGTATCTCGAAGGCCGTAGTGATATAACTTTCTGACCAATGTTTCATGCTGAACGCAATCAAATGCTTTAGATAAGTCACAGAATACCCCTAGTGCATTATGTGATTTTTCCCAAGCTTCAAAAATGTGTTTGACAAGTTCAACACCTGCATCGGTAGTTGAACGACCCCTAGTAAATCCAAACTGTCGACAATGTAAAAGTTTATGATGGTTAAAGTGTGCAAGTAGTTGAATTAAAATAAGTTTTTCAAAAATTTTACTTAAGACAGGTAGTACAGAAATTGGTCTAAAATTTGTGGGGTCACTTGTACTACCAGATTTAAAAAGAGGAATCACTTTACTATGTTTCATTAGTAGTATGCGAGCGTAGGATTTGGCAATATGGGGACCCCATTGCAATTTAGCATCCACGGTAATGCCCAGAAATACCGTGGACTCTACGATCTCCAATACTTCCTCATTTATCTTAACATTGGTTTCAACCTGTTTTACGTTAGGAGTAGTAAATTTAATACATTTTGTCTTACTGCTATTTAACGAAAGGTTATTGGCGCTAAACCAATGTACTATATTAGAGAGAGTATTGTTTACACAGTCAAAATCTACCTCTTGTCTTTTAATTTTGAACACTAAAGAAGTATCATCAGCAAACAATACCATCTCTTGGCCATCATTGATAATGTAGGGTAAGTCATTAATATAGACTAAGAAAAGAAATGGCCCTAAAATAGAGCCCTGTGGGACCCCCATATCCATTGAAGTCCCGGGGGATCTTGTCCCATTTACATCAACACACATATTTCTATTGTTTAAATATGAAGTCATAAGCTCGAGAGCGGTATCTCGAAGGCCGTAGTGATATAACTTTCTGACCAATGTTTCATGCTGAACGCAATCAAATGCTTTAGATAAGTCACAGAATACCCCTAGTGCATTATGTGATTTTTCCCAAGCTTCAAAAATGTGTTTGACAAGTTCAACACCTGCATCGGTAGTTGAACGACCCCTAGTAAATCCAAACTGTCGACAATGTAAAAGTTTATGATGGTTAAAGTGTGCAAGTAGTTGAATTAAAATAAGTTTTTCAAAAATTTTACTTAAGACAGGTAGTACAGAAATTGGTCTAAAATTTGTGGGGTCACTTGTACTACCAGATTTAAAAAGAGGAATCACTTTACTATGTTTCATTAGTAGTATGCGAGCGTAGGATGTGCATACTGTCGTACAAATTGAAGACAGCTCATTTCTTATCCTATCGTATGTGGGTTAAGAAGAGACGCTTAAGTGTAAAAACAATATTTTACCCCCGAACATGTTATTTCAGTTAATATTAATTTAACTCTATTTTCTAATTGGGATGATAACCCACACCCCAATCAGAAAATAGAGATTCCGTTACACGTTATATAATTTTGAGCTAGTAAATTATGAAATGAACATGAAGATAATATCAATAATAATTAATTTACGATCTCCATAACGAAATTATGTGTAACCATAGGTCAATAATATGTCCAAGCGTAATCCCAATGCATCACATAATCTTGTTTAATGACGTAATAGTACTCGACCATCAGCCGTGATGATTCCCTGTAGATTTAAGGCTATGTAATGCAGTACGTTGTGCTGTAAGCGATAAGTTTGTGGCGAAAAGGGAGGATCCTCCGACCAGGCGAGGTGGTAGCGCCTGGCGGGCCGCGGCCCAATGGTTGACGTTGGGAAGTTGTATATGTGCCAACTCTTGAGAAAATCTTCGTATGTGCGATGTAATTTGACTGCACGCCATCTACCGTACTAGACGATTGGCGCCTTAATGTAGTGGAAGCTACAAGTTATTTATTATACTAGTCACGTACGTAACTTCACGCCTGTAATCCCCAAAGGGGTAGGCAAAGGTAAGTGCATGCATTCAAGGATACATGCAAACACCCACGATTCGCCGGTTACGTTTTGGCCCTTGTAACAGGTGGCGAGCCTGTTGACATCTCCGGACACATTACCAAAGTTCGAGGTACTGGGAAATTTCCTTAAAATGAAAAATCCCCATAGAACCAGAGGTAAAGGACTTTACACCATTATCTCTGATAACTCCCTACCCAGGAACCGAACTCAGGGCCTCAGCGTAGTAGTAGTGGCCTGCTACCACTAGGCTACCGAGGCAGTCGAAATCTACTTTATACTAGTCGCACATAAAAATTACTTCACGTCACAATATTATATACGTATAATGTAAACCGGGTGATCCATTGGCGAGCTAAGACCACTGGAACGCCGTGAGCCTGCGAGGTAAAGGTATAAACTGCCAATGGAGCACCAACAAAACCGCGGTTTTCAAAAGTTCGCGGTTTGCCTAGTTGGCTCTTCGTGCATACTTGAAATTCTGTGACCGTGGTATAAAATACCGTCAGTGGATCAGCCGAGCTTTGTTAGCCAACAACCTTTTCTCGCTTCTGGTAGTGAATGCATGAATGCCGCATGTCACGTTTTTATTTATGTAAATGAAGTGCCAAACAAGCATTCAGTTCACATTGATGTTAAGAGATGACTGCAGCCTATAGACACCCACACTTAGACAAAGGTCAAAATGCAGATGCGTTACCACTCCTTAGGCCTAAGGTGTGCCTCTGTGCCGGAAATTACAGGGCCGTACATACGGGGAGTACAAGTATAACCAAAATAGCAAAATGGCAGATTTACGATCCTATAATCGCGAGATAGTATAGTAGCGGTCATCCTTAAATAATTTTGGTGAACCAAATGGATAATCATTTGGTTAATCTACACACGCAAAGCATGGGCAATCCCGCTACAAGATGGACCGACGACCTGGCGAAGACCGCGAGCAATCGCTGGATGAGGGTGGTATGAGACCGTTCTTTGTACACAACATCTTTGGAGGTAATTCGTGTGTAGGAGTGGATATCTTTCGGCTGAAATCATGATGATGAACGAGAAAGGAACGTGAATTTAAAACTTTGCAAATTGAAGAGCAATCAAAACTTCTCGCGCCTGGTGTACAGAACGCGTTGTCCGTTTGACTAATGGCTATTGCTGCAAAATAAAACGGACGCACGTAAAGTCAAGTCGACCAATACGCGATGTCTTCGTGAATTACCGTCAACTAAATATAAATGGTATTTGAAATTGAAAAACAGATTCCGAGAAACTCATGGAACTGTAGAACTGTTTCGTAGAAGTATTATTCATTCACTTTTATCACAAAACACAAAAGCTGAAGGAGGTGTCTGTTTAGTATAGACCAGATGGTAATAAGTTATGCTCTTATAATCCGAGTATTATTATGTAGGGACTATACGCTTGCAAGCCACAACTGACCCAGTTGCTCATGTGATACTGAAATTTTAACATAAATTAACGTTTCCTTTGCCAGCGTACAATGTATCTTCTCCTTTACCAACCAATATTATTCCGGTATTTAATGAAATTACTGTTCAGTTAACGGTATTTGCTAAAACCCGGCTCAGTTAGTTTCAGTAAATTACCCATTAAACGCGGAAAGTTTGAGTTGGGAACGTTTATGAATTTTGAAATAGTTACAATATTTGTTGAATGCCGCAAATAACTCATATCCGTTACAATGTGTACGTAATAATATAGTAATGGCAACCCTACTGGTGGTTGAGCTCCAGTGACGGAGCTCGCGGGCGTAGGCACCACCGCATTACCTAATATACTTGCCGCTAAATGATAGTGTTCAGCACTATCGTGTTCCGGTCAGGTGGTAATGTACGGCCCTGTAATTTCCGGCACAGAAGCGTAACACCTTAGGCCTCAGGAGTGGTAACGCATCTGCATTTTGACCTTAGTCTTTGTGTAAGTGTCTATAGGCTGCAGTCATCACTTAACATCAACGTGAACTGCATGCTTGTTTACCACTTCCATTACATTAAAAAAAAAAAAAAAAAAAAAAAAAAAAAAATTATACGTCCCACTGCTGGGCACGAGTCTCTCCCCTTTCTGGGAGGAGGCCTGGAACTTACTCCACGACGCTGCTCCAATGCGGATTGATGGAGATACGGGTTAGCAGCCAATCCGCTGTCGGATGTTTCCTAACCGCCCATAAGGCCTCCGACAAAGTTCTCTCATCTATCGATAGCAACCGGGACCGACGGCTTGACGAGCCTTCCGAAGCACGGAAACGCGCATTTAATTTGCCACTAGCGGTCACCCATCACACTACCCGAACGCGCCCGTAGTGTGGCTCTACTACTCCTCCGCCGTAGGTGACAGCGTGATAATATGTAGCTTATATGACCCGACCTGTTAGTAATATTCATGCAAAATTTGAAGTAAATCCATGCAGTACTTTTTGAGTTTAGCCCAGACATAGGGGAGAGTCGGATATTGTACCAGTTTTCAGATTTTGCAAAATATATTTTTTGATATTAATTTAAATAAGTTCTTTATCTTGATTCACATAGTTAAGAATCTCATTTAACATGTGCCGCAACGTCAACACCATACTCTTATCGGATTTCACGCAATATGCGTTTCCCTGAAGGCTTTCCTTGGGTACAATTTACCCAACTAGTCGGATTAATCGTACCACAGGTTAGGTAAATCGTACCACCAAGATTTACGAGACTTATTAACATGATAATAACTGAAAAAAGAGGTTTAATAAATAAACAAAAAAAATTGATTACATTTTAATTATTAATTAAAAATGCTGACAAAAATTTCAAATTTCTTCAATATTAACTGTTATAATGTGACAAAAGAACAAATGTATTATAGACTAAAAAAAACATTTATCAAACTTAAATATATTATTCTGCATAAATTAAATAATGTATGAAAATAGAATAAATCACTTTAGAATATTATTTCCGTTAGTCAACAATTATTTATTTATCTACTTATGTACTGAGATCAAACTCTTTATTTTCTTTTACCATATTATAATAGTATAAAACATTTCGTTAATATCTTGATTACGTACAGGTTCCGTAAACCCATTTACAACAACGAACGTACTTTGTCCTGTCAATATTTGACCCTCAACTTATTTCGCATTCTGGCATGACGTTAAATTGTTGGTTTTGAAAGCGAATTCGTTTCAGATATGTGATTCTAGCTCACCTCCTTATTTTCAAGAGCCAGCAACATCTTTCCAAAACCTCCTTCTTCTTTTTTTAATAATATTTATGGTCATCATTCATCTAAAACAGAGGTTCCCAAACTATTTTTTCTAGTAGACCCTTTACAATTTTTTCTGGCTTTGTGGAACCCCGTCCTTGCTACATTTATATGACATTCCCATATTTCCATTATTTATTCACGCCTACGTAGACCCCCATAGAGTCGCCCATGGACCACTTTGGGAATCACTGGTATGATGTAAGTAAACTGGTATTATCAGTGTATGTGTTGAGATCCATTATCATGGACCCCCATTTACATTTCATGGAGCCCCAAATTTTTTTTCGCTGACGCAGACCCCTTTTAGTTTGTCATAGACCCCCAGGGGTCGATTTGGGAATCACTGATCTAAAAAATATATAAAATAATAAATATAGCAACAAGTTGGGTAAATTTAACCAGTACAAATAAAACAACAGCTGGTGGTACAACTTACCAAACTAAGAGATTTCAGAAATAAATATTTGTCACAAAATAACCGCTGAACATAATACGTTCGCAGCTCTATGGTTGAAGCGGTGATTATAGATCTAATGAACAATAAATATAACAAAATTGTAACTTACATTTTCACTTTGTAATCTCCTTAGCTAAACACATGAAAATTTGTATGAAGGACTTTCAAAACACATTTTTTTCTCTAAAAACGAATGTACTTTCCGGAGGCCGTTACAAAAAGATAAGTAGTTGAGGGCGCTGTCAGCGCTCAGTTTCGTGTTGCCAGAAAAGAAAATAAGTTACAGTAAGTGTAAAATTCTGAGGTGGTACAATTTATCAGGCAGTTCAATATACCAGACTCTCCCCTACATACAGACAAAAATCTAAAAGCTATAAAAATTATATTTTTGGCTTCGATATTGATTGTAGATCAAGCCCCAAGTATTCATTTAAATAATATTCTATGTACGGTTTTAACTTTCCTTAATATATTATAATTATCCTTATTATAATAATATGTACAGGTATTAATTACAACTACAAAATATTTTAAAATAAGGACGGCGCAGAAACATGACGTCTCCCTCACACTCTAATGGAGGCAAATTCTTTCGCCAGTGCGCCCGTCAAACCAAACAATAAAGAAAACCATTCCAACAGGAACAGTAAATACAATAATATGATCATTTGGAAGATTATAATATGTATGTATACGCGCCGTTTGAGATACAAACCGGAAGAACGCGCTGTATCTTGGGAGGTGGGATGGCGCTAGGGTGTTAAAGCAGGTTGCGTCCCACACCAACGCCAAGATCCTCCATCTTTATTTAATTAGATAAACGTTGTAAAGTGTATAACGTCTCTCGTTTACCTAGTCTTCGTATCTTGTTTATTTATTACAATTAGGGATTGCAATTTATACAATGCCGGATAATAGTACTTACAGCTGTTATACTGCATACCGGTACGAAAAAATATGAAAAATATCAACCTTGAGAAAATATTAAGTATCTCTAATCTTCTTAAACACTTTCTATATGGTCGGAACCTGGGAACCAACCACCGACCATCACGGCAATGGTCGGTGGTTTGTATGAACCGATGTTTGTATTTGTTCTACACGGTCGGGCAGTTGAGTCAACTTGTCAGTTCTTTCAGGCATTCAAAGTGAAAGGCTGATTCACACATATCCGTGCCGTCACAGTTCCGGCACAGCTCCGTCACTACACTGATGTGAATCAGCCTATATGTCAGTTGCGTCGGTCGACAGCGTTCCATACGGTCAGAGCCGACCACGAACGCAGCTTGTCGGGAGGGATGCGCTCACGACCAAGACCGTTGACTTCAACCAAGATTGGTCGAGTCCAACCCGGTTAGTCCAGCGGTGTGAGATGAACGTTTGATTTGGGGGGCTTGGGGTTCGATCCCCGCACCGGGACAAACATTTGTATGGCCTACAGATATTTGTTTCGGGTGGGCGTATTTAAAAATAAAAAAGCGATTTAGATAAGATAAGATAAGAAACATTTATTTGACACACAGCGAGACACATAAAACAGACATAAAACGTAACAGGTAACAGAGAATAGACAACACATTTTCTAAAAATTAATACATACCTATACACGTAATATGTGTCTCACGGCTGCCAAAAAGGTGTCCTGTTCAGCAAATGTCAGGAACCTCCATGTAAAAGGTACCTGACGCTGGTTTTCCTGCTCTGGAACTCTACCACCAGTAAAAGCTTATGGGCTAATACGCCACTGACACTAGTGGGCGGTGTGTTCGTTACGTCCCTAAGCCCCCTTCTTATTTATATTAGAATCATTTATATCGTTATTACCGAGCTCCCTAATATTAATTCCGATAAAGCTATAAGTATCATATGTAATTTAATTATTTCCAACCATTGGGTGTATGTTAATGCTAAATTTGGGTCGGAATCGTGATATAATTTTGCGGATGAACATTACGGCGAAAACGGAATATGATTAAACTACTATAGGTCTGTATCTATATTTGTACTATCACGTGTACCTAGAATTTAATTTAGAATTAGAAGCTTTCTCATAATTATGTTATGATTATGATAGTAAACTACACTTGAAACTAATAATCAGTGAAAATTTCTCACCGAAGGAAATGGACACTTTTAAAATTATCAAGTTCATTAAATCCAATAAAATGATCAATTCCATTCAATCCAATACAGTAGGCAGGGAATGATAATTATGCTTATACTCAATCCATTGTTTCCCCGTTAGTTCATATAATTAATTCTTCTTTGACGTCGGAGGTCTTTTCTTTGATTTGACAAAAAGCTTTTGTGGTCTTATTTCCAAAAGTTAATTACACCGGTGAAGTAAAGAAGTATAGGCTTCTTTCTATACTTGAGATGAATTACAAAAGATTTGACGACCCGGTTAGTCCAGCGGTGTGAGATGACCGTTTGATTCGAAGGGTCGCGGGTTCGATCCCCGCACCGGGACAAATATTTGTATGGCCTACAGATATTTGTTTCGGGTCTGGGTGTTTGTGTATGTGTTGTATGTGTACAACGGCACCCACGACACAGGTTTATACTTACTGTGGGGCTGTGAGTGTAAGAGTATTTTTTGTTTAATCCTGTTCTTTCTCTCAAAAATTCTTGAAGCTGTTGTCCTTAAACAGATGTTTTCTTTTGTACATGCAAGCAATCTCGTATGTTCGTTTCAATCCGGTTTCAATTTTTCGGTGTCAAAATTCCTGGTTACAGTACCACCACCGCCCTTACTAAGGTTACGAAGGATATTAGGAGCGGCATGGAGGATAAAATCATTTTTATGGAAGTGGTAAACAAGCAAGCAGTTCACATTGATGTTAAGTGATGACTGCAGCCTATAGACACCCACACAAAGACCAAGGTCAAAATGCAGATGCGTTACCACTCCTAAGGCCTAAGGTGTTATGTCTCTGTGCCGGAAATTACAGGGCCGTACATTACCACCTGGCCGGAACACGATAGTGCTGAACACAACCATTTAGCGGCAAGTATATTAGGTAATGCGGTGGTGCCTACGCCCGCGAGTTTCGTCACTGGAGCTCTACCACCAGTAAATAGGTTACTTATTGATTTCTCAAATGCATTAAACATTGTAGATCATGACATTCTCCTTCATTAATTTATCAGGGGCAGAAACGCATCTACATTTTGACTTCTGGTTGTTTTGAAGACGAATATAGGCTACACTTAACATACATGTGAACTGAGCGGTATTGGCTCCAAAAAAACCTCTGGTTGTTGTGAAGATGTCTATAGGCTACAGCCATCTTAACATCAATGTGAGCTGCATGCTTGTTTACCACCTTCTTTACATTAAAAAAAAACTATGTGATCTTTAGAATGCGGTGTTTGCTACAAAAAATATCTGAGAATTGAAATTAAACTCAAGAAAGTTAAAATTCCCAGACTAACCTTCCGAAATGTATTCAAACAAAAGTCTTTGAGACAACCCCAATAATTCTTTAGCAAATTTCACCATTAGCCAAGTCTTAATTATCGGTCGGTGAAACATTTGATACTGATAGCAAAGTTTGGAGTTTCGCAGGTTTGTGGTTCGCACGAAAGTTTTCTAAAAAGCTTCTGGAATTCATTGTTTTGTCTACGGTGATAAAGTAGGCACTTCTTTGAAATGAAATGATTTGGAATTAATGTAAGAGTTTACGGTTTTATCATTTTAATGTCAAATATACAAATAAATAAAATTGGAGTGTCTGTTTGTCACATTAAAATACCCGCTTTTTACAAATCCATATGGAATATATATACCAAAACAACATTTTGTTACAATTTTTATCTGTCTGTATACAAGCTCATTTAAAGTCACTTTAGCAAACTAATAAAATTAATAAGTTTATGTTACACAGTTGATGAAATAGTTTGTATTCAGGAATAGTTCGACAACGGCTTGAATGAAAATTCTGATTGCGTCACGTTTACTTGTAGCAGCGTTGTATAACAAAGGATTCACGTTCATAGTGTACATTCATTCAATTCTATCATAGTGCTTAAGTTTTTATTTCGGATCTTTTTTGTGAAGCTAGGAATTTGAGATCCTCGTGTCATTCAATTTACTATTAAAATGGTAATTTGCAACATAATCGTGGTCTATTTACATAATTTTTTGGATCAGTTATTCCCAAAGTGGTCCAAATGGACCCTCTGGGGTCCATGGGAGACTCGATAGGGGTCTACGTAGGCGTGAATAAAAATCTGAATATGCATGTGATATAAATGCAGCCACGAGGGGTCTACCGAAACCAGGAAAAAAGTTGAAAGGGGTCTACAAGAATAATAGTTTGGGAACCTCTGTTTTTGATGGTAATATTATCACCATTCGAAAGCGTCAGAACGTTTTACTGGTGGTCGAGCTCCAGTGACGGAGCTCGCGGGCGTAGGCACCACTGCATTGTCTAATATACTTGCCGCTAAATGGTAGTGTTCAGCACTATCGTGTTCTGGTCAGGTGGTAATGTACGGCTCTGTAATTTCCGACACAGAGGCGTAACATCTTAGGCCTCAGGAGTGGCAACGCATCTGCATTTTGACCTTTGTCTTTGTGTGGGTGTCTATAGGCTGCAGTTATCACTTAACGTCTATGTGAACTGGATGCTTGTTTACCACTTCCATTACATTAAAAAAAAACATAATTTGAAAGCGTCCGAACCTGATGATTCCATTTCCCTCTAGTGGAGCAGATTTTTTTTCTCCTAGTGCTGTCAGCCAACCGAACAATTTATTGTGGTCAAATTAGAATAGTTTGATTTTAATTGATTCTTCCGATGAAAAGGGAGGATCCTCCGACCAGGCCAGGTGTTAGCAGGCCGCGGCCTAACGATTGACGTTGGGAGTTGTATATATGCCACCTCTTGAGAAATCTTCGCATGTGCGATGTTATCCGATTGACACCTCCGACCAGGCCAGGTGTTAGCAGGCCGCGGCCTAACGATTGACGTTGGGAGTTGTATATATGCCACCTCTTGAGAAATCTTCGCATGTGCGATGTTATCCGATTGACACGCCATCTACCGTACTAGATAAGTACTGTGAGGTTTCGTCTGTGTTCCACTAAGTGGCGCCTTGATGTTGTTAACGCTACAGTTAATATTATAAAGCGGTTTGGGCAGCAGCTTTCCTCTATAAAACTACCACGATTGCGATCGCCAATACGTATACCGTTTTTGATCAGGGTCACGTGTCCTGACGCGAGTTTAACATTTTCTACCTATCATAAAAAGTGCAAGGTAAGGTACTTACCGCTAAAGAATTAGATGACTTTAAATAATAATATATCGTCAATAATTGTAAAAGATACGCGTTGAATTAAATAATATAATAACATGATCATGAACTGCCTCAGTAGCGTAGTGGTAGCAGGCCACTACTACTACACTGGGGGTCCTGGGTTCGATTCCCGTATCGGGGACTATCAGAGATAACGGTTTAAAAATCCTTTATCTCTGGTTCTATTGGGATTTTTCGAGATTCTCGAAGTTTTTCTACTGAAAATCCTCGGAGTTTGGTAATGTGCCCGGAGATGGCAACAGATTCGACACCTGTTACTCGTATATAGGCCAAAACGTAACCGGTGAGTCGTGGGTATTTGCATGTATGCTTCAATGTATGCATTTACCTCTGCCTATCCCTTCGGGGATTACAGGCGTGAAGTTACGTTTAATAACATGATAATATTTACACAGTTTCAAACCTTAAATGCCAAACTGTGCCATAAACGGTAATGATTATTAAAAAAGAAAGCGGTCCCAAACGACAGAATTTAACCAACAATTAAGAGAAAAATTAAAATTTGTAGTTACTCATATTTACACATTGACATTAGCATTTTAATTTAATTACATACTAAAATACGTCGTTTTCTGGTATATACATTATTGAATTAAAACACTGATACAAAATATAAATTGTTTAAAACAATTCCTATACGTATTTAAACCTAAAATAGATAGATAATAGATTTTTATTTTTTAAAGAAATGAAAGAAAAATTTGACTTCAGGCGAGGCTCGAACTCGCGACCTACTGGGAATCTAGTCCAGCCGCTCTTCCAATTGAGCTACTGAAGCCCTGCCCGATTTGTCGAATTTTTCCTTCACATCTATTGCATTGGTTTATGGTACCAGTAGCGCCATCTATTACCAACTATGCTAGTTAGGCAACCGATATAATAGACTTTTCAGTTTATTGAATATCGTAAAGAAGTCGCTTTTACCCTTAATAATTGTTTTATATTATTTCGCATTAACACATGCTTGTGAAATATATTTTTATTTTTTAAAGAAATGAAAGAAAAATTTGACTTCAGGCGAGGCTCGAACTCGCGACCTACTGGGAATCTAGTCCAGCCGCTCTTCCAATTGAGCTACTGAAGCCCTGCCCGATTTGTCGAATTTTTCCTTCACATCTATTGCATTGGTTTATGGTACCAGTAGCGCCATCTATTACCAACTATGCTAGTTAGGCAACCGATATAATAGACTTTTCAGTTTATTGAATATCGTAAAGAAGTCGCTTTTACCCTTAATAATTGTTTTATATTATTTCGCATTAACACATGCTTGTGAAATATATTTTTATTTTTTAAAGAAATGAAAGAAAAATTTGACTTCAGGCGAGGCTCGAACTCGCGACCTACTGGGAATCAGATGGCCATCTATTACCATAGTTGGTAATAGATGGCGCTACTGGTACCATAAACCAATGCAATAGATGTGAAGGAAAAATTCGACAAATCGGGCAGGGCTTCAGTAGCTCAATTGGAAGAGCGGCTGGACTAGATTCCCAGTAGGTCGCGAGTTCGAGCCTCGCCTGAAGTCAAATTTTTCTTTCATTTCTTTAAAAAATAAAAATATATTTCACAAGCATGTGTTAATGCGAAATAATATAAAACAATTATTAAGGGTAAAAGCGACTTCTTTACGATATTCAATAAACTGAAAAGTCTATTATATCGGTTGCCTAACTAGCATAGTTGGTAATAGATGGCGCTACTGGTACCATAAACCAATGCAATAGATGTGAAGGAAAAATTCGACAAATCGGGCAGGGCTTCAGTAGCTCAATTGGAAGAGCGGCTGGACTAGATTCCCAGTAGGTCGCGAGTTCGAGCCTCGCCTGAAGTCAAATTTTTCTTTCATTTCTTTAAAAAATAAAAATATATTTCACAAGCATGTGTTAATGCGAAATAATATAAAACAATTATTAAGGGTAAAAGCGACTTCTTTACGATATTCAATAAACTGAAAAGTCTATTATATCGGTTGCCTAACTAGCATAGTTGGTAATAGATGGCGCTACTGGTACCATAAACCAATGCAATAGATGTGAAGGAAAAATTCGACAAATCGGGCAGGGCTTCAGTAGCTCAATTGGAAGAGCGGCTGGACTAGATTCCCAGTAGGTCGCGAGTTCGAGCCTCGCCTGAAGTCAAATTTTTCTTTCATTTCTTTAAAAAATAAAAATATATTTCACAAGCATGTGTTAATGCGAAATAATATAAAACAATTATTAAGGGTAAAAGCGACTTCTTTACGATATTCAATAAACTGAAAAGTCTATTATATCGGTTGCCTAACTAGCATAGTTGGTAATAGATGGCGCTACTGGTACCATAAACCAATGCAATAGATGTGAAGGAAAAATTCGACAAATCGGGCAGGGCTTCAGTAGCTCAATTGGAAGAGCGGCTGGACTAGATTCCCAGTAGGTCGCGAGTTCGAGCCTCGCCTGAAGTCAAATTTTTCTTTCATTTCTTTAAAAAATAAAAATATATTTCACAAGCATGTGTTAATGCGAAATAATATAAAACAATTAGATAATAGATTCCCAGTAGGTCGCGAGTTCGAGCCTCGCCTGAAGTCAAATTTTTCTTTCCATTTTTCTTTAAAAATAAAATAAACCTAAAATTCCTAACTGTGCCATGAACAGTAATGATGATTGAAAAGGAAAACGGTCCCCAACGATACAATTTGACCGGCAACGGGTATTCTGTACTGTTATTGCGTTGTACAATGATAATGTATTGTGTCTGTTCCTTTTGCCTTTATAATCACTTTGGGAGTATTACTTTGTTCTAATATTTGTAATTTATTTTGCACGTACCTGGGGGATAGGAAGTAGCCATTATATCATTCTGAAATTATTTATGTTTGGACGTGACAACGTCTTAAATTAGGTTGCGGCTCGGAGTCACTCATGAAAAAGTGTAACGCCCGGTAACGTAACGATGAGTCACCGAACGAGAGAGAGGCCTGCCGGACCGGCGAATGCCTTTCTACCGAGAAAAAGACGTTATCACGTAAAATCTTCGCCCGTAAAACCGACTTTACAGGCAACCAGTTTTTTTTTACAGATATCACTACCACTAACAGACCTAATTAAATTTGATTTTCGTTTCTGATTTTTGGCACTGGTTTCCTTAGTCAGAATTTTAAGGGCTTAAGCCACTTTCATAAATAATTCATAGGAGCTAAACATACGTAACTTCACGCCTGTAATCCCGAAGGGGTAGGCAGAGGTAAATGCATGCATTCAAGCATACATGCAGACACCCACGATTCGCCGCTTACGTTTTGGCCCATGTAACAGGTGGCGTGCCTGTTGACTCCGTGATCTCCGGGCACATTACCAAACTTCGAGGTACTGGGAATTTTTTAGAAAATGGAAAAATCTCGGTAGAACCAGGGATAAAGGACTTTACACCAATATCTCTGATGACCCCCAACCGGAGCATCGAACCCAGGCCCTCAGCGTAGTAGTAGTGGCCTGCTACCACTAGGCTACCGAGGCAGTGTTGGAGCAACCACCCAGATGTTACCCTGGTAGCACTGATCCACGTTTTCCCAAACTTACTACTCCTGAACCACCCAGATGTTACCCCGGTAGCACTGATCCACGTTGTCCCAAACCAACAACACCCGCTCCTCCCAACTGTTTCCCGGGCAGCACCGACGCTCGTTGTCCCAAACCTACAACACCTGCCCCAGCCAGATGTTACCCCGGTAGTACAGACCTCCGCTGTCCTAAACCAACAACTGCTAAACCTGTATGCTATCCAGGATCTCCTGATCCCAGATGTCCACAGCCACCGAAACCAACCACTTTAAATCCACCAACGTATTTACCACCTACGACACCTGAATCACAGGTTAAGTGCTATCCCGGTTCAACTGATGAGCGCTGTCCAAAACTGGAGATAATTTTTACACTAGTGGGCGCGGTGGACTGTGCGGTCGTCACATCCCAACGCCTACACCAGTCGCACTAAAATATTATTTCGTCAGCTAAATATAGAAAACTAAGCCCATTATTTGAAACACCTGACACTGCAATATCCCGACGTTCCTAACGACTACGGCCTATCTCGTGGGAAATCAAACGCAAAACGTACGTCCTGAAAATTGTGTCCCATTTGTGACCTGTATTTTGATCTATAATGAGTGTACATTACTGATTCTGTACAATAAGTTAAGATAAGATACAATAGAAATACAAAATGCGAGAGGCATGACTCGCATCTCACATTTCCAAATACGGGCTATGTCTGTCATACATAGTGTAGCTCTGAATGTACAGCTGTAAATAATATGGCGACTATAGCGTTCTTACTAAGGAAATCCGTTCCTTATTTGAGACCTCAATATCTTTAATGACGTGGTCATAATATGATTTCTTTATTCATGGGATTTGAAATATCTAAATATCATCATCAATTATATTTTCTTACAAATACCGCATTTTATAAAAGTATAATGAGTATCAAATTCGTTATCCATGAAGGTATTACTACGACCATGAATGTATTGCTAGGACCAATCTCGTGTGTAATCTAAAAGCGAAACGTGCAAAATCCTGAAAATTTTGTCCGAGTTATAAACTACATTTCGATGAAAACAAGAGCATACATATCACTCTCGCCCACCAATTCCAAATAAGGGCTATGTCTGTCATACGTAAGCGCATAGAACAGCTACATACATTCGTCATGTATGTAGCTGTTCTATTTGCTTTAATAGAAATTACACCAATGAATCGATAAGAATAAGAATATTTCACAGATATTTTATTATTCACCAGCTGATCCAGCAAACTTCTTATTTACTCACAATGAAATAATGACATGTGTCAAGGTTTAATAGATACGGACTATTTGTATAGAAAAATGAAATTGTGGTTTTTACTACGAGTATTTCCTTTCAATTTCTTCATATTTTTGCACCCTTTAAACCTTTCCTGGACTTCCGAAAATCATTCAAAACCAAAATTAGCCAAATCGGTAAAGCCGTTCTCGACTTTTAGCGAGACTCACGAACATATAAAGATATCGCGTTTTACGAATGTTGACCAAAATTATCTACGAAAGTATTAGAATCTGTTACGGTTCACGGTTTCATCTGCCACTTTTGTTCGATATCATTTAAAACACACTGCACTGAAAAACCAATAAACGAAACATCTGCCACCGCAATATTCCATTCCTAATGACTACGGGCTATCTCGTGGGAAATCAAAAGTAAAACGGGCAATGTCCTGAAAATTGTGTCCTAGTTATGACATGTATTTTTGATCTAATAGGCTAACGGTATAATTTTTCTATTGAATTTCAAATAGTAGATATTATCACAGTCTAAGAACGTATGTATATAAATTATAGTTCAGTTGGTACATATACACAATATTATCTCATATATATACATATGCGTCTTCACGCCAGGTCCCTAACGGGGTAGGCAGAGAGTGTAGAGCGGCAGATATCCCGGTCCTGACAAACCTCTCGTGCCTCGTCTACCTTCATCATGGAAAAGATAAATGGAAAGAAAAATTGTTACCCCGCCTGAAGACAAAATTTTTCTTTAAAGCATTTTATTTACAGCCAATTTATATTATTTAATTAGCATCTGGTTCCAGTTTAAATATTGTCTCATAATAATTCTGCCTGGATTTAGCGTGCTTGAGAAATTTCCAGCGCTTCATTCAGTCTCTGCATATTTGTCTTTAATCCAAGTTAAAATGTTTAATGCAGGTCTTCCGTGTTGAAGTCTGTAAACTCTTCATATTATAAGACGAGGAATTAATGGTTTGGATAGCGAATATGGATGTTAATATTTGCTATCCAAACTATTAATCAGTTTTCAGGGTTCCGTAGCCGAATTGCAAGAAACGGAGCCTTTAAAGATTCATCATGTCTGTCTGTCTATCCGTTCATAGCCACTTTACAATGTTTACATAAACGTGTATTTTTCGTATTTTTGTTCAATATTAAAATAACGGTAGCAGGTTGTCGCTTAAATTTTTTACAGAATATTTTGTTGTAGGTTTATTACCTTTTATAATCAAATAATAAAATAGAAATTAAAGTGAATATTAAATGGGGGCGCTCCCATACAACAAACGTAATGTCTAAGATTTCTTTACTCTTTGTTAATATAAAGAAACTGAAATATAACAACCGTGGTTTTCATTTATAGATGATGGTACGGAACCCTTCGTGCGCGAGTTCGACTCGCACTTGGCCGCTTTTTATTAACCGTGAAGGCATTATTTTTTTTATTCTCGGCAAGCCTTCGATAAGTCGATTAGGTGTTCAATGCAGAAAATGAGGCTTTTTTCTTCTTGTTTTTATCAGACTTTGGCAGGGAAGGATTTATTTGATCCTGTTCTTTATGCACATTATTATGTAGTGCACTAGGAGGTAGCAAACAATCATATAGTTTCAGAGATAATAATAAGTTAGAATCCCACTGCAGAATCATTTCATTTGACGACCCGGTTAGTCCAGCGGTGCGAAACCACCGTTTGATTCGAAGGGTCGCGGGTTACCACGATACAGGTTTATACCTAGTGTGGGGCTGTGAGTGTAAGCGTATTTATTATTTATCCAAATATGCTGCAACCCTAATTTTCACGTATATTTTTAATCTAGACATTATAAAATATATCCAGGAGGTTGCCTATCACAATTTATAGCCGCCAGTATTTTTAATAAATTATTTTACCTTTAACAGCCAGCAACTCTTATTTGCGGCCGATTAAATTTAACGCCCGTATATTATTATAATAATGAGAGAAAAAATAGCTTTTATTTGATATATAAACAATACATGTACGTTATGGACGTAAAAAGTTATCGGGGTGGAAGAAAGATATGTAGGGGCGGCCAAGTGCGCAACGGCAGCCGTGATTTTTCAGTATTTATTCATATTGCCGTGAAGTGGACGAAATGTTATTGAAAAAAACAAGGAAAAAAAATTGTTTCCCAAAAAAAAATATATAAAAAATATTTGTGGCCATTTTTTGATCGGCAACCTAGTGGATATATACGCGAGATAAATCCGAAAACTATTTTATTTGATGTTATGTTTTATTTCAATGAGTTTAGGTCGCGAAAACCTCTTCATGCCAATTGCCCTTGCGGGGTAGGCAAAGAGCGTGGTGCGCTAGATATCCCGACCTTGTCACACCTCCCGTGCTTCTTCTGATCTCATCATTCTCATAAGACATGCACGCCGATTCCTAAGACTTTTGAATCCACCCTCATATAGTACTTCAATCAGTTATACGTTTATCTATACTAATATTATAAAGCTGACTAGTTTGTTTGTTTGTTTGTAACGCGCTAATCTAAAGAACTACTGGTTCGATTTGAAAAATTATTTCAGTTTTAGATAGCCCTTTTATCGAGGAAGGTTTTAGGTATATAACATCACGCTAAGATGAATAGGAGAGGGTAGGTAATATTGCAACCGCGCGAAGCCGGAGCTGGCCTCTAGTATTAACATAAAAGTAACTTATCCACTCAGTTAAGCAAGAACACACGAAAGTTGTTTTAATCAAGCCTTATTTAAACTTAGTTTTCTGATTAGCGCTCAACTCACTTGTAACTTGTTCTGAGAGTTCGTTATTGTGTTTAACAAACGAAGTTTTTCATGCAGTAGGCAGTTCTTGTAATAGAATTACCTAAGTGGATATTGACTTGATACTGTCTACACAAAATCGCACTTATGTTAGATTTTATCAATTTTTCACCCGTGGTAGAGCTCCTGTGACGGAGCTCACGGGCGTAGGCACCACCGCATTACTTAATATACTTGCCGCTAATTGGTAGTGTTCAGCACTATCGTGTTCCGGTCAGGTGGTAATGTACGACCCTGTAATTTTTTTTAATGCGCTTTTCTTATTGCCACTAACAAATATAAACAATACTTCTCAATATACTTGATGTACAGAATTTCCATCGACACAAAACATGACAAATAAAGCCAAAGGTATACAAGAAAAAAGAACGTTAAATCGCGTACATACTCGCAAACTTATGAAAAGATTATTTATTTAAAAACTCTTCGAAAAGATAGCACCTACCTTAAATATTAAATACACTATTTACATAAAGGCTTCTTGCAAGCTAAATATTGCTTGGAAAACAAAAGGTGATTTGATCAGCCGAATTCAACCTTAGCGAAAACAGGTTAAAGTTCAGTTTTCAACAACGTACAACCCGCCAGATGTTCGGGAATCTTTGGGTTATAAATTTAGGTCACCACGCCACGGGAGCAGATGTGACGTCACGGTCTAAGTTAAAAACGATTGCTGTCGTAAATTTCAATTTACTGCAATATTTTCTTGAACACCGAGAACAGAACAAGCTGTTACATTTTGAAGTTTCCATATTTTTATTCAGAATACGCTGTGTTGAGAATATGCAGCTCTTAACGTAATATTCATTGTAATTTAGTACGAGAATGTGTATTTTTCCAAAAAAATGTGCAAAAGTTCATAAGACCATCATTACTTATGATTAAATACAATAACGGAGTATAGGTCGCGCCAGGTAAAAAGAACGCTGGCGGTCAAGCTGCGCAGTAGACGATTTATCGATCTATTTGGTAGTATGAGGTGCGGCGTTTTCAATCTGCCTACCAATACACGAAACCGCAAGCGAAAGCTAGATCAAAAATAAACCAATAGGGCTAGTACTTTCGTGCGCGAGTGTACCGATGCGCGAACACATCCCTTCTACTTTCTTCCAGCGTTCTTTTTACGTGGCGCGACCTATACTAGCCAGCAGCGTCCTATGATGAAACTACCTCCACGGTGATTGCCAACTCGCATGCCAAGCATGGTAATTGTAACATATCCCCCACGTAACTTCACGCCTGTAATCTTCGAAGGAGAAGGCAGAGGTAATAAAATGCATGCATTCAATAATACATGCAAACACCTACAATTTAGCGGTTACCTTTTGGCCCATGTAACAGGTGGCAAGCCTGTTGACATCTCCGGACACAAATTACGAGATACTGGGAAACTTGCAGGAAATTGTAAAATCTCAATAGAACTACAGATAAAGGATTTCACACCGTTAGCCCCCGACTCGGGAGTCAGACCCAAACCCAGTCAAACCCATTTAAACCCAGGACCCCAGCGCAGTAGTAGTGGTTTTACTAAATATTAAGCAAAATAGCGAATGGCTTCGTGGCTGGTGTAGATTTGAAGCGATCTACTCGGTTAAGCGATACGGGCGCGGTCGGGTGTGTGATGGGTGACCGCTAGTAGCAAATTAAAATGCGCGTTTCCGTGCTTCGGAGGGCATGTAAAGCTGTCGGTCCCGGTTGCTATCGATAGATAGCAGTCGTTTAACCTTGTCGAAAGCCATAAGGGTGGTTTGAAAACATCCGACAACGGGTTGGCCACTTACCCGTATGTCCACCAACCCGCATTGGAGCAGCGTGGTGGAGTAAGCTCCAAGCCTCCTTCCAAGAAGGGGAGAGTGGGACGTATCAAATGTTGCTATTATTATAATAAGCAAAATAGGAAATAAATATTACATGTCTAACTGACAGTCTCTTAACGAGGCCTTTGTCATGTGCTCTGTATTTTTTGATAATTGAGAGATTTCAATGTCTGTTTCAATCGCTATATTTTATACTTTGGACCATCCACCACAAGAGACAGTCATGCGAGAATGTCGCTACATCGATGGCTCATTAAGATTCCAATTAAAATTCACCATTCTTATCCTTTACTTTTGACTTATCTTAGTAATTTTCATGACAGAAAAATTATATACGTAATTATTTAAGTACTTGTCCTGAAAGACATGGCTTCCAATACTCTAGGACTAACTAACAGGTTTTAATCATTTTTGCAAATCTTACAAAATGTGTATGAAAAAAAAATGTACTCCATATACCTCGGCACACCGCAGACACTCCGCCTTAATTACATACAAACGCTGGTCTCTATTACACAGACATCAATCAGTGATTGCACCTGTGTGCATAGCACGTAGAAAATACCAACAGTCGCCCATAAGAGGGGAGGAGGTTGGGTGAGGCATGGCAATCGGGCGGGACGTCGAAGTGTCCGTTCTATACCTAGTATTATTACATATTCTCTGACCTCGGCTAAATCTTTTGATGTCTCTGATTCAAAAGACAAAATAAATATTTTTGCAGCTCAAAGCTGGGAGACTCCAATATTGAGTATCAAGAACCAACCTATATTAGTTTAAACTAGACAGATACTTCACCATTCTAATGAAAGCGTATTCAGAGTTAGACAGTATTTTATCATGAGAAATAATAATCAAATTTTGATTAATGAATATAAAAAAATTAAAAAATATATACCGGCCGAATTGAAAACCTTCTCGTTTTTTGAACTCGGTTAATAACATTATTCTACTAAGGTATAAAATATGTAATTACCGCCATCTAGTGGTAACTTGTAAAAACACGAAGAGTACGCTGCCATGAAGCTGAAAGGCAACCTGCATTCTAAGCTGAAAGCTATAACTCTACTGTTAACAAAGAATCCACTAGATGGCAGGCATAAAGCACAAAGTAATAAAACAAACGATACAATGGGCTGAAAATAGTACTGTAAGAATTAGATAGATAGCGATACTTGTGACATTTTGGCAAAGTCGGTCAATTCGAGTAGGACTCGCGAACTGAAAAAAAAATTAAAATTAAAAATCATTTATATCAGGTTATTTTACCCATAGTAATAACACATAAAAGAGAAAACAACTGAATGATTATAGAATACATTAACATTACATGTTAATTAATCTCTCATAAATATATAAATAAATATATAATAGTTAATAAAATTAATTAAACTTACTATTCAGCAATATTAATATTAATTTGACAGTTATACCCAGATAACGTAAAAATTGCAAAAGTGAAATTAATTAAATGAATAATTTAATAATTTATAATTGTTTCGTACATTAAAAAAAGAAAAATTACGTTTCCGACAGAGTCTTGTTAATTACATTTTATTCTGTTTTTAGTATTTATAGTCAAGGCGGCAAAAATACATTAAATTACATTCACTGGTGGTAGAGCTCCAGTGACGGAGCTCGCGGGCGTTGCCGCTAAATGGTAGTGGTCAGCACTATCGTGTTCCGGTCAGGTAGTAATGTACGGCCCTGTAATTTCCGACACAGAGGCATAACACCTCAGGCCTCAGGAGTGGTAACGCATCTGCATTTTAACCTTAGTCTTTATGTGGGTGTTTTTAGGCTGCAGTCATCACTTAACATCAATGTGAATTGCATGCTTGTTTGCCACTTCCATTACATAAAAAAACTGGTTGCCTGTAAAGTCGGTTTTACGGGCGAAGATTTTACGTGACAACGTCTTTTTCTCGGTAGAAAGGCATTCGCCGGTCCGGCAGGCCTCTCTCTCGTTCGGTGACTCATCGTTACGTTACCGGGCGTTACACTTTTTCATGAGTGACTCCGAGCCGCAACCTAATTTAAGACGTTGTCAAGCCAAAAAACTCCAAACTTAATAATTCCCCAGGGACCAACTGTAACAAAACATTAATCTCTACACCAATCCGATTCATCGTCACTGACAGCTCAATAAAGAGAACAAAATCAAAACGATATCAAAGTTTTTCCTCGCTTGGGAATAACCTTAGATCGGTCCCGTGACCGATCTTTCCGATACATTAAATCTAACTACGTTTTCAAACGTAAAGACTGTCCATTTTATTTCATCGTCTACACAAAAGGTACAATATACGTTTAATAAAAATACTTTAATGCTACGCTTAGTATTAGTACTAACTCATAGCGACTTAGGAACTTTGTTACTGGTTTAGTTAAAAAAACGTAAGCTCTTTCAAATTAAAAAAAAAGATTTTATTGTGACTTACGCTATGCTAATACAAATTTCATGGAATGTTACCAAATAAAAAAATGCCTCATAATATTTTTAAGCTCATAACAAATGCAGTTTCTGAGTATTATAAAAGTAGCATCAGTATTTAAAAAATATCAGTAGATCAATTTAATTCAGAAAATCTTGTACCTCTCTCTTTACACTGATCCGATTCATCGTCACTGACAGCTCAATAGAGAGAACAAAATGAAAACGCCATCAAAGTTTTTCCTCGCTTGGGAATAATCTTAGATCGGTCCCGGACCGGATCTCTCCGATACAATAAATCTAACTACGTTTTCAAACGTAAAGACTGTCGATTTTATTTCATCGTCTACACAAAAGGCAGAGAACATGAAACAAAAGGTATATTATAAGTTTAACAAAAGTCGTGAGAAAAATGCACTCTGTGATGATTTAAGAAGCATCAGTTTTTAAACAATATCAGTAAATCAATTTAATTCAGAAAATCTTGTACCTTCAAACTCAATAATTCTTCCTTCATTCACCAGGGACGAACTACAGCAAAACATCAATCGCTACCCCGATCCGATTCATCGTCACTGACATCTCAAATCAAAACGCTATCAAAGTTTTTCTTCGCTTGGGAATAATCTTAGATCGGTCCCGGGACCGATCTTTCCGATACATTAATTCTACAGCTACGTTTTCAAATGTGAAGAAAGAAGTTACTTGCTTCATTCCTATTTTCAGAAAAAATCCTTCCAGACGTACGATTCATAATATTAATAAGTACTAAGAGTGAATGAAAAAAGGCATGCTCCGATGGTTCGGGCATATAGAAAGAATGTCGAATGAGCGAATGACTAAACAGATATACAATGCGAATGTGGATGATTGCAGAGGCCCAGGAAGACCAAGGCTGACCTACCATGACCAAATAGTTCGAGTTCTGTCTGATGGTGGGGTCAAAAGTCTTAGGAATCCGCGTGCATGTATGAAGAGAATGATGAAGGTAGACGAGGCACGAGAGGTTTGTCTTAACCGGGATATCTGGCGCTTTACACTCTCTGCCTACCCCGTTAGGGACCTGGCGTGAAGATACATACATACATACTAAGAGTAATAATGTAAGCACCACTGAAACATTTTTCAGTGGTCCTGGGCCGAAAATTTAATATTATGTATTCTCGACTAAGAAGGTGTATTCATTTAGAAGAAATTAAAAGGAATAGTTCTTTTTCAATTAAAAGGAATAGTTATTTTTCTTTGATGCAATTCTTAGTAAGAAGTATAACACCTTTATATTTCGAGGGCGTTGGCAACACCGCATTACCTAACCTTCCTGCCTCTGAACTAGTCTGAACGGTAGTGTTATCCACTGTCGTGGTCCGGTCAATAAGTAATTTACGGTCCTGTAATTTCCGATACAGATGCCTACTATTTTAGGCTTCTTCAGGAGTGACAAAGCATTTTCATTCATTGAAATCTCTAGCTTCATGAAAATGTTTATAAGCTATTATACTTATCATTAGTATAAACTGTATGCTTGTATGCCTCTTCATCACATATTTTTTTTTGCTAAATACCCTTGTTAGGGTTCCGTAGTAAACAAGGAATTCTTGTAGTTTCGCCTTGTCCGTCTGTCCGTCTGTCTGTCCGTCCTCGGTTCAGCGCAAAAACTATTGGTACTAGAAACTTGAAATTTGGCACAAGTATACAACTTAAATACGCCGAGAAAGTGATAGAATAAAAACGTGATAAAAATTATTATTTAGGGTACCTCTCTTACATGTAACGCGCGGATATTTTTCAATTATATAATAATATAGTATGAGGTAACGTTGGATAAGTATTTCAAAAATATTATGGCTGTCCGAACATCATTTTTCGATTAAGTTAACTGTTCGTGTCTTAATAAGCCTTAAAGTGCAAATGAACGTTAGAGTCAAGTGTCAATTACCAAATAAACGGTTGTTGTTAGAAAATCAAACGTTACGGCAATAATAGTACATGTATAACGAAATTTGAAGAAAAACTACCACACTTACGATTAAGATAGCCTAACAAGTTTGCGAGTCGACCAAATGTACCTATTTTACTCGAAAATTTCGAACAACTCCATAGAAAATATATTTGTTTTTTCATTACATTTTTTACTCTGCTACTACGGAACCATACATTGCGCGTGGCTCGACACGCACTTAACCGGTTTTTTTGTGAAAATATAGGCGTAAACTTTTCTATTGCTATTACTCCTAAAAGGACAAGTACAGATAAAATTATCCATCACTACCAATTGCCTCAGTAGCGTAGTGGTAGCAGGCCACTACTATTACGCTGGAGGTCCTGGGTTCGATTCCCGGGTCGGGGGATTATTAGATATAACGATTTAACATCCTTTATCTCTGCTTCAATTGGGATTTTTACATTTTCTCGAAGTTTCCCAGTACCCCGGAGGTTGGTAATGTGCCCGGAGATGGCAACAGGTTCGCCACCTGTTACATGGGCCAAAACGTAACCGGCGAGTCGTGGGTGAGGATTGAATGCATGCATTTACCTCTGCCTACCCCTTCGGGGATTACAGGCGTGAAGTTACGTTACTACCAACTTAAAATGCCAATATCAAAATAATTGAAACTAGTTCTTAAACAACTATCTAAAACTGAAGTTGTCAGCAACTTTACTCTCGAACTAACCCCAAAACATATTCTCACAATTGGAAATGATATTGATATGAACTGTCAAAGTTCTACATTTACCTCGACTGGTGTTGACAATTGAATGTTTTTAGGTTAGGTTCCCACTGTAGAATCATTTCGTTCATCCAGATATGCTGCAAACTGAATTTTTACGCATATTTATAGTCTAGAGTATATATAAATGTCCACAAGGTTGCCAATCAAAATTTGGCCGCAAGTACTTTTAATTAATATAGTGTACGGCCCTGTAATTTCCGGCACAGAGGCATAACACCTAATGCCTCAGGAGTGGCAGCGCATCTGCATTTTGACCTCTGGTCATTGTGTGGGTGTCTATAGGCTGCAGTCATCACTTAACATCGATGTGAACTGCATGCTTGTTTGCCACTTTGGGTACACAAAAAAAAAAAAAATGTCTTTTACTGCCAGCAACTCTTATTTACGGCCGATTTAATTTGGCCCGAAAAATGAGCTTTAATTTGATATATAAATAATACATGTATGCGCAACGGCAGCTGTTACAAATTACGTTTATATGTATACTGGTGGTAGAGTCCCAATTTAGGGACTCGAAGGCTTATCCACCAACGCTTTACCTGATACATATAGCAACTCGGCCTACCGGTCGCGGCGGACCGGAGGGGAGTAGCCATAGCAAAACAGTTTGTCATTTTTTGCGGGGGGAAATACGTGTGACACACACTCAAACTACAAAAATCGTCTATTACTACGAAACTCACACCTTGACTTTAACAAAATACATAAACAATTACACGCATACATTTAAATATCTGGACGACCTACTGGGAAGCTTATTTTGGTTTTGAATGATTTTTGGTCCAGGGCAGGTTTAAGAAGAATTGAAGGGAAATAGTAAAAACCACAATTTCATTTTACCATACAAATAGTCCGCGTCTATCAAACCTTTGACACATTATTTAATTCTAAGGCAATACGAAGTTTTCCGGGTCAGCTAGTCACTAAATACATTTTTCGTTAGTCACTTAGTACCTAAATATAAACACATGTACCCTTTTTTAAAACAAAGAAAATAGGGATATGAATGTTTACAGCTTAAGCGCTCGCCAGAACAGTTTATTGCCTACAGTTTGGAGCACCACTAAAATGTTCACGTTCTTAGTGCCACTAAACTGTTCTAAGTTATCGCTGTGCTTCACTGCAAAGTTATCTGGTGTTCATTATTTATAAACTTGTTGGAGCGTCTACAACCATTAAGGGCTTATTCTGGTTCTACGTTTATTCTATTTTTATCTTGTCTTTCTGTTATCTTTTTATCGGCACATAAATTATAAATACGAATGTAAGTTTGTTACACTTTCACGCCAAAACCAATTAAACTATTATCATGAAACTTTGTATGTACACAAATTTTGATATGATGTTTTAAGAATTAGGAGGAAGTGGGTCGGAGTTCTCTCGTTGGCGCTCGCTTTTATGCAGGTAATTACGACGTTCCAATCTGGCCCGGGGAATTGGGAAAGTGAAGTCCTGGTTCGAAAGAAGAGTGGGGGGGCGTTTGGTAGGGCGCAGCCCCCCCTATTTGAAACGAAAATAACAGTAACTGGAACTTTCCAATCGGGATAGGGAAATCGGTGAGGTGCATGTACGAAGGGACCATCTCGGTGGATCAAGATAGTCATTATTAATGAGATTGCGCTGAAATAAAGAAGATTAGTAAAATAATCCAATCCACAATATTAGAGCTTACTTCACTCACCATTAGTTTGGATTTGGTAAATGCAACATTAATATCGGCATCAGATCGCTTAATAATTCAAGAATAATACCGTAAGGCAGATGAGCTAGCTGCCCAAGTTTGGGTAATGCGCGTATATAAAGTTTCAATATAGAGAACATTAACTGTTTGTCTTTGAGTGTTTTATAGACAAAGAAAATAGTGCTTTAAGAGTGGCGTGAAAACTAAGTGCAATTTAACTAAGTTTGGAAAAGGAGAAGTTCCACGTTGGGCCCGCACCTTGTTGACTTACTTGACTTAATGTCCTATTTCCCCTAGGTGAGGCAGAGGGTGTCCACAATACTCCGCCATCGCGATCTGTCTTGGTCTGCGCGCTTCACCTCGGACCATGTCAGGTAGTCTTAATTTCGGCCGCTACTGAACGTCTCCAAGTTTATATTAAGTATTTCATGCTTCTTCTCTCAATATAGTGTACATGGTGCGGGCCCAAGTTCCATACATTCTGGAACGTCTCCTTTAAGCAAAATTATATTCTTCATGGAGAACAACGGACAATTATTTGTTATTAGAATGAACTGTCATTGTGGAAGTAGGTCATTATTAATGAACTATCTAAATAGTCTATGGAAGTAGGCCATTATTGCTAAACTGAGGTTTCGTCTTCGATTGTTGAGTCGAAGGGTAGGTATTATTATGAGTTTTCTTTATTTTTCCGGTAGTTTTCCAGGCCACCTTCAGAACTTGATAATGGGACCAGGGATGTCAATACGCTCATCTATTATTATATCGGATTAATAATCAGGCGAATCGTGATATTTGTGTGCTACTAAGACAAAACAAAATTAAATGCAGCTCTGCCTGCAATGTCTAAGAATACAGGCGTGAAGTTACGTTATTGAGATCATAAAATAAACTTCCAACAGTTGAAAAGCTCATACATAACACAATACACATTCAAGCAAAATAATTTAGCAACTATCGCAGCAAGTTTCGAAGATATTGGTGAGTTTAGCAATAACACACGTTTCGCGCACCTGTTGTTTCTAACTGTTCAGGATAACGACTTGCTTTGAATATCATCGGTTCTTCGGGTGGAAAATATTTTTTATTTAAAGAAAAATGGAAAGAATAATTTGACTTCAGGCGAGACTCGAACTCGCGGCCTACTGGGAATCTAGTCCAGCCGCTCTTTGAGCTACTGAAGTCCTGCCCGATTTGTCAAATCTCTCCTTCACATTTATTGACTTGCTTTATGGTAGCAGTAGCGCTATCTATTACCGACTATGCTAGTTAGGCAACAGCTCAAACAGTAGCTCAGTCAGTAGCTCAATTGGAAGAGCGGCTGGACTAGATTCCCAGTAGGCCGCGAGTTCGAGTCTCGCCTGAAGTCAAATTTTTCTTTCCATTTTTCTTTAAATAAAATATATTTCACAGGCATGTCTTAATGCGAAATAATATAAAAACAATTATTAAGGGAAAATATTTTAATTATATTAACCGTTGAAATAGTTCGTTCAAATGGTACAGAAGTCTCATTTAGACTTTTGTATAGGTTTGCACGTCCTTCAATACTTACATCACATTTCTATATTTACGAAGCGCGCTGGTGGATATTATAGGCGATCTACTCGGTTAAGCACAACGGGCGCGGTCAGGTGTGTGATGGGTGACCGCTAGTAACAAATTGAAATGCGCGTTGCCGTGCAACATTAGAGCAGCGTAGTGGAGTAAGCTGTAAGTGCCCAGCAGTGGGACGTATAATGGGTACCCATTATTATTATTATTATTTCTATATTTAATGCTACTTTTGACCAAATACACATATATACATTTCAATAATTAACTATTTTAAAGAAATGAGTACAAATTATTAAGATATTTAAGGGTCATAGCTCACTACGGGCACCCGACCGTCTCGCCCGACCGTCTCAAGCGGTCTGCACGTTATTAGTGTATAATCTATGGTCTGCACTCATTACTTCAACTCCGCTCCGTATTGCCTCGACTGTAAACCATGCCAGAGAATATGTAATAATACTACGTATAGAATGGACACTTCGACGTCCCGCCCGATTTCCCCGCTTCACCCAACCTCCTCCTCTCTTATGGGCGACGTTTGGTAATTTCTACGTGCTACGCACACAGGTGCCCGTGTAAATACACGTCACTGATTGATGTCTGTGTAATAGAGACCAAATTAAGTGTTTGTATGGAATTTTGGCGGCGTGGCCGCGGTGCGACCGTGCAACGGGTTTATGTCATTCATATTTTATAGCTCAGCTAGGACCCGAATTCATAAAAGAAAATGCAATATTCGACGATAAAAAGTATTGCATTGAACATGACACCAGCGAAATTGGTATTTTATATTCCGCTGGAAATATCTATTGTATACGCCGTGCGAAAGCTGGGATATTGCAGAATTTTATTCTGTTGACGACTAAAATACGAAATATTCCGTTAAATACCGTATACTTTTGTTATACTGCACTGTCTTGCTATACCGAGCTTATCTGTTAGTATACTTACACTTTTTTTTAACGTTTGTAATTCTTTTAAAGTTTTAAATTTGTTAATATTATACGAGTATTTCAATGTGTTGCCTAATCAGGTGGATTACCACCTGATTAGGCATTACATTAGTACGGCCCTGTAATTTTCGGCACAGAGGCATAACACCTTAGGCCTCAGGAGTGGTAACGCATCTGCATTTTGACCTTGGTCTTTGTGTGGGTGTCTATAGGCTGCAGTCATCACTTAACATCAATGTAAACTGCATGCTTGTTTGCCAATTCCATTATATAAAAAAAAGCCTTAAGCTACAGCCACCACCAGTATTCGTATTAAATAAACATCAGTAACATCGAAATATAAAAGTTCCCTCAACCGAATCATTAACCGACTAAATGTTTACAACGTAATATTCCTTTCACGAATTGAAAACAAGTACGTCTCTCATTAGAACACTTTCCGCGTCAAAGAAAGCCTTTGAGATGAACATCGCGAACCTGAAAGAAACTAAATTATATTCATTTTTGTCTCTACCCAAGGTAAGGACACATTTGGCTGTTTGCTTTGACTTTTTCAGGCTTATTTTATTTATGTTGTATTTTTGGAGCTTACTCGACTCAATTTGAGTTATAAGGCCCGGTTTCAAAATTGCGTGAGCGCGACGACCATAGAGCAACGCGGCCCACCGGTCGCGGCGGACCGGAGGGGAGTAGCCATAGCGTGTATTACCGATGTAAAACAGCCTGTCATTTTTTGCAGGGGGAAATACATGCGACACACACGTACACTACAAAAATCATCTATTACTACGAAACTCACACTTTGACTTTAACAAAATACAGAAAAAATTTCACGCACACATTTAAACATTTAGGCGACAGGTACAGGTCCATTTGGGCTTGTACTTTGACAGAGGGGAAAGCCTGCATATGGCTGCTCCCCTCCGGTGTTGCTCTATGGCGACGACCAATCGGACGTGTTTCACTCGGCCACACATAAGCGATCTCTTTGCGTAAACCGAGTAAACTCCCGGCGTGAATTGGAGTTGACACACACACTCTTTTTTTTAAGTTATTATTTGTCGTTGAACTAACATGCAGATAATATTTATAGGATTTAAATATTGCAACCGATGGACATTTAAGTACACAACAAACAGAGGTTAGATGCCTCTTCTATTTCTGAGATCGAGTTGTTTTACCTCCGTGATATATCGGGTCTTAAATTACCATGACATGTATACGGAATATGTCCTCTTATCTATCTGCTACCAAATGGTAGTGTTTAACACCATCGTGTGCCGGTTAGATAGCGATGTGTGGCGTTATAATTTCTGTAAAGGTTCTCCTGAAACCTTAGGAGTGGAAACGTATTTAAATAAATAAATAAGTAATAAAATACGCTTAAATAAATTAAATTAATTAAATAAATAAATATATAATAAACAACAAAAATAAATAATAATAAATTACACTCACAGCTCCACATTAGGTATTATATAAACCTGTGTCGTAAATGCCGTTGTACACATACAATATATTCACAAACACCCAGACCCGAAACAAATATCTTTAGGTAATACAAATATTTGTTCCGGTGCGGGGATCGATATTTATGCTTCTTTTTGTAGGTTACAGAATCCACTTACCATCAATGTGAACTGTATACTTGTTTAATAAAGAAATAAATACACACTAGGTAGAAACCTGTGTCGTGGATACCGTTGTACACACACAAACATTTGTCCCGGTGCGGGGATCGAACCCGCAACGCTTGAATCAAACGGTCGTCCCACACCGCTAGACGAATCGGGTCGTCGTGTTTGCCACTTATTTAACATTTTACATTGATCTGCCCATTCAACTATCACTAATATGATTTCATGGCATCTACCATAAAAAAATGACACAATTTATTTATCAGAAGGAAGAGAAAGCGAAAAAATCATTAATCTCATATTTGCCAAATCAATTTCACGGTGCTATGAACACGATCCGACGAATCGGAAAGGACCCTAATAATTGATGAAAACATTTTTTTTATTTGCGCTCTTCAAATTTCCTCTGACGTTGTTTGACTTGGCTGGTCTTTTTGAGCAAGGGTGCTTTTTTAAGACGGGGGCTCTAATTAATTACAAAGTCATTTTGCTACACAAAGATACCTTGCTGCTAAAATATAATTTTAAATTTTAATAATTTATTTTATAATTAACTGCCTTAGTTGTCCAGTAGCAGGCCACGGTACACGGGTTCGATTTCCGAGTTGAGGTCTACCAGAGATAAAAGCGTGAAATCCTTTATGTCTGGTATATTAATAATAATAAAGGCAACCCTTTATACGCCCCACTGGGCACGAGTCTCTCCCCTTTTTGCTTTTTGGGAGGAGGCCTGGCGCTTACTCCACTACGCTACTCCACTGCGGGTTGGTGGAGATACGGGTTAGTGGGCCAACCTGCTGGTCGGATGTTTTTTCAAGCCCATTAGGCCTCCGACAAAGTTTACCGACTGCTGTCTATCGATGTGTCCCAATGTAGGTAACAGTTGGCCTAAATAAGATAAAATAGAGTGGAAAGCCATAATTTTTGATACCGAGAGGCCTAAGGGAAGTTTTGACAATGTTCATTTCAGCTTTTAGTTTTGAGTAGATAGATACCTAAAGCTTGCATTAGGGATTTTACCTTTCAGGTGAACTGCAAGCTGGCTTGCTATTTATAATACATCTTTGACTTATATAATAAATCTTCGGTACCTATTATAAGGAAAGATATCATGTTTATCCAATAGTCAACACTCAGTATATTGCATTAAAGGAGAAAGAGTCTTCAGAGTCTCAAACATCTTGTGTCTGCAAATATAAAAGTTAATTGGAAACTAAAGAAATGCTTCGTTGCTTGGTTTTATCTTATTGGTTCACTCCAATTAGAGGAATAGTCTGGATTAAGTTGAATAAAATCTAACAATTGTACTTGTTTTTTTGAGGAACGTAATAATAAAAATCTTTATTCGGAAAAAAAATTCTCTAATGTACGTACTACATTCGAATTGTCAATTCGAATGTAGTACGTACATTACAGATTTTTTTGGATTTTGGACCAAACGCCTTGAATCAACCTCCACCCGCAACTGTTGATTCAGATATTGGCTTTTTATAAGGTTTGAAATTGGTTTATCACGATTCTGCAAAAAATGTTACTACTAAACATTTGTGACATAAAAGCGAACATTTTCGCCAAGTTTCATAAAAACCCGATTTGTTTTGTGTGAGAGAAAAATGCATTACCAAAATGTCTGTTATTTGGCTTTTTCGCAATTATTAATAGGTAATTATTTTGAGGTTACTTGAAAAAGTTTGAAAACAACATTTTTTACAATTTTGTCTGTCTGTCTGTCTGTTTATTCCCGCTAATATCGGGATCATATGTAATAATATGTAATAACTATCACAGAGACGTATTAGGTAATTAAGGTTTCAGGGGAGGCAATGCATCTGCATTTTGTCTTTGTTTAGCTGTCTGTAGGCTGCAGTTATGACTTAACATCAATGTGAATTACATGCTTTATTTTAAAGAAAAATGGAAAGAAAACTTTGACTCCAGGCGAGACTCGAACTCGCGGCCTACTGGGAATCTAGTCCAGCCGCTCTTCCAATTGAGCTACTGAAGTCCTGCCCGATTTGTCAAATCTTTCCTTCACATTTATTGCATTGCTTTATGGTAGCAGCAGCGCCATCTGTTACCAACTATGCTAGTTAGGCATAATAAAAATGTAAATTTCACAAGCATGTGTTAATGCGAAATAATATAAAACAATTACATGCTTGTTTGTCACCTCCATTACATAAAAACTTCCTAAATTAAATGGTAATAAGACTCAGAATTTTGCTGTGTTTCCATTTTATATCAAACGACCAAAAGACTGACCTTTGATCTAATGTGTCTCTCTTGTTATAATATCTTTACTCGTGGTAGAGCTCTAGTGCCGGGCTCACGGGCGTGGGCACCACCACATTACCTAATATACTTGCCGCTGCGAATGGTAGTGTTCAGCACTATCGTGTGCCGGTCAGGTGGTAATGTACGGACCTGAAATTTCCGGCACAGAGGCATAACACCTTAGGCCTCAGGATTGGTGACGCATCTGCATTGCGACCTTGGTCTTTGTGTGGGTGTCTAGCCTATTATGTGGGTAAAAAAAACTTGCATTTCACATTGATGTTAAGACATCAATGTAAAATAAAATGTAAATGATGTTATGACATAAAAAAAATCCTCCAGACCGAATTTCGATCATGAGCCAATTGCACAGAAGAAATTATACAGACCGGTAAGCACAAGTGTATGTGCGGACCGGTTAAACTCTATATTCCCTAACTCTCATAGCCTGGTGGTACATTAATCCGACACGAACGAAGTGAGATCTGGTACAGGACCGATGCTTGCTTACCTCTATGCTCTTATGGTGAGATTATTTACTTTGAGCAAAGTATGCTTAGAACTGTCAGAAATGTATGGGTTTTGACGGTTCGAAGCGTACTTTGCTCGAAAGTAAAGACGTAGTGCGGTCTGTGAATCTCAGATACCAGACTCCGAGCGACTATTGAGAATTTTCACACAAATACTAACCGAATTCGACGATCCGTTTAGTCCAGTGGTGTGAGATGACCGTTTGATTCGATGAGTCGCGGGTTCGATCCCCGCACCGGGACAAATATTTGTATGGCCTAAAGATATTTGTTTCGGGTCTGGGTGTTTGTGCATGTATTGTATGTGTACAACGGTCCCCACAACACAGGTTTATACCTTATGGGGGCTGTGAGTGTAAAAGAAAAAAAACAGCTTTTTTGACCTGGGACCTAGGACCATAGGCTCGGCATCACAATTACAACCACTGGAATGAGGCTAATAAATAGTTTGTAGCGTCCACTACATTATGACGCCATCTAGTGGAACACAGAAGAAACTTCATAGTACTTATCTAGTACGGTAGATGGCGTGTAAATCAAATAACTTCGCACATATGAAGATTTCTCAAGAGTTGGCATATATAAGTTGTATATATTCTCTTATCACTTCACACTAACCGCCAATACAACGCGCCGACGCTGTTCGCGCCGCGCCAGCCCCTGATCCCAACCCTATCCCCGGCCCCGCGAGGCCGATGACGTTCCGGCTATCACTAACCGAATGGAGTAGAGCGAAAGTTGCACCGCCCATAATCGCATATGTCTCATATGTCTCTCCGCAACGTCCTAAGCCGAGGCACGGACCCGTATGGGTCACCTTTAGGCAGTTGCGCTAACTTGTATTTAGGCTCAAGCGACTTCTGCGCTTGGCGATTGCCCGGTGAAGTAGACTAGTGCCGTCTCGAGACAGGCCGACTACACAAATGCAACCAAAAAAAAAATGCCACTTCGCCTGGTCAGAGGATCCTCCCTTTTTGTCGGAGGAACACTTCCACCCGTTCCTTTACACGTTCATTAAATCACAATCGTATCGTAACATGTAAATAGATGTCCGCGCAAATGAAACGACTAACTCTTAGTACCTATTAAAGCATTGTGGCAAAAGTGTTTTAATCAACTTAACGACATTTAGATAGTTCAGCTAAATTTCTGCTGAACTTTGCAGACAATGATATTAGTTTTTGTGGTTGGATTAATTTAATAAATTTAACTCCTATAAAGGATTCCACTGCATAATCATTTCGTTCATCCAGATATGCTGCAAACCAAATTTTTACGAATATTTTATTTTATAATCTAGAGCAGGACTTCCCAACCTGGGAGGCATGCCCCCCTGGCGAGGCGTAGAGAGATGTCAGGGGGGGCGCGGCGTAATATGTACAAAAATTACATTTCCAAAAAAGTTGAATTAAGGAGTAGGTAAATTTAACTGCTCCTAATTGCTGTCGCTGCTGTCCAAGGTTCTATAAATCACAACACGACGTGTGATACGCTGCCCACCCCACCTTCCCGCTTGCATCCATCTGTCGTGTCACTCAATTGCGTTTCGTACCTAGGTAGGTATTAGTAGGTACTCGACTCGGTTCTGTTAATAGTTCGTTCGCAATAAAATCCAAGTTCCTCCAGCAAGTAATAATGCATGGTAAACCAGTAGGTACAGATATTTTTTTAGAAAAATAGTTACAAGATTAAATTCATCTAAGAAAGACGAAAATATAATAAAAATAACAGGAAAACAAATTACGGGTGATTTGAGGTCGGAAACTGCGAGGGCTTTTTAGGTTTAAAACGGGTTTATTACCATTTCAGGAAAAATTACAAGTCCTACTATAAAACCTTGAATGGCAAAGTTGTAGGCCAAAAAAAGGACTACAACTTCTATCTTCAAACTTTTTCAAGTAACCTCAAAATAATTACCTATTAATAATTGCGAAAAAGCCAAATAACAGACATTTTGGTAATGCATTTTTCTCTCACACAAAACAAATCGGGTTTTTATGAAACTTGGCGAAAATGTTCGCTTTTATGTCACAAATGTTTAGTAGTAACATTTTTTGCAGAATCGTGTGGAGTGGAACAGTTGCGGGTGGAGGTTGATTCAAGGCGTTTGGTCCAAAATCCAAAAAAATCTGTAATGTACGTACTACATTCGAATTGACAATTCGAATGTAGTACCCACCCGCAACTGTTGATTCAGATATTGGCTTTTTATAAGGTTTGAAATTGGTTTATCACGATTCTGCAAAAAATGTTACTACTAAACATTTGTGACATAAAAGCGAACATTTTCGCCAAGTTTCATAAAAACCCGATTTGTTTTGTGTGAGAGAGATGTCAGGGGGGGCGCGGCGTAATATGTACAAAAATTACATTTCCAAAAAAGTTGAATTAAGGAGTAGGTAAATTTAACTGCTCCTAATTGCTGTCGCTGCTGTCCAAGGTTCTATAAATCACAACACGACGTGTGATACGCTGCCCACCCCACCTTCCCGCTTGCATCCATCTGTCGTGTCACTCAATTGCGTTTCGTACCTAGGTAGGTATTAGTAGGTACTCGACTCGGTTCTGTTAATAGTTCGTTCGCAATAAAATCCAAGTTCCTCCAGCAAGTAATAATGCATGGTAAACCAGTAGGTACAGATATTTTTTTAGAAAAATAGTTACAAGATTAAATTCATCTAAGAAAGACGAAAATATAATAAAAATAACAGGAAAACAAATTACGGGTGATTTGAGGTCGGAAACTGCGAGGGCTTTTTAGGTTTAAAACGGGTTTATTACCATTTCAGGAAAAATTACAAGTCCTACTATAAAACCTTGAATGGCAAAGTTGTAGGCCAAAAAAAGGACTACAACTTCTATCTTCAAACTTTTTCAAGTAACCTCAAAATAATTACCTATTAATAATTGCGAAAAAGCCAAATAACAGACATTTTGGTAATGCATTTTTCTCTCACACAAAACAAATCGGGTTTTTATGAAACTTGGCGAAAATGTTCGCTTTTATGTCACAAATGTTTAGTAGTAACATTTTTTGCAGAATCGTGTGGAGTGGAACAGTTGCGGGTGGAGGTTGATTCAAGGCGTTTGGTCCAAAATCCAAAAAAATCTGTAATGTACGTACTACATTCGAATTGACAATTCGAATGTAGTACCCACCCGCAACTGTTGATTCAGATATTGGCTTTTTATAAGGTTTGAAATTGGTTTATCACGATTCTGCAAAAAATGTTACTACTAAACATTTGTGACATAAAAGCGAACATTTTCGCCAAGTTTCATAAAAACCCGATTTGTTTTGTGTGAGAGAAAAATGCATTACCAAAATGTCTGTTATTTGGCTTTTTCGCAATTATTAATAGGTAATTATTTTGAGGTTACTTGAAAAAGTTTGAAGATAGAAGTTGTAGTCCTTTTTTTGGCCTACAACTTTGCCATTCAAGGTTTTATAGTAGGACTTGTAATTTTTCCTGAAATGGTAATAAACCCGTTTTAAACCTAAAAAGCCCTCGCAGTTTCCGACCTCAAATCACCCGTAATTTGTTTTCCTGTTATTTTTATTATATTTTCGTCTTTCTTAGATGAATTTAATCTTGTAACTATTTTTCTAAAAAAATATCTGTACCTACTGGTTTACCATGCATTATTACTTGCTGGAGGAACTTGGATTTTATTGCGAACGAACTATTAACAGAACCGAGTCGAGTACCTACTAATACCTACCTAGGTACGAAACGCAATTGAGTGACACGACAGATGGATGCAAGCGGGAAGGTGGGGTGGGCAGCGTATCACACGTCGTGTTGTGATTTATAGAACCTTGGACAGCAGCGACAGCAATTAGGAGCAGTTAAATTTACCTACTCCTTAATTCAACTTTTTTGGAAATGTAATTTTTGTACATATTACGCCGCGCCCCCCCTGACATCTCTCTACGCCTCGCCAGGGGGGCATGCCTCCCAGGTTGGGAAGTCCTGCTCTAGATTATAAAATAAAATATTCGTAAAAATTTGGTTTGCAGCATATCTGGATGAACGAAATGATTATGCAGTGGAATCCTTTATAGGAGTTAAATTTATTAAATTAATCCAACCACAAAAACTAATATCATTGTCTGCAAAGTTCAGCAGAAATTTAGCTGAACTATCTAAATGTCGTTAAGTTGATTAAAACACTTTTGCCACAATGCTTTAATAGGTACTAAGAGTTAGTCGTTTCATTTGCGCGGACATCTATTTACATGTTACGATACGATTGTGATTTAATGAACGTGTAAAGGAACGGGTGGAAGTGTTCCTCCGACAAAAAGGGAGGATCCTCTGACCAGGCGAAGTGGCATTTTTTTTTTGGTTGCATTTGTGTAGTCGGCCTGTCTCGAGACGGCACTAGTCTACTTCACCGGGCAATCGCCAAGCGCAGAAGTCGCTTGAGCCTAAATACAAGTTAGCGCAACTGCCTAAAGGTGACCCATACGGGTCCGTGCCTCGGCTTAGGACGTTGCGGAGAGACATATGAGACATATGCGATTATGGGCGGTGCAACTTTCGCTCTACTCCATTCGGTTAGTGATAGCCGGAACGTCATCGGCCTCGCGGGGCCGGGTATAGGGTTGGGATCAGGGGCTGGCGCGGCGCGAACAGCGTCGGCGCGTTGTATTGGCGGTTAGTGTGAAGTGATAAGAGAATATATACAACTTATATATGCCAACTCTTGAGAAATCTTCATATGTGCGAAGTTATTTGATTTACACGCCATCTACCGTACTAGATAAGTACTATGAAGTTTCTTCTGTGTTCCACTAGATGGCGTCATAATGTAGTGGACGCTACAAACTATTTATTAGCCTCATTCCAGTGGTTGTAATTGTGATGCCGAGCCTATGGTCCTAGGTCCCAGGTCAAAAAAGCTGTTTTTTTTCTTTTACACTCACAGCCCCCATAAGGTATAAACCTGTGTTGTGGGGACCGTTGTACACATACAATACATGCACAAACACCCAGACCCGAAACAAATATCTTTAGGCCATACAAATATTTGTCCCGGTGCGGGGATCGAACCCGCGACTCATCGAATCAAACGGTCATCTCACACCACTGGACTAAACGGATCGTCGAATTCGGTTAGTATTTGTGTGAAAATTCTCAATAGTCGCTCGGAGTCTGGTATCTGAGATTCACAGACCGCACTACGTCTTTACTTTCGAGCAAAGTACGCTTCGAACCGTCAAAACCCATACATTTCTGACAGTTCTAAGCATACTTTGCTCAAAGTAAATAATCTCACCATAAGAGCATAGAGGTAAGCAAGCATCGGTCCTGTACCAGATCTCACTTCGTTCGTGTCGGATTAATGTACCACCAGGCTATGAGAGTTAGGGAATATAGAGTTTAACCGGTCCGCACATACACTTGTGCTTACCGGTCTGTATAATTTCTTCTGTGCAATTGGCTCATGATCGAAATTCGGTCTGGAGGATTTTTTTTATGTCATAACATCATTTACATTTTATTTTACATTGATGTCTTAACATCAATGTGAAATGCAAGTTTTTTTTACCCACATAATAGGCTAGACACCCACACAAAGACCAAGGTCGCAATGCAGATGCGTCACCAATCCTGAGGCCTAAGGTGTTATGCCTCTGTGCCGGAAATTTCAGGTCCGTACATTACCACCTGACCGGCACACGATAGTGCTGAACACTACCATTCGCAGCGGCAAGTATATTAGGTAATGTGGTGGTGCCCACGCCCGTGAGCCCGGCACTAGAGCTCTACCACGAGTAAAGATATTATAACAAGAGAGACACATTAGATCAAAGGTCAGTCTTTTGGTCGTTTGATATAAAATGGAAACACAGCAAAATTCTGAGTCTTATTACCATTTAATTTAGGAAGTTTTTATGTAATGGAGGTGACAAACAAGCATGTAATTGTTTTATATTATTTCGCATTAACACATGCTTGTGAAATTTATTTTTTTATTATGCCTAACTAGCATAGTTGGTAATAGATGGCGCTGCTGCTACCATAAAGCAATGCAATAAATGTGAAGGAAAGATTTGACAAATCGGGCAGGACTTCAGTAGCTCAATTGGAAGAGCGGCTGGACTAGATTCCCAGTAGGCCGCGAGTTCGAGTCTCGCCTGGAGTCAAAGTTTTCTTTCCATTTTTCTTTAAAATAAAGCATGTAATTCACATTGATGTTAAGTCATAACTGCAGCCTACAGACAGCTAAACAAAGACAAAATGCAGATGCATTGCCTCCCCTGAAACCTTAATTACCTAATACGTCTCTGTGATAGTTATTACATATGATCCCGATATTAGCGGGAATAAACAGACAGACAGACAGACAAAATTGTAAAAAATGTTGTTTTGGTATATGTACCGTATATACATATGCATTTTGGTAAAAAGCAGTAGTTTTTATATTACAAACAGACACTCCAATTTTATTTATTTTTATGTATGTATGTAAAACGTATAGATACCATACATGTACTAGTCTAAAATACATCCTCCATTTTCCTTGGCGCGGCGAATAAAGTCGTGTCGCCGACTAAAAATGAAATAAACGTATAATTATTACACCCTATTCGAGTGTCGTACGTCATACACTGTTTTATCGCATACGACAAGTAATATTCTCTTATTCTTATAAGCATGGAAAATTATATCAAGTATCTTAAATTTATTAACATAATATAAATTGGCTCTGGGGTCCTGGGTTCGATTCCAGAGTCGGGGATATCAAAAATAACGGTGTTAAATCTTTTATTTCTGGTTCTGTTGGGATTTTACGATTTTTTGAAGTTTTCGAGTACTTCGAAGTTTGGTGACGTGCCCGAGAGTATCTACAGGCTCGCCACCTGTTACATGTGCCAAAACGTAACCGGCGAATAGTGTGGGTGTTTGCATATATGCTGGATTCCATGAATTTACCTCAGCGTACTCCTTCGGGGATTATAGGCGTGAAGTCACGTTTTAGTAAAATGTATTTTGCGGAGCTACTTTATGTACTAGTTGTCGATTGGTTATATGTAATTTCTTTTAGGACCTTCAGCTTTGCCAACCAATACAAAGACAGCGGTGCGTCTGTACCTGTCGCCTAGATGTTTAAATGTATACGTGAAATTGTTTATGTATTTTGTTAAAGTCAAGGTGTGAATTTCATAATAGACGATTTTTGTAGTGTGTGTGTGTGTGTCACACGTATTTTCCACCGGCAAACAATTACGGACGGTTTTGCATCGGCAATAAACGCTATGGCTGCTCCTCTCCGGCCCCGTGTTGCTCTATGGTTGTCGCTCTCAAAAATTGAATAAATCTTTAATGATTACACCCTATTCTACTGTCTACTATTTTATCGCACACGACAACTGACATCCAAGATCTCCGTTATTTGATCCGTGAACATGTCTGGAATTGTTACAACTGTTCTTATTCTCTGTGATATTTTTTATTGGGTTGGACATGGGTTGACGCGTGTCTGTAATGACGTAGTTTTAGATTGGTGAAATAAAGAGGAATGGAATGTGAAATTGGATTTATGTTATGCGAGATTTTGTTTTAAATTCAACTTCGACAGCAGCCTTTTATTGGATCAAAGATGTACAGCATTTTCAATTCATGTTACATTTTTTTTATTTTTATGTAGGTACTAGCTGACCCGGCAAACTTCGTATTGCCTCACAATGAAATAATGTGTCAAAGGTTTGATAGATACGGACTTTTTGTATGGAAAAAAAATGTGGTTTTTACTATTTCCCTTCAATTTCTTCATATTTTCTTACTTTTTAAATCTTCCCTGGACTTCCAGAAATAATTAAAAACCAAAATTGTCCAAATCAATTTAGCCGTTCTCGAGTTTTAGCGAGACTAACGAACAGCAATTGATTTATATATATGTATATATATAGATATAGATAGATTAGCTGTCCCGGTGAACTGCGTATTTCTTTAGAGATATGAAACATTCACGCCTGTTATCTCCGAAGGGGTAGGCTAAAGTAAATGAATGCATTCAAGCATACATGCAAAAACCCACGATTCACCGGTCACTTTTTGGCCCATGTAACAGGTGGCGTGCCTGCTGACATCTCTGGGCACATCACCAAACTCCGAGGTACTGAAAAACTTCCAGTAAATGTTAAAATCCCAATGGAACCAGAGATAAAGGATTTTACACCGTTATCTCTAATGGCCCCCGACCCGGGCACCAAACCCAGCGTAGTAGTAGTGGCCTACTACCACTAGGCTTCTGAAGCCGTTTGACTTGTTCATGTTAACCATTTTTCACATTGTGTTTCAATCTGGACATATTGGATTCAGTTGTGGGCCACAGCCAGCAAATCGAACATAATGTGCCCTCAGAGAGCCCAAAATAATATCCTCAGGGTCATATCATCAGCACCATGGTTTTTTCGCAACTCAGAAATCCATAAATACTTTGAAATACCAACCATCTCTGGAGAAGCAAAACACTACTCATTAAAGTACAGAGACCGTCTCAAAACTCACCCAAACCCACTTTCTGCACCACTGCTCCAGCCAAGCATTAGTAGACTGAAACGAGCCAATGTGCTGACTTAATATGGTGAGCTGGGACACTGGTCCTATCTCGCCCAACCGTCTTCATCCTTCAACCTATCTGATTATAGTTTAATGAGTCTGATCGCAGATTCAAGAGGACAGAAAAAAAAATGTTAACCATAATTTTCACCTAAACAGGAACAGCAAAATACTCCCCCCGGAATTGAAAGGAAAAAAGTAAAAGAATTTTTAACATTGCGATCTCTCGTCTCTCCTAAGAGGAAAAAGATTTAAGGTACGATGCGCCTTTGAATGGCCGGATAAAGGATTATTCGTTTAGTGTCAAGAAAGAGCCACATATCTTTGCTAACGTCTTTGTCGTTAAATATGTTTGTGTTTTCTTTTCCTTACCTACGCATGACAAGTATATTTTTGTGAACGTTGCTACTTTGATCGTTCAAAGTATGTTTACATCAAGTTTGACAAAGAGATGTATTGGAAGAAAGAGGCTAAATTCGAGTCTTCGCTGCTTTCACACAACGTGAGATAATAGAGCTGCTAGGTAGCTTTATATAATAGATTAGGATCCCACTGCAGAATCATTTCGTTCATCCAGATATGCTGCAAACCTAATTTTTACGCATATTTATAATTTCAGAATATATATCCACTAGGTTGTCGATCAAAATTAGGCCGCAAGTATTTTTAATTTAATTATTTTATCTTCAGATATCAACAATCAGTAACTTTTATTTCCGGCCGATATAATTTAGCTCCTATACATCATAATAATGAGAAAAAATAGCTTTAATTTGATATATAAATAAAACATGTACGTTATGGACGTAAAAAGTTATCAGGGCGGAATGAAAATATGTAGGAGCGGCCAAGTGCGTAACGGCAGCCGTGATTTTTCAGTCTTTATACATATTATTACGTTATACATTTATATACGCGAGATAAATCCGAAAACTAGTATTATTTCAATTTACACATGAAGTAAACAATTATTTCGAAGCGCGCATGGCTCAGCGGCTGGTGTAGATTGTTAGCGATCTGCTCGGTTAAGCACTACGGTCGGGTAGTGTGATGGGTGACCGCTAGTGGCAAATTAAATGCGCGTTTCCGTGCTTCGGAGGGCACGTTAAGCCGTCGGTCCCGGTTGCTATCGTGGATAGCAGTCGTTAAACCTTGTCGGAGGCCTTATGGGCGGTTTGAAAACATCCGACAGTGGGTTGGCCACTAACCCACCCACCTCCACCAATCCGCATTGGAGCAGCGTGGTGGAGTAAGCTCCAGGCCTCCTCCCAAAAAAAGGGAAGAGACTCGTGCCCAGCAGTGGGACGTACAATGAGTTGCCATTATTATTATTAAACAATTATTTTATTGAAAAAACAATTAAAAAAAAGTAATTTCCCAAAAAAAATACTTGCTGCCATTTTTTGATAGGCGACCTAGTGGATATACATTCTCTAGGTTATAATTTGCGTTAAAATTAGGTTTGCAGCATATCTGGATGAACGAAATGATTCTGCAGTGGGATCCTAAACTATTAGAGCCTTTTGACTACGCTAGTCTCAAGTCAAGCCTCTACTAGTTAAAAAAGAAGGGACGAGATTGTTTGGGTTTATAGTGCACCAAACCAATAAAAAAGAAATCTGTCAAGTGGGTATCTTTCTAGAAATTTTACTGATGGTAGAGTTCTGGTGACGGAGTTCGCGGGCGTAGGCACCACCGCATTACCTAATCTTTATCCCACCAAATGGTAGTGTTTTATCGTTTTCCGTTTAGATTGTAATGTATGGCCCCTCAATAACTATCACAGAGACGAAAAAATATTCTGCATTTAGACCTCTGGTTTTTGTGTAGATGTCTATATTCTGCAGTTATCACTTCACATCAATGTGAGATGCATGCTTGTTTGCCACCTTCCCAAAATAAAAAAAACTCACACAATGTCGTTCTGAAGCTCAGTTGGGAGAGAGGCTGCACTAAAGGTCCCACTGGTCGTGGGTTCAACTGCACTGAAGGCAATTTTTTTTCCAATTTTCATAAAAAAATTGTAACATGTACTTGGAAGACAACTTCCAAATGCATTAAAAATACATGAACAAAAATAGTTAATACCTTCGTTGCCCCAACGAGTCAAATGCAAATTGCTACAGAGCCAATTATTTATGTATGCTAAAATAAATATGCATGTTGATTGTTGACAAAATGGAAAATCATGTATTTTTTGGATTTGTTATATGGTACAAGTGTATTGATTCATTTTTGTGTAGATAAACAGTTATAACTGGCGTCGGGACATGACGACCCACGTGAGTAGCGTAAGAATTTTTTTCTACTGAAAGCGAATTCCTACCCGAGTGCAGTTATGCAGCCAATGGCGGTCAAACCAATCCAATAGGGCGGCAGTAAGTTTGTGCAATTACGGAATTTTACTGGTGGTAGAGCTCCAGTGACGGAGCTCTACGCGCGACCGTATTACCTAATATACTTGCCGCTAAATGGTAGCGTTCAGCACCGTGTTCCGGTCAGGTGGTAATGTATGGCCCTGTAATTTCCGGCACAGAGGCCGCAGAAGTGGTAACGCATCATGATTTCTGGTCATTGTGAGTGTCTATAGGCAGCAGTCATCACTTAACATCAATGTGAACTGCATGCTTGTTTGCCACATTCATCACATAAAAAGAAAGTTAGGCAGTCAAAGGCGGTCAAACCATTCCAATAGGACGATAGTAAGTGAAATAATGCAAGATGGGCAGCGTCTTGCGGTAAAACTACCGCTACTATTGACTACTGCCCTTATGGAGTGGTGTTTTTTCTTGTCTAAACAAGTCGGGTACTATCTGAGGATTTATATCTATCGTACACTAAAACATATTATCCAGACATAAAGCTGAAAAAAAGGAATACGTGCAACCAGACCATAAAAATACAGTAAAATTGCCCGTTTACATTAGCAAAAACTTTTTATGTAAAAAAAAAATATAAACGCCCCTTCAGGAACGCACTAGGTTAAAAAAATATCTGAGGATGTGTTCAAGGGTTTCAGGAATTGGCGTACATATAAAGTTAAAAATGTTCAGCCTATAGACACTCACAAAGACCAAGGTCATGCAGATGCGTTACCACTCCTGAGGCCGAAGGTGTCATGCCTCTGTGCAGGCAATAACAGAGCCATACATTACCACCTGACCGGAACACGATAGAGCAGAACACTACCATTTAGCGGCAAGTAGGTATATTAGGTAATGCGGTGGTGCTTACGCCCACGAGCTCCGTCACTTTAGCTCTACCACCAGTAAAATTAGCATAAGCTGAGTTGGGGACCCTTTTGGACATTTTATTAATTAAGTTTTGTTTTTATACATAAATTCTTGTTTTTTGTTTTATATCTTTTCCTTTTTCTGTTTTGTTTTTTATTGTCCAAATAAATGTATTTTTCTTTCTTTCTTTCTTTCATTCATAAGCGAGAACTTTGTTGTGTATAATCAAAAAAAATATATATACCTCTTCGGGACCGCACAAGGATCCGAAAGGGTTTAAAAAACAATTCTGAGGATGTTTTCGAGGGTCTTAAGAATTGGCGTACATGCTTAAAAAAGTTCAGCTTAATCTTCAAAAAAAAAAAAGAGACATTACATTTAATATTATTCCTTGCAAAAATATATTCAAACAGGCATAAGTATAATGATGGGGTGAGACTGTATATTTTTCTTCATAAAGAGGAAAGGAGTTGCGTTATTTAGAATAATCTGTTGTGGGAATGGCGTTCTTGGGGAGCGTTATTATAAAGGATTACCCATTTGTGATGTCATTATTGTTGGGATGATACGGGAAGAACAATTTTAAAATACTGACGATATTAGCTCTGTGTTCCTAAACTAGCTAAGAAGCATGAAGTTTGCTTTGATAGTAGAATATTTGCTGGTGGTAGATTTCCAGTGTAGGAGCTCGAGAGCGTAGGCGCCATCGCATTACCTAATCTATCTGCCACCAAATGGTAATTAATATTCAGCACTATCGCCTTTCGGTTAGATGGTCATGTATGGCCCCCAGTTGGTCATGGTCATGTATGGACAGTTTTTATCCCGAAAAAATGTTCCTGTGGGATGCCATGGGATGATTTGATGAGTTTCCACCGGTTACACGAAAAGCGACCTACACGCGGGTGGAGCCGCGGGCAACAGCTAGTTAAATATATACAAGAAGTAAATAACAAAGAACATATAAACATTACATCCATATGTGTATCTTCACGCCAGGTCCCAAACGGGGTAGGCAGAGTGTAGAGCGCCAGATATCCCGGTCCCGACATACCTCTCGTACCTCGTCTACCTTCATTCTCTTCATACATGCACGCCGATTCCTAAGACTTTTGACCCCACCATCATACAGAACTCGACCTATTTGGTCATGGTAGGTCAGTCTTGGTCTTCCTGTCGTGTTCCGGTCAGGTAGTAATGTACGGCCCTGTAATTTCCGGTTCAAAGGCATAACACCTAATGCCTCAGGACGCGCAGCGCATCTGTTTTTTGACCTCTGGTCATTGTGTGGGTGTCTTTAGGCTGCAGTCATCGCTTAACATCAATGTGTAACACCACTGTAGAAACCTATCAAAAAAGATACGAAGAGAGTAACACTGGAAAAATAGCTAAAAAGTACTTACCCAACGTAAAATCAGCAGTAAAAATTATGAAAGATATAAAAATAAATAATATATAATATATATATATGTATATATAGATATGTGTATCATATTATTTGTATTGTATATATAAGTAATATATTTTTTTTTGATGTAGTTATATATTTAATTATATCTTTATTAAGTATGTGTTATCCTGTAACTCCATAATATTACTGCCATTGCTCTGTAAATTACTTTCAAAATGACTATTATGGCTTTTTGTCTATTCTTTACGATTTTCCAAATGCACTACCATTCTTTGTTTTCCACACAACTCTTAGGTTGACTGGTAGATAATGCTTTCTAGCATTAAGTCCGCCTCATGTACTTTGTTTGTGCAGAAAGTTTAAATAAATAAATAAATAATGTCAAATTCTGACCGGACATGGAGGCTATAAAGAATACTTGGACAGATTCAAAATAGCATCAGATCCAAACTGCCCTTGCGACAATTATTCACCACAAACTATAATTCATATACTCACAGAATGTCCCAGGTTCGCACTGCAAATAATGGACTGTGAAATCGAAATGGAAGACAAAATCACAGAAACCAATCTTGTAAACTTGATATTCTTCTCCAAAACCAGGAATTTGCTGCTGAGATTCGCCAAATACTGAACAATGAAAGTATCTGTCGAAAATGGGTCGAAACCTGTAAACAGAAAAGACAAAATCAGTTAAAAATAATCGTGAAATAACATACAGATAAAATACACACATACATAAATACCACAAGAAATAAATATCTCGCAGTAATACATATAAATGAAAAAAGAAATTCAAGCAAAGAAACATATAGAAAACACATAATAGGAAATAAATGAAAATACTTACCTCAGGAAAGAAAAATACTCTTATTACAGACGATAATAAGCGACTCGCTCGGACAAAAAGATGTCACAAAATAAATAGTGACAGAAATCCAAAAACCAGCAAAAAAAAAAAAAAAACATCAATATGAGCTATATGCTTGTGTGCTACTTCCATTATATACAAAAATACCATATAAAAACAATAAACATTGTATATCCATATGTGGATACCATGAAACCTGAAGTGAGAAAACATGTCATCATTATGGCACCTAATACTTTGTAAGCCGCAAATGAATGGAATACCACTATAAGAAAACAATGGTCCAAAACCTCATACGATTCCTTTTAAGACATCCATTTGTTCTTGTAGACTTAAGTCCTTCCTAGTAATTGAGTAGAGGTTTTTTACTGGAGGTGGCGTTGGTGGCGTAGGTACCACCGCATTATCTAATCTATCTGCCGGTCTGTCTATCAAATGGTAGTGTTCAGCACAATCGTGTTCCAGTTAGATGGTCATGTATGGCCCCGTAATAACTATCACAGAGACAAAATAATTCAGGCCTCTGGGGTGGCGACGCATTTTAACCTCTAGTTGTGGTTTTACCCCCTTATTCATAAACGTACTTTTTTTTGTAATGGAAGTGGCAAACAAGCATACAGTTCACATTGATGTTAATTAACGACTGCAGCCTATAGACACCCACGCAAAGACCAAGGTCAAAATGCAGATGCGTTACCACTCCTGAGGCCTTATGTGTTATGCCTCTGTGCCGGAAATTACAGGGCCGTACATTACCACCTAACCGGAGCACAATAGTGCTGAACACTACCATTAAGCGGCAATTAAATTAGGTATGGCGGTGGTGCCTACGCCCGCGAGCTCCGTCATTGGAGCTCTACCATCACGTTAGATACGTTTTAGCTAAAGAATGCTTTGTTTTTGTCAGTTGCATTGTCAAATGTGCAGGATAGAAAAAGACAAAGGACAGATTAGCAACACTTAGCTAAAATACGTTTATGAATAAGGGGGTAAGTGTTTATAGGCTGCAGTCATCACTTAACGTACATGCGAATTATATGCTCCATTGCCACCTTAATTACAAAAAAAAAAATAAGGAAAGACTGAACTTGATCCCATCATAAGTAAGATGAGATTAATGTCCATAACAATCTGTTCTAAACACCATACGAAGAAAGTGAACAAGAGCGAATGGTTCACACAGTAAAACGTTCCGTATAACTTTTTTTCCGTATTTCTTAAAAAATAAAAAGGAACCCTCATTTAGGTCTTATTGTCTCTCCTTCTATTGTAGCCAATTACATGCAAAGTACTGGACCAATTGCATTGGGTTAGTATACACATGTAAATTGGTGACCAAAAAATGAACGTTTAAAAAAATAAGTGTTTTTCAAATATAGAGCCACTTTTGGGGGATAAATGAGGCAATTAATAATAAATTTTTCAAACTATCTCGTATGATAGGTTATTAAGGCTTCGTGTTTTCACATACAGTCGCATGGCCTTATTAATGTACCAACTGCAAGATTTAACATTTAAATGAGCACCATGATGCTCATTGAAAAGCAAGCCGCATCACAATCATCACATAGTTTTTGAGGTTATTAGACCCAGACAGACAGACAAAGGTCGCTGGTAATTTTGGTTTTTAATAATTATATGTAGATAACTGCCTCGGTAGCCTAGTGGTAGCAGGCCACTACTACTACGCTGAGGTCCTGGGTTCGATTCCCGGGTAGGCGGCTATCAGAGATAATGGTGTAAAGTCCTTTATCTCTGGTTCTATTAGGATTTTTCCATCTTCTGGTAATTTAACTGTACCTCGTAGTTTGGTAATGTGCCCGGAGATGTCAACAGGCTTGCCACCTGTTACATGGGCCAAAAACGTAACCGGCGAATCGTGGGGTTTGCATGTATGTTTGAATGCATGCATCTACCTCTGCCTACCCCTTCTGGGATTACAGGAGCGAAGTCACGTTACGTTATATGTATATACTAGTCTAGTGTGGCACACATCAGGACTGACAAGGCAAAATGATATAAATATGATGAGTGTATAAATCGAACTGACATACTTGTGACAGTTCGGATTATCACTTCAATTGAAAGTGATATTACCCAGCTTCCCGTTTGTCATATTGTCATACGCAATCCTAAAACCGTATCAAATTATGGCACCCACTTTTATATAGTGATATAGTAGTTGATATATCATCAGGCTTATGGAAGACGATGTTATATCTATGCTTGTGTCTGTGAAAATGAAGTTATGAATGCTAGTATGATTTGGATGCGGCATTATTAGTCTATACTACCTGTGCCCGCGACTTCGCCCACGTGTGAATATATGATTGTTCAGTATCTACCCGGACGAAGTCGTGGGCGCAGCTAGTATTAAAGGAGCCTAATCAGCTATCTGCCCGTGAAAGTCCCGTCGAAATCGGTACAGCCGTTCCCAATATTAGCGAGAACAAACAGACAGACCGACAGACAGACGGACAGACAGACAGACGAAAATGGTAAAAAATGTAGTTTTGGTATATGTACCGTGTATACATACAAATACATTTAGTAAAAAGCGGTTATTTTTATGTTACAAACAGACACTCCAATTTTATTTATTTGTATAGTTATATAAAAGGTGAAAGGTTACATACTCATTGTGCAAAAATGGAACAAATCATTGATGTACAAAAAGAAAAGAAATGGGCCCAGAATAGACTCTTGAGGCAACCCAATTGGTACAGATGAATCATCATATCTATTTCTTTAAATCCTATCACTCAACTTTTTTTTAATATAATTTATTTACAGGTCTGGTATAAATAATTATAAGACAGACCTATTATATAATATTCTATATAACATATTTAAGCTTTCTATATAACATATACTAAAACTAACTAATAATAAATTACCAAGAATGTACAAAAAAAAACTGGTTGCCTGTAAAGTCGGTTTTACGGGCGAAGATTTTACGTGACAACGTCTTTTTCTCGGTAGAAAGGCATTCGCCGGTCCGGCAGGCCTCTCTCTCGTTCGGTGACTCATCGTTACGTTACCGGGCGTTACACTTTTTCATGAGTGACTCCGAGCCGCAACCTAATTTAAGACGTTGTCACGTCAAAAAACTTATCATATTTATGTCATTAGTACTGACACTACTGACTTACAAATCTGAATAGTACCTTTGCCTCACACAATGGTTCAATCAAGATCTTGTTAAATACTATAACATGTAATATGTTCCGAACACTGAACTTTTTGGTTTCTATCACTCACCTTACATTACATACATTTTACTCATCCATAATTTTCACATCCTTGGCACCGTTTTTTCTCGCTTGCTCCTTAATATTTTCGACCACCGCACCGGACCCGTATCACGCTAGTTTACGATCTGTTATCATTTCCACCCCATCTCGCAACCGACCCACGGTCAAAAAAATCGCGTGGAAAGATTTTACTTGGACGATTTTCCTTTGAGGAACTTTCTTGAGTGAAGAATTAAGTTACATTATTTTATGTTGCGGGACCTATTTATACAGTTCGCTTTGGTGGTAAGTGAATACCTTACAGCAACTACCTACTTGCCTCCACAATTAATTATAAGTATCAATAAAATAAAACAATCTTGCATTGGTTATATTCATGATATATTATATGTAATAAAAGTGGCAAACAAGCATGCAGTTCACATTGATGTTGAGTGATGACTGCAGCCTATAGACACCCACACAATGCCCAGAGGTCAAAATGCAGATGCGTTGCCACTCCTGAGGTCTAAGGTGTTATGCCTCTGTGCCGGAAATTACAGGGCCGTTCATTACCACCTGACCGGAACAGGATAGTGCTGAACACTACCATTTATCGGCAAGTATATTAGGTAATGCGGTGATGCCTACGCCCGTGAGCTCCGTCACTGGAGCCCTACCACCGCTAATAAATAAAGCCTTAGCCACGTTCCCATAAACGTTTCAAATAGCTATCGCTGCTATACATATCGCTGCTATATATATATCGCGGGGCTCTATACGGACCACTTAATAACCAGGTGTACCGAACTAAACCCTTGTGTGCCTCCACTTTAGGATAGAGTTAAGTAGTTTTCGCCAGGGGTTACAAGGACCCTTATTAAGGCTTGGTTTCGTGGAGGTACAAAATATGGCACAGATTCTTATCTATTTTTGATTTAATATCGTAAAGACATGGAAGTGACGGGACGCGACAACCTCACCATCCACTAGTGGAGAGAAATTGTTTCTTTTTAGGGTTCCGTAGTAAACTAGAAACCCTTATAGTTTCGCCATGTCCATCTGTCTGTCTGTCTGTTTGTCCGTCCGCGGTTTAGTGCAAAAACTATTGGTACTAGAGACTTGAAATTTGGCACAAGTATGCACCTTAATTACGCCAACAAAGTGGAAGAATAAAAACATAAAAAATAAAATATTTTGGGTACCTCCCCTACATGTAACGTACGGATTTTTTTTTATTTTTCATTTTCTATATAGTGTGGGATAGCGTTGGATAGGTCTTTCAAAAATGTTAGGGACGTGCTAAAATCATTTTTCGATTTAGTTAACTGTTCGTGACTTATTAAGCTTTAAAGTACCAATTTTCGTTAGAGTTAAGTGTTCCCCCCTCTACCAACTAAACAATTGTTGTTAGAAATTCCAACGCTACGGCATTTGTAGCTACGTATAACGACATTAAAAGGAAAACTATCACACTTAAGTTGGCTTTACAAGTTTGCGAGTAATAGTCGACCAAATGCAATACTCGAAATTTTTGAACAACTCCATAGAAAATAGGTATTTATTTAATTTTTTTCATTGCATTAATCAATCCTAAAAACTACAGAACTCTACACTGCGCGTGGCCCAAGACGCACTTAACCGGTTTTTTTTATGTCATGAAGTGACAAACAAGCATGCAGCTCGCATGACGCTATATTTTACAGACTGCGATGCACTGATCTACATAATTTTGAACCGAACTTTAGGCTGTATACCACCCCATTTCGAGCCACCCAACAATCCAGAAAAAGATAAATCAATTTTCTAATCCAACAAAAAATCCTCTCATTTAAATGATTCCATTCAAACATTCAATGTTTTATCATTACGTATACAGTCGGCGTCGTAAGTCAAATTGAAGTCTGTATTCACTCAAAACTTTCCACCCTATTTTATTCCGCCTTAATCTTTTTTCCAATACTTTTAGACGGCATTTGGATTCCGAAAAGTCTTGTACAGAAATATTCTTATGCAAATATAGGAAATAATCCGGATTTAGGGAAAGGAAGATAAAATGCCTGGCGGGGAGTCAGTGTGAATGTTCTTATAAAGCGTTGTATCGTATGGCTTGTATTTTGATGGAGACCCATGATCATGTAATAAAAACAACAAAAATTAAAATTTCCTTGATTTAAAATTTCCGTTATTTTCATTACATTTAAAAATATTATCTGTTATAGGTATGTTATCCGTTATTATGCTATTGTTTTCTTCTGGAACTTTCCCAATGCTTTTCTCGGAGTTTGGCAATATGTCCGATGATATCAAAAGGCTCGCCACTTGTTACATATTCCAAAACGCAACTGTCAAATTGTGGGTATTTGCATGTATACATGCATTAACCTCTACCATAAAGCAACGCGGCCCACCGGTCGCGGCGGACTGGAAGGGAGTAGCCATAGCGTGTATTACAGATGCAAAACAGTCTGTCATTTTTTGCGGGGAGAAATGCGTACGACGCACACGCACACTACTAAAATCGTCTATTACTACGAAACTCACACTTTGACTTTAACAAAATACAGAAACAATTTCACGCACACATTTAAACATCTAGGCGACAGGTACAGGTCAATTTGGGCTTGTACTTTGACAGAGGGGAAAGCCTGCATATGGCTACTCCCCTCCGGTGTTGCTATATGACCTCTACACACCCCTTCGGGGAATACAGGCGTGAAGTTTCATGTTCTACTTTTAAAATAAAAGAATATATTGTCTCAAAGATAAGCTTTAAGAAAAATATCAACCCTCAGATCTGCTGAGACAGACTCCACATTTGGTTTTATTAATAAACAATTCAATAAAAAACTCCAATATAATATTCACAAAGGAACGTAATACAAGAGGAACAATAAAAAGGGAACATTAGTGAAATATTGTTCGGTGGAACAAAGAATAATCGCACCTCACTACATCGTTTCTTATTATGAGAATATTTTTACTAGTTCATTCTGTTTTCATGTGTTTTATTTTCGGGTATCGTATCAAGATGAAACAAATATTTTTACGATAATCCTGACAATGGTTCCCACGACCCGGTCAATTTCATTGTGTAACGACATCCATATGCCGTCACATAGAATTTAATCAAAGCACGATAGATATTTTTTTTTGCATATAACTATATGAATATATATATGTTTTATAGGTATCATAACTAAATAGTTGAGATACACTATTGGTAAGGTATGTTTGAGAACCATAGGACGCTCATGAAACATGCGAGCATAGCCCACATCCCCACCGTATCCAAAATTCAGAAAAAAGGATCGATATAAGGGAATGTTGACGGGAGAGGTGACAGTTTTAGTTAGAGAGCCCGGGCGACGTATTATTACGAATTGGTGCGAAATAGGGAGTTTAGGTAGTGGTAACGGGGGCGTTTGGTGAGTGATTTTATTTTAAATATAAAATAGGTAACACTAATATCATATAATATTTTAACTTAATTAATTAATAATGTTAACTTAAACTAAATTCACTGAAGGTTACCTATTTTATGTTATTTTACTTTTCTGGTTATTCTTTTATATTGTGTGATTTTTAGGAGATGTGGCGTAATTTATATTATTTTAGTTGTGATACTATTCAAATAGAACCTTTAATATGAAGTACTTCATATAATCTTACAATATAAATTAGCTATATTTAGTTTTGCGAACAGAAAGTAGATTCATTTATTTAAATTAAACAAAACCTGATAGAAATTCATAGGTAGTATTAATGCAATAGGGAAACCATAGGTCCTTTACTAGAAAATTATATTTTCAGATTAGGAAAAGGAGAAGTAGGCATTATAATACCTTGTACCAGTTTTAGTCACAATTACACGCAGTATAAAGCACTCTTAATTGAAACGTATCGTAGATTACTATTATTTTAAGTTAGGGATTTTCAGGAATTTAATTATTAGAATAGGCATTTGTGTATAGAAATAAATAGGTATAAATTAGCGATCGAGTTATCTTCACCACGTAATGCGTATGCGCATTATCACCAACCAGCAGAGCGGGGAGCCGTCGACTAACCGTGAGTTAATATTCAATAATTTGTCTGGATTTAGACTACTTTCTATGCTCATTACAGTGTTCCGAATATATTAAATTATAGGTGGAGATTAGTGTTTTTTTTTGATAGCATTACACTACAGGCAGATAGACGTTAAATTATAGTCATGTATTAGTGTTGTTATAATGTTAGATTACAGGAGAATATATTTTGATAGCATTACACTACAGGCAGATAGCAGAATATTGATACTATTAGGTTGAAGGCAGATGATACAGCTTCAACAGCATTATATTATAGGTAGATAATAATATTCTCTGATAAAATTGTATTACAGACAAACTGAATAAATTATAGGTAAATAATAGTGACTCAATAGCGTTACACTACACAGAAATAATAATTGTTTAATAACGTTAGTATAAAAGGCAGGTAATTATGTTTCAATAGCATCATACTACAGACAGAAACTAAGAATTGAGATATTTGGCACTTCATACTCTCAGGTTAATAATGTAGGTCATAGAATATATGTTGATGATGATGTTTGATATTTGATTTGATAATCTGGAATACCTACATATTATTTCGGGTTTCAATCACTATTTAATTAATCAAAGTAGTTCACATATTTGATTATTGCATAAGAATGATTAGTGAATAACGTAATGAAAGTGGAGAATTATTTATTTAGAATGTGTCTAACACTGACGTCTCTCAGCTGAAATGATTATGATGATTATTATTATTATTTATCATTTAATGAAAGTGAAATTATTACTTTCATGAAGGTTACAAATCTAGGAGTTCACAGATTGATAAATATTGTCAGTCAAAATGATCTTTTACTGGTCGTTAAATATTGACAATGTGTGATTTAAGGTATTACTATTTACTATGGGTTCAATTCCCTGGTCAATTAGTTTTATTATCTAATCAGTTGTATTTGTAATAATATTAAAAATGACAATTTAATAAAAATGTTATATACAATACATCTAAGGAAAATCATACTCTATGTATGTAATTTCAGGAATGCGTAATTAATACTTACTAAGTAAACTGTTCGATTCAGTTACATTAGTATTAATATTGGTAAATTGTCAAATAAATAGGTGGAAATCTACATGATTTCGATAGAGTAGTAGGTAATTTAATAATTATCTAGTAAGAGTCATACTCTATGTATATAATTTCAAGAATGTACAATTATATTCATACTGAAGTTAACTGTTCGATTCAGTTAATATTAGTGCTATTGAGGAGTACTTTATATGTATGTAAAGGGTTACAGCTAAACGAACTTCGATGTTCGTACATAAGTAAATGATCAGTGGACGTTATTTCATCAGGATAGTTTACCTAGTTGTTTGTGAGTAAAGGTATTGATGATGCAGGATTCAATTTCTTGGACCAATAATAAAATTATCAAAAGTACTAAACAATGAGAATATATGTTTGGATGTACATGGAACCTGTAATGTAGTAATTAAATAGGGACTAATCAAATTCCTTTCCAGCATCTTCAAATAATGTATATCAAGGTATGTGCTAGGATAATTCTCATTTTCAAATGTATTTCGTTAAATGCTAATTACGTGTGCATGTGTGTATTTCTATTGTCGTTATGTATTTAGGTAGGCGTTTGTATAAAAATGATAGATACGTACTTTATTAGGTAAAACCTTTAATGCTTCGTATTGCAATAGGCATAATTAGGCGGTTTAATAACCTAATTAATAAATACAATTATATACATACATAACACACTTGGCGTCATCTCTCTCTTTATTTACTATATAAAAGTTAAGATATTACATAAATACAAAGCACATATGGGTCATTATTAGATGTGATTTATCGTAGGGTAAAAGGTTGACAGGTTTGAAATGTTTTTGCTTATCGTTTAACATATTTTGTTAGTTCACAATCTTTAAGAGGTAGAGTGTGAGAAAGGTATTTGAAACTTAGAGAAACATAAAAGTATCCTTTCGAGTGTTTAAGGGTACTGCAAGCACAAGTGTTGAACATAAATAAGAAACTTAACACAACGATTCTGAATAAAAAACCATAACGAACATTGTTTTCAGTATTATCAAGTGGGTCACTAATGTGAATTTTGTGTAGATAATGGATTTTAACTCGAGAGTTGAACAAATCTCAAGTGTTCCTATTCGTCAAGTTTGACATGTGCATTTTAACGCTACAAAAACAATTTTGGGTTTAGGATTACAAGTGCGTACATTTGGCCACCATTATCTTAAGAATCTTTAGTTTGAAAAGCAATAAATTCCATCTTTATTATTTTAGGGTCCGTACTTATAGATTTTGTTATTCATTTTAGGTAGGTACATATTTCACCGTTTGGTTTTCAAGTCCTATTTCCCTTAAGCTTGGAGTAAGTATATTAATTTAAATAGTTTTGTCTTAATTGACATATTCTTTATGTGTATTATTATAATCTGATAAATAGCATCGCAAAGCAAGGTGGTTGTTGCATAGCTGGAGTTATTGATCATATAACAATAAGGAACGTGTAGATTATATTAATACTACACAGTTAGTGCTGTATTGCATTCATATAAGATGAATATTATTTTATTTGACAATGAAACTGAGATTAATTGATACTTTAATGAAATATTACCGCATCAATGTTCAACATACATTATTTAAATTACTTTGAACATTTTGGTGTTTGTTTATATACGAGTACATACTTTGTTACTGCGACTAAGTAACTAGAATTCATCTAGCCTATAGACATTGTTAGTTAATTTATACCGATGTTTTATCATATACTGACTTTGGTCTATAAACATTTACTAATTATTGACTGCAAGTGACTTTGCCTATGGACATTTATTTAGGATTGGATGTAGTCGTTTCGCCTATGGACATCTAATGATAATAATAAATAGTTAGTGGACTACTGACATACATAGACAATAAAATCTGTCGACACCTATACTGTACTTTTGTACAAATACATACTTTATTACGAAATTGCCTATGGACATTTATCGAGTATGGACGTTTTAGTTGTCATTATTGAATTATGATATCCACAACGATATTATCGATTATTGACTCTGGATTATAATGAACTTACCATTATCATTATTAACATAATACACACATTACACACCTGGTTTGTTGGGGCGTTGGACTCGTTCCTTCGCTACATACATCATTTCTGACGTCCAGGACAGAAAGACACTCAACGTTGTCCCGCGGCTATGCCAGTGCACTGGAGTTACTTATCACATAAAAAAACAAGTAGGGCCAAGCCTGAAAAACACTGTGGTGATGTATACTTCCTGGGGTGTATCTTGGTCTAGTGCGCTAGCAACTTATGTGGGTCGGCCTACACCATTAACTTGGGTACTATGGGTCGATTCCACACCTACACTCTTCTTTACTATCATCTGGACGTAGTAGTACCTACTTCAGAACAACCAACACTAAACATATTTTATAATAATCTGCTACTTATAGACATCTACAAAACTCATTTGAATCTGGAAACCTAATAAGGTTTTGCCTAAAGGCAGTGTGTAAAATGCATGGTTTATGTATAAATCCATAAACATTATATAAACACAATACAGGTAATCACTATAAATATCACACCTGTATTGTTGATACATTATACTGTTCTGTATGTTCTGTACATATATTTTCGACGTTCAGTTTGGAATATTTAAAACATATTTACTGACAGCTGACCTGTATACTGGAGCTACTCACTACCTGTTCTTGCGATAATGGGTAGAGCCCTAGCAAATATTATTTTTGTAGTCTTGTAGTCTCCGCGGTCTCCGCCTAGTGTACCTTTGGTCTAGTCTGTGGGTATCAGCAGTTGTGGGTCGGCCTATCCTCATCGACGTTGTCTGGCTTGCTAGTACCTGTGCGCTGTGAATTACACACTACCTGTTCTTGCGATAATGGGCAGAGCCCCTAGCAAATGTTATTTTGTGGTGCTGTAATCTCACCTGTGGTGTACCTTGGGTCTGGTTTTGCTTTGACTTATACATTATCTTATAGGTCGATTCCATTAACGTTGGAGATAATATCCATCTGGATGAAGAGGTGTTACTTCAGAACAAACACGACACATATTTAATATTATAATATGATCAACAGATCATTATCCGCCTTGTTGCGATGATCGGTCATGGAACCGCTACATTTATTGTGTGTTATGCACCTACCTTATGGAAACTACAATATTGCATTTATTTGCGATGTCAGATACTGACAATATACAATGAGATAATACTCATATATGGTTAAACCATAATTACAGGACATTGCCTGAAATATTTATTTACTGACTATGTCAGAATGAGTAAACTATGTTTACGGTATAACAACTTAATGGCTATGCCATATTATGATCATGATCTACTACTGCAACAATTACTGCGCCTAACGGTGTCTGCGACGATTGATAATATACATATCAACTCCATCATTAGAATACTCAAATGAGTATATTTTACCTGATTGCCTGTTAATGGCCTATATTAATATTGAAATATGATCCGCTGACTTTGTCAGTTTATTAAGACTATGTCTTTACACAAAGTATCTACTATTTGAGGCTTATGCCACTTTATCTGTTGTTTACAACAGTTTACTACAACTTACTGACTTTGTCAGTTCATTAAGACTATGTCTTTACACAATACCTACAATTGAGGCTTATGCCACATAATCTGCTGTTTACAACAGTCTACTACAACTTACTGACCTTGTCAGCTTATTAAGATCTTGTCTTTATACATCATCTACAATTTGAGGCTTTGCCTTTATATCTGTTGTTTTACAACAGTTTGATTATAACTATGACCATCATTGTATGGTACTTATTTAAGCGTTATTTATACGCTCATCTACCAAATATACTCCAAGCTCGTCTGGAGAGTACAAATTCCTGGCTTGGTACTCACACTAAGGGGCGATGGTCTGGGGCTCCTTAACTTTCCCCCCCAAAATTATATTGTGTATTCAGTAATTTACTCTTTGGGGTTATATTTAATAATCTTATCGCATTCCTAACTTTATTCTTACCTCTATTAAAGAACTTTAGGTTTCTACCATTTAACAACTTGTAGGGTCCCTTTAGACATCACTTGGCCAATATTATATTCTTGTTGATTTAGATTTGACTTCGAAAATATCCTTTATCTGAAGAGTCCCCTTTTTGATAGAGTGGGTTCCGTTACAATTTGGTGCCGTGACCAGGATATAAATTTAAACTTTAGAAATATAAACTTAACAACAAGAACTACACGACTATTATGTTATTGTTTTTAAATATATACAGTAGGCAGTAATGCCTACAATTTGTTGCCGTGAAATGGAATAGAGGTTAAGAAGGAGTTGAGATTTAGTTTATTATTTTATAATTACTCATGCAAGGAGTTTGCAATACACTAGTACATTGGGGGGTGTGCAAAACATTAAGACATTGGGGGGTGAGAAGGTGTCTACAAGACGCTAAGACAATGGGGGGTGCTTAAGAGATATAAAATATGTATTTCTATACATATGGGTACTAATAATACATGTAAGGCATGTATTATCATAATCGGTTAAGTGCTAGTGCTTTTATAATGTGTCTACCTACTTGCCGATCGATTCAACAAACAAATTTTACTTACCTATTTGTGACAACACATAAATGGTGAAATAATAATTAACAATTATTTATACTAACCTAGTTTTAAAACTGTTTGTTCTCCTAAGAAAATAAAATAAAATACATCTCGTGTAAAACAAACTATCCATAGTTTACAACGATAAGTACCTACACATATACACGATTCACAAATTTAAAAATGTGTATGTAGTTAAGAATGCCAATGAGATTGAAACTGAACAATAATCACTTATGTAATAAGTGGAATGTTTTATTTTCTTAATTAGGTACAAACTAATAACTATGAAACCAGGGAAATAAAGAGGCTTTAAATGTAATTCACTGACAGAAAACGCTGAGAAAATAAAAAAAAAAAATAGTTCAGTTCTTTCGAAATGAAAATCTTTAAGAGTAATTTTAGAATGAAATACAACTAACGATAAACAATATTTGATATTTAACATTAATAAACATTATCATTGTGATATCTGATTTTGAAAGACTTTAACAATCACATGGAGTTGGACTGATAAATTCGCCGTACACTCTTGTCTTTGAGAATGAAAATAAATAATAATTGATGTTTTATAAACCGATAACGATGAGAAGAAAGAAATAAAAACAAACTTTCATTGTTATTTACTAGCAGAAAAAAAAAAAAACCCTCAGATGACTCTTTTCAATTCAAAGGAGAATGATACTTTCCATGCATTCCTGAACTCAGTGTTAGCATTGTGTAGGTTACGTCATTTTCCAAATGACTATATTATGATATGTTATTTGAAATTACAGCATTTTTTGACAGTAATTGAAGTATATTAGTTTAGGTAAAAGTTGGGTTAGATTGACTATTGTTTACTACATTACAAAATGTAGGAACTGTGTAATGGGTTAGCCAGAGACGATTTTGTACGCTCAAAATTAACCATCTTCTTTCAAAAATAATTTGAAAGTGATTCAATAATTAGTGCACACTTAGTTTAGACAGTATTTATTTAATTTTGTCAATTTGCAATAAACATTATTATTAGTCTCTAAAAGTTCAAATGAGAAAAAAACGTTGAAACTATGACAAAACGTTATAGGTATGTAATCTTATAGAATTCAAATTCTAGTTCGATTTAGAAATAACTTAAATATGACAATTCTATTGGAATTTTGTCTTTTAGTTATAATGTCACTGTTACCACTTCCAGTTAGAATAGGAATAATTCAAATATAAAACTACTATTCTAATATTTCAGAAACATTTTCAGAATCTTATTGTTATATTTTCTAATTGGATTAAGAATAACTTAAAATAGGACATTCATATTGGAATGATGTGGTTCTAGTTTCACTCCTAGTTGGATAGGGAATATATAATTTAAATGCGTCACCCCTATTGGCAAATAGCCTATTCAGTTATCGTCGATATCATTTTCAGTTAGGAAAGGGATAATTTTAATGCGACACTCCTATTGGAATATGGTCTTAACAGTTATAGTCTCATATAATAATATACCAATTCTCGTTAGATTATAGATTTATACTTTTGTAATTGGAACTTATTGAAATATCTTTTCCAATTCAGTTATTATCTCATCGACAACAATTCCAGTTAGATAAATAAATAATTAAAATTTCTGAGAAATGTTCCTATTTGAATATTTTACGTATAAGTATATTCATACTGGGTCTTTCGAATTGTAAATAGAGAGCGGAAGTATTTTAAGGAATACTAAATTATCTAGGAGGTCTTCGCACCTACATTATGTATTCTATTTTCTGATTGTGTCTTAGAACAGTTTTACTACTGATATCGGAGTTGGACATCATAGGATTATGTGAATAATAATAATTATTACTATTTAACGATTAATTGATGTTATTAAGACTTCATTTTACATTATGATTAGGGTAATTTTTGTTCGTAATCGCGAACGAGGATATGAGTAACATTATCATATTGCAAACAAACATGAATTTGTTGTTTGTGAAAGTGTACATAAGTCTCTTGGTACTCGTATTATGCCTTTAGTAACAAACTCGTTATTTACTAGTTAGGCATATAGTTGCTGATTCGACTAAACGACGATGAAATTGTTTTCTAGATTTGGTGATTTCAGATTCTTTTAAATTCCAATAAGATGATAAACCGATGATAATAATTTTAATTTATAGAGAATAAGAAAATACACATTTTTATATTACCTTAAGTATCTAGGATATCTCGTTATGGAGACGTTAAGATACCCTATTAGTATATTCGCATTGGTGTGGTTTCATTTCTATTCCCTATGTGAAAATTTTCTACGTTAAGTCTTCGAAAATTTTGGGGGGTGAATTGTAACGACATCCATATGCCGTCACATAGAATTTAATCAAAGCACGATAGATATTTTTTTTTGCATATAACTATATGAATATATATATGTTTTATAGGTATCATAACTAAATAGTTGAGATACACTATTGGTAAGGTATGTTTGAGAACCATAGGACGCTCATGAAACATGCGAGCATAGCCCACATCCCCACCGTATCCAAAATTCAGAAAAAAGGATCGATATAAGGGAATGTTGACGGGAGAGGTGACAGTTTTAGTTAGAGAGCCCGGGCGACGTATTATTACGAATTGGTGCGAAATAGGGAGTTTAGGTAGTGGTAACGGGGGCGTTTGGTGAGTGATTTTATTTTAAATATAAAATAGGTAACACTAATATCATATAATATTTTAACTTAATTAATTAATAATGTTAACTTAAACTAAATTCACTGAAGGTTACCTATTTTATGTTATTTTACTTTTCTGGTTATTCTTTTATATTGTGTGATTTTTAGGAGATGTGGCGTAATTTATATTATTTTAGTTGTGATACTATTCAAATAGAACCTTTAATATGAAGTACTTCATATAATCTTACAATATAAATTAGCTATATTTAGTTTTGCGAACAGAAAGTAGATTCATTTATTTAAATTAAACAAAACCTGATAGAAATTCATAGGTAGTATTAATGCAATAGGGAAACCATAGGTCCTTTACTAGAAAATTATATTTTCAGATTAGGAAAAGGAGAAGTAGGCATTATAATACCTTGTACCAGTTTTAGTCACAATTACACGCAGTATAAAGCACTCTTAATTGAAACGTATCGTAGATTACTATTATTTTAAGTTAGGGATTTTCAGGAATTTAATTATTAGAATAGGCATTTGTGTATAGAAATAAATAGGTATAAATTAGCGATCGAGTTATCTTCACCACGTAATGCGTATGCGCATTATCACCAACCAGCAGAGCGGGGAGCCGTCGACTAACCGTGAGTTAATATTCAATAATTTGTCTGGATTTAGACTACTTTCTATGCTCATTACAGTGTTCCGAATATATTAAATTATAGGTGGAGATTAGTGTTTTTTTTTGATAGCATTACACTACAGGCAGATAGACGTTAAATTATAGTCATGTATTAGTGTTGTTATAATGTTAGATTACAGGAGAATATATTTTGATAGCATTACACTACAGGCAGATAGCAGAATATTGATACTATTAGGTTGAAGGCAGATGATACAGCTTCAACAGCATTATATTATAGGTAGATAATAATATTCTCTGATAAAATTGTATTACAGACAAACTGAATAAATTATAGGTAAATAATAGTGACTCAATAGCGTTACACTACACAGAAATAATAATTGTTTAATAACGTTAGTATAAAAGGCAGGTAATTATGTTTCAATAGCATCATACTACAGACAGAAACTAAGAATTGAGATATTTGGCACTTCATACTCTCAGGTTAATAATGTAGGTCATAGAATATATGTTGATGATGATGTTTGATATTTGATTTGATAATCTGGAATACCTACATATTATTTCGGGTTTCAATCACTATTTAATTAATCAAAGTAGTTCACATATTTGATTATTGCATAAGAATGATTAGTGAATAACGTAATGAAAGTGGAGAATTATTTATTTAGAATGTGTCTAACACTGACGTCTCTCAGCTGAAATGATTATGATGATTATTATTATTATTTATCATTTAATGAAAGTGAAATTATTACTTTCATGAAGGTTACAAATCTAGGAGTTCACAGATTGATAAATATTGTCAGTCAAAATGATCTTTTACTGGTCGTTAAATATTGACAATGTGTGATTTAAGGTATTACTATTTACTATGGGTTCAATTCCCTGGTCAATTAGTTTTATTATCTAATCAGTTGTATTTGTAATAATATTAAAAATGACAATTTAATAAAAATGTTATATACAATACATCTAAGGAAAATCATACTCTATGTATGTAATTTCAGGAATGCGTAATTAATACTTACTAAGTAAACTGTTCGATTCAGTTACATTAGTATTAATATTGGTAAATTGTCAAATAAATAGGTGGAAATCTACATGATTTCGATAGAGTAGTAGGTAATTTAATAATTATCTAGTAAGAGTCATACTCTATGTATATAATTTCAAGAATGTACAATTATATTCATACTGAAGTTAACTGTTCGATTCAGTTAATATTAGTGCTATTGAGGAGTACTTTATATGTATGTAAAGGGTTACAGCTAAACGAACTTCGATGTTCGTACATAAGTAAATGATCAGTGGACGTTATTTCATCAGGATAGTTTACCTAGTTGTTTGTGAGTAAAGGTATTGATGATGCAGGATTCAATTTCTTGGACCAATAATAAAATTATCAAAAGTACTAAACAATGAGAATATATGTTTGGATGTACATGGAACCTGTAATGTAGTAATTAAATAGGGACTAATCAAATTCCTTTCCAGCATCTTCAAATAATGTATATCAAGGTATGTGCTAGGATAATTCTCATTTTCAAATGTATTTCGTTAAATGCTAATTACGTGTGCATGTGTGTATTTCTATTGTCGTTATGTATTTAGGTAGGCGTTTGTATAAAAATGATAGATACGTACTTTATTAGGTAAAACCTTTAATGCTTCGTATTGCAATAGGCATAATTAGGCGGTTTAATAACCTAATTAATAAATACAATTATATACATACATAACACACTTGGCGTCATCTCTCTCTTTATTTACTATATAAAAGTTAAGATATTACATAAATACAAAGCACATATGGGTCATTATTAGATGTGATTTATCGTAGGGTAAAAGGTTGACAGGTTTGAAATGTTTTTGCTTATCGTTTAACATATTTTGTTAGTTCACAATCTTTAAGAGGTAGAGTGTGAGAAAGGTATTTGAAACTTAGAGAAACATAAAAGTATCCTTTCGAGTGTTTAAGGGTACTGCAAGCACAAGTGTTGAACATAAATAAGAAACTTAACACAACGATTCTGAATAAAAAACCATAACGAACATTGTTTTCAGTATTATCAAGTGGGTCACTAATGTGAATTTTGTGTAGATAATGGATTTTAACTCGAGAGTTGAACAAATCTCAAGTGTTCCTATTCGTCAAGTTTGACATGTGCATTTTAACGCTACAAAAACAATTTTGGGTTTAGGATTACAAGTGCGTACATTTGGCCACCATTATCTTAAGAATCTTTAGTTTGAAAAGCAATAAATTCCATCTTTATTATTTTAGGGTCCGTACTTATAGATTTTGTTATTCATTTTAGGTAGGTACATATTTCACCGTTTGGTTTTCAAGTCCTATTTCCCTTAAGCTTGGAGTAAGTATATTAATTTAAATAGTTTTGTCTTAATTGACATATTCTTTATGTGTATTATTATAATCTGATAAATAGCATCGCAAAGCAAGGTGGTTGTTGCATAGCTGGAGTTATTGATCATATAACAATAAGGAACGTGTAGATTATATTAATACTACACAGTTAGTGCTGTATTGCATTCATATAAGATGAATATTATTTTATTTGACAATGAAACTGAGATTAATTGATACTTTAATGAAATATTACCGCATCAATGTTCAACATACATTATTTAAATTACTTTGAACATTTTGGTGTTTGTTTATATACGAGTACATACTTTGTTACTGCGACTAAGTAACTAGAATTCATCTAGCCTATAGACATTGTTAGTTAATTTATACCGATGTTTTATCATATACTGACTTTGGTCTATAAACATTTACTAATTATTGACTGCAAGTGACTTTGCCTATGGACATTTATTTAGGATTGGATGTAGTCGTTTCGCCTATGGACATCTAATGATAATAATAAATAGTTAGTGGACTACTGACATACATAGACAATAAAATCTGTCGACACCTATACTGTACTTTTGTACAAATACATACTTTATTACGAAATTGCCTATGGACATTTATCGAGTATGGACGTTTTAGTTGTCATTATTGAATTATGATATCCACAACGATATTATCGATTATTGACTCTGGATTATAATGAACTTACCATTATCATTATTAACATAATACACACATTACACACCTGGTTTGTTGGGGCGTTGGACTCGTTCCTTCGCTACATACATCATTTCTGACGTCCAGGACAGAAAGACACTCAACGTTGTCCCGCGGCTATGCCAGTGCACTGGAGTTACTTATCACATAAAAAAACAAGTAGGGCCAAGCCTGAAAAACACTGTGGTGATGTATACTTCCTGGGGTGTATCTTGGTCTAGTGCGCTAGCAACTTATGTGGGTCGGCCTACACCATTAACTTGGGTACTATGGGTCGATTCCACACCTACACTCTTCTTTACTATCATCTGGACGTAGTAGTACCTACTTCAGAACAACCAACACTAAACATATTTTATAATAATCTGCTACTTATAGACATCTACAAAACTCATTTGAATCTGGAAACCTAATAAGGTTTTGCCTAAAGGCAGTGTGTAAAATGCATGGTTTATGTATAAATCCATAAACATTATATAAACACAATACAGGTAATCACTATAAATATCACACCTGTATTGTTGATACATTATACTGTTCTGTATGTTCTGTACATATATTTTCGACGTTCAGTTTGGAATATTTAAAACATATTTACTGACAGCTGACCTGTATACTGGAGCTACTCACTACCTGTTCTTGCGATAATGGGTAGAGCCCTAGCAAATATTATTTTTGTAGTCTTGTAGTCTCCGCGGTCTCCGCCTAGTGTACCTTTGGTCTAGTCTGTGGGTATCAGCAGTTGTGGGTCGGCCTATCCTCATCGACGTTGTCTGGCTTGCTAGTACCTGTGCGCTGTGAATTACACACTACCTGTTCTTGCGATAATGGGCAGAGCCCCTAGCAAATGTTATTTTGTGGTGCTGTAATCTCACCTGTGGTGTACCTTGGGTCTGGTTTTGCTTTGACTTATACATTATCTTATAGGTCGATTCCATTAACGTTGGAGATAATATCCATCTGGATGAAGAGGTGTTACTTCAGAACAAACACGACACATATTTAATATTATAATATGATCAACAGATCATTATCCGCCTTGTTGCGATGATCGGTCATGGAACCGCTACATTTATTGTGTGTTATGCACCTACCTTATGGAAACTACAATATTGCATTTATTTGCGATGTCAGATACTGACAATATACAATGAGATAATACTCATATATGGTTAAACCATAATTACAGGACATTGCCTGAAATATTTATTTACTGACTATGTCAGAATGAGTAAACTATGTTTACGGTATAACAACTTAATGGCTATGCCATATTATGATCATGATCTACTACTGCAACAATTACTGCGCCTAACGGTGTCTGCGACGATTGATAATATACATATCAACTCCATCATTAGAATACTCAAATGAGTATATTTTACCTGATTGCCTGTTAATGGCCTATATTAATATTGAAATATGATCCGCTGACTTTGTCAGTTTATTAAGACTATGTCTTTACACAAAGTATCTACTATTTGAGGCTTATGCCACTTTATCTGTTGTTTACAACAGTTTACTACAACTTACTGACTTTGTCAGTTCATTAAGACTATGTCTTTACACAATACCTACAATTGAGGCTTATGCCACATAATCTGCTGTTTACAACAGTCTACTACAACTTACTGACCTTGTCAGCTTATTAAGATCTTGTCTTTATACATCATCTACAATTTGAGGCTTTGCCTTTATATCTGTTGTTTTACAACAGTTTGATTATAACTATGACCATCATTGTATGGTACTTATTTAAGCGTTATTTATACGCTCATCTACCAAATATACTCCAAGCTCGTCTGGAGAGTACAAATTCCTGGCTTGGTACTCACACTAAGGGGCGATGGTCTGGGGCTCCTTAACTTTCCCCCCCAAAATTATATTGTGTATTCAGTAATTTACTCTTTGGGGTTATATTTAATAATCTTATCGCATTCCTAACTTTATTCTTACCTCTATTAAAGAACTTTAGGTTTCTACCATTTAACAACTTGTAGGGTCCCTTTAGACATCACTTGGCCAATATTATATTCTTGTTGATTTAGATTTGACTTCGAAAATATCCTTTATCTGAAGAGTCCCCTTTTTGATAGAGTGGGTTCCGTTACAATTGACATCTAAGACTATTTTAGTCGAAAAATATACAGAAATTACAGAGTTGAGTCCCTTCTACACGGTCAGATCCAACCGCCGAAAGTCGTGTCCTTGGTCGGGTTGATGTAAAAATGGACAGTGTAGAAATCGGTTGACCCGACCAATTTTGGCTGAAGTCAACGGCCTTGGTCGTGAGCGCATCCCTCCCGACCTGATGTGTGGTCGGCTCCGACCGTCTGGAACGCTGACGGGGCTGACATAAAGGCTGATTCATTCACATCAGTGAAGTGGCGGAACTGTGACGGCACGGATAGGTGTGAATCAGCCTTTCGCTTTGAATGCCTAAAAGAACTGACAAGTCGACTCAACTGCCCACCGTGTAGAACAAAAAAAAAGATCCGGACGAATTGGAAACCTCCTCCTTTTTTTTGAATTCGGTTAAATACAAACATCGGTTGACCCGACCAATGATATGGTCGGCGGTTGGTCCCGACCGTATAGAAGAGGTTTAAGGGGCAGAGTTTACTGTCAAGCACTCAATTCACTAAATCGTCATGCTTGATTGGTGGAGGCGGGCCCTACCAACGTCGTGTCGTCGAATAGTGAAGCATGACGACGCCTACGATTGAACCTAAGGTCGAAATGTTGCTTTATCACTGAACCACCGATCCCCACCTCTTAATTTATTTACCTAGTAATAGCACTACTGGGTCAAGAAGACGACCCGGTTAATCCAGAGGTGTGAGATGACCGTTTGATTCTAAGGGTCGCGGGTTCAATCCTCGCACCGGTTCAAATGTTTGTATAGCCTACAGACATTTGTTTCGGGTCTGGGTGTTTGTGTATATATGTATGTGTACAACGGCACCCACGACACAGGTTTATACTTACTGTGGGGCTGTGAGTGTAAGCGTATAATAAGGAAATGTATACATGGATCGTACTCGCAATCGCAATCATCTCGTAATCGCACCAGGTCTTTTCCGTTTTACTTTAAAAATATTTAATTCACTCGAATGTGCTATTGTCGATTTAAGCTACTCTGAGGCTTTGTATTAGATCCCAGGTTAAGGGCTATTAAAGATTAAGGTGTATTAAAGATGTGTTGTTGGTGGTGAAACTGCCTCAGTAGCGTAGTGGTAGCAAGCCATTACTACTACGCTGGGGGTCCTGGGTTCGATTCCTGGGTCGAGGACTATCAGAGATAACGGTTAAAATCCTTTATCTCTGATGCTATTGGAATTTTTCAATTTTCAGGAAGTTTCCCAGTAGGTACCTCGGAGTTTGGCAATGTGCCCGGAGATGGCAACAGGTTCGCCACCTGTTACATGGGCCAAAACGTAACCGGCGAGTCGTGGGTGTTTGCATGTATGCTTGAATGCATGCATTTACCTCCGCCTACCCCTTCGGGGATTACAGGCGTGAAGTTACGTAAGGTGTATTATACTTTATTCCTGGTGCTTATTCTTCTGGGAGTTTACGAGGACCACCCTTAGAGTTTGGTAATGTGCCCAGCGATGACAATAGAATCGCTTCTGTTACAGAGAGTAAAACGTAACAAGTGAACGCTATATAGACCAGTATAATAAAATTATGTATATTATTACTAGCTGACCCGGCAAACTTCGTATTGCCTCAGAATGAAATAATGTGTCAAAGGTTTGATAGGTACGGATTATTTGTAGGGTAAAATGAAATTGTGGATTTTACTATTTCCCTTCAATTTCTTCATATTTTCTTAGCTTTTAAACCCTCCATGGACTTCAAAAATCATTCAAACCCAAAGTTAGCCAAATCGGTCCTCCCGTTCTCGAGTTTTAGCGACACTAACGAACAGCAATCGATTTATATATATATATATATATATATATATATATTTTGACGATTGCTGACCGATTTGACTAACGTTATATATATATATATATATATATATATATATATATATATATATATATATATATATAGATATATCGGTTCACAAACATTTAATTTATCCGAAAAATAAAAATACGAAACACAAAAAAAATTACTCATCATAAAAGACGTGGGCGTAAAAAAACACGTTTAATTAAATTGTTTTATTTAGATATTTTCTGTTGGACATGCCTAAGCAAACATGTTTGTTTTTTCTAGACCCGTCGTGTTTTATTTTACGTTACATGTATATTTTACATTTCAGCGAAAAATTCTCTAGCATAAATTAAAGGTTGTGGTTGAGGTCCTTGACTGTATAGACTCGAGGGCATAGGCACCACCACTGGTGGTTTACTGGTGATAGATGGCTCCAGTGACGAGGCTCGCGGGCGTAGGCACCACCGTATATACTTGCCGCTAAATGGTAGTGTTCAGCACTATCGTGTTCCGGTCAGGTGGTAATGTACGGCCCTGTAATTTCCGGCACAGAGGCATAACACCTTAGGCCTCAGGAGTGGTAACGCATCTGTATTTTGCCCTTGGTCTTTTTGTTGGTGTCTATAGGCAGCAGTCATCAATTCACATCAATGTGAAAAACCACCGCATTAACTAACTTAATGCCAAATATTAGTATTCAACACTATCATGTTCCGGATTGATGGTAATTTACGGCCCCGTAATAGCTATCACAGAGACATAACAATTTAGGTCTCAGGGGTAACTTAGGGTTTTGTGTAAATGTGTATAGTGCTGTAGTCCCGCCCCGCAGGCCCGCGCAGATGAGGTATTGTCCCCGGGGTACTTTTTTACCCAACATTATAGATCTCTTATAAACTGTATGCAGTAACCCATTGTAATCAAGTAACACTATGTATCTAGTATGTTGTGCTTTTTTTTAAGTGATTTTATGTTCTTTTTCTCTGTAATCAACCCGTGTTTTCTTTCTGCACCAAATAAAGTTTTACTTCCTTACTTACTTACTTACTTAACACACACAAAGGATCTAAGGTTACCCAGAACATTCTTTTTTTATCGTTTATATGTTTTTGAGTCAACAGTCTTTGAAAATATTTGTCCCCTAGGGACAAAAGACCTTCGTCTGCGCAGGCCTTAGGCCACACTGAGGTCCAGCATTCGATCGTATTCGATCCTTAGACCGGGAACTATCATATCAGAGATAAAATGTATTATTTTTTTTTTATGTAATAAAAGTGGCAAACAAGCGTGCAGTTCACATTGATGTTAAGTGATGACTGCAGCCTATATACGCCCACACAATGACCAGAGGTCAAAATGCAAATGCGCTGCCACTCCTGAGGCATTAGGTGTTATGCCTCTGTGCCGGAAACTACAGAGCCGTACATTACCACCTGACCGACACACGATAGTACTGAACACTACCATTTAGCGGCAAGTATATTAGGTAATGCGGTGGTGCCTACGCCCGCGAGCTCCGTCACTGGAGCTCTACCACCAGTGAATTTATCACATTTATATATTTATTACAGTGAAATTATCTTTTATCTCTGTCAGAGAATATGTAATAATACTACGTATACAATGGACACTTCGACGTCCCGCTAGATTTCCCCGCATCACCCAACCTCCTCCCCCCGTATGGGCGACGGTTGGTATTTTCTACGTGCTACGCACACAGGTGCACGTGTAAATACACGTCACTGATTGATATCTGTGTAAAATAGACCGAAATAAGCGTTTGTATGGCATTTTGGCAGAGTGTCAGCGGTGTTAATCCATCAATTTATTTACTTTTTCAATAAGGCCCCTCAACATTGTTGTTATTTTAATGTTGTCAGACACGACACTTTACTATTGACTGGATTGAAGACTCACGCCGTATGGCGGATAAAGCAGCGCAAGCGAACCAGGGTGACACGCTCTACTGGATGTTCTAATAAAACGCTTTTTCACTGTTCACTATTATTTTCCTTCTGATTTCTTCCTTAGGTAGTGATCCGAGTATTCCGAGTGCTGTCGACGAACTGTACCGGCCATACAAAAGTGCCCTACTTTTATTCTAAAATCTCAAGGTCATCGAGCTTAAGAAAATCTTCTGTGATTGGTTGTTGGTTCAAGTAACCAATCACAAGAGATATTTAAATTTCAAGCAAACAAATTTTATTATCTATGATTGGTTGGTTTGAACAACCAATCAGCTATTAGATCTATTTGGCCAATTAAAATCTCTATGTATCTCAGATCATTACCGAAAGGAAACAACAGACATCAAAAATCTTTATTTTCAGATAAAAATGTACATATTACAGTAATAAAACAAACATAAAACTATTTCAAATGTTAAAAACTATAAAACAAAGTCAAATAAACAAACATGCTATGCTAAACTATGAAATTATACACAAAAAACTGTTAAATTAGATAAAACAAAGTAATATTAAACACAAACGAGCTTTAAGTGACACAAAACTATTAATTACACTCTAAATTATCACAACTATTACATAACAAAGTCAAAATCTAAAAATAGAAGTTTTACAATACTCTAACGCTATTGGTCACTTGAGCTCTATCTACGTTCCGATAACGTATACTATTGTGTACTATGCTATTGACGACTACACAACGCGATTGTTATTGGTTGTCTACGCGCTGACAACGTACACTATTGAGGACTGTATGGCCGATCACTATCAAAACTGTTTTTTAATCACTAACACTGTACATTATTCATGAGCGTCCTGCACATTTCTCCCGCCGTGCTACTCAGCATCAGGTACCGGTGCAGGCGCGATGTCATATCGCACTGGCAGAATGATGAATCTTCTTACAGGCCGCCGTAGTATCCCCGTCCTCGTTTGTATGTCTGCGGTGCGCACGATGCCATCAGGTCCCGGGAACGTAGCGATGACCCGGCCACGAAGCCAGGTGTTGCGAGGTGAGTTGGGGTCCGTGACTTGGACCAGGTCCCCAACTTGGACTGTGGGCCCCTTGTCGTGGGGCTCCCGCCGGTGTTGAAGCCCAGGCAGGTATTCTCGCAGCCACCGGTCCCAGAACAGGTCAGCGAGCCTCTGGGCGGCGCGCCAGCTGGATCTGGGTTGCAGGTCTCCGTCGTCAAAGGTCCCGGGAGCTGAGACCTCACCGGAACCTCCCAATAGGAAGTGATTGGGAGTCAGGGCCTCAGGATCTTCTGCGCTCACTGAGACGTGGGTCAACGGACGGCTGTTGACTGTATATTCTGCTTCTATTAGTAGTGTGTGCAGAACTTCTTCTGTAGGGTGCTTTTCATGGAGCGTCGCTGTCATCGCTGTCTTCACTGATCGCACCATTCGTTCCCAGGCACCGCCCATGAAGGGTGCACCGGGTGGTATGAAGCGCCATGAGATCTTCCGTTTCGCTGCCTCTTCCATCGTAGATCTGTCTATTTCCTCTCGTAGCTCCTTGTCAGCGGCCTTCAAGTTGGTCCCGTTGTCGGACCAAATCTCCGTCGGGCAGCCTCGGCGTGCTACCATTCTGCGTAGGGCCATGATAGCGGAGCTTGCGCTGAGAGAGCCCGCTATTTCTAGATGTATGGCGCGTGTCGTGAGGCAGGTGAAGATCGCCACGTATCTCTTCTGATGGGATCTGCCAGTCGAAACTGAAAGCGGACCGAAGTAGTCGACCCCTGTGTAGGTGAAGGGTCGCCGGTGATGGGCGAGACGACACGATGGTAGGTCCCCTGTTCTCGGATACGGTGGCATCTGTGTCTTCATTCTGCAGTGAAGGCAGCGTCGTACGATTGTACGAGTAATCGGTCGTACACGTAGAATCCAATACTGTTGACGACACTCGTTTACTGTAGCTTCGACGCCCGCATGGTGAAGCTTACGATGAATGTTTTCTATCCATAGTTTTACTGTGTGATGATTGCCATCTAAAATCATCGGACTTCTATTAATTCCTGGAGCTTTCTCTATAGCTTCTATGCGGCTGCGTAAACGTAGAGCCCCTTCGGTGTATTCTGTGCTGAGCTGTTGAAGACGACTATCTTTGTTTACTATTTTCTGTTTTCTGATGTCTTCTATTTCTTGGCCGAAGGTTTCTTCCTGTGTAGCACGCATCAGAAGAGCTTCTGCCCGAATGAGGAGTTCGGCAGATACGTGGATGAACTTCTTTTCTGTTTCAGTCTTCTTTTGTATATGTTTTTTGACTGTTTTGTTCATCTTCTTTCTCCAGTCTGGATCTTGCTGTTTGTTTTTTACAGTTCTGCTATAGTTAACTGTGTCTGTTGATGGCTTGCAGAGCTGAATGAAGAGGAGAACCCGTGCTGTGGCGTAGCGCAACCTCTCCCAGTTAGAGAAGCGAGAGGGCACTGGTAGAGCTTCTGACAGTCTCGGTTGGTTTCTGTCTGTTATCAGATGGACTGCCTCTTCGCCTGTAGGTTCTGACGGCGCTGGAGCTGAAGTGTCTGCTGGCCACGTGTTCTCCGGTCCCAGGAGGAATTCTGGACCCGTGTACCATCTGTGGTGCTTGTTAAATGAAGGTGGCACCTTTCTGGTGGCATCGTCAGCTACATTCTGTTTACTCGGGATCCATCTCCACTCGTTGACTGTTGATGTTTCTTCTATGGCGGCGAGTCTATGTGCTACATAAGGTTTGTAGGCACGAGGTCCTGTCTTGATCCAGGAAAGCACTGTTCTACTATCTGTCCAAAATGTTTTCGAGTCTGGTTTTCTTTCGTGTTCTCGTATTACTGTTTCGGCAAGACGGACTCCTAGTACTGCGGCCTGCAGTTCTAATCGTGGTATCGAGGTAAGCTTCAGAGGTGCAACTTTCGCCTTAGCTATGACGAGTGACACGTTGACTTCGCCGTTCGGTGCTATTGTTCGCCAAAACAAGGTTGCTGCGTAGGCCGACTCACTGGCGTCTGTAAAGATGTGTAGCTGTAGTGTCGTAGCATCTGAGTAACCTACGTAGCACCTCGGTATTGTGACGTCGGCGAGGCTCTTCAGGTGTGTCAGCCAGTCTCTCCACTCTGTCGCGAGGTCTTCATCGATCTCGTCGTCCCACGATGTACCACGTCGCCACACTTCTTGAAGCATCTGCTTGGCTATGATGGTGACTGGTGATGCGAAGCCCAGTGGGTCGAAGAGGGACATGACGATCCGTAGAGCTTGCCTCTTTGTCGGTGTCTGACCTTCGATGAGTGCCGATGGTATTCTAGCCATGTTCAAGTTGAAGGTGAACTCATCTGTCTTCGGTTTCCATACGAGACCCAGTACTCGTTCTATTTTATCTTCTGTGCTATGAAACTCTATGCTGTCTGTTGATTCTATTTCTCCAATGGCTTCAAGCAGATAAGTAGAATTAGATTTCCACTGTTTGAGTTCGTAGTTCGCTTTCTTCTGTATGTTACGAACTTCTGTGGTGATGCGAACTGCGTCCTCGATGTTCTTGAAGCTGTCTAAGTAATCATCAACGTAGTGTTTCTCTATTATGGCCTTCACGGCTTCAGGATGCGTTTCTCTATGTTTTTCTGCGTTGATGTTCTTGACATAGATAGCTGTAGCCGGAGAACTCGATGCGCCGAAAATAAGTGAAGTCATTCTGTATTCTTCTGGTGGACGGTCATCTCTTCGATCTCCTCTCCAAAGGTAACGAAGAGCGTCTCTGTCTTCTGTTCTTAACTTCACTTGCATGAACATTTCTCCGATGTCAGCTGTGACGGCGATGCAGTGCTGTCTGAACCTCATGACGACCCCAGGCAAGGACTGGAGAAGGTCAGGTCCCTTGAGGAGCAGGTCGTTGAGGGAGACTCCTTTTGTTTTAGCCGCTGCGTCGTGGACAACTCTCAGCTTGCCTGGTTTCATCGGGTTCACCACGCCGAAATGTGGCAAGTACCAGGTTCTATTTTCTGTTTTCTGTTCAGGTGCGCGCTCCGCGTAACCTTTGGAGATGAGAGCTTCCATCTGTTCTGTATACTTCTTTTTCAGGCCATCGTCGCGATCAAGCTTCTTTTCTATACTGTAGAGCCTCTTCAGTGAGTTCTGTTTATTATCAGGCAGAGTTGCTTCTTCTGTTTTCCATAGAAGTGAAGTTTCGTATTTTCCATCTTCTCTCTGTGCTGTGTTACGCTGTAGAATACGAAGAGCCTTTTCTTCTGGGTCTGACTGAGGCTTCTTCGGAGTGATGCCCAAGGAGTCCATGGCGAAGTACTGTTTCATCATATCATCCAGATTTTCATCGGTCGGTTCTTCAGTCAGGTGGTGAACGAAGTCAACGCTGTTCGACGCGTTACTGTGGCTGCCATGCAAGACCCAGCCCAGTGGCGTGAGTGATGCCACTGGTTGGTTCTTAGTGCCTTTCTTTACCTTCGTAGACAACAGTAGGTGGCAGTTGTCTTGACCGATGAGTATTCCAGGTTTCGCTTCACTGTAGGTGATGAAATTAGTGATGCCACGCAGGTGTCGACACTCCTTGATGCGGCGCCTTGACACTTCTTGTGCTGTGACATGCAAGTTCTTCACTGTTCTCGCTTGTATGGACTCTTTTCTATTATTGACACCTCTCAGTGTGATGCTAACTCTCCTTGATGCAGATTCTCCTGTCTTAAGTGAGTTGATCGCTTCTATGCGGAGTGGTTCGACGGGTCCAGTCGCTCCTATTTTCTCGGCGATGCTGTTGTCTATTAATGTAACTGTTGACCCGTCGTCCAATAAGGCGTAAGTATCTATTTCGCCATCAGGGCCTGACGCTGTTACTGGGATGATCTTCAAGTATGACTGTCTTCCTGCTGACACCCATGCTGAGTTGATGGCTTCTGTTTTCTCTATGTGATCATCTTCTGGCTTGCTGGCACTCCTTCTGAAGTGTAGCATTCTATTGTGATAGTACTTGCAACCGTCGATACCGCAGACACGCTGTTGACAAAAGTGCGTTTTCGATCGGTAGCGAAGACACTTGAAGCACAGTCGATGATTCTTGGCTGTATCCCATCTCTCATTACTATTCTGTTTCTTGAAGATATCGCAGTTGATGACGGCATGTCCAGTTTCTTCACATACTGGGCACTTTACTATAGGTTTCTCTGTTACTGTGTTAACTCGATGATTTCGTCTATTTAGATGACTCGATTGTTGACTTGACTGTTGATACTGCGTTGTAACTATTTCTGGCTGCGCGTATGGACCGCAGATCTCAGCTTCTCTCTTGAGGAACCGTTGAAGCTTGATAAGTTCAGGAGTTTCTCTTGGTAGTAACGCTGCGAACTCGTAGAACTTGAAGCGTAGAGTTGAAGCCATTTTCTCGACTATTGATCTGCCGACCTCTGGATTGTACAGGTAGTAGATGCAGTTGAGAGCTTGCAGAGTGGCAACGACATTAGAAATCTTCGTTGAATAAATGCAGATGTCCCTTGGCGATTCCGTCAGACGGGGTAGGGCACGAAGAGTTTCTATCTCAGCTGCTGCTATGGCATCTGGTCTGCCGAACCTGGCTTCCAAAGTTTCCATAATAATAGATGGATCGGAGTTCGTTATCAGTTGTGCTTCCACAGCTTCTCTCGCTTTTCCTTTCAGGTTTCTCCTGAGTCTGTTTAAATTCTCCAGCTTCGTATGTAGGTTCTCAGTCTCTTGATACGCAGCACGGAAGTACAGCCAGTCTTGATATGCACCGTTGAATATCGGTAGTTCGATCGCCCTCGGTTTGTTGGCTGTTTTCGCAAATTGAGAGATCGCGTCTGCCAGTAGTACAAGCTCTGATGAAGGCTGCGGACCGGCAGGCGGCTGTTGGTGCGAAGTGAATGATGGCGCAGCTCTATAATAATTCTGTTGCTGTTGCTGTCCATACTGCTGTTGTTCCGCTTCTATAGGCGATCTTCTAATTTCTTCAGCCTCTATTCTTCGAATGGGTTCGATGGCGAACATCGTAGGCGCTTGTGGCTGGTTCTGCAGCCAGGCATCGATTCTATCATGCTGTTCTATTTGTGTAAACACGGAGCCGTCGTCCTCGTTGTCGGACTCCGCTTCTATCACGGCGATCTGCGCTTGTGCTAGCTCGACTTGAACACGCGCAAGATTTTCTTTGGCCTTGGCCAACTTTGATGATTTCGTAGATCTTCTAGATCTTGGCTTGTTGAGGTTCTTCATTGCCTCCTGTTCTATTTGTGGCGTGACGCCCTGTTTCTTCATTTGTGAAGACGCTGTCTGTTCGGCGGCGGCGCTCCGGATAACGGCGCTCGCGACGACGGTACTCGCGGTGGCGGCACTAGCGACGGTTTTCGGGTTGACGACACTCGCGGCGGTACCTTTACTATACGGATTGACAGCACTCGGATTGCCTGCTCGCGGCTCGACAGTACTCGGGCCGGGAGCGGGACTCGGATTGACAGCTCGCCTTTCGACAGCACTCGGACCGGGCGCGGTACTCGGATCTGACGGGTTGTTCGATTTCTTGCGTTCCGTTTCTGTTGTCTTCGACGTGGACGCGGATGCGGACGTGGCTGTGGTCGTAGTCGCCTCTGTTGATGTGTTGTTCGCAGAACTGGTAGTTTCGGTAGTACCAGACTGCGTCGATTCTTCTGTGGTTGGCGACGATTCCGCTGTAGATGGCTGTGTACGTCCTCTTCCTGTAGAACGCGTAATTGGCATCTTGACTGCGTATACGGCGTAATTTCTTCTTATCCGGCTCGAACTGGACCAAAAAATGTCAGACACGACACTTTACTATTGACTGGATTGAAGACTCACGCCGTATGGCGGATAAAGCAGCGCAAGCGAACCAGGGTGACACGCTCTACTGGATGTTCTAATAAAACGCTTTTTCACTGTTCACTATTATTTTCCTTCTGATTTCTTCCTTAGGTAGTGATCCGAGTATTCCGAGTGCTGTCGACGAACTGTACCGGCCATACAAAAGTGCCCTACTTTTATTCTAAAATCTCAAGGTCATCGAGCTTAAGAAAATCTTCTGTGATTGGTTGTTGGTTCAAGTAACCAATCACAAGAGATATTTAAATTTCAAGCAAACAAATTTTATTATCTATGATTGGTTGGTTTGAACAACCAATCAGCTATTAGATCTATTTGGCCAATTAAAATCTCTATGTATCTCAGATCATTACCGAAAGGAAACAACAGACATCAAAAATCTTTATTTTCAGATAAAAATGTACATATTACAGTAATAAAACAAACATAAAACTATTTCAAATGTTAAAAACTATAAAACAAAGTCAAATAAACAAACATGCTATGCTAAACTATGAAATTATACACAAAAAACTGTTAAATTAGATAAAACAAAGTAATATTAAACACAAACGAGCTTTAAGTGACACAAAACTATTAATTACACTCTAAATTATCACAACTATTACATAACAAAGTCAAAATCTAAAAATAGAAGTTTTACAATACTCTAACGCTATTGGTCACTTGAGCTCTATCTACGTTCCGATAACGTATACTATTGTGTACTATGCTATTGACGACTACACAACGCGATTGTTATTGGTTGTCTACGCGCTGACAACGTACACTATTGAGGACTGTATGGCCGATCACTATCAAAACTGTTTTTTAATCACTAACACTGTACATTATTCATGAGCGTCCTGCACAAATGTCATATAAAAAGTAGAGGAATAATTCATTTTTGGAGATGTTATCCTAAGTATCTTAATGCTTCGCAGTCTTGTAACTTGTCAATGGTTTTTATTATCGTGATATTTATTATCACGAATAGGTTTTTCCTGAAGATGCAAAGTTATTGCTTAAACTATTGTTATGATTGTATTAAGTGTAAGTCACGATGGGACTGACATATAATTCGTGATAAAAGCCCCAAAAAAAAAATTAGTATGAAAAAAGTTTGTACAACAAATTAAACTCCATATTATTCATTGTTTTTATATTATTTCGCATTAACACATGCTTGTGAAATATATTTTATTTTTAAAGAAAAATGGAAAGAAAAATTTGACTTCAGGCGAGACTCGAACTCGCGGCCTACTGGGAATCTAGTCCAGCCGCTCTTCCAATTGAGCTACTGAAGTCCCACACAGAAATAGAATAGAGAATGCAATAGATGTGAAGTTCCTTCACATCTATTGCATTGCTTTATGGTAGCAGCAGCGCCATCATTTACCAACTATGCTAGTTAGGCAACCGATATAATAGACTTTTCAGTTTATTGAATATCGTAAAGAAGTCGCTTTTATCCTTCCATATTATTCGACATAATTTCAGCATATTTTTATATTGTAAGCGGGACTTAATCGCGTACTATTTTAATCGAAGTATTACCGACGGCCGTGACGACGACTCTACGTCGTCGCATTACGGCCGAAACGACGAGTGTCGAGGTAAATACTTCGATTAAAATAGTACGCGATTAAGTCCCGCTTACAATATAAAAATATTAATACAAAAAATCGTGAAAATTTAAAACAATTTATCATTTCAGCAGTGTTTGTCTTGTAAACCAGCGATAGTATGTAGCTGCAGGTATGAAGCGCGCATGGCCCAGTGAAGCGCGCATGGCCCAGTGGCTGGTGTAGATCGTAAGCGATCTGCTCGGTTAAGCACTACGGGCGCGGCCGGGTAGTGTGATGGGTGACCGCTAGTGGCAAATTAAATGCGCGTTTCCGTGCTTCGGAGGGCACGTTAAGCCGTCTTTCCCGGTTGCTATCGTGGATAGCAGTCGTTAAACCTTGTCGGAGGCCTTATGGGCGGTTTGAAAACATCCGACAGCGGGTTGGCCACTAACCCCAACACCTCCACCAATCCGCATTGGAGCAGCGTGGTGGAGTAAGCTCCAGGCCTCCCCCCAAAAAGGGGAGAGACTCGTGCCCAGAAACTCATTTATTCATTTAGGGTGACAGGCACCTCTTATGACACGTCAAAAACAAACAAAATAAATTAAAGCGAATAACAATTGATATACATGTCAAACAAGATAAAAAATATATGTAAAGTCAAGAATATCACTAAGATAAAACTAAATGTCATAAACTAATGTAAAAAGTATATCAGTAAAATGTCTCTTTTCCCCTTTACTGTCTCTTTACCCCTTGTAGCTGCAACAGAGAGGTTCATAAATAACTACATCAACGCAGTGGGAATTAGAACGAGTGCAGCGAGCGCTAGGAAGATGGTCAAACATTGCCCGCAAACAGTGTTGCTAAACTATCGATAGTTGCGCTATCGATAGTTGACCTCGAAAAATAGTCGATAGCGCGATAGCACTATCGAAAATATTGCCATGCTGCAATACTATCGATACTATCGATAGTATCGATAGTTAAAAATAAGCAATACTATTGCCAAAGATCAATAGTATCGATAGTATTGTTATAAACAATAGTCAATAAGGTCAATAGTATCGATAGTATCGATAGTTTCGATAGTATCGATACTATCGATAATAATAGCTAGTATCGATAGTATTGCAGCATGGCGATATTTTCGATAGTACTATCGCGCTATCGACTATTTTTTCGAGGTCACGATAGTTCACAATAGTATCGATAGACTATTACTATTGCAACAACACTACCAAATACAATTGCAGGCAGTTCAGTGCCAACATTGTCGCACCTACTACTGGTTCTCGATTTCAAGGTGTAATATTTTCATCTATAGACTCTCTGTCTTTTATTTTTTATCGAAATCTTATCCTTATTAACCGACTTCAAAAAAGAGGAGGTTCTCAATTCGGCCCGTATGTTTTTTTTTTAAATACACAATTTTTTTAGAGACTCGTGCTCAGCAGCGGGAAGTACGGGAGTTGCCATAATAATTTTAAATATACATATTAAAATGAAAGAAAAAAAACTGCTTACGTTGGTGATAAATGAGTAAGGAATACAGCTGAGTTTTACTTATGTCGTGTGGTCTACAGTAAACTTATTTTTTTATGTATCGAACTCTTTCAAATGAGTAAAAGTTATCCGTAAATTGATATAAAGCGATACAATTAGAATCAGAATCAGAAACTCATTTATTCATTTAGGGTGATAGGCGCCTCTTATGACACGTCAAAAAACAAACAAAATAAATCAAAGTGAAAAAACAAGATAAAAATATATGTAAAGTCAAAAATATCACTAAGATAAAACTAAATGTAATAAACTAATGTAAAAAGTATATCAGTAGAATGTCTCATTTCCCCTTTACAAACTGATAACAAAGAGTAAAAAGAAAAGAAAAAGCAGAAGAGAGAGATTAAGAAATTATATTAGCGAACAAATATTGTGACATTCAAATGTGCTAGTAGTAACACACGACCGGATTCGGTCCAGCGAACTGAATCCGCGGACCAAACTCGCGCAAGTGTACCGCATCGGACTTCATCTATACTATATAATATCATATTTTATTTTAATATTGTTAAGCTGAAGAGTTTGTTTGTTTGTTTGAACGCACTAATCTCAGGAACTACTGGTCTGATTTGAAAAATTCTTTCATTGTTAGATAGCCCATTTAACGAGGAAGGCTTTACGCTATATAACATCACGCTAAGATGAATAGGAGAGGGTAGGTAACATTACAACCGTGCGAAGCCGGGGCGAGCCACTAGTTAATAATAATTCTCTCCGCCGGACTCCTCTACGTTTCCGGATTTGGTACGGCGCGGACAGCGGATTCGGTACGCTCCGAACCAAATGGTCGGAACTGGTTACGACTATACCATGAGTAGCTAAATGACAGTTTCATTAAAACACGTGCTGGTATTGTTTCGAATGACTTTATGTTGAAATCGATCGAATTTTCGTATAACTCGCACATAAAAATCGAGATTTATTCGAGAACTGACAGTAATCGACTCTTGATTGGGCGTCTCCAGAGAAATGCAGAGTTCTCCGATTATTTGCTAACGTGCTACGGGTAAGTAGTTAGTTCAAAACAGTATTAAACTAACAAACTCGGTTTCATCGGTCTGCGTCTAGATTCTAGATTGTGGACCTAAGTGGATTAAATGATGTAATTTCATGAGGATGTAGTTTTAAGCTCCTTGATACTTTTTTTTTTTTTTCTTTATGTAATAAAAGTGGCAAACAAGCATGCAGTTCACATTGATGTTAAGTGATGACTGCAGCCTATAGACACCCACACAATGACCAGAGGTCAAAATGTAAATGCGCTGCCACTCCTGAGGCATTAGGTGTTATGCCTCTGTGCCGGAAATTACAGAGCCGTACATTACCACCTGACCGGAACACGATAGTGCTGAACACTACCATTTAACGGCAAGTATATTAGGTAATGCGGTGGTGCCTACGCCCGCGAGCTCCGTCACTGGAGCTCTACCACCAGTAAAAGTGGATTAAGTGATGTAATTTCATGAGGATGTAGTTTTAAGCTCTTTGATATTCGTAGTTCCCTGATAACTAGGAGTAAGAATTCAAGATAATTTAATTAAAAATAAGCCAATTCTGTTATCATTTCATTAAAATCGCAATTTTTCGAGGTTTTAGCGATATTGGAGCTTAGAAAAATGGGTACCTACACAAAAACTGGAAGAACTCCAAATAGATGCTTGATGTGATTTACATTGCTACTTTTTTTATTTTTTTAAAGAAAAATGGAAAGAAAAATTTGACTTCAGGCGAGACTCGAACTCGCGACCTACTGGGAATCTAGTCCAGCCGCTCTTCCAATTGAGCTACTGAAGCCCTGCCCGATTTGTCAAATCTTTCCTTCACATCTATTGCATTGCTTTATCGTAGCAGCAGCGCCATCTATTACCAACTATGCTAGTTAGGCAACCGATATAATAGACTTTTCAGTTTATTGAATATCGTAAAAAAGCCGCTTTTACCCTTAATAATTGTTTTTATATTATTTCGCATTAACACATGCTTGTGAAATATATTTTTATTTTTTTAAAGAAAAATGGAAAGAAAAAATTTTTAAATAAAAATATATTTTACAAGCATGTGTTAATGCGAAATAATATAAAAACAATTACATTGCTACTCTTAGTAATCATGATCTGTGCATAGAATATTTACATTTCATGGCAGATAATATTAATGCAGAATGTAGATTAGACAATTCAATGTCTCCATTTTCAAGTTCCACCACTGGAGCTTTGACAACATATATCATAGTAGCGTAAAATTGGTTTTAAAATTTTAGTTATAATATTTATAAAGACGATGTATTGTTTAAGCTTTTTTATTCATGAAATTGGTATGAATAATTGAGTATTTTTATACCGTCCTTCATTTTTATAAGTTTTTCACAAAGGAATAATTCTTATTTTTTTATCAGTTTTATTTAATACGTTTTATAAAATTTTCAAAACTATTGAAATTATTGATTATTCCTCACTAAGAATCTGTGGATAGGTTCACAATGGAACAAATCACTAGAATTGTAGTGTTTTCCCTAATTTATTATAGAGGATACGAATCGAATAATCCCAAAAATCTTGTTAGGTTTTCGTGAACTTCAAATGAATTTTTTTGAGACTTTCTAAGACCACCGTTTGGTTGGCAGGGGGAGGGGATACGACTCTAACGAAATGGTTACTTATCTCAAACTTCTTACTATGTTTTTCAAATAAATAAACATAAAATGTTTATTATATGCCACAAAAAGAAAAAAGAGACATAGCACGAATCTTACAATGTTGAATACCTATCCAATGCCCACATTTATTCTAAATTATGGCTTTGTAACACTAATTTCCTCTGCGCTTAGCTGCGGACAAACGGACGGATGGACGGACGAACGGATATAACCTAACCTAACCTAACTGTCAAAACACTTTTGTACACTAGACATCTCACTATTTTTTTTTATGTAATAAAACTATAATGTCTAAGTGACAAACAAGCATGCAGTTCACATTGATGTTAAGAGATGACTGCAGCCTATAGACACTCACACAAAGACCAAGGTCAAAATTGACGACCCTATTAGTCCAGCGGTGTGAGATGACCGTTTGATACGAAGGGTCGCGGGTTCGATCCCCGCACCGTAACACATATTTGTATGGCCTACAGATATTTGTTTCGGGTCTGGGTGTTTGTGTATGTGTTGTATGTGTACAACGGCACCCACGACACAGGTTTATTCCTACTGTGGGGCTGTGAGTGTAAGAGAATAAAAAAATAATAATGCAGATACGTTACCACTCCTGAGGCCTAAGGTGTTATGCCTGTGTGCCGGCAATTACAGGGCCGAACAATACCACCTGACCGGAACACGACAGTGCTGAACACTACGATTTACTACGCCCGCGAGCTCCGTCACTGGAGCTCTACCACCAGTAATTTTTCGAATGTATATTCAAAAAATACAAACATATTATATACCTACTTGTATTGAGAATGAACCAAATTATTGAAAACTAGCTGTCCCGGTAAACTTCGTATTGCCTCACAATGAAATAATGTGTCAAAGGTTTGATATATACGGTCTATTTGTAAGTATGTGATTCCCATCTACATCTCATATTTTCTTATCTTTTGAACCTTTGCCTGGACTTCCAAAAATCATTCAAAACCAAAATTAGCCAAATCGGTCAAGCCGTTCTCGAGTTGTAGCGAGACTAACGAACAGCAATTGATTTTTATTTATAATACATATCATACTATGTTGACATAACATACTACTTGTATTATATTACAACTATATCTAATTGGAGTGAACCTGTCTACTGGTTCAACCATGGGGCAGAGTAAACGGACTCTAATGAACCATTTAGGCGCCGTCTCACAATATTATTTCTGCCTAATTATTAATTTAAGGACGCTTACACATTTTGCGACTAATCCGCATAAATATGTTTTATTGAAATATCCTAACTGCACAAATCAGAGGTCAAATACAGATACGTTACCACTCCAGACCAAAAATTGTTTACCTTTGATTTTTTTTAAAGGTCTTATGTAGGCGGCACATCTTTACTGATGGCAGAGCTCCAGTGACGGAGCTCGGCGTAGACACCACCGCATTACCTAATATACTTGCCGCTAAATGGTAGTGTTCAGCACTATCGTGTTCCGATCAGGTGGTAACGTACGGCCCTGTAATTTCCGGCACAGAGGTATAACACCTTAGGCCTCAGAAGTGGTAACGCATCTGCATTTTGACCTTGGTTTTTTTTGTTGATGTCTATAGGCCACAAGACATTACTTAACATCAATGTGAGCTGTATGCTTGTTTCCCACCAATATTACATAAAAAAGACGTCCACTGCTGGACAAAGCCTTCCCCAAAGACGGCAACAGTGTTGTGCGTCATTAAGGGAGAATGCCATAATCCCCACGCTTGGTTTCTATTACACAGACATCAATCAGTGACATGTATTTACACGCGCACATGTGTTACGCACACACGTACAAAATACCAACCGTCGCCCATAAGAGGGGCAGGGGTTGAGTGATGCGAGCAATTGGGCGGGACGTCGAAGTGTCCATTCTACACGTAATAATATATTATTTATATATATTCTCTGACTTAACTGCCTCAGCAGCCTAGTGGTAGCAGGCCACTACTACTACGCTGGGCTCCTGGGTTCGACTCCCGGGTCAGGGATATTAGAGATAACGGTGTAAAATCGTTTATCTCTGGTTCTATTGGGATTTTTTCATTTCTGGAAGTTTCCCAGTACCTCCTAGTATGGTAATGTGCCCGGACATGCCAATGGGCTCGCCACCTGTTACACGGGCCAAAACGTAACCGGCGAATCGTGGGAGTTTGAATGTATGATTGATGCATGCATTTACCTCTGCCTACCCCTTCGGGGATTACAGGCGTGAAGTTACGTACGTTTGAATTGTATGCTGATTATCTGATGACATAAAAAAAAGTTGAATTGCCCAGATCACAAAGGAAATTAAAAACAGACGTGAACAATGAATCAACCACCCTAATCGGCATTCATATTTTATATTGTATGATTTATTTATATAATACAACACCATGTCCACAGAATGTAGCAAACGGAACGTAAAACGCTTTTTTATTTTATTGGATTTCGCAAAACCGCATAATACAATTTTTTATTACGGGTGGTATAGTTCCAGTGACGGAGCTCGCGGGCGTAGGCACCACCGCATTACCTAATATAATTATAATAGCAACCCATTATACGTCCCACTGCTGGACACGAGTCTCTCCCCTTTTTGGGGGGAGGCCTGGAGCTTACTCCACCACGCTCCTCCAATGCGGGTTGGTGGAGATGCGGGTTACGGGTTTTCTTACTAAAACCTAGAATCAATTTGAGCTTTATTGCTATTTTATAAAGTTCATATTAAATTGCTAGCACTCACTGTTGTCTAAGCAATGTAGGTGTGTTCCTAACGTCAACGAGTCAACAAATCTTTTTGACAGGACGAAGTCTGTCGGGTCCGCTAGTATTTGATATATATTCTTACTGTTTTCTTTACACTGTGACCAATTTGAATCGATTGATTCGCAACGGAAACTCATTAATCAAGTTACGGTGTTTTTTTATTCAATTCATGTAAAAATTCACTTGCAGCCCAATTTTTTGCATGATTGACCGATTGAATCTTGTTTTTCAGATAGACATCTGTGACAGAAAATCCAGTTAGGTTGGGCAAACTTCGAGAAAGAGGTCAGTTACTAAAAATTTAAAATAACTTGGAGCAGTATTTGGAAAGGTAAAATACAGTGCGAAACAGATGTGACGACCGCATACTTGACAACAAGGGGTGCGTATGCTCGCCACTCCCCACCAGATGCAAATAAGGTAAGAAATTAACAAGCGATTAAGATAGTTCGATTATTGTTATTCTTTTACCCTTTACGACGATATTATTTTTGCGTAGGTACCTCTGCAAGCGTCGGCGGTCTTTCGATATACGATCGCGCCCATATCAGCTGGTGAAGGTCGGGGGTAATGGCTAGATGATGATTTATCACATTGCCGTTCAACGATGGAAATTAGCGCTATGATGTCACGGTCAGGTGGCTTATAAGGTTCCGGAGATGTTTGTGCATCTATTTAAAATCCAAAATAAACCAATGGAAAAACTTGCGACTGTCGCACCGTCAGTTGCCAGCTTTACAATAACAGGTAATGTACAATAATACTTTTATTTATATCGCTTAATAACCCGCATCGCATTACAAGTAAAGTATATGGGTGGCGGATTTAGTTCAGGGTTGTCACTTATAAATATTCTTTTTAATATCAAAAATAATTGTTTTTAATAACTGCCTCAGTACTCTACTGGTAGCAAGCCACTTTACAACTAGGTATGTAGCTGGGGTCCAGGGTTCAATCTTGGAGTTGGAGTAAATAATTTTGGGATTATTAAATTTTAAGCAGATGATCCCTAAGAGCACAATTTGAGCATGCTGTATGAGTAGTTCTAGATAAATGTTTATGTTTTTCTACTATGAAATTGTTTCATTGGGTTGGCCAATTATGTTTAATATTTTAAAACATTTATATTACTACCCTTAGATTTCTACCAATTCATCAAAATTTTGAATGACAACTTCTTGTGAGTACTTACATTAAAATTTAACATCCTCTCAGAATATCTTCGACCCTTACTCTTGACAAGGATGCCGTGTCTTTTCAAAGATACAGACAGTTTTTTTTTAAATTATTTTATTTTTAAAGAAAAATGGAAAGAAAAATGTGACTTCAGGCGAGACTCGAACTCGCGACCTACTGGGAATCTAGTCCAGCCGCTCTTCCAATTGAGCTACTGAAGCCCTGCCCGATTTGTCAAATCTTTCCTTCACATCTATTGCATTGCTTTATGGTAGCAGCAGCGCCATCTATTACCAACTATGCTAGTTAGGCAACCGATATAATAGACTTTTCAGTTTATCGAATATCGTAAAAAAGTCGCTTTTACCCTTAATAATTGTTTTTATATTATTTCGCATTAACACATGCTTGTGAAATATATTTTATTTTTAAAGAAAAATGGAAAGAAGAATTTGACTTCAGGCGAGGCTCGAACTCGCGACCTACTGGGAATCTAGTCCAGCCGCTCTTCCAATTGAGCTACTGAAGCCCTGCCCGATTTGTCAAATCTTTCCTTCACATCTATTGCATTGCTTTATGGTAGCAGTAGCGCCATCTATTACCAACTATGCAAGTTAGGCAACCGATATAACAGACTTTTCAGTTTATTGAATATCGTAAAGATTTTTTTTTAATTGTCCTAAAGGGGCGCCCCTGTTTAGGAGAGATACTCTCACAGGGTGCAAGCTATAGAAATAGAAAATAGAAAATGTTTTTATTTCGAATAGTTCTTTACAGATACTTTCAAAACGTCAAGAAATCATAAAATACCTAGAGTGAATAACCATTACATTTTTTTTTATGTAATGGTAGTGGCAAACAAGCATACAGTTCACATTGATGTAAAGTGATGAGTGCAGCCTTTAGACACCCACACAAAGTCCAAGGTCAAAATACAGATGCGTTACCACTACTGAGGCCTAAGATGTTATGTCTCTGTGCCGGAAATAACAGGGCCGTACATTACCACCTGACCGGAACACGATAGTGCTGAACACTACCATTTAGCGGCAAGTATATTAGGTATCGCGGTGGTGCCTAGGCCTGGAGTTGACGTTCACATTATTTGATTTTTCACGATAATCTGTACTAGATTTAAGCTCTCATTTAAAAGAGCTCTTACTGAGTTTGTTGGGTAGCGGAGTTCTTCTCACTAGTGACTGCACTTGGAACTCTGCTAAGTGAATAACTTTGAACTTGACGAATAAGTTTTTCTTTTTCTTCATTTAACATCATTGAAGGAATTGAAAAATTTTGTGATTATTATGTTTTAACCAAGTAGTTTTAATTCTAATTTTTAATTTACTATTAATATATGATTTTGCTTTTACTATATGTAATGGTTATTCACTCTAGGTGTTTTATGATTTATTGACGTTTTGAAAGTTTCTGTAAAGATCTATTCGAAATAAAAATATTTTCTATTTCTAATGTTTCTCTTGGATGCTTAAACTGTATCTATATGAATACTTAAAGAGTATAGTTCACGAAATGATAACTTACCCCAGATACTTTTCCGTGCGGTAATAAAACACGTCTTTTCCATCCCGTAACACGGGACTCGTAAAAAAAATTCCTCGAAAGAAAACCTTAGAATGATCATTTGTTATTTTCTTTGTGGTAACGCCCCGAAAATCTTCTAATCGCGTGCAGTCGCTTTTTTATTGTGTTCATAATTTAGAAACTATATTGAAGGTTGCAGACGGAATATTTTTTTAGTAAGTTTTTTAACACCAAACATATTTAGGCTTTCGTACCTCAAAAGGAAAAACCGGTCAAGTGCGTGTCGGGCCACGCGCAGTTTAGGGTTCCGTAGTTTTTAGATGTGATTAATGTAATGGAATAAATAAATAAATATTTTCTACGGAGTTGATTAAAAAGAATTAGATACTCTAATAGTTTTGAGTATTACATTAGGTCGACTATTACTCGCAAACTTGTAAAGCTAACTTAGGTGTGATAGTTTTCCTTTTAATTTCGTTATTAATAGCTACTATTGCCGTAACGCTTGAATTCAACAACCGTTTAGTCTCTAAAGGACACTTGTGTCTAACGAAAATTGGCACTTTAAAGCTTAATAAGTCACGGACAGTTAACTAAATCCATAAATAATCTAAGTACACCCCTAACATTTTTGAAAGACCCTTCCAACGATACCCCACACTATATAGAAAACGAAAAATAAAACAATTATCCGTGCGTTACAAGTAGGGGAGGTAGCCTAAAAAAAAATTAGCGCTAAACCGCGGACGGACAGACATGGCGAAACTGTAAGGGTTCCTTGTTTACTACGGAACCCTAAAAATTAAACACTTACAAGAACCACTCGTAGGTTCAGAGAGGCTCAGCAGATTTTCAAAGAAATCACTAAACTGATTGAGTCGTAATTTGGAATACTCAATAATTTTAATATAATTAGACTGACTTAGCATGATCAAATAGGTCGAGTACTGTCTGTGGGTGGGGTGAAAAGTCTAAGGTATCGGCACAGTACATATATGAACAGTATGGAAACTACGTATATTTACACTTCAATAACACAAACAGGTTTCTGTCTCTGATTTACATGTATCTTTGGAGCAACCCAGTTCTACAATCGGGTTCAAAATGTATCTACTTAAAAAAACGGAACTATATTGTGCCAGCCCCGACTTGCACTTGGTCTATTTTGAAGTCTAACCCTATTCATAAACGTACATTAGATACGTTTTAGCTATAGAATGCTTTGTCTTTGTCAGTTGCATTGTCAAATGTGCAAGATAGAAAAAGACAAAAGAGAGATAAGATTAAGGTTAAAAAACTGAAATACAAAAGTAATACTTAATTTTCAAACAATACAGCTATTTTGCACATTGCTTAACTTTAAAACTCTCTCAAAATATAGTTTCTCCGATTTTAATTATAGTTTAGGACTGAAGGAGGCTTTGAATCCTTCTAACTATTGAACGAAGCAATCCAAAACCGCATCCAATTTACTGTTAACAAATTGAACAAAGCTACAAGGAGTTATGAAACGTGGTTAATTTTGTTTATTTAATTAATTGATATATATCTCTCTCTCTCTTCACGCCAAGTCCCTTTTGGGGTAGGCAGAGAGTGAAGAGTGCCCGATATTCCGATCCTGACACACCTCTCGTGCTTCTTCTACATTAATCATTCTCTTCATACGAGTACATGCACGCCGACCTCTAAGACATTTACCTCTCTCCCCATTTTATTGGAATGAAGGTTTATTTATATAAGTCTACAGTTCCCAGGGATGGTAAGTAGTAACCATTTTTTTTTGTGGTGGTAACAAAGTGGCAAACAAGCATGTAGCTCACATGGATGTTAAGTGATGACTGCAGTCTATAGACATCTACCAGAAAACGAGAGGTCCAAATAGAAGTTGCCATTCCTGTACCTAAGTTGGTATGTCTCTGTGATAGTAAATCCGGGGTCATACACTATCATCTAACCGGAATACACCAAGGTTCATCCTTGGATGAACTCAACTTTTTTTGGAAAATAAGAATTGTTGCGCCAATTTTTTTGGGCCGTCAGTTGTTTGTGATGAGTCTGTATTGACACAAAGGAATTCGATACAATTTGATTACCCGATAACTCAAGCGGTGTGTGACGACTGCTTGATTCGAATGTGGAGTGTGACGACTGCTCGATTCGAACATGGTGTGTGACGACTGCTCGATTCGAATGTGGTGTGTGACGACTGCTCTATTCGAATGTCGAGGGTCGCACGGGGACAAATATTTGTATGGCCTTCAGATGTTTGTTTGTATATGTGAAGACAGTTGTTGTGAAGCGTCGGAACACGACACCTTAAAAAAATAACGTTCCTAAAAAAACGTAAGGTAACAGGCGTGAGCCTGTAATCCCCGAAGGGGTAGGCAGAGATAAATGGTTCCATTCAAGCGTACATGCAAACACCCACGATTCTCCGTTTACGTTTTTGGCCCATGTAACAGGTGGCGAGATTGTTGACATCTCCGGGCTCATTACCAAACATCGAGCTACTGGGAAATTTCCAGATGGAAAAATCCCAATAGAACCAGAGATAATGACTTTGCACCATTATCTGTGATAACCCTCTACCCGGGAATCGAACCCAGGACTTCAGCGTAGTAGTAGTGGCCTGCTACCACTCCTACTACGCTGAAGTACTACTAACGTATTACGTTTCTATTAACGTTCCTAAACATGACAGAAACAATTCTGTGAGGCATTTGTTGAAAAAGAATGTCATAATCACTGAGCTTGGCTTGCGCATAGTCGATCGCAGTGGGGGGGAGGGCAGCTTAATCGCGTTATGCTACTGCCTATCACACGTAATTGTACACCTATTTAAATGGTTTGACCAGCTTTGTTCGAGTGCAGTCAGCACTAATGGAAGAATTAGGGTCATAGCTCACTACAGCCATCCGGCAACCGACCAGTACCCGACCACCTCGAGCGATCTGCGCTCATTACATCAACTCCGCTCCGTATTGACACTGGATCGTCTCGACGGTCGGCGCGCAGTCCACTCGCGGACGGCGAGTAGACAGATCACTCGGTGAACAATAGCTTGCGTTGCGTTGATTACCGTCCGCGAGTGATTCACTGTCGCTAAAATGATAGTGTTCAGCACTATCGTGTTCTTTTCAGTAGGTAATGTACGGCCCTGTAATTTCCGGCACAGAGGCATAACACTTAAGACCTCAGGAGTGTTTACGCATCTGCATTTTGACCTTGGTCTTTGTGTGGATGTCTATAGGCTGCAGTCATCACTTAACATCAATGTGAGCTGCATGCTTGTTAGCCACTTCCATTACATAAAAAAGTAACATCGCGTCGTTAACCCGTGGACCATCCGTCGACAACAAGTGGACGCCGTAAAATGTGGCGGTGCTGGTCGGGTGCCGGGTGGTTGCAGTGAGCTGTGACCCTTATCCTATACAAGTGGGCGATGTAGTCGTCATTCTGGACGCCATTGTATATTTATTTAATCGTATGGCAGTCTGTAGAGGGTGAATATATAAAAATTATAATTATAAGTATACATTCAGATTTCTTAGCCAATTGGCTGCGTATTCAGTTAAATTGTAGATTTCTTCTTTTGGGTCCCAGGTAAGAATGTATTGGGCATCGCTCCATTATATGATTCATGGTTTGGGCCACTTCGCCACATTCACACATGTCCGAGTCATGCCTACCCCATTTGTGCATAAGGAAATTGCAGGGGCCATGTCCTGATCTAAGCCTGTTTAATTTGCACCAAAGCTTTCGGGGTAAATCGAAACCTTTAGGTTTGGCTGTTGGGTCAGCAATTTGAGCAAAGACTCCATCTGCTTCCACGTTCCATTCTTCCTTCCTGTAGGTTGTCAAAGTCGAAATTGGAGAGACTCTGGAATTGCACGAGTATGAAAATAACGGGCCATTGCGTAAAAAATTACGCATCCATAATTTCCAACATCGTTGTAAACGTCAAGGTTCCAGGTTAATTGGGATGTGGCTTCTATTGATATCGGCTTTAAAGTAATAATGACCAGAATTTTCGTTGAAAAGCATTTTTTAATTGAGCACTCGTAAAGGCTTCGTGGGCTTAAATGAGAAGGATCTTTCTCGGAATTGTGGAAAAGTACTTTTATATTTGAGCTTTATTATTAATGCTTTTTAAAATCGCAGATGAACGGGTTCTATTTTATAAAAAGCCGCCAAGTACAAGTTAGACAGGTGTTCATAGGGTTGAATGAAATGGTAGTGTTCAGCACTATCGTGTTCCAGTTAGATGGTTATTTAAGGCCCTGTAATAACTATCACAGAGATATAATAAAAAAAGGTCTCAGGAGTGGCAACGCATCTGTAATTTGATCTCTGGTTTTAGTGTATGTATTGTACCTATGTATGTATAATGTATGTATGTATCTATCTACACGCCAGATTCCTAACGGGGTAGGCAGATAGTTTGGAACGCCAGATATCCCGGTCCTGACACATCTCCGTGCCTCAGCTACATTCAAAATTATCTTCATACATGCACATCGATTCCTAAGTCTTTTGACCCCACCATCAGACAGTACTCGACCAATTTTGGTCATGGTCAGTCTTGGTCTTCCTCTGCGTTCTCCACTTAACATCCCTGTGAACTACATGATTGTTTGCCACCTTCGTAACATAAAAAAATGTTTCTCAGAGTCATCCTCGAACTATAACAATATACCTGGTGGTCCGTTTCAGTCCAAAATGTCACATTCCCAAAACGCCAAGCGGTTTCATAATGTCGAATTCCCGAAATGCCAAATTCCCAAAATTTCAAGTTCCCGAAATGTCAAATTACTATATTGACATTGTAGTTCTTGAAATGGCAAGTTTTTTATGTTATGAAGGTGGCAAAAATGCAGTTCACATTCATGTTTTCTAAACTCACTAAACTCACTACACACATTACTTTCTTGTCTAAAATCTTACAAAAATATTGTTTTTATTGGTGACATAAATGTAAAAATCAATGATAGATCGAATGATGCCATAAAATATTTAAACATGTTGGGTCTCCACAGTCTTATACCAGCATACTATGAAGGGACTAGGGAAAATAATTGCCTTGATCACACAATAGTCAAAACTAAATTAAACTCTATTACTTTTGTATTGCAAAACTATACCACTGATCATTATCCTGTTCTATTTTGTATTAACACAAAATTGAGAAAGCATCATCATGTCTCGAAGTCGCTTATTAAATTGAATTATACTAAAATATATGAAGATAGTAAAAATATTAATTTCCAAGACATTTTGAGCAGCAATGACGTAAATGATTTGTGCTAATTATGCATATAATTAGCATGCATTAGCATTTAATTAACACATAAATAACTTATCCAAAAGAATAAGGAAACTGACGTATATATTTAAGCAATTAAGACCTGTAATTGAAGTGGTAAACAAGCATGTAGTTCACATTGATGTTAAATGATAAATACTGTAGCCTATAGACACCGACACAAAGACCAAGGTCAAAATGCAGATGCATAACCAGGCCTGAGGGCAAAGGTGTTATGCCTCTGTGCCGAAAATTACAGGGCCGTACTTTACCACCTGACCGGAACACGATAGTGCTGAACACTACCATTTAGCGGCAAGTATATTAGGTAACGTGGTGGTGCCTACGCCCGCGAGCTCCGTCACTGGAGCTCCACCAACAGTACATACATGCATTGCTCTTTGCTTAGTCATTCAGGTAACACCGGCATAAAGTTACATTTAATTTGTGAAATCGATCGCAAACATATGCGATCTTTGGAAAGTAACGTAAATTTAAAACACGTACGCCTTCGATCGAGAACTTTATTGTTCGCTTGGAACCCATTACAAGAGTTTCAGGCAGTATCCCGATGCTTTTGATACATAACTTGGCTAATGACATTTTTACATAAACAAAAAGCCTACAAATCGTATGGTATTTCCTAAAATACATTTATTATTATGAATGATTAAACGAAACGCTTAAATTATGAAAGGAGCAGTAGTTTATTTTTTTGTATCCTTCGAGGGAGGCTTGAAAAAAAGTATGTTCCAATTGAGCTACTGAAGCCCTGCCCGATTTGTCAAATCTTCGGGCAGGGCTTCAGTAGCTCAATTGGAAGAGCGGCTGGACTAGATTCCCAGTAGGTCGCGAGTTCGAGTCTCGCCTGAAGTCAAATTTTCTTTCCATTTTTCTTTAAAAATAAATATATTTCACAAGCATGTGTTAATGCGAAATATTATAAAAACAATTATTAAGGGTAAAAGCGACTTCTTTACGATATTCAATAAAGTGAAAAGTCTATTATATCGGTTGCCTAACTAGCATAGTTGGTAATAGATGGCGCTACTGCTACCATAAAGCAATGCAATAGATGTGAAGGAAAGATTTGACAAATCGGGCAGGGCTTCAGTAGCTCAATTGGAAGAGCGGCTGGACTAGATTCCCAGTAGGTCGCGAGTTCGAGTCTCGCCTGAAGTCAACTTTTTCTTTCCATTTTTCTTTAAAAATAAAATATATTTCACAAGCATGTGTTAATGCGAAATAATATAAAAACAATTATTAAGGGTAAAAGCGACTTCTTTACGATATTCAATAAACTGAAAAGTCTATTATATCGGTTGCCTAACTAGCATAGTTGGTAATAGATGGCGCTACTGCTACCATAAAGCAATGCTATAGATGTGAAGGAAAGATTTGACAAATCGGGCAGGACTTCAGTAGCTCAATTGGAAGAGCGGCTGGACTAGATTCCCAGTAGGTCGCGAGTTCGAGTCTCGCCTGAAGTCAAATTTTTCTTTCCATTTTTCTTTAAAAATAAAATATATTTCACAAGCATGTGTTAATGCGAAATAATATAAAAACAATTATCTACGATTCATCAGGCATTTATCCCATATAAATAGGTAGTAATGAGGCGGTTAAATAAGTCACCGGCTATATTTACCAATTTTCGGACCTGGTCTAGATAAAGTTCGGCAACATGGAAAAAACCCATTAGCCCTTGCTCTAGAGATCGAACTCGGAACCTCAGCTTGGTAATGGCCTGCTTTATGTACCATGGACTCAGTAAAAAATACTTTTTACTTTTGGTAGAGATCCAAACACCGCATTACCTAACTTATCTACCGCTAAATGGTAGTGCTCGGCACTATCGTGTTCCGGTTAGATGGTAATGTATGGTACCCTAATAATTATCACAGGGACATGACACCTTAGCTCTGAGGGGTGGCAATACGTCTGCATCTTGACCTCTGGTTTTTATGTAGGTGTCTATAGGCTGTCTCTATACTTAACATCAATTTGAGCTACACGCTTGTTCGCCACCTAGCTGATATAAAAAAATATATTTAGAAAATGCTACTTACCGGGTTTTAAAGTAAGGAGTAAGTAATTAACTGCTGCTCTCGATCGTTCAGATAAATGCCGGTATAAATCAGCCTAAAGATAGTTACGAATTTCCGAAGTGCGTTTTCAGGTAGCCATAACTTACAAGGCGATCGTAAATTATTATAATTATAAGTTATGATGAAAACAAAATGAAAATACAAATTAAGTAGTTATTTCTAACTTGATCTTAGGTTACGTACCCAAAGAGTAAGAGCCCTAACTCACTAGGGCGCCATGGCGACGTCGCCGGCTACGCATCCAAGCAGTTAGTTTTTTTTTTTCCAATAAAAGTGGCCAACAAGCGTGCAGTTCACATTGATGTTAAGATGATTGACTGCTTGGATACGTAGCTGGCGACGTCGCTATGACGTCCTAGTGAGTTACGGCCCTCAGGGATCCAACTGCATAGACTCCGCTATCCGTATCAAACTATAGGCATGTGTGTCCTTTTATCGCATCCTATCTATAGCTAATTAACAAAAGTACTGAACCGATTAAGTTGAAGTAAGAAAATATAAAAGTGGCTTTCAATTTGATGGTCAACGTATGTCTATGAGAATGATGTTAACTGAAATACAAAATAAACCCTCTGGGTCATCATCACTCCAGCTAAAAGACGTGCACTACTGGAAATAGCCTTCCCCTAAGACGCCCACAGGAGTGTTGTGCATAATCATCATCTCTAATGAGAGAAGACCATACCATGTTTGGCAGATGGATTGGTGATCACAGTTTCCGTAGTTTATCACGGGACGCTGCTGTTCACGTTATTATATTTACTACCGCCCCATTGTTCATTTGACACACCCTCTCATCTCACCATTTAGCTCGTAATTGGTGAGATACACGACTTAAACAAAAATTGGCATTTCAAACTTAAAATTGCACGAACGGTTCTCTTTATCAAAAACAATATTTAATTTTCACAAACTCATCATATATATTTTTTTAATTTATCCTATATTATTATGCCGATTACGTGTAAAAGACGAATCTTAATATTTCTTAATTATTTTATTACCTCTTTATCAGCATATATGATAATGTATATCCATGCCAAATAACAGATTTCTAGTACCAAAAGTCTATTACACAAATCGCGGACAGACGGACATGGCGAAACTATAAAAAGTTATAGTCAACAAAAGCCTAACATGACAATCTTAAAAACCACCGTCTTTGTCGCAAATTTATTCTACAGCGTACTTAATTCATATTTAATCAAAGCCTTGTCCAATTAAAACGAACGATTTAAGCTTGGTAATCAGGCGATCAACTATCAAGCTGATTTAATTAAAACAATAACCTTCACAGCGATAGCTTAAGGCTTTAAACTGCTTTTATTAATCAGTTATAAGATTTGATTGCTGAATAATCGTTTCAGGAAAACTTTAACAATGTTACTAGCTTTCTGCATGAGAACCAAATTGCGGTCATAGTTCACCGAATGGCGAAACTCAAATGGAAGTGGGCAGGGCACATAGCTCAAAGAACTGACTTCTTGGTTGGCCCAACTAAGAGAAGAACCGACCACTTGGTGAAGGTCAGTGGCAATCGTTGGATGAGGGCAGTCCAGCACCATTCATTGTGTTAATGGGGGAGACTTTTAGCCAACAGTGGACGTCTTCCACTGAATATGATGATCAGCTATTCGCTTTTCAGTCTAGTACTCTTCTGTTAGTAGAGCTCCAGTGAAGGAGCTCGCGGGCGTAGGCACGACCGCATTACCTAATATACTTGCCGCTAAATGGTAGTGTTCAGCACTATCGTGTTCCGGTCAGGTGGTAATGTATGGCTCAGTAATTTGCGGCACAGACGCATAACACCTTAGGCCTCAGGACCACTACTGAGCAACCGCATCTGCATTTTGACCTTGGTCTTTGTGTAAGTGTCTATAGGCTGCAGTCATCACTTAACATCAATGTGAATTGCATGCTTGTTTGCCATTTCCATTACATAAAAAAAAGCTATTTTTAATGGTTAAACAACACAGAATTAGAGCTTTAGGGCGATGGTATCTGCATTACTTAATCTATCTGCCACCAAGTAGTATTGTTTAGCTCTATTCCTATAAGATGGATACTTGGGCTCGTTATTACTATTATAGTGGCAAAATAACTCACACCTCAGGAGCAGCGACTCATCTTCATTTTCAAACGTCAAACACATCCAATTTCTACAAATTGTGAAAGTTTTCTGTTCAGCTCAATCATCCTAACTCCCAAATGCATTACTTCACTGGCAATAAACTAAAACTCATTTAAAAGCGTAAAACAAAACATTCCGTTCGGAATTTGAAAAAAGGCGCAGGCTGTTAAATTGTGAAACAAATCGTGGAGTTAGTTTTAAAAGTTAAGTACTAACTCCACCGAAATTGCTTCGCTGGTCAGAATTCTGATGTGGTTAACGTGTATGGTCCAAATTATGAGTTAAAGCGTTTTCTGTTAACGACCAATATGCTCGTTTTGCTGATAGTTTTTAACGAAACAACAACCAAATTATTCGGTTTGGTTTGTTATAACCGTTAAAAAAAACAAAAGTTACCAAGGGAAGTCGTGCTTCATTTTTTAAACTCACACGAGAAAGTTGAATTTTAATTGTAAATACTACCGATTTCCTTATTATGGATTGCATCAACAGTAAAATATTGTTTTATATTATTTCGCATTAACACATGCTTGTGAAATATATTTTATTTTAAAGAAAAATGGAAAGAAAAATTTGACTTCAGGCGAGACTCGAACTCGCGGCCTACTAGCCTGGACTAGATTCCCAGTAGGCCGGGAGTTCGAGTTTCGCCTGAAGTCAAATTTTTCTTTCCATTTTTCTTTAAAGTAAAATATTGGTAGTGTTACAAAAAAAAAATCATTGACGGTCAGTCCACTACACAAACAAAAGAGAGAGATAAAGCGAGAAAAATAATTTAATGATATGAGTAAGTAGGTTCATTCATGATCTCATACGTTAGTTGGATGAACGAAGTTTTAAATCTACGTCGCGAGAAAAATATGACAGTTGATTTCTAATTGTTCGTGGACCCTATATCGCTCATTGCCGCTTAACAGATTGCCTCGTTGGCTCAGTGGTCGCAATCGCGATGGTGAAGCCTGAGGTCCCGGGTTCGATCCCCAGGTCGGGAACATTTGTTATTAGGTTTTATTTATTAGGAAATTCCTAATAATAGCCCGGAGTCTGGTACCGGTGCCTCGGAGAGCACGTAAGGCCGTCGGTCCTGCGCCCGATCTCTCTCCAGTCGTGTCGAGAGTGAAGGAATAGAGAGTGCACCTGTGTCTGCGCATACACTTGTGCACTATAATATCTCCCGCGCAGCTAGTCTCTGTTGAGATTGGCCGCCGTGACCGAAATTCGGTCTGGAGGATATTATTATTATTAACAGATTTAATAGGAACTCCCGACCCTTTATTTCAAACACGCTAGCTGTTTGTAGAATCTTCGCTTATAAAATACACCAGCACGACAGCACGACTCTACTTAGCTTTAGATATTGAATTTAAACAACAATTAATATTCACAAGCAGCTAGTGCCTACATAAATTTGGAGACTTACTAACAATTTCAATATTGTTCCCGCAATAAGCTGATATTTTGTGATCACAAGACAATTTTATTATTTACAGGTCGTTAAATGAATGTTGAATCTTGACTACTGCACGGATTCTCATGCGGTTTTCAGCGATGTAAATCCCGAGTAAATATTGCGCATGTTAAACTACATACATTTTTAAATTTCGGTTGATTTTAAACATAGAGCAACAGCGGAGGGGAGTAACCGTATGCAGGCTTTCCCCTCTGTCAAATTACAAACTCAAATGGGCCTATACCTTTCGCCTACATGTTTAAATGTGTGCGTGAAATTGTTTCTGTATTTTGTTAAAGTCAAGGTGTGAGTTTCGTAGTAATAGATGATTTTTGTGGTATGCGTGTGTGTCGCACGCATTTCCCCCCGCAAAAAATGACAGATTGTTTTGCATCGGTAATAAACGCTATGGCTACTCCCCTCCAGTCCGCCGCGGCCGGTGGCCCGTGTTGCTCTATGATTTTAATTTTATAGTATATTAAACAAAAAAATCTTTTTTGTTTAATATAACGTAACTTCACGCCTGTAATCCCCGAAGGGGTAGGCAGAGGTAAATGCATGCATTCAAGCATACATGCAAACACCCACGATTCGCCGGTTACGTTTTGGCCCATGTAACAAGTGGCGAGCCTGTTGACATCTCCGGGCACATTACCAAACTTTGAGGTACTGGGAAATTTCCAGAAAATGGAAAAATCCCGATAGAACCAGAGATAAAGGCTTTTTCACCATTATCTCTGATAACCCCCTACCCGGGAATCGAACCCAGGACCTCAGCGTAGTAGTAGTGGCCTGGGTTCGATAATATACTCTAGATAAATCCCTTAAAATATTTTTATTTATCGCCGCGTAACAACTTTCAAAGAGATAAACTTACGTCTTATTAGTGGCAACGCATCTGCATTACAAACTTTGTTTTTTATGCGGATGTCTGCAGACTGCTGTATTCATTTACCATCCAAATAACCTGCAAGCTTATTAGCCACCATAATAACATCTCATTAAAAAAAAAAGTATATAGGGGAGAGTCTGGTATATTGTACTGCCTGATAAATTGTACCACCTCAAAATTTTACACTTACTGAATCTTATTTTCTTTTCTGGAAACACAAAACTGAGCGCTTACAGCGCCCTCAACTACTTGTCTTTTTGTGAGGGCCTCAGGCAAGTACATTCGTTGCTAGAGAAAAAAATGTGTTTTGTAAGTCTTTCATACAAATTTTGACGTGTGTAGCTAAGGAGATTACACAGTGAAAATGTAAGTTACAATTTTGTTACATTTTTTATTGATATATCCAAAAGGCCAAAATATACCAATTTATTTCTCTATCCTTATTAAACTTGTTTTTATTAAGCACAATTCACTTTAAGATAACCTTAAACTTCTATAATCCGAAAAGAATCCTAAAATCTGCGATCAAAGTATAAAGTTCTAAAGATGGGACTTTGATCAAATCTTCATAATTGACTTTAAGTTTGCTAATTACGTCTCCACTGATCTTATAAACCGAGATACGGTATTATAAATAGCTGTTAAACTGCCTCGGTAGCCTAGTGGTAGCAGGCCACTACTACTACGCTGAAGTCCTGGGTTCGATTCCCGGAGTTATTAGAGATAATGGTGTCAAGTCCTTTATCTCTGGTTCTATTGGCATTATTCCATTTTCTGGCAATTTTCCAGTACCTCGAAGTTTGATGATGTGCTCGGAGATGTCAACTGGCTCGCCACCTGTTGACATGACATGGGCCAAAACGTAACTGCCGAATCGTGGATGTTTGCATGTATACTTTTGTAATAAAACAGACACTCCATTTTTATTTATTTGTGCAGATGTATAGATTAAATTTTCACCAACTGCCATATTGAAAGCACACTTCGTATACCTTACTATGAAATAAACCCAATACAAAATTAGCTGTCTGCCCCAAATTGCAATACAGTATATCAATCTCTCCAACAACATGAATCGGGAGTCCATCTTGTACCGCGTGACACATTTATAGTTCAAGATACAGCATCAGGAATATTCATTTATTTATTTATGGAAACTTACAGCTTTTGTAATATAATTATAGTAAGAAATGAATAGTTCATTAGCCAAAACAGTTCCAATGCTGCTGTTATCATATAATTATTATTATTATCCAACACCCCAATTAGAGAATCGAGTTATAAACATAATACGTGAACTGAAATGAAATGTTTTTGTATTAAAGTGTTTATATAATAAGAAATAAGTTGTACGTAATTTGTGCGAACGTAATGTACACCCTACGCACGCATACACCGACCCTTCGGACGCTACTATTCACACGCACACTTATGCAAATGCTTAATGCGATGGTTATCGATTCTGAACAAACTAGTTTCGGCTTGTACATTCAATACTGTGACATGTTGTATAATGTCATCATCATTATCATTTCATCCAAAAGACGTTTACAGCTGGATAAAGGTCGCCCCCAAAGATTGCCACAACGCACGGTCCCGAGCCGCCTTCATCCAACGATTGCCCGCGACCTTCATTAGGTTGTCAGTCCACCTCGTGGAGGACCTGCCTACGATTCGTCTTCCGGTACACAGTTACCACTCCAGAACTCTTCTGCCCCAACGGCCGTCAGTTCTGCGACCTATGTGCCCTGCCCACTGCCACTTGAGTTTCGCTATTCGGTGGGCTATGTCGGTTACTTTGGTTCTCATGCGGATCTCCTCATTTCTCCTCATTCATCTCCTCATTCACGCCGAGCATAGCCCTCTCCATTGCTCTCTGAGTGACCTTGAGCCTTCTTATGAGGCCTATAGTGAGCGACCACGTTTTGGTTCTGTATGTCATCACTGGCAACACACACTGGTCAAAGACCTTCTTCTTCAGACACTGCGGTAAATTAGACGAGAAGATATATCGTAGCTTCCCGAATGCTATATGCATATATGATAATAATATGTATATCCTCTGCTATTATTTGGTGATAACTGCTGGTAGCGACCACTGCATTTTTTTTTCTTTTTTTATGTAATGAAAGTGATAAATAAGCATGCAGTTCACATTGATGTTAAGTGATGACTGCAGCCTATAGACACCCACATAATGACCAAAGGTCAAAATGCAGATGCGCTGCCACTCCTGAGGCATTAGGTGTTATGCCTCTGTGTCGGAAATTACAGGGCCGTACATTGCCACCTGACCGGAACACGATAGTGCTGAACACTGCCATTTCGCGGCAAGTATATTAGGTAATGCGGTGGTGCCTACGCCTACGAGCTCTTTAATCGGAGCGGCGGAGTTCTTCTCAGTATTGACTGCCCTTGGAATTCTGCCAAGTGAATAACCTTTATTATGACGACCAAATTCATTCTTTCTCAGTTTCTTTTGAAATGGGGAAATGGAGGAATTTCTAAATAATTGATACTTTCCATATTATACAAAATTGTTCAGTGTCTATTTAATTTATTATGTGTTATTGATTATTATTAGTGGTTATTCACTCAAGGTTAGTTTAAAAAAAAAGACGATGTGAAAGTGCTCTCTAGGAGCCTAATTATATACATTAAAAAAAAAAAGAAATCTATCCATCTGCCCCTATTGTATTGTTTAGCACTATCGTGTTCCGGTTATATGGTAATGTATGGCAATAACAATGACAGACATAACACCTTAGGGCCTCAGGAGTGGCAACGCATCTGCATTTTGACCTAAGTCTTTGTGTACCTAGGTGTCTATAGGCAGCAGTTATCACTTAACATCAATGTGAACTGCATGCTTGTTTGCCACTTCCATTACTATTAAAAAAACATATAGAAAAGTTAGGGACACCGCTTAAAATACATGACGGTAACGTTAACAAAGCTGACGTAAGGGACAAAAGCTGACGTATTGGACAAGAGCAAACTTCGACACAGTTTCACGTTTGAAATAGTTTGTTTGGAATGCATTTGTAAAACAAGAAAGTAAGAACTTCAGTTGTAAAGCTTTGAGTTATTTAGCTACTGCTGGTACGGTTCCAGTGTAGGAGCTCGAAGGTGTAGGCACCACCACATCACCTAATCTATCTGCCGCCAAACCAAATTGTAGTATCCAGCACTATCGTATCCTGATTAAATGGTAATGTATCAGGTCTCAGGGTTGGCAACGCATCTGCATTATGCCCATGTTTATGTTGGTTCGTGTGTAGATGTCTATAGGCTGCAGTGGTCACTTAACATCAATGTGAGTTGCATGCTTTCTTGCCACCTTCCTTACATAAAAAAGTTATTCTTTTATTGGATAGGAAATTAATTAAAATTTTATTAGGAAATAAATAAGTTGAATAACTGACGAGAGCAGATATAGATTTATGGTACCATATCTTACACTAATAAGAACAAGAATCGCGAATCCATCGTGTCACACATGACTGCATGACCCACTTACAAAGTACAAACTTATTCTCACTTTTCAGAGAGTTACTGATTTATTTCTTCCGAAAAGTATTCCCTTTTGGATTTTATTATGATATACATATGTAATGTCTGAGTGGCTCAATCGTGGCGTTTACGTAAGGTATGTGAGGTATATTTATTTTTTAACGACCAACCCAAGAAAAGGTAGCAAAAATATGTATGAGATTAGTAGGAATTGCGTACAAGATTATTTGACAGCATATACTGGTCATACTAGTAAGCAGTTATACCATAGACTCGTAAAAATAATTCATAAAAAATATGTATTTCTTTTGATAGCCTATCTATTAGTTAACTCACAACATATTGCTTATAAGCTTTTAATTCCTTTATTTTAATCCTCTTGGGGTAGATTTTGAAACAAAAAATAGCTAATGTCGTTTTCTAGCTCTTGAACTATCTTAATTGCAAATTAAATTAAATTTCATTTAAATCGGTTTTTATGTATATATTTTTATTTTGGTTTCATGAAAACCAACCATACAAACAAAGAGAAAAACACAAACATTTGCATTAATAGCATTATTAGAATTAAAACCACCGTAAAATTTAAGCTTTCAGAAACTATACTTTTATATTTCACTATGCTTTCAACTCATTATCTGCAAAAGTTAGATCTCGATCAGAATAAATAATTGTAGCTTTATCAAAAGCTGACGTACTGGACTAGAGCTGAGATTGATTGAGATTGACCAGTACAGGACAAGAGGTGAGATTTTCCGTTAAATTTCTGATACAGTTTTACGTTTTAAAACGTTCATTGCGAATTTATGTGACAAAACAACTATTGGTTATTGAAATTTTTGTGTTCAAATATTTTTGTACTTTTATGAAGTTAGGAACACCGCTGGAAATATAAGATTGTAACTTAGACAAAAACTGACGGACGGGACAATAGTTGAGTTTGCCCGGGAAATTACTGATACCGTTTCACTTTTACAAAATTGCAATTTGGCGTAATAAATATAACTAACAACAAGTCAAAATTAATATTATTTTGTAAATTAAACCAGTTTTCCGTCGTTTTTGGTTACTCTTCAATTGATGTTATTTTGATATTGAATGACGAAATCGACTCAACTAATGCACTTGCCGCTAAATCGCAGTGATTAGTTCTACTATGTTTTGATTATACGCTAATGTACGACCCTGAAAATTCTTATATTGTAAATGTATCTAACGCCAAATATCACACTTCACCCACATACTATATCACACTTAATACTCACATTTATAATAATATAGTAAATGTGAAAATTTCTTTGTTTGAATGTTTGCATGTTTGTCCGTCAATCACGCCGAAACTACGGAACGGATTTTGATGTAATTTGTTATACAGGTAGGGTATTAGTATTAGCTGACTTAAATTATGGGATACTTTCTCCAAGAAAAAAATGTTCCAGTGGGAGTGCCATGGGATGATTAAAATTTTACGATTTTCTACAGGTTACGCGAAAAGCGACCTATACGCGGGCGGAGCCACGGGCAACAACTAGTACCTAATAAACATAACGTTGCAGTATTCACATAGATATCAACATTTAGAATCGAAAAAATATTCCTTATATAACACACAGAAAAAGTAAAAATCCTTTTGACAATTCCACGATTTTATCTCGCTTCAAATTAATTAAGCGGTTGGGAAACTGTTCTCAAATTTTGCTATTCTTTTAACCCGTTTGAAACCTAACAGGCAGTGCACAACTAAAATTCGCCGTACGTATAGCAAAGTTAGGAACACCGCTCGAAATACATGCTGGTAAGTTTAACAAAAGCTGGCGTGCTGGACTAGAGTTGAGATTGCCCGGGCAAATATCCGATATCTTAGATACGTTAGAAAATTTTAGTCGGAAATTTATTTTATAAAATAGTTACTTCTTTGGTTGTTTCGTAAATTTCTAGGTTCATAGTTGGTGTAAAAATGATTTCTTATTAAATATACTTCTATGAAAGTTTGAATGCAAAATAGTTCAATGCAAATTTTGAAATAGATTCAGAAAGATTTTATCCTGCTCTATGCTTTGCTATAAAAATGGTGGTACGTAATGATCAGAATTACCTACATTTACTTATCTAATAATATAATATAAAAATGGCAACCCATTATACGTCCCATTGCTGGGCACGAGTCTCTCCCCTTTTTGGGGGGAGGCCTGGAGCTTACTCCACCACGCTGCTCCAATGCGGATTGGTGGAGATACGGGTTAGTGGCCAACCGGCTGTTGGAGGTTTTCAAACCGCCCATAAAGCATCCTACAAGGTTTAACGACTGCTATCTATCGATAGCAACCGGGACCGACGGCTTTACGTGCCCTCCGAAGCACGGAAACGCGCATTTTTTTTAATTTGCCTCTAGCGGTCACCTATCACACTACCCGACCGCGCCCGTAGTGCTTAACCGAGTAGATCGCTGACGATCTACGCCAGCCGCTGGGCCATGCGCGCTTCATTTTACTTATCTTCCTTCGTCTAAATGGTAATGTGTGTATGTTTCATGTAAGTGGAAATAAACGACCCCTTAATTTATTGCAGAGAGCAAAAGAGCTAAAACAATAGGAGCGGCAACGGAATTACTTTATAATCTAATAGAGATTTTTTTTATGTAATGAAAGTGGCAAGCAAGCATGTAGTTCACATTGATGTTAAATAACGGCTGCAGCCTATAGACACCCCTACAAAGACCAGAGGTCAAAATGCAGATGCGTTACCACTCCTGAGGCCTTAGGTGTAATGCCTCTGTGCCGGAAATTACAGGGCCGTACATAACCACCTGACCGGAACACGATAGTGCTGAACACTACCATTTAGCGGCAAGTATATAAGGTAATGCGGCGGTGCCCACGCCCTCGATTTCCCCCCTTAATAAAATGTTGTACCTACTTGTAGTTTAGTTTTCTCTTATAGTGTCGTTATATACCTAAGCCTTATATTTTATTGTAATATAACACAGAAAACATATCATTTGTACGGAGTCATACACGCGATTCTGATTCGCATATTGATTTTTCTTTTCAAAATAATACCCAACCAACTTAATAAGATGAAAAGTTATCAAACATTTTCCGGACAATCTCGGGTCATGTCCAGTACGTCAGCTTTGGTTTAAGTTACCGTCTTGTATTTCTAGTGACTTTTGTAACTTGGCTTTACGTACAGAGAACCTGAGACGTACAATAATGGCTTATAGGAATTTAAGCAAAATGAAAATTAAATATTTCTGAGGCATTTGGCATTACGTTTTGCTTGTGACTCTACTGTAGCAGAGACATGTTATGACGTGTTGTCTACATGTTATTTGTGATTTCTAATTAAATTCATTGAATCTTAATCCCATTTTTTAAATTTATTTTTTATGTCTCTCATCTGTCGAGGCTGGGGGTGTCGAGAGGTGTGGCCCTGGTTTCACCATCACGAGCGAGTCATCTCAAGCTCGGAGCAGGCTTCCCCGCTATTATGCCTTTAGACACTTCCACCCTATTTATTATGTCTCTCGTCAGCACGGGGTCCAATTTGAACCTTTATCAGGCTTGCGCGGGGACATGGGGGGTCCAACACGTAGAGGCCCTTTCGAGAATTTAGATATAATAGGTTGGGGAAAAAGTCTTTTCGCATTATAGTATGTATGAACTTGTTATAAAATCTCTTTGGCTGTAGTATTTGTATCTGGCTGGTTTTGGTATCATTGAAAGTTAAAATTTTAAAGAACATCATTCCAAATTCAAATTAGGCAAATGTGTGATTTTCATTTGTTTCTCGTACTGTCAAGATGAGTGAATCTAATTAAGAAATTCGATACATTTTAAAATTTTACTACAAAAAATGCAACGCAAGCCGCGAAAAAAATTTGCGATGTTTATGGACCTAGTGCAGTATCTGTGAGAGTAGCACAAATTTGGTTTAAGCATTTTCAATCCGGAAATTTTGATGTCAAAGATGCACCTCGCTCTGGTCGCCCTATTACGGATAAAATGGATGCCATTTTTGAAAAAGTGGAGCAAGATAGACATATCAGTTACGACGTAGCTGAAGAACTGAGAATTGATCACAAAACAGTTTTCACACAAACAGTGAAAAGCTGGGTACAAAAAAAAGCTCGATATTTGGGTACCTCACGAGCTCACTGAAAGAAACCTAATGAACCGTGTACTCATTTGTGATTCTTTATTACGACGTAATGAAACCGAATCATTTTTGAAGAAGTTGATAACTGGTGATGAAAGGTGGATCACGTACGACAAGAACGTGCGAAAAAGGTCGTGGTCAAAGGCCGGTCAGGCTTCACAGACTGTGGCGAAACCCGGGTTAACTCGCAATAAGGTGATGTTGTGTGTGTGGTGGGATTGGAAGGGCATTATTCATTATGAGCTATTACCACCAGGCAGGACTATCGATTCTGAACTCTACTGCGAACAGCTGATGAGAATAAAGCAAGAAGTTGAGAGAAAGCGGCCGGAATTGATCAACAGAAGGGGTGTGGTGTTTCATCATGATAACGCTAGACCTCACACATCTATAGCCACTCAGCAAAAATTAAGAGAGTTTGGCTGGGAGGTGTTAATGCATCCGCCGTATAGTCCTGACCTTGCTCCTTCAGATTTCCACCTGTTTCGGTCATTTCAGAATTATTTATGCAATGTTAGGTTAACATCACGAGAGGACTGCCAAATCCACTTGTCGCGGTATTTTGATGAGAAGTCCCAAAATTTTTATAGCAATGGGATCATGTCCCTACCTACAAGATGGCAAAAGGTTATCGAACAAAATGGTACATACATACTTTAGTTAAATTTAAATAAACCATATTAAAAAATGTTTTGAATTATCTTAAAAAATGCGAAGAAACTTTTTCCCCAACCTAATACTTTGTAATGGGTTATATTTGGCGGGACCTCTCTTTGACTGCATCAATAGTCAATACAGACACAGACAGACCCCGCAGAATATAATGGGACTATTGTAATGAAAAGTGATTTGCCAAACTTTGGGCTATGTGGGTGAACTGGGGGGACTAGCTGGCTGGGCCTATGGAGTGAGATCCGGCACCTGCCTATATTCAACATCTCACATTATCGAATCCTACTTTAGGCAGATGGTGACTCGCCTCTCCTTTGTGGGCCCCCCAAACAGCCAACCCGATGGTCGACAGGGGGCAACACTGTTGAGAGAGGTTGGGGGTGTCGAGAGGTGTGGCCCCGGTTTCAACATCACGAGCGTCACCTCGAGCTCGGAGCGGTTTTCCCCGCTATTACGATAATATTACGATAGAGATAGCGCACATTTGAGGGTTGCTTAAAATTAAGTGACATTTTTTGTATTTTTTTTTATGTAATAAAAGTGGCAAACAAGCATGCAGTTCACATTGATGGTAAGTGATGACTGCAGCCTATAGACACCGACACAATGACCAAAGGTTAAAATGCAGATGCGTTGCCACTCCTGAGGCCTAAAGTGTTATGCCTCTGTGCCGGAAATTACAGTAGATACCTAGATTAGATCGATCGATAGATAAGGTTTTATCTAGATTATCTAAATAGATTAAGAATTCGGCCATATTTCTTCTATTTTTTAAATTCTGACCACACAATCGCAGGTTAATGGTAACAACAAACTAATTAATAAGAACCCTTAGGTTTAGAGTACACCACAGAGATCTGGTAGCCATACAGAGCACAACGAAGTTACGCATCAAAGCTAAATATATTCTTAGACCAACTTGATATCTATTAAATGGAGTGTAGAGCACAAACTTGAGTGCGATGTATTCAAGCGTAAACGTTTAAGTAAATATAAAGTTTGCGGACTTGTGCAAACGATGTTACTCGGCCCCGATACTGTGTACTGTCGGGCGCATAAAGGTTATATTCTTTATTATTTTTTATTGCTATCAATTTACCATCTTAAATAGACGTATACGGGACATAAATACCTTTTTTTTTTAATGTAATGGAAGTGGAAATCAAGCATGCAGTTCACATTGATGTTAAGTGATGACTGCAGCCTATAGACACCCACATGAAGACCAAGGCCAAAATGCAGATGCGTTACCACTCCTGAGGCCTAAGGTGTTATGCCTCCATGCCGGAAATTACAGGGCCGTACGTTACCACCTGACCGGAACACGATAGTGCTGAACACTACCATTTAGCGGCAAGTAAATTAGGTAATGCTGTGGTGCCTACGCCCGCGAGCTCAGTCACTGGAGCTCTACCACCAGTATCCTACAGGTAACATTGAAGATAGTGAGCTCTACCTCAGGTAACATTGAAGTTAGTGAAGCTCAGTGCGAGATTTGACGACCCGGTTAGTCCAGCGGTGTGAGATGACAGTTTGATTCGAAGTGTCACGGGTTCGATTCCCGCATCGTGACAAATATTTGTATGGTCTACAGGTATTTGTTTCGGGTCTGGGTGTTTGTGTATGTGTTGTCTGTGTACGACGGCAACCACGACACAGACACCTACTGTGGGGCTGAGAGTGTAAGCATATTTTATTATTTACAGACCGCACTACGACTTTACTTTGAACAAAGTATGCTTAGAACTGTCAGTACAGTATAGGATTTGACAGTTCTAAGCGTACTTGACAGACGGGACATTGCAGTGGAATGAAGTTTTCTCCGTGACCGACCCGTGGTACAACTGCGATGTCCAACTGGTTGTACTACGGAGAAGTAAAGTTACCCATAGTTCAACTGGTTGTTCTGTGGGGAAATATCTTTTTAACTCGAGTGAGTAGTTCTCTCGAATAGACGATTTTTTGACGTGACAACGTCTTAACTTAGGTTGCGGCTCGGAGTCACTCATGAAAAAGTGTAACGCCCGGTAACGTAACGATGAGTCACCGAACGAGAGAGAGGCCTGCCGGACCGGCGAATGGCTTACTACCGAGAAAAAGACGTTGTCACGTAAAATCTTCGACCGTAAAACCGACTTTACAGGCAACCAGTTTTTTTGTCATGGAAATTGCAAACAGGCAGGCCAACAGGCAAACAGTTTACATTCATGGTAACTGAATAGCACTAATAAATATGAACACGAGAACTAAAAATTTCGAACACGGTAGCAATAATCGCCCTCGAGCTCCGCCCCTGTAGCTCTACCACAAGTAGTGACTGTGAGAAATCTTCCTTTTTTATGTTATGAAAGTGGTAAACAAGTGTGCAGTTGACATTGATGTTAAGCGATGACTGCGGCCTATAGACACAAACACAAAGACCACAGGTCAAATGCAGATGCGTTACCACTGCTGAGGCCTTAGGTGTTATGCCTCTGTGCCGGAAATTACAGGGCCGTAGATCACCACCAGACCGAAACACGATAGTGCTAAACACTACCATTTAGCGGCAAGTATATTAGGTAATGCGGTGGTGCCTACGCCCGCGAACTCCGTCTCTGGAGTTCTACTACTAGTAGAGAGTTAATAAGGTATTAATTAAAAATAAACAAGTACTAAACTTAAATAACGTAACGCCATTACAAATTCTCTACATAAGTAAAATAACAGTTTGAAAGAAATAAAAACTTCCACAGCAAACGAGCGCCGCATTTGCGATGCGATCGAAGAAAACTTTACTTCATGCGTATCACGTTTTATGGTATCCTTCGGTTATTATGTACGTCGTGTAAGGGCGTGATAATATTTCTTTCGTATTTTATTTATTTCTAACTCAATTGATTTCTGTATTTCTTTTACTTTATGATCGTAAAACTGCGTGCGAATTTATCGTCTGCCTGAAATTGAATTTGTGAAGATGGTAATTGAATTTTTATTATGTGTATGTTTCTCGGATGATAGTCTACGCAGTAATAATGTCCGAACCTACGGTTCTATTGCTATTTTATTTTATTTTATTTGGAAGACAAACAGTGTTAACAACAAAAAAAGATAGTAAAAAAAAAACAAACTTAAAATAAGAATAAGTGCTTGTACAGTCGCATCAAAAAAAAAACGAGAAAAGAAAGAGAACCATAGCAAAAGAAAAAAATATAAGATTTTATACAAAACAAAAAAAAACAAAATATAGATATAGATCTAAATCCAAATAATTACACTATGATTCGCTACTTACTTAATGTGGTTAAGCTATAGTTACATTATCGCTTTTGTTTGCCCTTAATCGTATTGTGGTGCAATTATAATAAGTGATACCATAAATTCTACAACAGAAAAATTATTTTACCACTTTGTCCCAAGAGCAGTAATTGTGAACAAAAAAATAAATAAATGACAAAAATATCGTATCAGTTACGCGGCGGATACACCCGCGTTCAAGGTAGGAAATATAACACAAACTACCAAAAAGAAGCGGTGAAGCGCGAGTCGGACTCGCCCATGAAAGGTTTCGTAGTAGAAAGTGACATTTATAGAGAGTCTTATTTCCAGTTTTTTTTTTAAATATTTTATGATGATTAATAATAACATGTATTAAATGATATACGGCAAATAATACGAGATATTCCAAAATAGTTTTTGAGATATATGCCAGAAACGACTATTTTTTTATAGGTCCCATTAGGAACTACAGCATATATTTTTTCTGATTTTTCACTCTCTTGTTTTAAGTGTTCGGGATTCGGGACACTCATTATACCAATTCAATGCGAAAATCTTCATTCAAACAATTCGCAAAAAAACAGAAAAACAACCTAAAAATACGATGTAAATTTAAGAAAAAAAAAATAACATAAATTTGCACTTAATTTTCCATCTTTGAAATCATGATTCGACTTCAATACACAAACGAATGCAAATACAACGTCTCATAAATCAAAATAAAATCACACCCAATCACTTCTATACGCGACTGTCCAAAATTTCAAACAGTAAACAAGCTTTGACATGTCGTGCGCCCAATGTGCCTCTGATTACATAAAGAGATTGCCCCGCCTGATACGTAGTCATTGATTACACTGCCAGTGTGTGCTCTGTGGAGCGGATAAAACATGCATCCGTCGGTATTTTAGAATGCTGTAGAATAAATAATAAAATCGTAAAATTATATTTTTTACTGCTTCTCTAAGCTCCTGTCGTGCCCAGTTTACTCCTCTGGAGTAAGCCCAGCAGTGGGACGTATAATGGGTGGCAATTATTATGTCTCTCGTCAGCACGGCGTCGAATTTGAACCCCGGACCTTTGTCAGGCTTGCGCGGGGACATGGGGGGTCCAACACGTAGAGGCCCTTTCGAGAATTTTGATCTACTTTGTAATGGGTTATATTCGGCGGGACCTCTCTCTGACTGCATCAATAGTTAATACAGACACAGACAGACCCCGCAGAATATAATGGGACTATTGTAATGATAAGTGATACGCCAAACTTTGGGCTATGTGGGTGAACTGGGGGGACTAGCTGGCTGGGCCTATGGAGTGAGATCCGGCACCTGCCTATATTCAACATCTCACATTATCGAATCCTACTTTAGGCAGGTGGTGACTCGCCTCTCCTTGGTGGGCCCCCCAAACAGCCAACCCGATGGTCGACAGGGGGCAACACTGTTGAGAGAGGCTGGGGGTGTCGAGAGGTGTGGCCCCGGTTTCACCATCACGAGCGAGTAATCTCGAGCTCGGAGCGGGCTTCCCCGCTATTATGCCTTTAGACACTTCCACCCCCGAGTGTATGGCTCTTGCAGAAATTATTATTATTATTATACTGCTCCTCTGGCTGCAGAGGCCCAGATATACCAAGACTGACCTACCATGACCAAAAAGTCGAGTGTTGTCGGAGGGTGGGGTCGAAAGTAATATGATATGAAGAGCATGATGATTGTAGATGAAGCACGTATGTCAGGATCAAGATATCTGGCGCTCCACACTCTCTGCCTACTCCGTGAAGGACCTGGCGTGAAGATACATAGGTACATATTATATTTTGTTGGTCGAAACTTGTTGAAATTCAAAAGTTTTTGGATATCACTGTCGACACATGTTTTACAATCTATAGAATGCAGTGCACATTGATGTTAAGTGATAACTGCAACTTATAGACACTTACACAAAGACCAAGGTAGAAGGTAGTGCAGATACCTTACCACTCCTGAGGCCTAAGCTGTTATGCCTCTGTGCCGGAAATTACAGGGCCGTACATTACCACCTGACCGGAACGCGATAGTGCTGAACACTACCATTTAGCGGCAAGTATATAAGGTAATGCGATGGTGCCTATGCCCACGAGCTCCGCCACTGAGCTCTACCACCAGTGCTTCTTTTACTAGAGTTACAGAAAATTAATTAACAAATATTTTTATGTTACACAGGGTAGAAAACTTCGGTTGGTAATCGTTGGTTCGGCTTTCAGGTCTCAATTCTTATAATCTACAGAAAATGTCTATATATTTCGTGTTACAAATAAAAATTAAATATATATCATTGTTGAATCTGCTTTTGCACTTCCAAGATAGGGCGTCCAACAAAACTGCGATGCGATGCGAATTGCTGCGATGCGATACATTGACTATACTTTCAATTTTATTAGAAATAAACATTCCATTTCCATTTATCTACTGGTGGTAGAGCTCCAGTGACGGAGTTCGCGGGCGTAGGCACCACCGCATTACCTAATATACTTGCCGCTAAATGGTAGTGTTCAGCACTATCGTGTTCCGGTCAGGTGGTAATGTACGGCTCTATAATTTCCGGCACAGAGGCATAACACCTAATGTCTCAGGAGTGGCAGCGCATCTGCATTTTGACGTCTGGTCATTGTGTGAATGTCTATAGGCTGCAGTTATCACTTAACATCAGTGTGAACTGCACGCTTGTTGTCCAGGGGCTTGTTTTTTTTTTTTTTTTTTTATGTAATGGGCTTGGCAAACAAGCATGCAGTTCACATTGATGTTAAGTGATGACTGCAGCCTATAGACACCCACATGAAGACCAATGTCAAAATGCAGATGCGTTACCACTCCTGAGGCCTAAGGTGTTATGCTTCTGTGCCGGAAATTACAGGGCCGTACATTACCACCTGACCGGAACACGATAGTGCTGAACACTACCATTTAGCGGCAAGTATATTAGGTAATGGTAATTGTGGAAGGAAAACGATCGCGCGGTCGATCGCCAACGAGATGGATAGACTCCGTAAAAACTGCCATTCAAAAATCGGTACTTCAAAACAGAAGAGACGCTGAAAACCGCAACAAATGGAGACGCATCGTAAAAGCTGCAGCATCTGTAAAAAATGCCACGACCACTCTATCAAGAGTGAACGACTAAGGAGGAGGATACTTTCAATTCATCATCATCATTTCAGCCAAAAGTCGTCCACTGCTGAACAAAAGCCTCCCCCAAAGAATGCCACAATGAACGGTCCCGGGCCGCCCTCATCCTGCGATTGCCCGCGACCTTCACCAGGTCGTCGGTCCACCTCGTGGGGGGCCTGACTACAATTCATTTTTTTCCGGTACGTGTTCGCCACTTTAGAACTCTTCTGCCCCAACGGCCGTCAGTTCTGCGAGCTATGTGCCCTGCCCACTGCCACTTCAATTTCGCTATTCGGTGGGCTATGTCGGTTACTTTGGTTCGCATGCGGATCTTCTCATTTCTGATTAGATCTCGCAGAGAAACTCCGAGCACAGCCCTCTATACTTTCAATTAGGTCAGACGAAATCGCATCGCAGCAATTCGAATCGCATCGCAGTTTTGTGCTAAGCTCCTTTAATTTTGATTTATTTCATAAATTTTAATGTACACGATCATGAAATAAATATCACTGCCCGTAGTTCCTGTTTTTTTTACACTTCAAACTTCGAGCAAAAACAGTTAACGTTGAGCTTCAACTAAAAGAAATTTCTCACTTTAATTTTCCGTACTTTTGAAGTTACAAAGTTTATGCAAAGGCAAAAAGAAGGGTTCGAAAGTTTTAAAAATGTTACGTCACTCGCAAACGTCGTAAGGTTTGACAAATTACAAGTCATATTACACTGGTCTATTGCACTCTCTCTGTTCGGTTTTATTTTATTTTATCCATTTGTTATGTAATAAAACTATCACTGAGGCAAAAGGCATCTGCTTTGGCTTCACATGTGGTAAGGTTGGGTCTTATCTCTGGTTTTTAGGGTTCCGTAGTAAAAGAAAACATTTATTTGGACAGCACAGAGACACAAAAAAGCGAAATTTATACATTACAAACAATTAATTGGACAGGGAAAAAAAAACACAATAAAATTAACAAAATAGAGATTAAGTCTCACGGCTGGTCCCAATGGGAGCCCAGATCAGCTTCAGGTCAGGTCGATAACATCAATCGACCTGACGCTGAAAACAAGGAAACAAGGAACCCTAAAAGTTAGAGTCAAGTGTCACCCCCTCTGCCAACTAAACGGTTCAAAATAATAAAAAAATCAAAATTCACAACAAATCGCACTTGACCCGTTTTCTTAGTATAATTTTATGTTTTTAGGCTGCAGTTATCCTTTACCGTCTATGCGAACTGCATGCTATGTCACCATCTATACAAATAAATAAAATTTGACTGTCTGTTTGTAATATAAAAATAAACCGCTTTTTACTAAATACATATACGAGTATAAGTACGCGGTACATAATATTATACCAAAACAACATTTCTTACAACGTTTGTCTGTCTGTTTATCTATCTGTCTGTTTGTCCCCGCTAATATCAGGAACTGCTGGATCGATTTTGACGGGACTTTCACCGTCAGATAGCTTATGTAATAAGAAGTAATTTAGGTAACTTATATACTAGCTGTGCCCTCGACTTCGTCCGGGTAGATACTGAACAGTCATAAACTTTCACGCGGACGAAGTCTAGGCACTGCTAGTGCGTTACATAAAAGAGTGCTCAGAAGATATATTTCAGAAAAGTATTGATTTTAGACTAGATTAGTACTGTAAAAAAACAGGGTACATAATTTTTTGGGATTATAATAATTCTATCTATTTTATACACTTGAAATTGAGTAAAATACCTTCTATGTTCATTGGATGTTGTAACTGATTTTCTTAAGTTTATTTACGCCCCACCACTTTCGTGTTTATAATTTCGAACACAATAAAAAAAACGGCTGGACTAGATTCCCAGTGGCCGCGAGTTCGAGTCTCGCCTGAAGTCAAATTTTGCTTTCCATTTTTCTTTAAAATATATTTCACAAGCATATACTAATGCGAAATAATATAAAAACATTATTAAGGGTAAAAGCGACTTCTTTACGATATTAAATAAACTGCAAAGTTTATTGTATCGGTTGCCTAACTAGCATAGTGTGGCAATAGATGGCGCTACTGCCACCTTAAGGCAATGCAATAAATGTGAAGGAAAGATTTGACAAATCGGGCAGGACTTCGGTAGCTCAGTTGGAAGAGCGGCTGGACTAGATTCCCAGTGACCGCGAGTTCGAGTCTCGCCTGAAGTCAAATTTTTCTTTCCATTTTTCTTTAAAACAATAAAAAAAACTATGATTATATTTGTGATACATATCTACGGAAATAATTTCAGTTACTCTGAACTATGCATCATATTGCTTATTTCAAAACTGATGTGTCTATTCGTAGACATCACTCACACATACAACAGGTCATTTACTTTTTCAACTAGATGTAGCTGGTTCGGAGGTATTTTTATTTAAATAGGTTATGTACTTACACAATGCAGTAGTTAATTACCTAAAAGCACATACAAAGTAAATACATCTGCAGTTACAATAAGATATTTGTGACATAGAATTTTTCCATTTTCCGGAAGTTTTTCTACCTACCTTAGGTAATGTGCCCGGAGATGTCAACAGGCTCTCCTATGGCCAAAAAGTAACCGGCGAACCATTATTGAATGCATTTACCTCTGGCTGCCCCGTTTTACGTTAAATATTTGTGAAAAACAGTCTGAATACACAAAAATTATTTCATAATACAAACACGTGTATAAGTTGAATACATATTTCAACTACCCTCGAAATTGGAGGGTTTTAGGCTCCAATATGATATTAAAGATACAGAACCCAAGTCATCTCGGTATCATACAGCGAACCTCATTATTTATCAAGCTCAGACGTGACCAGAATGCGTGTGGCTTAAGCTGTGGTCTCACTAATGCGACGCTAAAATAATCTTAATTGTACCTGTACATCTAAATTTCATTGTGAGTAATTTTTTTTATGCAATGAAGGTGGCAAACTAACATTCATTTCACATTGATGTTAAGTGATGACTGCAGTCTATAGACACCCCTACAAAGACCAGAGGTACAAATGCAGATGCGTTGCCACCCCTGAAACCTAAGTTATTATGTTTTTGTGATAGTTATTACGGGGCCATGCATTACCATCTAACCAAAAAACGACAGTTCTCAACACTACCATCAAGCGACAGATAAATTAGATAATGCGGTTGTGCCTACGCCCTCGTGTATTATATATCATATAGCTCCGAAGTATTTAGTGGCAAGTCGATTAGGTTACCACTTTATATTAACGGTTCATCACTGAAGCTCTACTGCCAGTGAAAAGGCCTTAAGTTCCTTATGCCTGTTTTTCGGGTTCTAATAACAGTAATTTTTGCGTTACTGATTAATCTTATCAACATTCAAAATTCAAATCATTTATTTCAAATTGGTCGACAAGGACACTTTTGCATTGTCGGGTTATAAGCTACCTACAGAAAATGACTTATTATAATAATCCTATAGGTATAAAAAAATACCAATTTAATAATAATATTTAACCAATACGTGAATCACCAAATTTTTCAATTCCTTCATAGAAGAAAATGAAGAATCTGTTCGTCATAATCATAGTCATTCACTTTGCAGAGTTCCAAGTGCAGGCACTACTGAACTCCGAACTAGAAGAACTCCGCTACCCAACAAACTCAGCGTGTTGCTCTTTTGTCAAAACCTTAGATTAAATACAAATTTTATTTAATAAAATAAAGATAGTGTGAACGTCCATGGCATATAAATATTTGCATATAAACACATACGCAAATACCCATCAACAGCTTAATATCGTGATAGAATATAACACCCGCAAATCACAACAGACCGGTCCCCACAATCAGCACCCGTTCACGAGTATGACGCATGTGGCAGCCATTGCTCTCCTCGACCATTTTAAAGGGAAGTGAGCAGGGGGGAATCGAAGTGGAATTATCGATGCGCAATCGCACAATAAAATAAAAATTAAAGTATATTAGTTAATCAAATTACTAACGCTTTATAGGAATGGTTTGACCACCATTTTACTGGTGGTGGTACCACCAGTAAGTCGCGAGCGTAGGCCCCACCGCATTACCTAATTCACTTGCCGCTAAGCGGTAGTGTTCAGCACTATCGTGTTCCGGTCATGTGATAATGTACGGCCCTGTAATTGCCGGCACAGAGGCATACCACCTTAGGCCTCAGGAGTGGTAACGCATCTGCATTTCGACCTTGGTTCGTGTGGGTGTCTATAGGCTGCAGTCATCACTTAACATAAATGTGAACTGCAAGCTTGTTTGCCACTTCCAAAACATTAAAAAAAATACAGTTGACCGTCTATACTAGAAGAGGAATTCTTCTCCCTTAGTGGACTATAAGTTCGTTATATTCCAACCCAAAGAGGAACCTCTATCACCAGTAAAAGAAGTAAATATGTAACACCGATCAAAATACTGTCACGAATTTGTTTGGTTTGTCTAAGGGTGCTCACACAAAACTGCAATGCGATGCGATGTGACGCCGCATCGCGGAACCGCAAACTAGCGATGCAAATTGCTGCAATGCGATTCAGTTGAATAGCATCGTAGTTTTGTGTGAATGCCCTAAAATCGCATTGAAGCGACCGTAGTTTATAGCAGTGGTAGCGAAAATATTACAGCATTTGTAAAATGAGTCGACCTGCACACGAAGACTTAGTTCATGGAGAAATTCTGTATGATATGTACCTGCCTTAGTGGCTTAGTTGTGATGAACTACAACTATATACTAGGTTCAATTAAGTGCGAATTACAAAATGTCTCCCATATAAATTCTACGGGAATCTAGGTGCGAATGATAGCTAGTAGGTACTGTAAGTATTTTTCCTTTGCTAATGATTCTAAAGTGAACAATGCATGGACGCAGAACAACGACTTTCAAGACAACAAAGATGCCGCCCACAACGGTGTTGTGTGTCATTAGGGGAGAATATACCATAAATCGAAGCGCGCATGGCCCCGCGGCTGTTGTAGATCGAAAGCGATCTACTCGGTTAAGCAATACGGGTGCGGTCGGGTGTGTGTCCCTGTGCTTCGGAGAGCACGTAAAGCCGTCGGTCCCGGTTGATATCGATAGATAGCAGTCGTTAAATCTTGTCGGAGGCCTTATGAGCGGTTTGAAAACATCCGACAACGGGTTGGCCACTAACTCGTATCTCCACCAACCTGCATTGGAGTAGCGTGGTGGAGTGAGCTCCAGGCCTCCCTCCAAAAAGGGGAGAGACTTGTACCCAGCAGTGGGACGCATAATGCGTTGCCATTATAAGTGTCATTTGCGCACAATATTTATGATTTCCACTCACCCAGATAAGGCTACGCGGAAAAAGTGCATAATATAAAAATATTTTCCCTAACGATAATCCCGGTTTGATTCCCGCATAATCCATTCACCCTCATTTCCGGGTTCTGAAGATGCCAATAATCTTATTGCATACGTTTACATAATCAACGTGAAATTTGTGTCAATTGTGGAGGTATCATTGACTTATCCGTATTTTTTGACAAGCTTTTTAGGGTTCCGTTTGTTGTCCGTCCGTTTGTTCGCTCGTCTGTCGGTGTAGACCCTTTTTCTCTGGAACACGGGATGGTATTAAACTGAAATGTATGTCAATTACTGTCCCGTAGAGCTGGGAAAAATCAAACTTCTAATAGGTTAAGATCCCACTGCAGAATCATTTCGTTCATCCAGATATGCTGCAAACCTAATTTTTACGCATATTTATAATCTATAGAAAATATATCCACTAGGTTGCCTATCAAAATTTGGCCCCAAGTATCTCTTATTTCCCGCCGATTCAATTTGTCTCTTGTATATCATAATAATGAGAAAAAAAAAGCTTCAATTTGATATATAAATAATACATTTTCGTTATGGCCGTGAAAATGTTATCGGGGCAGAACGAAAATATGTAGAGGCGGCCAAGTGTGCAACGGCAGCTGTGATTTTTCAGAGTCTTTATACATATTGTCGTGAAGTGGGTTATATTTTATTGAAAAAACAAATTAAGGAAAATTCTATTAAAAAAATATATAAAAAATTACTTGCGGCCATTTTTTGATAGGCAACCTAGTGGATATAATATTCTCTAGATTATTAATATGCGTAAAAAATAGGTTTTCAGTATATCTAGACAAACGAAATGATTCTGCAGTGGGATTCTAACCTATAAGGAATCGCGATCAAAAGATACAGCCGTTTATGTCGCAAATTTTCAGGGGATCAAAACCTACAGGGTACTTATCTTTTATTTTGATGAACTAAGTAGATTTTTAGTTGGTGACTAAAACTTGCCATGAGTCAAGCTAGATTATGAGCTGTCTCAACTTCATACAGATTGTAGTTAATTTTTAAGCCATCGAAATCGAAAATAGTTCGACTATACATAAAAAAACTCGCATTATACACATAAAACAATTCTAGTTTTAAAAGCTAGAATAAAAATGAATATACTTCTATCCCATAAATCTCAAGATTGAAACGAAAAAAAAAACCCAAAAAGGCCGAGCCATACCCCAAATTAATTTGCCCGAAACCAACGAATGTGGGTGAGGTGCGAAATTTTATTCTGCGCCTTTAATAATTCATAAGCGTAACCATTTGCGGAGTCCCTACATTTAGGACGTGTCCACACGACTGGTGCTCTTGATTTTTTTTTCTGCGTGAAAGAATAATAATATAAGCTGAAACTTTTACTGGTCCTAGAGCTCCAGTGACGGAGCTCGCGGGCGTAGATACCACCGCATTACCTAATATACTTGCCGCTAAATGTTAGTGTTCAGCACTATCGTGTTACGGTCAGGTGGTAATGTAAGGCCCTGTAATTGCCGGCACAGCGGCATAACACCTTAAGTCTCAGGAGTGGTAACGCATCTGCATTTAGACCTTAGTCTTTGTGTGGGTGTCTATAGGCTGCAGTCATCACTTAACATCAATGTGAACTGCATGCTTGTTTGCCCATTCGATTACATAAAAAAAAATAAGCAAAAAATTGGACGCAATATATCTCCCTACGCTGTGCAAATATGAGGACGCTGCTGCTTATACGCATTATTATTGCATAAACTACCGCCCTATTGGAATGAGAAGCGCGCATGATCCTGCGGCTGGGGTAGATCGCAAGCGATCTACTCAGTTGTGCGAGACTGGCGCAGTCGGGTGTCTGATGGGTGACCGCTAGTAGAAAATTAAAATGCGCATTTCCGTGCTTCGGAGGGCACGTGTAGTAGTCGGTCCCGGTTGCCATCGATAGACAGCAATCGTTGAACCTTGTCGGAGGCCTTATGAGCGATTTGAAAACATCCGACAGCGGGTTGGCCACTAACTCGTATCTCTAGCAACCCGCATTGGAGTATCGTGGTGGAGTGAGCTCCAGGTCTCCCCAAAAAGGGGAAGACTCATGCCCAGCAGTGGGACGTGAAAAGGAAGGTTGTTGCTATTATTTAATTGTTGTAGCACCATTGTGCGGTTGACTGACTGAAACACTAGTAAAAAAAAAATTGAACCACTTGTGGTGGGAATATCACGTCCTTACCCAATAATTAGATGGTAGTTAAGTCCAACAAGACTTTTTTTCAATATATTTTTATATCTAGCGCTAAAAAACTTCGCTGAGCAAAAACAAGTTCGGCATTGGCGATACTTTACTATATTTGTGCTATCATTACTCTAAAATCTGATATACTTTTGTATTGTGCTGGGCCTGGGGCAATTTTGGGGATACCCTTTGACAGAACTGACTTGATTCGAACGGTCACAGGCTTTAATAAAGATAAAGATAAGATAAAATAAAATAAAATAAAAAGAAATGTATTTATTGACAAAAAAAAAACATACATCGTTTTAAATATTGACTCCATAGATTCCCGAACTAGTATTCACTGTATTTCGGGAATCAGTGGCTTCTCCAGATGATATCATATTACAATTTTGTCATATAATTTCATTACATGTAATTAAGTAAACTAGGTATCTATGTTCTGAGGTATAAATTTTTGGACCTTACATAAAGACAGACCTAATAATATATATTTTTTTTTACCAAGTTATATATAAAAAAAAACAAAAAGTGTAAGTTATGTGTGCGTGTGCGCGCGCGCGCGCGTGTGTGTGTGTGTGTGTGTGTGTGTATGTGTGTGTGTGTGTGGATGTATACGTGTTATATTCATAATGAATCATATTTTTCAATTATAGTTAAATTAGTTTGATATTTACATTTTATCATTATATTTATATAAATCTAATGAAAAATATAGATTTACTATCATATTTTCTATTCCTTCATAGTCAAAACTCTTTAACCATATATTAACAATCTTTTAAAACTCGTTAATATTTGATTTTTTAATGTTCTTATTATTAGCTGTAGGTAATTTTAGTAATTTATTGTAGATTTTTGGAACATCTATATCAAACTGCTTCTGAGCAAATCTAGTTCTTGCTAATGGAACAGGAATTCGGTCTACTCTTTTATGTGACACTGGAAAAGCCGGCACTGTTCGGCTATGAAAACGACGGAGACTTTCGTGTATGAACAGTTTTCTAACAGATAGTACATCCGCCTTTTCGTATACTGCCGTAGTGGGGTGCTTGTAAGGGAGGTAGAGGAGTAACTTTAAAACAGCCCGTTGAGCTAGTTCAAGTGTCATAATATGAGTTCTTGCGGCGCTGCCCCATGCACATATACAATATCTAATTAAAGAATCACATAAAGCTTTGTATGTTTGAACAAGAAGGTCAATATCCGCTATAGTTCGCAGGTTTTTGAAAACATATATGACTTTTCGTACTCTGGAAGAAAGTGATTTTATATGAGTGCTCCAGCTCAGTTTATCGTCTATTGTGACCGAGGTATTTAGTGGTCTCAGCTCGTGAAATAACGGCACAGTTACATGTTTTGGGGAGGGAAGCAGCACGATTATTTGGAAATGAATGTATTTTAAGTCCAGTTGTTGCAGAACTACCTGCAGCTGTTAGGGTGTAGCACATGAATTTAGTTTTCGCTGTGTTCAGTGAGAGAAGGCTGTTTTCCAACCATTCCATTATTTTGGAGACACCTTTTTCTGCCAGCTCTGCAACCTTCTGCCAGTTAGCTTCGTGGAAAAGTAACACAGTGTCATCTGCAAACATTATTATGTCCAAGCCATGCACGATGGTAGAGCAGAGTTGGTTTATGTAGATTAAGAAAAGCGAGGGTGCTAATATACTCCCTTGCGGCACCCCATAAGTACAAATAGATAAATAAAAATAAAAAATAGATAAATATACCGCATACCGTAGCCTGTTAGCCGTGTATACAGTGCCTTACTATTCGCATTTTTATTCGCGAGAAATGCGTTCTCCTCTTTTCAAATACTGAAATGTCCACGGCGAACTGTAGATGGTAATTAGATGCAAACTGGATAATTCCAATTCGCCTTGCGTTTTTATTGTTATTGGCGTTCGCGTTGCTGAAGAATATTTTAAAGTGAATAGGTTTATTTAACTTTTTAAGAAGTCATAAAGGATTAAAAAAACGATTCTTTTTTCACTTAGATGGTATTTCTAAATTTAAACTAGCTTTAAAGGGATAGTAAGAAATGATAAGTTTACGGTGTGACACACTATACATTCTGCCCGTCAGCATTTTTGCAGTTCGCAACAGCGACAGCAGTGTGTGACGACATAACGAAGTCGTATAGACGCGTCCACTCTCATTTTTATCATTTTGTCAATTAATTAATATCAAATATCATCATTTATCATTATCATTTTAATGATCAAAATATCATTAAGACTATCAAAAAATATCAATATAGTGTAATAAAATCTGTAGAACATTATAATATCAAATCAGCATAATAAATCATAATATCATCAGTAACTTTCTATCATTTATCTCCATACGACTTCAAGCAAAAGGTGTAACCGTACAATAAGTATTTCTTCGTAATGTAATTATTTTGACTGTCACATTTCGACTTTTTCAAAATGAAACTAACAAATAACCAAGAATAAATCATGTAAAACCCGCTTTACTATTTGCATTTTTATTCACGAGAAATGCGTTCCCGTTGCTTCAAGTAATAAAATGTCCATAGTGAACTGTAGATGGTAATTAGATGTAAACTGGATGATTCCAATTCGCCATGCGTTTTTATTTTTATTGTTATCGGCTATCGCGGCACTGGAAGAAATGCGAAATGCTTCTTATTCAAATACGAATAATGACATTGAATTCAAAAATCATTCATTTTTGAATACTGGCTTTCGTGCTATGAAATATAATTTATTTAAAACTAGCTGTGCCCGCGACTTCGTCCACGTGAGAAAAAATATGATTGTTCAGTATCTATACCCCGTCGAAGTCATGGGCGCAGCTAGTATAAGAGTAGCCTAAGTTACTCCTTATTACATCAGCTATCTGCCAGTGAAAGTCCCGTCAAAATCGCTCCAGCCGTTGCCAAGATTAGCCCCGCCAAACAGACAGACAGGCAAAAATTGTAAAACATGTTGTTTTGGTATATGTACCGTGTATACATACATATTGTTGGAATAACATCAGTAACGTTTTACTGGTGGTAGAGCTCCAGTGACGGAGCTCGCGGGCGTAGGCACCACCGCATTACCTGATTTACTTGCCGCTAAATGGTAGTGTTCAGCACTATCGTGTTCCGGTCAGGTGGTAATGTACGGCCCTGTAATTTCCGGCACAGAGGCATAACACCTTAGGCCTCAGGAGTGGTAACGCATTTGCATTTTGACCTTGGTCTTTGTGTAAGTGTCCATAGGCTGCAGTCATCACTTAACATCAATGTGAACTGCATGCTTGTTTGCCACTTCAATCACATAAAAAAAAAAAAAAAAACGCCTAACTGTCCTGCACCTCACTACGATACGATGGCAATTACTAGCCATCACTATTTGACGTCTGTCACTTTTACTGATAAAATAATGAATATCGGTCACGATTAATTTGTTGTTTATTCTGTTTGTTTTACAGGAAAATAGCTCCAATAGCTGCAAACAGATCCAGGCGAGGATATTAGAATTTAATTCTATTAATTACAAGTTAATCAGTAAATATTTTAGAATTACATTTCTATTTTGTTAGAATAAGTGCGAACTAAATGTATTAATCGTAATCACTGATTGTAGGCGGGTGCAAGATAGTTAGTCGGGAGGGAGTGTTGGAATAAAATCAGTAACGCCTAACTGTCCTGCACCTCACTACGGTACGATGGCAATCACTAGCCATCACTATTTGACGTCTGTCACTTTTACTTCTCGAATGGTTCGGTGCTTGCGCGTCGATTCTTGTGTGTTTTCTTTACTGTAGATTAAAGTGTAAAACATATCAAAACACCTTTTAATTAAAGCTTCGCCCTACACAACCCGGCACATATGCATTTAGTAAAAGTGGGTTATAGATTGGTCAGGTATTCTGGAAGGATGTTAAATGTAACCAAACGAGGTTTTCACCCAAGGATCGGACGATTTAAAAGTAAGATGCGTAGATGGCGGCTTTCAGAAAATTTTTAAGAGCTGCCTTAAGGGCGCAACTCTGTATAGATAGGTCAGATTTACAGCAGTGTAAGTCTTTCAGCTGGAGCGATGATGAAGAATCTGTATTATTTTTACAATTACCTTTACTCACTTACACTAGTGGCTAGTGGTATAGTTTCAATATAAGAACGCAAGAGCACCAGAATAATCACTAAAATTATACGAATTGCATCCACACCAAAACCTACACATCATCTAATGTACACGTATGTAACTTCATGCGTTTAATCTCCGAAGGGGTAGGCAGAGGTATATGCATGCATTCAAGAATACATGCAAACACCCACGATTTGCCGGTAATGTTTTGGCCCATGTAACACACAGGCGGCGACCCTATTGACATCTCCGGGCACATTATCAAATTTCGAGGTACTAAGAAACTTCCAGAAAATGAAAAAAACCCAGTAGAATCAGAGACAATGTCTTTCATTTCCAGAGATAAATTATTTCCATCGTTATCTATGGTAGCCCTCGATTCGGGAATTGAATCCAGGTCCCCAGCGCAGTAGTAATCGCCTGCTACCACTAGGCTTTTTTATGTAATGGAAGTTGTTAACAAGCATGCAGTTCACATTGATGTTAAGTGATGACTGCAGCTTATAGGCACCCACACAAAGACCAAGGTCAAAATGCAGATGTGTTATTGTTGTTATGTATCGACAATATCTATTACTAGTAGTGTCACTGGCAACACCGGTCTATGTCTGTAATAAAGGAGTTTTGGCGAGAACGCGGAAAAGATCTGTGTCGCTGCGTGATATTATATTCGAAATTTGTGTATAGTCGCGTTTTTATGAGTAAAAATGGTGGGATTTTTATCATAAAGCATTCGATAATGTTCACGAGTGTAAGAAAGTGATATTATGAAGTGAAAAGTGATTTTTCGTATTGCCTCCAAAACATCAGAAAACTCCTAGTAAAGTCCCCATCGCTTTACTGGAGAAATCCCATCATCTCATCATATTCCTCATGGAAGCATTTATTCATCGTCATCTTCCATATGGATATTCATTAATTTAAAGAAATGTGAAATTCAATATGTATACGACTGAAAGACTTTGTATCTATGGTCATGAATAAATTAAAAAAAAAAATCTGTAATAAAGTCAGTTCTTGTTCAACTCTCAACGTGTTTCATTATAATATCTCATCATTATAAAATCTCTGAGGCCTACTCCTGAGGCTTAATGTTATGCCTCTGTGCCGGAAATTACAGGGCCGTACATTACCACCTGTCCGGAACACGATAGTGCTGAACACTACCATTTAGCGTCAAGTATATTAGGTAAGGCGGTGGTGCCTACGCCCGCGAGCTCCGTCACTGGAGCTCTACCACCAGTTATACTGCTGTTGAGGCTATTGAGGCAGTAATCATCTAATGTGTTCCAAATTTATTTTGATAGAACACCCACGTTGATTGGGCTCAGAAACGTAATGGTTTTCGATTAAGTCGTAGGTACCAAATTAGACATTGATGGCAGCAAATACATTTTTGAGTGACGATGTATAATGGCTTATGGGTCCTGGATTTATTTGAAGATAAGATTTAAAATTCATTTCGAAGATTGGGATAAGATAATGTATATGGAAACGATTTATTGATACGTAACTTTACGTAATATTACGCCTGTAATCCCCGAAGGGGTAGGCAGAGGTAAAATGCATGCGTTCAAACTTCGAGGTACTGGAAAATTTCCAGAAAATGGAAAAATCCCAATAGAACCAGAGACAAAGGACTTTACACCATTATCTCTGATAACGCCCTACCCCAGAATCGAACCCAGGACCTCAGCGTAGTAGAAGTGGCCTGCTACCACTAGGCTACCGAGGCAGTTATTATTGATTTATTGATAACATACATTTACTGGTAGAGTTCCAGTCTGGGGACTAGAGAGACCTAATCTATCTGACTCCAAATGGTAGTGTTCAGCACTATCGTGTTCCCGTTAGATGGTATAACATGGCCCCGTAGTACCCATTACAAAGACATAACAACTAAGGTCTCAGGGATGGCAACGCATCTGCATTTTGACCTCTGGTTTTGTGTATATAAGTATATAGGATATTTCTTCGATAGAACCTATTCTATCTCTGGTAGGTACTTATAATAACAATAAAATAATCTAACAAATGAATTGTAAATTAGAAGAGCGGAGCCCTCTGGCACAGGCATTTTACAATGCTTAAAAGGGGACTCCAGCCTATTTGTGTCATGAAAGATTTTGATATTGAAATAAAGATTATTTATTACTATTCTAATTTATTCAGCTTTTTTACATATTTTCTATATTTTTACATACATATATATTAAAAGAAAACATACATATATAAAACATACGAAATAGGTTCCGCCGGAAGCGGGAGCAGGGTCCTATCTGCCGGTGGTTAGGGGCTTAGGGAGAGGAACCTCCTCACAATACGTGCCGTGTCAAGAAGAACTGCCTTCTGCACCAAGCCCTTGACCCAATTTCCCATTATTATTATTATAATGACTGGTAGTAGATCTTCAGTGACGGAGCTCGCGGGCGTAGGCACCATCGCATTTCTTAATATACTTGCCGCTAAATGGTAGTGTTCAGCACTATCGTGTTGTGGTCAGGTAATGTACGGCCCTGTAATTTCCGCCACAGAGGTATAACACCTTAGGCCTCAGGAGTGGTAACGCATCTGCATTTTGACCTTGGTTTTTTGTGTGGGTGTCTATAGGCTGCAGTCATCACTTAACATCAATGTGAACTGCAAGCTTGTAAATATCTAAAACATAATATATATAACAAAATATCTAAACTTATTTCAATGTTGTCTAGATGTTGTACATCACCAGGAGAGAATATGTCATATTCGCCATACTTGGCATAATATATTGTAGTAATAAACTGCTCGTATACATAATTATACTAGCTGTTGACCGCGGCTTAGCCCGCTTGGATGTCGTTATAATATAAATAACTATGTTCTTCCTCAAAGTCAGCTCTATCTCTGTACCAAATTTTATTAAAATCGGTTCAGTCGTTTGGACGTGAAAAGGTAACAGACAGGCAGACAGACAGAGTTACTTTCGCTTTTATAATATTAATTAAAGTAGGGATAGCCTATGTTCTTTCTCAAAGTCAGCTCTATCTCTGTACCAAATTTCATTACAATCGGTACAGTTGTTTGGACGTGAAAGGGTAACAGACAGACAGATTGCATTTATAATATTATAAGTAGGGAAGTAGGGATTGCTACCATTAAACGATGAAGGCAGTCAGATGCCTTAGTCTTAACACAACTTCCATTTACCTTCCAATTATTAAAAACTCTCAGATCTACCAAAACTTTTCCATCACTAAGCCTCTGAAGACGAACGCACTTTGAGCTTAAATTAAGTGGCAGTAATTTTTTTTTTAATTTATAGATCCATAAACTGCAAACTTAATACTTAATCCCTCTTTAAGTATTAACGCAGCAACTTTATACAACTTCCTTTTCATTTTTCGAGAAAGTGGAAAAGATTTTAATTGACTTCATTATTATTTTGTACGTTGCGGTACTTATCCTATCATTATTTTTATATTTGCTACATTATTTATGTAATGGTGTCATATTTCACGAACCTCATTATCTTTTAGTTTTTAAAGGGAGATCTCTTTAGAGTAATATATCTCAAAATGAAACAAAGAACGAAAATATAAGACCAGTCTAGCGTTTGTGTTCTCACATGCAAGTAGTAAAAAAAAAACTGTTTAGCTATGATCTTACATAAGAATTATCTTACATTTATAATAGACCCTGAACTGACGAACTGGTATATGCCATAAATGGTACTTGACATAAGTGCTCCTAGGAGCTTATAATGAAATATGCGCTTTAATAGTGAAAATCTTCTGACACTATACGACCAATGCAGTTATCTCCTTCTAAAAACGTAGCGTCCCTCACTTTCATATCGAATCAAATGATCAGATCTAGTAACACTCTTCCACCAATAAGAGTAAAAATCGAGTGTCTATAGATTAAATATTTTCCTCAAAAAACTGATAAAGGACGATTAAAGAAGAGTAATAGAATCCAAATAAAACTATTTTTGGATTTTTTGTCTGTCTGTCTGGTACGTTATATCTTTGAAACTACTCAACGGATTTAAACGCGATTTTCACAGGTGAATTACATATATGTACGAGTAATTAAGAGGGTTTTCAAAAACTGTTTCGTCTAAATGAATTATCGGAAAAAGAATATATGGTCAATTGAAAATTTACTTCAATAATCGTAGAATTTATCAAATTTTTTGATCAGCATCTACGCGGACGTAGTCGTGGGCACAGCTAGGCTTAGAAAAAGCGCCAGTAAAAATAAATTTCAACTTTATAGGTCTATAAACTGCAAATAAAACACTTAGTCCCTCTTTAAAAATTAACGCGGCAACTTCATACACCTGCCCTTCATAAACAGTTCGCACGTCACTAAGGAATAATTTCCTTTTTTAAAGCTGCAAAGTTGTTTTCTTTTTAAGAGAGTAGAAAAGATTTTAATAGACTTCGTAATTATTTTGGGAATCGCTGTTGTGGTATTTAGCATATTTTAATATTTTGTTTCGTCGTTTATGAGTTGTGATTTTTCAAGTTATGATAAAAATGTTTTTTTAAGATTTCGTGCCTCAGAATCAGAATTTTATTCATTTAGGACCTCCGTCACTGGTGGTAGAGCTCCAGTGACGGAGCTCGCAGGCGTAGGCACCACCGCATTACCTAATACTGGTGGTAGAGCTCCAGTGACGGAGCTCGCGGGCGTAGGCATCACCGCATTACCTAATATACTTGCCGCTAAATGGTAGTATTCAGCACTATCGTGGTCCGGTCAGGTGGTAATGTACGGCTGTGTAATTTCCGGCACAGAGGCATAACACCTTAGGCCTCAGGAGTGGTAACGCATCAAAATTTTGACCTCTGGTTTTTATGTACATGTCTCTAGGCTGCAGTCATCATTTAACATCAATGTGAGCTGCATGTTCGTTTGGCACCTTATTTTACTTCGAAACTACTGGGCCAATCGAGTTGAAATTCGGTGTACCTACGTATGTAAATTCTTAGGCTTCGGAATGCCACTACCACGATCCACAAGTGAAGGTACTCGTAGATAATTATTTTTCTGCTAGTATAGTCTCTCTACTCTCGCTACCAATCCGCACTGGAGCAGCGTGGTGGAGTAAGCTCCAGTCTTCCCCTTAAAAAGGGGAGAGTCTCGTGCCCAGCAGTGGGACGTATAATGGGTTGCCATTATTATATTATTATTATTATAGTATAGTCAGTCAGTGAGGGAGCACGCAAAGCCTTCCGGCTGGTGTAGATCGTAAGCGATCTACTCGGTTAAGCGATACGGGCGCGGTCGGGTGTGCAATGGGTGACCGCTAGTGGCAAATTAAAATACGCGTTTCCGTGCTTCGGAGGGCACGTTAAGCCGTCGGTCCCGGTCGTTATCGATAGATAGCAGTCGCTTAACCTTGTCGGAGGCCTTATGAACGGTTTGAAAACCTCCGACAACGGGTTGGCCACTAACCCCTATCTTCATCAACTCACATTGGAGCAGCGTGGTGGAGTAAGCTCCAGGCCTCCTCCCAAGAAGGGGAGAGACTCGTGCCCAGCAGTGAGACGTATCAAGGGTTGCCATTATTATTATTATAGTCAGTCAAACGAACAATGTTCAGGAACTTCAGTAGATCCATCTTTATACTTTTTTTTTGCATTTCGTTCGCAACGTGAAAAATACCAGCTGCGATATTACTCCGGAATATAACAAAATAACTGGTTCTAAATTTAAAATATGGTCCATTTTTCAGTTAATTGGACTCTCGAGCTTTTTTGTAAAAATTCAGGGAATGCGAACCATTTTATGCAACATAAAGAAATGCTAGTGTACAGTAACAAAATATATTTTTTCAATGCTTTGAAATATAGTACTTTGTTTAGTTGCAACTCGAGCTAAATATTAATTCTTTTCCAGGTCACGTACAAAATAATACTCCGATTTCTAAACAAGTTTTATAAAACGTTGGTCCGGTATGTTTTTATATACTACATACTAGCTGACCCGGCAAACTTCGTATTGCCTCACAATGAAATAAAGTATCAAAGGTTTCATAGATACGAAATTGTGGTTATTACTATTTCACTTCAATTCCTTCATATTTTTTTACCTTTTAAACCTTCCCTGGACTGCCAAAAATTATTCAAAACCAAAATTAGCCAAATCGGTCCCGCCGTTCTCGAGTTTTAGCGAGACTAACGAACCCCAATTGATTATTATGTAAATAGATACATATTTATACTGACCCGCCACTTTATGATATATATATTTTTTTTTAATGTGGAATGCGGTATCTCATGCTCTCGAGCTCCATCGCTGGAGCTGTCCTCCTTCCTCCTTTATTTTTTATGTAATAAAAGTGGCAAACAAGCGTGCAGTTCACATTGATGTTAAGTGATGATTGCAGCCTATAGACACCCATACAATGACGAGAGGTCAAAATGCAGAAGCGCTGCCACTCCTGAGGCATTAGGTGTTATGCCTCTGTGCCGGAAATTACAGAGCCGTACATTACCATTTACCATTACCATTACCTGACCGGAACACGATAGTGCTGAACAACACCATTTAGCGGCAAGTATATTAGGTAATGCGGTGGTGCCTACACCCGCTAGCTCCTTCACTGGAGCTCTACCACCAGTTAAGCCACCTTGCGTCATGTGCCCTAAATGCTGAGGGTCTTGACCTCGACGAATAACTTTCGTTTGGTCAATATTACGCCATGTCGTCCTATCCTCGGCGATGTAAATGGCTTGGCAAGCTGTGGCATCTAACGTGGAGCGAATTTGGTTGGACCATCGTAGTGGCTGCCCCTGAGTCTTTTCCCCGGTGCTTTCCCAGTTAGCAGTGTCTTTTCAATGTTGTCACTTCTCTGTCTGGCAATGTGACCAAAGCATCATCGCAGGCATATGGTGGGTGAGTCTCTAGCGCTACACTGGTCACCTGATAATTTGCCCGTTGATATCAGTAGGCCGTATATCGACAAAGATCAAGCAATATCTTTATGGAATATTGCAGTACTACAGCAACTGCACCTACAGATTGCTGCCACTATCGATTGGGGAGGTTGAGGTTACATTACACTGCGTAATTTGTTTCATTTAAAATTTAACAATTACGTAGCGGCAATTTTAACGTGAGACGCTGCTGCCTTTCCCGCTTTTTATACCACCACAGTTTGACCGCCAGTGTTCAGAGTGCCTAGTGCGAGATTTTATTTACTCTGTTCACCGCTAGATGACGCTCCTTCAATTCCATACAAATTGCGTTTACTCTTACGCGATCGTATTCGCGTAAGAGTTGATTGACTGCCCTAGCGGAAGAATCCTCCACTAGTGGGCGGTGGGTCGGAGTTATTCGTCATTTCGCACGACAAAAACTCGCACGGTCGGGCGACTTGGCTCCTTTTGAATTTAAATAATATTTCTGTCGTCAACTCGCACGCTCATACAAATTACAGCCAGGTAAATAAATTTGATATTAAATTTTAGAAACGATATTGCTACTTGATTTGATTTTTCACGATAATCTATCTGTACTAGATTTAAGCTCTCACTTAAAAGAGCTCTTACTGAGTTTGTTGGGTAGCGGAGTTCTTCTCAGTAGTGACTGCACTTGGAACTCTGCTAAGTGAATAACATTGATCTTGACGAATAAGTTTTTCTTTTTCTTCATTTATTATCATTGAAGGAATTGAAAAATTTTATGATTATTATGTTTTAATCAAATAGTTTAAATTTTAATTTTTAATTTACTATTATTATGATTTTGCTTTTACTATATGTAATGGTTATTCGCTCTAGGTAGTTTATGATTTATTGACGTTTTGAAAGTATCTGTAAAGATCTATTCGAAATAAAAATATTTTCTATTCTATTCTATTCTATTCTATACTGCTACGAACTACTGTTGTTTTATTTTTGAAACAGATTTATACGTAAACCTAAAAAAAAATTGGTCGTAATACATCAACTTCGCTCCGTATCGCCTCGACCGCAAGCCTCGGGCGACGCGCGGTTCAAGCGCGTACGGCGAGTGGACCACCATTGTCAACTCGCTATTCCCAAGTGGACCGCACGCATCCAAATATCTGTAGGTCATACTAATATTTATTCCGGTGCGGAGATCGAATCCGGTCTTCTGACATAGCTGGAATAACCGGGACGTCATAATTTACAGAAAAAAAATATGTTTGCAATAAAATAATATTATTACTTTATAGTCGAGATATAAACTTTTTATCTTTCAAGTTAGATAAAACTGCACACGGTGTGCAAAGTTTGATTAAAATCGGTTAAGTAGTTAAGAAGTCTATCGCGGACGAACGCGTTACTTACATAATAATCTCGTATCAAGAGAAGAGTATTGCAGTATTTTAAAATAAAGCGATGCATCACCCTGCATTACGAAGAGAGATAGCTGCAAACTATCGATTTGGTGGGTCGGAATCATCACATACGCGAACGTTGTTTCGTTTAAAATCGTATTTTATTCGTGCAGATAATTGTGGCGATTGTGTTTTCAATCATTTTCAACTCATGAAGATAATATGAGTGATTTTCTCAAACAATTCTAAAAAAAATATAGTCCTTCCTTCATCATCAGTTCTTTTCTCAGAAACTAGTTGTAATAAATAATGCTTTTTTTTATTGATCGTACGTATCGTATCGTAGGTTTAAGTGGCACAAACATTTCAAGAAGCCCTGTAGCCTGTGCTTCCTCATCATACATGTCATGAATTTTTATACTCAATGTCTTTTTTTTTTAATTTAACTTCGATGTATTTTTCACATTTGTTTAATTCTCTTTGCATTGACGTTTACACCTATAACTGAGGTGTCACTTAGCATGAATTGTTTTTTTTTATGTTTTTTTCATTAATATGTACCAGTGATCGCCTTGTTGGTGTGACAAATAAATAAATAAATTGTAAATAAATAATTGCGTACAATAAACAGGTGCATTAAACAAAAAACAAAAAAAAATAGATAAATACAAGAAAAACAATTTAGACGAACGTGAGTAGTAGACATGCATATTTAAAACAAAACAGACTACAGGTCTAGCTAGATCTTTACCTATAGATTAAAGTGTGTATGTAATGTATCTTCATGCCAAGTCCCTTAAGAGGTAGTCAGAGAGTGAGGACCTCCAAATATCCTAGTCCCGTGCTTCTTCTACATAGATTACAGGAAAACCTACAACAAGTCTTTATAAAATTCATAATGACATGGGAAATTCATTAACTGTTGGGAACCCTGTGAACGCGAGTCCGATTCGCAATTGGCCGGTGTTTTTTCGAACAGAACATTGAAGCTCGCTTTACGCTGTGGGGAGCAGATGTTGCAGCTATTGATTCGGGCGCTCGGGGTCAAATAGTGACACTACGTGACCTTTATTTTGTGTGATATTTCCGTACAAAAGATGAAGTATTGATCGCACTGGACAACAAATAAAATTCTCGAAAATTCCGTTCGTTATGTCTCTGTGCTGTCCAAATAAATGTTTTTTTTTTCTTTCATTTCTTTCTTTATATTTTTCTTTCTTTCTTTTTCTTTGTATCTTTTTTTTTTCTTTCTTTCTTTCTTTCTTTTTTTCTTCCTTCCTTCCTTTCTTTCAAAGACCTGGTATCGATGAAAGTCATAGCTGATTTTGTTATGTTAAGAAGGTGGCAAACAAGCATGCAGTTCATATTGATGTTAAGCAATGACTGCAACCTATCTACTAGCTAACGGTCGTTCCTCGGATTTGTATAAGAAATTACTTAACTTCAAGCCTGTAATCCCCGAAGGGGTAGGCTGAGGTAAACGCATGCATTCAAGCATACATGCAAACACCCACGATTCGCCGGTTACGTTTTGGTCCATGTAACATGTGTCGAGTCTGTTGCCATCTCCGGGCACATTACCAAACTTCGAGGTATTGGGAAATTTCCAGAAAATGGAGAAATCACAATAGAACCAGAGATAAAGGACTTTGCATTGTTATTTCTGATAACCCTCTACCCGGGAATCGAACCCAGGACCTCAGCGAAGTAGTAGTGGTCTACTATCATTAGGCTACCGAGGCAGTTAGAAATGACGGGGCCCTAAAAAGGTAATTCAATTTACATGTTCAAACTAGTGGTAAAGCTACTACTAATGGATGTAAATCTCACTGGAGCATGATACGCTGAACGACTATTTGACAATAATTAGATTTTTTTATGTGATGAATGTGGCAAACAAGCTTGCAGTTCATATAAATGTTAATTGATGACCGCAGCCTACAGACATCTACAATCTACACAAGAACTAGGGGTCAAAATGCAGATGCGTTTACACCTCTGAAAGGTTATGTCTGTGTGAAATTTGCAATATTTATTTTCCGCAATAGCATATGCGAGTGAAATTGAGAAATTATAGAAAAAACGGAAAGATAAATTTGACTACGGGCAGGAATCGAACCTGCGACCTCAGGATAACCAGTCCCGCCGCTTTAACACTAAGCTGCCCTCACCGATGCGTCAAATAAATTTACTTTCCCTTTTTGATTTTGACGTGACAACGTCTTAAATTAGGTTGCGGCTCGGAGTCACTCATGGAAAAGTGTAACGCCCGGTAACGTAACGATGAGTCACCGAACGAGAGAGAGACCTGCCGGACCGGCGAATGCCTTTCTACCGAGAAAAAGACGTTGTCACGTAAAATCTTCCCCCGTAAAACCGACTTTACAGGCAACCAGTTTTTTTAACCGATTGAGGGTCGGTGAACGATATCTATAACTAATTAATAGCTATACAACCGATATGATAGACTTTGCAGTTTATTTCCTTTAATTTCTGTGATATATATTGCGGGGTCATGCATTATCATCTAACCGGAACAAGATACACTATTACTTACAATGCCAACCCTTGATACGTCCCACTGCTGGGCACGAGTCTCTCCCCTTCTTGGAGGGAGGTCTGGAGCTTACTCCGCCTATAAGGCCTCCGACAAGGTTTAATGACTGCTATCCATCGATAGCAACCGAGATCGACGGCTTAACGTGCCCTCCGATGCACGGAAACGCCCGTTAAATTTGCCATTAGCGGTCACCCACCCACCCGACCGCGCCCCTATTGCTTAACCGAGTAGATTGCTTGCGATCTTCACCAGCCGCGGGGCCATTCTACTTACTGGAAGAAAGAAAGAAAGAGAAAAAAAGCATTTATTTACTTTTTTTTATATAATGGAAGTGGCAACAAGCATGCAGTTCACATTGATGTTTAGTGAAGACTGCAGCCTATAGACACCCACACAAAGACCAAGGTCAAAATGCAGGTGGCTTACCACTCCTGAGGCCTAAGATGTTATGTCTCTGTGCCGGAAATTACAGGTGTGAACTTGGTCCCACACAACCTATACATACAGAAACAAAAGAAGAAAAAGACGAGAGAAACTTTGTTATACGCGTTAGAACTTTTGAGATACGCGTGGTTGTTTATTTGGGAGAAACAGGTCACTCGAAAGGACACAAATCAAGTACCCTTTTTCTTTGTTCCCTTTCTTTGTCTAATATTAACGTTTTAATTCCCTCCTCTGGGGATCCCCTACCCCCCATAACCTAGACTGACTGACGGTGACCTAGGTACTTCGTGGCAGAAGTCCATCGCATCGGTAAGTACCTAGCGATAATAGGCTACCGAGTCAGATAGGTAGGTAGGGCGAGGTGTAGCTTTTGGCCGTCGGGATACCGAACCCTATATGTACGGCACAGTATGGTTATGTGAAACTACTACTTAATATTATTACATCTGCCACCAAATGGACTCCCATTTCAGATAATATAATCTTTCAGTCATCGCTGATAAAACCGCAAATCATACTCAGTATCATCTCAACGATTTTGCATCATAATCTAAAATTAGGTTTAGATATCAGCCGAATAGCACAAATGCGGCGAGTGTCCCAAATCAAATAGTCGTATTAAACCAACTGCAAATTCACACATTTATGAGCTGTGTCTAAAGTTCATTATGCACGGAATTACTGGTGTATGGTGCTATGCTTGCGTTCCATAGGGATGTGCCGGATTATATTGGAAATAAACAATCGATAAAATTAAGCGAATGGTTTACAAAATACTTAATTTTTTTATGAAAGTGGCAGACAAGCATGTAGTTCACATTGATGTTAATTGATGACTGCAGCCTATAGACACCCACACAAAGACCAGAAGTCGAAAATGCAGATGCATTACCACTCCTGAGGCCTATGGTGTTATGCCTCTGTGCAGGAAATTACAACCTGACCGGAACACGATAGTGCTGAACACTACCAATTAGCGGCAAGTATATTAGATAATGCGGTGGTGCCGTACGCCCGCGAGCTCCTCCACTGGAGCTTTGCCACCAGTTTGTCACTTAATTATTTATTGTGATAGATTAATTCGTTAAGGTCATAATAAATAAAAAATATATATATAAAAATCTGGTTGTATGCAGCCGTCATCGTGTTCGTGCACTGAGGTTTTCTTATAATATGGAAGTGTTGAAAGATATGTTTGAGAAATAATAGTCACCATTTATCTACGCAGTCACTTTACTGGTTGCAAGTAAGTGTTTACCGATACTTAAAGATGATGGACGCAGAGATCCAAATAATCTGGAAAAACTAATAGTTGTTGGGAAGGTAGAGAAGGCTAGCGACCTCAGGGTCGATCTTCTACCAGATGGACTGACTAGGTCACCAAACTCACTGGCCTCCCCCCTAACAAAAGCCATGAAGAAGGACGTGGACAGGCTTGATTGGAAGAATCTGGTGACCAAAGCCACCGAGACACTTCAGGACGAGCATGACCTTCAGTTATGAAGAGTGTGACATTGGTGATGAAAGATGATGAAAAAATACTTTTGGTGAGATTTGAATACGGGACCGCTGGATAGTAGTCCGCTAAGCTCCTTTATCCTGACGTACGATGGTTGAATTTATCTTTCCCTGGTGATTATTACAGTTTTATGGTCTAGTCAACTAAAATTTTGAAAAAAAACTTTTATTATCATTTATAGCCTATAACCATTAACTTATAACCCATGAATTTAAGTAAATTTTAAAATAAAGTTATATAATTTAATAATTGCATAGAAAATCGCACGATTATGCGACACCTTATAAACGCGATTCGCATTTGAACGGTGATTTACTGATCATTGCTACGGATATCTTGGAAAGGTGATGCCATGATAATTTTCGGCACAGATTCAACAACTGCAATAACGTTGTAACTGCATTTTTTGCAATCTGATGTCGATAAAAATGTTAAATCAACTTTCACATGAAAATTACATCGATATTATCTAATCCCATCACTAGCGAGGACACTGCTGTTGACGGCATATGTGGTCATTGTATTTCCTTTGTGACGTCACTCTGGACGTTCGAATTGTGTGCTATCCTGCATTTAACACAAATTTCTTCTGTTTATTCTCTATAATATTTTGCTGCTTGATAGTTATACAAATTGTCATCGCTGTCCAGTGTTAATAGTTTGTTTAAAGATATTTGGAAATGTTTGTTCAACACTGCTCATGATCAGAGGGATGGTTTGTCCTTTGCTTACAGGATTAACGGAGACAGGAGGACAGGGCTGTGGATTTCAACGAATTTTTTTGTCATGAAGTGACAAGCAAGCGTACTATTGATAGTAAGTAATTCTTTAAGCTATAAACATCTGCATAAATCAGAGATTTGAATGTAGAACTTAATGAAGAACTGTTAGTTTCAAACTCATGATTGGTTAACAAATGGGTGAGAGTTGTTAAATATTTTTTTGTAAATAATTATAGCTGTGAACATTTTTTTTTAGGCAACACTTGCACAGACGTGTTTGTTTATTTATGTAATTTGATAAAAACCAACGTTTTATTCAGTAAACACATAAGTGAAGGTCGACCTAGTTTCGGATCTTAGACTATGTATGTCATTGAACACTCTCATGTCAAAGTTGCCGGCAAGCTACTCGCACTGATAAAAAGAGACTTTGTAGGTACATATTTTCAGTAGCATATTATATACATTAAGCTTCATGAATCCCTTTCACAATACGCCGTATTTTAAAACTCACCAACAACACGGATCGACGTGTAGCAGCGAGTGTAAACGTGCAATTAAGTTGGGCGGTGACACAGAAAATTAATTCTGACGACGTTCTTCAAGCAACTCTGCGAAGGGTACACCCGAAGCATGCATCCATTGGGAACGAATGTTTATCTTAACGTCTTCTTTTGCAATAATATCGTATCTTCTGACTTATTTCATACAATAGCAATCATTCTTGTTCCCATAGGAATTTCAGGAGCTTAGCAAGAAGCTATCTCGATTTAATTTACTGGTGGTAGAGCTCCAGTGACGGAGCTCGCGGGCGTAGGCACCACCGCATTACTTGATTTACTTGCCGCTAAATGGTAGTGTTCAGCACTATCGTGTTCCGGTCAGGTGGTAATGTACGGCCCTGTAATTTCCGGCACAGAGGCATAACACCTTAGGCCTCAGAAGTGGTAACGCATTTGCATTTTGACCTTGGTCTTTGTGTGGGTGTCTATAGGCTGCAGTCATCGCTGCATGCTTGTTTGCCACTTCAATTACATAAAAAAAAAAAAATTACGACAAATACTTAAAGCTAAGAATTTTTGTATTGGTTCTACGTTGCTTGCCACCATCAATTAATTTAAAAAACACCTCCTTACTGCGAAAATTTAAATAAATTGTGAAAACGTAGGAGCCTACATTATCATAATTAAAAAAGTTTGCTCATTCTTAAATTCTTTCAATAGTGCAGTCAGTATACTAACTTATGGTAGCAAAAATTAATGCAATAACGCGAAATGGGCTGGCACGGTAATACTATCGGCATCGCAATCGCCAACCCACATGCCAATAGACCGATTATGGTACATCCCTCAAATGATCCGTAAATGTGGGCATATCTTTGGAAGAGGCTTTTATTGAGCAGTATACGTCATTTGGATGGAATTATGATGATAATAATTAAATTTAACAATCAAATACAGTACATCACAAGTGTGGGGCTGTATGGGGCTGTATGGGGCATAGGGCTGTGAGTGTCAGCGTATTTTTTATTTAACTATCCACGGGATACAGGATCTCAAACCCAAATTATTATCACTAAGGCACTGAAATTTATGTAGATATACCTAATATAATTGAGTTTGAATATATTTTTTTCAAAACAATGTACCTTAATGTTTACTGAAGGCAACCATTTAAATGGATGCGTGCCTAAAAACAGCCCCAGGCGTCTAAGCAACGACCGACCGCTATATAAATTATGGGATATTTTAATTTTAATTAACCAGATTTCTTCAACTACAGCTAAGCATCCCTTAATTTCTTTGATTTATTGTTTGTTTAATCGATAAAATACGACTAATTTTGTTGTCATTGTTTTAATAGAGAAAGCTTTGTCTTGTAGTCTTGGGTAAGTCAAGGTATTAACTGGGGGTTAAACAGACATTCCTCCACCGCATTGGGGCAGCGTGGTGGAGTAAGTTCAACGCCTCTCCCCCCCCCCCTCCAAAAAAAAGGGGGAGAGACTCGTGCCCAGCAGTTAGACGTGTTATTAAACAGACATTGAGAGTCATTGAGAAAAGCGTGTATGACCCCGCGTCTGGTGTAGATTGCAAGCGATCTACTCGGTTGTTCGGTACAGGCGCGGTCAGGTGTGTGATGGGTGACACGATAAGGTTGGTCTCGGTTGTTATCGATAGATCATCATATCAGCCATAGGGCGTCCACTGCTGAACATAGGCCTCATATAAAAATAAGGCCTAATATAAAAATAACCGCTTTTTACTAAATGTATATGTATATATATACGGTATATATATCAAAACAACATCTTTTACAATTTTTGTCTGTCTGTCTGACCATCTGTCTGTTTGTTCCCGCTAATCTCGGGAACGGCTAGACCGATTTTGAGGGGACTTTCACTGCCAGATAGCTTATGTATTAAGGAGTAAATTAGGCTACTTTTATACTAGCTGCGCCAACAACTTCGTCCGGCACATACTGAACAATTATAAATTCTCACGAGTCGCGGGCACATCTAGTTACAAATAAAAAAAACTACTAAAGGAGACATTTTAGTTTTAGTGAGGGAGTCACGAAAATCTGTTTTGGCTTACGCTCTTCTCTGCCACCACACCTTTATTGATGCTAATTAGCTATACAAACAGGTAAACATTAGGACTTTAACTTTGTATTGAAACGCAAACAGTTAAATAGTGGATCCAAATAACCCCTAGTGAATCGCTAATCCGGTACAATGTCAACTTTATTAACACGAACCTGTACGTTTACGTTTTGTTGGTAATTTGCGGTAACAAATACAGATAAATTGGAGCAACTAAAGTTTACGAAATGTCTAATTGACGTATGTTTATATATTCTAGTATCCCGCTGCAAAATAATAGCGTTCATCGACATACTCGTAAGCTGCAAACTTAATTTTTACGCATATTTATGATCTAAGGAATATATATCCACTAGGTTCTCTTTCAACTTAACTGCCTTGGTAGCCTAGTGGTAGCAGGCCACTACTACTACGCTGAGGTCCTGGGTTCGATTCCCGGGTTGGGGGTTATCAGAGATAATGGTGTAAAGTCCTTTATCTCTGGTTCTATTGGGATTTTTCCATTTTCTGGAAATTTCCCAGTACCTCGAAGTTTGGTAATGTGCCCGGAGATGTCAACAGGCTCGCCACTTGTTACATGGGCCAAAACGTAACCGGCGAATCGTGGGTGTTTGCATGTATGCTTGAATGCATGCATTTACCTCTGCCTACCCCTTCGGGGATTACAGGCGTGAAGTTACGTTCTCTTTCAAAATATGGCTGCTAGTATCTTATCTTATCAAAGAAGACAAAGAATGACTCTTTTTCTTTTCTTTTTACTCTTTGTTATCAGTTTGTAAAGGGGAAATGAGACATTCTACTGATATACTTTTTACATTAGTTTATTCCATTTAGTTTTATCTTAGTGATATTCTTGACTTTACATATATTTTTTATCTCGTTTGACATGTATATCAATTGTTGTTCACTTTAATTTATTTTGCTTGTTTTTGACGTTTCATAAGAGGTGCCTGTCACCCTAAATGAATAGATGAGTTTCTGATTCTGATTCTGATTCTTATACATAAAGATCAATTGCTGTTCTTCAGTCTCGCTAAAACTCGAGAACGGCTGGAACGATTTGGCTAATTTTGGTTTTGAATGATTTTTGGAAGTCCAGGGAAAGTTTAAAAGGCAAGAAAATATGAAGATTTTGAAGAGGAATAGTAAAAAACACAATTTCATTTTCCCCTACAAATAGTCCGTATCTATCAAACCTTTGACACATTATTTCATTCTGAGGCAATACGAAGTTTGCCGGGTCAGCTAGTTCTTAATAAAATTATTTTTAATTGTTTTAATTTGCCACTTTCGGTCACTCGTCACACACCCGACCGCGCCCGTACCACTTAATCGAGTAGATCGCTTGCGACCTACACGCACCGCGGAGCCATGCGCGCTTCAATAAGATCTTAATAAAACTATAATTATTATTTCAAAGTGAATGCTTTTTAAGCATCTTCAAATAACTCAATTTTGTATGTATTTGTACCTATTTATCAATGATATTATATGTTACTATTGCTGTTTACATACGAAAACAACTACTAGGATGATCACTGTGACATTTCAGCTCAAAGAGACTACGGTATAGTGTTTGTGCTGAAGGATTCAAGAGCGGTAAACTATACAGTTAACATTTAGGTTGCGGTCTGATTGGGAACGCGTCTATACTGAATGTTTCATCTAGATCGATTGGTTTGGGCACGTTTGAACGATGGGGGAAGAGGAAATCTTGTTAATACTTTTAGAGCTTGAATTCAATTTGAAATAAAAAAGATATTGCAAGCAATCATAAGAAAATCTGCTACTGTAGGAGCTCGAGGGCGTAGGCACCATTGCATTACCTATTATATCTGCCGCCAAATGGTTGTTCAGCACTATCGTGGTCCAGTTTGAGGGTAATGTATGGCCTCGTAATAACTATCACAGAGACATAACAACTAAGGTCCTGGGGGTGGGTGGGGGTGACCTCTGATCTTTATGTAAGTGTCTATAGGCTACAGTTATCACTTAATATCGTAGTGAACTAAATTTTTTGCGCCATACAAAAAATGAAACGTGTAGTATAGGTCGCGCCAGGTAAAAAGAACGCTGGCGGTCAAGCTGCGCGTCATGTGTTTTTATTTCATTTTATGTTATTCTATGTAATATAGTTTTCAATCTGCCTACCAATACACGAAACCGCAAGCGAAAGCTAGATCAAAAATAAACCAATAGGGCTAGTACTTTCGTGCGCGAGTGTACCGATGCGCGAACACATCCCTTCTACTTTCTTCCAGCGTTATTTTTACGTGGCGCGACCTATATTCAGTATGTAAAAGAACTAGCGGTCATATTTTGATGAGCAACCTAGTGGATACATATTCTCTAGCTAGATCATAAATATGCGTAAAAATTAGGTTTGCAGCATATCTATCAACGAAATAATTCTACGGCGGGATCCAAGAATATACCAAACTGGTCGGTTTATAGTTTGAAAGTGAGACTGAACCTATCAATCAATCAATCAATCATGTATTTATTTGCATAAAACGTAGGTACCTAAGTTACAAAAGTTGACAGATAATTTGTGGCCTTATACATTTTGTCGAATAAACGACGTGCAAATTTTGTGATAAATATTGATATTATTTTAACAACATTAGTCCGACAATGTTATAGCGTAATATTGAGTGAAATTAGATATATGTGTGTATATCTTTATGTAATTTGTCTGTAAGCTCCCATTAAGTAATTTGTTTATTATTTTTTTTTTTAATTTTCCTATGATTTCTGTTTCTCTATGGTTTTTAATGTTTATTTTTTTTTTATATTGCACCCCCACAATACAGATCCACTACCACTAGGTCGACTGGTAGAGAATGCCTTATGGCATTAAGTCCGCCTAATGTACCTAAATGTGCATTAAAGTTTAAATAAATAAATAAATATATCAAATTAATTCTGAATTTATGAATAATACAACATACATTCAATTTTTTGAATAACCCTGAAACCAAATTTGTTATGTGTCTTTGATAGTTATTTCGAGACCATACATTACCATCTAACCGGAACACGATGCTGAACACTACCATTTGGCTGCAGATAGAGGTAATACAGTGGTGCCTAAGCCCGCGAGCTTCATCACTAGAGCTCCACCAGTAAAATGCACGATGCATAAATGTTGAATTCTAAATTACTCCATTCAAAATTTAATGCAATGCAAACGGAAACAATTAATGAGATAAATGATCAAAGCTCAAAGAGACTACGGTATAGTGTTTGCCCTAAAGGATTCGAGAGCGATAAATCGAACCGTACAGTTAACATTCAGGTTGCGATCTGATTAGAAACTCGTCCATATACTGAATATTTTATTTCACCTGACTAGTAATGTCAAATTTGAAGACCAAAGAAAAATTTGATGACTCCAAGGGCATATGAAGACCAAAGAAGAAATAATAAATACGCTTGCACTCACAGCCCGACTAGGTAAAAACCTGTGTCGTGGTTGCCGTTGTACACACACAACACGAACACAAACACCCAGACCCGAAACAAATATCTGTAGACTATATGAATATTTGTCCCGGTGCGGGGATTGAACGGTGGTCTCACACCGCTGGACTAACCGGGTCGTCGCTGACTTATGACTTCTTACATTACATTTGTTTGCTTTTTAGTGAAGACTAAATTATATTCTCTTAAAATAATGTTTAAGAAATCATTGCACAATATATTAGGATTGTCATGGTGCTTCATATATGGAAGTTAAGGCGTAATATTTTCTCTTAATTTCTGTATTATTTTCTCATTAACAGGAACAAATACAATTTCTCGTTAAAATGTATCATTTTTTTTATTTGACTTGGGAAGGAAACTAACTGTCCGCAATGGTCAGAGCTTAATTCAGTCAATATATTTTTTTTGAGTATGTTCAAAATTGATAAAAATATTGTCAATGCATGTCGCCGAGTTATGTGTAATTCTGGTAGGTTCTAATAACAAATTATGCTTGTGATTTGACTTAAATAATGATTTGAATCTAATACTTATTGGAGTTTCCTCTAACAAATTAATATTAAAATCATCACAGACAACAACATTTTTATAATATGGTTACATTTGATAGTATCATATGATCCATTGGGAGGTCTGTATACGGTCACAACGATCAAGCGCTCTAGCTCCACACAGGCTATTTCAGCAGTTCTTTCAACAGAGAAATTTACACTATCCCTCCGTTCCTTATGTTTGATACCTCAAAAGGTGGTCAAAAGGCGGTGTAGCGTAACTTACAAAAATGTAATCCCAAAAACAAATTTACCCGGGTTTCGAATACAGGACTTAAGTGTAGCGGTAGTAGAATTTAATATTTCGTCATAATAATCCTCAGGATAGCATTAATGATCTTATCTAACCGGAACCTTATCAAACCAACGTTAGTTTATCTTCAACTTAACTAAAATCCATTAAGTGCCGTAGATTGCGAAGTGTGTGTGCCAATGTGTATAGGTAAGTCGTTTAACTGCACATACATTTACGAATAATGTTACCTCCATTTGGACAGCTTTTGCTTAGTTATAACTGGAGTATGCTTCTTGATCGTAAGTAACTGCCTTATTAGTCTTAGCCGCACTAGCGGCTAGCCGCGGGAGCGGGCAGCCGCGCGGCTTACCGCTTTTAACCTATGTATTGATAAATTTCGAAAAATGTCAAACATATTATACGCTATTAAGTCCATGACGTTTCTGATGTCAATATACGCACGGCCGCGCGCGGCTCGCAACAGTCATTGGCCGTGCGCGTCTGTCGCGAGTCACGGAAGCGGTTCCATATCAATTCTATATAGTCATCATCTACAGTCGCGCGCGGCCGCGATCGATCGCGACCCACGGAATTGCACCTTTATAGCTTGATATGGCGGTTAAGGCAACAGGCGGTTAACAGGCGGTTGCATATCAAACCGTAAATGCGGCTAGCCGCGTGTCTGCCCGCTCCCGCGACTAACCGTTAGTGCGTTAGGGCGCTTAGTAGCATCAGCGTAATATTGGTGGTAGGAGGTCACTTCTATTACACTGGGATCCTGGGTTCGATTCTTGGGACGGATGCTATCAGACATAACGGTGTAAAATCCATTATATTTAGTTCTGTAGCGTCCATCACGTCGGGGTCACTAGTGTTGAGTAGGACTTACAAGAGGCCTTACATTTGTCCCGGACAAAACCTGACATTGTAAGGACGCGACAAAAATATAATTTGTACTGCTTCAAATATTAAGACGCGTTACTCTTTGCTCTTGTACTATTACGTAGTGTGTCACGTGTGTGACTAAGACAAAAAGTGTAATGTGATTGGTCCGAGGTGAGGACAATGAGTCTACTACTCCTCAAAACAGACCAATAAGCGCCGCGTATTAAAATGTCGCGGTAATCTTTGCTCTTTTGTACTCTTAAGTCAAGTGTGACGTGTGTGACTAGGACAAAGAATGTACTATCACATAGGGTACGTTCGACCAAACGACCCCAACGATCGCAACCACGACCGCTGAAATTGTCGTTTCACTATCGCAAAAATACCGCGGGCGTGGAGCCAGACCACTTCATTATAATAATAAAATTTATTGACATTATTTAATTTTATCAAAAATGACTTAACTTTTAATTTAAACAAAACCTACAAATTACAAAACTATTCTTAGCTCAATCATTAAAAATATTAATATCTCTCGTTATTCTTCTTATTAACACTATGTTTAGTAGGTACGAACAAATCCATTCTGTCACTTCAAAATCTTCAAATGTATCGCATGACAAAATTTGTCCTGTCCCTTACAAAATGTGAGTCAGAAACACTTTGTAAGAGCCAGTACAAATTTTGTCTCGCTACAAATTATGTCATGTTAGTACAAATTTTGTCTCGCGACAAACTTTGTCATGTTACTTAAAATGCACCGCGACGTGTCAAACCACTTCGCCGCCTCGCCGCGTCGGCGGCCTCGCGTTAAGTCATCGCCTCACGTAATTTGAAGTGGGACAAAGTACTGGCTCAGAACAAAAAAGAGGCTCCTCTTAAAAACTCAGTCTGAAAGCGTGTCCTACCCAACACTAGGGGTCACCACCACTGGAGAAACGGGTGGAAGTGTTCCTCTGACGTAAAAGGGATAATCCTCCGACCAGGCGACGTGATAGCCCCTGGCGGGCCGCAGCCCAACGATTAACGTTGGGAAGTTGTATATATGAACACACAACAACTCTTGAGAAATCTTTGCATGTGCGATGTTATTCGATTGACACGCCATCTACCGTACTGGACAAGTACTGTGAGGTTTCATTGTATTCCACTAGTTGGCGCTACGCATCAGTTCTAATAAGAAATAATAAATACGACGTGAACGACATGGCCTTTTCTCATTTTATTGAAGTTTCCCGGTACTCCGGAGTTTGGTAATGATGAAGTTACGTTTATCCAAAGTGTTATAGGAAAGATCATTTAGATGTTACGTATGAAGATAATTATTTAGCTGTACATAACTTTTGGTACGACCTGGTTGCTGTATTGAAAACTGTTCGCGGCAGAGGCCTGGTGACCTGTCGCACAGGTTTCAACCAGAAACCTATTTCAGGCACCAGTCCCTCACAAAACTAGGACTTAGAGCAAACAATGTATTGACAATAAGAATGTGTCTAATTTCGTGAAGGAAAAATAAATATGTCTTTTTCTTTATTTCACATCAATGTGCTTTTTTTAATGAAATAGTAGTGGTAAACAAGCATGTAAACAAACAGGGCTGCGTCAGTTGACAGGTTCTGTAGCCCGTTTCGAATACTATTTTGTTTGACAACAAGATACATTTTTTGGGAGCCAGTCGTATCCTGAATAATTTTCAAGGGGAAAATATTCTGGGTTTTGCAGGGAGAAGTCGTATAGAGTTGAGGTTTATTCCAACCGTCTCACCAATCTTGGGAGGAGTCTAGAAGCGTTAAGACTGCCTTAAAGGCAACACTCAAGTACCACTTTACCCTGGTAAAGAGGAGGATAGGTGAAGTTCGGACCTCTGTAGCACTACTAAATGCTCATGAAATAAAAAACTTCTGAGAAAGCCTAAATTTATTTTTCGACACCAAATGGCATCTATTTATCATCGAACAAAAACAAATATGTAAATCGGATCTGATATCTCGACGGAATCGATAAACATACACAAAAACAGACATGCCAGCTGAATCCATAACTTTCTCCTTTTTGAAGAACAAGGGCTATTTTCTGTATGCAGTAAGAAACCCCAATATAAATCCCATTGGAGTTCTCCTGTTTAACATTTTTTTTTCAATATCTCCAAATAGCAAACCTACAGCAACCCTTCGAATGGCTCCAGGGAAATCAGAGGGTACATTTGCATTGCAAGGAGTTAAAAGACAAAACGCCTACATTTCACTGGCTGTGAACGGGTTTATTGATAAGGGTTACCTTTATCTTGCCAATCTGTTTATCTGCCAACCATTTTAGAATATTTTACTTTTTGATCAGTCTAAACAATCATTGTAAGAATTAGAAATTAAAGAAAAATTTAAAGATAGATTTGACTCTTGGCACTTGCGACCTCATCTTATTTAAAATAGCCTACTGGTTACCCTGAGGTCCCAGATATGTACGCCACGCCTGTAATTCCCGAAGAGATAGGCAGAGGTACATTCTAGCATACATGCAAGAACTAACGATACGCCCGTTACGTTTTGGGCCCATGTAACTGATTGAAAATATAGAGAACAGGAGGAAATATAGAGGCTTTGCTAGCTTAGAGATTAAGCGAGTTATCCAGTGGCCGTCGGTTCAATTACCAAAATATTTGTTTTCGAAATTCAGCAGCTGCAGATTATATTGCCCAATTAAACTTACAACACTATACCAACAATTTATAAACCAAGATACAAAATATTGAGACCGTTTTTGCTTCTAGTCTATAAATTATTTTTAAGTGTCAATATTTTCTTCATATTTTAAAAACTCCTAAGTAATTACAGTGGAATACAAATTCTAAGCTGAGTTTTTCAACACGTACAATAACCATCCTTCATCGATCCTCCGATCGTTGGACTCCAGGGAAATCATGGTTTACATTTGCATTGCATGGAGTAAGATAAAACGACTATATTTTCTAGATCGTAAATAAGTTTACTGGTGGAAGAGCTCCAGTGACGGAGCTCGCGGGCGTAGGCACCACCGCATTACCTAATATACTTGACGCTAAATGGTAGTGTTCAGCACTATCGTGTTCCGGTTAGGTGGTAATGTACGGCTCTGTAATTTCAGGCACAGAGGCATAACATCTTAGGCCTCAGGAGTGCTAACGCATCTGCATTTTGACTTTGGTCATTGTGTGGGTGTCTATAGGCTGCAGTCATCACTTAAAATCAATGTGAACTGCAGTATACGATAGAGGAGAGGAACACGATAGTGCTGAACACTACCATTTAGCGGCAAGTATATTAGGTAATGCGGTGGTGCCTGCGCCCCCGAGCTCTTTCACTGGACCTCTACCACCAGTAGTAGCTATGCTAGTCACTGCCCTGTGAGATTGAATCAGAGATCAGAGATGAGAAGATCCGCATGAGAACCAAAGCAGCCGCCACTAGGCCCACCGAATAGCGAAACTCCAGTATTTGGGCAGGACACTTAGCTCGAAGATTCTCATCTTCGAGCCAATCCAATAAATGTTATTACATTTTATAGCCTGTGCGATGCGAAGCTAGGGCGAGACGTTAGTAAGTAAAATAAAAAACAAATAATGAACGTTTCTTTTAAAGCGGTTATCGTGTTAGGTTCTCAAAGCCGATAAATGCATATATTCATGACATTCTCGAAGAGTATTAGGATTATGCGAATGAATATTATCGTGTTTGCGGTAAGATATAATGTAAAATAAAGACTCCGATGGGATGTGTAAATTTCTTGTTAAAAGAACCTTCTCGATTTGAAGTCGATATTTTTTAGAACGTAAAGAAACGCGAGTCGTACTCACATGATGGCTTGTAGGCACCACCGAATTAAATAATCTATCTGGCGCCAAATAGTAGTAAAGTAACTTCACGCCTGTAATCCCCGAAGGGGTAGGCAGAGGTAAATGCATGCATTCAAGCATACATGCAAACACCCACGATTTGCCGGTTATGTTTTGGCCCATGTAACAGGTGTTTTTTTTTTTTTTTTTTTTTTTTTTTTTTTTTTTTTTTATGTAATGGAAGTGGTAAACAAGCATGCAGTTCACATTGATGTTAAGTGATGACTGCAGCCTATAGACACCCACACAAAGACCAAGGTCAAAATGCAGATGCGTTACCACTCCTGAGGCCTAAGGTCTTATGCCTCTGTGCCGGAAATTACAGGGCCACCACCTGACCGGAACACGATAGTGTTGAACACATGACATTTTAATAGCCTGTTGACATCTCCGGGCACATAACCAAACTTTGAGGTACTGGAAAATTTCAAGGAAATTGAAAAATCCCAATAGAACCAGAGATAAAGGACTTAACACCATTATCTCTGGTAACCCCCTACCCGGGAATCGAACCCAGGACCTCAGCGTAGTAATAGTGGCTACCACTAGGCTACCGAGGCAGTTAAATGGTAGGGTTTGGGATAAAACAATTTTACGGATTTATCTCGCGTATATTAAACTAGAACTATTTTTTTAAATCAACCCGGCAACAACGATGTTTCGATCGCTTTTCAGCTTGCGTGGTCCGGCAGAGAATATGTAATAATACTACGTATAGAATGGACACTTTGACGTCCCGCTCGAGTTGCCCGCATCACACAACCCCTTCCCCTCTTAAGGGCGACGGTTGGTATTTTGTACTAGCTATGCACACAGGTGCGCGTGTAAATACACATCACTGATTGATGTCTGTGTAATAGAAACCAAATTAAGCGTTTGTATGGAATTTTGGCGGAGTGTCCGCGGTGTGGGTCCGGGCAGACTGACTAGCTCGCGACAACCTAATAACATATCAGTGTTTATCTTATTATCTTGTTCAGTTGTATCAGGATTATCTTGTTCCCGTTGGATGGTAAGTAAGTAATTAACTCTTTATTGTACACAAAAAAAAACATAAATACAGAAATAACTGACACGTAAGGACACCGTACATTTAGGCGGTCTTATTGCTTAAAGCAATTTCTTCCAGACAATCTAGCCTTTTCAAAGATCCTTCTCCTTAGTCGTTTTTGACAGAGTGGTCTTTTTAGAGGTAGTCGAAGAAAATAGCGATAGGTAGAGCGTACACTTTAAAAACTAAAAACTTTGAGCTCTACGGATATCAGTAGACAAGGAATTCCAAAGCCGAACGCAAGTGCCACCAAATCAGCTGTCCTCGTGGGTGGCCTGTCTTCATCTTCCGGTACGCGGTTGCTATTCGTTAAATCTTCTGCTCCAATAGCCATCAGTTCTTCTATCTATGTGCCGTGCTCACTGGCATTTAAGTTTCGCTATTCGTTGAAGCGCGCATGGCCCAGCGGCTGGTGTAGATCGTAAGCGATCTGCTCGGTTAAGCACTACGGGCGCGGTCGGGTAGTGTGATGGGTGACCGCTAGTGGCAAATTAAATGCGCGTTTCCGTGCTTCGGACAGCACGTTAAACCGTCGGTCCCGGTTGCTATCGATAGATAGCAGTCGTTAACCTTGTCGGAGGCCTTATGGGCGGTTTGAAAACATCCGACAGCGGGTTGGCCACTAACCCACCCACCTCCACCAATCCGCATTGGAGCAGCGTGGTGGAGTAAGCTCCAGGCCTCCCCCCAAAAAGGGGAGAGACTCGTGCCCAGCAGTGGGACGTATAATGGGTTGCCATTATTATTCGTTGGGCTACTTTGGTTCTCATGCAGATCTCCCCATTTCTGTTTTGATTTTGCAGGGAAACTCCGAGCATAGTTTTCTCTAATGCTCCCTGTATAACCTACAGCCTTCTTGTGAAGCTTATGGCCCACCATTACAATAAAAATGTGAATGGTATGGTAACTATCATGAAACTTACTGCAAATTATATCATTTTTTATGAAATGGTGGTGGCAAATAAGCATGCAGTTCACATTGATGTTAAGTGATCACTGCCTATGATGACACCCACACCAAGACCAAGGTCGAAATGCAGATGCGTTACCACTCCTGAGGCTTAAGGTGTTATGCCTCTGTGCCGTAAATTACAGGGCCGTACATTACCACCTGACCGGAACACGATAGTGCTGGACACTACCATTTAGCAAAAAGTATATTATTATATATTATATAGGTGATGCGGTGGTGCCACTGGTGCCTACGCTCGCGATCTCGGTCATTGGAGCTCTACCACCAGTAAAATAATCTCATATCTTTATAATATATTACCTTACAAAAACTTCACGTAATGACTACCATTACAAGTCTGAAAGATACACCTTACCTCATAAATAGAGTTAAGTATGCATTAAGTACACCGAAGTATCGTTTTACAGCGTCTTCCCACCATAATTGACACTTAACGCATAGGATTACATGTATATCGCTTTAATTTGTGTTGAATTGGTGTTGTTTCTTGTTGAGAATGTACTGTTTGAGTGTATCACTTATTTTAGGAAGATTTACACTGTGAAGACATAGGAAAACTTTTTTTTGACACATGTTTTGTTTGTACAATTTAATTTCTGAAACGGGAATGACCCTGTATTTTTAGTCTCTGAGACTAAACTTAATCTTAGCCTGGGTTGCACCACGATATTTGGTAAAGTTATTATAATATTTCGCATCCTTTTCTACGTAACTACGTAACTTCACGCCTGTAATCCCCGAAGGGGTAGGCAGAGGTAAATGCATGCATTCAAGCATACATGCAAACACCCACGATTAGCCGGTTACGTTTTGGCCCATGTAACAGGTGGCGAGCCTGTTGACATCTCCGGGCACATTACCAAACTTTGAGGTACTGGGAAATTTCCAGAAAATGGAAAAATCCCAATAGAACCAGAGATAAAGGCTTTTTCACCATTATCTCTGATAACCCCCTACCCGTGAATCGAACCCAGGACCTCAGCGTAGTAGTAGTGGCCTGCTACCACTAGGCTACCGAGGCAGTTCCTTTCTAACTTAGCATCCTTTTCTAACTTAAAGAAATCTGTTAAAGTTAGAGAAGGATGTGAAATGTAACAATAAATTTAACAAGTATGTTAGTGCAACCCAGGCTTAGTGTAGTAATTTATATTTTATTATTGTTATATGCATTTTTTTTATGTAATAAAAGTGGCAAACAAGCGTGCAGTTCAGATTGATGTTAAGTGATGACTGCAGCCTATAGACACCCACACAATGACCAGTGGTCAAAATGCAGATGCGCTGCCACTCCTGAGGCATTAGGTGTTATGCCTCTGTGCCGGAAATTACAGATCCGTACATTACCACCTGACCGGAACACGATAGTGCTGAACTATCATTTAGCGGCAATTATATTAGGGAATGCGGTGGTGTCTACGCCCGCGAGCTCTTGTAACGACATCCATATGCCGTCACATAGAATTTAATCAAAGCACGATAGATATATTTTTTTTTCTAGTATATATATGAATATATACCTATGTTTTATAGGTATCATAACTAAATAGTTGAGATACACTATTGGTAAAGTATGTTTGAGAACCATAGGACGCTCATGAAACATGCGAGCATAGCCCACATCCCCACCGTATCCCAAATTCAGAAAAAAGGATCGATATAAGGGAATGTTGACGGAAGAGGTGACAGTTTTAGTTAGAGAGCCCGGGCGACGTATTATTACGAATTGGTGCGAAATAGGGAGTTTAGGTAGTGGTAGCGGAGGCGTTTGGTGAGTGATTTTATTTTTAAATATAAAATAGGTAACACTAATATCATATAATATTTTAACTTAATTAATTAATAATGTTAACTTAAACTAAATTCACTGAAGGTTACCTATTTTATGTTATTTTACTCTTCTGGTTATTCTTTTATATTGTGTGATTTTTAGGAGATGCGGCGTAATTTATATTATTTTAGTAGTGATACTATTCAAATAGAACCTTTAATGTGAAGTACTTCATATACTCCTACAATATAAATTAGCTTTATTTAGGTTTGCGAGCAGAAAGTAGATTCATTTATTTAAATTAAACAAAACCTGATAGGAATTCATAGGTAGTATAAATGCAATAGGGAAACCAGAGGTCTTTTACTAGAAAATTATATTTTCAGATTAGAAAAAGGAGAAGTAGGCATTATAATACCTTGTACCAGTTTTAGTCACAATTACACGCAGTATAAAGCACTCTTAATTGAAACGTATCGTAGATTACTATTAAGTTAGGAATCTTCAGGAATTTAATTATTAGAATAATTGGCATTTGTGTATAGAAATAAATAGGTATAAATTAGCGATCGAGTTATCTTCACCACGTAATGCGTATGCGCATTATCACCAACCAGCAGAGCGGGGAGCCGTCGACTAACCGTGAGTTAATATTCAATAATTTGTCTGGATTTAGACTATTTTCTATGCTCATTACAGTGTTCCGAATATATTAAATTATAGGTGGATATTAGTGTTTTTATGGTGCTACACTACAGGCAGATAGACGTTAAATTATAGTCATGTATTAGAGTTGTTATAATGTTAGATTACAGGAGAATATATTGTGATAGCATTACACTACAGGCAGATAGCAGAATATTGATAGTATTAGGTTCAAGTCAGATGATAGTGCTTCAACAGCATTATATTATAGGTAGACAATAATATTCTCTGATAAAATTGTATTACAGACAAACTGAATAAACTATAGGTAAATAAGAGTGACTAAATAGCGTTACACTACAGAGAAATAATAATTGTTTAATAACTTTAGTACAAAATGCAGATAATTATGTTTCAATACCATCATACTACAGGCAGAAACTAAGAATTGAGATATTTGGCACTACAAACTCTTTAAGTCTAAATTGTATACTGAATATATAATATTATAATGTTGATGATGATGTTTTGATATTTGATTTGATAATCTGAAATACCTACATATTATTTCGGTTTTCAATCACTATTTAATTATTTAAGGTAGTTCACATATTTGAATATTGCCTAATAATTATAATTAGTGAATAACGTAATTAAGGTGGAGAATTATTTATTTAGAATGTGTCTAACACTGACGTCTCTCAGCTGAAATGATTATGATGATGATTATTATTATTTATCATTTAATGAAAGAGAAATTATTGCTTTCATGAGGTTACAAATCTAGGAGTTCACAGATTGATAAAATATTGTCAGTCAAAATGATCTTTTACTGGTCATTAAATATTAACAATGTGTGATTTAAGGTATTACTATTTACTATGGGTTCAATTCCCTGATCAATTAGAGTGTTATTATTTAATCAGTTCTATTTGTAATAATATTAAAAATGACAAATTAATAAAATTATTATATACAATACATCTAAGGAAAATCATACTCTATGTATGTAATTTCAGGAATGCTGTTTACTAAGTAAACTGTTCGATCCAGTTACATTAGTAACAATATTGGTAAATTGTCAAATAAATAGGTGTATGAAGATTTCGATAGAGTAGTAGGTAATTTAATAATTATCTAGTAAAAGTCATACTCTATGTATATAATTTCAAGAATGTACAATTATATTCACACTGAAGTTAACTGTTCGATTCAGTTAATATAAGTGCTAATGAGGAGTATTTTATATGTATGTAAAGGGTTACAGCTAAACGAACTTCGATGTTCGTATATAAGTAAATGGTCAGTGGACGTTATTTCATCAGGATAGTTTACCTATTTGTTTGTGAGTAAAGGTATTGATGATGCAGGATTCAATTTCCTGAACCAATAATAAAATTATCAAAAGTACTAAACAATGAGAATATATGTTTGAATGTACATGGAACCTGTAATGTAGTAATTAAATAGGGACTAATCAACTTCCTTTCCAGCATCTTCAAATAATGCATATCAAGGTATGTGTTAGGATAATTCTCATTTTCAAATGTATATCGTTAAATGCTAATTACGTGTGCATGTGTGTATTTCTATTGTCGTTATGTATTTAGGTAGTCGTTTGTATAAAAATGATCGATACGTACTTTATTAGGTAAAACCTTTAATGCTTCGTATTGCAATAGGCATAATTAAGCGGTTTAATAACCTAATTAATAAATACAATTATATACATACATAACACACTTGGCGTCATCTCTCTCTTTATTTACTATATAAAAGTTAGGATATTACATAAATACAAAGCACATATGGGTCAAGCATAGATGTGATTTATCGTAGGGTAAAAGGTTGACAGGTTTGAAATGTTTTTGCTTATCGTTTAACATATTTTGTTAGTTCACAATCTTTAAGAGGTAGAGTGTGAGAAAGGTATTCGAAACTTAGAGAAACATAAAAGTATCCTTTCGAGTGTTTAAGGGTGTTGCAAGCACAAGTGTTGAACAAATCTCAAGTGTTCCTATTCGTCAAGTTTGACATGTGCATTTTAACGCTACAAAAACAATTTTGGGTTTAGGATTACAAGTGCGTACATTTGGCCACCATTATCTTAAGAATCTTTAGTTTGGAAAGCAATAAATTCCATCTTTATTACTTTAGGGTCCGTACTTATAGATTTTGTTATTCATTTTAGGTAGGTACATATTTAACCGATTGGTTTTAATTTCTATTTTCCATAAGCTTGGAGTAATTATATTATTTTAAATAGTTTTGTCTTAATTGACATATTCTTTATGTGTATTATTATAATCTGATAAATAGCATCGCAAAGCAAGGTGGTTGTTGCATAGCTGGAGTTATTGATCATATAACAATAAGGAACGTGTAGATTATATTAATGCTACACAGTTAGTGCTATATTGAATTCATATAAGATGAATATTATTTTATTTGACAATGAAACTGAGATTCATTAATACTTTAATGAAATAATACCGCATCAATGTTCAACATACATTACTTAAATTACTTTGAACATTTTGGTGTTTGTTTATATACGAGTACATACTTTGTTACTGCGAGTAAGTAACTAGAACTCACCTAGCCTATAGACATTGTTAGTTAAATTATACCGATGTTTATCAATTACTGACTTTGGTCTGTAAACATTTACTAATTATTGACTGCAAGTGACTTTGCCTATGGACATTAATAGTTGATAAATACTATTGCTTGGTTATGTCTATAAACATTTACTAATTATTGGCTGCAATTAACTTTACCTATGAACATTTATTAAGGATTGGATGTAGTCGTTTCGCCTATGGACATCTAATGATAATAATCAATAGTTAGTGGACTACTGACATACATTGACATTAAAATCTGTCAACACCTATACTGTACTATTGTACAATTACATACTTTATTACGAAATTGCCTATGGACATTTATCGAGTATGGACGTTTTAGTTGTCATTATTGAATTATGATATCTACAACGATATTATCGGTTATTGACTCTGGATTATAATGAACCTATCACTATCATTATTAACACAATACACGCATTACACACCTGGTTTGTTGGGGCGTTGGACTCGTTCCATCGCTACATACATCACTTCTGACGTCCAGGACTGAAAGACACTCAACGTTGTCCCGCGGCTATGCCAGTGCACTGGGATTACTTATCACATAAAAAACAAGTAGGGCCAAGCCTGAAAAACACTGTGGTGATGTATACTCCCTGGGGTGTATCTTGGTCTAGTGCGCTAGAAACTTATGTGGGTCGGCCTACACCATTAACTTGGGTATTATGGGTCGATTCCACACCTACACTCTTCTTTACTATCATCTGGACGTAGTAGTACCTACTTCAGAACAACCAACACTAAACATATTTTATAATAATCTGCTACTTATAGACATCTACAAAACTCATTTGAATCTGGAAACCTAATAAGGTTTTGCCTAAAGGCAGTGTGCAAAATGCATGGTTTATGTATAAATCCATAAACATTATATATACACAATACAGGTAATCACTATAAATATCACACCTGTATTGTTGATACATTATACTGTTCTGTATGTTCTGTACATATACTTTCGACGTTCAGTTTGGAATATTTAAAACATATTTACTGACAGCTGGCCTGTATACTGGAGCTACTCACTACCTGTTCTTGCGATAATGGGTAGAGCCCTAGCAAATATTATTTTTGTAGTCTTGTAGTCTCCGCGGTCTCCGCCTAGTGTACCTTTGGTCTAGTCTGTGGGTATCAGCAGTTGTGGGTCGGCCTATCTTCATCGACGTTGTCTGGCTTGCTAGTACCTGTGCGCTGTGAATTACACACTACCTGTTCTTGCGAAAATGGGCAGAGCCCCTAGCAAATGTTATTTTGTGGTGCTGTAATTTCACCTGTGGTGTACCTTGGGTCTGGTTTTGCTTTGACTTATACATTACTTTATAGGTCGATTCCATTAACGTTGGAGATAATATCCATCTGGATGAAGAGGTGTTACTTCAGAACAAACACAACACATATTTAATATTATAATATGATCAACAGATCATTAACCGCCTTGTTGCGATGATCGGTCATGGAACCGCTACATTTATTGTGTGTTATGCACCTACCTTATGGAAACTACAATATTTCATTTATTTGCGATGTCAGATACTGACAATATACAATGAGATAATACTCATATATGGTTAAATCATAATTACAGGACATTGCCTGAAATATTTATTTACTGACTATGTCAGAATGAGTAAACTATGTTTACGGTATAACAACTTAATGGCTATGCCATATTATGATCATGATCTACTACTGCAACAATTACTGCGCCTAACGGTGTCTGCGACGATTGATAATATACATATCAACTTCATCATTGGAATACTCAAATGAGTATATTTTACCTGACTGCCTGTTAATGGCCTATATTAATATTGAAATATGATCCACTGACTTTGTCAGTTTATTAAGACTATGTCTTTACACAAAGTACCTGCAATTAGAGGCTTATGCCATATAATCTGTTGTTTATAACAGTCTACTACAACTTACTGACTTTGTCAGTTTATTAAGACTATGTCTTTACACAATACCTACAATTTGAGGCTTATGCCACATAATCTGTTGTTTACAACAGTCTACTACAACTTACTGACTTTGTCACCTTATTAAGACCTTGTCTTTATACATTATCTACAATTTGAGGCTTTGCCTTTATATCTGTTGTTTTACAACAGTTTGATTATAAATGTGACCATCATTGTATGGTAATTATTTAAGCGTTATTTATACGCTCATTTACCAAATATACTCCAAGCTCGTCTGGAGAGTACAGATTCCTGGCTTGGTACTCACACTAAGGGGCGATGGTCTGGGGCTCCTTAACTTTCCCCTCCAATAGTATATTGTGTATTTAGTAATTTACTCTTTGGGGTTATATTTAATAATCTTATTGCATTTCTAACTTTATTCTTACCTCTATTAAAGAACTTAAGGTTTCTACCATTTAACAACTTGTAGGGTCCCTTTAGACATCACTTGGCCAATATTATATTCTTGTTGATTTAGATTTGACTTCGAAAATATCCTTTATCTGAAGAGTCCCCTTTTTGAATAGAGTGGGTTCCGTTACACTCTGTCACTGCAGCTCTACCACCAGTATAAATATAATCATGTAGATGTATATGTATGTACGCAAGTTACTAGTCCACTATTTATATTCTGTTACTATACTCTTCCAAATATATAAACAATTTTTTGCTAAACCGGCACTTAACATAAAATTTTGGTAAAGTTCACTCATTATTGTCCGGATTCCAGCAATAATGGGCCAGACCTTTAGACATTAATGACAGGGTCGGAAGATAATTGAAGTTTTGTGACCACAAAATATACCTAATATGCTATTGCTCCAAGGAAACGATCTTTTTACTAGGGGTAAAGCTCCAGTGACGGCGCTCGCGGGCGTAGGCACCACCGCATTACCTAATATACTTGCCGCTCAGTTGGAACAACTATATAATGTGACAGTCAATCGTACTTATATAATTATTCGTCCCGACAATAGTTCGCTATGAATTACTGGAGGTAAATCATAGTGAACAACTGCCTTTTTTTAATTAGAAGAATTGAAACTGAATGAACCCTGTTACAAAAAATAAACCGGACAAGTGCGAGTTTGACTCGCGTGGTGAGGGTCCCGTAATTTAAATAAATATTTTCGAAAATATTACAGATTTAAAATGCAGGGACATAGCGGTTACAGTGGTACCGGCAGGGGGGGTTATATTATTAAGAATTTTCGATTTAATTTGAATACTCAAACTTCTTATAGGTTTTCCAGTAACCTATAGGCAAAGAACTATTTTCCACATTTTTTTCAAAATGTTAAGTGCAGTAGTTTCGGAGATAATGGAGGGGGGGGGGGGGGGGGTGAATGGTCAATTTTCGTCGTTTTTCTTAAATAACTTCAAATTTGTTTATGCAAAAATTATAAAGAAAATATATCTGAGATGCTGACAACAACCTCTTTCATTTGATATGTCACACGACACAGTTTACGTTTTTTCATTTTTTTATTTTTTTATTTACCCCCCGAAAGTGGCCCCCCTGTTTAAAACTTGTTATTTTACTTAACGTGTTCATCATTGGGTCACCAATTTACATATATTCATCAAATTTCAACTCAATCGGTCCAGTAGTTTCGGAGCAAATTGGCTGTGACAGACGGACAGACAGACAGACAGACAGACAGACAGACAGACAGACAGACGCACGAGTGATCCTATAAGGGTTCCTTTTTTCCTTTTAAGGTACGGAACCCTAAAAACTGAAAAGAAATTCAACAAAACTCAGCAAACAACTCCCACGGCAACGTTATTAGGTTTTAAAACCTATTCGTATTTTTATATCTTAGGTAAAATGGATATTATAATTCAATCTATCTAGTGTTTAACTTTCTTAAATCATGACTACCCTTGAGAAATAAAATATAAAGCCATTTTTTCAGAACACGAGGTAAAATTTCGCTTAAGCAGGATTTATGCAAAAGCCAAGTTGGTTGAAAGGTTACATTTGATCCAAATCCTTTGTCAATTATTAGTGTTGTATTTGGCATTATACTCGATATCGATATTATATTCTGAATTTATCTACTATGATGCTGGCTATATGGTAGTGGCGTTGCTTAATTGCTTACGTATTGAAGACTTTAGTGGTGGAACAGGATCTTACTCTGACAACATTCTACAGGTTTATCTTAGTAACATTATTATTTATGTTACTAAGATAAACCTTGATTATTATTTATGGTTTGTAAATTAGGTTCAAAGATCTTTATTTTTACTTAATAACATACAAACATAATCATAAGTGTACGCGCACATCACTATATAACGCGCCCATCACTTTGGAGCGCCCCACCCGGCGTTCATTCTGGGTTCGATAGGGCAAGCAGCCGCACGCCACGTCCATTCACCATTGTAATATTTGTAATATAATTGGTTACAGTAATAAACCACGCATACGAAGTCTGATTTTTATTTAAACATCTCAAAAATAAGTTACTATATATAGTTAGTAAATAGTAGTAACTGCCTCGGTAGCCTAGTGGTAGCAGGCCACTACTACTACGCTGAGGTCCTGGGTTCGATTCCCGGGTAGGGGGTTATCAGAGATAATGGTGAAAAAGCCTTTATCTCTGGTTCTATTGCGATTTTTCCATTTTCTGGAAATTTCCCAGTACCTCAAAGTTTGGTAATGTGCCCGGAGATGTCAACAGGCTCGCCACCTATTACATGGGCCAAAACGTAACCGGCGAATCGTGGGTGTTTGCATGTATGCTTGAATGCATGCATTTACCCTTCGGGGATTACAGGCGTGAAGTTACGTAAAATAAGTTCTTGTACAATGAGACTTAAAAAAATAGAATATGTGTTTACACCTCTGGCATTTTTCAAAATAAACCTAGTATAACATTAGAACTATTATATTGCTGAAAACAATAGTGATTTACAAATTGACATGTATTAAATAAGAGTTCTAGGTAGACTAGTAGGGACTGGTAGAACTAGTAGAGTTCCAGGGATTTGAAGGCGAAGGCACCACGGCATTACCTAAACCATCTGCCGCTCACTGGTAGTTTTCAGAACTATTGTCTTCTGTTAAGATGGTGATGTATGGCCACATGATAGTACTTATTTAATGCTACGTAAGTGATAGAACTCCGCCTTTGCCGATCCCAAGCCCGGATGCAAAAGGAGGAGGGTTGGACAGGGAGAGATCAAACCCCACCGTAAAACCGTCAACGACAAGTATCGGGCGGCGGTTAAGTAACCCGACAACTTCGTTGCCACCCAGCGCACGAAGCGGCTACAGGAGCCCAGAGGAGTTAAATTACCTCTTAAAGTCTGAGAGTGGAAGGACTCGGGAACCCACCACTTATCAATTTCCCAAGAAAACCCCCCAATGGAAACGTAGCTGAAAATCGGAAAATCGGAACCGATGGCGCAGCATCGTGAAACGGAAGGTGATCCATGAAGGGGGTCCCGACCCTCAGTTATGAGGCAAACGACTCGAAGAGAGAAGTGGTAGAAAATTATCATCGGCAGCATTCATACACTGATAAAGAAGATTTCCCTCTAAGTGGTTACTTTAATAATATTTTATACGGATATTTTTTCTTTTTAAATATCAATCTATCGACCATGTCCCATCACTACAAACATACAGCGTGTTTAACTTTATTTATAGCCCACGTGAATTTATCGTCCCGTCCCCCTAACGCTGCCGTTCCTTGAAGTTAGGGATTTAAATTAACAAGTTGGCTCTACAAACACAATGATGGGTTTATGTTTCGTTTAAACTCTTAACCTTACAAAATGTAAACAGAAGTGGTATTGACGTGTTAATTTTCTGTTTATCCGTATGTAATCCTTCTTTCACCGCACTGGGATTCTGATGGTAATGGTTTTTCTGTATTAATTACAACAATATGCTAATGTGAATACGGGTATAGAAACAAATATCCGACGAAGCGAGATTCTGTCTGCGTCAGACTGAAAAGTAATATGGCCGTACGGAAGCGCTATAGTTTATTTCGATTCAGCACTTCAACCCGTCCACTGCTGGGCTTAAAGCCTTCCCGAAGATGCCTACAATTGCCACCACGACTTGCGTCGAAAGTTTTTATTAAATTTATTTTAAACTATCTCTCTCAATTGTGTAGTGGGAACAGGCCACTACTACTACATACTATCCCCATTCGATCACCAGATCAGGGAGTTAGAATGTATGTATGTATATTCACGCCGGGTCCCTAATGGGGTAGGCAGAGAATGTGGAGCGTCAGATATCCCGGTCCTGACATAACCCCCGTGCTGCATCTACCTTTATCATTCTCTTCATACATTTCAGGGAGTTAGAAATATCGAGATATATATCCATTTTTAGTTTCTCAGTTCCACAAAGTTTAGTCATGTGGCCGGTAATATATTGAACCAGCGGTCCCTCCCGGTGTGGTAAGGGCAATATTACCTACCCTCACCTTTTAACCTTAAGATGATGTCGTATAGCCTAAAACCTTCCTCGATAAATGGGCTATCTAACACGGATGTTTTTTTTTAATTGGACCATTAGTGCCTGAGATTAGCGCGTTCAAGCAAAAAAAAAACAAACAAACACTTCAGTTTTATGATAATAAGTATAGATTTATCTATTGAGGAGCATGCATATGAGAGTATGTGTAATAAGCAGCTTGCATTTAATTATGCTAGCTACACACATCTCCGGAGAATGCAGGTGCGACCTTTCTCGATGTACTAATTTATTGTTTCATTTCTATAATGTTAAATTATTCTGTATATCCTAGCTAGGAAACAATACCGTAATCAATTAAGAGATTCCAAATAAACATATACATATTATCTATAGACCTCGTTATGTCAATAACAAAAGCCGCTACCAGACCTAGGTATCTTCCTCTAGCTTTAACTATAGGCAAAGTGAACCAAGCGATTATAATTAAGGGATCCTTCACATTGGTGAGTGGGCAAAGACTAAGATATGTCGTAGACATGACAACCGTAGCTTTTTTCACCTTTCAGAGTACAAAATGCAAAATCATGCTTCTTGGAATTCTTGAAGGAGAAAAGTAGGCAGAAATATATATTTTATAATGTATGAACAATCCGGCTATCGGATATTTTTAACGCTGTTGAATTATAGTTCAAATACCTAATTTAAAGGTCCGAAAGATTGTCCGAATTGTCGGAGAGGCTTTAGTCCAGACGTCATGAACCTTGCTTGAAACAATGATCCTTCTTTAACCTACTGCAAGAACAGGGTTATGTTTTACGCTGTACTACGCTGGAGTAGCAGCTGTAACAGGTCGGGAGGTAAATGCTAATAGGATTTTCCCATTATTTGGAAGTTTCCCTTTTTTATGCCATTAGATTGACAGATAAGCAGGCGGGCCACCTGATGGAAAGTGGTCACCGTCGCTTATGAACATTTGCAAAACCAGGGAAGTTGCCCACGTGCTGCCATCCTTGAAGGACTCTTTTGACGCCATTTTTTATGTCATGAAGGTGGCTAACAAGGATGCAGCTCTCATAGATGTTAAGTCATGACTGCAGCCTATAGACATCTACATAAAAGCCAGAGGTCAGATGCGTTACCACCCCTGAGATCTAAGATGTCATGTCTTTGTGATAGTTATTACAGGGCCATACATTACAGGGCAGGGCAACCGGGACACGATAGGGCCGAACACTACCATTTAGCGGCAGATAAGTATGGTAATGCGGTGGTGCCTACACCCTCGAGCTCCTACACTTGGAACTCCAACAAATTAAGAACCCCATATTGTATCATCGAGGGAATACCTCAGACGGAAGTTCGTTCCACAATTTACAATTCCGCGTGACAATGCCAAATTGGTAATATTCCATGAGATGTTAATAGGTTTGCCATCTATTACATGCCACAATAACAGTCGAATTTTTGATGTTTTGCACGTAGGTATGTTTGAACTTACCTCTTCGGGATACATATACATAAAGTTGTGTGAAGGTACAAACGTAAACCTTGTTATTTTGCCTCACAGAGACTTATATTCATAGGTATAAAAGACAATCAAAGTAAATCTACCCACAACTAGCATACGCGTTCGCATCGCACCACGCAAAGGCTGAGCCCTTTATTCTATTTTGATAAATCCACCCCTTTAAAGGAGTTAAGGGGCAGGGCCGCCAAATACCTCTGAACCCCTAACTTTGTTTTATTAAGACTCTTTAAGACGTAATCGGGCGTAACATGCGAAACAGCTACCCATACTGAGTTTGTTCTAAGACATTTTAGCTTTTAAATTCTTACGGGCGGTTTGATTAAATATTTTTATACACAATTAAAATAATGTGAAGAATTATTTGCTTTGATGAGACAGAACAAACAATAGTTTTTTTTTAAGTTATTATGTGAAGCTCAAGTTCAACAGTAAAAAATTGTACAACGAGATTAGTTTTTTAAGAATATTATACCCATACTTTTTATGGTATATATCAGTATTGTGTACCTCTGTTACTTTTAAAGGCACATCAAACAGACTTTCGAAAATTTCACCCTCTTCAATTTGAATCTCTCAATACTATATCGATTTTTTACCGCAATCTCTTGAAAAATACTTCATAAAGTCAATAAAGCCATTAGCATTTTGATTTATTGTAAAAATAAACACTGTAAATATCAACAATCAAAGAACATAATGCGATAAACTTGGCAAGTTTAATGAATTTTAACCAACTTTAAACAAAAGCTATATTTCATCCGTCTCACATGTTAAAATGTCTAGATTTTATCAATTTGCAACAAGATGAAGTATGACAAATTACTTTAGTCTAATAATAATATAACTGCGACTGGAATGACTTTTGGATCACATCCAATAGACGGTGATAGTGAGCAATGTCGTTGTATGTTGCTATATAAATAACGCACTTCCTTTACATACGCACTACGGGATGTTGTTTTACTATATATGCAGTAGATTTTACGAGTAATATTGACCAAACTCCACCAATATGCATTGAAGCAGCGTGGTGGAGTAAGCTTCAGGCCTCCCCCCGAAAAGGGGAGATACTCGTGCCCAGCAGTGGGACGTATAATGGGTTGCCATTATTTATTGGCCAAACGAGGTATATTATCCACTCGCGTCAAACAACATAATTATTACTCAGGTGATGCATTTGAAAAGGTACCTACGAATACTCGCTAAAGAACACTGACTTATACAACGAGTGGTACGCGAGGCTATTGAAATTAAAAACACCCAAATTTTAAAACAAAGAGATGATTCCAACGCCACCACCAGCAACGCCAACAAATGTCACCATCGCCACCGACGCCACCAATTCCACAACAAAAAAATATGACTACGATAAAAAGATTTGTTTTATTTTTTGTTTCACAAATGTAGTAAAAAGATTTGGGATCACATTTATAAGTGGGTAACTCATTTGCTCTAAGTGTCGAACAAGTATACAGCGGGCGTGCCAAGATCTCTCAGTGCAAATCTAAACTGGATTTGAACCTATTATAACATTTAAGTAAATCGTTTATTTACTTTTATAGAGGGACTTTAAACACTTTTAAGAAAAAAAAAACACAAAATAATGTTTTTTTTTTCCACAAATAGGGCCAGTGGGCTCATGCATGAAAGGCGTATTCCTGGAAAAATCTCCTCTTTTTAGTAAATTTTTAGTTATTTATTATTCAAGGTACGAAAACTATAATATACATCGGAAGTTCCATAATTTCTATATTATCTATATTATAAGCAGTAGCCATAGAGCAACACGGGCCACCGGCCGCGGCAGACTGGAGGAGAATAGTCTTAGCGCTTATTACCGATGGAAAACAGTTGTCATTTTTTACGGAGGGAAATGCGTGTGACATTTATACATACTACAAAAATCGTCTATTACTACGAAACTCATTACAAGCAGTATCCATATGCCCAAATGGGCCTATCGTAATAGACGTACGACGTTGTAGTAAAAGACGATTTTTGTAGTGTGTCTGCGTGTCACGCGCATTTCTCCCCGCGAAAAAATTTACCGACTGAGTTTTGCATCGGCTATAAACGCCCCTCCGGTCCGCCGCATCCGTTGGCTCGTGTTGCTGGTCTGTAAGTAATATTTAAATAATTCAGAAAACCCGCAGTGCGTACCGTGCCTATGTAGTCAGTGATAAGGTCAAAACCGAGGTTACCCCGGTCTGTCACGTATTAATTTAACAGCCTTATACAATCTTTGCTACTTGTTTGTTATTATAGACTAGAATTCAGTTCAAAAGGGCGATCTTTGGATATGCGCGAGTATCAGACTGCCTCGGTAGCCTAGTGGTAGCAGGGCACTATACACTGGGGACCTGAGTTCGATTCCCGGATCGGGGATATTACAGATAACGGTCTAAAATCCTTTATCTCTGGTTCTCTTGGGATTTTTCTTTTTTTTTTATGTCAAAGTATTGACAGACAAGCAGACGGGCCACGTGATGGAAAGTGGTTACCGTCGCCTATGAACATTTGCAACATCAGAGGAGTTGCCAACGCGCTGCCAGCCGTGATGGACTCTTTTGACGCCAGTTTTGAAGAACCCCATATTGTAGCCCCGGGGGAACACCTCTGAGGGAAGTTCGTTCCAGAATTTGCACGTTCTGGTCAGGAATGAACGCGCGAATCGGACTGTTGAGCATTTCCAAGTATCCAGTCTGTGCGTGTGGAACTTCTCTCTTCGGCGGGTGGTGCGATGTAGGAATGTAGACGATGACACCAGATCGAACAGTTCATCAGAGCACTCACCATTGTAAAGGGGGTAGAAAATGCACAGACATCCGATGTCTCTGCGCAGACTCAGATCTTCGAGTCTATCTGTGATTCCTGGGTCGATGACGATTCGAATGGCACGTTTTTGATTTGAGTCAAGAGGAACAAGCTGGTATTTAGGGGCTCCCGCCCAAAGATGAGAGCAGTATTCCAAATGGGGCCTCACTTGAGCTTTATAGAGCTGTATAAGTTGCCCCGATGTGAAATACTGTCTTGCCTTGTTTAGTACTTCGAGCTTCTTTGATGCCAGCTTAGTCTTTCTCTTAATATGACCTCGAAACTGAACCTCATTCGATATCTCAACACCCAGGATACCGACACTTTTACTAATGGTGAGTTGAGTGCTCTGGAACTGTGGCGCTACAATAAATGGGGATTTTTAAGCGGTAAACGCGCAGACTTGTGTCTTTGTGGGGTTGATTTGGACTAGATTTAGTCTTCCTCAATCAGAGACTCGCTCCAGAGAGTTCTCGACTTCAGACACAAGTCTAAGTCTACTCTCCTCGATAAGCGCCCGAGAAGCATTTGTGCGGCTAGTGTAGCGTGTATCTCCCGTACTGTCCGCATAACAATGATAGTTTGATTTTCTGGAAGTTTCCCAGTACCTCGAAGTTTGGTATTCTACCTGGAGATATTTCAATAGGCTAGTCACCTGTTTCCACCACACACTACCATCACATGGACCAAAACGTGTAAAACAGTTGTTCCTGGTATTTATAAGGAATCATGGCAAGTTTCATACATTGATTTGTACAAAAAAAGTTAGAAAAAGGTGCAAGGTAAAACAGATTAAAAATATTATCTAGGAAACCTAAAAAACATTTTCTGGTATGTAAATTATTTATAATCACCGGAATAAGAATCGTCTTTCCTAACAACAGTAAAAGCACTCCATACTAAAGTTAAATTTTAATCTTTTAATTCCGGAGAGTTAAAAATCTTTTAAGTATCAGGAAATGTTGTTTAGGTTCACTGGATGATATTTCCATGCTGTTTTACCGTGTACCTTTTTTTCATTTTTCCTGTGCAAATCTTGCCATGATCCTTTTATTGTGATTATAGACTATCATATATTAGCCAAAAGAGCTATATCCACTAGCGTCAAAGAACATAATTATAGCTCAGGAGATGCATTTGAAAAGATACGAATACTCGCTAAGAAATATCGACTATACCACGAATGGTACGCGAAGCTATTGAAATTAAAAACACTCAAACTATAAAACAAAGATAGGCGACGATTATCAATATCATAGAATGTTATACTTTGCAAAATTAAATCCCAGCCGCATCAGTCTGTGAGACCCATCGACGATAGCTGCGTTGTGTCGTCGATGGTGAGACCTTAAGTCACTTTTGCGACCAAATAACTTTCAAGCTGCTGTCAGACAAATAAATAAATAAATAAAATACGCTTACACTCACAGCCCCACAGTAGGTATAAGCCTGTGTCGTGGGTGCCGTTGTACACATACAACACATTCACCCAGACCCGAAACAAATATCTGTAGGCCATACAAATATTTGTTCCGGTGCGGGGATCGAACCCGCGACCCTTCGAATCAAACGGTGGTTTCGCACCGCTGGACTAACCGGGTCGTCAAAATGTCACCGAGGTCTTCCCGGGACTCCAAAAGCTGAGTTTGACGACTCAGTTAGTCCAGCGGTGTGGTCATTCCACACCGCTGATTCGAAGGGTCGCGGGTGCGATTCCCGCATCGGGACTAATATTTGTATGTTCTACAGATATTTCTTTCGGGTATTGTATGTGAACATCGGCACCCAAAATACAGGTTTATACCTATTGTGGGGCAGTGGGTATAAGCGTTAGCGTATTTTTTGAGTAAGAACCGAATAGTCGAGTTGATTTTAAAATACATTTTAGTTTCATATAAGTAAGATTTCGAGATAAATCCGTAAAAATTGTTTTATTTCAATAAATCTTATCACAACCAATCTATCATTTTACTAATTCAGTATTAAGAGAAACTCCCTAAAAATATGCAAAATCTACCCAAAGGATAAGGATACCAAATAAATGAACACAGCGTGATATGATTTTCGCTGTATTTACATGCAAATTCAGCCTGATTTATTACCAAGAACCTTTCCAGCACATGACAAGTGATGAATGTCTGGAATCCCAAATGCCAAGCAATTTCCAGCTTTATCACCTCGAGATAGAGTAGTCAGAAAAGTACGGGCTATCCGTTCTGAAGAGCCGGCATTTAAATGTAAAGGTTCTTTTACATTTATCATGTGTTGGACGTTGAAGGCCTTCACTATTATTTGCAGGATTAATGATGTGTGGAGTCGAAAAACAAAAAAGTTTCTTCTGAAGATTACTTCGTATCTTTTGAGAAAAGAAATGAAGCCTTATTCTTTGTAGATTTATACTCTCTGTTCTACCAATGTCACATATTTAATCGAGTGGAACGATTTATGAAATTCAGTTACAGGTCATGCTACATAGTGGTAGAAAGATTTTATGCTATAATAATATACCTAGAGGTCTGGTTTTGAGATTTAGTGGTATTTGGGTTTCCATATGATTTAAGTTGCAGAAGAACTTAAAATGTAATAAATATGTAGTTTTTTATGTAATGGAAGTGGCAAGCAAGCATGCAGTTCACATTGGTATTAAGTGATGACTGCAGCCTATAGACACCCACACAAAGACCAAGGTCAAAATAAAGATGCGTTACTACTACTGAAGCCTAAGGTGTTATGCCTCTGTGCCGTATTACAGGGCCGTACATTACTACCTGACCGGAACACGATAGTGCTGAACACTACCATTCAGCGGCAAGTACATTAGGTAATGCGGTAGTGCCTACGCCCGTGAGCTCCGTCACTGGAGATCTAGTAAAAAAAACTTAACTACTATATTAATAGGTAAAGGTGAATTATTTTCAAAGCCAATTCTAATTATTGCCAATTACAGATAACGACATCTGCGACGACGCCTGCCGATGGATTTCATTCTTCTCCTAAAATTTTAGAGCAGTTATTTTTGTTAAACACAAAAAATAATTCACTTTCAAAAAAAGTCTGTGGATGTTAATAAACTGTTCAAACACGATAATTAAAAAAATATATAAAACTAGAAAAGTCGTGTCTTTTTGCAAACTTCCTAAGGACTACCGGAATAAATCAGCGATTACTAAAATGATTTCATGCATATTAAGTACTATAGACAATCTCATAACATTATCAAATCGAGACACTTTGAAGGAAAAAGTCACGGAGTTTGCAGATAACAAGATAATCATTGAAGGTACAGATTTAATTAAAGACAATAATGAAGATCGTGTAGGCGTTGTCATACTAACGATACGGTATTGATTTATCGAATTAATTCCTATGGCAACGGGAATTCAAATAGGCACGTGAAATTTATCTAGTAAAGCCACAGCTTGGTGTTGTTTCAGTTCTTTTTTTTTATTTGTGTTTATTAGTTATTACCACGACCGGCAAAAGTTTCTTTCTTCGATATAAGATAAGATAAGATATTTATTACCATATTTCATGCAATAAATATCTTATCTTATCTTATCTTATGTCGAAGAAAGAAACTTTTGCCGGTCGTGGTAAAACTAATAAACACAATTATCTTTTGTTCTAACTTTTTTGTAATAGGTACTTAAGAGAAAGCGAACGTCAAGTTTTTATTCAAATCATTTTCATTACATAAGCAAATAGCTAATTTATGGAAACAATTACAAACACACACACCTACACACACACACACACAAATCTTTTTTTTTTTTTTCATTTTGTTTTAAATAGTTACATAATCTTATTGTATTCTTTTATTATTAAGTAGTTAAATTATTAGTTAACCTGCGTTCTTTGTAAGATTACTGGAACCTGCCTGTGTCGGTTCGGAGAAGGGCGTCGATTCTCGTGACACAGTATATTTCTTACTTTTGCGAGTGTCATCGTGACCATTTTATTTCTGCGATTTTGTCATATGTTCCAAATAAATAATTTTAAAGTTTTTTTTTGAATTTTCAAATAGTAATAAGTATTTTTTTGGCATACAATGTAGGTAATAATTGTAGGTAGTGTTTATACTGGTAACCTAGTACATTTTGTCAAAATGCGACGTGCAAATCTTAATAAAGTATGTAATAAAGGCAAAATTTAACAAAACCATGTCAATCGAATATGGAAATAAGGCGTTATTTTCTAAATATTAACCAAAGATCATGGCTCCAAAGAAATGAGATTTTTTTTCTTATCGCGGGTTCGTAAAATTTCTGACTTAATTTTGCATTTGTTACCAAATCAATTCATTTTTTTTCTTTGCAATCATTTTTCATATAAACTTTATAATGATCCTTAGTATAAAAGTATATCTATCAACGTTCACGAATATAATATAATGAGATCCATTTTAAAGATTTTGTACATATGGTTCGATCCCCGCATCGGGACAAATATTTGTATGGTCTACAGATATTTGTTTCAGGTCTGGGTGTGTATGTGTTGTATGTGTGCAACGGCACCCACGACACAGGTTTATGCCTACGGTGGGTCTGTGAGTGTAAGCGTATGTTATTTGTATCGATATGTCAATTTTGAGTTGAATCAAAATCTCTAAGTAAATTTTTAGGGGAAGAAAAAATAAAATAAAAATTATATACGAAACGATTTTTTTTTAATTTGCAAAAAGCATTTGATTACACGCACATAATTACATTAAACCTAACGGTTATAATCTCACCATGCGAGTTTGATTTAAATAATGATAAAAAAAAACTTTTCTCATTTAGCTATTACAATGACAATAAAATACGCTATAGTGTGATATCATTTATGGCAATAGAATATTTACATCGATATCTCTAACATTTGATTTGGTATAGAAAGATCTATGTAATGATAATGTAAACTCTTAATAAAATTAACAAAATCGAAAACGTGATCCAAAAACAACATTCGAATGTTAAAAATAATGTTAAAATTAAAAAATAACAAACAGTTAACATTGTTAATTAGGAATAATATAAAGTATCACAGTCCAGGTAGGATGTAACAAAATTTAGAACAATCTATTAAATTATTTACAATCTACTTAATATAACTTTTATACACATTCTGATACATGAAACATTTTACTAGAGCATAGCCATTATTTTTGATAAGTCGCTGTAATTGTAAATACAATTGTAAAGCAGCATTAAATATCAGCATCAGCATCTCACCTTTCTTGAGAAAGTTTATTTTTTTTTCTCCGTACCCGTATCAACATATTCCAAAAGTATTTCACAAGCATGTGTTAATGCGAAATAATATAAAACAATTATTAAGGGTAAAAGCGACTTCTTTACGATATTCAATAAACTGCAAAGTTTATTATATCGGTTGCCTAGCATAGTTGGCAATAGATGGCGCTGCTGCTACCATGCAATATAAAGCCAATGTAATAAATGTGAAGGAAAGATTTGACAAATCGGGCAGGACTTCAGTAGCTAAATTGGAAGAGCGGCTGGACTAGATTCCCAGTAGGCCGCGAGTTCGAGTCTCGCCTGAAGTCAAATTTTTCTTTCCATTTTTCTTTAAAAAATATTCCAAAAGTTTTTTAGCTTAATCTGATTTCAAAATGTTTTTGATAGAATTTTTACTTTTGGCAAATATCACGATTTGATATTATAACAAAAATTCTTTAAAAGCCAAACTGTGTTTAAATATAGTAGATAAACTTGTCAAAAAGAGGCTTTCTAAAAAATCTGATATTATCTCAATACTGACATAGTTATGATAGGTAACGTCAGTTTTAAGGTGAACGATGACGATGTTTCCTATGATGCAATCCCAATTTCATCTATCCATCAATCATTTCATCTATCAAGAATGAGTATAAAAGCAATCGAGAATATGATAATATAGACATGTCCAGAATCTATGAGAATCATTACATCACCACAATATCTGATTTATTTGCTAAAGATCTATTACAAGTTGAGGAACACACAGATGCAATATTGAAATCTATTCTATATTTATCTACTTACAATAAATAATGTTTTAAAATTACATATTGCTGTTTTTTCATAGTTAAGTAATGCTTATTTGCAAAGGAAGTCTAAGAAGTATCTAATGAAAGAATTTTATTTACATACGCATTCGAATACTTCTATTTGCTAATACATTACGATTAAGCTAATATTCAGGTTAAATGTGAAAGAAAAAAGTAACAAATTGGACGGACCATAACTGAAATTTACAAAGCAGCAAGTTTTTAAGAAAACTGGTCAAAGTTCTTTAAGTTCAGAAGTTAAACTTCTGAAACTCATTTATATAGGAAGTCAACTAAACATTTCATATGTTACAGTTAAAGAACATTTTTGATAACAGGAAACAGTTGAAATGACAAAGTAATGAAATGGATATGATTTGTTTAGTAAAAATAGTTAAGTTGTAGTTACTTAAGAAGTCACAACCATTTATTATTACTTTTTATTACATTTACAGGCTGTATTATGCCACAACTATAATGTCGTGGGCATATTGAATACACATTGAAATTGGCTACATTTTATACTAAAATTCAATACCAAGTTCTATTACTTCTAGAATCTAAATTTATATTGAGCCTTAATTACTTATTTAAAGGAAGACACATTTAATTTACAAGAGCGAATTTTATAAAAGGATGTTGGAAAAGAGTTCTGCTGTGGATTAAAAGTTCATTGATCAAAGGAATGCATTGATTCGCACATTTCTTTTTTATCGTATTATTTAGCAATACTTTCTCCTGACCTAGCTTGAAAGAAATTAATTACTTCACTTTTTTTCAAACATACATAAATGTCGGTAGGTATGACAGATACTTTACAAGGTATCTGACTATTTTATGCTGTAAAATTCAATATTTTTTTATGTCTATGAAATAAATACACTTTTTACGACACAGGACCTATAGTATATTAGTGGGTATCATTGTAAAAAATATCATCATGATACCTTGTAATAATTAATTCCTCAATTTCAATTTTATTAATTACTTAATGTTTTACCTTTTATTTCGGCAATATATTTACCCCCTTATTCATAAACGTACATTAGATACGTTTTAGCTATAGAATGCTTTGTCTCTGTCAGACGCATTGTCAATTGTGCAGGATAGAAAGAGATAAAGCAGAGATTAGCAACACTTAGCTAAAATACGTTTATGAATAAGGGGGTTAGATTTTGAGTAATCATAGAACATTTTAATAAAACTCTTTTCACACATCCTATTCATGAAATGCGGAAATGTAAGCGAATTGGGCGCTATATGGACATAGACAGATAGATAATTTTCAAGGTTTAAATAAGAAACACCAATAACCAAAAAGCGGTTCACGTTGTCATATTAAATTTGAGCGAGTTATCGCTTAACCCAGAGGTTCCCAAACTGTTTTTTCTTGTAGACCCTTTACAATTTTTTCTGGTTTCTGTGGACCCCCATCTTTGCTACATTTATATCATATTCCCATATTTCCAATTTTTATTCACGCCTACGTAGACCCCCATCGAGTCTCCCATGGACCACTTTGGGAATCACTATATGTGTTGAGATCCATTATCGTGGACCCCCATTTTCATTTCATGGACCCCCAAAATTTTTTTCGCTGACGCAGACCCCTTTCACGTTGTCATAGACCCCCCGGGGTCGATATAGACCACTTTGGGAATCACTGGTTTAACCTCTTGAGCTGCAGTAAAATATGACAATTGATTTCGTGGACGATATTGTTCACGGGTAGTTCAACCATATGAAATTATAAACAAAAAATTGGAAAATTTGTCTATCTTTGTTTGTTATGGAATTGGCAAACAAGCATGCAGTTCACATTATGTTAAGTGATGACTGCAGCCTATAGACGCTTACACAAAGACCAAGGTCAAAGTGCAGATGCGTTACCACTCCTGGGGCCTAAGGTGTTACGCCTCTGTACATTACAAGGCCATACATCACCACCTGACCGGAACACGATAGTGCTGAACACTACCATTTAGCGGCAAGTATATTAGATAATGCTGTGGTGCCTACGCCCGCGAGCTCCGTCATTGGAGCTCTACCACCAGTAAAAATGGCAAAAGGCAATGAAAACAGAAACTATTTTTGATAATAACAAGTATTACGTCATCTCTACTAAGAATTTCTTGTACTGTTATGATTGTATACTAGCGCAAAAACAGTTAACATTAATAAAAATATGCAACCTTAAAATTTCAACAAACATTTTAATTTTTTCCGGTAACTTATAATCATTATACAAAGAGAACTTCATACTCTCTTTAATAAAAACGAGGAATCCAATTTCCAATCAACAACACAATAATTACAAGGAAATCACCATTGGATTCCAATTCCATGTAATAAATCGAATGGTAATTGGTATTTCATATCGGTTCCATTTGAAGCCGCGTAGTTCATTTTGGTCAAAGGGAAACCGCGAGAATAGGGATGAAAATTATAATGAGGCGTAATCGGTGTTTTGTATTTATACTCTCGCAATAAATTAACAGAATAAACTTGTTTATTTTTATATTACGTAAGTGGCAAACAGGCATGCAGTTCACATTGATGTTAAGTGATGACTGCAGTCTATAGACACCCGATAGTGCTGAACACTAGCCGTAAGTAGTGGTGGTGCCTACGCCCGCTAGCTCCGTCACTGGAGCTCTTCCACCAGTAAAATGGTACATAATTGGTTAGATTTATGATTTATGAACTTATACTTTAAGTAGCGTGAATTCGTTAAAAACATTACATTTTGTCTTGGAGTATTATTATCATATTTATTTCAAAAAGGTAACGGAGTACAAAAATACGTATTCCTTTCGCATTTACATCTTTTACTGCCTAAATGAAAATAAAATTAACGAAAATTGCATTTGAAACTGATGCAAGTGCCTAATATTTTACAATCTCACTACAACAGATCAAATTCATTAAAAATTTAAATTCTTTTTCTGTATCAATATCATCTAATACATTTTTTTTTTTTTTTTTATGTAAAGGAAGTGGCAAACAAGCATGCAGTTCACATTGATGTTAAGTGATGACTGCAGCCTATAGACACCCACACAAAGACCGAGGTCTAAATGCAGATGCGTTATCACTCCTGAGGCCTAAGGTGTTATGCCTCTGTGCCGGAAATTACAGGGCCGTACATTACCACCTGACCGTAACACGATAGTGCTGAACACTACCATTTAGCGGCAAGTATATTAGGTAATGCGGTGGTGCCTACGGCCGCGAGCTCCGTCACTGGAGCTCTACCACCAGTAAAAAAATTCCAGTAAAATAAGTAATTAGATTCCTCCTATTACATCTATTAGTCAATCCACAAGATTAACGATTACTCGCTCAAAATTGTCGACGATACCGCAAGCGACCGAATTAGTCAAGGTTAGTAAATTTAAAAATTCTAAAGACCGTAAACGATTTTCCACAACACTGACACATCAAATCTAATGGGTCGGTTACAATGTTAATAATAGCACATCGATTATTTATTTTTAAAAACTCCTTTTTTTCTATTGAAGCGTTATTTGTCCCCATAATTATCGTATCTCCCTAAAGATTGATTTAGACATCCGGGTTAGATCGGAGTAGAAAGTAGAAACCATTCCTCTGAGGATAAATGATTTAAGTTAACAAAAACTTAGATAGAACGATGTTACTACAAATAATTCTTTGGCTTATTTTAAAAACAGTAGTAATTAAAAATTAAATTATATAGTTTTTGGTACTGAACATGAGCATGCGTATCTGATGATAACAGTAGATTAAAGGCTTTAAAATCCAATGTGACTTTAAGGGACTAAATCAAAAATTTATTATTATTCAAATTTAGGACCAATATCTTCGAGATTCTGCGGGAAATGAGCCACCAATAAACAATAAGCTCGATCCTACTTTCTACTGAACTGAGGGAGTAAATCACAAGATTTAAGTTGAGATAAATATAAATAATTTACATTTCATTTTGTAATAAGTCTGAATAATTACATTAATAATTCAGACCCTTTAACAATTTGTATATGTAAGAATAAAATTGTGACAGATATTTGAAATTAGAATAAATTTAGTAAATTAAACTTAAAGAAACTTTCGCTCGTATATGAAAAATCTCGTAAACCATTTAACACTAGAAGCGGCGAAAATTACGCCCTCCCTTAAACCGCCGGTGTGACAAATTTGTCCCATTGTATTTATTGCAACATTTTTAGCAGATAGCATGAAAGTTAAGATTAAAACTATTTATTATTTACTGTTTACTTACTATTTTACTCTTTACTTATTTAGTATAACATGTTTATTTATTAATTAAAATCATATTTTTACGCCTTAAGAAACAAAAACGAAAATTATTAATTATCGCCCAATTTTTTTTTGGTTTTATAAAATAAAATCAAAACTTACGCAGTCATTTTTAGTATACTAAATATTATATGAAATACTATAAACTAGTCATTGCTATTTGAAGAACAAATACGTTTAGCCCAAGTAATATTCTTTATTGCATATAGTTTTTTTGCACTGATGGCACTTCACAGAAGACTTATTATTTTGACTTGACTTAACAACTCGTTCGTTTTTCTTGCTTTTCTGGTATGTGTTCTGGTATATTTTCAGATATGGTTGTTTTTCTATTATTCATTGTTCCCAATTCTTCTCCCAATTGTAATTAAAAAAGTCTCTACATTCATCATCATTTTACTGCCGTTAATAATTTCATACAAAACACATGCACTTATACCCACCTAGCCTATCATATTATAAAACGTATAAACTGGCCAACGTATAGAAGGCTATTTTACTGTGTATTTGCGATTTATAGAATCCACAACATCAGTCTACTCCATATTTTGTGCTATTATAAACTAGGTTGACTGTTAGAGAATGCCTAGTGGCATTATGTCCGCCTTATGTACTCGGTGCATTGAGGAATAAATAAATAAACAAATAAAATAGCAGTGCCTCAGGTATTTTCTTTGATATAGTGGTTATTGTTACATAGGGATGCATAGTACTCAGCATTAGTATATTTTTATTAGATTTAGTCTAGTAAACAGTCAAGGATGTGTCACTTGTTTTTAATATGAGCGTACTGTAGGTATAATTATTATTTTGCCATCTTCTTGCCCTAGCGATTCCTTAGAGTAGGTAATCACTAATTAAACTATCGAATTATTGTTTTGAAACACTGACGGGACAAAAATGACCCAGCGGCAGTTCTAGGTAAATCATATTATTGTTCCTTAAACATTCTATTTATATAATTGAAAATACTCGTAATTGATAAAATGCAATAAATTATTAAAAGTCAAAAAGTTTCACGGACCTAAGTAAAGAAATAAAAAAAATGGAGACAATCAAACTTGCAGAGGGGACAAAATTGGGACAGCGGCGCTTCTAGTATTAATAATCTTTAAGTAAGTAGCCTTTGAAAAACAATAAACCGTCTCTCAAATTAAATATATCTGAAAATTTGTCATTAAATTTTCTTAATTATATTGATACGTACACTCCTTTTGATCCAATTAATCTTAAAGGCAGAGTTCAACGGCAGATGCTATTACATAACTTTCCACCATCTCCCAAATAACCCGGCTGCCTAAATCAACCTGTTTAAACGAAATCATTAATCTTAACTTCTATATTTACTTAATTAACTTTTAAGTTATTTACAATGACTTCCAGTTTAATTTGTTCTAAATAAAATAGATGACAATGAGAAGTTATTTGCGGAATGAAGACTAGAGTTTTATTTATTTGAATAACATTTCTTTGTTCGTGTAATATTTTATGGCACTATACAAAAACACTTTCTAAATTTGATTTATAGAAATATACAGATTACATATATTTCTTGTTGGATACTGACTCTGTACTTCTTTCCATAACTTGGATATCTGGATCTTGGATAACTTTTAGAACACTCGCGTTTAACACTCATTTTACCGATTCTACGAACCGAGTCGTGGCGCGATATTGAGTAAATTAATATATGAGTACAGGTTGAAATATATAAGTACAAAAACAATTTCAACCGTGAAGATGGATATAAATTGTCTGCGACCTGGACACCGGTCATAAACAATTTAAGATCGCGCGATGTAACATCGGACCTATCGTCGGATACAATCGAAAACAATAATCACGCAACTTGTGGGTAGAAGAAAATCAAGCGACCTTCAATATGAAATTTTGCTATTACAACAGTCTGTCCGCGACCACGGCTTGTGCAACCGAGCCGAAACGTCGGAATAAAGGTAAAAAGTGTTTTTACCCAATATATATAAAATCAGTAAAACTGGATATCTGATTCTGTTTAATATAATAATATGGATCTTCTCTTTTAAATAACCTTTCTGTATTCAAAATATTTCACCTTTATTAATTTTACTTTGTTATTACATTGAAACAAGATAGGTAGATGCTATTCTGTTTTCTTTAAAATCATTTTAATTGAGTACAGTAAAATTATTTGAAGAACTTAGTATAATATTATTTTAAATCATGGTAAATTATGTTTCAAGTAAAATGACACCAAAGGTCAATTTAAAACAATATTTATCACAAAACAAATCGTTGATGTCTGCATAGTTCTAGTAACAAAGTAATTAACTGTCTATTTTCAGATCTCCAGACTTGCAAACATTTAGTTGCCAATAAACTATGTTACGCTAGCTAAACTACAAAAAGTCGTGTAGGTACACGAAGGATAATGTAAAGTTTTCCGTAAGAAGTGTCAACGTATTTAATTTTCTTTTCTGTAATAAATATTTCAATTAAAATGTGTCTTGATTTTCAAAGAAATTGAATAATACTTTTTTTAGGATATCGACAGGTTTTATAAAATTTGATAAACATTTCAAAATTGTTAGGTATTTGTTCTGAGTGAGTGAGCTATAATAAAATTTATAATATATTTTCATCCACGATACGCGAAGCGTTTAAAAAATAATTTCAAACATTTTCATTGGAAATTACTCGTACTATTAAATGGAGCTTACCCGAGTAAAGGGTTAATGGTTTTGAACAGATTTATGTACCATGTTTATCTTTTTTTTAATTAACAGTAATTGGAAAATCTGAGAGCTGATTCGAAAAATTGAAAATGTACAAAATTTAATTTCCTTTTTGTTATGTAAAATGCCCGAATGTTTTATAAATAAAATGTGTTTAATACTGTAATGATGTCAAATAGGACTGGATATTCCACTGACATTGAAATTACGTTTGTAGTAGTAATGTTTCATTAAAGCAAACATGTACATATTGTATACAAAATTAAAGATACAATCAAAAATGCTTTCAACGAGCTTTCAGAACTCAATATCAGAAAACCAATGAAAATGTTGATGAAATCTTTGAGGAATCCGATTCAATATATTCATTCAAGTTTGTATGTTCTCGCTTAAAGATTACAAAATTAAATAAATCTAGCTACTTATCGCTATGTCACCTTTAAAATATATTTAACTATTTATATTACATTGACTTGCGCGTTAAATAAATTATTATCTTTAATATCTCTAGACTTGTCTCTAATTAAATACTATAACTAATATGTACAAGAGAACTTTGGCCACTTTATTAAATCCAATACGCTTTTAGGCCTTTATTTCGACCTAAATTAACTCTGTAATCTAGACTTCTATACAATCTACAATCTCATTATCTACTATCTATTTCATTATATAAAATCACCTTCATTTTATAACCCGCTTCAATTAAATGTATTTTATATTCACATTGAATCTTTTTGGGGCTTAGTCCACACTTAGCCTCTTTTTTACATAAATCAAGAACATAAAGTACCAAATTTTCAAAACTCATTAACACAAAGCATTAATATTACTATATACAACAACAAACTCAGTCGTGAACTTTGGAAATAAGTACATTCGTTGACGTATCGATTCACAGTGACGCGAGATCTGACGCTCGTCTCGACGGTAAAGGCACCCTCAGTTGTGCTGAACCTCGTCTTTCTAACCTCTCCATAGCGTCCAAGTCTGAAGCACTTCGTCGACAGAAGCTGCAGAACGCGCAGGCTAAGGTGTTTTTGAAAGCATTACGAAAATCTCTGTTGAAATACGCATAAATAATTGGATTTAAGGCAGAATTGAAGTAACCAGTCCAAAACATAATGACGGTGACCACCTCGGGGTACTCGCAAGTGTCACAGAGGGAGGTGGACACGTAGAACAAGAAAAAAGGCAGCCAACAGAGAATGAAAGCGCCCATGATGATACCTAAAGTCCTTGCGGCTTTGTGTTCACGTTTCATCTTCAGGATGTTCCTGTCTTTGGTTGGGGTGTTTGCGTTGATGTGTAACGCGCCATTTTTGTCGCCAACTTCACGGGAGTGCCGGTGCATCAGCATCGCATTGCCCGCTCTCGCATGAAGTGCTTTCTCTTGGCGATTTGCTTCTTTGAAAATCGCTAGATATGTGAATATCATGATGGTGCATGGTATCCAGAAGGATATAGAGCTCGATATGACGGCGTAGGGTTTATTCACTTTAAACTCGCACTCGTTTAGGGCTCTAGTGTTTATAAACTCGTTGGTCGTGTACCACCCCATGAAAATTGGCGCGTATGATATCGTTATAGGGCTGAGCCACGTTGCTGCTAGCATGACGAACGCCATCTGGAAAAGATAGAACGATATCATTACATGATAACAAGATTCCCCACGATCGTAAAACTTGAATAAGCATGATTGATTTGTGTTTTATGTGGGATAAGATACTCGTACTTTCAGAAGATTATTTAAATTAAGCTGATGATTTATTTTAAACTTAATATTTTGGGCAAATACTCTTTTGATGCTCTTTTGCAGTCTATAAAGAACCGGCATTCCAAATTAAATGTCTAAGACTAATATTGACTATGCGTTGTCTGTTTATAGAAGGTCTTTGACCAGTGTGAGTTGTCAAAGATGGCATACGGAACTGAAATGAGATTCCTCACTTTCGGTATCTTATGAAGATTCAAGGTCACGCAAGGAGCAATGGAGACAGCTATGCTTGGCGTTTCCCTGAGAGATCGAATCAGAAATGAGGATCCAAGGTAACGACATTGCGCACAGCAATTGAGAACTACGAAGTAACTCTAAGAACTATTTTAATTGAGTAAATGTTGACTTTGAAAGCAAATCTGTGAAAATTTTTATCATTGGGAGTTTATATTAAATAAGCATATAATATATTTTTAATTGGTGTTCCAACTCGTCAACGTATTAAAATTATTTTAACTGTGAATAACCTGATATGGGAAGTAATTATGAGAAGAATTGGGTTCGTAATTACGAACGCAAATGAGAGATGTTAATATTGAAATCTTGTAAATTTTAACAAGCCCTCATTATCACCTCCAATTTGTAGCGAAAATTTAAGGTCGAATATGAACACGTCTATTTCTATTTTCAGAAAATCGATGAAGCGTTTGTGAATTGACTTGGTGTGAACTATTAAAGATTATTATGCTATAATGGTGTCTTAGTTCAATTTCTCCCAATTCTGTTTAATTGCATGATTTCTGCGTAGATGTAACTAGAATGTCCACTACTGGCACGCTGGGGTCCTGTATTCGATTCCCGGGTCGGGATTACCAGAGACAAAGTGTAAAGATCCTTTATCTCTGGTCCTATTGGGACTTTCCATTTTCGGTCTTAGATTTTTATCAATATTAAGAAAAAAAAAATGTCTCACATACTTTAAAAATCATCAATGCTAAGAAATAAATTGCATTGTCTCACAGACTTTAAAGAAACCCTACCTCACTCTTATAACAAAGCTAGTCGACAAATTAAAAATAGTAAAAGAAAAAGGAAACCAACCAACCTTCTTGGTCATTTTAATTGGATACTTCAATGGTTTCACAATCGCGTAATATCTGTCGACGGAGATGCAACACAGATGTAGTATAGAAGTCGACGTGAAATAAACGTCGGATGAGTTCCACAAGTCGCAGATGACGGTGCCAAATATCCATTCGTTGTAAAACTGCACGCTGAAGTTGAATGGCATGACCACCATTGCGACAAGGATGTCGGCGAACGCGAGCGAGACCACGAAGTAGTTTGTGATCACCCGGAGTTTCCTGAGAATAAAAAAATAAAACTAAGTGTGGTATTCCTAAAATAGAATTGTTGCTAGTATTTAAAAATAAAGCAGCAGATTCAAAAGCAGAGATATGGGTGTAAGAGAACGTAAGATGAACGAGTGTGAGTGAAAGTAAGAACGGAACGATGCATAAAAAGGAATGGTGTGGTGTGATTGGTGGATTGGATTGATTGGTAGAGAAATTAAGACATGTAATGGTGTAAGATGTAGGTTAAATTTAAGTTTAGCGAAAATCTTACTGGTAGAGCTCCAGTGACGGAGCTCGCGGGCGTAGGTACCACCGCATTACCTAATATACGTGCCGCTAAATGGTAGTGTTCAGCACTATCGTGTTCCGGTCAGGTAGTAATGTATGGAACTGTAATTTCCGACACAGAGGCATAACACCTTAGGCCTTGGGAGAGGTAACGCATCTGCATTTTGACCTCGGTCTTTGTGTTAGTGTCTATAGGCTGCAGTCATAACTTAACATCAATGTAAGCAGCGAGCTTGTTTGCCACTTCCATAACATGAAAAAAAACAAAAAAAAACGGCCCCTTTTTGTGCACCAGCATGTGGTAAAACGGTTTTGCAAAACAAAGTAGAGATTATCACAATGGTTCTTGTATTACGGTCGAATTTACATCCTTTAGCAATCACTAGTATTTATAGTACTGAAAATCTCTTCGGAAAATTCGAGGCACAGTATTTGTGGTCACTTAAGGTCAGCAAAGCAAAATGGCACACCGGTTTGACATTTGCTTGGCGTTATTATAGAAATCTGAGGCGTAACTAGGTAATATAAAGTTCCAAAATAGCTGGTATGATCAATGAAGACCGACAATTTTCTTGAGATATTATTAGCATAAGCCCATATAGACCCATATTAATATTAATATCACACGTGTATTTTGTGAATGAATGAATATGTAGGCGTATATTATTATACAACAATATTATAATTCAAATCTAAAAAAACCGTTGTCTTTTATGTGTGGGAGTGGATATTAAAATACCAGCCTTAGGGATTTGCAGTCCCACACATTATTATCAGGCCTCAATACAAAATAATAAAATTAATAAAAGGTGATAAAAACAAGCGTCTATCATCTAGTGACCACCAGTGAAAAAAGGCGGCCAAGTGCGAGTTGGACACGCCCGTGAAGAGTTCCGTAGTAGCAAGTAATATTCATCGAGAGTATCCTATTATTTGCACTTTTAGAAAATATAATAATAATGTTGTACGTTTTGGACCCCCCATGTCCGCAAGCCTGACAAAGGTCCGCAGTACAAATTGGACCCTGTGCTGACGAGATCATACATCAAACATACAAAATTCGTTAAAAGTTTTAATTAAGAACTACAGTTTTTACTTTGTGTAGATTTTCGCTGCCTTATTTTAAAAATTAGAGGGGACTACACATTTTATCAATTTGGTAGTGTCTATCTTTTAAACCATTGACATTCAGAAGAAATGGTTTAACTCAACCACAATGTCTGTTTCCAAGATTTATAGACACATGAGCATAGGTTTCATGAAAAGCGCTCCCTAGGACCTGGTGTCGTGAGTGCTCTATGCAGGTACCTCCAGCAGAGAATATACGCTTACACTCACAGTAATAATACTACGTATAGATTGGACACTTCGACGTCCCGCGCGATTTCCCCGCCTCACCCAACCTCCTCCCCTCTTATGGGCGAGGTGCACGTGTAAATACACGAATGTCATTGATTGATGTCTGTGTAATAGACACAAAATTAAGCGTTTGTATGGAATTTTGGCGGAGTGTCCGCGGTGTGCCTCCAGGCATCGGACTAGGGAACGTTGGCGTGCAGCGCAGTAGCGTGTTCCGCATGCTACAAGCATCGGTTGAAGCCAGAGGGCTTGAACTGTAAAGGGCTCACAAGCGAGCAGTCGCCGGCGGGGTGACGGATGAGTGTGTACGCGTTCCTTTGATCCCTGATGGCGGTCGAGTCAGAGTACCGGAGTTTCCGAACTTTCTACGGAGTTTCTACTAGTGGTAGAGCTCCAGTGACGGAGCTCGTGGGCATAGGCACCATCGCATTACCTAATATACTTGCCGCTAAATGGTAGTGTTGCAGCACTATCGTGTTCCGGTCAGGTGGTAATGTAAGATCCTGTAATTTCCGGCCTCAGGTGGTAACGCATCTGCATTATGACCTTGGTATTTGTGTGGGTGTCTATAGGCTGCAGTCATCGCTTAACATCAATATGAACTGTATGCTTGTTTACCACTTCAATTACATAAAAAAGTACAGCGAGGAATTAGTGAGTATTAAAACAAGAAATGCCAATTTCTGGTGGTAGAGTTCCAGTGTAGGAGCTCAAGAGCGTAGGCACCACCGCATTACGTAATCTGTCTGCCGCCAAATGGTGATGTTCAGCACTATAATATTGTGTTCCAGTTAGATGGTAATGTATAGCCCAGTAATAACTATCACAGAGCCATAATAACTAAGGCCTCAGGGGTGGCAACGCATTTGCATTTTGATATCTGGTCTTTGTGTGTCTATAGGCTGCAATCATCACTTAAAATCAATGTGAACTGCGTGCTTGGTTGCCACTTTTATTACATAAAAAGAAAAACTCACCTGTGCCTCATCACACTGACAATGACCAGCAGATTCCCCAGCACCGCCATGATGACTATCAGCAGGAGTATAGCGGTGCGCAGCTTGAAGAACACCGAATACGTCCACGGGTCATCCTCGACGCCGGTCAAGTTACCCGTCTCGTTACGCGACGCGTTTACGAGATCCATATGTAGGTGATCTGCGATCAAAGATTTTTGGTTAGTTGGTTGGTTTTAGAATAAAGTGGTCTTACACATTGTACCATTTATTAAGATCTGCAACTATTTCTTTTTGGGTATTTTATAAACATGGTACAAACGTAAATATTTTTATTTTTATTGGTGGTAAAGCTCTAGTGACGGAGCTCGCGGGCGTAGGCACCACCGCATTACCTTATATACTTGCTGCTATATGGTAGTCAATTTGATTTTGCAAGCACATTTAGAATTCAATATGATTCTACCAATATTATCGTTTCTATAATATAAACTCAATTCACTAGTCTAGACACTGAACAATTTCACCGTATATACATTGTTTGTAACCCTAGAGAAACAGACACGTTTTCAAGAAACAGAATCGGCCTTAACTGTTAAACCAAAAAGTTTCAGTGTATATCAAATGAGATGATAAGATTATGTTTGCGAGTTTCCAGCGTGCTTCCAACTTTGTAACATGTAAACAATGGTAGGATTTATCTGTAACTTCGCTGAATTAAAATGTCATACCATCTTTTGAATTAGCTTTATCAAGTTTAACTTTCGACAAAGTTTCTTACTTGTATTTATGTGTAGAGCGGAGCAGTTTTGTGGTGGTACAGCTCCAGTGATGGAGCTCGCGGGCGTTGGCACCATCGCATTAACTTATATACTTGCCGCTAAATGCTAGTGTTCAGCACTATCGTATTCCAGTCAGGTGGTAATGTACGATGTAATTTCCGGCACAGAGACATAACACCTTAGGCCTCAGGAGTGGTAACGCGTCTGCATTTTGACCTTGGTCTTTGTGAGGGTGTATATAGGCTGCAGTCATCGGCTGCTCCATCTATGTGTAGAACTGCGGGTACAATCTGTGATGGAGGCAGTTGTTTTTGTTTATAAGATCAGTCCACCTGATTGGGGACTGACCCTGTGATCTTTTGCCTTCCACTCGTGCTTGGACTAGGCGCTCCAAAGAGTCGGGCTTATGGGTGATGGAAAAAACTTGAGGACTAGTAATTGGACAGTCGACGAGAGCCTTTGTTTTTTAGTTCTTTAAGTATGGATGCGTTTGTTCTATGGGCAGTCCATCTTATCCTTAGAAGGCGTCGCCAGCACCACATCTCTAGAGCCCATCTGTTTATAGGCTACATTATTAACTTAAAAAAAAAACGTAACTTCACGCCTGTAAGCCTTGAAGCGGTAGGCAGAGGTAATTGCATGCGTTCAAAAATACATGCAAACACCCACGATTCGCCGGTTACGGTTTTGGTACATGTAACTGGTGGCAAGCCTGTTGTCATCGTCAGGCACATTACCAAACTCCGAAGTACTGGGAAACTTCCAGAAAATGGAAAAATCCTAATAGAACCAGAGACAAAGGATTTTAAACCGTAATCTCTGATAGCCCCTGACCCGGGAATCGAACTTAGGACCTCCAGCGTAGTAGTAGAAGCCTGCTAAAGAGGAGACTACTAAATTACACAACTTACTTATGGTCATGTAATAATAAACAACAATGGCAACCCATTATACGTGCCACAGCTGGGCACGAGTCTCTCCCCTCTTTGGGGGGAGGCCTGGAGCTTACTCCACCACGCTGCGCCAATGCGGATTGGTAGAGAGGGAGATACGGGTAAGTAAGTGGTCAACCCGCTGTCGGATGTTTTCAAACCGCCCGTAAGGCCTCAAGGTTAAACGACTGCCATCTATCGATAACAACCAGGACCGAAAGCTTAACGTGCCCTTCGAAGCACGACAACGCGCATTTAATTTGTCACTAGCGGTCACCCATCACATTACCCGACCGCGCCCGTAGTGCTTCTACGAGTAGATCGCTTACGATCTACACCAGCCGCGGGGCCATGCGCGCTTATGGTCATGTAAAGCCAGGAAAAATGGCACCTATCTCAGCTATTTGTTGCAGCAAGAACTGCGACGCTGATATTCTTCCTTTATTAAATAAAAAAGCCTCTTATTCTCACCTTTATCTCTCTCGTTTGACTCTCGTTTCGCTCGTCACCTCACGCCGCTCCTTTTCTACATGCATTATAAATATTTATCCAACAGTCACTTCTGATGATTCTTCCCTTTCTTCTTAACTGTCTCCCTCTGGTTCCTTCCGACGTACATCTTCGTTGTTTCTTGGCATCATTCCATTTACATGTTTCTGTAACAATAGATAATGTTGGTTGTAGTTTATGCATTATATAATATTAATAATAATGGCAACCCATTATACGTCCCGCTGCTGGGCACGAGTCTCTCCCCTTTTTGGGGGGAGGCTTGGAGCTTACTCCACCACGCTGCTCCAATGCAGATTGGTGGAGGTGTTGGGGTTAGTGGCCAACCCGCTGTCGGATGTTTTCAAACCCATAAGGCCTCCGACAAGGTTTAACGACTGCTATCTATCGATAGCAACCGGGACCGATGGCTTAACTAGCCCTCCGAAGCACGGAAACGCGAATTTAATTTGCCACTAGCGGTCACCCATCATACTACCCGACCGCGCCCGTAGTACCTAACCGAGTAGATCGCTTCCGATCTACACCAGCCGCCGGGCCATGGGCGCTTCAATCTTATGCATAATAGTTTGTTTTATGTCTGGCGTCTGGTCAGAGAATATGACATGTAATACTAAGTATAGAATGGACACTGCGACGTCCCACTTGATTTACCCTCTTGCAGTTCGCACCTCCCCTCGAGTACCATGCCGGCAGCCTCGTGCACTGAGGTTGCGACCGTGCAACTGTGTGTGTGCGTGAAAAAATACGCCCTGATTGTTGTCTATGTAGTAGGTAAACAGAATAAGCATTTGTATGGAATTTTATCCGAGTATCCGCGGTGTGGTCTAGCTCAGCGGCTTAGAAGTAAAAAAACAAAATTCAACACAGATTCAATTCAACACACCGGCCAAATTTTGATAGGCATATATATTATCTAGATTCTAAATATGCGTTAATATTAAGTTTGCAGCATATCTTATGAACGAAATGATTCTGCAGTGGGGTCCTAACCTTTCTATTTCTCAAGTCACATGGCAAACCGTAAATTAAGATACGTCAACAAACCCCGATTAAGCTCCTTAACGCGATCCAAGTCCAAATTACAGGGTAATAAGAGCTAAATTCGTTTGAGCTTGATTGATTGCGTAATTAAATTCTCTTACGATTCCGAATAAATTATTCGGAATTACAGGTCTTTGGTAGGAAATAATTTTGTTTGGGTGAAAAGTGAAAAGTTATTTGTATTATTTAATATGTACGGATCCTTATTAATTTATCGGAGTATTTTTGGAAACTTTTTTGTCGTGTGAAAAGTTGCCGCGTAGAGGCTTAATGGCAATCATTATAAAAGTTATTTGTAACTGAGCTATAAATGTTTTCGGTACTTATTAAGAAATAAACAAAGTTTCAAAGATAAATATAGCTCTTGAAGAATTGTTTTTTTAAGGTTTATAAAAATAGAAAAGTATTATTTGAAGAAATATACAATTTTACACTGTTGTCTCTAATAGCCCCAAAACCGGGAATCGAACCCAGAACCCCAGCGTTGTAGTAGTGGCCTGTTACCACTACTAAGGCAGTTTTTAATATAATTTTTATGGACTCAAAAACCGCATTTCTTCGCTCACAAAAATCATGAATCACTGACAGGCTCCACGATACCAATTCTAACTTATTATAAATATTAATGGCAACCCATCATACGTCCCACTGTTGGGCACGAGTCTCTCCCCTTTTTGGGGGGAGGTATGAATCTTACTCCACCACGCTGCTCCAATGCAGGTTGGTGGAGACACGGGTTAGGGGCCAACCCGCTGTCGGATGTTTTCAAAAGCCCATAAGGCCTCCGACAAGGTTAAACGACTGCTCTATCGATAGCAACCGGGACTGACGGCTGAACGTGCCCTCCGAAGCACGGAAAGGCGCATTTTGATTTGTTACTAGCGGTCACCCATCACACACCCGACTGCGCCCGTATCACTTAACCGAGTAGATTGCTTACGAGCTACACCAGCCGCGGGGCCATGCACGCTTCAAACTTAAATACCTACTATACTATGTTTTTGGGCGATTCGCACCACGACACAGTGTGAAACGACCCGTTCAAAAAGAGCCCTTGGGCGGATTTATACCGCGGTTTGTAACAGTTTCGGTGCGAAACACCCCAAAAACCCACTTTACAAGCTCCAGAAATTTTATTTCGTTATAGTCTTCTCCCAGTTTTGCTTACAACTCTTACAATATAAACTTGTTCAGCGGAGACCCTAAAGCGGAGCAAGTACAGTAGTCTTTCAGATCATGACACCTATTTGTGCCATTTGGGGTCGAAACGCTAGGTCCATGGGGTCCCAGTGCTCGTCTCCTATTTGGAGACATTGCGAAGCGCTTGGTCGCCACTTTCCGTAACCAGTGGGCTGGCCAATATTTCGGTCAGTGAATAAGCATTGCCATTCAACGTGGCAATGCTGCCAGCCTTCTGGGAACTTTGCCGCAGTACGACGGCGATGTGGATTTTTTTGATGCATGTACATAACTGCTTTTTTATATTTATTAATTTTAACATTTTTTTTTTTATGTAATGGAATTGGCAAACAAGCATGCAGTTCACATTGATGTTAAGTGATGACTGCAGCCTATAGACATCCACACAAAGACCGAGATCAAAATGCAGATGCGTTACCACTCCTGAGGCCTAAGGTGTTATGCCTCTGTGCCGGCAATTACAGGGCCATACATTACCACCTGACCGGAACACGATAGTGCTGAACACTACTATTTAGCGGCAAGTATATTAGGTAAAGCGCGCATGGCCCAGCGGCTGGTGTAGATCGTAAGCGATCTGCTCGGTTAAGCACTACGGGCGCGGTCGGGTAGTGTGATGGGTGACCGCTAGTGGCAAATTAAATGCGCGTTTCCGTGCTTCGGAGGGCACGTTAAGCCGTCGGTCCCGGTTGCTATCGATGGATAGTAGTCGTTAAACCTTGTCGGAGGCCTAATGGGCGGTTTGAAAACATCCGACAGTGGGTTGGCCACTAACCCACCCACCTCCACCAATCCGCATTGGAGCAGCGTGGTGGAGTAAGCTCCAGGCCTCCCCCCAAAAAGGGGAGAGACTCGTGCCCAGCAGTGGGACGTATAATGGGTTGCCATTATTATTATTATTATTATATTAGGTAATGCGGTGGTGCCTACGCTCGCGAGCTCCGTCACTGGAGCTCTACCACTAGGAAGATAGTTTGTTTATGATTTTTTATAAAAAATATTTGCTAAATGTTTGTATTATATTCGTCAATAAAATATTATAACTTGTTCATTGTAAAATGTTTCTCTTAACATTGTAAGTTTAATTTACGGTTAAAATAACTCTGCATCCGACGAGTACAGAAGTTAGCTTCTTGTTCAGTAATAAAGTTGAGTGCATGTACTGAAGTACGTATTCAATTAGTCTCTATTAAAGAGAATGTGTTAGAACGTCTCGTTAAAGTTTAATTGGGTCAAGTACTTCAGGCAGGAACAAAAAAATAAGTACTCTTTTAATAGAAAATCTTTATTTGTAACAACAACATACAACTAAGTAAAACTAACCCCTAAACATGATGATGTTTTGCAACTCGTCGCATAAAGTATGTATTGCGGTTAGGGATTTCAATCCCGCAGCTTCTTCAATCCCGCGGGATTGAAATGCGGGATTGATCAATCCCGCGTGGACCTCGCGGGATCCCGCATTTTAGAAATATTGTTATAACGTAACTTCACGCCTGTAATCCCCGAAGGGGTAGGCAGAGGTAGATGCATGCATTCAATCATACATGCAAACACCCACGACTCGCCGGTTACGTTTTGGCCCATGTAACAGGTGGCGAACCTGTTGCCATCTCCGGGCACATTACCAAACTCCGGGGTACTGGGAAACTTCCAGAAAATGGAAAAATCGCAATAGAAGCAGAGATAAAGGATTTTAAACCGTTATCTCTGATAGTCCCCGACCCGGGAATCGAACCCAGGACCTCCAGCGTAATAGTAGTGGCCTGCTACCACTATGCTACTGAGGCAGTAATAAAATCAATATATTATTATATATACCTTGATCAGGCCGACAAAAAGATATAAAACATGAAAAAAAAGAAATATTTAGGGTACCTCCCCTACATGTAACTCGCGGATAATTGTTTTATTTTTCGTTTTCTGTATAGAGTGATTTCAAAAATGTTAGGGATGTGGTAATATCACTTTTTGATCATGTTAACAGTTCGTGACTTATTAAGCCAAAAAAGTGCCAATTTTCGTTAGAGTCAAGTGTCCCCCTACTCTACCAACTAAACGGTTGTTGTATTGCGATAAATGTGTTGTTGGTGCTAGCATTCGCACTACTGTCATACCTATCATTTTAACATGTTTTATGTGAATGTTTCATCAATGTAAACTCACGGTAAGAACATAAATTTATCATGGTTGTTACAAAAAGATCTGCGATTCAGCATAAAGCCCATATCACGAACGGCGCTGGTCTTCCATTTGAAATATAGCACCTAATGCAGTTCACTGGTGGTAGAGCTCTAGTGACGGAGCTCGCGGGCGTAGGCACCACCGCATTACCTAATATACTTGCCGCTAAATGATAGTATTTAGAACTATCGTGTTCCGGTCAGGTGGTAATATACCGCCCTATATTTTTCGACACAGAGGCATATACCACTACTCCTAACTTTTTCTATTACCGGACTTTTCGGTCGCTTTCGAGCTACTTTGGTTACAGGCAGACTGGTATATGCGAGAAAATCCACAACTATGATTTCTACAATGTATGAAGCTCGCGAAATCTGCGAAAATGTTATTTGAAGTAGCATTACGACTGTTCAACGTCCCGCCAAGCCACGCCACGCCGCGCCGTGTATTAGGCTAGATCTTGAGTCTTATCAAAGATTGAAATAAGAAAAAAAATACCTTTTTAGCACGGGAAAATTCCTAGCTACATCATTAGATAATAGTAAATTCAATACAGAAACCCTAAACCCAATTACAAACAGTCCCAGTACAGCCCTAATAAAACGGCTTAAAATATGAATCTGAACAATAATGAGACAAAGTAAATAATACTCAGTTTAAAATAAAACAAGAACACTCGAGGCAGGAAAATCCTATTTAAACTTATATAGTAACCCGCCGCTGATTACAAAGAGAGTTAGAATCTGGAAGCGACTTTCATTTTTAAAGTTTTGTAGTCAGTTGTTTCTATATGTTAAAGAATAGCTCTTATCGCAATTTTATGTGATAACATGATTGTTAGTTAACAATAACTTGCCCTGTTAATATTTTTTATGTCAAAAGTTTGACAGACAAGCAGAACGGCTGTCTGATGAAAAACAGTCTCCATCGCCCGAGAATATTAGTACACTCGGTGAGTTTCCAACGCGCTGCTATCCTATACTGCTGAAGAACCCTATATTGTAGCATCGAGAGAACGAAGCGTTCTCTCGATGCGGCGGTAGGTTTTTACTGATGGTAGAGTGCCAGTGTTGGAGCTCGAGGGCTTAGGCACCACCGCATTACCACATGATTAACCTATTCCCTATCCCATTGTAAACACAATAGCTTAAACAATGCAAATGCTCACATGTAATTCAAGGGACTGGGAACCTGTTAAATAGGTGCATGCGTTCAAGCATACACTGAAACACTTACGATTCGCCGGTTTATCAAATTAAGATCACCATATCTCCGTCTACATTAAAAACCATAACACTTCTGTATTCTAACCCCCTTATCCATAAACGTACATTAGATACGTTTTAGCTATAGAATGCTTTGTCTTTGTCAGTTGCATTGTCAAATGTGCAGGATAGAAAAAGACAAAAGAGAGATTAGTAACACAAGCTAAAATATGTTTATGAATAAGGGGGTTAAAAGATAATAATTCTTATGTTTAGTGTACTCAAATACTCCTGTTTGGATAAAATTAGACATGTAAATTTTATAGCGGAATTTAAGAAAAAAATATCAACTTGATTAAATCTGATTAACACCTATTTTAAACGTAATATTTTTCTCACTCAGTGTATTTTGACATATCGAATAATCCAAATAATATTTGCTTCATCTAGCACCATAACATCCCAGTAACGACCGGGCGAACGGACGTAGTGTAATGTGCAATTTCCTTTGAAATTTCAACCAATCAAAACTTTGGGACAGAGCGATCGCAAAAACAATGGCAGATTTAATATGGTGAAGCGATAATTTTATGCTTTATTGTACAATTTAATTGACTTCTGAACAATAACTTATCTTATCTCTATATGAATAGGGTTAATAATAATGTTTTATTGTTCTCCACAAACACAAGGGTTGTTGATGAACAGTTTTTATTATTATACTAACTTCGTATTGCCTCACAATGAAATAATGTGTCAAAGGTTTGATAGATACGGACTATTTGTATGGGAAAATAAAATTGTGGCTTTTACTATTTCCGTTCAATTTTTTTTATATTTTCTTACCTTTTAAACCTTTCCTGGACTTTCCAAAAATCATTCAAAATCAAAATTAGCCAAATCGGTCCAGCCATTTTAGAGTTTTGGCGAGACTAACGTGCAGCAATTGATTTATATATATAATATTATATATTATGTATAAGACTAGCTGACCCGACAAATGTCGTATTGCCTCACAATGAAATAATGTGTCAAAGGTTTGATAGATACTGACTTTTTGTATGGAAAAATGAAATGTTGGTTTTTACTATTGCCCTTCATTTTCTTTATATATTCTTTACCTTTTAAAACTTCCCTGAACTTCCAAAAATCATTCAAAATCAAAATTAGCCAAATCGGTCCAGCAGTTCTCGAGTTTTAGCGAGACTAACGAACAGCAATCGATTTTTATATATATAGATAAGAAAATAAAATTTTATAGATTATAGTTTCGTTGAGAAAGATTTTTACAATAAATCTTTCAATTTGATGTCTTATGAATGTATTAATCATGTGTGAATGAAAACATTGTATCCCTTTTTATGGAAATTGGCAAGTCTAGGCCTAGCACCATTGTTGATATACAAAAAAACCCTGTATATCAATGCCTATCACACACGGGAATAGGCGGTGAAGCTGTCGCTTGGGCTCTCTATTAAATATGTACGTTGATACCATTCACACTACTACACCGTCCGATCGCGCGGTCTATATCTGGACTTTTAATTCGATTCCCAATTTGACATTAGCTACTGTCACTTCGTAGAATAATGATAACATAATAGTGCTGAGGTACGCGACCCTACTCGACACACTCGTGATGCATTCAATGTTGTTAACGAGAGACTTGTGGACGATAAACCCGACACCACCTTGGGACTGCTGGTCGCCCTCCCGGTAGTAGAACAAGTTGTCAGACTTCAGGGTTATCGTGTCCTCTCCCTCTCTACGGACTTCAGATAGGCCTAAGATGTCCCAGTGCAGCTTGTTCAATTCTTCTTCCAGCTCAGCAATTTTCTCGTCTGTCCTTAACGTGCGTGTATTGTATGTTACCAGTGATAACCTACGTCGGTTTTCCGTTGTGCATGCCGAAGTCGTTTGACGGAAGCGACTCACCCGGAGATTCTTAGCACCCCTGGCTCCAGTGCTCGACCAGCGCCCGTCTACGCCGGTTTTGCTACTGGAGCCGCCGGGCACTTGGGGCCTTTTCCTCGTCTGCATTTCCATCTTGGGGAGGTTTAGACCATAACCCGCCACGCTGGTCCAGTGCGTGTTGGCAGGTCGCCAGAGCCTCGTTTGTTGTATAGCAGGGTGCACCACGTGCAGGTGAGGTTGGCTTGGGTCTCGATGGTGTTGGTTGAGACCCCTTACACCCCCCTGAGTACCTGATACTCAGAATATCCAAGAGATATTCCTTGAAGGTCATCCAGGTCTACGCACCGACCTCGGCACACCCGGACGACGAGGTGGAAGCTATGTATGAGGACATAAGTAGGGCCATACATACTTCCAAAACGTATTTCACTGTTGTAATGGGAGACTTCAACGCAAAGCTGGGCAAGAGATGCGATAATGAGCTGGGAGTGGGGCAATTTGGATGTGGGAATCGGAACCCTAGGGGCCAGAGGCTGGCCAATTTTCTGGAGAAGGAGGACCTTTTTATGATGAACTCCTTTTTCAAGAAGCCGCCTCATAGGAAATGGACCTGGATGAGCCCCGACGGTTCCACAAAAAATGAGATAGACTTCATTATGACCAACAAGAAACACATATTCAATGATGTCTCCGTGATTCACAGGGTGAAAACCGGAAGTGATCACCGAATGGTTAGGGGCACATTGAATTTAAACATCAAGATCGAAAGATCTCGTCTAATGAAGTCTACGCTCCGACCTACTATTTCTCACATACAAAACCCCGAGAGCTTTCAGCTCGAATTGAAAAATCGCTTTGCTTGCCTGGAGGATTGCATCTCAGTGGACGATATGAATGACAGGTTGGTAGAAACTGTCCAGTCGGTGGGGTATAAATACTTTAAAACTCGCCGACGAAATAGACCTCAAAAACTAACCGATCAAACCCTCAACCTTATGGCAGAACGACGCTCAATGACACTGCAGACCTCTGATGAAGCTGAAAAATACCGGCAACTTAATAGACAGATCCAACAGTCCTTGCGGCACGATATCAGATCCTTCAACACAAAATGTGTTGAGGAAACGATAGAGAGAAACAAGGGCTCCAAAGTGTTTGCAAGGGATCTGTCTATTGGACAGAGCCGGCTGATGCAGCTGAAGACAGAGGACGGCAGTTTAGCGTCGACTAAGCCTGAGGTATTGCGGGAGATCGAGAGGTTCTATGGGCAGTTATATACCTCGGTCGCACAACCTGCCTCTGATTTGGTTAGAGACCCGAGAGCCAAATTAACCCGACACTATACCGAAGATATCCCGGACATCAGCCTATACGAGATTAGGATGGCCCTCAAACAGCTTAAGAACAACAAGGCGCCTGGAGAGGACGGAATCACTACAGAGCTTCTGCAAGCGGGTGGATCACCGTTACTGAAAGTCCTTCAGAAGCTCTTTAATTCCGTCCTATTCGAAGGTACTACGCCCGAAGCATGGAACAGAGGCGTGGTGGTGCTTTTCTTCAAAAAAGGTGATAAAGCCCTATTGAAGAACTATAGACCCATCTCGCTTCTGAGCCATGTCTACAAGCTGTTTTCGAGGGTGATCACGAACCGTCTCGCTCGCAGGTTTGATGACTTCCAGCCTCCCGAACAAGCCGGTTTCCGAAAAGGCTATAGTACCATAGACCACATACACACGCTGCGGCAGGTTATACAGAAGTCCGAGGAGTATAACCGGCCATTATGCTTAGCGTTCGTGGACTATGAGAAAGCCTTTGATTCGGTTGAAACATGGGCTGTGCTGCAGTCTTTACAGCGTTGCCACATTGACTATCGGTACATCGAAGTGTTGAAGTGTCTGTATAAAAACGCCACCATGTCAGTCCGAGTACAGGACCAATGCACGAGGGCGATTCCTTTGCAGAGGGGAGTAAGACAGGGAGATGTCATTTCACCCCTGCTCTTCACCAATGCAATGGAAGACGCCTTCAAGCTCCTGGAATGGCAAGGACTAGGCATCAATGTCAACGGCGAATACATCACTCACCTTCGGTTTGCCGACGATATTATAGTCATGGCAGAGTCGCTGGAAGATCTCAGCACAATGCTCGAAGACCTCAATCGAGTGTCCCAAAGAGTGGGCCTTAAAATGAACATGGATAAGACCAAGGTCATGTTTAACAACCTTGTATCGCCCACTCCAGTATCCGTTGGGAACTCGATCCTCGAAGTTGTCGACGAATATATCTATTTAGGACACACCATACAACTAGGCAGGTCGAACTTCGAGAAAGAGGTCATTCGCCGAATCCAACTCGGCTGGGCAGCGTTCGGGAAGTTAAGGAGCGTTTTCTCGTCAAACATCCCGCAGTCCTTGAAGACGAAAGTCTTTAACCAGTGCGTTTTACCGGTGATGACCTACGGTGCCGAGACGTGGTCTCTCACTATGGGTCTCGTACGAAAGCTCCAAGTCACTCAGCGGTCAATGGAAAGGGCTATGCTCGGCGTTTCCCTACTGGATCGAATCAGAAATGAGGAGATCCGTAGGCGAACGAAAGTCGCTGACATAGCCAAGCAGATTTCCAAGCTGAAGTGGCAATGGGCAGGGCACATAGCTCGGAGAACCGATAGCCGCTGGGGCAGAAAGGTTCTCGAGTGGAGACCACGTATCGGCAAACGCAGCGTAGGACGTCCACCTGCAAGATGGACCGACGACCTGATCAAGGCTGCAGGTACCCGCTGGATGCACGTCGCTTCCGATCGGTCGGCATGGAGGTCCTTGGGGGAGGCCTATGTTCAGCAGTGGACGTCTTATGGCTGATATGATGAATAGTGCTGGACCCAACAATCGATAAGACATCTCGATTTTATGTTTATGCAATTATAATATTTATGTGCTAGTTTTAAGAATTAATGATCGATTTTATTGAAAAAAATACATAATTATTCACAATAATTTATTCATTAGTAACCATTGCAATATTTTATTAAAAGTTAATGTTTTTAAAAACAAAACTTATAATAAAGGATAGCCTAGATAGCCTAGATAGCTAGATTTTTTTAATTTAAGTGAATTTATTTGTTTCGGTTTGCCATCAAAATGAATCCTCAACCAAGTACATCACAATATGACGTAAACATATTGTCCCCAACGTAAAAAAAAGTTTACGATAAGCTTTGACGGTAACTGAATAAGTAATGAACCGCAACGCCTATAAGTACGTGAAAAACAAAACTACTGCGCTAAAATAGTAGTTGTTTAGATAATACTATACACGAATTGAATCGATTCGGAAATATTTCGTATCGATTAATTTCGCAACGTCACTATTTAGCAGTTGTCATTACGTTGCAACACTGAAAATGTAAAATCAGGAATCGAATTAAAATTCCGAGTATAGTTTACTCACCTCCACCGCGATACGCGGCGGCGTGCGGTCCCGTGTGTAAATCGTCTTATAGTTTATAGATAGTTGAGTGCAGAACGCTATTAATTTTTTTTTAATTATGCTTAAAAAATCATCCAATCATGGATGGTATGGATTGAGACTTGATACTACTCCTTTTTCCGATCCCGTCACATAAATGTTTTTTTTTTTTTATTTTTATGTAATGGAAGTGGCAAACAAGCATGCAGTTCACATTGATGTTAGGTGATGACTGCAGCCTATAGACACCCACATGAAGACCAAGGCCAAAATGCAGATGCGTTACCACCCCTGAGGTCTAAGGTGTTATGCCTCTGTGCCGGAAATTACAGGGCCGTATATTGTATAGGTTACGCTAGGCTACTCCCCCCGGTCGGTCGGTGGCCCGTGTTGTTCTCACAAAAAAATCAACGGACCCTTACCTTCTATATTTAGAACAGAACTAGAAAAACAGGTTTCACCAGAATAAAACTCTACAATAACAATGAGAAAATAGAAAACAACCTTTCCTGGAAGCATTCATAAATCCAGGCTTTTATTGTTGAATAAAAGTACCATTAAAATAAAAAAGTTCTCAAAAAGTTTTAATAGAAAAGTTTGTTTTACAAAAAAAAAGCACTAGGGCGGCAAAATGGCGGTCGATAAGCATAATACAATTGGGTCAGAGTGGATTGTCGTCAACCATTTACGTTTTTAACCGACTTAGAAAAAAGGAGGAAGTTATCTATTCGTCGGAATATTCTTTTTTTTATGAATGTTCACTTTTTTTTGTTTGAAATGGTATACCTTTCCAAGTGGTCCCATTGTAATCATCTCAATATGTAATTATGGAATCCCGGAGAAATCGAGGGAACTCGGAAGAAGGATTTCGGGGAAGATTTTCGATATTTTTTATAATAATGTTCCGTGCCGTGTGCCCGTATACCTCACAGGTGGTCAAATTGTCACCATGTCAAGAAGTGATGAATCCTCCTGACAAATCCTGGAGAAATCGAGAGATATCTTCAAATTTCGTAGTACACTTGAAAGGATTTAGATATTTATATTATTAGTTTATAGGTTATATGTACTGCTTACCATCAATGTAATGTCTACTGGTGGAAGAGCTCCAGTGACGGAACTCGCGGGCGTAGGCACCACCGCATTACCTAATATACTGGCCGTTAAATCAGAGAATATGTAATAATACTACATATAGAATGGACACTTCGACGTCCCGCCCGATTTGCCCGCATCACTCAACCCCTTCCCCTCTTATGGGCGACGGTTGGTATTTTGTACATGCTACACACACAGGTGCGCGTGTAAATACACGTCACTGATTGATGTTTGTGTAATAGAAGCCAAATTAAGCGTTTGTATGAAATTTTGGCAGCGTCTGCGGTGTGGCTATATGATAGTGTTCAACACTATCGTGTTCCGGTCAGGTGGTAATGTATGGCTCTGTAATTTCCGGCACAGGGAGATAACACCTCAGGAGTGGTAACGCATCTGCATTTTAACCTTGGTCTTTGTGTGGGTGTCTATAGGCTGCGGTCATTACTTAACATCAATGTGAACTGCATGCTTGTTTGCCACTTCCATTACATAAAAAAAATGTGATATTATGAGACTCAACTAATTATTATCCTTCCAAACAAGCTAAATATACGTTTTTTTTTTCATGGTCATAAATAGAAACTCTTCGCAACTTTGCTCGCATAAAGGTAAAAGGGCGGCCCTCAGTTAATTTATCATTGCCTACAAAGGTCATTACTAGTAGCCCCGACATAGCATTATTAATGTCCTTTGTCTAACTGACTGTCGTACAAATCGTTCTTAACGATAGTATTAATGTATAGCAGACTAGACGAAGTACGTGGCAGCCATAGAGCATCACGGGCCACCGGCCGCGGCGGACCGGAAGGGAGTAGCTATATGCAGGCTTTCCCCTGTGTCAAAGTACAACTACAAGTCTTCCTACGCCTGTCGCCCAGATGTTTTAATGTGTGCGTGAAATTGTTTATGTATTTTGTTAAAGTTAAGGTGTGAGTTTTGTAGTAATAGACGATTTTTGTTGTGTGTGTGTGTGTGTGTGCATGTGTGTGTCACACGAATTTCCCCCCGCAAAAATGTTGACTGACACAAAAATGTTGAATGTAGACTGTTTTGCATCGGTAAAAAACGCTGCTAATGGCTACTCCCCTCCGGTATGTATTTTGTTAAACTCAGGTGTGAGTTTCGTAGTAATAGACGATTTTTGTAGTGCGAGTGTGAGTCACACGTACTTCCCCCCGCAAGAAATGACAGACTGTTTTGCATCGGTAATAAACGCTATGGCTATGTCGATCCGGTCCGCCGCGGCCGGTGGCCCGTGTTGCTCTATGGTGGCAGCGTATGCTTGGAGTTGAGAATTATTGTTTCACTAGCTTTTACCCGTGTCTTGGTATTATTTTTTTTATTTATGTAATTGAAGTAATGCGGTGGTGCCTACGCCCGCGAGCTCCATCACTGGAGCTCTACCACCAGTAAAAAGGTGGTCCGGGTGGGATTCTTGTGGAGGCCTTGTGGCGGTTTGAAAACATCCGACAGCGGGTTGGCTACTAACCCACCTACCTCCACCAATCCGCATTGGAGCAGCGTGGTGGAGTAAGCTCCAGGCCTCCCGCAATAAGGGGAGAGACTCCAGCAGTGGGACATATAATGGGTTGCCATAATTATTTATTATTATACAAACATACATACATTTACACACATGTCCTTACATTACCTTTAATGTCATAGACTTGTCATAGGTTTGCCTGTTAATCGTAGGACAGACAAACAAACAAACGCACAATTGATGTTCAAGGGTTCCGTTTTTTGTCAAGTTATCCGTACCTTTGCTGTACGTGCTTCGGAGGGTACGTTAAGCCGTCGGTGCCGGTTGGTATCGATAGATAGCAGTCGATAAACCTTGTCGGAGGCCTTATGGGCGGTTTGAAAACATCCGACAGCGGGTTGGCCACTAATCCGTATCTCCACCAACCCGCATTCGAGCAGCGTGGTAGTTTAAGCTCCAGACCTCCCAGAAAGGGGGAGAGACTCGTGCCCAGCAATGAGACATATAATGGGTTGCCATTATTATTATTATTTTTTCTTTTTTTATGTTATAAAAGTGGCAAACAAGCGTGCAGTTCACATTGATGTTAAGTGATGACTGCAGCCTATAGACACCCACACAATGACCAGAGGTCAAAATGCAAATGCGCTGCCACTCCTGAAGCATTAGGTGTTATGCCTCTGTGCCGGAAATTACAGAGCCGTACATAACCTGACCGGAACACGATAGTGCTGAACACTACCATTTAACGGCAAGTATATTAGGTAATGCGGTGGTGCCTACGCCCGCGAGCTCCGTCACTGGATCTCTACCACCAGTATAATTAATATTATTTATTATATATTTGTTTATTAATATTATTTATTATTGTTGTGGGACCTTTAAATGTAGCCTGTTTGATCTCAATTGAATGCACAGTTGAAATCAAATGAAATGATTCAAATCGGTGCTGTTTATCAAAACATGTATTAACAGCTACATTGCTGATGTCAAAAACCGAAGAACAGGGAGGTCTGCAGTCTGTGAACACATAGCGGATAAGCCGAACCATTACATCCGGTTTGATAAAATTCAAATACTCGCTAGAGAACACAAACCCATTCCACGAATGGTACGCGAGGCTATTGAAATTAAAAAACACCCAAATTTCAATAGAGAAGATGGATGGCGATTATCAACATCATGGGATCCCATACTTAGCAAGATTAAATCCCAGCCGCAGCAGTCTGCAAGACCTCAAGATACCATAAGTAATTATTGTGTTAATCCTGAACGCTACGCAAGGCGTTTACGAATACGATGGAGGTAGCTACATATAATTTTTTCAAACTTCTGTCAGACAAATGTCACCTCAGTCTGCCCGGGACCACGGAAGCTGAAAAGCGACCGAAACGTCGGGTTGATTTTAAAAATCATTTTAGTTTAATATACGCGAGATAAATCCGTAAAAATAGTTTTATTTCAATGAGTGTAGCTCGCGAAAACCTAAGAACATGTATAAATAGTTTCAGTGTATCAATATCTAGTGTATCAACGAACCGCAACACGATAACACACCGAAACTGAGCTGAAACAACAAATTGTCTAAATTAGGAATTATTGCGACTAACAACAATATTAATTTACTTTGATGAGGTTAACGAATGTCGGTTGGCGGTGTTTGATATCGTTTTGTATCGTTTAATATACAATGTGGGTCTACGTTTTGCAACTATGAAACATATCTATTATATCGGTTGCCTAACTAGCATAGTTGGTAATAGATGTCGCTGCTGCTACCATAAAGCAATGCAATAGATGTGAAGGCCAGATTTGACAAATCGGGCTGGGCTTCAGTAGCTCAATTGGAAGAGCGGCTGGACTAAATTCCCAGTAGGTCGCGAGTTCGAGCCTCGCCTGAAGTCAAAATTTTTCTTTCCATTTTTCTTTAAAAATAAAATATATTTCACAAGCATGTGTTAATGCGAAATAATATAAAAAAAAACAATTATGAAACAGATGTGAAAATTCAGTTAAAATCTTTTTCGCTTAGCTTTTATAGAGAATAAAGTTCTCAAATACATTGCCCTGTATTTGTTAAGTCACTCCCTTTGCTTGCACGGTCTTTACTGGTGGTAGAGCTCCATTGACGGAGCTTGCGGGCATAGGCACCACCGCATTACTACATATGCTTGCCGCTGAATGGTAGTGTTCAGCACTATCGTGTTCCGGTCTGGTAAACAGAGGCATAACACCTTAAGCCTCAGGAGTGGTAACGCATCTGCATTTTGACCTCGGTCCTTGTGTGGGTGTCTTTAGGCTGCAGTCATTACTTAACATCAATGTGAAATGCAAGCTTGTTATGCATTTTTTTTTAAAAAAAAAAGCTTTGATAGATTAGAAAGTTTGTTCAAATACATTGCCCTATATTTATTAAATGACTCCTTTTGCTTGCACGGTCACATTCTTTAGAAGTCAATTTACCACTTATACGTTATCACATATTGACAGTTGACGTGGAATTGTGTCCAACACAACCTTAAACATGTAAAAGGTTGAGCTACGCGTGGACCATATCTTCCATGAAAAATATAAAATCAATTGTCATATTAAATACATATGTAAATCCAAGAACAAAAAAAAATCTTCAATATATTGTTATTAAGATTTTTATCATAACTAAATGTTAATTTTGACATATAATTTAATTTAATCTTTAAACATAAAAATCAATTCCTATTCGTTAGTCTCGCTAAAACTTGGGAATGGCTGGAACGATTTGGCTAATTTTGGTTTTGAAAGATTTTTAGAAGTCCAAAAATATATAGAAATTGAAGAAAAATGGTAAAAAAAAACAATTTAATTTTCCCATACAAATGTCATTATTTCATTCTGAGGCAATACGAAGTTTGCCGGGTCAGCTAGTAGGTAATAAAAGTTAATGTACTTAAATTAAGAATTTTCCAGTACGTCAGAGGAAAATGAGGTTATTATATATTAAACCTAGAACTTTTACTGCTTGTAGAGCTCCAGTGACGGAGCTCGCGGGCGTAGGCACCACCGCATTACCTAATATACTTGCCGCTAAATGGAAGTGTTCAGCACTATCGTGTTCCGGTCAGGTGGTAATGTACGGCCCTGTAATTTCCGGCACAGAGGCATAACACCTTAGGCCTCAGGATTGGTAACGCATCTGCATTTTGACGTTGGTTTTTGTTTGGGTGTCTATAGGCTGCAGTCATCACTTAACATCAATGTGAACTGCAAGCTTGTTTACCACTTCCATTACATAAAAAAAAAATACCTAGAAATCGTTTTTGAACTGGCCTACTCGTATTACAAGGTAGTTAAAAAGACCACAAAATATTAAAAATAATACCAAAATAATATTTTTCAAAGAATCCACTAACCACACCATCCGTAGTTATTTTGGATGCAATCGGAATAGTTTATCGCGTGTTCATTTTCCGCTAGCATAACTCATAAATTGCTCCAGTATAATAGGAAATTCCAGGCCGCTAGGAAGGTCGGCGTGAATGGGACACCATATTTCATTAAGGCTTGCTGAATATCTTTTTCAAGGCGATTCTATTTATCTCGAAATGTTTTGTAGATTAATATGTTTTATCTGTTCTTGAATACTGGTGACGGTGAAGGAAAATAAATGTTATTTTTTTTAATTAGAGCTGGCAACTGGTGTTACTCTCTTGGAGATCAAGGAGATCAAGGACTTGGGCAACATTTTATTTTATTAAGCTATTGCATAGCTTCTATTGCGGGCCTTGAGCATGGAGACTGAATCCAGAAATTCCGTAACGAAAATAACCTAACACCCCCCACTCCGATCGGCACAGCGGTGATACTTTTAGTTTCGCCATCTATCGATGAATAGCAGAACTTTTAATTACTTTATTTTTTAATATCACGCTTGTCATTGGACTTTATAGCAATTCGCCTCTAGATGGCATTGGTTTTATCGGCTCAAAAAGTTGAATTAATATCAAAGAAAAACAAAGGAAAAAAATACTGCATAAATAAAATAAATAAATAATTATAATTACTTAATATAAAAAATGTTATGCGATAGCTTTAGGAGTATCCGAGTGCGACACGTCTTTTTTTTTATTTATTTTATTTTTACAACAGCCTTTCAACTGCCCAGTGGTAGCAGGCAACTACTTCTACGCTGAGGACCAGGGTTTGATTCCCGGGTAGGGGGTTATCAGAGATAATCTCTCTCTGGTTCTATTGGGATTTTTCTAATTTTTGATAATTTCTCTATACCTCGAAGTTTGATAATGTGCCCGGAGATGTTAACAGGCTCGCCACCTGTTACATGGGCCAAAATGTAACCTTTATTATCTTATCTTATCTTACTTCTGCGTACACCTTCGGAAAATTTCCAGAAAATGGAAAATTTGCAGTAAATTATTTATTTTATTATTTTATTTTATAAATGGAAAAATCCCAATAGAACCAGAGGATCAATAAAGGACTTTACACCATTATCTCTGATAGCCCTCTACCCGGGAATCGAACTCAGGACCCCAGCGTAGTAGTAGTGACCTGCTACCACTAGGCTGCTGAGGCAGTTTGATCACACAATATTGCATTCACGTTTCTTAGTCGCGCAAAAGCCTACATTTTTCAATAAATATACGCGTGAATGTATGATTTATTTTTATCCACCTAAAATTGGTAATTTCGCTTACAAAACATAAAAGCGCAAGGGATTTCTATGACAGGTTGCTTGTCAACCGATTGTCAGAGTGTCACCTTTCAAGAGATGTTGAAGAGTTTAGATTTATACCTATTAGAACGTTTGCTACTTCAGCTATATAGAAAATTCGTAATTCCAGAGAAGTTGTTAGGTTTTTTAGTTTGTTAGGTTTTTTTTTATGAAATGAAAGTGGGAAACAAGCATGCAGTTCACATTGATGTTAAGTAATGACTGCAGCCTTTAGACACTTACACAAAGACCAAGGTCAAAATGCAGGTGCGTTACCACTCCTGAGGCCTAAGCTGTTATGCCTCTGTGCCAGAAATTACAGGGCTGTACATTAACACCGGACTGGAACACGATAGCGCTGAACACTTCCATTTAGCGACAATTATATTAGGTAATGCGGTGGTGCCTTAGCCCGCGAGCTTCATTATTGGAGCTTTACCAGCAGTGAATTTAAAAATATTAGTTTCCTAGCTGCGATTTCATCGACGTCTTCTGAAGGCTGCTTAATATTAATCCCAATATCAGCGTTATCTATGTGGGTATTTGAATGTATGCTTGAATGTACAAATTTATATCTACCTACCCCATCGGGAAATACAGGCATTTTTTTTTCTGTTATGTAATGAAACATAGAAAAGAAAAAATAACACCTTAGGCCTCAGGAGTGGTAACGCATCTGCATTTTGACCTTGGTCTTTGTGTGGGTGTCTATAGGTTGTAGTCATCACTGAACTACATGCTTGTTTGCAAGTTTTTGTTGTTGTTATTATTATTTTATTTAATAAGCTCAAATTAAGAGTACCTTCATTACATTTGTAGCGTCCACTACATTAAGGCGCCAACTAATGGAACACATATGAAAACCTCACAGTACTTGTCTAGTACGGTAGATGGCGTGCATTCGAATTACATCGCACATGCGAAGATTTCTCAAGAGTTGGCATATATTATATACAATTTCCCAACGTCAATCTCTGGGCCGCGGCCCGCCAGGCGCTACCACCTCGCCTGGTCGGAGGATCCTCCCTTTTCGTCGGAAGAACACTTCCACCCGTTCCTCTACACATTATTTAAAAATATGAAAAACAGATTCAGTAAAAATAGTCAAATTGCTTTCCAAATGTAACCATATTAATAAGATAGAACTTTTATCTTATCTAAAGAGGAATGAAAGGATCTCATCACTGCCATTAATTGAGAAACCCTCAAATGAGAACCTAATGTATTATGAGAAACGATTCCTTTCAGACCGGATTCCAAATTGTGCTTTTCACGTAGATTATTCGTGTGATAGACGCTTAGATACTGATTTTAACTAGTTGAAACCGGTTTTATCCAGATTAAGTGATTAATGTGGTAAACTGTGGTAGTGATTGAAGTAAGCTAGGGGGTAGTAATGATTAAACCTTTGGGTTACAGAGCCTTTGTAAGTGTGAAGACACGTTAATAAGTGTGAAGACACTTTAATAGAATTACTGTAATGTATTGCCACAAATAGTTGAAGGCTTATTCTTAAATAATATATACTATGAACTCCAGACAACGATGTAAAATTATTATACCCTCCAGGATAAATAATAAGAATAATTATAAGGGGGCAGAGCAGCTTGTGGCAAGCTGTTGGTGAGTTGCGACACTACCCTCTACCATCATCTCGAGTTCCTCCGAGAGAACTGGGCTTCGCCTCGTCCGCCACACATAGGTACGGCCGGACAGAGGCGGGATCCGGTCTCTCACTTATGGCTTGCTTTTATTGGCCGGTCAGAGCGGGGCGCTAGAGGTATGGCTCTTGCAGAAATTTAGATAATGTTGCCTAAATTTCTGCAAGAGCCATACCTCTAGCGCCCCGCTCTGACCGGCCAATAAAAGCAAGCCATAAGTGAGAGACCGGATCCCGCCTCTGTCCGGCCGTACCTATGTGTGGCGGACGAGGCGAAGCCCAGTTCTCTCGGAGGAACTCGAGATGATGGTAGAGGGTAGTGTCGCAACTCACCAACAGCTTGCCACAAGCTGCTCTGCCCCCTTATAATTATTCTTATTATTTATCCTGGAGGGTATAATAATTTTACATCGTTGTCTGGAGTTCATAGTATATATTATTTAAGAATAAGCCTTCAACTATTTGTGGCAATACATTACAGTAATTCTATTAAAGTGTCTTCACACTTATTAACGTGTCTTCACACTTACAAAGGCTCTGTAACCCAAAGGTTTAATCATTACTACCCCCTAGCTTACTTCAATCACTACCACAGTTTACCACATTAATCACTTAATCTGGATAAAACCGGTTTCAACTAGTTAAAATCAGTATCTAAGCGTCTATCACACGAATAATCTACGTGAAAAGCACAATTTGGAATCCGGTCTGAAAGGAATCGTTTCTCATAATACATTAGGTTCTCATTTGAGGGTTTCTCAATTAATGGCAGTGATGAGATCCTTTCATTCCTCTTTAGATAAGATAAAAGTTCTATCTTATTAATATGGTTACATTTGGAAAGCAATTTGACTATTTTTACTGAATCTGTTTTTCATATTTTTAAATAATGTGTAGAGGAACGGGTGGAAGTGTTCTTCCGACGAAAAGGGAGGATCCTCCGACCAGGCGAGGTGGTAGCGCCTGGCGGGCCGCGGCCCAGAGATTGACGTTGGGAAATTGTATATAATATATGCCAACTCTTGAGAAATCTTCGCATGTGCGATGTAATTCGAATGCACGCCATCTACCGTACTAGACAAGTACTGTGAGGTTTTCATATGTGTTCCATTAGTTGGCGCCTTAATGTAGTGGACGCTACAAATGTAATGAAGGTACTCTTAATTTGAGCTTATTAAATAAAATAATAATAACAACAACAAAAACTTGCAAACAAGCATGTAGTTCAGTGATGACTACAACCTATAGACACCCACACAAAGACCAAGGTCAAAATGCAGATGCGTTACCACTCCTGAGGCCTAAGGTGTTATTTTTTCTTTTCTATGTTTCATTACATAACAGAAAAAAAAATGCCTGTATTTCCCGATGGGGTAGGTAGATATAAATTTGTACATTCAAGCATACATTCAAATACCCACATAGATAACGCTGATATTGGGATTAATATTAAGCAGCCTTCAGAAGACGTCGATGAAATCGCAGCTAGGAAACTAATATTTTTAAATTCACTGCTGGTAAAGCTCCAATAATGAAGCTCGCGGGCTAAGGCACCACCGCATTACCTAATATAATTGTCGCTAAATGGAAGTGTTCAGCGCTATCGTGTTCCAGTCCGGTGTTAATGTACAGCCCTGTAATTTCTGGCACAGAGGCATAACAGCTTAGGCCTCAGGAGTGGTAACGCACCTGCATTTTGACCTTGGTCTTTGTGTAAGTGTCTAAAGGCTGCAGTCATTACTTAACATCAATGTGAACTGCATGCTTGTTTCCCACTTTCATTTCATAAAAAAAAACCTAACAAACTAAAAAACCTAACAACTTCTCTGGAATTACGAATTTTCTATATAGCTGAAGTAGCAAACGTTCTAATAGGTATAAATCTAAACTCTTCAACATCTCTTGAAAGGTGACACTCTGACAATCGGTTGACAAGCAACCTGTCATAGAAATCCCTTGCGCTTTTATGTTTTGTAAGCGAAATTACCAATTTTAGGTGGATAAAAATAAATCATACATTCACGCGTATATTTATTGAAAAATGTAGGCTTTTGCGCGACTAAGAAACGTGAATGCAATATTGTGTGATCAAACTGCCTCAGCAGCCTAGTGGTAGCAGGTCACTACTACTACGCTGGGGTCCTGAGTTCGATTCCCGGGTAGAGGGCTATCAGAGATAATGGTGTAAAGTCCTTTATTGATCCTCTGGTTCTATTGGGATTTTTCCATTTATAAAATAAAATAATAAAATAAATAATTTACTGCAAATTTTCCATTTTCTGGAAATTTTCCGAAGGTGTACGCAGAAGTAAGATAAGATAAGATAATAAAGGTTACATTTTGGCCCATGTAACAGGTGGCGAGCCTGTTAACATCTCCGGGCACATTATCAAACTTCGAGGTATAGAGAAATTATCAAAAATTAGAAAAATCCCAATAGAACCAGAGAGAGATTATCTCTGATAACCCCCTACCCGGGAATCAAACCCTGGTCCTCAGCGTAGAAGTAGTTGCCTGCTACCACTGGGCAGTTGAAAGGCTGTTGTAAAAATAAAATAAATAAAAAAAAAGACGTGTCGCACTCGGATACTCCTAAAGCTATCGCATAACATTTTTTATATTAAGTAATTATAATTATTTATTTATTTTATTTATGCAGTATTTTTTTCCTTTGTTTTTCTTTGATATTAATTCAACTTTTTGAGCCGATAAAACCAATGCCATCTAGAGGCGAATTGCTATAAAGTCCAATGACAAGCGTGATATTAAAAAATAAAGTAATTAAAAGTTCTGCTATTCATCGATAGATGGCGAAACTAAAAGTATCACCGCTGTGCCGATCGGAGTGGGGGGTGTTAGGTTATTTTCGTTACGGAATTTCTGGATTCAGTCTCCATGCTCAAGGCCCGCAATAGAAGCTATGCAATAGCTTAATAAAATAAAATGTTGCCCAAGTCCTTGATCTCCTTGATCTCCAAGAGAGTAACACCAGTTGCCAGCTCTAATTAAAAAAAATAACATTTATTTTCCTTCACCGTCACCAGTATTCAAGAACAGATAAAACATATTAATCTACAAAACATTTCGAGATAAATAGAATCGCCTTGAAAAAGATATTCAGCAAGCCTTAATGAAATATGGTGTCCCATTCACGCCGACCTTCCTAGCGGCCTGGAATTTCCTATTATACTGGAGCAATTTATGAGTTATGCTAGCGGAAAATGAACACGCGATAAACTATTCCGATTGCATCCAAAATAACTACGGATGGTGTGGTTAGTGGATTCTTTGAAAAATATTATTTTGGTATTATTTTTAATATTTTGTGGTCTTTTTAACTACCTTGTAATACGAGTAGGCCAGTTCAAAAACGATTTCTAGGTATTTTTTTTTTATGTAATGGAAGTGGTAAACAAGCTTGCAGTTCACATTGATGTTAAGTGATGACTGCAGCCTATAGACACCCAAACAAAAACCAACGTCAAAATGCAGATGCGTTACCAATCCTGAGGCCTAAGGTGTTATGCCTCTGTGCCGGAAATTACAGGGCCGTACATTACCACCTGACCGGAACACGATAGTGCTGAACACTTCCATTTAGCGGCAAGTATATTAGGTAATGCGGTGGTGCCTACGCCCGCGAGCTCCGTCACTGGAGCTCTACAAGCAGTAAAAGTTCTAGGTTTAATATATAATAACCTCATTTTCCTCTGACGTACTGGAAAATTCTTAATTTAAGTACATTAACTTTTATTACCTACTAGCTGACCCGGCAAACTTCGTATTGCCTCAGAATGAAATAATGACATTTGTATGGGAAAATTAAATTGTTTTTTTTTACCATTTTTCTTCAATTGGTTGGTGAGTTGCGACACTACCCTCTACCATCATCTCGAGTTCCTCCGAGAGAACTGGGCTTCGCCTCGTCCGCCACACATAGGTACGGCCGGACAGAGGCGGGATCCGGTCTCTCACTTATGGCTTGCTTTTATTGGCCGGTCAGAGCGGGGCGCTAGAGGTATGGCTCTTGCAGAAATTTAGATAATGTTGCCTAAATTTCTGCAAGAGCCATACACTCGGGGGTAGAAGTGGCTAAAGGCATAATGGCGGGGAGGCCGCCCTGAGCTTGAGATTACTCGCTCGTGATGGTGAAACCACCTCTCGACACCCCCAGCCTCTCACACCAGTGTTGCCCTCCGTCGACTATCGGGTTGGCTGTTTATGGGTCCCACCCAGGATAGGCGAGTCACCACCTGCCTAAAGTAGGTTTAATAATATGAAATGTTAAATATAGGCAGGTGCCGGATCTCACTCCATAAGCCCAGCCAGCTAGTCCCCCCAGTTCACCCACATATCCCAAAGTTTGGAGTGTCATTTATTTACATTAGTCCCATATATTCTGCAGGATCTGTTTGTGTCTGTATTATCCATTGCTGCAGTCAGAGTGGGGTCCCACCGAATATAACCCATTACAAAGTAGACCGAAATTCTCGAAAGGGCCTCTACGTATTGGACCCCCCATGTCCCGGCGCAAGCCTGACAAATAGGACCCCGTGCTGACGAGAGACAATAAAAAAATAATTTATTGTCCCCTCCAACAAGGTTTACAGAACATAAAATTATTTTAAATTATATATTTAATACTCGACCAAATAGGTCGAGTACTGTTTGAGAGTGGAGTAAATACTTGCACGCCCATTCTTAAGACTCTTGAGTCTTAAGAGTGGGCGTGCATGTATGAAGAGAATAAAACAAATATTTGTAGACTATACAAACATTTGTCCCGGGATCGAACCTGTATGCCTCTTTTCAAATGGTCACCGGTGGGCCAACTGGCTCGTCAATTATCATACTTCATACTAATATTATAAATGCGAAGTTTGTATGTTTGTTTGTTTGTTGTTACTCTTTCACGCAAAAACTGCTAAACTGATATTCATGAAATTTGGCACACATATAGAAGGTAACTTGAATTAACACATAGGATAGTTTTTATCCCAAAAAAAATTTGGGATGTCATGGAATGATTTCATGAGTTGCCACAGGTTACGCAAAAAGCGATCTACACGCGGGCGGAGCCGCGGGCAGCAGCTAGTTTTAAAAATAATTATAGCTTTATACAAAGACCTAACTTTGACGTCTCTACGCTAAGCCTACTCTATGTTTCAGTCCAATTAAAGGTCCCTTTTACATTGATCACCCACCCCTCTCGTTCCATTCATTGAAAAGAGTTTTCATTAGAAGAAATTCCTTTTTTTATCCGTGCCCATTCCGAAATTATGGGGTCTCGAAATTAAAATTGTGCTCAAGCCATTTTAAAATTCGATGATTTTTGGGGTCACACTTTGTCTTTGCACGTTGGGATATATTTTTTCCCTTTGAATTTATTTTTATCTTTTATTTGTCGAAGACTTAATGGAATCTTTCTTATCTGAGAGTATCTTGGCCATATTAATATCTCAGTCTAAAATCGTATCTTATAATGTGACAATACGAGTGATACGCAGTAAGTCCCTTGTATTGAACGTATTTCATAATTATTTTTGGGACTAACAAGCATATACTACAAACATATTTATGTAAACTTTAATTTCAAAATACTAATACGCTTGCACTTACTCACAGTCCCACACTAGGTATGAACCTGTGTCGTGAGTACCGTTGTACACACACACAAACACCTAGACTCGAAACAAATACCTGTAGACCATACAAATATTAGTACCGGTGCGGGGATCAAACTCACATACTTCGAATCAAATGGTCACACCGCTGCAGTCGGGTCGTCAAATTTCATGTTTGGATTCTTTTAAACGTAAAATACATAATTGTTTTATATTATTTCGCATTAACACATGCTTGTGAAATATATTATACTTAAAGAAAGAAAATGGAAAGATTTTCTTTCTATTTTTCTTTAAATAAAATATATTTCACAAGCATGTGTTAATGCGAAATAATATAAAACAATTATTAAGGGTAAAAGCGACTTCTTTACGATATTCAAAAAACTGCAAAGTTTATTATATCGGTTGCCTAACTAGCATAGTATGGCTATAGATGGCGCTGCTGACACCATAAGGCAATGCAATAAATGTGAAGGAAAGATTAGACAAATCGGGCATTACTTCGGTAGCTCAGTTGGAAGAGCGCCTGGACTAGATTCCCAGTGGCCGCGAGTTCGAATCTCGCCTGAAGTCAAATTTTTCTTTAAGTAAAATACATACCCTGTAACTGAAAAATTATGTATAACAAAATTCTGATGAGAAATTGAATAGCAAGCAAAAGAGGATATTTTCGATAACATACGGTCGTGCTACTACACTGTAGTTTATGCATTCACCAAGCCACCTTTAGCCAATTTTGTTGTGAGAAATTCTTGGCTTTCCAATAGGTTTTAGTGAACAAAATTTATTTTTCTGGAAAGTTTGCGCTGGTTGGAGAGTTGTAATCTCAGCGCTTGAGGGCGTAGGCACCACGGCATTATATTTATGTGCAAATGGTGGTATTCAGCAGTTTCTCGTTCCAAATAGAAGGGGAGCCCAAGAGGGGATTTTTGAATTTACACCTGCGCTTCAGATTAAGATATAGAATAGAATAGAAAATATTTTTATTTCGAATAGATCTTTACAGATACTTTCAAAACGTCAACAAATCATATAATTTTCACTCATTTTACGAACCGGGTCGTGACGCGATATAGATATTGGGTAAAAACACGTCGGAATAAAGGTAAAAAGTGTTTTTACCCAATATCTATATCGCGTCACGATCCGGTTCGTAAAATGAGTGTTAAACGCGAGTGTTTTAAAAGTTAAATCATATAATACCTAAAGTGAATAACCATTTCATGTAGTAAAAGTAAAAACATATATTATTAGTAATTTAAACTACTTTGTTAAAACATAATATCACAAATTTTTCAATTCCTTCAATGATGATAAATGAAGAAAAAGAAAAACTTATTCGTCAAGATCAAAGTTGTTATATAGAAGATACCTTGAGCCCCGTTCAGTACCTCCACCAAATCTAAGATTTCCATAAAGGGCCTAACCCAAAGGCAATCACCTTGCATCCAAATTGTCAGAATTTTGGATGGGAGCTTTGATTGCGTTCACTTTACATCCTCTCTGAGTATTTGACATTCTTGAGTAATTTTTCACCTTCGTTTTTGAAAGAATCAAATATTTTTGATAAGGGCGCGGCAACGTCATGGGTCAAAAGCGTGTCAGATATTCTGAGAGGGTGTAAAAAATTCAGACGTTTCGGAAGATGAGGAAGATTGTAGCGACCTTTTGATTTTTTAAGGGCTTCCCTTACAGGAGGGCTTGTTCGATCAGGGCGGGTTCGATCCCCGCACCAGGACAAAGATATTTGTTTCGGGTCTGGATGTTTATGTTGTATGTGTACAACGGCATCCACAACACAGGTTTATAGATAGGCACCTAGTATGTGACTAAGTGTAAGCGTAATTTTTTTTGCGCATATGTCTGTGCTCTATAATATCACCCGCGCAGTTGGCTAGTCTCTGTTGAGATTGACCGCCCTGACCGAAATTCGGTCTGGAGGACATTATTCACGATAGCAAACGGAACCCTAAAATGCTACTTCATTCCCATTTTCTTGCCAGTAAAGTTATTTATCAGACAGTTTTAGATGAGAATTCCACCAAGTGTTAATAAAATATAATACAACTCCAACAAAATAACTGATGTATACATATATCATAAAAAATAAGCTACGGTATACGAATAAATACGGTTTCGTTACTTACGCTATTTTATAATCCGCTCAGTTGGTCTTTACGCACTGCGGTTGGTCTTTTATTTTGAAGCAGTTTTTGAGTATGATATTTTTTATGTTATAATAGTGGCGAACAAGCTAGCAGATCTCCTTTAAATTTAAGTGATGACTGCAGCCTATAGACACCCACACAAAGACCAGAGGTCAAAATGCAGATGCGTTGCCGCCCCCAAAACCTTAGTTGTTATGTCTCTGTGATAGTTATTACTGGGAAATACATTACACATCTAACCGGAACACGATAGAGCTGAACACCACCATTTGGCGGCAGATAGAAGTAATGCGGTGGTGCCTTCGCCCCCGAGCTCTGTTTCTAGAGCTCTACCAGCAGTGAAATAAATATTGCACGTCGACCATAGGGTGGAGACTTCGGCTTATTTCGGATCGGTAGAGCGTTATCGCTTTTGCACTTTACCTATGTGACATTGTTCACCATTTCGATCAAGTTTTGATCAATATCGGACTATTAGTGCTTACATAGGCATTGCACAGTAGAGATAATGCTCTACAAAGTCGAAACTAGTTGATTGTCTCTTTCGCAGGATCGATTTGCTATATTTCTTGCTGGGTACTGTATTTAGGTAAGCTACGAGTACTAAATATAGGTACTTAAATTTAATATCTTAAATTTACGCCTGGGGTAAGTTTAATTGCTTGAGGGGGTCATAATTTCAGTCGTAAGACTGAATGCTGGACCAAAGCTTTCCCGGCAAGGGAAATATGTCATAATCGCCACGCTTGGTATGCGGATTGGAGATCGCAGTAGCGGTAGTTTTATCGCAGGCCGCTGCTACCCATCTTGCGTTATTGCTCTTACTACCGCCCTACTAGAATGGTTCGACCGCCATTGTTCAGTTGACTGACTGCAATAGCGGAAGAATTCTCTTTCAATATATTATATGTATGAGCCCATATATGATCCTGAGGGGGTAGGCAGAGGTAAATGCATGCATTAAAGCAGGGTTTCTCATACTTTCGGCTCCACGTAACCCTGTTTGAATGTATCCAGGTGATAGCGAACCGCTCAACTTATAAATATACAAAATTTCAGCACAGAGGCATAACAGCTTGTCTCAATGGCTACGCATCTACATTGAAATCTCTAGTTTTGTATGTATGTTTATAGGTTACAAGCAGTATTCATTTACCATCAATTTGAACTGTTTGCTTGATTGATATTTAATGAACAAAACAAAACGCGCAGCTTAATATCTGTAGTGCGCGACGACCACATCATACGAAAACAAACAGGAACGCTCCCAGCAATGATAATTTTACACTCCAAAGCTCGCGTATCGAGCTTACGTTGGAAAGGTGTTTGAAAGAATTTCAGTATGCCTTCAAGGATTTTGAAGATGGAAGGTGGTTTTATATTCAAATTTTCTGCAAGCTAGCGATCGGGTGTTGATGTAAAGTATCAAGAGTGTGTGGCTAAAAATACAGGTCGAGGATTAGTAACTTTTTTTGTACGTAATGGATAAGCATACTATTGGAGAACAATCAGCTGCAGTTTAAACTATGTATAAAATTATTAAACCTGAGTTGCACCACGACTTTTGTTCACATTTCACATCCTTTCCTAACCTAAATAAATCTGTTAAAGTTAGAGCAAGATGTGAAATGTTACAATAACTTTAAGTTTAACAAAAGTTGTGGTGCAACCAAGGCTAAGTGTCAAAAACCAATAATATGTTGCCTGTTGAATTAAGAAGTTACACATTATATTTTTAATTAGAACATTTTTTTTAAATTATATTATGGCATTTCTATAACGCATATTGCCAGTGTCAAGTAAAACGATATTTTGTATTCGTATTAAGCAGTATTAAGTAAGTTGAACGCGGTCGAGATGAGATCTTTGCGCAAGATCTGCGGTGTATCACTCACCGATCGCGTTCGTAATGAAGATGTAAGAAAGAGACTTTGTGTGAATGATAGTATCGGTGTAAAAATGAAAAAAGGCATGCTCCGATGGTTCGGGCATAAGAAAGAATGTCGAATGAGCGAATGACTAAACAGATATACAATGCGAATGTGGATGGTTGCAGAGGCCCAGGAAGACCAAGGCTGACCTACCATGACCAAATAGGTCGAGTTCTGTCTGATGGTGGGGTCAAAAGTCTTAGGAATCGGCGTGCATGTATGAAGAGAATGATGAAGGTAGACGAGGCACGAGAGGTTTGTCAGAACCGGGATGTCTGGCGCTCTACACTCTCTGCCTACCCCGTTAGGGACCTGGCGTGAAGATACATACATTAAGCAGCGTAAAAGTCAGAGTCAGTCAGTCAATTTATCAGTTCGTCAGTCAGTTACAGTCAGTAATTCGAGTACAGCGATGGCTACTTTACCAGAACCATTTACAATGAAGTTTTGGAGGCAACCCGAAAGGACGTGATTTCGCATTATTATTGTATTTCATTATTTACGGGCACTGTAATAAGCCTATACCAAACAAAATGCCACCAACTGTATTTAATATAACTTAAAAATACACCAAGCAAATGAAATAAAATAAGAGCACCACACGCCTCTTTCAAGGTTCCAACCAAAACTCAGGACAATTTTTTGGTAACATCAACTCACTTTACTGGTGGTAGAGCTCCAGTGACGTAGCTCCCGGGCGAAGGCACCACCGCATTACCATATATACTTGCCGCTGAATGGTAGTGTCAAGCACTATCGTGTTCCGGTCAGGTGGTAATGTACGGCCCTGTAATTTCCGGCACAGAGGCATAACACTTTAGGCCTCAGGAGTGGTAACGCATCTGCATTTTGACCTTGGTCATTGTGTGGTTGTCTATAGGCTCCAGTCATCACTTAACATCAATGTGTACTACTGCATGCTTGTTTGCTGTTTGCCAATACCATAACATAAAAAAAAAAACTTTGCAAATCAACGATCCCAGTTTTGTGTTCCAAGCATTGATATTTATTTATTAATAGTGCCGTTATTGAACGTCCACGGCTGGACAAAGGCCTAATCCAACGATTGCCTACGACCTTCACCAGGTCGTCAGTCCACTACGTGAGGGCCCTGCCTACGCTTCGTCTTCCGGTACTCGGTCGCCACTCCAGAACTCTTTTGTCCCAACGGCCGTCAGTTCTGCGAGCTATGTGCCCTGTACACTGCCGCTTGAGTTTCGCTATTCGATGGGCTATGTCGGCTTCTCATTTCTGATTCGATCTCGCAGAGAAACTCCGAGCATAGCCCTCTGCATTGCTCTCTGGAACTGGAAGGTCGAGCGCGCAGCAACGGTTAGGGCCGAGGATTCCGTCCTTCCCCTGGCATTCTGCCTTCGATTGTCGAGGGCGTGATAAGATTTTGATAGGGAGTGACCTTGAGCCTTCTTATAAGGCCCATTAAACTAACTTGACAACCCTAAATAACAGTAACAATGTATGCGTGATACGATGTAATTACGAATCACAGAGTAATTGAAAACATGAAATCTAAACCGTTGACAGGTACAACTACATGGTGAACATTGTTCATGATATAAATTGATGGCTAGCCTTGAAGGTTATACTTGGTATTGGCGCTTTTGTTATCCGATATCAATTAAGATTGAAATTGCCTCTTCTTTGTCAGAAAATTAGGATAAAATTATTCCATTATCTGCCGTTGAGACTTGACGAACCCACCTTCCACTAGCGGAAGATTTTTCGGGTGGAAAATAAATAACTGAACAATGGCGGTAAAATTCCAATGGGGCGGTAGTAAGTTCAATAACGCAAGATGGGCAGCAGCATCCTGCAAAAGAACTGCCATTGCGATCGCCACTCTGATGGCGACGTGGCATTTACAGCAGTGGACATATTTCGGCTAAAACGATTCCAATTCTTTAAGGTAAGGTAGCCTAGACATCTTGAAAGTAACCTAGAGTTCTCAAGTCAACATACATGCTTTTTTAAGTCCAAAGAACTTGACAACCCTAAATAACAGTAACAATGTATGCGTGATACGATGTAAATACGAATCACAGAGTAATTACATGAAATCTAAACCGTTGACAGGTACAACTACATGGTAAACAATGTTTCTGATATTATTGTTGATATAAATTGATGGATAGCCTTGAAGGTTATACTTGATATAGGCGCTTTTGTTATCCGATATCAATTCAGATTGAAATTGCCGCTTCTTTGTCTGAAATTAGAGTAAATTATTCCATTATCTGGCGTCTAACCGAAACCACCTCCCAACGTAGAGCAACACCGGGGGGGAGTAGCCATATGCAGGCTTTCCCCTCTGTCAAAGTACAAGGCCAATGTTTGAATGTGTGCGTCAAATTGTTTGTGTATTTTGCTAAAGTCAAGGTGTGAGTTTCGTAGTAATAGACGATTTTTGTAGTGTGCATGTGTGTCGCACGCATTCCCCCCCCCCCCCAAAATGACAGACTGTTTTGCATCGGTAATAAACGCTATGGCTACTGCCCTTCAGTCCGCCGCGGCCGGTGGCCCGTGTTGCTCTATGCCTCCCATTAACGGATTTTTTTTCTGGTGGAAAATAATTCTTCCACTAGCGCAGCCAGTCAATTGAACAATGGCGGTCAAATTCCAATGGGGCGGTAGTAAATGCAATAACGCAAAATGGACAGCAGCATCCTGCGATAAAACAGCCATTACGATCGCCACTCTGATGGCGATGTGACATTTACAGCAGTGGACATATTTCGGCTAAAACGATTCTAATTCTTGTAGGTAAGGTAGCCTAGACATGTTGAAAGTAACCTGAGTTCTCTAGTCAAAATAGATGTTTTTTTCAAATCCGAAGAACTTACTTTTTATGTAACGAAGATGACAAATAGGCTTGCACTTCACATGGATGTTAACCCTTAATTAGGCGCATGGGGTCAGGGCCACTTGAAGTTGAAATAAACATATTTTACTGTGTTCCGAGCGCGCTCACGCTCTTTCTAGCTTCCTCACGCCCCGCGGGGTACGCGAAATAGTTGCGTCCAGAACATCAACGCGTGCGCACGTATCTCTGCTGTCTAGAGCGCTGACCCCATGCGACTAGTTACGTTATAACTTTTGGCGGAGGTAAGTTTTTACTTTTGTGTTTTCTTATAGTTTATATTAGTAAATTCTTTATTATTTTTCTTTGTATGTGAGTATTTTTATACTGCGTAATTGTTTTATGTATTTTTGAGTTTATTTTGATCCTTTTCCCTTTGTTATCAGGTATTCATTTAAAATGTCTAACGAAAGACAAATATTGCAATGGCTGGAGGAAATAACCGATGAAGAGGAAGATGTTGCTGGTTCGGATTCGGAAGACGAGACGGTAGACGATACCGCTATTGATAGTGTTCATGACTCAGAAAGCGAAATTGAAGAGTCCGATGATATCCAACACATCCCTAAACTATCGAAAGGTAACTATTTTTGAAGAAATTAACAGGAAGATCACCAAAAACGTCGCATACAACTACGTGCTGTACCAACGACAACAAAGAAACGGCTCTGTGAAGTTCATGACGTGGACGAGACTGTCCAACAATCGACAGCTAAGCGCGGGCGCTGTTCATCATGTCCTAGAGAGGACGACAAAAAAGTGCCAACGAAATGTTTTAAGTGTCGTAAATGTATTTGTCAGCAATACTCAAGGGTTTACTTAGGGTCGGATGCAGAACGGAAGAATCCGCTGATGAGACTGATTAATATTTTTTTTTTAAGTTGATCTCGGCCATCCAAAAAAAAAATTGTTTTAAGAGAGGTAACATTTTTTATTTTTCTTAATTTAGTATAATGTTCCAGTTATGTTTTTGTTTCTTAAAGTGATTATTATTAAATAACTATATAAATTACTTTGAAATATATTCATTTTTATTTATTTTTGACACTCTTTTCCCAATGTTTTTTTGGGGTCACGCAAGACCCCATGCGCCTAATTGGGTGTTTTTTTTAATGCGCCTACTTTAGTGTTAATCGGTTAGGATCCCACTGCAGAATCATTTCATTCATCCAGATATGCTGTAAAACTTATTTTTGCGCATATTTATAATCTAGAGAATATATATCTACTAAGTTGTCTATTTAAATTTGGCCGCAAGTATTTTGAATTACTTAATTTTATTGTTTAAGATACGCAAAAATGTTAAGTCGTTATACATTAGCTATTTTTTTATCAGTTAATCAATCAACAAAATATGAAACTTTCCGACCCGATTCACAGTGCGTGACGAAGTAAACCAAGGCACGCCATTGTGTAAATTATACCCCATCATAACCCTAATGACTTTAGTTTTAATAAAGCCCTGATTTGTTCCAAGTTTTGAGTCAGAAACACTGATAGTTTATTTTATTGTTGGTTTTTTTTTTTTTATATGTAATTGAAGTGGCAAACAAGCATGCAGTTCACATTGATGTTAAGTGATGACTGCAGCCTATAGACACCCACACAAAGACCAAGGTCAAAATGCAAATGCGTTACCACTCCTGAGGCCTAAGGTGTTATGCCTCTGTGCCGGAAATTACAGGGCCGTACATTACCACCTGACCGGAACACGACAGTGCTGAACACTACCATTTAGCGGCAAGTAAATCAGGTAATGCGGTGGTGCCTACGCCCGCGAGCTCCGTCACTGGAGCTCTACCACCAGTAAAATATGTTGGTGAAATAGAATAGATATTTTTTAAATAATTTCTAGTAGTAAATGACGTCACCAATATTTTCGAAACCATAATGAGCGTAACAAAACTAAATTTAAAAAACAACACAGGTTTCAGAAAATAAAAAGGGATCAGAAGTGACTTTTAGTTCTTTTTTTGGTAAATAAGTGGCAATCTATCGTACAGCTTACATTGATGGTGAGATTGACGACCCGTTTAATCCAGCGGTATGAGATGACCGTTTGATTCGAAGGGTCGCGGGTTCGATCCCCGCACCGGGACAAATATTTGTATGGCCTACATAACAGATATTTGTTTCGGGTTTGGGTGTTTGTGTATGTGTTGTATATGTACAACGGCACCCACGACACAGGTTTATACCTACTGTGGGCTGTGTGTGTAAGCGTATTTCATTTATTTTTTAGTAATACTGTGACCTATAAAAATCTACTTGAAACCAGAGACTTCAATGGTAATGCGTTGCTACTCCTGAGGCCTACAGTATTATGCCTCTGTGTAGGAAATTACGGGGCCACATTACCACCTGATCGGAACGTAGATTAAGAAATAGATTAAGTAATGCGTGCCTACGCCCGCTAGCCCCGTCACTAGAGCTCTACCGTATATGAAGTAGAAACGCTGGTATGACGCTTTAAAAACAAACGTTACTTCACGCCTGTAATCCCCGAAGGCAGAGGTAAATGCATGCAAACACCCACAATTCATGCATTCAAGCATACATGCAAACACCCACAATTCGCCGGTTACGTTTGGCATCTCCGGGCACATTACCAAACTTCAAGAATCTGGGAAATTTCCAGTAAATGGCAAATCCCAATAGAACCATAGATAAAGGACTTTACGCCATTATCTCTGATAACCCCTTACCCGGGAATCGAACCCAGGACCTCAGCGTAGTGGTAGTGGCCTGCTACTACTAGGCTACCGAGGCAGATAATTTAAATCATAATTTGAAAACCAAAACCTATCTCTTGAATGTTCAACATTACACAATAACTCTAAATCCAACAAAAACCCATCAAAATCCAATCCAAACTCAAGACAGCTTTATCCACACCATTCCTACAACCTACAACATAATATAGCAAGCAAAGGCTTTATATTTCTCGCCTCTGCCGTGAACAGCCACTGACCTAGAAAGTAAGTTTGCTCAGAACAGTGATTTTCGAGGCAGAATTGCCTATCTAGATAGTTAGGTATTGGAACCATGAACTAGAATTGGAAATTAAAATGGCGGTGGTCTCCATCTAGGACGTCATTTAAGTTAACCTCTCTTAGGTAGTTTCACTAGAGACTCATATGGAAGTGTGAAGGTATGTGTGATGAGTTCTTAGATTTTCGCGAGCTACACGCATTGAAGCGTGCATGGCCCTGCGGCTGCTGAAGATTGAAAGCGATCTACACGGTTAAGTGTGTGTGATAGGTGACCGCTAGTGGCAAATAAAAAATGCGCATTTCCGTGCTTTGGAGGGCACGTTAAGCCGGTCCTGATTGCTATCGATAGATAGCAGTCGTTAAACCTTGTCGGAGGCCTAATGGGCGGTTTGAAAATATCCGACAGCGGGTTGGCCACTAACTCTTATCTCCACCAACCCGCATTGGAGCAGTGTGGTGGTAATTTTTATGTAATTAACGAAGGTGGCAAACATAAAGTTCACATGATTGTTAAGGGATGACTGCAGCCTATAGATATCAACACAAAAATCAGAGGTTAAAATGCAGATGCGTTGCCACCCCTGAGACCTCAGTTCTTATGTATCTGTGAAAGTAAAAATTATTACGGGGTCATTTATTACTATCTAAACAGAACACAATACTGCTGAATACTACCATTTGGCGGCAGATAGACTAGGCAATGTGGAAGTGCCTACGCCCTCGAGTCCCTACTCTTTTTTTTTCAAATACTCATAGTTTTACATTAGATATTATTTTTTTTTTTTGTTTTTTAATTTTTTTAACCTTTTAGCACATAAATAATGTACATAAGGCGGACTTAATACCTAGTGGTATTTTATACCAGCCAACCTTAGGGCCAAATAAAACTGTTGAAGGTGAATTATGAAGTTAGGTTAATTAAATTTATAAGTTATCCAGGTATATATAACTGAAATATAATACATATTATATATATATATATATATATATATATATATATATATATATATATAATTTAATATATAAACGTATAAGTAATTATACTAAATAGATACTTATACATACATAAATAAATACATAATGGATGTATATTTAATATAACAGTATTATTCAAAGAAAACAATGATGACGGCGTAAGTTAAAATCATTCGTTGTTGAAATTAAACTTGCGGATTTTCTCGCGTATACAACACTCCCAAACTATATACTTCATCGAATTAGTCTGCCCGTGACCACGGTAGCTGGAAAGCGACCGAAACGTTGGGTGTAAGAAGTTTGGGAGTGTTGTATACGCGAGATCATCCGCAAGTTTAATTTCAACAATGTATGAAGCACGCGAAAACCTACAAAAACATTTAAAATCATTCGTTTAGAGAGGTTAGAAAGTATTTTAGCTTTTGTTTAAACGATAATTTACTCGGAGCTTTCTTGATATCGTGGATATTATATAAACTCTGGAACTCTACCACCAGCAAAAGTGTCCTGCTACTATTTATTAGCAAATATAATAAATGAATGATACCCATTTCCTATTCTTTCTTAACTTAAACCTATTTATTTGTGTTGCTCTATTAAATATTACTCTGCCTCTGTGCTGTAGTGATCATTCTGACCGGACCTTTTTAGTTATTCAACGCAAAAGCGATCGCAAACTGGAATTTGTATAGATCACGAATTGTTTAAGAGGAACATTTTAGGTAAAATTTATGGATACTACAAACAACTGACGTAAACTTATCCATAAGTGATGGTGTTTCTTTAGAATTGATTGCTTTTAGAATGTATTTATTTATTTAGTTATTAATTTAAACTTTAGTGTACAATGTAAGTACGTAAGACGGACTTAATGATACACGATATTCTTTACCAGTTTGCCACCTTCATCTGAGTACATTAAATAAAAAATAGTATTGAAACAATTTTGAAAATGATAAGAGAATAGATGGCGCTACTGCTACCATATAGCAATGCAATAAATGTGAAGGAAAGATTTGACAAATCGGGCAGGACTTCAGTAGCTCAGTTGGAAGAGCGGCTGGACTAGATTCCCAGTGGCCGCGAGTTCGAGTCTCGCCTGAAGTCAAATTTTTCTTTCCATTTTTCTTTAAAAAAAAATATATTTCACAAGCATGTGTTAATGCGAAATAATATAAAACAATTGCATACAGTTCACGTTGTTGTGAACATGTTGTGTTTACATGAAACCAAATATTTAAAAGTAGATGCGTTGCCACTCCTGAGACCTAAGGTATTATGCCAGAAATTACAGGGACGTGCGTTACAAACTGACTGGAACACAATAGTGCTGAACACTACCAATCAGCGGCAAGAAGATTACACAAAGGAGATGTTGCAAAAATGAATGGACCTCCGGCCATGTATTGTACACAATATCATTAACAGCCAAAATCAATATAAAAACGTTTTTTTTACTGCATATTTTCACTTATTTAGCTTTGTTTGCAGTTACAAAATATTATTTGCACTTAGAATTGCAACTCAAAACCAACATGGTGAATATGGCGGGCGATGTCATTTTGACATTTTCATTTTTTTAATTGTTTTTTTTTATTGTATTTTACTTGGAGAAAAATGTAATATTTTCTAAATACTATCGAAATCGATTTTATGTGTTAAAACTATACTAATCGATTTCCAATTTTAAAAATCATCGCAACTTCTTTAAATTGATCAATTCGACATATTGTTTTTTTTTTGATACTGTGTGATGCACTAGTAAGATACAGATAGCATTAGTTTTGTTTTATCTACATAGGTACTATTCCAAGCGTCGGCTGTATCGCCATAACATGGTTGAAAATGATAAAATCGTTGAATGAAATGTGGTTGTAACTCTTAAATATATTCTTGAATAAATTAATTGTATTTTTTTCGGATTCTTCTTTAATATACCCATTTTTTGAGGACATGTACGAACCAGAGCCGAGCTCGCAACATCTACTTTGTATGAAGTAGGTACTAGCTGTACCCTGGGCTACGCCACCAAATTACAAATGACAGTGGCGCCATCTGTCGAATTCGCCAACTCAGAAACTTTCTTGGGCTCATGCACAACAACTCTGCTAAAGATCATCACATGATAAAATGCGTAGTTACGATAAAGGACATACAGACAAACATTCATTTTTATATATAAAGATCTGTGTATTATAACGAGTTTGCCATTTATCAGGCACTGTTTCTATCTATCTAGGCTCTTCTAATTCATTTAGCACTCCCGTTTAGCATTACTGTTGACAGAGAACCGAGTCATTTTATACAATTATTATATTAACAGCTAAATCACAGTATAAGTACATACACGTTCGTTTTTTTTTTAGACTGTGGCTATGTTAAGCGCTATTGTGTTTAGATTACAGCGTATTGATTGCTTTGTAATTCTTTTATATGTGTAAAGAAATACTATTTCTTTCTTCGCACTCTGTGTGTTTACTTACCATGAAGTTTGGTTATGGTTTTTAACTTTTTAATTGTCTGATTTTAAAGAAGAAACGAATTCAGAATGTCAGATGACAGATTTAAATATGAGTTGATTGACAATTGGATAATCAATGAAAATTTTAATATTATATTATTTTATGTTTTAAAAGTGAAAGAATAAACTTTCATTGTCGTTTCTTCTTTACAGGTTTGAGTTCATATTGTTTTATATTACCTAAATAAAATAGTCTCTGTATAAAAAACACTAACAATAAATCTTCTTTACAGCAACACAAGGTTTATTTCTTTCATATAGTAAAACAGACTTATAAAACGACAATTTTGTTTATAAAAAGATGCAAATGGAGCAGTTACGTTTTGAATTCACGATTTTACCGGCGAATGATGGAAAATCTAATATTTGTTGTGTGACCTCAATCACAACTAAAGATGAAAAAAAATTTGCTATACCAGAGGAATTACAGTCTGTTGGATTTCACGAAGAATTAATTGAGACAGCTGTGTACAACAAAGTAAAAAATAGTTTAAAGAAAAGACATCAGACACGAAGAGTTTGGATAACTATGACAGATAAATTACGAGAAATTTACATAGATGCTGATGGTAACTTACAATTTGGAGAACAATATCTGGAGGAAATTGAACATAACCGAGCATCTGAAGAACAAATTAGAGATTCGAATTTATTGGAAGAAATGTTTACAAAGTTAATAGAAAATACACATGATTTAAAAAAACAGAATCTGAAATATGTCGCAGAGAAGTTTGTGATTGAGAAATTTACGAGCAAAAACTCGAATGCAAGGCAATGGATTGACATTTTTGAGAGAGAATGTTCTCGCTTCGGTATTATGAAAGATGAACAAAAAATTGAGATTCTCCGACTATTTATGGATAAAAGTTGTGTTGATTGGTACAGCTCAATGATTATAAAATTAACACTCAACTCAGAGTGGATAGTTTGGAAAGAAAAGTTGTGCGAGTCATTTGCAAACCAAAACTGGAACCAAGTGACCTATGCATTGTTATTTAAATATAAGGATGGTTCATTAGTGGACTATGCCATTAAAAAGGAAAAACTTTTATTGGACATGAGAAATTCAATTGATACAGGTACACTGGTGGATCTGATAGCGGTAGGTTTGCCAGGTTTTGTATTAGAGAAGATAAATAGAGAAGCAATGAACGATGTAGTATGTTTATTCAATGAGGTGAGAAAGTATGAACATTTGGTAAATAAAAATAGGAATGGAACGTACAGAAAGTATGAAAATCAAAGGATAAATATTACAAATGAAGGACGTTATACATGCAAAATATGCGTAAAATTAAATAAAGGGGTTCGATATCATTCCGAAGCTGCATGCTGGTTTAGAGTTAGAGAAGATGATAAATTAAATAAAAGATATATTAAACATGTAAATAATTCAGTGATTGAAGCAGAGTTAAATGAAACAGAACAAAAAAACTAGTAGTGACACCATTAATTAAGATCAAACTACTGTTAAATAATAAATTAGAAATTTATGGAGTATACGATTCAGGTTCAAATGTATCTCTAATTAATTCCAAATTACTAAAACTAAATACAAAAGGACATAACTCGAATGAAGAAAATATAGTAACAATTAATGGTGTCCAAAAAACAAGTGGTTTGACAAATTTAAAAATAAAAATTTTTGAAATAGAAGAAAATGTGGATGTGTACATCATTGACGAACACAAATTCAGATATGATTTCTTAATAGGATTAGATATGATAAAGAAATACAAGCTAGTACAAAATGAGGAGTTAAAAATAACTCAGAAACAATACTTACATGAAAAAAATAGTAAAAAAATGGAGAAAAAGATAGACGAAGGTGAAAATGAAGGTAATAAATATGAAAACGAAAACAAAATTAATTTTAATGAACATATCAAAGAGGAGGAATTTGAAATAAAGGTTGGTCATTTAGATGATGATAAAAGGGAAGAAATAAATAAGCTAATACAACAATATCAATCAGTTTTTGCCAAAAACAAGTATGACGTGGGAAAGGTTAAAGGATATGAAGCAAGAATAGATTTATTAATGGATAAATACTGCAGCAAGAGGCCATACAGATGCACTATAGAAGACAAAAAAGAGATAGCAGAACAAATAGCCGAATTATTGGATAATGCGCTTATAGAAGAATCTTATAGTCCATTCGCAGCACCAGTAACTTTGACATTTAAAAAGGAAGAAAATAAAAAATCAAGGCTCTGTATAGACTTCAGGGATTTAAATAAAATTGTAGTTCCTCAGGCTCAACCCTTCCCATTAATTGACGATTTAATGACAAAAACAAGAAATTGCAAATTTTTTACAAGCTTAGACGTTAATTCAGCTTTTTGGTCTATACCTCTACGAGTAGAGGACAGGAAGAAGACAGGGTTTGTAACTCAAGAGGGACACTTTCAATGGACTTGCCTACCATTTGGTTTGAAGACTGCTCCAGCAATATTTCAAAGAATATTGTGTAACATACTTAGAAAATATAAACTAACCGATTTTGCTGTCAATTATATAGATGACATCCTGATATTTTCAAACTCATTTGATGAACACATAAGTCACTTGAAACAGTTACTAGAAGCAATTCAAATGGAAGGATTTCGACTAAAATTTATAAAATGTACATTTGCATCAGATTCGGTAAAATACCTGGGACATATCATTCAATATAATTCTATCCAACCACTGAAGGACAATCTCATTTCGATAAAAGAATTTCCAGTACCAAAAACACAGAAGAATATTCGACAATTTTTGGGAAAAGTAAACTTTTACCATAAATATATACCAAGGAGCGCAATAATTCTTGACCCATTACATAATTTGCTAAGAAAAAATCAAAAGTTTGTTTGGTCTGAAGAATGTCAAAATGCGTTTGAAAAAATAAAGAGTCTCTTGTGTTCACAGCCAATACTAGAAATTTATGATCAAAATCTACCAATAAATATTTATACTGATGGTTCTCTGCTGGGTGTTGGAGCAATTTTAAAACAAGTACAACTAGATGGTAAAGAAAAACCAGTAGCCTATTTTTCAAAAAAACTGAATGGAGCGCAAAAGAAGAAAAAGGCAATATATTTAGAATGCTTAGCTATTAAAGAAGCACTAAGATATTGGCAGTACTGGCTGATAGGTAAATCGTTTACAGTCTACACAGACCATAAACCATTAGAAAACATGAACTTAAAAGCTAGAACAGACGAAGAACTAGGTGATTTGACTTATTACCTTTCACAATATGATTTTAAAATCAAATATTCCCCTGGAAAAGATAATTTAGAAGCGGACTGTTTAAGTCGGAATCCTGTATTAGAACCAGAAGATAATCTAGAAGAACAACTGAAAGTTGTGAACTTAATTACATTAGAAGATATTGTAATAGATCAGAATCAAAATAAAGAAATACAAAGAAACAATAATAAAATAATCAAAAAACACAATTTATACTTCAAAAGAATTAGGAACAAAGAGAAAATAATAATAACAGAAGAATTCAGTATTAAATTCATAAAGCGAATACATGAAGATCTATGTCACATTGGAGTGGGACAAATGCTAACGACTATTAGTTCACTGTACGCAACAAAAAATTTAACGAAAAATATTAAAAATGTTTGTAGGAATTGTGAAATTTGCATAAAAAACAAAACAAGAGGACAACACAAATACGGATTAATGTCATATTTAGGCCCAGCGACAAGACCCTTTGAAATAGTATCAATAGACACAATTGGAGGTTTTGGTGGTTCTAGATCAACCAAGAAATACATACATCTTTTAGTGGACCACTTCACTAGATATGCATTTATTATAACATCAAAAACCCAGGGTGCACATGACTTTATAAAGCTAATAAATAAGGTCGCTGAAACCGAAGAGATTGGGATGCTCCTTACCGACCAGTATCCAGGAATAAACTCTAAAGAATTCAAGAAGTTCCTTACTGACAAACAAATAACAATAATTTTTACAGCAGTGAATGCACCGTTTTCTAATGGCCTAAATGAAAGGTTGAATCAAACGATAGTTAACAAAATTAGATGCAAAATCAATGAAGATGGAGAAAACAGAGCGTGGACTACAATAGCACATGAATGTGTAGAAAAATACAATCAGACTAACCACTCAGTAACTGGCTATGCACCATGTTATTTGCTATACGGAACAGATGTTAAGGTTTTACCAAAAGAACTACAACAAGGAGGTATAAATAGTGACTGGATCGGAGATAAGAAAACAGCGCTTAATAATACCTTGAAATCACATTACTATAACAAAATGAGGTATGATAGGAATAGAAAACAAAGAGAATTCAGTGTGGGAGATCTAGTATATATAGAAAATGGGAATAAACTAAATAGGAAAAAGCTAGATGAATTGAGAATTGGACCATATAAAATAATTAAAAAGAAATCTAATACAATTTACGAGATAGATACAGGACATAGAAAAACAGAGTCAAATCTTTTTCATATCACAAAACTAATTCCAGTACAGATAACAGAGGATGAGAATGTGCAAGTATCAAATGGAGAAATGGAGTGAAAATTCACGGGTGAATTTTCTTCCCCATGGGGGGAGATGTAAAGAAATACTATTTCTTTCTTCGCACTCTGTGTGTTTACTTACCATGAAGTTTGGTTATGGTTTTTAACTTTTTAATTGTCTGATTTTAAAGAAGAAACGAATTCAGAATGTCAGATGACAGATTTAAATATGAGTTGATTGACAATTGGATAATCAATGAAAATTTTAATATTATATTATTTTATGTTTTAAAAGTGAAAGAATAAACTTTCATTGTCGTTTCTTCTTTACAGGTTTGAGTTCATATTGTTTTATATTACCTAAATAAAATAGTCTCTGTATAAAAAACACTAACAATAAATCTTCTTTACAGCAACACAAGGTTTATTTCTTTCATATAGTAAAACAGACTTATATATGTAATAGAAGTGGCATTGATGTTAAGTGATGACTGCAGCCTACACCCACACAAAGACCAAGGTCAAAATGCAGATGCGTTACCACTCTTGAGACGTAAGGTGTTATGCCTCTGTGCCGGAAATAACAAGGCCGTACATTACCACCTGACCAGAACACGATGGTACTGAACGCTATCATTTAGCAGCAAGTATATTAGGTGATGCGGTGGTGCTTACGCCCGCGAGCTCCGTCACTGGAGCTCTATCACCAGTAAAAAACCTGTTGTTAAGAGATGACTGTAGCCTATAGACACCCACACAAAGACCAAGGTCAAAATGCAGATGCGTTACCACTCTTGAGGCTCAAAATGCAGATGTGTTACCACTCCTGAGACGTAAGGTGTTATGCCTCTGTGCCGGAAATAACAGGGCCGTACATTACCACCTGACCGGAACACGATAGTGCTGAACACTACCATTTAGCGGCAAGTATATTAGGTAATGCGGTGGTGCCTACTCCCTTGAGCTCCGTCACTGGAGCTCTACCACCAGTAATTTATGACACTGAGGCAAAACAGCCATACCATAACAACAAAATATTAGTAGGTATACATACGACCTATGTATTTTTTTATAAATTAGCAGAAACTCCATATTTTACACAACCTATTTATTACTTACTACAAACATCCATAAAAGGAATCTTAAGCAATTCTGTCCATAATCTCCTTATACTGAGAAAAAAATAAGGCTTAGTTTTTTTCGTGTCGAGAATATATAAGTCTTTTCTATTTTCGCCGGAGAACGATTGAAACTTCGTTGAAGGAACGTAAAAAAATTACGATTGGGACAAACATATCAGGGTCTATTCGCATTGGTTGGTAGTTTTTTTTTATCTAGCATAATTTTCACTGGTGGTAGAGCTCCAGTGGTGGAGCTCGCGGGCGTAGTCACCACCGCATTACTTGTTTACCACTTCCATTACATAAAAAAATCTAGCATAAATTTAATAATTTGAAAAATAATAAACCCAACTTCACGGCTGTAAGGAGATTACAGGCGTAGGCACTTAATAGGCAAGGTAGGGCTAAATGCATGCATTCAAGCATACATGCAAACACCCACGACTTGCCGGTTATGTTTTCGAACCCATCTCCCATTACTAAACTCCGAGTTACTGGGAAACTTCCAGAAAATAGAAAAATCGATAGAACCAGACATAAAGGATATTGCACCGTGATCTCTGATAGCCTACGACCCGGGAATCGAACTCAGTACCCTAGCGTAGTAGAAGTTATAACAAGCACACAACTGCTGCAGTATCTTGAGGATCACCAGCTGATCAGCGACCGCCAATATGGCTTCCGTCACGGTAGATCTGCTGGTGATCTTCTAGTATATCTCACGCACCGTTGGTCTCACGCCTTGGACAAGAGTGGGAGGCGTTGTGCTAGAGGGTGAGTCCTTCAGGGCTGGCAGCGCGTTGGCAACGCCCCTATTGTTGCAAATGTTCATAGGCGACGGTGACTACTTTCCATCAGGTGGCCCGTCTGCTTGTCTGTCAATCCTTTGGCATATAAAAAAAAAGCTCAAATAATTAAAACATATTGAATTTTCTATTTGAGCTAAGGGGTAAATGCAAAATTTTGTCTCACATTTAAAACAGACCCTGCAGTGCGCTAAAAGAAAATACATAAGTAACCTTTTATAGCTGCGAACAAATAATTGGAAACGTTATTGGTACTGAATGTTATAGTGCAAGATCTGGATGGAAGATCACTACGCTTATGGAGTGGTGAATTAAAATTTATGTTTTGAGCTTCATAAACAATCATACATTTTTATACATAACTGCCTCAGTAGCTTAATGGTAGCAAGCCACTACTACCTACTACCCTAGGGTCCTCGGTTCGATTGCCGGTTCGGGAACTATCAGAGATAATGGTGTAAAATCTCTGGTTCTATTGGGATTTTTGATTTTCCCAGTACCTACCTCAAAGTTTGGTAATGTGAACAGGCTCGCCAGTTGTTACATGGGTATAAAATATAACCGGCAAATCGTGGGTGCCTCTACCTACCTTATCAAGAATTATAGGCGTGAAGTTATGTACAACAGACATGATATTGTTGGGCTAGGTTATAATAAATATATTAATGGCGACCCATTATACGTCCCGCAGCTGGGCACGAGTCGCTCCCCTTTTTGGGGGGAGGCCTGGAGCTTACTCCACCACGCTGCTCCAATGCGGATTGGTGGAGTGTAGAATGAGCTAGGTTGTGATTAAATATTTGTTTACTAGTACTTTTTACTATCTGTAAGAGATTGCCGCTAAAATCTACAAAAATGCAGTCGTTTTTATACTTTCTGACCGCCGCGGAATACGAAGTGTTGCCAATAATTTTTCAATTTCGTTCACTGAGCTAAAATTAGTACAAGATCCGTGGAACGGTTCATTTGACGCGTTCCAAGGAACGCGTAAAACCGTTGAGCTTACTTTATTTTGGAAAACTCAACTTTACTCTTAATAAAAACTAGGTAGAGTAAAGTAAAATAAGATTTTAAAACATCTAAAACACAAAATAAACGTTGTTAGTTCGATTTCAAATCAAAGTCATATCTTAGTGCGGTCTGTTATGCCGCTCTTAGACTAGTGACAAATTTCAAGATATTTCAAAAACCAGGCTGTAACATTCAGCAAAAGCAACATTATACTTAATGGGATCCTTTCTCAATAAAAGATTAACGATTTGTTTGCCAAAACAAATAAACATGTAGTCATTTTGTCACGAAAAGCCAATATGGGATAAGGGTAACATAATTTGTATTTTTATAACCAGTAATAATAGTAGGCAATAAACGCTGAGTATTAGCTGAGTATAACTACAATTCAACCACGGGACACAACATTGCTTTTATTTCTATTATCCTGCCTATTACACATATTTCTTGAAAGAGGTTAAACAGGTCTGATTTTTTCTGCCGTAACAAGGTTAAGATAGGCTAAGATCCCACTGTAGAATTCTTTCGTTCATTCAGATATGCTGCAAACCAGATTTTTTAACATATTTACTATCTAGAAAATATATATTGGAAAGTCTGGTATTTTGGACTGTTTTTTTCAAATGCATTTTAAATACATATTTTTTAGGATTCTACAAACATTTATTGTTTAAATTGAAACAAAAACTATTCAACTTGATATTTATTCAGTATTAATGAAAGTAATTATTATAGATTTTAAAAAAATCGACAAAATATGAGATCTCAGCTTTCAATTTAGCCAACTGGTTGTGTAATTTGAACCACAGGGTTGCTAAATTGGACTTTAATAGACTCTTAAGTTATATAAGTAGGAAAACTAATATAATAATATATGATAATAAAATATTTTTACATACATCGATGTCCAGATAACAAACATAAACATTATATGAAAAAGTATTCAGTTAAATCACGTGAATGTGAGCATTAAAGTCTTAATGAGACAATCATCACAAATGTCAGGATTTTGAGTAGAAGTTTCATGATTTCAGTAATGGCAACACGCACACTGTATCCAATGAACTATGGGGCCTTTTTTATCATAATAACTTTTCATAATTTCATCATTCAACCGAAAGACGTCCACTGCTGGACAAAAACCTCCCCCAAAACTTGCAACAACGAACGGTCCTGAGCCGCTCTCATCCAGCGATTTCTCGCAACCTTTACCTGTCAATCCGAGCATGTGTTGTTCTAACTTCAAAATATGATTTACTAAAATATCTTCAAACTCATTGCTAAAAATAGTCGGTCTTCCCTTATTAACTTCTGTGGACTCACTTGTGTCACCTATGTCTAAATGTCTCTTCAAAATGGCTTTAGAAATCTTATGTAATCTTGCACATTTGTTAAGACTGATCTCGTTATTTCTGTAATCATTTTACTCATTTTCTTCTGTTTTATAAAATGTTTTACCAGTCATCTGTTACAAATAAGAATGGGTACAGTAAAATGGACCGGTTCATTTTAACCAACTCTCTAGGGTTCATTTTATCGAAGAGGGTGGATATACTGAAAAAAAAGTCTACTAAAATATAACCTATAAATACAAACGTTTCAAGTAAATATATTGCACATTAATTCACGCTTCTTAATCGTAAATCATAAACACTGTATGCTTACCTTTAACTTCAGTATACACTTACCAAAATCGATGAGAACTACATGAGAAAGACCAAAAAAGATTTTTCAATACAAAATTCAGTCGTTTCAACTCATAGCAGAAACAATATGGCCGATATGCAATGAAGTTAGGTGCGTATCTCTTGGTATTGACAATGAAGAAATAAAAAAAAATACTTTTCGAGATATGATGGTGGTCTAATTTAGTTGCAGGTCCAATATACCCTACTTTCCCCTATCCACAAGAGCCTATCAAAATTTGGGCGCAAGTATTTTTAATTAAACTATTTTTTCTTTAACAGGCAGCAACTGTTATTTGAGGCCGATTTGATTCGGCTCCCGTATATCATAATAATGGGAAAAAAATGCTTTAACTTGATATTTAAATAATACATGTACGTTAAGTACATAAAAAGTTATCGAGGCGGAACGTAAATATGTAGGGACGGCCAAGTACGCAACGGCAGCCGTAATTTTTCAGAGTCTTTATACATATTGACGTGAAGTGGGGGATAATTTACTGAAAATAAAAAAAAATTAAAAAAAAAAATTAAAAAACTTGCGGCCATTTCTTGATAGGCAACCTAGTAAACATATATTTTCTAGATTATAAATATGCCTAAAAATTAGGTTTGCAGCATATCTAGATGAACGAAATGATTCTGCAGTGCGATCCTTACCTATAATAATATATTTATATTAAATTGTTTTAATGGCCCATTTTGTTATTATAACACAGCTGATAAGTCTCCGCTGACGTAAGCACCGTTGGTCAGCGTGAGAAGATAACCAGCTTTAGTAAAAGCCAACCATAAAGCTCTCAAAGAAAATACTCCAGTTCACTATGTTAAAAGTTATGCCGTATTAATGAGGAGCGCCCAGTTTATTGCTTTTGGAGACAAGTTTCACTCGGTTTTATAGTTGTTTTATGATAAATTAACTTAGTCAAAGATGCCCTCGTTAATAGGTCTGGGACAACCTAGGGCGGGTCCATATCCGGTTGAAACTGCATCGATGAAATAGGTATATGGGTGGCAGATGGGAAATGTGAGGTTTCTTGTTAAAAATGGATACTCACTGACAGAGGCGGCTCTTCCTTATGAGCGCTGGTGCAGCACTCCCACAAAAATTATATACTCGTCTAATAATAATACATTGTAATTTTTATTTCTTTATACACACTACCCTTACATTACGCTCTTTCTGTTCTACAATACCTAAACAAGTCTATTAAATTATCTTTATTACGCGTTCATTTTGAGTCAAGTTGTAACAGTTGTAACGAGTGGAGCGCCAGCGATTGCGCTCCTATGAAACGAAGTTTAGTTAGTACAATTCCTATCTCTGTATTCAATGAGTGCGAAAGGGAAACATCGACACAGGTCGGCGCGTGAAACAGAACATTTTTGAGAAATTAGCCTAATGGGGCGCGCCGCTCACACGTGATCACGTGACATTGCCGAACCGCAATAAAACAATTTTTACAGATTTTTTTCTTCTATTTTATTCTTAAAGAGATTTGACTAGAAGACATTGGGACGAGACGAACCATTCCAAAAGGGCGGTAGTAGAAAAACAACACGGGATGAGCTACAGCGTCAGAGAATATGATGAGAATAGGTAATGAGCCCGGTGGTATCAGCAGGCTCGCCTATATGGACCAAAACCTAACAGTTGAATCGAGGGTGTTTGTATATGTATGCTTGTATGCATGCATACCTCTGCCTACGCCTTCGGGGATTACAGGTTTAAAGTTACGTTACGTAACTACTTAGATTTTGAAATTCGACTTTTATTCTAGCTAGTTTGTTAACAAATTAAGGGAAGGAACTATCATCTGAGATACAGCTCACGCTACTTCAGATGATAGGGCAACAATGAATGTGATCTTTTTCTAGTACAATAAACATATTTATCTTTATCATTATTATCATTCTATGTCAAGAGGACTTTGCAATATTATTTTGGAAATTAAATTTGACTTGTTTCTTTGTCAAGAAGACTTAATATTCTATTTTTATTTCATTTTATTTTATTTAGGAGAACAAACAGTCGTTTAAGCTTACAAACAATCTTACTAAAACTACTTAAGACCATTTACAAGTTCCCGCATTCGGACAACTAAAGAATTGCATGTTGCTTCGAAACGGTAACAAAAAAAAAACAGTAACAAAATACTAAACAATAATAAAATTAAGGAGAATCTAGTGTTAACCTTTGGCTTATATTGGTGTTTATATTTAAGCGTAACATAATATTTGCATTGTGATAATTTTATTCAACGGTAAGCCATGTAAGATTTATTACTTGTTTTTATATTATTTCGCATTAACACATGCTTGTGAAATATATTCTATTTTTAAAGAAAAATGGAAAGAAAAATTAACCAATTAAATTATTTAATTAATTAATTAAATTAATTAATTATTATTAATTATATGCCTAACTAGCATAGTTGGTACTAGATGGCGCTGCTGCTACCATAAAGCAATGCAATAGATGTGAAGGAAAGATTTGACAAATCGGGCAGGACTTCAGTAGCTCAATTGGCAGAGCGGCTGGACTAGATTCCCAGTAGGCCGCGAGTTCGAGTCTCGCCTGAAGTCAAATTTTTCTTTCCATTTTTCTTTAAAAATAAAATAAGATTTATTAAAATGTATAATAAGTATGTAAACAATGTATCGATAGCCTTTGATATAGAATAGTAACATAGATAATTAAACGGCTAACTTGTCATAGTCGTAATTATTGATCTGTGATTGAAATTGAAGGCGGGTAAGACGAGGGTTCGTTTGAGAGTCGGGGAAATGACAGGACCTGTAAATTTTAAATGTAAAAAAAAGAAAAAAGAAATTTATTGGAGCTTTGTCGTTAAACATTATAAATAAAAATTCCATACATACTTCTGAGGCTGTCCTAATACTTGTGTGACTTAATTAGCACGCTATGTTGGTTATAAGTCAAGTCTGGCAACACCACTACAGTTCTCCTAAATTTTATGACATCGACTTCGGTGAAGTAGTTTTCTCAGTAGTAATCCTTTAATTACAAGTTCACGGCTTATTCAAAAGTTCATCTTGATCTTATCCGACGGCAAACTGTATATTAAGACAACATCAGCCTCTTGATTTGTGAAATATTGTTATGGCAAAGTTGTTTATGTAATTAGTTTGGTATTTAAGAGAATACTAAACAGACATATAAACAATTTTGCTGAAAAAAATAGGAACAATTTATAATCCATTTATAAAACACACGAAAATTGTGTAAGAAACAAGATGTTTGGTGTCCATCCTCTCTAGGTACACACTGTCAACCCTAGGGGTTTTACCTCAGATAGTTAGATTCCTGCATGTGTTATATGTTTACATATATATATAATCCGACTGCGGTGCTCCTTAATAAGATACTTTATAACACATCTTATTTCCCGCCCATTGTATCAGCTAGATTTGATCTACAACAATTCCCAGTACATATTTTATCAATTTAATCTAGCATCATATTTTGGATGGTTGCAAAGGCCCAGGAAGACCAAGACTAGTCTATTATGACCAAATAGGTCGAGTACTGGCTGAGGGTGGGGCCAAAGTCTTAGGAATCGGTGTGGATGCATGAAGAGAATGGTGAATGTAGAAGAAGCACGGGCGGTGTATCAGGACCGGGATATCTGGCGCTTCACACTCTCTGCCTCCTCCTCCACACCCGTAAGGGACTTGGCGTGAAGATGCATACATATTGATCATGTCTCTATAACATTATCTCCAGTCCACTGCATCTGTGTAGGTCTCACAAAATGCAAATTAAAAAAGTTTTATCGATATCGTTATTACACGGGACAGTGTATTGGATTATCGGAACAAACAAGCAAGTTTATCGGGTAGGAAAGTTAATAAAGTTGCTGATAGGATGTTATGCTTAGAGGTTGCCTTTTGGGTTTGGTTTTTAATGAAGAAGAAGATAAAAAATAGTAACGTTTTCGTAGGTTTTCGCGAGCTTCATACATTGTAGAACTAGTAAATCTGCAAAACCACGAGATACGGTTAGTAACTTTTGCGTGAATCCGGACCGTTATGCCAGGCGTCTCAGAAACAGGTGGCGCTAGCATGACATGGCAACGTAGTTTTCAGTAATTTATCGATAGATGGCGCCACTAGTAGTTTACATCGCACTAGGGTTGTGTTCTGTCTCAGCTATATAAGACCAGGCTGAACATCGTCGAAATAGTCAGCTCGTGACCACGGTAGCTGGAAAGCGACCGAAACGTCGGGTGTATGAAGAAGTTTGGGAGTGGATACGCGAGAAAATCCGCAAGTTTAACTTCTACAAAATAAAAAATAGTAGTTATAGTTTAATGAATAAAATAAAGCACGAAGCCCACGACCGAACGACCTGGAGAAACACTGTGGATGCCCTTTGCACCATCTAGAGGACTAAGGATAGTAAATCTAGTAAGTATATAACCTTAATTTAAAAATCACATTTCTAATTTAGCCTCCGATAACTGGCGTAATAGGGTTGGCCACTTACCATCAGCCAGTATCATCATGCTATCTGTTTAACCCTCACTGACATCGGCTTAAATAAGTGGCAGCAATCGATCTTGCGCAGCTGACCTCTCCCGCACGTTTCCTATTTCTAATCGATACAGCACTACTGCAAATTGATATATCGTACCTTTTAATCCCGGGACAAACTAATCTTTCCTATCTCTTGATTAATCTGCTATCAGTTTTCCAATATCACACACTTCCATGGTGCCACCGTCTCTCTTTCTACATTGCACTATTCGCCGAAGAGAGAGGTTCCACCCACACAGACTGGACGCATGGCAGTGCTCAACGGTTCAGTTTTTGCGTTTATTTCTGCCCAGTACGTGTAAATTGTGAAACGAACTTCCCTCTAAGTTATTCCCTCGGTGCTACAGTATGGGTTTTTTTTTTTTTTTTTTTTATTTTATGGAAGTGGCAAACAAGCATGCAGTTCACATTGATGTTAAGTGATGACTGCAGCCTATAGACACCCACACAAAGACCAAGGTCAAAATGCAGATGCGTTGCCACTACTGAGGCCTAAGGTGTTATGCCTCTGTGCCGGAAATTACAGGGCCGTACATTACCACCTGACCGGAACACGATAGTGCTGAACACTACCATTTAGCGGCAAGTATATTAGGTAATGCGGTGGTGCCTACGCCCGCGAGCTCCGTCACTGGAGCTCTACCACCAGTAAGAAAGGGTTCTTAAAAAGTGACGTAAAAATCACTTCATGGCTGACAGCGTGTTGGCATCTCCCCTGGTGTCGAAAATGTTAATAGGCGACGGTGACCACTTTGCATCAGATAGCCTATTCGCACACTCTCGAGTTCCAATACCCATTGCTAAACCATCTTGACACGATTTACCCGTAGACGTAAAGGGTTGGTCACTTACCATTAGCAGGTATTCAACACGCCATCAGTTGAACCCTCACGTCGGCATAAATAAGTGGCAGTAATCGATCTTGCGCATCTGACGCCTTCTGAACGTTTCAAACGTATTTCAACTTTACTTTAAGTCCCAAAATGATTCTTTCACAACTTTTGACTGCGGACCACGCCAATCCAGAAGCTACTATCTCTTGATTGATCCAATTTACACATTAGAGCTCCATAAATCCGAAATACCTTAATTTAAGAACCGTACTTCCAATGTAGCTTTTGACGACATTATAGGATTGGCCACTTACCATCAGCAAGTACTCAACACGCTATCAGCTTAACTCTCACTGACGTCGGCATAAATAAGTGGCAGCAATCGATCTTGCGCAGCTGACGCCTCCCGCACGTTTCCTATTGCGAATCGATACAGCACTACTGCAACTTGACTGTAAGTGCCAAGGAAAACTTTTTGCCGAATATCTTTGATCAGGGGATTGTACGAATTTGGATAGCAAACTGTCAGCGTCCTAATTACAAGGACCGTATACTATTATTCATCTAAGTGCTGCTCGTCTGTATGAACTCTAAGGATTGGTTACTGGGACACCTTGACAAAGTATCAAATGAATTAAATAATTTCTAAGCCCATTCGTTTTTTTAATTCTAAATATGTAGATGGCTGGTTTTTTCCATCGTTTTCTGCTTCATAGGACAGTTACCAAATGCATATGTCTATTATATCGGTTGCCTAACTAGCATAGTTTGGCAATAGATGGCGCTGCTGCTACCATAAAGCAATGCAATAAATGTGAAGGAAAGATTTGACAAATCGGGCAGGACTTCAGTAGCTCAGTTGGAAGAGCGGCTGGACTAGATTCCCAGTAGGCCGCGAGTTCGAGTCTCGCCTGAAGTCAAATTTTTCTTTCCATTTTTCTTCAAATAAAAAAATATATATATATATATATATATATTTATGTAATGGGCGTGGCAAACAAGCATGCAGTTCACATTGATGTTAAGTGATGACTGCAGCCTATAGACATCCACATGAAGACCAAGGTCAAAATGCAGATGCGTTACCACTCCTGAGGCCTAAGGTGTTATGCCTCTGTGCCGGAAATTACAGGGCCGTAGTCAAATTTTTCTTTCCATTTTTCTTTAAATAAAATATGAAACATAATACATATACATATATACAGTCTTCTTCTTCTTCGTGTCAACGACTTGAAAGCGAAATGTAATATGTTTTAGAATCTTGGCCAAAAACTTGGCAATAGCAACCGCATTATCAGTAGCCCCGCTAAGGTCGCTTGTGGAGCAGCTGGTGGGACACAGTGGGCAAACCATCAGATGGGCCATCGTCTGAACGGATTCTCCACAATCACACAGCGCATTGGCTGAGAAACCCCAGTTGGCCAGGTTTTCCCTGCAGCGACCAACCTAGGTTCGCAGACGATTAAGTGATTTCCATATTAGCCACTGCAGGTTATGGCCAGGAGGCAAGGACTATATATAGTAACTAGTACTACACTATAATATGAACGCTAGAGATTTCACGGTCTACACCAGTTATTATAGTTATTATCTTCCAACTGAAACACAATAACCATAAGCAATATCATATACCATAATAACAGACCGTTAACTTAATATAATAGGTCTCAGCTGCATTATAACTATCAAATAACTACTGCTCTGCTAAAGCATTGTAATTATACCCATGTAGCTAATCATCATCAACATTCATTAATTTTTGTAACTGGTGGTAGAGCTCCAGTGATGATGGTCGCAGGCGTAGGCACCACCGCATTACCTTATATAAATAAAAATAAAGTAAAAAATAAAAAAGCCTTTTATTAATTTCTCATTACCTAATATACTTGCCGCTAATAGGAAGTGTTCAGCACTATCGTGTTCCGGTCAGGTGTTAATGTATTGCCCTGTAATATCCGGCACAGAGGCATAACAGCTTAGGCCTCAGGAGTGGCAACGCATCTGCATTTTCACCTCTGGTCATTGTGTGCTTGTTTGCTTAGTTGTGACTGCTTTTATCCATCTACTTGTATTACTTGCCACTTTCATCAGGCCGTCAGTTTACTTCGACGTCGTCTCCCGGGACTCGTTTGCCACACAAGAACTTTTTTGCCTATCGGTTCTTCGAGCTTAGCATCGCTATTTAGTGGGCTAAGTACGCTAATTTCGGAGAGAATTTTACATTATTTGACTCACTTAAGATCCTATGTCCCCTCGATGGTGTAGGGGGTGACCAAAGTGTATTTTATTTTCGATTGGTCTTGAGTCTCGCGTTTGATTTCGTTTATGCAATTACCGATCTCCTTCTCTTTGTCTAGAACCGTCCGTGGCTGTTTGTGGGAGTTGATCACGTTTACCCTTTCCATAGTCATGATTCCTATCAATGACCGATTAAAAATAGAGCTGTGGCATATTTAGATCATACTGTTCCACTTTTGACGATTAATGTTAAGTGATCAGCTTCTAATAGCAGTTTAAATCGTCATTCAATAATTTTCTGGGCCATCATCATCAACAATCCATCCAATAATGCCAATATTTATCGACTAGCTAAATCGTAAGCATTAACTTTTAAACGATCAGTGACGATAAAGAATTGTTTATAGCCGCCTCATAATTTTTCATCTATTCATGAACATGTGACAACATTCACACTGTAATGTAAAATTAACAGTTCTGAATGTCCAAGTGCCCGATATATTTCATTATTTGTATACTTCACAATGTTTTTTTATGTAATGGAAGTGGCAAACAAGCATGTAGTTCACATTGGTGTTAAGTGATGACTGCAGCCTATAGACACCCACACAAAGACCTAGGTCAAAATGCAGATGCCTTACCACTTCTGAGGCCTAAGGTGTCTGAAAACCTCTGTGCCTGAAATTACATGGCCGTACATTACCACCTGACCGGAACACGATAGTGCTGAACACTTCCATTTAGCGGCAAGTATATTAGGTAATGCGGTGGTGCCTCCGCTGCGAGCTCCATCACTGGAGCTCTACCACCCGTAAAATGTATTAAATTTTTTTTATTGAAATAAAACTAGTTTTCGGATTTACCTCGCATATATTAAACTAAAATGACTATTTAAAACCGAACCCGACGTTTCGGTCGCTTTTCAGCTTCCGTGATCTCGGGCAGTCTGCCCGATTTTAAATAATCATTTACGTTTAATATACGTGAAATAAATCCGAAAACTTGTTTTATTTCAATGAGTGCAGCTTTAAAAAACCTAAAATAATACTATAATATTTTTTATTTAAGAAATAAGTTGCCCTCAATTTCTTCGAACAGTATGCACACCCTATGCATTCCGACCTTACCTCTACCTACGGCCACACATAAAAACACGAACCCACTCACACACAACACTGTTGCAATGTGATGTAGCGTAACCTGCATACCCATATTTAACATTCTCTGGTAATAAGACGCACGCTTGAACGCACGAACTGCACGCTTGTTTGCCACTTTTCATAACATAAAAAAAAATATATCAAAAATGCCTGAAATTGATTTGGTTATCGTTTCTGAACAAACTAGTTTCGGGTTGTACATTTATTTTTAATCTTGTTACACATTGTATAGGGTTAGGAAAAATCTTGCAAACGATGCGTTAGAATTATCTTGCGACATGCTTGCGACAAAATTTTTGTAAGTATCAAACATTTTTGTAAATAATTTGATCATCAACGGTTTTGAGCTATTTCAAGATACAGGCGAAAAATTATCATCGCCATGTCGCACCTTTAATTTTTGGCTCAATAGTTTACTCAGTCAAAAATTAAGGTCGCATTTTTAATTATTTCACTCAGTAATTTCGGAGATTAAGAGGGCGATGATAATTTTTTGCGTGTATCTGTATTCGCAATCGACTAATACTTTACTTTTATTTTCTCTTTTAAATCCCCCATATTCATACACATTATGAAGGTACTCAATTGCTTTAGATACATCCATCGACTGAAAACTAAGCTGGTATCTAAGAAAATGTAGTATGTTTAAAATAATACAAAACGGTTGCCTGTACATAAAACAAATGCCACCAGTTTAATTACCAGTATTGTAGTGTTCATTTTAAATGCAACGCAGCTGTTCGCCTCTGACCGAGTTTAATTACTTACTTTAACTAATTACTGAACACTACCATTTGACGGCAGATAGATTAAATAATACGGTGGTGCCTACGCCCTTGAGTCCCTACAATGAAACTCTATCACCAGTAAGGACTTAAGGACAAACTTAATATCCATGTTTATATAATACCTATGTACCAAATAACTTAATACGGTTGTCTGAACATAAAACACAGTGCAACCAGTTTCATTATCAGTATTGTAGTGTTCATTTTAAATGCGACGCAGCTGTTCGCCTCTGACCGAGTTTAATTCTGCAATTCTCTACAAGTATTTAGAAATTCTTTATAGCTGTTTGTTTTTTTTTTTATTGCCAGAGAAAACAGTGTATGTTAATAAAATATATTTCGTTTCTGAGATGAGAGGCCTTAATTTAATTATTGTTTAAATGAAAAGTGTCAGTATATAAAATATTTTTTCCAATAAAAATAATAGGGATAGATTATAGGGCATTTATTTGTCTGTCTGTCTGGTACTTTATAACTTCGAAACTAGTCCACGGATTTGAACTCGGTTTTAACAAGTGGATTACATATAATTAAAAGCGAGCGAAAAAAATGAAAAGACGCTTCTCCTCGAAAAAAATTTCGTATTTGAACTGATGTTACGATGCGGTGTGAGTGCCGTCCTCAATAAAGACAGTTCACACGTTGATAAAGGGTACTACGAACATAAACAGGCATGAGCTAATAAATGACGATCAGTTTGAATTGCCGCTACTGTTTTATAGATATAGTTAATAATAAAACAATGTTTAGAATCACCTTGGGTCAGATATTTTTTTTGGATATTGGAGTCACAACATCTTCAGTCATGAAGGACTTTTTTGATGATAATGGTTTTGAACTATAACACCAGTAATAAAATAAAATTACCATATATAATGTTTGCTGCAGACGGTAGACAACATTTTATGTTCATCACTAATCTACCAGGGTCCCAAACGCCGTCCTGGAGCCACAGGGCCATAGAGCAACGCGGCCCACCGGTCGCGGCGGACCGGAGGGGAGTAGCCATAGCGTGTATTACCGATGCAAAACAGTCTGTCATTTTTTGCGCGGGGAAATGCGAGTGACACACACTCACACTACAAAAATCGTCTATTACTACGAAACTCACACCTTGACTAAAAAAAAAAAAACTGGTTGCCTGTAAAGTCGGTTTTACGGGCGAAGATTTTACGTGACAACGTCTTTTTCTCCGTAGAAAGGCATTCGCTGGTCCGGCAGGCCTCTCTCTCGTTCGGTGACTCATCGTTTCGTTACCGGGCGTTACACTTTTTCATGAGTGACTCCGAGCCGCAACCTAATTTAAGACGTTGTCACGTCAAAAACAGAGACAGTTTCACGCACACATTTAAATATCTAGGCGACAGGTATAGGCCCATTTGGGCGTGTACTTTGACAGAGGGGAAAGCTTGCATATGGCTACTCCCCTCCGGTGTTGCTCTATGCGCAGGGAAGAAGAAGCTGCAGCAGAGGGGGATGCCCCGGTGCTGCATCCGTGTCGTGCGGACGATGCGCGCGAAGACCAGTGATGATTACTTCCAGTACCAGTGAGATTATGACCAGTGAGATAAGTCAATCTTCCGCGATATTTAAATGTATATCTGTTAAATTAAATTGTTGTACAAGCATAAACCGTTTCCGAATTTAATCAACTTCGAAAATCGTAGGAGTAACTAGTGTTTTGTAATATTTTTCGTATGTATGTATGTATCTTCACGCCAGGTCCCTAACGGGGTAGGCAGAGAGTGTAGAGTGCCAGATATCCCGGTTCTGACAAACCTCTCGTGCCTCGTCTACTTTCGTCTATATTTTTCGTAAAGTATTTAAAATCACTACAATTTGTATGAAAAAGTGGAGTCGAATTTTTATTGGCGGTAGCGCGCCAGTGAAGGAGCTCGCGGGCGTAGGCACCACCGCATTACCTAATATACTTGCCGCTAAATGGTATCCTGTTCCGGTCAGGTGGTAATGTACGGTCCTGTAATTTCCGGCACAGAGACATAACACCTTAGGCCTCAGAAGTGGTAACGCATCTGCATTTTGACCTCTGGTCTTTGTGTAAGTGTCTGTAGGCTGCAATCATCACTTAACATCAATGTGAACTGCATGCTTGTTTGCTTACCACTTTCATGACCAAAGAAGAAAAAAAAGTCGATCTGATGATGGATAGGAAAGGGAAGCCGAAGGGTAACTCTGCAACAATTTAAAAAGACTTTCGAGGCAGAGCTGTAATAATTTTTGTAACATTGCAAATATTTACAGAAATGTATCACTTTCCATCAGATGGCGTGTCTACATGTATTTAATCTTTTGACATAAAAAAGTGATTCGTGAAAAAGTGATTGAACCGTTATGGTTCACCACAAAAGGTTATAATACGCCCTCAGGTTTCACTGTATTATAGGCAAAAAAGCCTGGTTTTGTAGCAGTTCATTAGTCACACAGTTGCCTGAATGGCTGCATCTGTAGTTGTTCAATGGACCGTAGAAATTACTTACCGTTCGTATATTCTCGGGGATAAAAGTAGTTTGATTTTATGTATATTTAGATTTACTGGTGGTAGAGCTCTAGTGACGAAGCTTGCGAGCGTAGGTACCACCGCATTACCAAATATACTTGCCGCTAAATGGTAGTGTTCAGCACTATCGTGTTCCGGCTACGTGGTAATGTACGGCCCTGTCATTTCCGGCATAGAGGCATAACACTTTAGGCCTCAGGAGTGGTAACGCATCTGCATTTTGAACTCTGGTCATTGTGTGGGTGTCTATAGGCTGCAGTCATAACTTAACATCAATGTGAACTGCATGCTTGTTTGCCACTTTTATTACATAAAAAAAAAAAAAACAACGTTTACTGGTGCAAGAGTTCCACTGTGGGAGCTCGAGGGCGTAGGCACCACCGCATTACCTAATTTATCTGCCGCTAAATAGTAGTGTTCAGCACTATCGTGTTCCGGTTAGATGGTAATGTATGTCACCGTAATTTCTATCACAGAGACATAATAACTAAGGTTTCAACGCATCTGCATTTCGTCCTCTGGTCTTTTTGTGGGTGTTTATAGGCTGCAGTCATCACTTAACATCAATGGGAACTGCATGCTTCTGTTTCGCAAAGGGCAGCAAACTAGCGCAGGATGAGCAGCTATTAATTGCTTAATTAAATATGGTTATTATAGTAGTGATGAAAAAGCACACAAAACATGAGTCTTGGAGCGTTTCCGCCGCTCGTGTTACATCCCCTGTATGTACTTATCAGAAAGTCTCTCTAACATAATATGTTAGTTAAGTATCATACGTTCCTTGGTAACTTCCACACTCCGTGCACTTGGACTACGATCGACTGCTCCTTAGGGGATGAAGTGCATTCCACATCTCGATATTCATGAACAATAATATGTGTAAATATAATCTTAATATATATAAATCTCCTGTCACAATGTTTGTCCTCAATGGACTCCTAAACTACTTAACTGATTATAATAAAATTCGCACACCATGTGCAGTTCGATCCAACTTGAGAGATAGGATAGCTTACATCACGGTATGACTGATATGAGCAGAGCAGCGCGGCCGGGGCGGGCCGCTAGTGTAATAATATATATTTATTTACACATACCTATAGATGTGTATATAATAATATCCCTGACAAAATTGTACGGCCCTGTAATTTCCGGCACAGAGGCATAACACCTCAGGCCTCAGGAGTGGTAACGCATCTGCATTTTGACCTCGGTCTTTGTGTCTGCAATCGATCAATGTAAACTGCATTCTAGTTTGTCACTCCCGTGACATAAAAAAAAAATTGCAACTGCGACTGTTAATGGTTAAGTAAAGGATTCGATAAATTTAATTGTTTTATTTAATTCGAATTTTCGGAAAACCTTAGTGCGATGCAAAACCGCGCATTATTATATTTACATTGCACTAGGGTTTTGTTATGTCTCAGCTATATAAGACCAGGCTGAACATCGTCGAATTAGTCTGCCCGTGACCACGGTAGCTGGAAAGCGACCGAAACGTCGGGTATGAGAAGAAGTTTGGGAGTGTTGTATACGCGAGAAAATCCGCAAATTTAATTTCTAGAGTGTATGAAGCTCGCGAACACCTGCGAAAACGTTATATAAACCTATGTAATATGCAATTAAGTTCTAAACTAGGTTGGATGAATGTCAATACACTTGTCCTTTATTTCACGACATACAAAAGGCAAGAATTGCAATACATACCATGAATCCTTCGAGTCAGCTATCTGTAACAAACAAAAAAAACCTTAAAATTTTATGAATAACGACATTAATTTTGAAAATAAGTGACTTTGAAATAAGATTTAGGAACGAAATTCCTTATCGCGCGGTACGCTGGCTAAGGGGGCTAGGCGAGCGTCACGAAAAATTCTCACACTTTTGTTTCAATGCGTAGCGCTCGGAGGAGGGGCAGGCCGAGTATAGGATTCGACTTATTCGTTCCCTCTCTGTCTCTGTCTCTCTCTGTCTCTGACTCTCACTCTCTCTCTCTCTCTCTCTCTCTCTCTCGCTCTCTCTCTCTCTCTCTGAGAGAGAGAGAGAGCGAGAGAGAGCAGTCTTGCAGTATGCAAACGAGTGTACAGTTCACATTGATGGTATGTGACTCTGTAGCCCATAAACATCTCTATACTCACCTTTAATCTTGATATTGACTTAAGTCGCCCGTAAACCGTGGCGAGGACTTCTGTCAAGTCATCCACAACAATATTTACTCCTCTTGTATAAATATGCAGAGGAGAAAAAAAAAATAGGTTAATTTTTGGATCAAGGAGTAACTGAAGTGTCGGGCCTCGCGCAGTATAGGGTTCCGTAGTTTTTAGGTTTGATTATTGTAATAAAAAAATATATTTTCTATGGAGTTCTTAAAAAATCTAAACAATCACCTTAAGTATACATTATATAAAATTTGTTTATTTGCTACTTCCGCAATAAGCAGCAAGAACCGAATCAAATACTACACAATCATAACAAAATACTATTAAATTTTAAATAGAACGTAAACATGAGGTACCAATAAATTTAACGAAGGCTCAATTTAACAAAATATCAAAACAAGTAGCAAACGTCTGGTTTTCGTGGGAGCGAGCTGTAATTACGTCGCTATGACGATACATTAAGGTTCTTCAGATTTGATTTTTGATAGATATTAACACTTAATAATCTTATATATATATAAAAATCAATTACTGTTTGTTGGTCTCGCTAAGACTAGAGAACGGCTTGACCGATTTGGCTAATTTTGGTTTTGAATGATTTTTGAAAGTCCAGGGAAGGTTTAAATCTAAGAAAATATGAAGAAACTAGCTGACCCGGCAAACTTCGTGTTGCCTCAGAATGAAATAATGTGTCAAAGGTTGGATAGATACGAACTATTTGTATGGGAAAATAAAATTGTGGTTTTTACTACTGAGCCACTGTCTCTTCTGCGTCCCGGTTTGACTCTTTGAAATTATGGTAAGCCTACTTATAGTCAACAGAACATTCCAAACAACAAAATATCCATGATATATGTATGTCCTGTATACTATAACTATACTATAACTGGTGGTAGAGCTCCAGTGACGGAGCTCGCGGGCGTAAGCTCCACCGCATTACCTAATATACTTGGCGCTAAATGGTAGTGTTCAGCACTATCGTGTTTCGGTCAGGTGGTTATGTACGGCCCTGTAATTATCGGTACAGAGACATAACACCTTAGGCCTCAGAAGTGGTAACGCATCTACATTTTGACCTTGGTCTTCGTGTAAGTGTCTATAGGCTGCAGTCATCATTTAACATCAATGTGAACTGCATGCTTGTTTACCACTTCCATTACATAAAAAAAACTAAAGGCAGTTTTCATATGATATCAATGAAATCATTCATCCGCTTGCTACTTTCTTCTATTTTCCTTCCGTCTCCTTCCAATTTCATATGAGAATCAAAACTAAATTTCCAAAACGCGGCGCGCCACCCGCTGCATATGTGAACAGCCTTACCAATAACGAGTTGAAAACAAGAAAGTGTTTCATTAAGGGGCTTTTCTTTAATTAATACACTCTTGTCTCGTTAACAAATCTGTTTTGAGTAATTGACATTTTGTTATTAATTGTATTTTGCGTAATTTATGATTTTCCTACTTTAAAATTTGACGTTGCTTAATTGGAAATGTGGTCACTGGATTCCTTTGACTTGTGAATTATATTTATATTACATTTAAATGAATGAGAAGAACTGGGGGACATGTTGGAATATGATGCATTTATTCTTAAAACGTCTATAATCAGTTATTAGTTTGTGTAGGTTTTTAGATAGTGAAGATCTTCTGGTTAATATAATCATGGTTTATATCCCAAAAAATATATAACTAAGCCAGAAATAAAGCTTTTTTTTTGTCTAACGAAAGTGTGAAACAAGCATATTATTATAAGATACTAGCGGCCCGCCCCGGCTTCGCCCGCGCTGCTCTGCTCCTATTAGTCATAGCGTAATGTAAGCTATCCTATCTCTCAAGTTGGATCGAACTGCACATGGTGTGCGAATTTTATTATAATCGGTTAAGTGGTTTGGGAGTCCATTGAGGACAAACATTGTGACACGAGATTTATATATATTAAGATTATAAGTGATGACTGCAGCCTATGGACATCTACAGAAAACCAAATGTCGAAAAGAAAATGTTTTATGATGATAGTAAAGTTAAATAAATACACTTGATACAATACGCATTGGTACACTTTTTTATTCAACAATGGTAGGCACCATCCTCCAATCATCAGATTTTGGCAGAATTACTCTAAACGTTGATCGTTGCGAGTTATCTACAACACATACACACGAGCAATCCTATGTGGGTTCCGATTTTCCTTAATGATTTAAGAAACCCTAAAATCGGTAGCTAAGATCGGTGTTTTTTTTTTTTAATGTAATAAAAGTGGCAAACAAGCATGCAGTTCACATTGATGTTAAGTGATGACTGCAGCCTATAGACAACCACACAATGACCAGAGGTCAAAATGCAGATGCGCTGCCACTCTTGAGACATTAGGTGTTATGCCTCTGTGCCGGAAATTACAGGGCCGTACATTACCACCTGACCGGAACACGATAGTGATGAACACTACCATTTAGCGGCAAGTATATTAGGTAATGCGGTGGTGCCTACGCCCGCGAGCTCCGTCACTGGAGCTCTACCACCAGTAAAATAAGGTGTGTATGTGTGTGTGAGAGAAAAAGGAAAGGAAGAAAGATAGAGAAAGAGAGAGGAAGTGCAAGAGAGAGAGAGTTTCGTCAAGCATCAAACATGTCTATCTCATAAGTTGCCTAAACATTAAACATTTAAATTACAAATGTTATACAATGGTAATAGTAAAAAGCAATTTACTGTCAAGCACTCTTCAGCAACCCCTTAATTTGCGACATCAAACAAAAAGGCAGGAAAAAATCGTTGAAAAATAAATCCATTCCACCAAAATGCTTTAAACTGTCGATAAGCGGATTACAGTAGAAACTCGATTTTCGTCGCTTGCCAACACCAATATTGCCGTTTACATTTGTCCATTGTTTTTGTAGAAAGCTTAAATAAAATTGGTGTGTATGTTTTAAATTCATTTTGCACTGTTATTAAGTTAAATATTATTATTTATAGAAACACAAAATAACTTCTACTGGTGGTAGAGCTCCAGTGACGGAGCTCGCGGGCGTAGGCACCACCGCATTACCTAATTTACTTGCCGCTAAATGGTAGTGTTCAGCACTATCGTGTTCCGGTCAGGTGGTAATGTACGGCTCTGTAATTTCCGGCACAGAGGCATAATACCTTAGGCCTCAGGGGTGGCAACGCATCTGCATTTTGGCCTTGGTCTTCATGTGGGTGTCTATAGGCTGCAGTCATCACTTAACATCAATGTGAACTGCATGCTTGTTTGCCACTTCCATTACATTAAAAAAAAAAAACACAAAATAACTAGTGACATAGTTGTATACAGGTGTGGCGTAATTTGTGGTCGAAAGAGAAGGAACTTAAAGTACTAATGCTTCCTCTTACTTTAGGTAAATACCTATCAAATGACAAAAGGAGACAGGTAATTTTGAGCCCCTAAATTCGTTACTGGTCAACCCATTTTTTTTTTTTTTTTTTTATGTCATTAAGTTGACAGACAAGCAGACGGGCCACCTGATGGTAAGTGGTCACCGTCGCCTATGGACATTTGCAACACCAGGGGAGTTGCCAACGCGCTGCCAGCCCTGAAGGACTCTTTTGACGCCATTTTTGAAGAACCCCATATTGTAGCACCGAGGGAACACCTCAGAGGGAAGTTCGTTCCACAATTTACACGTTCTGGGCAGAAACGAACGAGAAAACCGCACCGTTGAGCACTGCCAGGTGTCCAGTCGGTGAGGGTGAAACTTTTCTCTTCGGCGGGTAGTACGGTGTAGAAAAAGAGACGGTGGCACCATGTCGAACAGTTCGACAGAGCACTCACCATTGTAGAGACGGTATAACACGCACAGACCAATACCAATATCTCTGCGCAGGCTCAGATGTTCATTACACAGTACATCTACACTAATACAATTATAAAGAGGAAAACTTTGTTTGTTTGGTTGTATTGAATAGGCTCAAAAACTACTGGAGCGATTTATAAAAATCTTTCACCATTCGAAAGCTACATTATCCACGAGTAACATAAGCTATATTTTATTTTGAAAAAAAAATAGTTTTTGTAAGATATTTTGGTTTTTCGGACACAAGGTGAAAAAAAAACAGAAAAGTTACTTATCTGGTTGATTTTGTTAATTTTGCGTACGCTGCCTTAACTATAAAAAATAGAACCATAAAATTTTCTAATTAATGGTAGATCTGAAAAATATCTATAAAAAAAGTCCGCGACATACCTATCGACGTCGAGTGAGGCACAACAACCATTTTTTTTTAGAAATATTGAATTGTTTTGGGGCTACATTTAAACGTCTTTATTTTACTCATGCTATTTATTCTTTATCGAAATCTTCTTTGATAAGGATTAATTTGACGCTAAGACGAATAGGAGAGGGTAGGTAACATTACACCCGCGCGGAGCCGGGGCGGGGCGCTAGTTTTGTAATATAGTTAATGTTGTATAAGGGATTTAAATAGTGTTATAAAATAATAAGATAGTTTCCAGTTGAGTATATATTTACAAGTGACAATACACAACGTTGCTATGTTACACATATCGTCATCTTATTCTAAGTTTAATAATAAGTAGGTAATATACCATGTAGGTATTATACTACAGTTAACAATTAGCAATTTATCCCAAGTTTGACTTAATCATATATACTTCAATCAGTTTTTACACTAGACATATTTTTCACAGTGGTTAACACCTGGGCCCAGAAATGTATGGAACAATATTATTCTCCTCTTTTACCAGTATGAACCACCATAAAGGCTATATTTTCATAATTTTAGGTCAGGGTCACGTACTTACGTACCACGGATTTGCGTACTATGTGTACCTAATTTCTACTCAATTGGTCTTTTACTTTTAATCCAATTTAGAGAGATAGAAACGACAGATTTTATAAGCATGCCGTTTTATTAGACATTTTTTTTTATGTATTGGAAGTGGCAAACAAGCATGCAGTTCACATTGATGTTAAGTGATGACTGCAGCCTATAGTCGCCCACATAAAGACCGAGGTCAAATCCCGGTGCGTTACCACTCCTGAGGCCTAAGGTGTAATGCCTCTGAGCCGGAAATTACAAGGCCGTACAAAATATGCCATACATAAATAATGAAGCTGGCAAACAAGCATGCAGTTCACATTGATGTTAAGTGGTGACTGCAGCCTATAGACACTTACACAGAGACCAAGGTCAAAATGCAGATGCGTTACCACTCCTGAGGCCTAAGGTGTAATGCCTCTGTGCCGGAAATTACAAAGCCGTACAAAATATGTCATACATAAATAATGAAGTTGGCAAACAAGCATGCAGTTCACATTGATATTAAGTGATGACTGCAGCCTATAGACACTTACACAGAGACCAAGGTCAAAATGCAGATGCGTTACCACTCCTGAGGCCTAAGGTGTAATGCCTCTGTGCCGGAAATTACAAGGTCGTACAAAATATGCCATACATAAATAATGAAGCTGGCAAACAAGCATGCAGTTCACATTGATTTTAAGTGATGACTGCAGCCTATAGACACTATCACAAAGACCAGAGGTCAAAATGCAGATGCGTTACCACTCCTGAGGCCTAAGGTGTTATGCCTATGTGCCGGAAATTACAGGACCGTACATTACCTGTCCTGACTGGAACACGATAGTGCTGAACACTACCATTTAGCGGCAAGTATGGTAATGCGGTGGTGCCTAGGCCTCCGAGCTCCGTCACTGGATCTCTACCACCAGCAAAAGTCATTGCAGTAGGACTTAGATGACATTCCTAGAATATTATAAAGCCATTGCAGATTTAATAATGCAAGCTTCTGAAAAGGTAGCTCAACATTTTTAAAATACAATAAAATGCTTGACCAGAAAGTGCGAATGTGGATGGTAGCAGAGGCCCAGGAAGACCAAGACTGACCTACCATGACCAAATAGGTCGAGTTCTGTCTGATAGTGGGGTCAAAAATCTTAGGAATCGGCGTGCATGTATGAAGAGAATGATGAAGATAGACGAGGCACGAGAGGTTTGTCAGGACCGGGATATCTGGCGCTCTACACTCTCTGCCTACCCCGTTAGGGACCTGGCGTGAAGATACATACATACCAAAAAGCGCTCTCACGAAATGACTGTTATTGCTTTTTGGTGGTCCATTCAGTAATGGCCCTGTAATTGCCGGCACAGAGGCTAACAGCTTAGGCCTCAGAAGTGGTAACGCATCTGCATTTTGACCTCTGGTCAATGTGTTGGTATCTATAGGCTGCAGTCATCACTTGACATCAATGTGAACTGCATTGATGTTTGCCATTTTCATTGCATAAAAAAAGTAAGACTGTAAACGGTACCCTTTAACTATGACCCTTTTGTCGATTTAAGTTCGTAATGTAATGAATAACTGCATATTACTTTATCATTGAAATAAAACTATTTTTACGGATTTATCTCGCGTATATTAAACTAAAATGATTTTTAAAATCAACCCGACGTTTCGGTCGCTTTTCAGCTTCCGTGGTCCCGGGCAGACTGAGGTGACATTTGTCTGACAGAAGTTTGAAAAAATTATATGTAGCTACCTCCATCGATTTCGTAAACGCCTTGCGTAGCGTTCAGGATTAACACAATAATTACTTATGATATCTTGAGGTCTTGCAGACTGTAACTACATTATCATCCAAAAATGTTTTTTTCTACAATTTTGGATTTTAGCGCGTTCCCGAAGAGGCATAATTTTTATTTGGTTAAACACGACAAAGTCCTTGCTAATGTATACGGGCAACATTATTGTATGTTTTTACAATAAAGCTGCCCGTATACAAACTTTAATATTTTTTTTTTCAGATAAATTAGGTACTTTACTTTGAGAAAATTATTATAGTTTTACTTTTTAAATTGATGTAGCTGCCACTGCATGGCGTTAAGACACATGTCATACATACATACACTACATATTACACAGCCGAAAAAGGTCACAGGACTTTGTTTCACTAACAGTTCTGTTATTCTATGATGTTTTTTTTTTAACTTTACGAAGGTGGCAAATAAGCATGCAGTTAACATGGATGTTAAGGAATGACTGCAGTCTATAAACATCTACATAAAAACCAGAGGTCCATTTTGACCTCTGGTTTTTAGATGCGTTGCCAACCCAGAACCCTAAGTTGTTATGTCTATGTGATACTTATTACGGCGCCAAATTTACACTAACACTTATTCTACTAGGTTGGGGAAAAAGTTTCTTCGCATTTTTTAAGATAATTCAAAACATTTTTTAGTATAGTTTTTTAAATTTAACTAAAGTATGTATGTACCATTTTGTTCGACAACCTTTTGCCATCTTGTAGGTAGAGACATGATCCCATTGCTATAAAAATTTTGGGACTTCTCATCAAAATACCGTGACAAGTGGATTTGGCAGTCCTCTCGTGATGTTAACCTAACATTGCATAAAGAATTCTGAAGAGACCGAAACAGGTGGAAATCTGAAGGTGCAAGGTCAGGACTATACGGCGGATGCATTAACACTTCCCAGCCAAACTCTTCTAATTTTTGCTGAGTGGCTATAGATGTGTGAGGTCTAGCGTTATCATGATGAAACACCACACCCCTTCTGTTGATCAATTCCTGCCGCTTTCTCTCAACTTCTTGCTTTAATCTCATCAGTTGTTCGCAGTAGAGTTTAGAATCGATAGTCCTGCCTGGTGGTAAAAGCTCATAATGAGTAATGCCCTTCCAATCCCACCACACACACAACATCACCTTATTGCGAGTTAATCCGGGTTTCGCCACAGTCTGTGAAGCCTGACCGGCCTTTGACCACGACCTTTTTCGCACGTTCTTGTCGTACGTGATCCATTTTTCATCACCAGTTATCAGCTTCTTCAAAAATGATTCGGTTTCATTACGTCGTAATAAAGAATCACAAATGAGTACACGGTTCATTAGGTTTCTTTCAGTGAGCTCGTGAGGTACCCAAATAACGAGCTTTTTTTTGTACCCAGCTTTTTTCAAAAGCGCCAAAACTGTTTTGTGATCAATTCTCAGTTCTTCAGCTACGTCGTAACTACTGATATGTCGATCTTGCTCCACTTTTTCAAAAATGGCATCCATTTTATCCGTAATACGGCGACCAGAGCGAGGTGCATAAAATGTATCGAATTTCTTCATTAGATTCACTCATCTTGACAGTACGAAAAACAAATAAAAATCACACATTTACCTATTTTGAATTTGGAATTCTGTTCTTTAAAATTTTAACTTTCAATGATACCAAAACCAGCCAGATACAAATACTACAGCCAAAGATATTTTATTACAAGTTCATACATACTATAATGCGAAAAGACTTTTTCCCCAACCTATTATGTTAAGTATTAATAGAATAAAAATACCAGTGGTTATTAACTGGTGGTAAAGCTCCAGTGACGGAGATCGCGGGCGTAGGCACCACCGCATTACCTTATATAATAACCGCTAAATGGTAGTGTTCAGCACTATCGTGTTCCGGACAGGTGGTAATGTGCGATCCTGTAATTTCCGGCACAGAGGCATATCACCTTAGGCCTCAGGAGTGATAGCGCATCTGCATTTTGACCTTGGTCTTTGTGTAAGTGTCTATAGGCTGCAGTCATCACTTAACATCCAATGTGAACTGCAAGTTTGTTTGCCACTTTCATTAAAAAAACCAGTGTGGAATTTATGAGAAAGACTCCACTCCGATTTTAAGCTTTCTACAAAAACAATGGGAAAATGTAAACGGCAATATTGGTGTTGGCAAGCGACAAAAATCGAGTTTTTACTGTAATCCGCTTGTCGACAGTTTAGCATTTTGTTGGCGTGGATTTATTCTAAACCAATCTGTACTCGTACAGTTTTTTTTATTTGTTATCACATTTTTTTGAGAAATATTTTCTTAAAAGTATTTAAATAATGTCATATAATTTTTCTTAATATTTTTTTATTTTTAGAGATAGTCTTTCTTTTTGACTGCCTCAGTAGCCTTGTGGTGACAACTACAACGCTGGAGGTGCTGGTTTCGATTCACGGGTCGGGGGCTGTCAAAGATAACGGCTTAAAATCCTTTATCTCTCTTACTATTGGTTTCTCAGCACCTTGGAGTCTGGTAATGTGCCCGAAGATGGCAACAGGATCGCCACCTGTTACATGGGCCAAAACGTAACCGGCGAATCGTGGGTGTTAGCATGTGTGCTTGAATGTATGCATACCCCTTCGGGGATTACAGACGTGAGGTTACGTAAGACTATCTTTTCCAAATACTTATCAGTAATGTTCAACCGTTATATTGTGTTCTTTTTAATTTGTTGAAAGCGGATTTACGCGCACTGATCACATTGATTTAAAGTTAAGGTTATACATATAACTTAACTGTGTGTGAAAACGATACAAACATACATACAAAAACACAAATGTTATCTTTGTATAATATACTTTTAGATAAACATTGTGACGTAAATAATGGTCAAAAACGTTGCAAAAGTTTCGTTCTGAAACCCGTGGTTTATACTGGTAAAAAGGAGAATGATAATGTTCCATACATTTCAGGGCCCAAGTGTTAGTTAACGCTGTACAAATTATGTCTTCTTCAAATGACTATAAAATAAATAATTTGAAATTCGGGTATTTTTTTAATTGTCAGTAATTGAAGTATAAACGACTAGCGGCCCGCCCCGGCTACGCGCGGGTGCAATGTTACCTTCCCTCTCCTATTCGTCTTAGCGTGATGATTATAGATATAGTCTAAAGCCTTCCTCGATACCTTTTACAGTTTAGGCAGTGTACGCAAAATAAGTAACTTTTCTGGTTGATGTTTTACACCTTGTGTCCGAAAAACCAATATCTTACGGAACCCTATTTTTGCCAAAATAAAATATAGCCTATGTTACCTGCGGGTAATGTAGCTTTCGAATAGTGAAAGAATTTTTTAAATCGGTCCAGTAGTTTTTGAGCCTATTCAATACAACCAAACAAACAAAAGTTTTCCTCTTTATAATATTATATTATATATATATATATATATATATGTATATATATTTACGTTGCGGGCTCAAAATTACCTGTCTCCTCATGTCATTTCATAGGTAATTACCTAAAGTAAGAGAAGGTATGAACGTATGTGTTTTAGATAACTCGCAATGATCAACGTTTGGAGAATTACCCTAAACGTTGATCTAATGCAAAATCTAATGATGGGAGAGGCACCACTGTTGAAAAAAAAAGTGTACCAATGCGTATTTATTTAACTTTACTATCATCATAAAACATTTTATTTTCGACCGTTGGCTTTGTGTAGATGTCCATAGGCTGCAGTCGTCACTTGATATCTTATATGCTTGTAAACCATTTCATTTACACAAAAAAAACTTTACGTTCTTCATAAAAAACTTAAATTTAATGAAACCCTATTTAAATATTAGGTTTATGCTGAATATGAGATATGTAAATGAGTAAAACATAAATATTTATATCCTACAAAATTCTCCATTTTAAATACAGAAGGGTTTTCCAAAGTCAACAGCCAAACAGTCGCTTTATCATTCGCAAACACTCCAGCATCACAAATATCGTCCAAGTAAATATCCTTACAGAATCCAAAACGAGTCTCATATTGAAGAATATTTGCCTTGGATGTAGATTTGACAAGCTCGAGACATTTCATATAGCCATTTTTAAAGTTATACCTATTATTTTAGGAATTTTGTATTCATAGAAGCTTTAACAGATCAAACCTCACAATAAGCTTTGAGGTGATTCTCCGGTGAGACTCCAGACGGGATTTGAACCCGCGACACTAAGGTTCACTAGTCGCTTTACCAACTGAGCTACCGAAGTCCAAAACCGACTGTCGAATATGAGGATTAGGCGAAAAAAAAAACAAAGCGTTTAACTAAAAACTGCACCTTCTTTAAATCTGCCGTCACCTCATCGACATTGCAAAGCGTTTACAAAGCGAGTACAACTAGCAATGGGCTAAAAATTGTATAAGGTTTCTTATAAGGGAAAACCGTCAACAAGAGAAATGAATGGGTTCTTGTATTACAATGCAGTGTATTTTTTCTGAAGGGCCAACAATTTATATGAAGGATTTAGACAGATTTGAATGGGTATTATTTATTTTAAGGACTATTTAAGCCATATATATAGGGGCACGGCAGCGACACTATCAAGAAGAGTTGATAACAATAATGATTGAATTACGTGCTTTTAAAAATAATGTTTTATCGTATTTTCAAGCCTTACCTTTGACCACAACTTTTCCAAAAGTATGGTTTATTGAGTCCTTGTTAAACTATTCAATTAGGTATTATAAAATTGTCAAGATAGCCCAGATATTTAATTTTTCACGAGAATTATGTTGGCGAAAAGAAATGATGGTCTTTAGTTAGTACTTTCAGCAGAAGCTAGATCCAGGTTCATAAAAGCTTTCTAAGGACGGGTGTTAACTAAAAAACTATCGGAGCGTTTAATTAAAAACTGCACTTTATTTTAATCTGCCGTCACCTCGACGCGATAACGGGAAGCGGTGAAAATTATGACTTTAAAGTGGGAACAGCTGAATGTAGCTTAAAAATGCCTGTAGAGATAAACGTCGACAAGTGAAATTAATGGATTTTTATATTGCTTTCTTTGGAAGAAATGGTGTACGCGATAATGGGAAGCGGTGAAAATTATGACTTCAAAGGGTGAAAAGCTGAATGTAGCTTAAAAATACTCGTAGAGATAAACGTCGATAAGTGAAATGAACGGGTTCTTATTTTGCTTACCTTTAGACTGAGAGATACTGAACCCTCCGAGCACCGTTGGCCCTGTAAGGCTGGAAATTTTTGTAGGGATAAATCATAACACGACAAGTACAAAAACCATCGCCTGGCAAAGATCAGCCAGTCACTTCACGAACCCCACATTTTTCAGAATGTAAAAAAAAATAAACTTGAACCTGTGAGGCTGAAAATTTTATATGATTTAGTTTATATATAGAGGAGTTTAAAAAAAATTGACAGGCGATTCCGATGAGCACAAGTGTCTGCCAGACGAACCGAAAGGTGTGCTGTGTAAAAATTAAAATAACATACAATGTATGAATTAAAATAAACTTTCTTGTGTAAAGTTGAAATTTATATAGGTGTTTATCTAAGATATTTGAAGTTAGTAGGTTCAATAACAGGCGGTTCTGGATAGCATAAAAAATTGGCCAAGTGCGAGTCGGACTCGCGCATAAAGTATTCCGTACAAAAAAATTGCTTAAAATATACGTTTGTTGTATGGGAGCCTTGCCAGGCGATGGTTTTTATACTTGGCGTGTTATGATTGATCCCTACAAAAATTTCCAGCCTTACAAGGCCAACGGTGCTCGGAGGGTTCAGTATCTCTTGGACCATTGTACGAAGTGGTGTACTTTTACTGAAGTACAATTTATGTAGACGATGTTAGCGGACTTTAAAGATTTATTTTAGGACTGTCGCTTTGTATCTTGGGGCATAGTAGTGATACTAGCAAGACAAGTCAATAACAAAAATTATTGAATTACCTGCTTTGAAAAAAAAAAGAAAATTCCAGTACATAACGTTGATCTCGTGATTGTCACAAAGAATGGTTTATTGAGTTTTTTTAGGGTTTATCCTTCAATTTGCAGGTATTATTTTGGCGTTGTGATATTTACAAAGGAATGCCATATTAATCATAACGACCTATACGAAGAATATAGTTATATATCAATATAGACCGAAATCGTTTTTATTACATTTTTGGGCTTAGATAAACCTATATTACTATATAAAAAATCATTTTTTTGGAAAAGGTCAATAGTTTCGAAGATTATAGACGAATAAGGATACAAATGATTTCTTTTTCCGAAAAACAAGGTGTTGCATTCCCAAAAACTATTATTCGCTGTCGGCGTTTGCACAAAGGAGCCGCATGCGCCGGGTTATATCGTCAGTCGTAATTAAGTTCTCCGGAAAGCATCCGGAAAGTGAGTCGTGTTGCGCGCGATCTACTACCGCATGTTCACGTATTTATATTGGACAAATTATAATTAAGAATACACAGTTATTTATATATAAATGCGAAAAAACACACGCTCTAAACACATCTTAAATTTACTGTTCAAACCTCCGAATGCAATGGATCCAGCTCAAAATAACGGAAAATCTGCTGTTCAAGGTATATTGAATGTATTTTGCTATATTTTAATTGCTTAATTGAGTACTACATGTATTTACAATGTATGTGTTTAAATACTTTTCGAAATTCAACAAAAATCTGTCATAAAATTGAAATTGTAAAATAAGAAGGTAACACAAACACATTTAACTTTATTTTACGATAAATAAACTCATAAAACTTATGTATAAAATATACGTAAAATATTATTATTATTATGCTTAAAAACTTCTTTTTTACATTTTAAGAGATATTCATTGCTTGACAGATTGTAAAGAATATGGTAACAAAGCACCTCGAACACTTTTATATGGAAGTGAGAGCTGGGTATGCAGGAAAGAGCATGAAAGTAAGTTAAACGCGGTCGAGATGAGATCTTTGCGCAAGATCTGTGGTGTATCACTTACCGATCGCGTTCGTAATGAAGATGTAAGAAAGAGGCTTTGTGTGAATGATAGTATCGGTGTAAAAATAAAAAAAAGGCATGCTCCGATGGTTCGGGCATATAGAAAGAATGTCGAATGAGCGAATGACTAAACATATATACCATGCGAATGTGAATGGTTGCAGAGGCCCAGGAAGACCAAGACTGACCTACCATGACCAAATAGGTCAAGTTCTGTCTGATGGTAGGGTCAAAAGTCTTAGGAATCGGCGTGCATGTATGAAGAGAATGATGAAGGTAGAAGAGGCACGAGAGGTATGTAAGGACCGGGATATCTGGCGCTCTACACTCTCTGTCTACCCCGTTAGGGACCTGGCGTGAAGATACATACATACATACATAAATATGATCTAAGTGCAACGAATTATAGCACAGTCCTCGTACGTTCCAATACACGTAATGCTGTTGCATCTACCCCTTCTCTTAAGCTAGCATACAATGCCCCCATTAAATTATCAAAGGATAAGTATAAAGATCTCATTAGTTTAGTAGAAACAGGAATAATACTTGCCCAATACAGTGATTATTTTAGATCTTTGGCGTTTGATTCAAATGATAATAACATTTCAAATAGCGATAGTGAAGAAGACTGATTGCCTAATTTATATATTATTGTCTAATTTTAAGTTTAATGTTCGTCAATATTTTCTTTTTTTTTATATTTTATAAGATTAAGCAGTAAAAGGATTAGGATTTTTATATTTTTTTTTCTGTTGATAGGTTTGTTTTTGATAGTTTTATACAGAAGTGCCATAAAATTTAAGTTCCTATTGTTGATTCTTTGATATTTTGATTACCATTATATAAATAATTGTTTTTTTTGCTTATAAAGGCAGATTTTGTACTTAAGAATATAAACATATTTCACGTGAATGAAAATTGTTCCAAAGCAACTGTGATTTATATAATAAATATTTAATTCACTCCAGTTTTTTTATTTATATACAAAAATGCCCAATAATGTATCTTTGTGTCATATAAAACCAATATCTTATTGATATTTACAACAAATATAGATACATCGGCACATGGATACATATGAATTCCCAAAAAAAAGTGTTATCTCTATATGTGACACACATACATCCGGGGTATAATGGGTCATGTTGACATAGGTTACTCTAATTTCCTAAATATTAATTTAATATATACTTTATACATCAGAACATAAGCCTTACAATGATATTATACACATATTATAATATCAGCTATTAAAAGTCATCCTTTAGAGATTTACAGCAAAAGTTACGCGAGACAAATTAAGAATCGCTCTCCTGTAAAATGACGATTTTGCAAATGTAACTTTATTCTACGAGTAGGTCGAACTTTAAACTACAATATGGCTAAAAGTGTTAAACTTATATTTTTATTTCATATGACAATTTAGAGTAGGAGCTTAGAAATTATACGAGTAATAACACATAGTGTTAGCTTGAACATTGAGAAAAACCGGAGTTAGTATAAGTGGATAGTTGGTGGATCATCAGAACAAATCATATTCATCAAATCTTCCCAAAAACGTTCAAGTCAAGAACCATAGAAGAGTTTAATTAAAAACTGCACTTTATTTTAATCTGCCGGCACCTCGACGCGATAATGGGAAGCGGTGAAAATTATGACTTTAAAGCGTGAAAAGCTGAATATGGCGTGAAAATGCTTGTAGGGATAAACGTCGACAAGTGAAATGAATGGGTTTTTATATTGCTTTCCTTGTAAGAAGAGGTGTGCTTTTACTGAAGTACAATTTAAACGAAGGAACAGAAAGTTACCTTTTTATTATACAAAGGTGGCAAACAAGCATGCAGTTCACATTGATGTTAAGTGATAACTGCAGCCTATAGACACCCACAGAAACACCAGAGGTCAAGATGCAATACCACCCCTGAGACCTTAGATGTTGTGTCTCTGTGATAGTTATTACGGGGCCATACATTACCATCTTATCGGAACACGATAGTGCTGAACACTACCATTAAGCGGCAGATAAATTAGGTAATGTGGTGGTGCCTACGCCCTCGAGCTCCTACATTAGAATTCTACCACCAGTGAAATCAAGCATGTGTGTTAATTTTAAATAATATTGTGTAATGCAAGGACACGCGGCACACACACATATACGGTAATAGAGATTGTCGCCAAAAAGAGTCAATTACCAAAAGATTGGCTCTTTTGATATACATATATTTTTAACTGGTAGTAGAGCTCTAGTGACGGAGCTCGCGGGCATAGGCACCACCGCATTACCTAATATACTTGCCTTTTGTTTATACCTAGTGGGGGGCTGTGAATGTAAGCGTATTTCTTTTAATTTATTAATTTAATTTTATGATTCCGTAATGACTATCACAGATATATAACAACTTAAATCTCTGGAGTGGCAACGCATCTGTACGATCAAAAACTTCTGGTCTTTGTGTCATCATCATCAATTTGAACTGCATGCTTGTTTGCCACATTCATTACATAATAAAACGCCGGATGTTTAAATAATATTGATCCTAATGCGAAGGTAATTTAAAAAAAAATATTTCGTAGTAATTTTTTTTTTCGCCACAACAAGAATAAGAAACTATATAAAAACAATAAAAATAGATAGCCAATACGCATTTTCTTTCATTAATATCTTTCAACCCCTATAATTTTGGGGTGCGTGTTCCCAGGCAATATTGCACAGTTCATCGCATGTATACAACCCCGCCCCGGGGGTAGGTCAATCACGGGATATCAAATAAATAGGGGATTGTTTATTTATGTTGCTAAGTTACATTTAAGGTGAGGGACAATATGAATCGAAGTAGTTTTTGTTTTATATTACTTCGCATTAACACATGATTGTGAAATATATTTCATTATTAAAGAAAAATGGAAAGAAAAATTTGACTTCAGGCGAGGCTCGAACTCGCGACCTACTGAGAATCTAGTCCAGCCGCTCTTCCAAGCGCCTTATTAGCGACTTCTTTACGATATTCAATAAACTGAAAAGTCTATTATATCGGTTGCCTAACTAGCATAGTTGGTAATAGATGGCGCTGCTGCTACCATAAAGCAATGCAATAGATGTGAAGGAAAGATTTGACAAATCGGGCAGGGCTTCAGTAGCTCAATTGGAAGAGCGGCTGGACTAGATTCTCAGTAGGTCGCGAGTTCGAGCCTCGCCTGAAGTCAAATTTTTCTTTCCATTTTTCTTTAAAAACGAAGTAGATTTTATAACTTTAATCTAGAACCAGATGTCCCGTCCAACTTCGTTCCGCCTCAGAATGATAATTTAATGTTTTTTATTCTAACCCGTCAGGCAGCGAGAAAAAAACATTTACTGGTGGTAGAGCTCCAGTGACAGACCTCGCGGGCGTAGGCACCACTGCATTACCTAATATGCTTGCCACTAAATTGTAGTGTTCAGCATTACCGTGTTCCGGTCAGGTGGTAATGTACGGCCCTGTAATTTTCGGCGCAGAGGCATAACACCTTAGGCCTAGAAGTGGTAACGCATCTGCATTTTGACGTCTTTGTGTGGGTTAGGCTGCAGTCATCACTTAACATCAGTGTGAACTACATGCTTGTTAGCCACTTCCGTTACATAAAAAAAAAAAATTTAGGGATATAAAAAAAAAAGAGCCGGACGAATTGAGAACCTCCTCCTTTTTTGATGTCGATTAAAAATAGACTACAGCCGATTCTCATATACCTACCAAATATTTACAGAAAAATGTATAGGTACTCGCAATGATTGGTCTAGCTCTAGCCGTTTCGGAGAAGTATTGTTACAAACACTGTGACACGAGATGTGTGTGTTAGGTGATTCTCCTCACAATTTTTTTTGGTTTTTCGGACACATAATTTTTTATACCATTAAGGCAATACGAAGTTCGTCGTGGCGGCTAGAATATAAATAAAAATTAATAACCTACATGTATATAATTTTAACCGACTTCAAAAAGGAGGTCATCAATTTGCATGCATGTTTTTTTATAATTTCCAAACGACGAAAGAAAGAAATAACTTCCGAAAGTTATGAGCTTAAAATAAAATGTTATGAAACAGTATATTGGCCACTTTCCCACCCATAGTTTTGTCTGCGGTGTTAATATATTATGTGTCACACATACCTCGCTTAAAACTACAGTTTAACCTATATTCCACTGATGATTGTAAAATTTCAACATTTAAAAAAAATATAAATTTTGCTCGTAAATTATTATTTTGGCTCTACAACTACATTGTAGACTATTTAATAACTTATTTTTTAATTTTGAGTTGTTTATTGGCTAATTGATGATTTTTATGTAATGTAGGTGGCAGTGGTTGGTGCTCTTGTACGGGGCAGAAACATGGACATCTTATTTAAACAGGAACAAAAATTAAACGCTTTTCATATGCGTTGTCTTCGGAGCATACTAAGAATTTCTTAGAAGGATAGAGTCACAAACGAGAGTATTTTGAAGTCAGTTGGACTACCTAGTGTTATTGCTTTGCTCAAACAAAGGCGGTTGCGTTGGCTAGGCCACGTCCATCGTATGCCTCATTCTCGTTTGCCGCGCCAGACTCTCCTATCTGAAGTTGCCAATGCCGCTCGACTTGTAGGCAGGCCGTTCTTAAGGTTCAAAGACAGTATCAAGCGTGATATGACTGCCTTTGCTATTTTTATTGCCTTTTTTATTGCCGAAGATCGGGACTACTGGCGAAAGAAAATTGCTCAGGGAGTCTTCGTTCACGAAGCTTTATTACATGAGGGCTTAGAAAATCAACGCGCTGTCCGACATCAGCGAGAAAATCAGTCTTCAACCATTGGGTGTTTGTCCCACATGCGGGCGTCGCTGCCTCTCCCGAATTGGCCTTTTTAGCCATTCTAAAAAATGTTCTAACCTGGGACACTGTTCATAACATCTTTCGTAGATGTAAAGGCCATTGATGATGATGATGAGGTGGCAAACAAGCATGCAGTTTACATTGATGTTAAGTGATGACTGCAGCCTATAGACACCCATACAAAAACCAGAGGCCAAAATACAGATGCGTTGCCACCTCTCAAACCTTAGTTGTTATGTCTCTGTGATAACTATTAGGGGTCCATACATTACCATCTAACCAGAACACGATAGCGCTAAACACTACCATTTGGCGGCAGATAGATTAGGTAATGCGGTGATGCCTACGCCCTTGAGCTCCTACACTGGGACTCTACCACAAGTGAAATCCTCTAAGAACAAAGCGATGTATACACATTTAATCCAAACTACAATTATACCAGTAACAACATACGCTGTACTCGCACGAACCAGAGGCGAATCGCTATTAGGAAATGAAACTCAATATCGAGCAATATCTCGGACACAGAAATCAAATTCAGAATGTAAAATATCCATAGAGTAACACCAGAGTGGAGTAGCCATATGCAGGCTTTCCCCTCTGTCAAAGTACAAGCCCAAATGGGCCTTTACCTGTCGCCTAGATGTTTAAATGTGTGCGTAAAATTGTTTCTGTATTTTGTTAAAGTTAAGGTGTGAGTTGCATAGTAATAGACGATTTTTGTAGTGTGCGTGTGTGTCGCACGCATTTCCCCCCGCACAATATGACAGACTGTTTTGCATCGGTAATAAACGCTATGGCTACTCCCCTACTCCAGTCCGCCGCGGCCAATACCTCACGACTAACAATTTCAATCTATTTCAAACTCAAAAGACGAGAAAATTATACGTAAATTTCGTTTATACAAATTAGAAATAAACTTGATAATAGACTGTAAGTTTAAATTGTCCTTAAAAACGAAGTTATACTTTTGAAGTTTCTTTACAACTTGAATTACACTGAAAATAGTGAAACAGGCAATCTGATACAATTTGTAACTGTTTGGTAACTTAACGGTAAGAGTAGAGTGACTTATTTATCTACGCCCGTAAATAGAAGTAAATGTCAGTATTCAGCGATATCGTGTTCAGGTCAGGTAGTAATGTACTGGTAATTTTGGGTAAATTTTGCAGATAGACCAAGGAATAAAATAACGGTAACTTAATAAAAATATAAGTTCAATTCTACCACTTCACAATACATTTATTCATTCCAAAATATTCGTCGCAATCTTTTCGTCTTCCATTTAATTATGGAATCTAGACGGAATGCCTCAGGGTGGCTTGTTTGGCCGATATTAAAGTGGGAAACGAGTGACGTATAAGATGTTCGATATACATCTTGGTATTCAGCAGGTTTGGAAATTTATGTTAGGTTTGTGAGAAGTCTATTTTAAAGGTTATAACCACGTTAAAAGTATAACAATTGTGAAGACACCAGTAAAGGTACGATGAAAATGTTTTTATCTTAATATTACTGGTTGTGAAAAGATTATTTTTAATGTTTTGTAGAAGAATAATGATTTTTATCCAACTATGATTAAATCTTTGATGTTCAAGGAAAATGCAAACAAGCATGTACGAGTAGTTCACATTGATGTAAAGCGATTACTGCAGCGTATTTTTTTAAATTTTTTTTTCATCTCCTTTGTGTATTTATACAAGAGGAGTAAGTATTGCTGTGGATGACTTGACAGAAGTCCTCGCTACGGTTTACGGGCGACTTAAGTCAATATCTAGATAAAAGTGGGTATAGAGTTGATTAGGTATGTATTTTGAGTTAAGGTGTATATGTATGTGATGATATATCATGTATTATTGAACTGTCTTAAGGTGTTAACAATGTGTTTAGTGAAATGGTTGAATGAGTTTCTTGTACTTTCTTTTAGTAGGATGCTTTCTAATTTGAATGGGTAATATTGAGCATATTGTATGTGTTTATGTGAGTAAAGCGAGCGTTACTGTAGCGAGGACAATCGATTAGCAGATGGTGGATGCTTTGAGTTGAAGTGTCATCACAGGGACATTTGTCCGAGGGTGTGATTTTTAGTCTATGGAGATATTGTTTGTGGTAGCCATGCCCGGTGAAAATTTGAGTGAAGTGGAAATTTGGGTAACCTATTTTGTGTAACTCGTCTATTGCATTCAAGTCGGGTAACCATTTTCGGGTGTGTTCGCCAGTTCGAGATTCGGTGTATTTTTTTTGCTTGATAGTGCGGTTTCATCTCTTAATATATGCTTCACGAAGCTTATCGGAAACTCCTTGAAATCAGGGGCTCTGTGTAAACATGCAGCGTCCTTTGCCGCGCTGTCTGCTTCTTCATTACCTAATATGTTGTTGTGTGCTTTGATCCATATAAAAGATATGTTTTCTGAGAGTTGGTTATAGTGTTTACGAATGGAGTTGACTTGTGAGTTGTTAGAGTATGGGTTAGAAATTTCTTGTGGTGCCGACATACTATCCGAGAGTATAGCTGTATTGGAGGTGTTAATGCTACGTATCCATTCTATTGACTTTTCGATGGCCAAGAGTTCTGCCTGGAATACCGAACAACTATAGTGTAATTTAAATTTCTTTATAATTTTGGAGCTATTTGGTCTATGAATTACATAAGAGGCACCGACACTGTTCGAGTGCTTGCTACCATCTGTAAAAATTTTAAGTGTCAGGGGTACATAATGCATCTATGTCGCTTTGATCAGTTGCCAGATCAAAATTGATGGTTTGTTTAAGCGCAGGGTGCGGTGCGTTTTCAAGAGAAGTCCGACGATGAAGAGTGACGTGATTGGGTAAGTATTTTGTGTAACCTTTTAATTTTACAGTTTCTATTTCATGTATCTCCTTTACTTTTAAGTGTAGTGGTGTGAGTCTAGCAAGGGCTATTGCTAAATTAGTGGGTAGTGTTCTAAGACCTTTAATTATTTTAATTGCAAGCCCTCTCTGGAGTGACAGAAGGGATTTTACGACATTTTGATATTTGATGGCACTGCCCCAGATAATAAACTAACTGCGTATACCTTACGTCCTCCTATCATAATGCTAATCACACTCATATTTGGTGTGGAGTATTCGCTGAGGCCCATTACGGCGCCGAGTCCAGTTTTGATTATGATACTTTCTCTCTGTTATCAGTGGGAAACTGAAATATCTGATAGCCCGAGATGTTACTCATATATACATTTTTACCGGTGTACGGTTCTGAAATAAATCCCACATGATAATCGCGTGATATAACATATTGTAAGAATTCATGTTTCCTTGTATAACTGCGCCCTAAGTTGCATTGTATTAATTTCAAAGAATCACTCACAGCCATAATCAATTTTTTCCAATAGTTTGCGCAGAGCATTAATTTTTTGAGAACATTCAAGAGAAGTTGCAGAGTGATTAGTTTTTGTATGAGGAGTGATTTTATGGCTTAAGGTTGCGAAGTTATAACAGGTCAGTTTGCTATCGTTTTTTTTTGTTAGAACAGCAGAGTATAGACACCCACACAAAGACCAAGGTCAAAATTCAGATGCCGTTACCACTCTTGAGGTCTAAGGTGATATGCCTCTGTGCCGGGAATATTTCCTAGAGCTTAAATTTAATGTTTTGAAATATGCATTGACAAGAAAACAAAACATTGAAGTGCTATAAAAAATTACTTGACTTCCCCCACATTAATATATAAACTCCTAAGCATATCTATTAATTCGAGAATATTGCAGTCCATCGCAATATTTTCGTCCTCCATTCAATTACAGAATCTAGATGGAATGCCTCAGGGTGGCTTGTGTGGCCGATCATTAAAGTGGGAACGAGCGACGCATAAGAAATTGGATGTATATTTTAGTATTCAGCAGGTTTGGAAATGAAGGTCAGTTTCATATGGGACTTGTGAAAAGGTCTATTTTGAGCTTTTAAGCAATAGTGAACAAGTTGGAATTGAAGTTTACGATGAAGATGAGAATATTTGTCTTGGCATGCTGTTTTGCTCTTTCAGATTCAAAGTGAATTATAGAAAAATGACATATATTTTAATAAATGAGTTCTGATGTTCTATGCTGTTCAAGAAGGCGTGGTGAGTAACATTCTTTTTTCTAAAATCAAAGACAAAGCAATATTCTTATTACCTGAATTTAAATATTGAAGAATACGTCAATTGAAACAAGCATTTCTTACACTTAACAGAAATAAAAAGCTTATTTTAATATCAATATTATTAGTCCCATGAAATACGTTTCTTCATCCAGAAATATTCCAGTACCTACATCGCAATATTTTCATCCTCCATTCAATTACGGAATCTAGATGGAATGCCTCAGGGTGGCTTGTGTGGCCGATATTAAAGTGGGGAACGAGTGACGCATAAGAAATTGGATGTACATCTTAGTATTCAGCAGGTTTGGAAATGTAGGTCAGGTTCATATGGGGCCTGCAAGGAGTCTATTTTTAGCGTCATAACTATTGTGAACAAGATGGAGAATCTTTTTAGATGTCTGTTATTCTACATTCTGAGAACGTAACCGCAACGGGAGTGCGTTGTAGTATTTTACGATGCATGTAGGTAAATGATATGACTTAAATAGATAGTTAATTTTAGTATTGCATATTTAGTTATTAGTATCGTCATTATTACTTTAGTATCACAATTGTACTTTAGGTCTGTTATTAAATAAAGTTTACTTTTATTTAAAGTCGGTCGCCCTTTTTTAATGCCCTTTTCTCATATAAAATAACTCGAATGAGATTCTGAATCGAAAATGGGGTCATACTATTCTGGTCTGTCTCATTTATGTTGAGATTAATGTGTCACGTGAAATTCATCATTGACATCATGGGATTTGAGTTTTTATTGCTTTTCACATTTTTTGACCTACTATACTTACCAAATTCTATGGATTTGAAACTTGTAGAAGAAGTATTAAATAGAAAACAAGGGTTACAGTAACTCTACTGAGAAATATAAGATTGCTTTATAAAAATAAAAGATTGTTAGAGATGATGGATACAAGATAAATAGCCCATTTCCTCCGATTATCTCCTCCCTTTATGCAAACACTATATCATATTTTATTTATTACTAGACTTGAACTAACAATAGTACCATTATAGTAAACTAGACCTTTTTATTAAAGTAAACAATTTGCTCAACAAACAATTCAACAAAGTTCCCATTAAAAGATTTTATTCTTATTTAAGACGTTTATTTACGGAAATGAATATCTATCTATAGTCTATTTCACAAGTTGAAAAGAATGAAATATTGTTACAATGGTCGTAAAAATACCTGTGATAATTAACAGTAACAGACAGATAGACAGACAGAGTTACTTTTTCATTTATAATATTAGTAGGGATTAAGAATTTTGCAAATTAGAACATTTGGTATTCGATAAAAATGATTATGAAAATGAAAAATGATAACAACTTCTTAATTAATTCACTAATTCTTTAATTTCTAGTCAGAATGAATTCTTCACAGTAACAGGAATAGGTCCACCATAATTAATTAAAATAAAATATTTAATCATTAAAGTTAAATATTTCGTGTGCCGTGGTGGCTTCAGATGCCGTGTACCCATCTCGAAATTCACCCGCGTAGGCCTGTTTTCAGCGTTTAATTAAAATAATAAATACCTTATAGAGATAGAGTTTCGAAAGCAGAACTTTTTGATATTATAAATTCCCTCTTCTTCAAATGACTTTTATTTATATTTCATAATTCTTTATCTTTTTAGAATTTCATTTTGGGATTTTTTTTACAAATTTTACATTTCTTTATTTACCAAAAGAAAGGTTTTAGTACATTCTTCTAGACATCATTCCGTATCGATTGACGATACACACGTAATATATTTTGACGACGGATATATTATTATATCTATATTTAACCATTAACAACTTGTGAACTAAACAACGCTTAGTATCTGAAATCCCTATCCATATTATAAATGCAAATGTAAATTTGTTACTTTCACTCGAAATCTGCTCAACCTATCACGATAAAACTTTGTACACATATTCTTGGTGGTACGTATTAGAAGTAACATAGAATACTTCATATTAAAAGAAAAAAATACACGCGGGCGAAAGCTAGTGAGGTTACTAATACAAGGACAATGAAGTAAATGTATGATCTAGTACCACAATAATAAATAAATCCACAAATATTTGTTTCCCCTACGTCTTCGCGTAACAATATTAGGTTAGGATCCCACTGCAAAATCATTTCGTTCATCCAGATATGCTGCAAACTTATTTTTGCGCATATATAAGTAAATAAATAAATATAAATAAATAAATACGCTTACACTCACAGCCCCACACTAGGTATAAACCTGTATCGTGGGTGCCGTTATAAACACGCAACACATACACAAACACCCAGACCCGAAACGAATATCTGTAGATCATACAAATATTTGTCCCGGTGCGGGGATCGAACCCGCGACCCTTCGAATCAAACGGTGGTTTCGCACCGCTGGATTAACCGGGTCGTCAAATGTAGAAAGTTATGTGTTGGGTTCGAGTTAATAAAACACAGCACTGAACTTTTCTTCTTTTATTTTCGTCTTCTCTCACGAACACCCTATATCCCTTTCCTTTCGGCTTTTACAATCCTTTTCACGCATCATTCATACATCACTAACGTTCCATTCCTACATTTATAATCTAGAGAATATATATCCACTAGGTTGCTTATCAAAATTGGGCCGCAAGTTGTTTTTAAGGTGGGTTTGCAGCATATTTGGATGAACGAAATGATTCTGCAGTGGGATCCTAACCTATATGGTTTTGTATCTAACTGTCATCACAATTCAAGGAAATCTTACGTGTCAAACCAATATGAGCCTATAATGCAAAAGGGTTATTGTACTCATAACCTTTATGTCATCGCTCATTTAAGCACGCATTATATTAAAGACACATTGTTTCGAACAATAATACCGAAAGGCGGGTCTACGCTAGACGAACCAAGCACGAGCGAAGCACAAGGAGCCGTTCTCGGCTTCGTCGTTCGCGGCGTCAAGTGTGGACGTAAACTAAACACGTCCACGAGCGCACTGCGAGCGCGAAGCAAATCCCTTTTTGTTCGTCAAAAAAACCGACAACAGGCGGAACGCAGCCGAGCACGAACGAAATGCTCGCAGCGCGCTCGTTCGAGGCTTGTAAGTTGGTCCACACTAGACGAATTGTGTTCGGCTCGTGCTCCGCTCGTGCTCGGCTCTCCTAGCGTAGACGCACCAGAACAAATTCATATTAACTTCATATAAATATTAGCATGCCCGCAATTATGTGACGCTACTACATAATCATGTATTTTATTAATTTTAACATGACAATCACGTGGCATGTCGCCGCTTAATATCATTCATGACCCATTTAAGCTTTCTATATTCGGGCGTAATATCATTTAGGCGTGACACACTGCTGTGAAGGTTAGCCGACTTGTTGTCGAGCCAAAGTTGTAAAATAAGGGTGTTATGACCTGTTATAATGTTAAAATAATTATGCTTTGTTAAGACTTTAGTATGTAATTTGTCGCAGTGTACTTTATGCTGGTGTAACTGTCTTGCGAATTAACGAGAACGAGGACAGTGTGATAATACTAAATTGTTCTTTTTAAATATCTCACGATATTTTACGCGTGAAATCGCGTGCAATAATTGAAAGAAATTCAGCGTGAATTAAAAAACTTTAGACTTTTGTTTTGAATATATACAGGTTGAATTCATAATCATCACCGATTATGGACTCATTTGAACAATCAGTTTGAAAGCAATATCTGTAAGTTATTTTTCTTGTAATTTGTGATTGAATGCAATCTTATTATTACTGATTAGATGTCATTTTTATTTTCTTTTACCCGCAATTTATGATGTAGTTTAATCATCAATTAATTCCTTGATTGATTAATACTACATTCTAGATTTTAGAGTTAAATAAATGTCTACCACTCAACTGGTAGGAACTCATTGAAGCACATAACAACTGACTGGTACTCACATTAAATTATTAGAACTGTACTAGTTAACACTTAACCATAGCTTTATTCAGTATTTAGGCAGCTGTAAGATTATTAACCCAATTCTATCGATTCGTGTAAGTATACTAAATTTCAAATAGACGGTAAGAAATATTTCAATCTAATGTTATCTACATTTATAAAAATCAGAGCTGCCAATGTAGATTCGTTGCTACTTTTGCGTAGAATTTTGTCTCTTGAAGGGAAATGAGATAATGCCTTGTTACCTGCGCCCTTGAGCTCCAAATCTGAAACTGGAACTCTGCTACTAGTTGACAAATATATTTTTATTACAAGAAATGTATTTAATTTGCTAATTTTAATTGAATTTATTTCTACTACACACAGGTTAAGCCCGTGAGTCACATGAACGTCGTGATAATTAGCCTTACGTATAACATAGCATTACTATGCATACTTAGCGCTTAGCGCTCGTTACTCCGTAGGTGTCCCTGATATTTGGTTATACCGGATTAAATAAACGAATTACGTTTTGGAAGCTCACTTTTCATAAAAGCCATAAAAGTGGCAAACAAGCATGCAGTTTAATTTTATATTTGTAATTTGACCTATCACAAGCAAATTCTATTATTTCCAAGTGATTAAATGAATTTTTGAGTTTGAGTTTGAGTTTGAGTTCACATTGATGTTAAGTGATGCCTGCAGCCTATAGACACTCACATAATGACCAGAGGTCAAAACGCAGATGCATTGCCACTTCTGAGCCCTAAGGTGTTATGCCTCTGTGCCGGAAATCACAGGGCCGTACATTACCACCTGACTGGAACACGATAGTGCTGAACAAGACCGTTTAGCGGCAACTATATTAGGTAATGCGGTGGTGCCTACGCCCGCGAGCTCCGTCATTGGAGCTCTACCATTAGTAAAACTAACGTATATAGTAGTTATAAGCTTTGAGATGGATCCAAATATTGAAGCATGTGCCACACACGCCTTGTAACGCGGGTTTCGATATTTTTTTCGAGTTATTATTTACATCACCACGAATATGAACGTTGCTATATAATATTGAGTATGCACCCTTTGATAGGTCGAGTTCTGTCTGATGGTGGGGTCGAAAGTCTTAGGAATCGGCGTGCATGTATGAAGAAAATGATGAAGGTAGACGAGGCATGAGAGGTTTGTTAGGACCGGGATATCTGGCGCTCTACACTCTCTGCCTACCCCGTTAGGGACCTGGAGTGAAGATACATACATACATACATACCTTTTGATGGTAGGTCGCCCACATTCAACGTCTTAGATCCGTATTTGACGCAAGTTGTGTGGGATTATTCAGTTATTAAAGTGTATGTATAAAATAGCTATTTACTTAGTAAAAGATGCTTACTAAATATCAGTTTTGATTAATACACAATTAAAAAAAGAATATTTTCTAAAATCAAATAAAACTTGTACTAGTTCTAGCAGCACAGATTATAAGGTTTTTTTTTATGTAATGCAAGTGGCAAACAAGCATGCAGTTCACATTGATCTTAAGTGATGACTGCAGCCTATAGACACCCACACAAAGACCAAGGTCAAAATGCAGATGCGCTACCACTTCTGAAGGTGTTATGCCTCTGTGCCGGAAATTACAGGGCCGTACATTACCACCTGACCGGAACACGATTGTGCTGAACACTACCATTTAGCGGCAAGTATATTAGGTAATGCGGTGGTGCCTACGCCCGCGAGCTCCGTCACTGGAGCTCTACCACCAGTAAAGTTTTCCAGTAAGGTTTTTTTTTTATAACTCTTCAAACGACCAATGAAATATCACCAAACGGTGTCTACAGCAAAAATATAACCAATCGCATATGCCTCATGTAATCCATCACAACATAGAGCAACACGGGCCACCGGCCGCGGCGGACCAGAGGGGAGTAGCCATAAGCAGGCTTTCTCCTCTGTCAAAGTACAAGCACAATAGACGATTTTTGTTGTGTGGTGTTACCCAAATTACCCGCCGAAAAAAATGACAGACTGTTTTGCATCGCACACGTTTTGAACCGGGTCGTTACGCGATACTATTTTCGATATTTTTTTTTTATCGAAAATAGTTTTCGATATTTTTTTTTATCGAAAATATTTTCGATATTTTATTTTATCGAAAATATTTTTCGATATTTTATTTTATCGAAAATAATTTTCGATATTGTTTTTCATCGAAAATAGTTTTCGATCTTTTTTTATCGAAAATAGTTTTCGATATTTTATTTTATCTAAAATAGTTTTCGATATTTTATTTTATCGAAAATAGTTTTCGATATTTTTTTTATCGAAAATAGTATCGCGCAACGACCCGGTTCTCAAAATGTGTGCGATGAATGTGAAACGCGAGTGTTTTAAAAGTTATGTTTTGCATCGGTAATAAACGCTATGGCTACTCCCGTCCGGTCGGCCGGTGGCCCGTGTTGCTCTGTGCTCACAACCTAAGCCGATGATCAGACCTAGAGTATTTTTCCTTAGGCAGTTACGTTATTAAGATTAAGGCTATGAGCTATCTGCACTCGCTGATTTCCCGGTGAAGGAGACTAGAGCCGCCTCAAGACGAGGCGCCTACGTGCTCAATTCAAAAAAGCAGCGCTTTTATGTGTTGCTTCAGTGTGGTTTCACCTTAAAATCAAGATGTATGAGAACAATGTGCAATTTGCTACGCACCGTTTAATTCAACGTGTGTAATTGTCAAGCAATTTTAAGTCTTAACTGGCAATTATAGACACTACAATGGAACGTATTGTATTGTGGTAAAGTTCAGCACACGTTGTTATTAAAATTAATTGAGTGTTTTCATGAATTGTAATGTTCGTTTTAGAATACATTCAGCACGATTACTTCTGTGCGGTCACAATCGGCGCCAGTTGGCATTGATGCTAAAAGTGTAAATATAAATGGACTGTATATTTTATGTATGTATGGTGTGTGAGTGTACGTGGTGAATCTGCTTGCCTCCCACCCTTAACCACAAGGATAGATTGAAATAATAATAATCAAATCCGCTTACAATGAGTATAGCTCGCGAAAACCTTAGAGCAAATCGTCTACCTTGCTCACTGTCGGAGCTTAAGGGCACAGTACAAATATGAACAGTATGGAAACTAAGTACAAAACGTTCGAAATGGCACACTAACACAAACATGCGCATCGACGCTCGATGTAGCGAATGACTCAGTACTGCAGCACCGCGAGAACCGCTTAGAGGCCTCGTCGATGCGCATGTTTGTGTGAGTGTGACGTTTCAAGGTTTTGTACGTAGTTTTCACACTGTTCATATTGTAGAAATTAAACTTGCGGATTTTCTCGCGTATACAACACTCCCAAACTTCTTCATACACCCGACGTTTCGGTCGCTTTCCAGCTACCGTGGTCACGGGCTGACTGATTCAGTCAGTCGTGAATCAGTCAGTCATGAAGCTCGCGAAAACCTACGAAAACGTTACTGTTCATATTTGCATTGTATCACTGCCTTTGCGAAGAATGTATCACGCAAAACGTGTCAGCGACCCAGAAGGTTGTCTTCAAGTCTTCAGATTCATCACTTGTTATCTAAACTCCATTGCTAGTGCGAATGAGCGAGTTTAGTTTAGTGTATAGTATACTGCAGCCGATAGACAGAGGTCAAAATGCAGATGCATTGCCACCTTCGAGACCTAAGCTGTCATGTCACTTTAATAGTTATTACGGACCATACATTACCATCTAACCGGAACACAATAGTGCCAAACACTACCATTTAGCGGCAGATAGGTTAAATAATGCGATGGTGCCTACGCCCTCGAGCTTCTACTCTTGGAAATCTAACAACTGTTGTGTCAATTGTCCTTTAACTAACCGATTTGACGACCCGTTTAGTCTAGCGGTGTAAGATTTTTTTTTTTTTTTATGTAATGTAAGTGGCAAACAAGCGCATGCTTGTTTGCCACTTCCATTACATAAAAAAAGTTCACATTGATGTTAAGTGATGACTGCAGCCTATAGACACCCACATGAAGACCAAGGCCAAATGCAGATGCGTTACCACCCCTGAGGCCTAAGGTGTTATGCCTCTGTGCCGGAAATTACAGGGACGTACATTACCACCTGACCGGAACACGATAGTGCTGAACACTACCATTTAGCGGCAAGTAAATTAGGTAATGCGGTGGTGCCTACGCCCGCGAGCTCCGTCACTGGAGCTCTACCACCAGTAAAAAGATGACCGTTTGATTCGAAAGGTCGCGGGTTCCACGCACCGGGACAAATATTTGTATGGCCTATAGATTTATTTAAGGTCTAGGTGTTTGTGTATCCACAACACAGGTTTATAATTAAAATACCCAATGTAGGGTTGTGAGTGTAAGCGTGTTTAAAAAAAAATAAAAAAGTCGCTAATCTTTAGTTTAGACGCTATGAACAATAACGTGAAGCAAGAGATTTGATAATGCCTTTGAATTCCACTGGAGCTACAACAGTTAAATTTCTTCCACCGTCATATACAAATCATATCAATAATCCACGTATAAATTCAGCATTTAATGTCTATCCACGTCAGGCGATGTAACCGCGGAAGAATGTTTTGAAACCGTCGCGCGTGTTGTTTGGGAAACGTAAATATGAACATTTAAAAATACAAATACCAGATCACAAATAGATCCGATATCTTTGGTTTACGTCTTCGATTAGCTAATGGGGTTATTCAATTTTTGATGTAAAACATTTAAGGTTCGTTGGGATTCTTGAGATGAGTGAAAACCATTAAACTCAGGACATTATTTTGTTTCATGCTCACGTCATTGCGTTTACTGTTATTTTTTTATGCAATGAAGATGGCAAACAAGCATGCGGTTCACATTGATGTTAAGTGATGACTGAAGCCTAAATTTTGGTGTGTTACGTAACAGTGATAAGGGACACGTGCTCAAGGATTGCTCTCTGATCGTATGGGATGGGTGTACGATGGCCAATAGGAAGGCAGTTAAGGCCGTGAACAGAACCTTACAGGACATCCGCAGGAACTAACATTTGATGGGTGGTGTCACAGTTCTGTTCAGTGGCCATTTTCACACAAACGCTACCCATGGTTACGTGACGGTTGTAGCGTTGGCGAGGCAGTATTTATACCACGCATTTCTCTAATACCTCATAACTTCCTGTTCCAGTTCAAGCGTGTACAGTTCCCCGTGAGTGTTTGCTTCGCGATGACCGTCAATAAGTCGCAGGGGCAGACACTGAGGGGGTGTCGACCTCAGGACAAGTTGCTTCTCAGACGGGCAACTGTACGTCGCTTGCTCCCGCCTCTCCGGTCCTGAATCTCTTTACATTTTGGCTCCTGGCAGCATAACTACCAACGTAGTTTATAGGGAAATGTTGTAAGGTATGATTTGTACCTTTTTTTTACTCTTTTGTGTCCTGGAATATATTCCTGCATTATTTTCTCTATTTCCTTCAGTCACATCTTATGATTGAACTTAGCAGGATGGCCCATAGGACTCGCTTCACTTGCTTTGCTTACAAAAAACTTATACTTATATTTTGATTCTATTTTAAAAGTTGTTTACTTATAATGCCCTAACGATACAGGCTCTACAGAGCCTTCACGCAGATGACGTCGCGGGCAGCAGCAGCTGATGTAGGTAGTTCCAGAGTAGACTGAACTCGGCGTCGTCAGTTTCGTAAAAAACTAAAACATTTCAAATATTGAAAATTGTATGAAATGTTTAAGATATTGTGTAATGCATTAAAACCAATTTAATATTTACATCTTCAAGAACAATTTTGCATTATATCAATACCGAGACAAGCGCTTTGGTCGATTATTATGAATATTTTCTTCACTCAAGCGTGTTATCAATACACTACAGTCGACGAAATATTGTTTGTCGCTGTAACGAAGTACGCCATAACATTGTGAGCACAAAATATTGAGGATATTGTCAATTGGGTTCTTTATTATTATTACCTTGCTGTGACTGCCTCGTTGGCCCAGTGGTCGCAATCGCGATGGTGAAGCCTGAGGTCCTGGGTTCGATCCTCAGATCGGGAAAATCTGTTATTGTTTTTTTTCTGTGAGGAAATACCCAGTAGTAGCTCGGAGTCTGGTCGCGCCCCGGAGAGCACATAAAGCCGTCGCTCCTGCGCCCTATCTCTTTCCGGTCGTGTCAGATTGCCGTCCCATCGGACTATGAGAGTGAGGGAATGGAGAGTGCACCTGTGTTTGCGCATACATTTGTGCACTATAATATCTCCCGCGCAGTTGGCTAGTCTACGTTGAGATTGGCCGCCGTGACCGAAATTCGGTCTGGAGGACATTATTATTATACCTTGCTGCGACAGATAAATACAGGAAGGTGTATAAGGTATCCTACAAGAGTTTCGTTTTACCACTTTGGTAAGGAACCCTAAAAAAATAGCTAGTATTAGCTGTTGAATAGAATGTTCATTATAAAGAAAATTGATGAACACGGGTGGGTGCCAGATACTTTTAATGTCATTTAAATTTATATGAACAGGAAAAGACGAAATTAGAGTGTGAAATAAATGTTCGCACGTCATATTTTATTTTGTAGATATCAAAATTATGAGATGGATAGTAAAAATAACGAAAATGTTATCAAATTTAATGAAAAATTCGAAGATTCCAAATTATATTTTTCAAATAACACAACGCTGCCCGTATTCATAGCAGACGCATGTATATGTAAATAATTATTCGATTGGTATACCTGGTTAGTCGAGCGGTGTGAGATGACCGTTTGATTCGAAGGGTCGCGGGTTCGATCCCCGCACCGGGACAACGAATATTCGTTTGTACAGATATTTGGGTCTTCGTGTTTGTGTATGTGTTGTATGTGTACAACGGCACCCACGACACAGGTTTATACGTAATGTGAGTGTAAAAAAATATAAGCGTTTCGCACGACTTCGTTCAAGTGTTATTTGATTTTCGCACAAAAAGTAGCTGATATTCGCGAACACTCAATGAAATACGATTTAATGAATTTTATCACGACCACTCCAGCAGAAAGTCGACCAATGCTGGACAAAGTCTTCTACAATGTCGCCCACAACAGTGTTGGAGAGAATATACTATAATTGCGCACGAGGGACGGATTGGTGAGTGCAGTGGTGGTAGTTTTATCTAACCCGTGTTGTTATTAACCCGCTTTTATATGAAACTAGCGGCCCGCCCCGGCTTCGCGCGGGTGCAATGTTACCTACCCTCTCCTATTCGTCTTAGCGTGATGATTATAGATATAGCCTAAAGCCTTCCTCGATATCTTTTATAGTTAAGGCAGCGTACGAAAAATAAGTAAATTTCACTAATTTATTTTTTACACCTTGTGTCCGAAAAACCCAAATATCTTACGCAACCCAATTTTTTCCAAAATAAAATATAGCCTATGTCAGAGAATATGTAATAACTCATCTTTTGAAATTGAAGATACTCAACATTGTGGCCACTTTACTGATTAGAGGTCAAAACGATGGAAAAAGGTATATAGGAGCGCAAATAAATTGCCACTCCGCCACCACCACGATCACAACGATCGTTGCGGATGAGCTGAAAACCAGGTATAGAGTAAGAAGTAGATGGAAGGCACGGTTGTAGCCACGACTCAGATACAAGGATTGCATGGACTTGACTGTAAGGTAGATGAGGCAGGAGAGGTATGTCAGGACCGGGATACCTGGCGCTCTATTGTCTCTGCCTAACACGATAGGGACCTGTCGTGAAGATACATATAGGGCGGCCCTGGACCGATAATTGTGGACATGTTTGGGAAAAGTTTTTTTTCAGCAGTGAACGGCTGAAATAATGATGGCAATGATATTAAAACAAAGTTATCTCTACAATCAACTCGACATTTCGTTCGCTTTTCATCAGCTGTGGGACAGTATAGTTTAATATACGCGAAACGAATCGGTAAAACGAATTTTATTTCAAACATGTTTACTTACCAATATTATAATACTGGGTAATATAACTTCCGAGAGCAAGGTTCTGAGTATATCACTAGCAGTATTGCATTGCATTTCGATTCTCCGTGACACATTAGCCAGCCGATTCGTTTCTAATGGATGTATCTTCGTATCGTCGTTTCTATATTTATAATGCGACACGCGACACTCATTCTGGATGCGATCCAAGACTATGCTTGACCGAGACAGTATCTTTATGATTAATAGTACACTCGTTTGCTTTATTTATTTTAATCAGTTTTTTGGTACTGTGTAAAATGTTAGAAGTAGAGGGCTTAGTGTATTACCTTGTAGAACACCATTTCAATAAAATAAATAGATGTTTTTTTTCGCGAAGACGTGGAAAGTTTACATGGCAAAAGAATCAATGGATACATTAAAATATATCAAATTCATAAACATTTTAAGTTCACATGAATACACTTTCTTAAAGATATTGCAATGCTTATTCTACTTTTAATTTTGTTAAAAATTAATTGTGTCTACTATTTAACTTTTGGAATTTGGGAATTACTTAATCTAGAAACGATATCTAACGTATGTCAAGAACAAATTTTGTGTGTTTAAAATGTATTGTAAACTAATAAATTACAAGCATTTTGAACATATTAAGTTAAAACTTTTACTGTCTTTGTTCAGCTTCCGTGTCGCATTTTCGGGAGCTTCGACATAAATATTTTAAAACCAACCATCTGTTGTTTTAGTTTACATTTTTAGAAAGGAACAACCAAACATTTTAAAAAAGGGGCTGTATCCCATCTGCCCCGGTGACCTGGGAGTGTTAAGTGTTTGTTGAGGGACTTCAATGAGTTCGACAAACAATTAATACTGAAACGAAAACTATTCAACTGATAATATTCGTATCTATTTAAAACTAGCTGTGCTAGCGACTTCGTCCACGTGAGAAAAAATATGATTATTCAGTATGACGAAGTCGTGGGCGCAGCTAGTATAAAAGTAGCCTAAGTAACTTCTTATAACATCAGCTACCTACCCGTGGAAGTCCCGTCAAAGTTGGATGCACTCCAATTCTACTTATTTGTATGTAGTTATGTATGTATGGATGTATGGAGATAAAAGTAGCCTTAGTTTTTCCTTAATACATCAGCTACCTACCCGTGGAAGTCCCGTCAAAGTTGGATACACTCCAATTCTACTTATTTGTATGTAGTTATGTATGTATGGATGTATGGAGATAAAAGTAGCCTTAGTTTTTCCTTAATACATCAGCTACCTACCCGTGGAAGTCCCGTCAAAGTCGGATACACACCAATTCTACTTATTTGTATGTAGATAGGTATGTATGTATGGATGTATGGGGATAAAAGTAGCCTACGTTACTCCTTATCACATCAGCTATCTGCCAGTGAAAGTCCCGTCAGAATCGGTCCAGCCGTTCCCAAGATTAGCCCCGCCAAACAGACAGACAGACAAAAATTGTAAAAAATGTTGTTTTGGTATATGTACCGTGTATACATACATATTATTATGCATTTAGTAAAAAGCGGTTATTTTAATATTACAAACAGACGCTCCAATTTTATTTATTTGCAAGTATGTATGTATGTATGTATATGTATGTATGTATAGATGTATAGATGTCTATATTTATTATGGAAAGGTAATATAAACCATAAGACCTAAAATTCTGTGAAAATTTTTCGCATATATTTTTTTGCTCGATAAAAATAAGGGTAGCAACCCTTATTTTTATCGAGCAAAAAAATATATGCGAAAAAAAAACACGTTTATTGTACGCCTCTTGTACCCCTCAACATTTTCTTTTTTTTGTTTTTAGTTATTAATTTTCTCTTTATAGCGGTATCAGACATACATAAATGGTGAAAATGTTAGCTTTCTAGCTATCACTATTTATGAGATACAGGCTGGTGACAGATAGACGGAATGACGGACAGACAGACAGACAGACAGCGGAGGATTAGTAATCCGTGGGGTCCGTTTTTACCTTTTAGGTACGAAACCCCCTATAAGATAGAACTAAGATATACAGAATAGCGTAACAATATTCGATATGATTCTTTAAATTGACATAACTCTTTTATTTCTGAACCGATTCACATGAAACCAACACTATATGTTAAGTGAAACTTACCACAATATATTAGTAAAAACCGCAAATTGAATAAGCTGTTTCTGATATTATCGTGCACAAAAACACAGACAAACATACATTTTTCCGGGATTAAAAGTACCGTGTTAATACAGTGTTGTGCGCCAAAGGTATAATCATACCAAGTTTCACTGTAATCGGACGGGTAGATTTTCTGTGATACTTGAACAAACAGACAGACAGACAGACAGACAAAAATTTTCTAATCACATATTTGGGTTCGGTATCAATCTAGTAACATCCCCTGGTACTTATTTTTTCAATATTTTTAATGTACAGAATTTACACTTCTACAGTTTTATTATAAGTATAGACTAGCGTTTTTGTTTATTCGTCCTGTCAAAAAGATTTGTAATTTGGCAGTTTTTTGTTCCTACCTATTTTATAGTCGGGTCAAAAAATTCTCCTGGATAGAACCGTCACGTGCAAATTGGCTCTTTGACGTTAGGAACACACCTACATAGCTTAGACAACAGTGAGTGTTAGTAATTTAATAAGAACTTTATACAATAGTAATAAAGCTCAAAATGACTACGTTTTAGTTAGAAAACATTTGTATGGGAAAAAGAAAAGGCCTGTTTTAGGGGTTTTCCGGCAATAATTCGAATTTTTTTTCGCCGTAAAACTATTTTTGAAATCTAGCAAACATTTAAAAAAGAAATGGCTAATTTGGATAAGGCGTTGTTGAGTTATGCGCTTACCAACACACATTTTGCGATTCATTTTTAAATAACATCATTATATTTGCACGTCTGATCGTATTGATTTTAAATAACAATAAACATCCAAGTATCTACGAGACATCTTCTCAATTGTAAATAAAATATGACATCTAAGTAAGACAAAAAGTCGGTTCGAATGTCAACTTGACAGCTGTCACTGGCGAAGTGGGACAAGCGTAAAATGTTGTGTCAATTATCAAGGGACATTGTTCTACAAGTTTTTTTATTCATAAACTTGGAAATCTTAAACGACACTGTTTAACAAGTACTTTAATAATAGAATGTTCTCGAATAAGAGGAAAATTTTACGAGATTACAAGACTCCTTAAAGTAAACAAAGACTTTAATTTTAAAATGAAAACATTTTACTTTTGAATTTATCGTTATAATTAATTATATGAACGTTAATGAAAATTTTAGTACAGTTTCAGTTCTGTCGATGAGTGAGACTGCAACTAGGTAATATTATACTTTAAGAGAACCCTTTTAGGGTCAATAGGCAAAATAGGGCCTACTTTTATGGCCCTGTTGTTATGTATGTTATTGTAATAATACTCTGGGTGTTTATTGAATGGCGTTTATTAACACAGTGATCTTTAACCATTACAATAGAGTTAAATCAACAAGTACATTGTATATATGGAGTTAGTCATTCTCATCGAGGGAGGAGTAGTGGCACAGACTATAAATTAGTCAGTCAAGTAAGTAATGTCTAACACTCTCTCTCACGTTATAATTATGAAGTCATCTCACAGATTCAGCCGGTCGGGTCTTCTTCTTACTCTCTGTGAGCGCCTTGGACAATTGTCTGTAGATGTGACTACAGCTTCCCTGGAGTTAGTAGCTTCTCCCGCTTCTCGTGGCTGGTCCATTTGCTGTGGCTCTTCTCTCGGACTCATAGAGCCTCTTAATTCAGAATTCCGTGGAAGTAGTATTTGATTTCCCTCTAACACATCCGGTTGCGTTTCAGATTCGTTTTCTGTATGCTTGGTTTCTGGTTGGTCTCTAGGGAGGAGCTGGTACATCACTGGTACATGAGTATTATTGTTCGTGTCTGATGTTTTAATGATTTGATCCACATGTCTTCGATGTATATTTCTATCTACTTCAACTTCGTAATGTAGTCTTCCTGTTCTATTTTTAATTCTTCCAAACTTCCACTTATCACTTTCAAACATTCTAACCTGTACTGTATCTTCTTTGTTGAATTCTTTTTTTAATTCTATCTCTTCATTCTCGCTACTCTTTTCAGTGTGTTTCCTTTTTACTAAATCAATCTTTGTTCTATACAGTCTTTTAAACATCATTTCTGCAGGGCTCAATCCAGTAGCACTATTTGGTGTCTTTCTGTACATCATCAGGAATTTTAAAAGTTTGTCCTGCATGGACCCTTCTTCATTAGCCATTGCTTTAAGTTTCTTCTTAAATGTCTGTACATATCTTTCTGCTTGTCCATTTGTAGATGGATGAAATAGGACGGTGAACTTACCCTTGATTCCATTTTCTTTCAAAAATCTGTACATTTCCTTAGAACAAAACTGTCTGCCATTATCTGACACTTGCATGATTGGCAGTCCAAACGTTGTATAAAGCTTTTTAAGTGTTTGAATAGTTGATGCAGATGTGATAGATGTGGTTGGTATGACCTCTAACTACTTTGTAAAAGCATCTACCACTATCAGGAAATATTTATTCATAAATGGTCCCGCATAGTCAATGTGAATTCGGCTCCATGGCTCTTTTGGGTATTCCCAACTGTGTATTGGTACTTTGACAGGGTTATTCTGCATTAAACAACATCTTTTACATTGTTTTACCATATTTTCTATGTCTGAATCTATATTTTTCTACCATACGTAACTTCTTGCTAACCATTTCATTTTTACTATGCCAGTATGTGCTGTATGTAACTCCTCTAAAATTTTTTGTTGTAATTCTTTGGGTATAATGATTCTTATTCCATAAAAATGCAATTGTCTTGCAAGGAAAATTGATGAAGCCTTTTCGGATTGCTTGTGCCCGATTGAATATCTATATAAAGTTTTCTTAACTCGGGATCTTTTTTTATTGCTTCTTTAATTTCTTGAAATGTTACTGGCATTTCTGAGATTTGATTTAAGTAAAATACATCATCATCAGTAAGGGTATCTTGCTGCCCCTCTTTAGGATTAGTTTGTCTTGAAAAATAGTCTGCATTTGCATGTTCTGTTGTCTTTCTGAGCTTGATGTCATAGTTAAAACCAGCCAAGAAATTTGCATAATGTATAAGTCTTATAGCAGTAGTGGCAGGTGAAGCTTTTTCCGGATGTAAAATTCTAGCTAAAGGTTGATTGTCAATTATTAATGTTATCTTCCTTCCATAACAGAACTGAAAGAATTTCTTCAATCCCTATATTAAAGCTGCCGCCTCTTTGTCAAGTTGACTGTAACCTCTCTCAGCTTTAGTTAGAGATCTTGATGCAAATGCTATAGATCTTTCGCGCCTGTCTGGCATAATGTGAGATAATACAGCTCCAAAGCCAGTGGGAGAAGCATCTGTAGCTAGGGTGACGGGTAAATTTTCATCATATGGTGTAAGTACTTTTTCTCCACTAATTTCATGTTTCAGTTCTTGAAAAATTTTCTCACATTCCATTGTCCAAGCAAACTTTGTATTTTTCTGTAATAGTGTGTACAGTGGACTGAGTTTTGACGCAAGGTTTAGAATAAACTGTTGGTAATAGTTTATTAGTCCTAAAAAGGTACGTAGCGATGAAACATCTGTTGGATGTGGTATATTTTTGATGTCCCTTATTTTGTCTTGGGTTGAATGCAAACCATTTTCATTAATTGTATGCCCTAAGTATGTTACTGACTTCTGGAAAAATTGGCACTTTTTCCTATTCAGGTGCAATCCACATTTTTGTTATTTTTGACTGCAAACATAAGCCTTTTAACTTTATAGGTGCCTTTGCGAGTAGTGATTGTCTGCATCTCCGCTGTCTCATCATTAGTAATCATATGTAAGTACGCTTGATTTATGTCTGACGTACAGAAGTACCTTCCTCCGCTTAATTTTGAAAAGATTTCTTCAATTCTAGGAATCGGGTAATTATCATTTTCTAAATGTTTATTTAAAGTCGCTCTGTAATCGTCGCATAAGCGAACCTTGCCATTTTGTTTCGTAACTGGGACAACTGGTGTACCCCATTGTGAGTATGTAGTCTTTTCCAAAATGCCCACTTTTTCTAGCCTGTCTATCTCCGCGTCTACTTGACTTCTCAAGGCTAATGGTACTGGACGTGGCTTCAAGAATGTAGGTATGGTCCCGTCCTTTAATTTAAAAGAAACTTTGTAATCATTAATTTTCCCAATTTCTTCTGTAAATAATTCTTGCTATTCTTGTAATAAATTTTGTAATTTCAATTTAAATTCTCTTTCTGTAATATCCTTCGGTTCTTTACTAATGGCATTAACTTCAAATTGTAAATTTAGTTTCCGCAGCCATTCCCTTCCTACTACTGGGTCCACTTCTTTATTAATAACGAAGATTCTTCCCTGTATTTCTTTATCATTGTATTTAATTGAGATGTTACAAGTGCCTAGAGGTTTTATTATTTCTCCAGTATATGTTCGTAACTTCACTAAAGTGCTACTTAACTTCCATTTTGGAAAGTTCTTGTAGAAATCTTTAGCGGAGCATGTGGTTACCGCTGCCCCAGTATCCAACTCTAGGTTAAGTGGTTTCTCGTTTAATTGTAATGTAATATAAAACTTGTCATTCTTATCATGATTTTGCTCTAAGGGTATTTTGTGAATTTCAAAAATTTACCTTTCACTTTCGTAAAAAGATGAGTCGATGCTCTGTAGTTCTAGCTGTTTTTGTTCTCAAAACTGACTGTAAATGCCCTCGTATCTTACATTTCTTGCAGAACAATTTATTTCTCAATCTGCATTGGCTTGCTGTATGATTTGTTTTTCCACAACGGAAACATTTCATCTCTTTTTTTGTACTGTCTGTATATGAGTTCTTTTTGTAATAATTTTTCATATATTTGTTCACTGATATTTTATTATCTCTACTTTCAGATTTAGATGTTTCAATGGCTAACGCTATTTTCATTATGTCATCAAATTTAGTATTTGGAGATTCCTGTAGTAACCGTTCTTTAATCTCCGAGTTTCTTAATCCCCTTATAAATTGAACACGCAGATGGGTTTCAAAAGTGGTTTGCTTACAATTGTTGCAGATGAAATTACATTTTCCCCCTAATTCCTTCAGGCCGGCAACATAGTTGCTGCACCAACTCATTGTAAGATTTCGATTCCGGTGTGCTGGGGGCAGTTATGTTCTTTAAAACTTGGTAGTATTTTGGACCAATGCAATTAAGGAATATTTGTAATTTTGTATCGTCGTTTTTAACGCCTTTTAATGTAATATAATTTTGTAATCGTTGCAGATAACTTGAAAAGGATTCATTAGCTTCATCGTAAGCTTGTAATGTAATACCACTCACGGCTTTCGTGCCTTGTTTCATAATAGTTTGTTGTATGATAGCTTTGCTGATTTTGCATCCCTCGCATCGTTTCCATCATCTGCATTAGCACTTGAGATAGTTGTGCTTCCATTTAGTAGTTAACTTCAGACTTCGTTGTCACTGTTTGGTTAGGCACGTGATGATGCGCACTTTTTTTTCCGTTGCAATTTTGCGCACATTACTATATGTGATCACTTTACGGACCCCATCCTCGTCGCCAGTTTTTATGTATGATATTGAAATAATACTCTGGTTGTTTATTTAATGGCGTTTATTTACACAGTGATCTTTAACCGGCACAGAGGCATAACACCTTAGGCCTCAGGAGTAGTAACGCATCTGCATTTTGACCTTGGTCTTTGTGTAAGTATCTATAGGCTGCAGTCATCACTTAACATCAATGTGAACTACAAGCTTGTTTACCACTTCAATAACATTAAAAAAAACGAAGACAGGACACATATATATGAATTTACAAGTACATACTAACATCTATTTAATTCTTTGATCATAAAAGTCACGATTTTTAAGGTATCGTACTATAAAGGAAAAACCGACCAAGTGCGTGTCGGGTCTAGGAATTTTTTCAAGTACCTTATGTGAGTTGATCGACTATTACTCGTAAACTTGTAGAATCTTCTAATGTGTAATAGATTTCCTTTGAAATTCGTCACATATCTAATCACCATGATTTTTCCACGCATCCAAGTACCACCATTAGGATAATAGAGAAAGGGGGCAGGATTTTGAGCCTAATAAAACTCTCTGCCTATCCCATATGGGACTTGGCGTGCAGATACATAAAACGTATCCGTAACTGGTCACAAATTATGAAAACAATTCAACACGCATTCATTCTACCGGCTCAATGATGATCTCATGCCATAATGCTATAATACAATCAGATAAACTCTATTTCATATAATTTGGCATGATCCATACAAATAGATAGCTGAGTATAATTTACAAAATTTATGAATTTCATGTATGCTTGTCTCTATAAATAAAATAAAATTGAATTTAGATGAACCTACGTATGTATAATGTTGGAAATGATTTGATGTGAGAGAAACTTGTGTTTCATGTGATATGTGGAAGGAAAAAGTTGTAATACTTGCCAAGTTCTTGACTTTTGACGGATAGCCGGATATTGATACTTCTTTTGTTGTAAATATATTAAAATGTTTTTTATTACGTGTTTTATTGTTCATTCGCATATTAATATGCCTTGAAAAACGAATTCAAGTATTGTTTTATGAAGATTTATGTACAGATTAAAATAATAGAAAATTTTAGTATATTATTAGGATTTCTTGAGCTGAACTCATTGAAAAATAACTACATTCTACTGGTGGTAGAAGAGCTCCAGTGACGGAGATCGCGGGCGTAGGCACCACCGCATTACCTAATATACTTGCCGCTAAATGGTAGTGTTCAGCACTATCGTGTTCCGGTCAGGTGGTAATGTACGGCTGTGTAATTTCCGGCACAGAGGCATAACACCTTAGGTCTCAGGAGTGGTAACGCATCTGCATTTTGACCTCGGTCTTTGCGTGGGTGTCTATAGGCTGCAGTCATCACTTAACATCATTGTGAACTGCATGTTTGTTTGCCACTTCCGTAATATAAAAAAAAAGTTTTCAGCTTCCCTGGTCTCGGGCAGTCGATATCACGGAAAACGAAAAACGCCCTGGAGCTTCTACACTGGATCTCTACCATTAAATTTATAAGCCGTAATCACGTCCAAAAACACTCCGCTGCTGCTGCTCCGATATTTAAACTCTAGTACTAGTAAAATTAAACAACGTATTACTTGTATATCTGCCAATACTTTTAATTAATAAAATAAAAAAAATAAAATACGCTTACACTCACAGCCCCACAGTAGGTATAAACCTGTGTCGTGGGTGCCGTTGTACGCATACAACACATACACAAACACCCAGACCCGAAACATATATCTGTAGGCCATACAAATATTTGTTCCGGTGCGGGGATCGAACCCGCGACCCTTCGAATCAAACGGTGTTTTCGCACCGCTGGACTAACCGGGTCGTCGTAATTGCCTTCAACGAGGAGATTCAAACAATATCGATGGATATTTTATTGGCAATTATAGATTGCTGATGCAAGTTTAATCAGCATTATTATCCACAATCTGTTTTGAGTCTAGATAACATTTTCTAGGAATACGATTGCTATCATATCTATCTATCTATCTATATTTCACTTCACCATAATTTATTAGTGTAATCATCATATTTTTCTATTTGTTCATTTGCCACTGTGTTACTTAGGCCGGGTTGCACCACGACATTTGTTAATATTAAAGTTATTGTAAAATTTCACATCCTGCTCTAACTTTAACAGATTTTGTTTATTATTGAAATTTTGTGTGCATGTTTTTTTTATGTAATAAAAGTGGCAAATTAACATGCAGTTCACATTGATGTTTATTGATGACTGCAACCTATAGACACCCACACAAAGACCAAGGTCAAAATACAAATGCGTCACGACGAAAAATATGAAGAAATTGAAGGGAAATAGTAAAACCAGAATTTTATTTTTCCATACAAATAGTCCGTATCTATCAAACCTTTGACACATTATTTCATTGTTAGACAATACGAAGTTTGCCGAGTCAGCTAGTCTAATATTAGGTTGGGGAAAAAGTTTCTTAGCATTTTTTAAGATAATTCTAAACATTTTTTAATATAGTTTATTTAAATTTAACTTAAGTATGTATGTACCATTTTGTTCGATAACCTTTTGCCATCTTGTAGGTAGGGGCATGATCCCATTGCTATAAAAATTTTGGGACTTCTCATCAAAATACCGCGACAAGTGGATTTGGCAGTCCTCTCGTGATGTTAACCTAACATTGCATAAAGAATTCTGAAGAGATCGAAACAGGTGGAAATCTGAAGGTGCAAGGTCAGGACTATACGGCGGATGTATTAACACCTCCCAGCCAAACTCTCTTAATTTTTGCTGAGTGGCTATAGATGTGTGAGGTCTAGCGTTATCATGATGAAACACCACACCCCTTCTGTTGATCAATTCTGGCCGCTTTCTCTCAACTTCTTGCTTTAATCTCATCAGTTGTTCGCAGTAGAGTTCAGAATCGATAGTCCTGCCTGGTGGTAATAGCTCATAATGAATAATGCCCTTCCAATCCCAACGCACACACAACATCACCTTATTGCGAGTTAACCCGGGTTTCGCCACAGTCTGTGAAGCCTGACCGGCGTTTCACCACGACCTTTTTCGCACTATCTTGTCGTACGTAATCCACTTTTCATCACCGTTATCAGCTTTTTCAAAAATGATTCGGTTTCATTACGTCGTAATAAAGAATCACAAATGAGTACACGGTTCATTAGGTTTCTTTCAGTGAGCTCGTGAGGTACCCAAATATCGAGCTTTTTTTGTACCCAGCCTTTTTCAAATGCGCCAAAACTGTTTTGTGATCAATTCTCAGTTCTTCAGCTACGTCGTAACTACTGATAGGTCGATCTTGCTCCAATTTTTCAAAAATGTCATCCATTTTATCCGTAATAGGGCGACCAGAGCGAGGTGCATCTTTGACATCAAAATTTCCGGATTGAAAACGCTTAAACCAAATTTGTGCTACTCTCACAGACACTGCACTAGGTTCATAAACATCGCAAATTTTTTTCGCGGCTTGCGTTGCATTTTTATCTTTTTTGTAGTAAACAATTAAAATGTATCGAATTTCTTCATTAGATTCACTCATCTTGACAGTACGAAAAACAAATGAAAATCACTCACACATTTGCCTAATTTGAATTTGGAATTATGTTCTTTAAAATTTCAACTTTCAATGATACCAAAACCAGCCAGATACAAATACTACAGACAAAGAGATTTTATTACAAGTTCGTACATACTATAATGCGAAAAGACTTTTTCCCCAACCATTATATAAAATTCTCGTGTTACAGTGTTTGTTACAATACTCCTCCGGTAATAATGAAATTTTGTGTGGTTATTTATGTAAAAAGAATATCGAATGTACAAATGACTAAACAGATATACAATGCGAATGTAGATAGATTCAAAGGCTCAGGAAGACCAAAACTGACCTACGTTAACCAAAAAGGTTGAGTACTATTAAGGTGGTAAATCAATGCCAGGAAACGAACATAAAAACCAGGGCTTACAATATTTTTTTTATGTTATGGCAGTGGCAAACAAGCATGCAGTTCACATTGATGTAAAGTGATGACTGCAGCCTGAAGACACTTGCAAAAGGACCAAGGTCAAAATGCAGATGCGCTACTACTCCTAAGGCCTTGAATGCCTGTGCATTGGAAATGACAGGGCCGTACATCACCACCTGATAGGAATACGATAGTGCTGAACACTACCATTTAGTGGCAAGTAGATTAGGTACTGTAGTGGTGCCTACGCCCGCGAGCTCCGTCACTAAACCTCTACGAAATAAACTTAACTTAACTTCCGATATCGTGATTCTAGAATCACCACCCACCAATCACTGCAAAATATTTCCACAAGTTAGGGTATAATAGGTTAAGATGTATGTATGTATGTATTCTCACGCCAGGTCCCTAACGGGGTAGGCAGAGAGTGTAGAGCGCCAGACATCCCGGTTCTGACAAACCTCTCGTGCCTCGTCTACCTTCATCATTCTCTTCATACATGCACGCCGATTCCTAAGACTTTTGACCCCACCATCAGACAGAACTCGACCTATTTGGTCATGGTAGGTCAGCCTTGGTGTTCCTGGGCCTCTGCAACCATCCACATTCGCATTGTATATCTGTTTAGTCATTCGCTCATTCGACATTCTTTCTATATGCCCGAACCATAGGTTAAGATCCCACTGCAAAATCATTTCGTTCATCCAGATATGCTGCAAACCTATATTATGTAGAGAATATATATCCACTAGGTTGCCTATCAAAATTTGGCCGCAAGTAATTGTAATAAAATTATTTTATCTTTAACAGTCAGCAACTTCTCTTTGCACCCGATTTAATTGGGCTCTCGTATATTATAATAATGCAAAAAAAATATCTTAAATTTGATATATTAATAATACATGTAGGTACGTCATGGACGTAAAAAGTTATCGGGACGGAACGAAAATACTTAGGGGCGGCCAAGTGCGCAACGGCAGACGTAATTTTTCTGAGCTTTTTACATATTATAGTGAGGTGGACAATATTTTACTGAAAAAACAAATTAAAAAAATATATTTCTTAAAAATATATAAAAAAACACTTGCGGCCATTTTTGAAAGACAACTTAGTGGATATAATATTCTACAAATTATAAATATGCGTAAAAATTAGGTTTGCAGCATATCTGGATGAACGAAATGATTCACAATGGGATCCTATAACGTAGGAAAGCAAACAGGAAAGACTGTATGCAATCGGAAATCGCCGGGAAATGATTGGCGGGTGACGAGATTCGCAGGATATCGTCTTGTGGTAAAGGATATCATAATATATATCTAAGTTCACTTCAAGCTTTGAAAATGTTGCGATAGACCGACTAACACTAACTGGTGGTAGAATTAGTAGGCACCACCGCATTACCTAATCTATCTGGCGCCAAATGTTAGTATTCAGCATTATCGTGTTCCGGTTAGATGGTAATATATGGCCCCGTAATAACTATCAGAGAGACATAACAACTAAAGTCTCAGGAGTGGCAACGAATCTGCATTTTGACCTCTGGTATTTGTGTGGGTGTCTATAGGCTGCATTTATCACTTAACATCAATGTGAACTGCATGATTGTTTACCATAATTGAATAAAAAGAATCATTAAATGTCTCAAGAAGTTGAGAAATCAATTCCGACAGTAGGATAGTTTAAAGAACGCACGTAACTTCACACCTGTAATCCTCGAAGGGGTAGGCAGAATAAATTGCATGCATTCAAGCATACATGCAAACACCCACGATTCGCCGGTTACGTTTTTGGCCCTTGTAACAGGTGGCGAGCCTGTTGACATCTCCGGGCACATTACCAAACTTCGAGGTACTGGGAAATTACCAGAAAATTGGAAAATCACAATAGAACCAGAAATAAAAGACTTTACACAATTATCTCTGATAACCCCCCGAGGGGGGGGGGTCCCCCGTCCTGGGTTCGTACCCGGGTACCAGCGTAGTAGAAGTGGACTGCTACCACTAGGCTACCAAGGCAGTTAGTTTAAGGAACGTTCAAAACTAATAGATATGTACTTTTTAGTTACATTTTTTTTTATTTTTGAACAACACATTTTTATTTTATGTTAAGTTTTTTTTTATTTAACTTAGTGTGAGTAGTTAAGTATCACCAAGCCACTGCTGTGCTCGGTCTTAAGTTATTATTAGGTACATGGGACCAAAACGTAACCGAGAAATTGTGTTTGTTTATAAAAAGCGCGCATGGCCCCGCGGCTGGTGTAGATCATAAGCGGTCTACTCGACCACAGAGTACATTTTATCTATGTACTCGACTAAGCAATACGGGCGCGGTCGGTTGTTTGATGTGTGACCGCTAGTGGCAAATTCAAATGCGCGTTTCCGTGCTTTGGAGGGCACGTTAAGCCGTTCGGAGGCCTTATGGGCGGTTTGAAAAAACATCCTACAGCGGGTTGGCCACTAACCGTATCTCCACCAACTCGCATTCAAGCAGCGTGGTGGATTAAGCTCCAGACCTCCCCCAAAAAAGGGGAGAGACTCGTACCCAGCTGTGGGACGTATAATGGGTTGTCATTGTTGTTTCAGTATTAAGGTAGTAACAAATATATACATATATTCACCTGTGCCCATCCTTTCAGGAAACACGTACCTGAAGTTAAGTTACGAATAACGTAACGTAACGTAACTTCACGCCTGTAATCCCCGAAGGGGTAGGCAGAGGTAAATGCATGCATTCAAGCATACATGCAAACACGCACGATTCGCCGGTTACGTTTTGCCCCATGTAACAGGTGGCGAGCCTGTTGACTGACATCTCCGGGCACATTACCAAACTTTGAGGTACTGGGAAATTTCCAGAAAATGGAAAAATCCCAATAGAACCAGAGATAAAGGCTTTTTCACCATTATCTCTGATAACCCCCTACCCGGGAATCGAACCCAGGACCTCAGCGTAGTAGTAGTGGCCTGCTACCACTAGGCTACCGAGGCAGTTGATATTAATTTGCAACAAAATATAACGTTAGTTTTTGCAACAAATAACATTATACAATAACGTCGAATATAAAAAAATGATACGAAAAACAGAAAAAAAATCTTAATTTAGATTGGAAACCAAACTGGCAGGGTTCCATATTGACAATTTTTCGGTCGGTGCATCGATGCCAAGCGCGTGTGATTACACTTGTGACATCACGAAATAGGGTTGCCAGTTTTGAAGTATCTTATGAATTTGTCAAATTTTAACTTTTCGCAGTAGCAGATGTACAAGTTAATTTAGAATTTAGACTTGGGAGGACGGATTTTGTAAGACAAGTTAAGCAGATCATGAAAAGAAAAGGCATCAGCATCACACTGCCCATGCTTGGCAACATGGTCTATTGATGAGACAATTGATAAATCTAAAAGAGAGGGGACACAATTAGGAAATCGATTAGTGGCAGATGATGGGAGAATATGCATGTTAACAGCACTAACAATAGCCTTGAGACGGTTTGACCTCGTATCATTTTTGATCAAGCAGGTGTTAAAATCGCCCATTATCACTGTGTGGTTATATTGAGGAACCAGATTCTCTAATAGTTGCTCAAATTCAGAGAAATAGTCAATTAAGAGTGAAAGACTATACACAACACCAAGAAGAAGTTTCGTATGAGAAACTATGGTTTCTATAAAAAGATACTCAACATTGTGGCCACTTGACTGATTAGAGGTCAAAACGATGGAAAAAGGTATATAGGAGCGCAAATAAATTGCCACTCCGCCACCACCACGATCACAACGATCGTTGTGGATGAGCTGAAAACCTGGTATAGAGTAAGAAGTAGATGGAAGGCACGGTTTTAGCCACGACTCAGATACAAGGATTGCATGGACTTGACTGTCAGAAAAGGTTGCTAACAATTTATTATTAAATTTTATAATTAATTTTATTATTAATAAAAATTTTAAAAACTGTGCAAGTCATATTTCAATTTCTTTTTATAATACCTATTAAAATAAATACATTAACTGCTGCTTTCAATAAAAAATAGAAAAAAACTTCAAATTTAAAAATGTATTTAATTACTTGGAAATAATAGAATTTGCTTGTGATAGGTCAAATTACAATTAAAAAATTAAAGCGAATAACAACTGATACGTTGATTAATATGGCAAAGTAAACAAAAATAAAATAAATAATGGTCCAAAAAAACTTAATACTAAAAATAGGTATCAACAGAATGTTCCATACTCTCTTTTACACACGGCAAGATAAGACTAAACAAAAAATATGGGGCATTTTATGTCATTCAGTGGCAGAGTTCCAAAGCCCACATTACTGAAAAAAAAACCTGCCAAAACAAAACTCAGTAGGGTCTTTTCAAAATATGTTCCTTACATCTATTTTCACAATGTCACACTTATAACCTATGATTTATAATATCTAGTACAATGCACATCCATTTCACATAATTATTGTTTAAAGTCTTGTGGAGCTTGACCAGCATTTGTCCAGCCAACAATAGCCAACCCTACCACGATTCGATAAGGAAATAGCATAAAGCGCTTCAATCGCTGAGTGGGTTGACTCAGTTCAAGATTGTATATTTATAGACAAACCAACAGATGGTCCAGCTAATGATAAGTGCATGTTGAATGATCATTTCATTACACTCGGAATTATTATATTAGAGTGTAAATTGATGGGTGTAAGTCTGTTAATGGTCGGATTCAGCTTCAATTACTTTCTAGATAACAGCAGTTTACTTGCTTCATTTTTTTATGTTTGAAGTTTGACAGACAAGCAAACGGGCCACCTGATGGAACGTGGTCACCGTCGCCTATGAACATTTGCAACACCAGGGGAGATGCCAACGCGCTGCCAGCCCTGAAGGACTCTTTTGACGCCATTTTTGAAGAACCCCATATTATAGCACCTAGGGAACACCTCAGAGGGAAGTTCCTTCCACAATTTACACGTTCTGTTGAAATTATTTATAAGGTTATAAGGTCAGTCAGCTTGTAGTTCACATTGATGTTAAGTGATGACTGCAGACTATAGACACCCACACAATGACCAGAGGTCATAATGCAGATGCGCTGCCACTCCTGAGGCATTAGGTGCTATGCCTCTGTGCCGGAAATTATAGGGCCGTACATTACCACCTGACCGGAACACGATAGTGCTGAACTCTACCATTTAGCGGCAAGTACGAGTATATTAGGTAATGCGGTGGTGCCTTCGCCCGCGAGCTCCGTCACTGGAGCTCTACCACCAGTATCGCATCGCAGTTGTGTGTAACCGCCCTTAGACAAAAAACAAAAGTTTCTCAACATATCACCAGTTCAGTTAAGTCTTAGTCCTATTTTTTAGTAATACTACTTAAGGCAATTAAAAGCTCAGCTGTACATATGTGGATGGTTGCAGATGCCTAGGAAGACCATGACTGCCCTACCATGACCAAGTAGGTCGAGTACTATCTGCGGGTGGATACAAAAGTCTTAGGAATCGGCGTGCATATATGAAGAGAATGATGAATGTAGATGAGGCACGGGAGGTGTGTCAGGACCGGGATATCTGGCGCTCCACATTCTCTGCCTAGCCCGTTAGGGACAGTGACGTGAAGATACATACATACATACTTGTACATTCACTGGTTATTTATTAAATTTATATATTTACATCTAAATTATTTTTAAAATATATATTAACGAAAAAAATACAACTAAACTAAGCTATAGGTATCTAATATTTAGAAATTAAAGAAAAAACGGAAAGAAAAATTTCAACTTTGGGCAGGATTGAAACTGCGACCTCAGGATAACCAGTCCACCCGCTTTACCACTAAGCGCAAAATTTCTTAAGTCCACTCGCATGTGTATTGCGAAAAATAAATACTCCTACAATTATATCCTTATTTCTATAGTTACAAAAAAAACAGCATGCATCTTAAAATTCTGCATCGCTGCCATCCTGTACGATGTAATTAAGTTCTGTGGTTCAGTTCGTTCCATGTGTCAAGTAAGCTAGCACGTCGTTTTATTTCAATCCAATTATCTAATAGGTTATGGGCCCAGTATTACAGCTCTTTAGTATTTATTTGTTAAGTATCGCGAAAGTTTAAAAGTCATTAAGTGTGATTGATAATAAATCGCAGTAAGATACTTAGATTAGCTACCTTAGCAGTTCTATTATATATTGTATTAGTGCACAGCAAAGTAATAATGGCGGCAAATTACATCGTCAACGTGCCGAAGCTAAGAGGAAGAGAAAATTACAGTGAATGGGTATTTGCGGCGGAAAACTTCTTAATCCTAGAAGGGATGATGAAATGCATCAAATCAGAGGAAAATGTGAGATTGTCTGCCGAGGATGATGCAAAAACTAAAGCTAAACTGATTCTTACGATTGACTCTTCATTGTACGTGCACATTAGAAATGTTTCTACTACTAAGGAATTGTGGGAGAAGCTAAGAGCCTTATTTGACGATTCCAGATTCGCAAGAAGAATAAGCTTACTACGAAATTTAATCTCTATAAGACTCGAAAATTGTGGTTCCATGATTGAATATGTGACCAAAATTATAGAAACAGGGCAAATGTTGTGTAATACAGGATTCCAGTTAAACGACGAGTGGATTGGTTCATTATTATTAACAGGGCTTCCTGAAAAATATGCCGCAATGATAATGGCCATTGAACATTCAGGTATCCAGATAACAACCGACGCCATTAAAAGTAAGTTACTTGATATGGAATCAGGAAATGGAACGATCGAAATGAACGAATCGAATGGCGCTTTGGCCAGTGGTTATAGAGGTTGGCAACACTCATCGACGGCCAGGAAGTCTATGGTTAGCAAAAATAACAATCATGGCGGTCATCATGGAACGACATTGTCAACAAAGGCGAAGAAAGAAATTAAATGTTATCGATGCAAGCAGATAGGTCATTATAAATCACATTGTACGGCTGAAGTGTCGAATAACAAAGGATATGAACGTAAACCACAGACCAATCAGCCTTCCTATAGACTGAGAATGTTCAATTTATTGCATACAATTCGTTCTGTCAACTGCCTGAAGGCAGACGAAGTGGGACGTTGCGTTCTAATTCTAAAAATCATAATATTTCAAAATCATAGGGATGACTAACAAACTTCGTTTATATCGAAATATGGCAAAGTTTTATGAACTGCTGAGGAAATGGGACTATATTGTTATCAGATTTTCGTAATAATATAATACGAGAAAAAAATAAAGAAGATGTTTTTATTTTGGATAAGTATCTACATTTTTTTAGATACCTACAAAAGTGAAGTCATTAAAAATGTAAAAATACGTACAGCGAATAATATAAAATAAAAACAGATAGGTCATAGTAAATTAAAATCACATTAATAAAATTTCACATTTTCTTCGCGATTAAGGTGTACCTATACTTGTGCCAAATTTCAAATCTCTAGTGCCAATAAATTTTTGCGCTCAACCACGGACGGACAGAGAGACAGACGGACATGGCGCAACTGTTAGGGTTTCTTGTTTACTACGGAACGCTAAGAACCCTTATTAAAACTGTAAAAAAAAACAAATAAATTCTAGCTGCCCCGACGACCTTCTATCGCCTTCTAGGTATAAAAAAAATAAGTATGTCCAAGAAATCGAAAATAAATATTTGCCTAGAATCATCCTTATTACTTAGGGATATTGTTGGGGTTTCTGCCGTAGACAGTACCCTCGGTTGTAGGTTAAAGTTGTTAGGAGTTCACACCAAGTAAACCAACGTTAAAAGGTTTATGTTATGTAATCAAGCTACGACTGGCTTAATTAGGTAATTAACATTAAAAATGCTGTATGAGCAATATTGGCTCGTACAGGTATGAAAAATTGATGTTGGCCCATTCTCAGACCTACCCAATAGGCACACATAATTTCATGAGAATCGGTAAAGCCGTTTCAGAAAAGTATGTTAACTAACATTGTGACACGAGAATTTCATATATGGAAATTATCCCATAATCCTTGCTCCATCAATTTACCCCACTATAATTATATCGACTATATCGATAAGACTTTAAGAGCCTCCCTAGAGTTCCATCCGTCTGTAATGTCAATTATTGACAAATGTTCATGACGTCTATGAAAAAACGAAATAGCGAATTACGTGCATACGAAGAAAAGAGATATCAATTTTTTTTATACGTCAAAGAACAAATCATGACCAGCGTAATTTGAGCTTCCATGAATATTATTCTGTATTATTTATTGATTTATTATGTGTATTATAATACTGACCGATGAAAACAAATACCATCCTTTTTCAAATTAGAAGTTTTACCGGCCAAAGCTTTAAGTGTCATACCGGCCGGTCTCCTTCCATCGCCACGCATCAGGCTGTTGGGTTCTAAAATGGCTGGCACGCCGGCGGTGGAAAGAGCTCGGCGCAGAATGTCATTTAAATGGGCGTGCCTGGTAAATAATTTTAGGTACCTGTACATACAATGGCGCCAAATATTTTCGTTAAGAAATGAGACAAAACCCACAAGTGTACATTGATATTGTAAACAAAACACTGACATTGAAACGCAACCTTGTGCTCTGAACTTCTCTGTCTACAAGTGTGTTGGTCCAAATATATCTCTGTCCCCACTTGTAATGATCGTGGCTGTCGGCCAAATAATAGTATTATCAGTTCACATTAAACATACACTTGAGTTTTTTTACGATGTACACTGACGTACAGTTGTTGATTCGTTCAGCTGTCATGGACATCTACAAAATAATTAATGAAGTGAAGGTGACAAGCAAAAGCAAAAATGCAGTTCATGCAGATGGCAAGTTAATGTTGTAGCCTATTAAGTATCGTGCAAAATAAGTCGTGTGAGTAAGGATAGCCGTGGCAGGAAAATAATATTCCCAAAGAGGTAAAAAATATTTCACAAAACAAAAAAAAAATTGTACCTAAAAACTAAGTTCACACCCTCGTCGAAGCGAGGGCAGATTCTGCCCGGGCCACAAGAGGGCCACCTCGTAGGCCCCGTACCGCAGCTGCGCGCTTTGCGCACAGTAGCGATGATCATTCAAGTTCAAGCAAAATAACCTTTTAATGTCATGAAGTGTTAGGCAAGCATACAGTTTATATTGATAGTACGTAAATACTGTAGCCTACAGACATAAACAAAAAAAAAACAATGAGGTCAATAGAATAGATATCGGAAAAAACAGCCGGTTCCGTTTTTAAATTGATTTGACAATTATTAGCTGTCATGTTAGTATAGGGAAAGTGTAGTTAATTGAATGCAATAAACTGGATCCATGCTACTAAGAGGAAAGTCCTCTCTAGCACCTTAGTACATATAGGTGAATGAAAAAAAAACAGGAATTACAATGAAGATAATTATGTTGCTACTCATGAGGTTGACCCCATGACCACAGAGACATATCAATTAGAGTCGTACATTAACACCTCACCTGAATACGATAGCGCTGGATATATTATTATTATGTTAGTGACGTAAGCCCGCGAGCTCTACTACCAGAAGGTAAGAACCAATATGAGTTGTCAGCTTTGTCACAAAAATCACGGTAACACGATATTGCTGAACACCATAATTGAGTAACAGATAGATCAAAGCCCTAAATCTGCTAATGAAATTAGACGTAATTGACATTGGATCGCGATTGCGTCGCTCCGTTGTCATGCTCTAACATAGGCCTCGCGCATTGGTTAAAGAAAAACAGTGAAGCGATCAATTCGTAACCCAATGACAATTACTAATATTTACGTTAGCAGAATTAGGCTCCAGGTAATGTGACTTCCTCGAGTTTCGACATTAGAACTACTACCAGTCCAATTCTCCTTCTGATACTAATCTAAATTTTCTCCAGGGCAGACAGCGCGTTGGAATCTCCTCTGGTGTTGCAAATATTCATAGGCGACGGAGATCACTTGCTATCAGATGGTCCGACTGCTTTGTCTGTAAACTTTATGACATAGACAATGCAGTAGTGGCCTCATTATCACCGTAATCAGTTCAGCTGAACGACGTCCACAGCTGGACAAAAGAGTCTCCCTATATTTGCATGATGAGCGGTCATGGCCTGCCCTTATTCCGCGATTTCCCGCAACCTTCACTCAGTCGTCGGTCTACCTCGTGGGAGACCCACCTGCGCTTTGTCTACTCGGTCCACCTCATGTTGGGCCTGCCTGCGTTTCGTCTACTCAGTCCACCTTGTGAGGGATGTGCCTGCGCTTCGTCTACTCAGTCCACCTCGTGAGGGGCCTGCCATCGCTTCGTCTACTCTCGTCTCACGAAATCTTCTGCTAAAACGGCCGCTAGTTCTTCAAGCTATGTGGCTTGTCAACTGCCACTTGAGTTTCGCTAGTCGGTAAGCTTTGTTGTTCCGTGCAGTTACCTACTTTGGATCTCATGGAGATATCCTCATTTCTGATTCAATCTCTCAGGAAAACCGATCTCGTGGACTCCCATCGAAACAAACAGAATTATAATACGAAATAATATGCTAAATAGTCTAAATACTGCTCAATAATAAAGCCATTAGTATGTAACTATGTAAATCATAACGGGCACCTGTGATTTATCATTGTACTTGAAACAATACATACATCAAATGGAAGCGGAACAATAATTCAATTCAGCGGTAATAATATATCCACGCGAGTATTAAGGACGTAGACTGCCTCGGTGATGTAGTGCTAGAAGGCCAATACTGTTATAGAGATCTCGAGTTTGATTACTGTGTCCGGAGGAAAATATTTTTGGTAATTACTAAGCGAGTGTTTTTTATGTAAGGAAGGTGACCAACAAGCATGCAGCTGACATTGATGTTAAGTGATGACTTCAGCCTATAGACATCTACATAAAACCCAGAGGTCAAAATGCAGACGCGTTGCCACCCCCGAGACCTAAGTTGTTATGTCTCTGTAATAGTTATTAAGGGGCCCTACATTACCATATAACCGAAACACAATTGTGCTGAACACTACCATTTAGCGCCAGATAGAGGTAATGCAGTGGTGCCTACGCCCACGAGTGTTCTACGACCAGTAAAAACTGTAGAGATCTCGATTCTAAGTATTAATTGAGTTTTTAGGGCAATTAGCTATTTCTTTAAAGCAAAAACGCAAATCCTGTAGGACACAACATAGCTCTATGCCTGTGCACTGGTATGGTATGTATGTCTGTCTATCTGTCCATTTGTCACAACTGATTGGTTCCGAAGAACGTGAGCCGATTGCATTGACATCTGATTCACATGTAAAGGCGTCCGGACGTGAAAAGACGTTGGGACGTGATCATCGCCCTCTAGATGAGGAGAATTCTACGCTAGTGTAGTTATTCAACCGAACTGTTAGAGATTCAAAGGATCCTTTTTAATATTTTTACACACGCTGGTTTATTTATGTGTTCGACACACCTAAAGACACAATGAATCTTACAATAGCCACTACTACTACGCTGGAGTTCCTGGGTTCAATTCCCGGCTCGGGGGCTATCAGAGATAACGGTTTAAAATCCTTTATCTCTGGATCTATTGGGATTTTTCCATTTTATGGAAGTTTCCTAGTAGGTACCCTCGGAGTTTGGTAATGTGCCCGGAGATGGCAACAGGCCGAAAACGTAAACAGCGAATCGTGGGTGTTTGCATGTAAGCTTGAATGCATGTATTTACCTCTACCTTACAAATGCATATATTATTACGGAGCGTTAAAAAACAAAAAAAAACGGAACTTCACGCCTGTAATCCTCGAAGTAAGTTACGAGTGTATCCCGTTCGAGGATTACAGGCGTGAAGTTACGTTTTTTTCGTTTTTTATCGCTCCGTAATAATTATCACAGAGACATCACAACCAAGTTCTCAAAGATGGCAACGCGTCTACATTTCCACTTATGGTTTTCGTGTAGATATCTATAGCCTGCAGTCATCACTTAACATCCATGAGAACTGCAAGCTTGCTTGCCACCTTCGTTACATAAAAAAATACCCAGGGGCAGTGGCTTCTATGCCACTACAGGACAACCCCCCTGTAGTGGCATAGAAGCAAGTGCTAGTAAATATCACGCTTCAAGAAATTTGGCAACAACGAGTCTGAATCAAAACCGAATATTCTAGAACACTAAAAAATCCTCCATCCAGCTAAAGATAGATTAATACGTAGATTATGATGCTGGGACATAAATACAACGATGTCACATTTAGATGGTGACATCTGCCGTAATACAGACAAAGTATTGAAAGATAAACAACTCGATTCGTATAGTAATGTGATCGGTGGTCATTTCGTTGGAGTAAGGGTTACTTTAACACATTTATGTGATAGCGGGCCTATTCTGTTACAGAATTATCGCCATTATAGTTTATTGCAGTAATATTTTTAGCCTTACGGCCCAATATTCAAACGTGACTTTAATCTAAGAGGGACTTAAAAGTCTTCTGTCTTTATAAAACATGTTCAAACGATAGAGACAGCGCATATTTGAGGGTTGCTTAAAAGCTGATTGGTCTGTGGTTGCTTACAATTGAGTGACGTTTGAGTATTCGGCCATTAGGCTCTTAGTGAGTCTAATGGCCGAATGCACCGACTCATTTTACGGCGACCACTCGTTATCGACAAGTGGTCCACGGGTGAACGACACAATGTTACTTGTGAACCACTCGTGGAAAGCGGTCCACTTGGGAACAGCGCGTTTTCAAATCAAAGTCAACGCAAGACAAGCTAGTGGTCACCGAGTGGTCCGATCACCGTCCGCGCGTTTATGTGATAGTATGCCTATTATGTTACAGATATATCGTCATTATAGTTTATCACAGAAATATTTTAAGTCTTAGGCTCACTACAGCCACTCGTCATCCAACCAGCACCGCCACGTTTTAGAGCGTCCACTCGCTAAAATATCGTCCAAAAATTTTTAGTCTTAGGCTCACTACAGCCACTCGTCATCCAACCAGCACCGCCTCGTTTTACAGCGTCCACTCGTTGTCGACGGTTGGTCTACGGGTGAACGACGCGTTGTTACTTGTGAACCACTCGCGGACAACGCTCGGTCCACTTGAAATAGCGCGTAGGCGAAGCGTTTGGCAAAGTCAACGCAAGACAAGCTAGTGGTCACTGAGTGCTCCACTTGCCGTCCTCGCGTGGAGGCGATCGGTGTCGATACGGAGCGGAGTTGATGTAATGAGCGCAGACCACTCGAGGCAGTCGGATGCTGGTCGGGTAACGTGTGGCTCTAGTGAGCTATGACCCTTAAAGGTGTCAGTAACGTCAACCGCGTTTAAATATATCGTCATCACTTCAGCCGAAAGACTTCCACTTCTGGACAAAACCTGCCCCAAAAACTTTTTAACTGGTGGTAGAGCTCCAGGGACGGAGCTCGCGGGCGAAGGCACCACCCCATTGCCCAATATACTTGCCGTTAAATGGTAGTGTTCAGTTATCGTGTTCCGGTCAGGAGGTGGTAATGTACGGCCTTGTCATTTCCAGCACAGAGGCATAGTACCTCAGGCCTCGGGAGTGGTAACGCATCTGCAATTTGACCTTGGTCTTCGTGTAAGTCTATAGGCTGCAGTCATCACTTAACAGCAATGTGAACTGCATGCTTGTTTGCCACATTTATTACATCAAAAAAAAAATGTTTGGCAAGCGGTTTGGCGTTTGCTGTGGTGTTAGCGGCGGCCTATCCCGCGTTTTCTTTTTTTACTACCGCCCCATTGGAATGGTTTGATCGCCATAGTTCGGTTGACTGACTGCACTAGTGGAAGAATTCTCCTCCAATAGAGGGCGATGGGATCGTCACGTTCCGACTCCTTCTCATTGGAGCTCCACCACCAGTTAAATATTTTTTTAATATCATATTGGCATAGAGACAAACTTAGTGCCATATTCACTTTATAATGGCAACCCATTATACGCCTCACTGCTGGGCACGAGTCTCTTCCCTTCTTGGGGGAAAGCCTGGAGCTTACTCCACCACGCTGCTCCAATGTGGGTTGGTGGAGATAGGGGTTAGTGGCCAACCCGTTTTGGAATGTTTTCAAACCGCCCATAAGGCCTCTGACAAGGTTTATGACTGCTATCTATCGATAGCAACCGGGACCGACGGCTTAACAAGCCCTCCGAAGCACGGAAACGCGCATTTTAATTTGCCGACCACGCCCGTATCGTTAAACCGAGTAGATCGCTTCCGATCTACACTAGCCGCTGGGCCATGCGCGCTTCATTATCAAGGAAGTTATGTTCACTTTATTCATACGTATGTATGTATGTATGTATGTATCTTCACGCCAGGTCCCTAACGGGGTAGGCAGAGAGTGTAGAGCGCCAGACATCCCGGTTCTGACAAACCTCTCGTGCCTCGTCTACCTTCATCATTCTCTTCATACATGCACGCCGATTCCTAAGACTTTTGACCCCACCATCAGACAGAACTCGACCTATTTGGTCATGGTAGGTCAGCCTTGGTCTTCCTGGGCCTCTGCAACCATCCACATTCGCATTGTATATCTGTTTAGTCATTCGCTCATTCGACATTCTTTCTATATGCCCGAACCATCGGAGCATGCCTTTTTTCATTTTTACACCGATACTATCATTCACACAAAGTCTCTTTCTTACATCTTCATTACGAACGCGATCGGTGAGTGATACACCGCAGATCTTGCGCAAAGATCTCATCTCGACCGCGTTCAACTTACTTTCATGCTCTTTCCTGCATACCCAGCTCTCGCTTCCATATATTCATACGTAACTTGCAAAATTTACGTCACTAACAGAAATTGAATTATCGATACGTATCATAGCTGCCAATGTAAAACAATCTCTGTTGGCAGACAATAAAGTACATTTTCAATCTGTTAAAACAACTCCAACTATCGCTAAGTATTTAAGAGCTTTATCAAAGTCGATAAACAGTATTGAGGAATAATGTTTTTGATATGATAGTAAAATATGTATTTTAGTTGTCCGTTCCACAAGCTAAAATCTGTTGAGTATAAAGGTATAAACTAACAAACGTAGTGTTCTCAAATAGCAAAATTATTTTTTTAATTAAAATGTTATAAATAACATTAAGAAATTGTTAAATAACGTCTTTACTTTAACTGCTAACCGTAACGCCGAGTAACGCTGGTTAATGTTAAAGTTAACCTATCTGTCAGCGGGTTGGCCACTAACCCACCCACCTCCTCCAATCCGCGTTGGAGCAGCGTGGTTGGAGTAAGCTCCAGGCCTTCCTCGAAAAAAGGGGGAGAGAGAGCCAGTCAGCCCAGCAGTGGGACGTCTAATGGGTTGCCATTATTATGTCTCTCGTCAGCACGGGGTCCAATTTGAACCCCGGACCTTTGTCAGGCTTGCGCGGGGACATGGGGGATCCAACACGTAGAGGCCCTTTCGAGAATTTTGATCTACTTTGTAATGGGTTATATTCGGCGGGACCTCTCTCTGACTGCATCAATAGTTAATACAGACACAGACAGACCCCGCAGAATACATGGGACTATTGTGATGAAAAATGACTTGCCAAACTTTGGGCTATGTGGATGAACTGGGGGGACAGCTGGCTGGGCCTATGAAGTGAGATCCGGCGCCTACCTATATTCAACATCTCACATTATCGAATCCTACTTTAGGCAGGTGGTGACTCGCCTCTCCTTGGTGGGCCCCGCAAACAGCCAACCCGATGGTCGACGGGGGGCAACACTGTTGAGAGAGGCTGGGGGTGTCGAGAGGTGTGGCCCCGGTTTCACCATCACGAGCGAGTAATCTCGAGCTCGGAGCGGGCTTCCCCGCTATTATGCCTTTAGACACTTCCATCCCCGAGTGCATGGCTCTTACAGAAATTTAGACAACAGCCTATCATCTAAATTTCTGCAAATGCCATACCTCTAGCGCCCCACTCTGACCGGCCAATGAAGGCAAGCCAGAGGTGAGAGACCTGATGCTCTGTCCGGCCCTACCTCTGTGTGGCGGACGAGGCGGAGCCCAGTTCTCTCGGAGGAACTGGAGATGATGGTTGGGGGTGGTGTCGCTACTCACCAACAGCTCGCCACAAGCTGCTCTGCCCCCCCATTATTATTATTATTATTATATTAGAATCTGTCTACCCAACTTTAACTATGTCAAAAAAATTGTGATAATGATTGCAGATGAGTACTTTTGTGTCAAAAAAGTATCATGCAGGAGGTATACAATTCCAATTGAATACACCTCACATTAATGTTAAGTGAATACTATGGCTCATAGAATAAATAATACAGATGTGGTATGTGCACACCTGAGGTTCAAGATATTTTGGATCGGTGCCAAAAATTGCGGTACTGCAGATTATAATACAAAAGGAACACAGCAGTTTTTAAACTGTAAATAAATGTTTGGTAGTAATCTTTCTTTCTTTTATTGTAAAAATTAAATATTCAACCAGTCATAATAAATAACTATGATTTTTTGTAACATGAAGGTATTTCAGAATATAGGTACAGATAATTTATTGATAACGTGTTAAGTTATATGTCAGGTTGTGCGTTACATTTATAAGATGAATCTGCGTTGTGTCGTCGATGATTTTTATAATAATGAAAACTAACCCCCTTATTCATAAACATATTTTAGCTAAAGTGTTGCTAATATCTCTTTTGTCTTTTTCTATCCTGCACATTTGACAATGCAACTGACAAAGACAAAGCACTCTATAGCTAAAATGTAACTTATGTACGTTTAAGAATAAGGGGGTAAGAATATTACATTTATTGTGTTATTATTTTGTGTCGAGATTGTTAAAAGAAAGCTAATTGCTCACAATATGCCCCGTCAATATGCAGAACTACTTGAATGGTGCCTGACATCTGGCTATCTAATGTGGAATGGGGAATTCTACCTACAAATAGACGGAGTTGCCATGGGCTCCCCAGTTTCTCCCATAGTCGCCGATATATTCATGGAGGACTTTGAGGAGAGAGCCCTGAGCACTACAACCATAACACCTCGCATTTATAAACGATATGTAGATGACACATTCACCATATTGGATAGCAATAATGTTTCTGTTTTTCTTTCACATCTCAATTCCATACACCATAAAATCAAATTCACTATGGAATTGGAACAGGACAATAAATTAGCCTTCTTAGATACTTTATTAATTAGAAAAACCAATAACACACTCAGTCACACTGTGTTTAGGAAGTCTACCCATACTGATAGGTACCTTAATGGTGAATCACACCATCACCCGGCACATTTATCTGCCGTTGGCTCATCTCTATTTCAGAGAGCACGAGGCATCTGTGACGACCACCATCTTCAGGGGGAGCTGAAGCACCTACGCCAGGTGCTACATAACAACAAGCTCCATGTACCACCCGTCCGTCACAGAGGCCGCGTGAAACCACCTACAGTAGAACGACAACCAGCCATACTACCTTACGTTAAGGGTGTCACAGATAAAATCAGCAACATTTTAAAAAAGAATTCCATTAAAACAGTTTTCAAACCATATAAAAAGATTCATCAGTATTTAAGACCCATTAAAAGTAATATTCCATTACAAAATTCTGGCATTTATAAATTAGATTGTGATTGTGGACTCTCATATATTGGTCAAACGAAGAGAGCTGTATCCACCCGCGTTAAAGAGCACATTGCTGATGTCAAAAACCGAAGAACAGGGAGGTCTGCAGTCTGTGAACACATAGCGGATAAGCCAAACCATTACATCCGGTTTGATAAAATTCAAATACTCGCTAGAGAACACAAACCCATTCCACGAATGGTACGCGAGGCTATTGAAATTAAAAAACACCCAAATTTCAATAGAGAAGATGGATGGCGATTATCAACATCATGGGATCCCATACTTAGCAAGATTAAATCCCAGCCGCAGCAGTCTGCAAGACCTCAAGATACCATAAGTAATTATTGTGTTAATCCTGAACGCTACGCAAGGCGTTTACGAAATCGATGGAGGTAGCTACATATAATTTTTCAAACTTCTGTCAGACAAATGTCACCTCAGTCTGCCCGGGACCACGGAAGCTGAAAAGCGACCGAAACGTCGGGTTGATTTTAAAAATCATTTTAGTTTAATATACGCGAGATAAATCCGTAAAAATAGTTTTATTTCAATACATTTATTTGGTCTAACGAATAATAAATTTTCCAATGTTATATTTTAATCAAAACTATATTATTATTTATAAAGTAGCAATAATAATTATAAAGAATAAATAAAAAAAGCACAAAAGAAAAACAAACCTGTTTTTTTCTGTGAACAGTCAAAAATCTTTTCACACAAGTGATCTTGCTTATCATGAAAGGGTAAAGATAAACTTTAATTTATCATCACACCCTGAAAACAACGAAGGCACCAAATTTAGATTCAAAGCCGCGTATAACGTAATAAGATTCTGATGACATACAAACACAATTAACAGTAAAGAAAAGACAAAGGATACTTTATATAAGTGATAGCGGAGGCGGAAGCGGCGATGGTAGCGGTTGATTGAAGTAATGCGTTCAAGAGGAGCACTTACCGCATGGTCTAAACTTTAGATTTATTATAATTTAAGTGGAGTCAGTTATTTTTGTAACTAGCTGACTCAGCAAACTTCGTATTGCCTGAGAATAAAATAATGTGTCAAAGGTTTGATAAATACGGACTATTTGTATGGGAAAACGAAATTGTGGATTTTACTATTTCCTTCCCTTCTCTTCAATTTCTTCATATTTTCTTACCTTTTAAACCTTCCCTGGACTTCTAAAAATCATTCAAAACCAAAATTAGTCAAATCTGTCCAATCCAGCCGTTCTTGAAATTTAGCGAGACTAACAGCAATTGATCTTTATATATATAGATTAATGTTGACGGATGAAAGCGGACCAGGACTTCGTTGGGGCAATCTTTGTTAGTAAATTTTGTTTAGCAGTAGAGGTCTTTAGACACGAATGATGATGATGATCAATTTTATGCAATAACTAACTAGTTATTAAATCGTAGGTACACAGTAACTGCCTTAATAGTCTGGTGGTAAGAGGACAATAATGCTAAGCTAACTTAGTTTAGTTAAGCTCGCACAGCCGACGCAGTTTTTTACCGGCGCACAAGTATAAAAACTACGTTAGTTACGCAAGTTAAGCTAAAATAAGCTAACTTTCGGTCTGCTATCCGCATAAAGCTAAAATGGATTTTGAATTTGATTTCTAGGCGTGGGGGAAGGCGATGACCCATTTCTTGGCAGTTTCCAAGTTTCACTCTCAACTCGTTTAGTAAATACGCCAGATGATGTCAATAAGCTCACTGTCTAACATGAGACTAAAACGTTACTGACATATCGTGGGTATTTGCAAGTATTCTTGAACGCATAAATTTGCCTCAGTCTATCCTTTTGGCGTATACAGGCATGAAGTAAATTTATAAATGACTCGGTTGCAATGTTACCTATCCTCTCCTATTCTTCTTAGCTTGATGTTTTATAGCCAAAAAGCTTTCCGTGATAAATGGGCTATCTAAAACTGAAAAAAATTTTCAAATCGCACCAATAGTTCCTGAGATTCGCGCGTTCAAGCAAACAAACAAACTCCTCAGCTTTATATTATTAAAGTATTATAATATAAAGATTTTCGTCGATATTTATATGGACACTCTAAGATACTCAGAGTTATAAAACCATGATTCATTCCGCCTCGCCTCATACATAAGTCTAAACCTTATATCACCTTTCCCCTTCTGCCTGCCTAAAATACTACATAACGAGAAACTATGGCCGCTAATGGGCCATTATCCTTAAGTTAAGACCCCACAATAACTTATATGGAACGGTAATTAACTTACTGTCAATGTAAGTTGTAAACAAGTATACTCAGGGGAGTGGCTGAATATTTACGGATTTATGAAGAATTGACTGTCTCGGTAGTTCAGTTACCTTTTTATCAAGTACATTTTCAGAGATTTCTTCCAAATCATTCAAGTTTAATAATGTAAACGGTCTAATAAAGTAGAAGCTAGAGTAGAAAAAAACGGCATCGAGTAAACTGGCCTTTGAATGAACATCAATTTCATGATAGTTGCTTTAGCGGGTCTTGGAGCGTTTCAGCATTTTATTCATGGGGATATTCGGCCCACAAATGGAAAGTGGACCGAATCGACCAAGAGTTTTTCTTAAATGGGTAGATTCGGTCCAATTATATTATCATGTACAGTCGAATACAAAAAAAAAATACTTTCGTTCACCAATTATTTTAAATATCCAATCTTAAGTCGTAAACCTCCAATCTTTAAACATAAAATCCTATGAGTACAAAAAAAGTTAAAATAAAAATGGAATATACACCTAGCGAAATAAGGTCCTCCATTTAGGGTGCATACGATCCGAGAGGGCTGACCTAGAAAGTGTTGCTTTGATATCCAACGCTTCACGAGCAAGTTTTTATCGAGGAGATTCTAGGGCGTAATATTTTAACAATTTTTCGTTCGATAGAAGTTTTAATTTAGAGTTTTACAATATTTTGATTTCTACCGGTAAAAAACTAAAGTTCTAAAGCTCCATATAAATTCGGACCGTCTGCTTTGTTCGGTGTTTGATTTTTTTGCTGGAGTTTGAAAATGTGTCCTCCCAGTATATTTGTAATATCACACCGCGGACACTTCGCCAAAATTCCATACAAACGCTTAATTTGGTTTCTATTACACAGGCATCAATCAGTGACGTGTATTTACATGCGCACCTGTGTAAAATACCAACCGTCGCCCATAAGAGGGGAAGGGGTTGAGTGATGCGGGGAAATCGGGCGGGACATCGAAGTGTCCATTCTATACGTAGTATTATTACATATTCTCTGGTAATAGTTCAAAGACACTTATACATCATTGTCCAACTTTTCTAAATGGAAGACTCTCAGAACTACTTAAAATTTTAATCCTAAGAAAATATTTAAACGTAACAAAAATTTTATTCATCAGAGACTCGGCTAAAATATGGTATCCGCAAATTTCCTCACGATAAAAACTCGCTGCTGAATCGTTTCATATACACAATTTTCTAGGCGAGCACCTTCGAATCGTATGCGCACAGAATGGGTGACCTAATTTTGCTTGGTCTGCTTATATTCTAGTTTTTTTTTGTTTACACTTTCTTTTACGAACATCTGATTTTGTGTACGAAGAAAACGGTTTCAGCGAAAAAAAACATCCGACAGCGGGTTGGCCACTAACCCATATCTCCACCAATCCGCATTCGAGCAGCGTGGTGGAGTAAGCTCCAGATCTCAAAGAAAAAAGGGAGAGACTCGTGCCCAGCAGTGGGACGTATAATGGGTTGCCATTGTTATAAGAAGTTAAAGAGATTTACATGCTTGATATACAAAGATGTGACGTAGTTAAAACAAAATCTCTGCTTTCTTTTTAATTTGTTCAAATTAAAAGTAAGTAGAGAAGCTATTACGACCTTATCAGAAAAAGCAAAATCTAATTTGGATTTCAGCAATTGCTCTAGCATTCCATAAGATCCATAAAATCTGCTAAAATAATAAATCTTTACTGGTACTAGGTCCAGTGACGGAGCTCGCGGGCGTAGGCACCACCGCATTACCTAATATACTTGCCGCTAAATGGTAGTGGCCTGCACTATCGTGTTCCGGTCAGGTGGTAATGCACGGGCATGTAATTTCCGGCACATGGGCATAACACCTTAGGCCTTAGGAGCGGTAACGCATCTGCATTTTGACGTTGGTCTTTGTGCAAGTGTCTATAAGCTGCAGTCATCACTAAACATCAATGTGAACTGCATGCTTGTTTGCCACTTCCATTAATAAAAAATAAAAAATCTTCTATAAACACCATTCGTAAAATATTGCGCCTAGGAATTTCCTCCGGTAAAAACTCGGTCGCGAATCGCTTGATATCAAAGTAACATTTTCTAGGCCGGCACCCTCGGATCGTATGCACCCTGAATGGATGACCTGATTTCGCTTGGTCTGCTTATACGAGTATTCTAGTTTGTTTTATACACACTTGCTTTTTGCAAACCACGTATTTAATATATTATATGAAGATATTTTTAAATAATGGAAAATTGTAAGAATATGCCTAAGAGATATTATTAAAAGAGCCGACTGAGTTTTTTCCGGCAAATTTTTCTCAGATCATATTGGCCTTTGGAACTTTGCCGGTGAATGACAAAGAATGACTCTTTTTCTTTTCTTTTTACTCTTTGTTACCAGTTTGTAAAGGGGAAAAGAGACATTCTACTGATATACTTTTACATTAGTTTATTACATTTAGTTTTATCTTAGTGATATTCTTGACTTTATATATATTTTTTATCTTGTTTGACTTGTATATCAATTGTTATTCGCTTTAATTTATTTTGTTTGTTTTTGACGTGTCATAAGAGGTGCCTGTCACCCTAAATGAATAAATGAGTATCTGATTCTGATTCTGATTCTGAAGATTGAAGGATTAAGTTTTAAGATTTAACTGCCTCAGTAGCGTAGTGGTAGCAGGCCACTACCACTACGCTGGGGGTCCTGGGTTCGATTCCCGGGTCGGGGACTATCAGAGATAACGGTTTAAAATCCTTTATCTATGGTTCTATTGCGATTTTTTCATTTTCTGGAAGTTTCCCAGTACCTCGGAGTTTGGTAATGAGCCCGGAGATGGCAACAGGTTCGCCAACTGTAACATGGGCCAAAACGTAACCGGCGAGTCGTGGGTGTTTGCATGTATGCTTGAATGCACGCATTTACCTCTGGCTACCCATTCTTGGATTTATGATTTTCTTCTGCGATAGAATTGTAAAAAAAGATAAATATATGTACGGTTATAATAATATTTAAAATATTATAAGCGGTGATGTAATGAATATTGAATTATTAGTAAGTATAAGCCATTCATGCTAGGCAGCGTGGAACATGATAATGCAAAAGTGTCTTTCTAGACCAATTTTAAGCAAGACTTTTGATTTGATCTGGTGTACAATAAATAATATTCCATTCTATCTAACGCAATTGTTTACAACTGTATCCTTCCATTATGAAACAGAAAATTATGCATTTTATCTGCTCCATTCCATTCCTTGTCTCCTCTTTTATTTAAATACCATTAATGCATTGCTCATAAAATATTTATCAGTGTTGGGTAAATTGAAAACTTATTCTGCAATAACTAAACTGCGAACGTTTTGTATTGTGTCAACGTTGTTTACAATATAAAGAAAGATGCTGGTGCCTTCTTCTGATGTCACATGTTTTGAGATATTAGTAAGAAGATATTTTACGTTTGAAATTGTATTAATTTTAGTTATTTTATTTATTGGATTTATCGCAAAAATACATAAGTATATGAGTGAATTATTTTTAAAGAAAAATAACTAGTACGGTAGCTAAGTTAGGGGAGCGGTTTGTCTAGAAATCCCAGTCGCAAATTGAAGTCCCGCCTTAAGATCAATATTTTCCCATTTTTCTTTAAAAATGTAATCATGTTGTTTGATCCTATATATTTATGTATTTTTTGGACTAGATTTTAATTATTTTTAGGGTTCCGTACCTTAAAGGAAAAAAGGAACCCTCATAGGATCACTCGTGCGTCTGTCTGTCTGTCTGTCTGTCTGTCAGTCTGTCTGTCTGTCCGTCCGTCTGTCACAGCCAATTTGCTCCGAAACTACTCGACCGATTGAGTTGAAATTTGATGAATATATGTAAATTGGTGACCTTAAAATGAACACGTCAAGTAAAATAATAAATTTTAAACAGGGGGGCCACTTCCGGGGGGTTAACCAGAAAATTAAAAAAAAATAATCGTAAACTGTGTCGTGTGACATATCAAATGAAAGAAGTTGTTGTCAGCATCTCAGATATTTTTTTTTAATAATTTTTGCATATACAAAATTGAAGTTTTTTTAAGAAAAACGAAGAATATTGACCATTCCTCCCCCATCTCCGAAACTACGGAAATTAAAATTTTGAAAAAAATTTGGAAATTAGTTCTTTTCCTATAGATTACTGGATAACCAATAATATAACCCCCCCTGCCGGTACCACCGTAACCGCTATGTCCCTGCATTTTAAATATGTAATATTATCGAAAATATTTATTTAAATTACGGAACCCTCACCACGCGAGTCGAACTCGCACTTGTCCGGTTTTATTTTATATATTGGAAGTGGTAAACAAGCATGCAGTTCACATTGATGTTAAGTGATGACTGCAGCCTATAGACACCCCTACAAAGACGCAGGGTCAATGTGTAGATGCGTTACCACTCCTGAGGCCTAAGATGTTATGCCTCTGTGCCGGAAATTACAGGGCTGTACATTACCATCTGACCGGAACACGATAGTGCTAAATACTACCATTTAGCGGCAAGTATATTAATTAATACGTTGGTGCCTACGCCCGCGAGCTCCGTCACTGGAGCTCTACCATCAGTAGTAATTTCATAACATACCGTATTAGGTCATTGTTAAAATACAGCATTTCATAATAATAGTATTACTATTTAATAAAATCATCAAGCATTTTAGACTCACCCACACGACAACAGGATAACAAGCATTGTGCTTACCAATATCTGAAACAAAATTGCATATTGTTAACAACTTATACACTACATATGAAACTGTAAAGATGATTTTTTTTTATGTTATAAAAGTGGCAAACAAGCATGCAGTTCACATTGATGTTAAGTGATGACTGCAGCCTATAGACACCCACACAATGACCAGAGGTCAAAATGTAGATAGGCTGCCACTCCTGAGGCATTAGGTGTTATGCCTCTGTGCCGGAAATTACAGGGCCGTACATTACCACCTGACCGGAACACGATAGTGCTGAACACTATCATTTAGCGGCAAGTACAAAACACACACACACATTGATACAGCAGTAAATAGGAAATAAGACATGAATGAAGGAAGTACCGGAGTGTGTAGAAATAGATGTAATAGCGCTGCAGTACACTCATTATCTAAACCGCGAGAGTATTGACGTCACTATGGTTTGATTATATGCATATGTTTTTATTTTAAAGAAAAATGGAAAGAAAAATTTGACTTCAGGCGAGACTCGAACTCGCATAGTTGGTAATAGATGGCGCTCCTGCTACCATAAAGCAAGGCAATAAATGTGAAGGAAAGATTTGACAAATCGGGCAGGACTTCAGTAGCTCAATTGGAAGAGCGGCTGGACTAGATTCCCAGTAGGCCGCGAGTTCGAGCCTCGCCTGAAGTCAAATTTTTCTTTCCATTTTTCTTTAAAATAAAAATATATTTCACAAGCATGTGTTAATGCGAAATAATATAAAAACAATTATATATGCATATGAGTAGTGAACAATTCTACAAGATCCAAGGTGAAAAACGTATACGTATGTACCTTGACGCCAGGTCCGCAAAGCGCAAAGCGCAAAGTCACCCAATGTTTTAAGGAAGCAAACGTGCATAAATAAAAATAAATAGAATACGCTTACACTCACAACCCCAAAGTAGGTATGAACCTGTGTCGTGGGTGCCGTTGTACATACCACACATACACAAACACCCAGACCCGAAACAAATATCTGTAGGCTATACAAATATTTTTTGTCCCGGTGCGGGAATCGAACCCGCGACCCTTCGAATCAAACGGTCATCTCACACCGCTGGAGTAACCGGGTCGTCATAAAGTTTAATGTTAAAGTTTATATGAATTATTATTTATTTTATTTATTTATTTATTTCGCTTTGATGGTAAGTGATAACTGAAGCCTATAGACATCTAAACGAAAACTAGAAGTCACAATACAGATACGTTGCCTCCAATGAGACCTTAGTAGTTGTCTCTATGAGAGTGATTACGAGACCATACATTACCATATAACCAGAATACGATAGTACTCGTAATAATAATAATGGCAACCCATTATACGTCCCACTGCTGGGCACAAGTCTCTGGGAGGTCTGGAGCTTACTCCACCACGCTGCTACAATGCGGATTGGTGAAGATACGGGTTAGTGGCCAACCTGTCGGATGTTTTCAAACCACCCATAAGGCCTCCGACGAGGTTTAACGACTGTTATCTATCGATAGCAACCGGGACCGAAGGCTTAACGTACCCTCCGAAGCACGGAAACGCACATTTTTAATTTTCCACTAGCGGTCACCCATCACACACCCGACCGCGGCCGTAATGCTTAACCGAGTAGATCGCTTATGACCTACACCAGCCGCGTGGCTATGCGCGCTTCGAATACGATAGTGCTGAACACTAAATAAAATACAATTACTTCGTACAGTGATAATAATATTGTATTTTGTATTACTGGTGGTAGAGCTCCAGTGACGGAGCTCGCGGGCGTAGGCACCACCGCATTACCTAATATACTTGCCGCTAAATGGTAGTGTTCAGCACTATCAGTCAGGTGGTAATGTACGCCACTGTAATTTCCGGCACAGAGGCGTCACCTTAGGCCTCAGGATTGGTAACGCATCTGCACTTTGGCCTTGATCTTTGTGTAAGTGTCTGTCTATAGGCTGCAGTCATCACTTAACATCAATGTGAACTGCATGCTTGCTTGCCACTTTCATTACATAAAAAAAAACTTTTATAAGAAATTTTGGAATGTATCCATTGTAATCTATTCCAAACCCAAGCTAAGAATAGAAACCATAGAATCAACCATGATGACACGATGAAAAGTATGAAAAGCGCCATATTTCCAATGTAATCCAATCCATCAGTAATTCTCATCAAAAACCTCTTCCCAATTCGATACCCGGTTCATTACTTACAACTGTACACACGGCGAAAATATCGGAGCTGCAACACTTGTGAATAAACTTCGCAAAGCGGATCAATCTGTTTTGGATACTGTTCAACACAGATCCATTCAATTACGGACTGAAATCACAACATTCAGAAATTATTATTCATTGCATGGTTCCTTTCGAAAGCGTGATCTTTATTTAGGAATGAATTCATGAATTTACAAATTCATCCAGTTTGATTTTAAGGAGCTTATGGCAAGGATGACTTTTGACTTATTTTTATGCGAATTTGTTTTCATTAAATGTATAGAGATAATTGTTAAAAATAAACGTAAACGTAACTTCACGCCTGTAATCCCCGAAGGGGTAGGCAGAGGTAAAATGCATGCATTCAAGCATACATGCAAACACCCACAATTCGCCGGTTACGTTTTTGGCCCATGTAACAGGTGGCGAGCCTGTTGACATCTCCGGGCACATTACCAAACTTTGAGGTACTGGGAAATTTCCAGAAAATGAAAAAATCCCAATAGAACCAGAGATAAAGGCTTTTTCACCATTATCTCTGATAACCCCCTACCCGGGAATCGAACCCAGGACCTCAGCGTAGTAGTAGTGGCCTGCTACCACTAGGCTACCGAGGCAGTTGAAAATGAAGAGAATAAGTGTTTTTTTTTTTGTAATTCATACGTAAATTCACGCTTGTAGTCCCCGAAGAGGTAGGCAGAGGTAAATGCGTGCATTTAAGCATATATGTAAAAACACCCACGATTCTCCGGTTTTTAGCCCATGTAACAGGTGGCGAGCCAAACTTTGCGGTACTGGGATATTTCCAGAAAATGGAAGAATCCCAATCGAATCAGAGACAAAAGATTTTACACCATTATTTCTGATGACCCCCTACCCGGGAATCAAACTCAGGACCTCAGCGTTGTAGTAGTGGCTACCACTAGGCTACCGAGGCAATTGTAAATCATAAAACATAAAATAAGAATATGAATTTAATTTGAGACATGAAATCCGTGAGTCACCAAATAGCTTCCAGTTGAAAATCAGCGCCAGGTTTGACCTGACACAACGCTGAACTGGAATATGTTTGGTGCAGCCGTGAGACTGTATTATCGGTAGGCAGGCAACTTATTTTCAATATTTATAATGACGTTGTTTTCGTTTTTGTTTTTATGTGTTTTTCTTTTTGTTTATATCGTAGTAATTTTCTGTACAATTTGTTGGTACTTACACCAATGTAACTTTTATTGTGTTTGTGTGTTGTAGTTGTACTCTTCTTTTTCTTTGTTTTATTTTTATGTTTAAGAAGCGCGCATGGCCCCGCTGCTGGTTTAGATCGTAAGCGATCTACTCGGTTAAGCGATACGGGCGCGGTCGTGTGTATGATGGGTGACCGCTAGTTACAAATTAAAATGCGCGTTTCCATGCTTCGGAGGGCACGTTAAGAATTCGGTTCCGGTTGCTCTCGATAGATAGCAGTCGTATAACCATGTCGGAGGCCTTATGGGCGGTTTGAAAACATCTGACAGCAGGTTGGCCACTAGCCCGTATCCCCACCAACCCGCATTGGAGCAGCATGGTCCCCACCAACCCGCATTGGAGCAGTAAGATCCAGGCCTCCCCCCAATAAGCGGAGAGTCTTGTGCACAGCAGTGGGACGTTTAAAGGTTTGCTATTATTATTCTTATATGTTTGTATACCATGTACACATGATCTTGGGACTGTGCCACTATAGACATTTTCAATTTCAATTCAATTGGCTCTGTGATTTCTGGCACAGAGGCATAACACCTAATGCCTCAGAAGTGGCAGCGCATCTGCATTTGGACCTCTGGTCATTGTGTGGGTGTCTATAGGCTGCAGTCATCACTTAACATCAATGTGAACTGCACGCTTGTTTGCCACTTTTATGACATAAAAAAAATAATAATCTTTTGTCAATTATAAAAAATCATGACATAAGACGCATTCACACTTGCATTGCAATTTAATCCGGTTCGATTTGAAAATGAGGAATCGCATCGAAAATCTCTTTGCAATCCGATACCGATTCATTACTTATTTATACACAGGGCGTGAAATCAAAGCTTTAGACAAATAAACAAACTTTGCAAAGCGGATAAAGTGGGAGCTCGGTTGGAGCACTGTTCGATACGGATCAACTAAATTACGGACCAAAACAAAATATGCAGAAACTTGTTCACGGCTCTATTTCGAAACATTTTGGGGTACTTACAGATAGAATTTTTCACACTTGATTCTATCTGCATTTTCAATGTACGTATCTTAGTTGTGATCTAATTAATGTTGAACCTGTTTTAGATTTGATTCTAATTTCAGAGACATTATGTGTAGCGAAATAGAAACTTCCTTTGTATCTTCGAAGAAGAAGGTGGTGGTACAGCTCCAGTGACGGAGCTCGCGGGCGAAGGGAAATACATGTGACACACACACACTACAAAAGTCAAAAATCGTCTATCACAACGAAACTGACACACACTTAAAGTCAATAACAAAATACATAAACAATTTCACGCACACATTTAAACATCTCCGCCACAGGCACATTTGTGCTTGTACTTTTTTGCTGGTGGTAGAGCTCAGTGACGGAGCTCGCGGGCGTAGGCACCACCACATTACCTAATATACTTGCCGCTAAATGGTAGTGTTCAGCACTATCGTGTTCCGATCAGGTGGTAATGTACGGCCCTACAATTTCCGGTACAGAGGCATAACACCTTAGGTCTCAGGAGGAGGATTTTCTTTCCATTTTTTCTTTAACTTCCAATGCGGTGGTGTTTGCGCCAAACTCCAACATTGAAGCTCTGCTACCAGTGTAAGTGTCAGGTGTCAACTCCCAAAGCTACCAGCCGATTACTACTGTAACAATTGCACTCTTCTTATTACATAGGTATATATTATGTTGCACGCTCTAGCAACGCTCTAAGTTGAGGTTTGGACCCACCGGAAATTTCCTATTCTGGCTGAAAGTCAACACTTGCGACTTAGAGTAGGTGATAAGTTTGTGAATGTGAGACGCAAGTTGCTGGTGTAGGTTATATCTTGACATCGCATAACGCTGCATTTGCTATACTTTTTGTATTTGTTTTTTACGTTTTAACTTTGTTAATATTGTAGGTATTTCAAGGTGTTGCCTAGTCCGTCGGATTATTTATTTATTTCATAGATTTATTCACTTATTATATTATTAGACACACAATATATGTATATACTTATTAGACCTTTGACATCCAATGGTTCCAGTCGAAAACCAGCGTCAGGTACCTATACCTTACAGGTGCCTGACATCATGCAGAACTGGATACCTTCTTGGCGCAGCCGTGCGACACATATACCTTATTATTATTATAAACTTAATATAGGTCGTTAATTTAGATAAAATTATTAATTCAATTCATTATTTACTTACTCGTACTTTGTTTCTATTTTTCATTTTTTTGTTTCATGGTAGATAGGTATTTTGTTGTGTATACATATGTATATGTATCCTGGCTAAGCGTTAAATAAAATTTTCATTTTCATTTTTTTTTTTACTTACCTGATCAAGTTTACTAAAGCGTGGCCTTGAATGCAGCCCTTCGAAAAAACTTCGTAGTTTGTTCGTGTATCCGTAGTATTATTAAGTCCTGTATTTTGATGAGAGCAATTGCTGGCAAATAAACAAATTATTGCTCTACGTATAATTTGCTGACGTTGAGAGATATTATGATGGAAATGGCTTCGGCCAGCGGATGTGTATGGTAAATTCGGACGAATATGAATTTACAATCTGTACTTATCGAAGAATAGCACTATAAGTTAGCAGTTGCATCGACTCTTTGTCTCAACATTTTTTACTTAGTGATGATCACACCCCACACCATGACACCTTACGTCCAAATAAACGTCACGAGTTCTTTTCGTGCTATTCTTCGATAGGTACAGATTGAAAATTCATATTCGTCCGACTTTCCCATACACATCCGATGCCCGAAACCATTTCCATCATAATATCTCTCAACGTCAGCAAATTATACGTCAATCACAAAATCCGACTATATTCTGTCGATCCGTCGCCACGATTCATCCATTACGGCATTAGACAATTGGCATTGTGTCCCGGATGCGTTGATTGTACAGCTGGTGATCGCAAATACTCTGGATTAGGGGATGGTACAAGTTAAAGGCTGGAGTTTCTACTTTCTGTCTTTTCTTTCAAGTAACATTTTATACGAGTGAAATTTAGAAATTAATGAAAAAACGGAAAGAAAAATTTGACTTAGGGCAGGAATCGAACCTGCGACCTCAGGATAACTAGTTCAGCCAGTCCAGTCCAGTGGTAAAGCGGCTGGACTGGTTATCCTGATGTCGCAGGTTTGGTGTTATTGCGAAAAATAAGTACTACAAACATTTTATGCCCTTCATTATTGAAGGTCTTGCAACGTTTCTTATGCAATGATGGTAGTATGCAAGCATGAAGTTATCATTGATAGTAAGTGAATACTTCTTCTTGAAGAAGAAGTGAATACTGCAGCCTATAGACGTTTCCATAAAACGGCGATTTGTAACCTACTAAATCAGTTGCTAACTCTGGAGCCTTTCGATGGATTCAAATGGAACACGAAACATGACAATGCTAAGGATTACCTTTTGACGGTAGATGGTAGATAGATTAAGGTAATGCGGTGACACCTATGCCCTCGACCGCTGCACTCTACCGTCTGTACCACAGTGAATATCGTAACCTTAAAAGAACCAGAGCTCTTAATATGCATATGCGATTTAAGACCAATTGGATTGCGATGAGCCTACGACCTGTGAGTTCCACCAGCAAAGTTTATAGCGTAACAAAGGAATTAAAAAATGAAATAAAGCAAATCAGCAGAAAATTGTTGAATGAAACTACACTGAAAAATGATGGCGCTCTATTACAGAAGCAAAACAATTTAAGCCTCATGGCTGGCAACGCATTTGTATCCATGGCTGGCAACGTATCTACATTGCGACCTTCAGGTTTCTGTAGTTCTATAGGCTGTGTAGTTCTATAGGCTGTATGTTATGTAAGCCACCATCGCACGCAACGTTAAAAAAAAACACCTAAATATTTCTCATACCTTGGTTCCGTCTATAAATCAGAGAGAAGCCTCGGGCAAGCACACTTCCAACGCGAATGGCAAATATTAAATAAGTGAGCCACCCTAATCTCATTTAAGCCTTTTATGAGAGTTATCCTTAAATAAAATAAATGAAGGGTAATCTTGTTTTCCTTCCAAACCATATGTCCACGGGTGACGTGCTCAAATTCCAAATCAGGACGTACGCAACGTATTTGGTATGAAAACACGATAAGCAACAGGTCTATTGTAAAAAAAAAGCTGCCAAATGCGAGTCGGACTCGCATTCATAGGGATTCGTCCGGGATAGTGGAATTAATGTACTTTATACCTATTTGAGAAAAATTACTAAAATTTAAAATCAGTTTAATATTTCCGGCATTTATAAATTAGATTGTGGACTCTCATTTATGCTCTCGATAGAGAACACAGACCCATTCTACAAATAGTACGCGAGGCCATTGAAATAAAATAAAAAAAAAAACACCTATCTATTCAAAAAATATATTATTTTAACCCTCAAATCTAGCAACGAAATACATGTCTACAGACTTCTTTCTTAAGACCACAACAAAATGGGCCAACGTATGTCGCTAATCTGTTAAAACACCCTAACGCAAATGTTAATCGTAACATATTTTACGGATAAAACCTTATATATTTTATAAAAGATTCTTCTCACGTTCACGACTAAACCACCAACACTTCATTTTTAAAGGTTTTAGCGACAAAATGAAGCAATAAGGTTTTGCGGTACACCGGGAAACACCCGCCTAAACGGTACCGGAATATATGAACATTCTTTATACTGAAATAATTTCACAAATTTATGAATTACCAGTTCACATGAATAAGTCCAAATCTTTAGATACCTAGGTTCAGCAAAGAACAAAAGGTTTCCCATTTTTCTCTTTAGGAAGAGTCTTACCACTGTTGTAAGCGTCTTTGGATACTACTTTGTCCAGCAGTGGACGTCTTAAGTCTGGTGGCATAGTTAATTAACTATTCTGAGATACTTACTAACTGCTAACATTCTTTTAACTAAGAGGAGATAGCACCTGGTTGTAGGGTTCCAGTGTTCCAGAGCTCGAGGGCGTAGGCACGTCTGGTGGCAGATAGATAAGATAATGCTCACCCCATTATCTAATCTATCTGCCACCAGACTTAAGACGTCCACTGCTGGACAAAGTCGTACCCAAAGACGCTTACAACAGTGGTAAGACTCTTCCTAAAGAGAAAAATGGGAAACCTTTTGTTCTTTGGAAATATTAAATCGTTTTGGACCCGAATGCATTTTGAACCTTTCCATGTGGTGACAACATGACACCATCTTATGAGATATGTCTTGAAATAAAAAAATACGCTTACACTCACAGCCCTACACTAGGAATAAATCTGTGTCGGGGGTGCCGTTGTACACACAACACTTGCTACCAACACCCAGACCCGAAACAAATATCTGTAGACCATACAAACATTAGTCGTGGTGCCCACGACTCTTCGATTCAACAGCTGGACTAACTTGGTCGTCAAAATCTTGAAAACGTAATATTGCCTGCCCATTTCCTTTTTAATGCTTTTTCGAATTCATCAGAGGATCAGAATGATTTTTACAAAACAATATTATATTTAAAAGATAAATACAAACATTTGTCTCGTATTATGTGTGTTAAAAGAGATAAATGATCACATTACAACGTGGCGAATAGAACAGATGGGACGTGGAGTTTTAAAGTGGACGGTCGTATAGGGAACACTGGCAGACTGCCCGAATGGATATTTAGTGAAGATAATGAGTACTCGTTGTCGAAAATGGTTGAAACACTGTTTTCAAACTAGATAATGTAGTTTTCATTGCAGAAATTGAAGTGGAATTGCCTTGTTTTACACTGAATAGGTAAATATTACAGCGTATTTGTTATGTGATGGTGGCAAACAAACTTGCAATTTACATTGGTGTATCTTCACGCCAAGTCTCTCACGGGGTAGGCAAAGAAAGTGGAATGAAAGATATCCCGGTCCTGACACACCTAGCATGCTTCTTCTACATTCATCATTCTTTTCATACATGCACGCCGATTCTTAAGACTTTTGACCCCACCCACAGACAGTACTCGAGCTATTTGGTCATGGTAGTTACATTGATGTTAAGTGAATACAGCAGGCTATAGATATCTGTGTGCTGGCGTCGGGATGTGACAACCCAATAGCAACAGAATTTCCTTCCACTGGAAGAGAATTCTTCAACTAGCGCAGTCAGTCGAATATCGGTGGTCAAACCATTCTAATGGGGCGGCAAACAATAATGCAAGATAGGCAACAGCGTCTTGCGATAAAACTACCGCCACTGCAATCGCCAATCTGCATGATAAGCGTGACGATTATGGTATGTCCTGCTTATGGGGCTTTAGTCTAGAAGTGGACATCTTTCGGGTGATATGATGATAGACATCTATACAAAAACCACGGAAACGAGCATTTTAATTTTCCACCAGCGGTCACCAATCACACACCCGACCGTGCCCGTACCGCTTAACCGAGTAGATCACTTGCGATCTACATCAGTCACGAGGCCATATGCGCTTCGATATACCCTTGAAACATTAATATTACTCCAGGCCTAAGTAGTTAAAAAACTATATCACATTTAGCAAAAACAGCAAGAGTTCGGGAAATTTGAATAAATGTTCGTCGGTTATGATTGACAGATAAACAGAGGAAGTTAATAAAAGTTGTAAAAGTTTTTTCATTTGTTTTCTTTCCATCTCACGTGGAACAGATTGATTCACAAATAATGTAAACATTAATCCTATAAGTAGTCGAACCGTCCAAAAAAAACACATTTCAAGAAATCTGAAAAACTGAAGCGACTTATTCAGAGAAAACATTTTGATCGTTTCAGTCTAGATTAACCTGAAAGATAGCGCTGCACTGTAGCACTGGCGGCAGTTGATTGAATCGGTAATATAATTGATCGTGCCGTCTTGTATAAATAAAAAAAGCAAACTGAGTGATTTAAATGAAACAAACTTTACACTCTACGGTTTTTAAAGAAACAGTGCACACAAGTGGTTCGAATTGCTCGAGCTCTTCTTTCAAGAAAACTTTCACTTGCTCTTTTTTTCGAAACTTCGTAATTTCACGTCTGTGCTCTCCGAAGGGGTAGACAGAGGTAAATGCGGCCCTGTTATTTCCGGCACAGAGGCATAACACCTTAGGCCTCAGGAGTGCTAACGCATCTGCATTTTGACCTTGGTCTTTTTGTGGTGTCTATAGGCTGCAGTCATCACTTAACATCAATGTGACCAGCATGCTTGTATGCCTCTTCCATAAATAAAAAAAAAATGCGGAAAGTGGTGGGTGTTTGCAAGTTTACCTGAATGTATGCACACAATGCACGCTTCGCGGAATACGGGCATGAAGTTACGTTGGCCTTCAATGGATGATTTTTTCATGAAGTGGCAAAAATCACACAATTCACATTGATGGTAATATGTTAGCATATAAACATCAATATGAAAGCAGGGATTTCAATGTAGATGCGTTGACACTCCTGAGGTCTTAGTTGCTGTGCCTCTGTGCTGGAAATAATAAGGCCAAACTAACTGACCGGGACACGATTGCACTGAACAATTCCAGTAGCAAGCAGATTAGTTAATACTATGATGCTTACGCCGTTGAGCTCCGTTTCTTCAGTTTTCATCACTCCAGCTGAAAGACCTCCACTGCTGGACAACTGTATTGTGCGTCATTAGGGAAGAATATGCCATAATCGCGTATGGCCCTGCGGCTGGTGCAGATCGGAAGCGATCTACTCGGTTATGTGATACGGGCGGGTGTGTGATGGGTAACCGCTAGTGGCAAATTAAATGCGCGTTTCCGTGCTTCAGAGGGCACGTTAAGCCGTCGGTCGCGGTTGCTATCGATAGAGAGTAGTCGTTTAACCTTGTCGGAGGCCTTATGGGCGGTTTAAAATATTCGACAACGGGTTGGCCCTTAATAACCCTTATCTCCACCAACCTGCATTGGAGCAGCGTGGCAAAGTAAGCTCCAAGCCTCCTCTCAAGAAGGGGAGAGACTCGTACCCAGCAGTGGGATATATAAAAGATTGCCATTATTATTTATTATTATAACATAATTGCCACGGTTGGCAGACGGATTGGCGATCGCAGGGGCGGTAATTTTATCACAGGACGCTGCTGCCAGTTCTGTGTTGTTATTTTTAAAAACGTAACTTCACGCCTGTTTTTCCCGAACGGGTAGGGAGAGGTAAATGCATGCATTTAAGCATACATGCAAACACCCACGATTCGCCGGTTACGTTTTGGCCCATGTAACAGGTGGCGAGCCTGTTGACATCTCCGGGTACATTACCAAACTTCGAGGTACTGGGAAATTTCCAGAAAATGGAAAAATCCCAATAAAACCGGAGATAAAGGACTTTACACCATTATCTCTGATAACCCTCTACCCGGGAATCGAACCCAGGACCTCAGCGTAGTAGTAGTGGCCTGCTACCACTAGGCTACCGAGGCAGTTGTTATTTGTCAGTTGTTATTTTTACTACCTATTAAGGATGGTTGTGATGGTTATATTAAAATGGTTTGACCCCCGGTTGACTGACTGCTCTAATGGCAGAATTCTCTTCCAATAGAAGAAAATTCTTTCGCTTGTGGGCAATCGGGTCATCACGTCCCGACGCCATCATCTTCTTTGGAGGAGGCAGTTCATTTCACTCGGTAGAGCATGAGACTTTTCTTCAGTTTTACTATCATTAAATTGATGATAGTATTCATGTCACTGTGTAGTACAGCATCCAACAATAAATAATGCACATCGACTTCAGGAAGAGACGTTGGCTTATTTCGGATCTGTAGAGCGCTATCTCTTTCGCACCTTACCTATTTGACGTTTGCCGACCATTTTGATCAAGTTTTGATCAATACCGGACTACGGATGCTTACGTAGGCAGTATGCAGCAGAGATAACGCTCTACAAAGCCGAAACTAGCCGACACTTTCATAGGCTCAATGTGCATTATTCCTTGATGAGCACTATACGAGTCTAAAGGGCAAAACGTGCAGTCATTTCCACTGACATGAATAAAACAAAAATGATGGTCTACGAACAGACTATTCTCGAAAACAAAAGACAATCCCGCGATGGCATTTAAACAAAACGTCGGCATACCGCTTCGATATAATCTCGGAGTTATTTCTACCTCATCATTTTCAGTAAGTCGCAAGGTGAAATCACTCGGCGACGAAATTAGATGCATTAAACAAATTGTCCGTGCCGTGGTTGACCTCCATTACTAAATAGCAAAATCGTTTCCGAGTAACCGGCCGTGTGTGAAGAAAGTATATTATGTCGTTTCAGACTGTTTTACTGTTAGACTGTTTTATGGAGTGAAGTCATGTCATCCGTATGAAGTCTGCAAATGTGAAGTATATAAGTGTAGTAAGGCAATGAAAAAAACCTTAGTTACCCTAAGTATTACCGTAAAACGGCACGTTAAACTTATCTCAAAACGAAAAAAACCGAACACTAAAATCACTCGCGCGGATGACTGTCAGTTCGTCTGTCTTTCTGTCTTTTGTATCTCTCTGTCTTTCTGTATTTCAATGTCTTTCTGTCTCTCTGTATAAATCTACAAAATTAGATGTATTAAACAAATTGTCCGTGCCGTGGTTGACTTCCATTAGTAAATAGCAAAAAATGTTTCCCAGTAGTTGGCCGTGTGTGGAGAAAGTTGATTATGTCGTTCCAGACTGTTTTATGGTGTGAAGTCATGTCATCCGTATGAGGTCTGTAAATGTGACATATATTGGGGAAATGTTAAATAGGCGCGTCCACACAGAACGAGCAGCCTCGCGAAGCTATTGCCGCGTAAAGCAGCTCGCTCTGTGTGGACGTTCCTCGGTTAGCGCCCGAGCCATCTAGTGTCGGGCGCGTCCACACAAAGCGAGCAGCCTCGCGAGACATTTGCCGCGCGAGGCACCTATTACCGTAGTTTTTAGGATTCCTTATTTTAAAAGAAACGGAACTCTAAGAAACCTCGTCAGACTATTGGAAATTTCGTTGCCGCTCGACCTCGTCGCAACCAATGGAATGCCAGAACTGTCTACGTTGAATGTATGAGTGTTTGTTATGATTCCAGTTAATTTGTTTGCGTAAATAGAACCAAAATTGAATCGATGATAGTATGAGAGTTACCCAACCATGGTACGCAAATAGTATACAATACAGTGGCGTCCACACTAATCACAGTGTATGAAAATAAAATCGGATACCATCTGTCAATCAATTTCAGTGCCAAGTCTGTAAATGCGACTCTTATCCTGATATTATTATAGCTAGTGTATTAAAACGGGGTAATTTATTTTTTATTATGTCGTAAATTTTGCAAACAGGCATACAGTTCACATTAATGGTAAGTGAATGTTGCACTCTATAAACACAGGAGATAATGATGATTATTAAGACTTTATTGTGTCATGAAAGTGGATTATAAATTTCAGTTTTTTTTTGTTTTTTTTTAATGCTATAAAAGTGGCAAACAAGCATGCAGTTAAGTGATGACTGCAGCCCATAGATACCCACACAAGGACCAAAGCCTGAGGCCTATCTGTCTATCTGTCTGTCTGTCTATCTGTCTGTCTGTTTGGCGGGGCTAATCTTGGGAACGGCTGCACCGATTTTGACGGGTCTTTCACTGGCAGATAGCTTATGTAATAAAAAGTAACTTAAGCTAAGCAATAACCTCCCTACTCTGTAAAGTCATGGAGCGTGTGATCAACACACAACTGCTGCGGTATCTTGAGGATCATCAGCTGATCAGTGACGGCCAATATGGCTTCAGTCACGGTAGATCTGCTGGAGATCTTCTAGTATATCTCACGCACCGTTGGTCTCACGCCTTGGACAAGAGTGGGGAAGCATTGGCTGTAAGCCTAGGCTTAGCAATATCTAGCCCGGTCAAAGGCCTTAGCAATATCTAGATATTGCTAAGGCCTTTGACCGGGTCTGACACAGGGCACTTCTTGCGAAACTTCCATCTTACGGTCTTCCCAGGAGGCTTTGCAACTGGACAGCCAGCTTTCTGTCTGAGCGTTTTATACAGGTCCTAGTTGACGGTCAGCGCTCAGACAGACATATCAACGCTGGTGTGCCGCAAGGCTCTGTGTTATCTCCCACGCTTTTCCTTCTGCATATCAATGAAACGTTGGAGCGAAACCCCAATTTTCATTGCTATGCGGATGACAGTACGGGAGATGCACACTACACTAGCCGTGCAAATGCTTCTCGGGCGCTTATCGGGGAAAGCAGGACTAGACTTGTGTCTAAAGTCGAGCACTCACTGGGGCGGGTCTCAGATTGGAGTCGACTCAACTTAGTGCAGTTCAACCCCTCGAAGACACAAGTCTGCGCGTTCACCGCTGAAAAAACCCCATTCATTGTAGCACCACAGTTCCAGGGCACTCCGCTCGCTGTTGGTAAGAGTATCGGTATCCTGGGCGTTGACATATCGAACGAAGTGCAATTCGGGGGTCACATTGAGTGTAAGACCAAGTTGGCATCCAAAAAGCTAGGGGTGCTTAACAAAGCGAGCCGGTATTTCACATCGGGGCAGCTATTACAGCTCTATAAGGCCCAAGTGCGGCCCCATCTGGAATACTGCTCTCATTTGTGGGCGGGAGCCCCCAAATGCCAACTTGGTCCACTTGACTCCCTACAAAGACACGCTATTCGTATTTTTAACGACCCAGGACTTACTGACAGGCTCGAACATCTGAGCCTGCGCCGAGACATTGGAAGTCTTTGCGTTTTATACAGTCTCTACAATGGCGAGTGCTCTGTTGAACTGTTCGACATGGTGCCACCGTCTCTTTTCCTACACCGTACTACCCGCCGAAGAGAGAAGTTCCACCCTCACCGACTGGACACCTGGCAATGTTCAACGGTGCGGTTCTCACGTTCGTCTTTATCCAGAACGTGTAAATTGTGGAATGGGCTTCCCTCGGTGCTACAATATTTGGTTCTTCAAAAATGGTGTCAAAAGAGTCCTTGAGGGCTGGCAGCGCGTTGGCGACGCCCCTGGTGATGCAAATGTTCATAGGCGACGGTGACTACTTTCCATCAGCTGGCCCGTCTGCTTGTCTGTTAATCATTTGACATAAAAAAAAGCTATTTTTATAGTATCTACCCGGACAAAGTCGTGGCTTTGTCCGGGTAGATACTGAACAATCATAAATTCTCACGCGGACGAAGTCGCAGGCATAGCTAGTAATCAATTAAAATGCCTACACTTTCTTCACCTTCCCCTAATGCTCTCTGCCATTTTTATTATAGTCAATAAATATTCACGGAATTTGGGTTTCACGTACGAACAACTCGAAGTTGTACATATCATAAAATTGAAGACTAAGTGGATCATTAATTGAGAATAACGACTCATATTTCGTGCAGTGCAGAGAGCTGACGGGAAATCGATGTAAATGGCTCGCCTCTACTTTCTGATTAACACTTTCGGGATGAGATTCAGTGAAGTGAAATTTTGTTATATCATTTACTGAGCTCATAAGTTGATACATAATGGAATGGATCATTATGCACAAGCGTATCAATATTATGCATGCGTGAGTGTATGTCTATATCTGTACGGGGGAAACGCTTGCGTGGCTTGCATGTGTGCGCGGATGTTTGTTTGTTTGTGTATGTGTGTGCGTGTGTGTGTTAAACGTAGCGTAGTTAAACAGCCCTAACCACTACGCACACAGCGCTGTTGTGTTGTATCTGTACGTTTGTGTGGAATTTTTGCCGACTGTCCGGGGTGCAGGTTCCATACATTTCTTTGACTTTACTGCGTCTTTGCAAGGTTTATTATCTATCTATATATATATATATATAACAAAAATCAATTACTGTTCGTTAGTCCCGCTAAATCTCGAGAACGGCTCTTCCGATTTGGCTAATTTTGGTTTTGAATGATTTATGGAAGTCCAGGGAAGGTTTAAAAGGTAAGAAAATATGAAGAATTTGAAGGGAAATAGTAAAAACCATTTCAAATTCCCATACAAATAGTCCGTATGTATCAAACCTTTGACACATTATTTAATTGTTAGACAATACAAAGTTTGCCGGGTCAGCTAGTCTATATATATAAAAATCAATTGCTGTTCGTTAGTCTCGCTAAAACTTGAGAACGGCTATACCGATTTGGCTAATTTTGGTTATGAATAATTTCTGGAAGCCCAGGGAAGGTTTAAAAGGTAAGAAAACATGAAGAAATTGAAACGAAATGGTAACAAACACAATTTCATTTTCCCATACAAATAGTCCGTATATAACAAACCTTTGACACTTTATTATTTCATTCTGAGGCAATACGAAGTTTGCCGGGTCAGCAAGTTTAGAATAGTTTCCGATATTTAAAAGTATAACTCAATTTCTTCTATGCACAAGCAATTCTAATAACTATTTTTTTCTTCTTATTTCTCTTTTTCACCTTATTAAAACCGTCGAAAAAAATTATGTAAGTAAACAACAAGTAGTTGGTGAAAATAAATAAGGTTTACGATTCAATTTCCTTCCATGATAAACACTTCCATAAAATTGTTGAGATAATATCAATATTTTTTATGACCTAGACCAGTGATTCCCAAAGTGGTCTATATCGACCCCTGGAGTCTATGACAACCTGAAAGGGGTCTGCGTCAACGAAAAAAAAAATTGGGCGTCCATGAAATGAAAATGGGGGTCCGTAATAATGGATCTCAACACATACTCTGATAGTACCAATTTACTTATATCATACCAGTGATTCCCAAAGTGGCCCATGGGAGACTCGATGGGGGTCTACGTAGGCGTGAATAAAAATTGGAAATATGGGAATGTGATATAAATGTAGCAAGGACGGGGGTCCGCAGAAACCAGAAAAAATTGTAAAGGGTCTACAAGAAAAAATAGTTTGGGAACCTCTGACCTAGACAATGAATTGGTACCAAATTATTTATTCCTATTGTTTGCTACACTTACCCTCGAGATTGTAGGTACTCACTTGTTGTTCACTCAAGTTTTTTTCAGCCTTTGTTAAGATACGACCTTAGTACGTATTTTAATATTTTCTTCGCGACATTCTAACCCTTCTCTATTTATGACGCGCATTTTATTATGTTACATACATTTTATTATGTTACATAAATTTTATTATGTTACATACATTTAATTAAGTTACATACATTTAATTATGTTACATACATTTTATTATGTTACATACATTTTATTATGTTACATACATTTTAGTAAATATAATTTCGTTATTTTCATTTTTCTGTCTTTGAAACTAAATTTCTCAATATCTCTTTTGATTTTAAAGTGATTTTTATTATGTTATAAAACAATTTTGTATTTTTGACTTCATTTCTATAAGATGGTCACTTTTGTTGAAACTATTCGACCCCCATGGGTCACAAATCACTCTTTAATAACCACTGCTTTTATCACAAACTCTATTTTCGATATAAAAATCACACACAACCCTTACACATTAATGATAATACCATTCACGTAACACTCAAGCAAAATTAGATTTATGTTAAAAGCGTCCCAGGGGTCTTTGTGGCACATAACGAATGTGAATTTGCTGGTCTACGGAGCACTTATTTGTATAATAGCTGAAGGAAGTCCCAGTGAAAGAGTCCCGCGACCTGTGAAGAGCGCAGTCAATTACTATGAATTGAATTTTTCTGTTCCACTATCGGTAGTTCTTGAAGCTTGAACATTTTTATTCAATTCAATTTTATTCTTGCTTTTAAATATAGTTTCGATATTTTCATTGCTCTGTCTTTTAAACCAAATTTCTCAATATTTTCTTTTGATTATAAAGTGATTTTAGTATGTTACTATTTTATTTATCAATTATTATTATTATTTCTTTTATCATTACCTGTATTAGCTGGAGCTATTACAATATTATTAACAGACCGAAATAAGAAAGAATACCATCATTCTATTAATTCATAAAATTTTCTGTTTTTGACTTCATTTCTATAAGATGGTCACTTTTGTAGAAACTATTCGATCCCCATGGGTCAGGAATCATGTTTTAATAACCACTGATTTTCTCACAAAATATACTCGATATAAAAAAATCACACACTACCCCTACACATTAATGATAATACCATTCACGTAACACTCAAGCAAAATTAGATTTATGTTAAAAGCGTCCCAGGGGTCTTTGTGGCACATAACGATCACTACGTTGAATTTGCTGGTCTACGGAGCACTTATTTGTATAATAGCTGAAGGAAGTCCCAGTGAAAGAGTCCCGCGACCTGTGAAGAGCGCAGTCAATTACTATGAATTGAATTTTTCTGTTCCACTATCGGTAGTTCTTGAAGCTTGAACATTTTTATTCAATTCAATTTTATTCTTGCTTTTAAATATAGTTTCGATATTTTCATTGCTCTGTCTTTTAAACCAAATTTCTCAATATTTTCTTTTGATTATAAAGTGATTTTAGTATGTTACTATTTTATTTATCAATTATTATTATTATTTCTTTTATCATTACCTGTATTAGCTGGAGCTATTACAATATTATTAACAGACCGAAATAAGAAAGAATACCATCATTCTATTAATTCATAAAATTTTCTGTTTTTGACTTCATTTCTATAAGATGGTCACTTTTGTAGAAACTATTCGATCCCCATGGGTCAGGAATCACGTTTTAATAACCACTGATTTTCTCACAAAATATACTCGATATAAAAAAATCACACACTACCCCTACACATTATTGATAATACCATTCACGTAACACTCAAGCAAAATTAGATTTATGTTAAAAGCGTCCCAGGGGTCTTTGTGGCACATAACGATCACTACGTTGAATTTGCTGGTCCACGGAGCACTTATTTGTTTAAAGGCTGAAGGAAGTTTCAGTGAAAGAGTCCCGCGACCTGTGAAGAGCGCAGTCAATTACTATGAATTGAATTTTTCTGTTCCACTATCGGTTGTTCTTGAAGCTTGAACATTTTTATGCAATTCAATTTTATTCTTGCTCTTAAATATAGTTTCGATATTTTTATTGTTCTGTCTTTTAAACCAAATTTCTCAATATTTTCTTTTGATTATAAAGTGATTTTATTATGTTATTATTTTATTTATCAATTATTATTATTATTTCTTTTATCATTACCTGTATTAGCTGGAGCTATTACAATATTATTAACAGACCGAAATAAGAAAGAATACCAACATTCTATTAATTTATAAAATTTTCTGTTTTTGACTTCATTTCTTTAAGATGGTCACTTTTGTAGAAACTATTCGATCCCCATGGGTCACGAATCACGTTTTAATAACCACTGATTTTCTCACAAAATATACCCGATATAAAAAAATCACACACTACCCCTCCCCTACACATTAATGATAATACCATTCACGTCACACTCAAGCAAAATTAGATTTATGTTAAAAGCGTCCCAGGGGTCTTTGTGGCACATAACGATCACTACGTTGAATTTGCTGGTCTACGGAGCACTTATTTGTATAATAGCTGAAGGAAGTCCCAGTGAAAGAGTCCCTCGACCTGTGAAGAGCGCAGTCAATTACTATGAATTGAATTTTCCTGTTCCACTATTGGTAGTTCTTGGAGCTTGGACATTTTTATTTCGTTCCATTTTATTTTTGCATCTGGTCTGTTATGTATTTGGCTATCACAAATATGTTCATGTATTTCTTCTTAATTTCAAGTTAATAACTCCAAAATATTTGTTTTACCGCAGCTAAACTAACAAACAAGCATATCGTCTGTGTTAGTGTTATCTGAAGATTGCAAACTTTTTACATTTACATAGATATTTGCACATGCGATTTGCTTTTTTAATTTTTTTTTTTTTATGTATTGGAAGTGGAAAACAAGCACGCAGTTCACATTGATGTTAAGTGATGACCGCAGCATATAGACACTTACACAAAGAAAAAGGTCAAAATGAAGAATGCGTTACCACTCCTGAGGCCTTAGGTGTTATGCCTCTCTGCCGGAAATTACAGGGCCGTACATTACCACCTGATCGAAACACGATAGTGCTAAATACTACCATTTAGCGGCAAGTATATTATACTATATTATAATATAGATAATGCGGTGGTGCCTACGCCCGCGAGCTCCGTCACTGGAGCTCTACCACCAGTAAAAATTATATTTAAGAGTTTTAAGTAATTGGAAAATATACATAAAAATCAAATAAATATGATTTAAATCACTATCCAGGTCTGAAATGTTTATATCATTCATCATTTATGAATTTTATGAAATTCATCCGATTTAGAGGAAAAAAATCTTTCCTAAGCTACACTTTAATAAGTTCCAATCTTTTTACGTTATGAAGTGTAAAATAAAAAAGAGCTAAAGTTACACGGCTCACTTAAGTTTCATTTAACTTGTCTAAGCGAATTACGCTCTCAGCGGGGAACAGTAATATGCTATTAAGATCGGTTGCCGCGAAATTGAGATCTTAGGACAAGGTGTGGGAATGATGTTAGATAAGTGTCAAGGTTGTCAGATAGGATGATTACATCCGTGGTACACTGGTCGATTAGCGAATTAGCGTAGATCGATCTTTTAAGTAATGTAGGAAACATGTTTCTTAAAAAACGCTCGAAGTGTAAAGAATCGCGTGCACAGGGTTCATTTTATTTTAGTAAAATACGCCAAGACTCACTAAAACAGAGAAGAGAGGAGACGAGAGGAGATATGCTGCAAAACTGGCAGGTTAAATCCACCAAAGTGGAGAAGAGAAGTGTAGCGGGGAGGAGATGTGACATTTGTGTAGCAGAGATGTGATGTGAGTTATGAGAGATCGAAAGGCATGTCCGGCCGCCCGACTTGACACTTCTTCGCTATGCAGCGCCGCTTGCTCGCTCGAAAAATGAGACATCTCTCCTCTCCGCCTGATTCATTTCCACTCGAGCTAAAGGGAGAAGAGATGTGGAAATAACGAAATCAGATTGGTGTATCTCACATCTCCTCTCGTCTCCTCTCCGCTTTGGATATCGGGCCCTAAACTCACAGCCCCACACTAGGTATAAACCTGTGCCGTGGGTGCAGTTGTTCTCGCACAACACATACACAAACACACAGAACCGGCACAAACAATTGTAGGCCATACAGATATTTGTCCTGGTACGAGAATCCTTGAGCCTCGGTTCACACGGTCTTCCCACACCGGACCAACTGTCTCATCAAAGATTTCCTACATAACATTAAATACCATAAACTTACAGTAGGGTTTCTACTAAAATTTTACTTATTATGTAAGCCTAGTAAAAGCTATCAACATAATCGGTGTCTATCTCCTCATCGTCACCGGAACTGGTGGCATTCACCAGCAGGCGGAACTGGCGCAGCTTCTCATCCATGTCTTCAAGACTGGTGTCCATGGATTCTGTTTCTTCTTTCATCATAGACCAGTCGGTGGTTGAGTCGTTGTAATCTATGTAATAATACCTAATTTCGACAACAATTTCGATAGGTGGTATCGCCCCTAAGCCGCCTTTATCCAACGATTGTCTACGATCTTCAGTAGTGTCATGTATGTCGGTGGCAATTAGATCGAAAGCCACTTTGCAGTACTCTGGTTTCTTCAAATTATGGCTATCATCACGTTACGTCACAACAGTAATGTGCTTTAAAGTAGGTATTGAAACGATGTCAACCGAGTTACATAATACGCCTTCAGGTCATCGGTCTACCTCGTGGCGGGTTTGCCCACAGTACATTTCATACACAGCAATAGATATGGTTTAATGGTGATCAAATGCAACTTGCATGTGGGCTGATAATGGAAGCACTTGATATTACTTCCACGCCTTTAATGTTTCCTTTAGTGCTGGCATTCGGAAATGTTCAATAATCTATTCCTGTTTCATGAGCAGTTCATATTTTTTTTTTTTTATTATTACGATTTACAGAACTAAATAGTTTAGTCTTTCAAGTCACATTTTGAAGTTGGATTTCATTTGACTTTGATTTTTCTGGAAGTGGCAATTTCTTAATTGATGTTAAGTATGATCCTTTTTAGCAGTTTTTTGCAATAAACTGTTATAGCAGTTTTTTGCAATAAAAAGGATCATAGCAAGGTACCCAGCGACCCTTGCTATGACCCCTGCCAGTGACTGCCAGGTTAGGTCAAAGTAAAAACTAGTTCTAACTAGGAAAAATGCGGTCTATCTAAAGACTGGTTTAAAGTAAAACATATTTTTTTTTTTTGTAATGGAAGTGGCAAATAAGCATGCAGTTCACATTGATGTTAAGTGATGACTGCAGCCTATAGACACCCACATGAAGACTAAGGCCAAAATGCAGATGCGTTACCATCCCTGAGGCCTAAGGTATTATGCCTCTGTGCCGGAAATTACAGAGCCGTACATTACCACCTGACCGGAACACGATAGTGCTGAACACTACCATTTAGCGGCAAGTAAATTAGGTAATGCGGTGGTGCCTACGCCCGCGAGCTCTCACTGTCTTGAGCTCTACCACCAGTATAAACATAGGTATCTACATTAGAACAGTAAAATAAGATAAGAAAAATCATAAATTTAAACGAAAACACAGCAATTAAGTTAGATAGCATTTGATTTACTTACTCTGTATCGAAAATACGATGCCTTATATTCCGACTCAACCGGAACACAATAGCTCTAAACATTAAACTGCAGGTAGTTTACCCATACTATTTTGAATACACAGACAAGTTCACCAACTAAACTATTTGTGTCTAATAATTGCCTTTGTTGCCTAAAACCAGTTTATATTATTAACAAGCTAAGTACTATTAACGTCAATACTGCAACTGCAATGAATGAACGCTTTGTGAACAGTGTTTTCACAAAGCGATTGCTTATTCACAAATAATAGAATGCCATGGGGCTTATGTCTAATGCACCTGCATCTATTTGTGTATAAATAACAACACGTACAATATTTTTTTATGTGATGGTGGTGGCAAACAAGCATGCAGTTCATATGGATGTTAAGTGACGACTGCAGCAGATCTACACAATAACCAGAGGTCAAAGTGCAGATGCGTTGCCACCCCTGAGGACTTAAATCTTTTGCCCCTATGACAGTTATTACGGGCCCATACATAACCATCTAACCGGAACACGATAGTGCTGAACACTACCATTTGGCGGCAGATAGATTAGGTAATGCGGTGGTGGCCTACGCCTTCGAGATCCTACACTGAAACTCTACCACCAGTAAAAATTGTTTCGGGTCTAGGTGTTTTCTTGTTTAACCACCCATGACACAGCTTTATTCGTAACTTCACGTCTAGTATTCCCGAAGGGGTAGGCAGAGGTAAATGCATGCATTCAATCATACATGCAAACACCCACGATTCGCCGGTTACGTTTTTGGCCCATGAAACAGGTGGCGAGCCTGTTGCCATCTCCGGGCACATTACCAAACTCCGAGGTAGTGGGAAACTTCCATCATCTTCTTTGTCTGATTCTTCAACGTTTCCTAGCCCACAAAGAACTTTTATTTTTTCGCCATGTCCATCAACTCAGTCGAACTGCTGACATTTTGCACATACACATAGTAAGTACAAAAGTTAAATAATTACAAGATTATTAAAGAATAAATATAACTACGTTAAGAAAAACCGACTTCAAAACTGAAAAGTAAAAAATGATAAAGATTTAATTGTAATTATATACTACCTATTATTTATATGTGCTATTTACTAATAGGTTTGAAGTCGGTGTTAAGCCTTAAACAAACAATTCTATTTTATTCACTTAAATACATAGATTTATTATCTACTTCGGTATAAATCTATGCTTAAATATGAATACGAGCAAATTAATACACTGAACAAAACGTAACCGGCGAATCGTGGGTGTTTGCATGCTTGAATTCATGCATTTACCTCTGCGTACCCCTTCGGGGATTACAGGCATGAAGTTAAGTTTTAATACAATGAAATGCCTACTTTAGTGATTTTGTCTTGGCACCGACTTCAAACGTATTAGTAAATAGCACATATAAATAATAGGTAGTATATAATTACAATTAAATCTTTATTATTTTTTACTTTTCATTTTTGAAGCCGGTTTTTCTTAACGTAGATATATTTATTTAATACTTTTTAGTTTATTGCTGCGTTGTAAATTAGATTAATGTTCACATCTGTTAAATTTGTAAAATCTGATTTTTTTAGCTTCGTGGCAATTATGTACCTAATTTAAATTGTTTAGGTTTGTCGATACAAAATTATTACACGACTTTACGAAATCAATCAAAAAATGTTATCCACGAAGGAGTAAATAAGCTGTGTTGTGTCGTCGATGAGTAAATGTGTCATTGTCACTTGTTGTCATCTTGTTGTCATGCGCATTAGGACTATCTAGGACGTCAGTGGATTCAACGTACTCTATGACAACTCGCCGTCTATTCTTATTCCTTTAGTCTGAGGTGAAAGTAAGTAAGAAAATGCTCATAAAGTAAAAACTAATGGGCCTATCTGAATCAAATTTTTATGGGACCAATTCGAAACTATTCCGCATCTAACAAAACAAAAATTATCTAATTAAGAAATCTCGGCAAAATTCGCGTACATACATAAAAAAAAAAATTGAGAACCTTCTCGTTTTTTGAACTCGGTTAAAAATGGAAAGATTTCAGGTGAAATTATTCAACCTTTATCATTCTTAACAAAACCGCTTATGAAATATGCCCTTTTGGAAAATGACCTTAAAACAGACAGAATATTAACGACGCCCACAAAGAACTATCGTTTGCCAAAAATAATATCTTTTCCTAATCTGTCGTATATTTTCTAAAAATAGTCGAGTCACCATCACTTATTCTCATTATATTCTATTTCATACAATTCCCACGCTATTTTGTATGAAAATAATAGCAAAGATGACGTATGATTATTTTTAGGGACAGAGTTGGCAGGTCTCCAAAGATTCACTTGATTTTTTTGGTCCACTCTTACGATTCGTTAATTAACTCATTTTATTATCTCTACATCATTGGCTTCCTGGATGCTTTTTAATCCTCAAGGCAAAATATATTGGGATTATATGTCATATGTAATGACATTGAATTTACCAAGGATTTCTTGGTTACGTATTCAATTGCAAAATTAAATGCAATATCTTTTGTAGAAATTAAACTTGCGGATTTTCTCGCGTATACAACACTCCCAAACTTCTTCTTACACCCTGGTCAGTCTGCCCGTGACCACGGTAGCTGGAAAGCGACCGAAACGTTGGGTGTAAGAAGAAGTTTGGGAGTGTTGTATACGCGAGAAACTCCGCAAGTTTCATTTCTACAATGTATGAAGCTCGCGAAAACCTACGAAAACGCAATATCTTTTTTACAATACACTGAATATTTCTGAATAGTTATGGTAAGTTTTTTTTTTATGTATTGGAAGTGGCAAGCAAGCCTGCAGTTCAGTTAAGTGATGACTTCAGCCTATATAGACACCCACATAAAGACCAAGGTCAAAATGCAGATGCGTTACCACTCCTAAGGTGTTATGCCTCTGTGCCGGAAATAACAGGGCCGTACATTACCACCTGACCGGAACACGATAGTGCTGAACACTACCATTTAGCGGCAAGTAAATTAGGTAATGCGGTGGTGCCTACGCCCGCGAGCTCCATAACTGGAGCTCTACCAAAAGTAAAAGTAGTAAAATAACAAGTAAACGAAGTTTAGCGTGTGTGTTTCTCGAAGGAATAAGTAGTGGTGTATACATTTATAAACAGGATTCATTTAAATTAGCGCATCACCTAACACATCTGCATTTTGACCTCGGTATTTATGTGGGTGTCTATAGGCTGCAGTCATCACTTAACACCAATGTGAACTGCATGGCTGATTGCCACTGCCATTAAATTGAAAAAAAAAAACCTCTTGTAGGCAAGCTCTCAATAACAATCCCAATAACAGAGTATATATTATTATGTCTCTCGTTAGCACGGGATCCAATTTGGATCTAAATTTCTGCAAATGCCATACCTCTAGCGCCCACTCTGACCGGCCAATGAAGGCAAGCCAGAGGTGAGAGACCTGATGCTCTGTCCGGCCGTACCTCTGTGTGGCGGACGAGGCGGAGCCCAGTTCTCTCGGAGGAACTCGAGATGATGGTAGGGGGTGGTGTCGCTACTCACCAACAGCTCGCCACAAGCTGCTCTGCCCCCTATATTATTATTATTTTTTATATATTTATAAAAAGAAACATATAGTTCCAAACATAATATGATGCAAACATAAACTTAAGAGAGTTTTCGTGCATCAATGTCGACGGTTATATTGTAAATTATTATTATTTTACGACGTTTTAAAATTAATAGTTTTTAGAATGTAAGTCTTCCTATATTTTTTTTTTATTTTGCCTCTGAATTGGAATTAACTCTGAGCGTGATGCCATGCATCTTTGCCTAGGCAAAATATCGCTGCGTGCAGCGGGGAGCGGGGTTTCGGAGTGACGCAGCGGCGGCTATGTTTTTTGAACTTTTGAACACATTTTTAATTTTGTTTGGGTTTATATCAAGATTTGTAATAAGTCATAGAACAAATGCTGTTGGGATTAATATGCACGCAGCGGGGAGCGGGGTTTCGGAGTGACGCAGCGGCGGCTATGTTTTTTGAACTTTTGAACACATTTTTAATTTTGTTTGGGTTTATATCAAGATTTGTAATAAGTCATAGAACAAATGCTGTTGGGATTAATTGATTGTAGAAAGGCTGTCTGCAAGAGGTGATTCTCTAATTTCAATAATTAACCCTGTGTATCAAAGCGAAAGGTCATTCACTCATCAATAAATATCAGGAAATACAAGTGGTAGGAGTTTCAAAGTTTGCGTGGGGGTTCTTTTTAGGTCGTAGGTCTTCCCTACTACAGGACTTTGCGAAATTCAACCCCTATAGGATTGTTTTTGGAGTTAATATTTTTTATGAAACTTCGTTACTGCATGTGCTACAAGTCTCAAGTTTTGGATAGAGATTAATTTAAGCAGGTGTTACCTAGGATTTTGCAAATTTCGATTCGATCACTAAGGGTGTGTTTTTCACCTATTTTAATCCTGCTTTAACTGTTTTTAGCATTTAAAAATAGTTGAAGATCCAGGATAAAATAAAGCTACCTTTTCAAAAGTCTCTTTAGGGTTTAAATGAAAGGGATGATGGAATGAAAGTTCGTATGAAAGTCCCGTAATTAAGGTCCCAAATTCTGTACCGACGATGTCGCAGAAAAAAGCCAGTAACTTATAAATCAATCTTCAAATTAAGCAAACAGACATCAAATCACCGAATTAATATACCTAAGTAATGCATCATTATAGTTTCATCCATCAATACCCGTAAATGAATGGGACGTCAACAATGGCATGCGGGCACGATTGGTGCATCGAATTCAATGCGATATATAGGTCGTCGCACAATGACGGCGTGGAACACATTAATTGCTTATGGATACACTGATGTGATTGATACAGAATTATTTAATGTTTATGTATTAATTTTTATTCTAATATTTAATTTTTACTACGCCAGGTCCCTAACGGGGTAGAGAGTATAGAGTGCCAGATATCCCGGTCCTGACATACCTCTCGTGCCTCACTACCTTCATCATTCTCTTCATACAAGCACACTGATTAACCTGTAGGCGAAAAAAAAATGTTCTTTATATCAATACTTAACATATATCGCCGTATTACTGGAACACGACCTACGCCCTCCAGCTCCTAAACTGGAGCTCTACCAATAAACGAGTGACCTAAGAACCACCTAAAATCTAAAAAATAAATAAATAAGAACTTGAATAAATATTTCCTTAGCCGAATTTGGGTTTTGCCAATAATTGCTTGACTTTTGATTCAAATAATATCACCCTACTTAAGATTTTACATTCTGACTGTACAAATATTGCTTTGAAAAAAGTTGCGGACCAATCGCCTAAGAACAATAAACGTGGCCGTTTCACCCGCATCGGGCGAAACTCAACGGACCAAACGCCTACTAAGCCTTCAATTCCTACTGTTCAAAACAAAACAATGAATCCACATCTGATAATTATATTTCACTCCAATCCAGTGTAGAATCACCTTAAGATTCTACAAATCCATTCATACAATCCATTTATGGACTCCGTGCACGTACTTAGTGACGGAATACGAAGTCATTAGTTGGCTGCATAATATGTTGTGAGAAGCCACTAAAAATAGAAGATGATTTATCTATACATACCTATTAGTACTTAAAACGTATTCACGCCTGTATATCCCAAAAGGGTAGGCAGAGGTAAGGACATGCATTCAAGCATACATGCTAATACCCACGATTTGTATGTTACGTGGTTGCCCGTGGTTGTTGTTAACAGGTGGCGAACCTGTTGTCATATCCGGGCACATTTCCAAACTCCGAGGTACTAGAAAACTTCCAGAAAATGGAAAAATCCTCAGCGTAGTAGTGGCCTGATACCACCAGGCTACTGAATTATGTAAGTACTAAAAACGTAATAAAATTACTCTTGGGAAAAAAATAAAAATGTGTGTATGTATGAAAAATGTTTAATGTTATTGTTTTTTTTTTATGTTATGGAAGTGGCAAACAAGATGGTTGCAGCCTATAGACACCCACACAAAGACCAAGGTCAAAATGCAGATGCGTTACCACTCCTGAGGCCTAAGGTGGTATGCCTCTGTGCCGGAAATTACAGGGCCGTGCATTACCACCTGACCGGAACACAATAGTGCTGAACACTACTATTTAGCGGCAAGTACTTTAGGTAATGCCGTGGTGCCCACGCCCGCGAGCTCCGTCACTGGAGCTCGCGGGCATGATCACTGATCACTGGAGCTCAGGCAGGTGGTCTCAGTGGACCTCAGGAGTGGCAATGCATCTACATTTTGATCTCTGGTCATTGTGCGGGTGTCTATAGGCTGCAGTCATCACTTAACATCAATGTGAACTACATGCTTGTTTGCCAATTTCATTGCATAAAAAAAAACAGACAGGAAGACGGACATGGAGAAACTATAAGGGTTCTTTGTTTACTACATAACCCTAAAAATAGCAGACTCCAAAAAAACTTCGGGAACAAGTTTCAGCTAAATCGAAAAGACCATAACCTAAATAAAACCATGTAGGCAAGTTAAGCACATCACACTAATTTAAAATAATAAACTTCAAATTAATGACTATCAACAATCATGTTTCAAGTTTCATGTATCATAAGAACATTTCCAAACTCCGGCACGACGCTGCGGAAAATTCAGCTATGTATCTCGTTTATTCAAATTCATAAGACAAAATTAAATAGTCTCGCAGTTAGCCTACAAAGAAAAAAAACTAACCTATAAAATATAACATAAAAGATATTGGAATGGATTAACCGGTATGAACCAGTTCAAATGCTGATTTATCCCATTTGAATGCAGAACGCAGGCCCTCGTGCCGCCTGAATGGCCATCGTGCTGAAGGCAATTAATTTTGCCTCTTGCTATTGACATATTTCAGTCCAGTGAAGTATACGTTAAATAAAATTTATTTAATGGCAATTAATCACTCGATATAATATTTACTACAAGGGTGAGTGGGTGAATGTGTTCCGCTTAATATCATAAAATTTAGAAAATAAGATTTTTTTTTTTATTTTCTGAATTTCGAAAGTTGGAAGTAATTTCACAAAATTAAATACAATCACGAGGGAATACAAAAGATCTCTAAATTCAAAAAGAGAGCCCAAATTAGAGAGATTGATTGAGAGAGATTAGTATCGGATCTCTTAGGATTTTTCCCTTTTTCGGAAAGTGCCCTGAGACGTCAATGAGCTCGATACCTAAAAACTTGATGAATCAAAACGGAACCACCTAAATCATGTTGTACCATGTTTATTCAGTTCATTATATATTTTTATTTATACAAGCTCTTATGGTGAGATTCATAGACCGTACTACGACTTTACTTTGAGCAAAGTATGCTTAGAACTGTCAGAAATGTATGGGATTTGACAGTTCGAAGCGTACTTTGCTCGAAAGTAAAGTCGTAGTGCGGTCTGTGAATCTCACCATAAGAATCACATTTTACCAACACATTTGTTTTAAGAACCATTAGGGAAAGTACTAAATTTACATTAGATGATAGCTTAAATTCATGTCTACTTAAGTTTACCTCTACAGGAATAGTAGGCGTGTAGTTGAACTTGTTATCTTACGTGAATACTCCATGCAAGATATAGAATAATAGAAAAATGGGTGAAGGAGGTTCCCTCTTGGAGCGCGGTCACAAGCCCAGCTAGAGCCAGGGCAATGGTTGCGCCGTATAACTGTGGGCGTCGTCATCTTGGTGGGGACGCCCGCCACCCTTTGTTGTTGCAGCTGAGTGCCGAAGAAGTCCGCTACAGCCATCGGGAAAAGAGAAGAGGATGAGAGCGCAACAGAACCTGGATGCCAATATCATGGTGACATGAGTCCATGGTGCCCACCTCCTCCACCACAGCCCCCAAGGGGGTGCCAAACGCCGTCCTGCAGCCGCAGGGCAGAAGAAGTTGCAGTAGAGAGGGATGCCCCGGTGCTGCATCCGCGTCGCACGAATGGTGCGCGCGAAGACCAGTGATGATGAGAAAAATATGAATCTGTATTAAGATTGACTTGAAATTTCAATATTCAGATTCATAGACAAGTCTATGGAGGTACAATGAATGACAGTGGAGGGTAAATGTCAACAAACCAATTTAAAGTCTGTAGAATGTACACACGAAACAATTTATTGCAAGCCATGATTGGTATATTGGTTTATCGATTATAATATTGATAATTTTATTTTTAACTTTTTTAGTTCTGTCAAAACTCTTAGGAATCGGCGTGCATGTATAAAAAGAATGATGAAGGTAGATGAGGCATGAGAGGTACGTCAGGACCGGGATATCTGGCGCTCTACACTCTCTGCCTAACCCGTTAGGGACCTGGCGTGAAGATACATCTATTTTTAACGTTATTTTGGCTGGCGTTTATTTTTGGCTGGTGTTACTTTATTAAGGGTATTTTTTTAAATCAATCTACAGAACTCTTCTGCAGTTTTATGATATTATTCTTTTAGATACACCGTTTTTTTAAAATAAATAGTGTGGTCGTATGTAGTGGTCTACTCAAACTTACTAAAACAGAAGACACTGAATTGTATTGGACTTCTGAAACTGAACAAATTTTCGACACACCCTGGGAGTTAAAAATATACAAGCTGTTCATCAGCGTGTATATCTCTAACCTAATACATGAGCCTATAAAAACAAAACATATATTTTACCTAAATCTTCAGGTAAAACGGACAACCTTTATAACGAAATGAAACAACACAAGCCATGAATATTTATTTCGTAGAAAAAATAAATGTCAAAGTACCTATTTCAATATGAAATTATTTTCAGAGGTAGGTACTATGATTACACATGAAACAACTTTATTGCGAGACTTGACACATTATTGGTATGATTGCTTATGCATACTTTTGCTAATGCTGAAGATGATTACAGTTATTGACATTTTCGTTTCACTAAAGGCCAAAATTGGCAAAATGCGGATGGAAGAACACAGGGATAGGTTACATTTTGTTTTATGTTACCAAGTTTTTAAACAAGCATTCAGATCATATGCACAAAAGGCAGAAGGCAAAATGCAGATACATGAGACTTTATTTGATATGTCTCTGTGGTAGTTATTAGAAAGCCGTACATTATCATCGCGGCATTGGGACGTGGCGACCCCACCGCCCACTAGCGAAAAAAGAGAATTCTTCCAGAAGTGCAGCCAGTAAATTGAACAATGGCGGTCAAACTATTTCAAAAGTACGGAAGTAAATGTAACAAAGCGGGATAGGCAGCAGCGTACCGCGATAGAGCTCCAGTGGCGGTGCTCGCGGGCGTAGGCACCACCGCATTACCTAATATACTTGCCGCTAAATGGTAGTGTTCAGCACTATCGTGTTCCGGTCAGGTGGTAATGTACGGCCCTGTAATTTCCGGGACAGAGCCATAACACCATAGGCCTCAGGAGTGTTAACGCACCTGCATATTGACCTTGGTCTATGTGTGGGTGTCTATAGGCTGCAGTCATCACTTAACATCAATGTGAACTGCACGCTCATTTGCCACTTTTATTACATAAATAAAAAAATATGCCTGCATTTTGCTTGTAAACTAAAATGCATACTTGTTTGCCACTTCCATTACATAAAAAAAAACTCTGCTGCAGATTGCCTACGTAAGTACTGATGGATCGATATTGGTCAAAACTAGATCAAAATGGTTTCCAAACCTCATATAGGCAAGGTGCGAAAAAGATAACGCTCTACAAACCCGAAATAAGCCGATGTCTTCTTCCTGAGATCGATTTGCAACATTTCTTCTTAGAGACTGTACCTACTTCATTGCCTACACTGTGACATTGCCAATAACAACCAACCAATCTTGTCATTCACTTTGTTCAATATAATAATGGACGTACCTACCAGTTAATGTTTATTGTGTAATTGTGTTCCGTTGCTGAATGGACAGGATGAGCTGTATTGGGTGATGTCATTATGTATCCCTCGCGAATACACTTGGTGTTTGCGATTAATGTATTGTCTAGTTAATCTATATATATATCAAAAAATTAATTGCTGTTCGCTAGTCTCGCTAAAACTCGAGAACGGCTGGACCGATTTGGCTAATTTGATTTTTAATTATTTCTGGCAGCCTCGGTAAGCCAGTGCACGTCTTTTGGCAGCATCATGAGCTGCCAAAAGACGTGCACTGCTGGACAAAGGCCTTCCACCAAAGATTGTTACAACAAACGGTGCTGAGCTGCGATCGAATCCAATGATTGCCCGCAACCTTCACCAGGTCATCAGTCCACCTCGTGGAGGGCCTTCCTACGCTTCGTCTTCCGGTACGTGGTCGCCACTCCAGAACTCTTCTGCCCCAACGGCCTGCGGTCAGTTCTGCGAGCTATGTGCCCTGCCTACTGCCACTTGAGTTTCGCCATTCGGTGGGCTATGTCTGTTACATTGGTTCTCATGTGGATCTCCTCATTTCTGATTCAATCTCGCAGAGAAACCCCACCCTCTCAATTTCTCTTTGAGTGACCTTGAGCCTTCTTATGAGGCCCGTAGTGAGCGACCACGTTTCGGTTCCGTATGTCATCACTGCCAACACATACTGGTCAAAGACCTTCTTCTTCAGACACTGCGGTAAATTGGACGAGAAGATATGTCGTAGCTTCCCGAACGCTGCCCATCCGAGATGGATTCGGCGATTGACCTCTTTCTCGAAGTTGGAAGACCTGAATGTCTCTAAATTCCCAATTCAACCATTAGAAGCAATTTAGCACAAACAACCTTCATAATTATATAGGTTGGGTTATTATCTAGCAGGGAGTGTTCAAGGCTCAAGAAGACAGTATACTCAACAACAGCCATTAAAACCTCACAAAACAATTGCTTTTAGGAGTAGTTTTTGTTATGCGGCTCCCAAACGCTACAACTTTGCCCGCATACTCAACCTGAACACTTTCGGTAATATCAATTTTGCCATTTTCAGAACTGTTGCAGTAGTTAAATCTTAATACTTTGTATAATACACTACTACTACGCTGAGGTCCTGGGTTCGATGCCCGGGTAGGGGGTTATCAGAGATAATGGTGAAAAGCCTTTGACTCTGGTTCTATTGGGATTTTTCCATTTTCTGGAAATTTCCCAGTACCTCAAAGTTTGGTAATGTGCCCGGAGATGTCAACAGGCTCGCCACCTGTTACATGGGCCAAAACGTAACCGGCGAATCGTGGGTGTTTGCATGTATGCTTGTATGCATGCATTTACCTCTGCCTACCCCTTCGGGGATTACAGGCGTGAAGTTACGTTTACTTTGTAAATTTTAGACTGCAATTTTATATGAAATTAATATTTATAATTCTTCTTCGCTGAGTTGGTAAACGATATTTGGTATTTTCCAATTGAGATTGTTTTGATGGCATTTTTGAATGATAAATTGTTGCCGTAAGGGACTTGACGTGAACGATATGCTTATCATGTAGGTGGTAAACGAATATAAGGTTCATATTGACAGTAAAGAAATACTATGACTGATAGTAGAGCTCCAGTGAAGGAGCTCGCGGGCGAGGGCACCACCGCATTACTTAATCTTATCATCATCGTTATCATTTCAGCCAAAACACGTCTACTGCTGGGCAAAGCTCTTCCCCAAAAGATTGCCACAATGAGCAGCCCTAGGCCGCAATCATCCAGCGATTGTCCGCAATATTCACTAGTTCGTCGGTCATCATCGTTATCATTTCAGCCAAAACACGTCTACTGCTGGGCAAAGGTCTTCCCCAAAAGATTGCCACAATGAGCGGACCTAGGCCGCAATCATCCAGCGATTGTCCGCAATCTTCACTAGTTCGTTGGTCATCATCGTTATCATTTCAGCCAAAACACGTCTACTGCTGGGCAAAGGTCTTCCCCAAAAGATTGCCACAATGAGCGGACCTAGGCCGCAATCATCCAGCGATTGTCCGCAATCTTCACTAGTTCGTCGGCCCATCTTGTGAAATGCCTGCCTACGCTTGGCCTCCGATGCGCAGTCGCCATTCGAGAACTCTAATCTCTCGATTACCTTATCTACTTGCCGCTAAATGGTAATGTGTAAACCAAAATTTATGTAACTTGTGATCCTTATACTGATGCCAGAGCTCCAGTGATGGAGCTCGCGGGCGTAGGCACCACCGCATTACCTAATATACTTGCCGCTAAATGGTAGTGTTCAGCACTATCGTGTTCCGGTCAGGTGTTAATGTACTGTAATTTCCGGCACAGAGGCATTACATCTTAGGCCTCAGGAGTGGTCTTTGTGTAGGTGTCTATAAGTTGCAGTCATTACTTAACATCAATGTGAACTGCATGCTTGTTTTCCACTTTCATTACATAAAAAACCTACTTAAAGTAACCAACTCTAAATCGTTATTTCAAAATGATTGTTTAATACCAAATTTAAAAGATTGCCTTAAAAAAAAATAATTAATTTAAACAAAATTTAATGGTAATAAAACATATAATTTTAAATATACCTACGTATTTCGGCTTGCAAAAGCCCAGAAAGATTAAGCAGAGATGAACACACTAAAACATAAATTAGCTTCATACATCCATTTTGACGCACACATTCACGTCGGAGATTACAGTAATCAAAAGAAACATTATCATCGTAATATTCTCAGTAAATGGATCCCTTTTGAATGGCTCTTTGAAAATGAAACTCTGAGATACTCCGGTAGATGAAATAACATGATTTCATCTACCGAAGTATCCCGATAATGAAAGTAATATCATTTGTGAAATCTCATTAAAACGTACGCTATTGTTAATTAGGAGTTTTGATTATGTCTTTAGTATCTGTATGTCGGATGTTTGTTTAGTTGGCATTAGACATGGGTTGTAAGTTGGTGTTTATATTGGTTTTGAGTTTCGGTAAGTACACGTTAACTTATATTTTTTATCCACTGTGTAATATTAAACTGCCTCGGTAGCCTAGTGGTAGCAGGCCACTACTACTACGCTGAGGTCCTGGGTTCGATTCCCGGGTAGGGGGTTATCAGAGATAATGGTGAAAAAGCCTTTATCTCTGGTTCTATTGGGATTTTTCCATTTTCCTTGGAAATTTCCCAGTACCTCAAAGTTTGGTAATGTGCCCGGAGATGTCAACAGGCTCGCCACCTGTTACATGGGCCAAAACGTAACCGGCGAATCGTGGGTGTTTGCATGTATGCTTGAATGCATGCATTTACCTCTGCCTACCCCTTCGGGGATTACAGGCGTGAAGTTACGTTTTGTGTAATATTACTACATATATGTATACCCGGTTAGTCCAGCGGTGTGAGACGACCGTTTGATTCGGAGGGTTTATATGGCCTACAGATATTTGTATCGGGTCTGGGTGTTTGTGTATGTGTTGTATGTGTACAATGGCACCCACGACACAGGTTTATACCTACTGTGGGGCTGTAAGTGTAAGCGTCTTTTAATTTATTTTAAATATCTTTTTTTTTCTATGAATTTCTCGTAGATAAATAAAATAAAGTGGAAATTTTAAAAGAAATAACAAAAATATACCAAGGTCACGCCGCTAACGCCGCAGCTGCTGCGAAAATATTGGACTGAAACCAACGCCGACAATGTCGCCATCGGTGCTCATATCTAACCGGAAGATGAAGCGTAGACAGGCCCCTACTAGATGGACCGACGATCTGGTTAAGGTTGCTGGCAATAGTTGGATGAAGGGCGGCTCAGGGCTGTTCTTTGGCAATCTCCAAGAGTCCCCCAGACTCTTTTGTCCACAGTGGACATCTTTCGGCTGAAATGATGATGATGATGATGATGATGAGAGGTTTCAATGCAGATGCGTTGTCATTTCTCAAGCAAACGTTCCATCTTTGTCAGAAATTACACAACCACAACATGTTTGATTGTATGTAATAAAACCCAATGTAGATGCGTCACCACTCCAGAGGCCTGTTATGTATCTGTGCAGAAAATTCCAGGGCCGTGCATTACTACTTAACCGAAACACGATGGTGCCGAACTCCATCATTTAGCTGCAAGTAGATTAGGTAATGATTGGTGCCTTCGCCCCTAACTCCGTCACTGGAGCTCTACCGCCAGCAAAAATGTCTAGGTTATGAATCAATTTGCCAATTCAACGTGCCAGTTGAATACCTATTGGGATCATAAAACGGTCGACGCTCCCGTATCATATTGCAAGCTGTCGTCAATGACTGACATTGTGTTAAATAGGTCAACAGTAATGATTTTAGATTTTTCGCTATAAATAAGGTCTGGTCCAACAGCTGGTGTGGCGTGGCGAGACGATGGCGTGTCGTTTAGCAGTGGTAATGTAGTAGATATTATGGAAGACAAATGATTTTTACCGGTGGTAGAGCTCCAGTGACGGAGCTCGCGGGCGTAGGCACCACCGCATTACCTAATATACTTACCGCTAAATGGTAGTGTTCAGCACTATCGTGTTCCGGTCAGGTGGTAATGTACGGCTCTGTAATTTCCGGCACAGAGGCATAACACCTAATGCCTCAGGAGTGGCAGCGCATCTGCATTTTGACCTCTGGTCATTGTGTGGGTGTCTAAAGGCTGCAGTCATCACTTAACATCAATGTGAACTGCATGCTTGTTTGCCACTTCCATAACATAAAAAAAAAAAAAAAACAAAACACCACACATGGAGCGTTACGTCACTATTATATTAATCTCCCTATATATATTCTCTATTATAGTATATTTTTACAAACTATGATCCTATCATCCGAAAGATATCCAATGCTAGACCAATGACATAATCGCCACGCTTAGCATGCGAATTGACGATTGCAGTGTTGGTAGACTTATCGGAGGACGCTGCAGTCCATCTTGCGTTAGTTCCGTTACTATCGCCTCATTGGAATGGTTTGACCGCCATTGTTTGGTGGACTGACTACACTGGTGGAAAATTCCACCAGAAACTCCCACCAGTGGGCGGTGGGATAGTCACGTCTCCACGCCAGAAGTGCTTCTTTTATAATCATATCCTTTTACATTCCACGACGATTCCAAAGAATCTTGACCCCTCCTGACAGAAGCCAACTTCTTCATTCAAAGATAAGACAGTGCTAAAGAGAATACATAAGAAGCATTCGCTCATTTTATCTTGCAGTACAAACAAACTGTGTCCCACAAGAAAACCAAGATACTGCAACAATTTGTCCGATTTTCCCCCTGTACAACCCACAAGATGCAACGAAACCTTTTTATGTTTTCGAAGGGGTTGATTACGATGACTTGCCTCAAGAATGGGCTGATGATCACAACGATTGTCATGGACAGTATCTACGATGCATTCAGAGTCAGTAAGTTTCTTTTTCGTAGGTTTTCGCGAGCTTCATACATTGTTGAAATTAAACTTGCGGATTTTCTCTTGTATACAACACTCCCAAACTTCTTCATACACCCGACGTTTCGGTCGCTTTCCAGCTACCGTGGTCACGGGCAGACTAATTCGACGATGTTCAGCCTGGTATTATATAGCTGAGACAGAACACAACCCTAAGTTTGGGAGTGTTGTATACGCGAGAAAATCCGCAAGTTTAATTGCAACAATGTAAGTTTCTTTTGTTATGTAATGAATGTGGCATAAATTTCACATGGATGTACAATGATAACTGCAGCCTGTATACACCTACACAAAATCCAGATGTCACAGTGCAGATCTGTTATCATTACGGGGCCACATATTACCATCTAATTAGAACACGAGAGTGTTGAATACTACGTTTGGCGGCAGATAGTTTAGGTAATACGGTGGTGCCCACGTCCTCGAGCTACACTGTGACTCTAACACCGTTAAAATGATCTTTATCTTTTGTTTCCTATTTCCTCTTAACAGCGTCGGAGGCAAAATGGAAGCTAGCCATAGGGGCACCCCACTGACGGCTACCGCAACTGCAGACGTGAACCGCCGCAGCCATTTCTGGCTGCCGCCGCATTCGTCTGTGGTATCCGTCACGATCATCAACGGCAGCTGTCGTAACCATTCTATAGTAGTCGTCGACAGGTGGACGCTGCAGTTAAAGCGCAACCTGACAACGGGTTGATTGCTGTCGTTGATAGACAAACTAGATTATACCCGTCGACGTTGACGCACTGATGGTGGACTAGTGCTGCCATCAAAGAGCCACTCGGTTGCACGAATCCTCAATGGCTGTTGGATTATGTCCACTTTCAAAAGATTCCCAGAATCATCCTCGAAGCTTAAATAAGTATTGTTTTCTTCAGCATCACTACAATCGAAAATTCAATAACCACTTTTCTTAGATCAAAATCAATCTTTATCGATTTTGATAAAAATTGTTTTCTAGCACCTACCTTCAGCCCGTATGCGCTTTCGACGCGAGAAGTTGGAGATATGTACGATATTATAACCAGTGCGAGATAGAAAGACAAAACTGTCAACATATGGTCTACTGGGGTTACGGCGTGCATGCAAAAGAATTTTCACATGGTAAGATTTATAATTTCCAACTAAATTACTTAAAAATATTTATTCACTAGCATGTGTTATTGCGAAAAATAATACAAAATTAATAAGGTTAAAAGCGACTTCTTTACGATATTTAATAAACTGCAAAGTTTATTATATCGGTTGTCTACTAGCATTGTTGGAAATAGATGACGCTACTGCCGCCATAAGGCAATGCAATAAAATGTGAAAGAAAAAAATTACAAATCAGGCGTGGACTTCGAGAGCTCAGTTGGAAGAGCGGCTCGACTAGATGCCCAGTGGTCGCGAGTTTAATTCTTGACTGAAGTCAATTTTTTCTTACAATTTTTCTTTAAAAAAACGTTAAAGTTAATGTAAAATTTCACATCCTTCACTAACTGTTACAAATTTGTAATATTTTATTTTTCGCAATAACACGTGCTAGTGAATTTAAAAAATAGGCACGCGTAGGCACCACCGCATTACCTAATATACTTTCCGCTAAATGGTAGTGTTCAGCACTATAGTGTTCCGGTCAGGTGGTAATGTACGGCCCTGTAATTTCCGGCACAGAGGCATAACACCTTAGGCCTCAGGAGTGGTAACGCATCTGCATTTTGATCTTGGTATTTGTGTGGGTGTCTATAGGCTGCAGTCATCACTTAACATCAATGTGAACTCCATGCTTGTTTGCCACTTTGCCACACAAAAAAAAAAACAGTTAGAGAAGGATGTAAATTCTTTTATGTTATTGCAACTGAATCTTAGTCAATATTGCAACTGAATCTTAGTCAATATTTTCGTTGTTAACTTAAAATATTTTTGACAATAGGTATGTTTGATTTCAGCTCGCATTTTTTTCTCCGGCGAAGGTTACGAATGTGAATATAAACTAAGAACGAATAAAGAAGAAACAATGGAAGAAAACAAACAGTAATTACCCTGTTATCCTGTTACTGGTGGTAGAGTTCCAGTGCACTATCTTATTTATCTGCCACTAAATGGTAGTGTTCAGATGTATTGAGGTAGGTAGTTGGTAATGTATGGCCTCGTAATTACTATCACATTAACATAACAGGTCTTAAAGGTTAGCATCGCATCTGCATTTTGACCTCTGGTATTTGTGTTGATCTCTATAGGTCTATAGATCTATATAGGCTGCAGTCATCACTCAACACCAAAGTGAGCTTCAGGCTTGTTTGCCACCTTAAATAAACTACCGAAAAAAATATGTTATCACTTCTTTCAAATATAAATATATTTAAGAAACACCAAATGTAATGTTTTTTATAACACGTGCTTTCTTAAAATGTATTAACTAGACAATTGACAAATTTGTTTCTTTTTGGTGGAACAATGTAACTGCTGTTGTAACAAAGACTGCTTTTTTGTTTCATATATCGAATATCTAGTTTTATTAAATAATTTGAAGAAATATTTGGCTTATTGACGACCCTAACGCTGGACTTACCCTTACTTGGACTTATTTTGTCGATAAAAAAGTGTCACGTACACGTCTATATATTGCTGAATATTTTCTGTCAACATATTGCAGTATTATATTCTAACTTCTCATCGCACAAAATGAAACAGCTCCATTAATTTCAAATTCGAATGATGTCAAAACGTTCCAATAAATCCGATTGAGAATTCACTCAATCGAACTTTCAAAGGCACGCCAAGTTGTTAAACCAATATTCCTTTCATCTGAGACTCACCATAAATCTTCAATTAACCACGTACGCCCCCTTCAATATTTCTGTAACAAAATATAATTGTGTTACAATGGGTTACTTTATGTTACAATGGGTTATTTTGTGTTACAATGGGTTAAAGGTATTGTTTAACCTTATTCACGGTCTATGCAGATTTAATGTATACGAATTTGACGAGCCAGTTGGCTATAAATATTTGTGTGGCCTACAGATATTTGTTTCGGGTCTGGGTGTTTGTATATGTGGTGTGAAAAACAACGCACTTACAACATATGAGAATAAATTAGATTAGAGTTAAATTTAGATAAGGGATACAAACTTTTTCAAAACGATACCCTTTGTAAACATTGTTGATGGTATTACAAAATTTTGCTTAAAGCAACGCGATAATGAGGAAAAAAGTAAAGAAAATAAATGCATTTTGCTATGTTTGTATAAGTGTCTTTTTCACCACAAAAGGCGCGGTCAAAAGTTAGAGTGATAATAAATTTCATTTTGTTCAAGCATGCTTCCTTGTATGTTTCAAATAAGTAAATAAATTTCATTTCATGTCATTTGATTTTTTGATTGTAAAATTCATTTTCAAAAATGATATTTTCCAAGTCACAGGCAAAACTAACACGAGCTACCGAAGTCTTGCCCGATTTGTCAAATCTTTCCTTCACATTTATTGCATTGCCTTATGGTGACAGCAGCGCCATCTATTGCCTCACTATCCTAGTTAGGCAACCGATATAATAAACTTTGCAGTTTATTGAATATCGTAAAGAAGTCGCTTTTACCCTTAATAAATTAATAAAACACCAAAAACTATATTTTACAAGCATGTGTTTATGTGAAATAATATAAAAATATTATTTCACATAAACACATGCTTGTAAAATATAGTTTTTTAAAGAAAAATGGAAAGGAAAATTTGACTTCAGGCAAGACTCGAACTCGCGGCCACTGGTAATCTAGTCCAGCCGCTCTTCCCAGTGGCCGCGAGTTCGAGTCTCGCCTGAAGTCAAAAAAAATTCATTGCATTTTTCTTTAAAAAAATATATGTCACAAGCATGTGTTAATGCGAAATAATATAAAACAAAAATAGCACTGTTGTTTCTCAAGACATCATCTAGAATTAAGAGGACCGTTAACGTTGTACAGGAAATTGGGTGGAAAAGATATATCGCCATTTTGCGGAGACCGTTTATAGACGGAAGCACATAACAATATCATATTTATACTACTAACACCAATTTTTATTGAAGAAATCGGCCAAGTGTGAGTTGGATTTTCTGAAATATGCCTTTAAATATCATCTAGGTAAAGTCTTCCTGTAATCTTAAGTCAAAGTTTTTTTTCTGTGTTTATTTCAAAATTTTAATATGTTGCGAATTGACTTTATTATTCGCAAATTAAACTTGACAATTTTGATTTTAATTTCTCTATGTGAGCTTTCCATGTGAGATTTGAATCTATTTCTATCCCTAATAATGAACAAGATTTCACTTTTTCTAATTTAAAGTTATCTACAGTAAGTTCCACATTTAATGGTGATTTCTGGTGTGGTAAAAATTCTATTAATTTCGTTTTTTTGTAATTAACTAGTAGATTATTTATACTTAGCCAACTTACTACCCTACGAAATGTTTCTGTTAAATTATTTTTAAATTCTGGTGTATTGTCATATTGAAATAAAAGTGATATGTCATCTGCAAATAATACGCATTGCGTATTAATAGACTTAGATAATTCATTTATATAGATAAGGAAAAATATGCATCCAATCACACTTCCCTGTGGTATAGAACCTTTAACTGTGTACGGATTTGATCTGTAGTTGGTTATTTGATTGTTGATAGAGTCATAATAATCGAATTGTACATATTGTATTATATTTTGTAAGTATGACTTTATCCACTCATACGAGTTTCCACGAATTCCTGAGTCATTTAATTTTGACAAAAGGATATCATATTTTACTCTATCATATGCTTTAGTCATGTCACGTATATCCCCCTGAAATATATGTTTTCTGTGTCCTTAAATATTAACGTAAAACTAGGCATTATGATGCAAACCCAAAGATACTGTGTATAGACCAGACTTTTAGGCCTGAAACAGTTTAACCCGTCAAGTCACGAGAAAAATATGACAGTTGTTTTTCAATGACGACCCGGTTAGTTCAGCGGTGTGAGATGACAGTTTGATTCGAAGGTTCGATCCCCGCACCGGGACAAATATTTGTTTGGGCTACAGATATTTATTTCGGGTCTGGGTGTTTGTGTATGTGTTGTAAGTGTACAACCTGCGACACAGGTTTATACCTACTGTGGTGCTGTGAGGGTAAGCGTATTTTGTATTAAAAAAAAATGGGGTCTAGCCGCCGGCGGCTTCTTACTACAGTTCTTGAAGCACTAAGCCGAAGGAGGAATGAGAACACGTATTACCTAGGAACTGAAACATACAGATTATTTAACAGAAGGGCGATTAGGTAATATAATGCTACCTACGCCAATCAGTTCCATAATTGCACTCCAACCAACAGTAAAAATTGTATCGTTGGTTGAAATTACTGTAAAACGGCAAAAATATGTCTTCCTTATCCCTTTTGCTTTGATAACATCTTCAAAATAATAACATTCATACATCGCGGAGGACCGTTCTAGATGCACAGGAAATTGGGTGGAGGATGAAAGATCGCCGTTTTATGGATGGACAGTTTTTATTTGAGGGCATCTTCATTCAATATCTATACAAATAAATAAAATTTGAGTGTCTGTCTGTAATATAAAAATTTTTACTAAATGCATATGTATGTGTACACGGTACATATACCATAACTTTTTTTTTACAATTTTTGTCTGTCTGTCTGTCTGTTTATTCCCGCTAATCACGGGAACGGCTGGACCGATCACTGGCAGATAGCTTATGTAATAAGGAGTAACTTAGATTAAGTGTAATAAGGAGTTACTTTTATACTAGCTGCGCCTACGACTTCGTCCGGGTAGATACTCCGGGTAGAACAATCATAAATTATCACGCGAACGAGGTCGCAGGCACAGCTACTAATACATATAACAGTGTTCGTGCTTTGCAAAAGAAGAAGAAAGAAGAATGAAGAAAAAACATTTATTGGCGAAAAACTAAATCATCGTCATGTATCGTCTTTGCAATCCACAAGCATGGTGGACGCTTGATTATGGTAATATCGTGGCTGTACTCGTATAAATGTCTGTGTGCAAGTAAGTCTTTTACTGGTGGTAGAGCTCCAGTGACGGAGCTCGCGGGCGTAGGCACCACCGCATTACCTAATATACTTGCCGCTAAATGGTAGTGTTCAACACTATCGTGTTCCGGTCAGGTGGTAATGTACGGCCCTGTAATTTCCGGCACAGAGGCATAAGACCTTAGGCCTCAGGAGTGGTAACGCATCTGCATTTTGACCTTGGTCTTTGTGTGGGTGTCTATAGGCTGCAGTCATCACTTAACATCAATGTGAACTGCATGCTTGTTTACCACTTCCATTACATAAAAAAAAAAAAAAAAAAAAAGACAAACGCGTGACTGACCGTTCTGTGAGTTACGCATACTAACACATTGTACACACTATCACATCCAATCAATACCAAGCACCAGTAACGCTCAAAAATTGCAAGAACTATAATGCGACGAAATTATTACACACGTTTCTAAGTTCTATAACAAGATAACACAAGAGTTATATTTGCCTAAGCTGTGTCACTCCGACAAAATATCAAGAGAAATAACAGGCGTATTTCGTGGGAAACCACTTCATGTTATACAGGAAATTGGGTAGGGGAAGACAGATCACCGTATTGTGGAAAGCTGACCACTTTTGATTGAAAGCCAATAAGAATAACAGTTTTTTTGCTAAATATTAGTCATATTTTGCAAATATATCATGTTAAGTTTAGGTTTAATCCTATTCTTTACAATGCACTAACACCTAATATACTTGCCGCTAAATGGTAGTGCTCAGCACTATCGTGTTCCGATCAGGTGGTAATGTATGATCCTGTAATTACCGGCACAGAGGCATAATACCGAGATATAACACCTTAGTCCTCAGGAGTGGTAACGCATCTGCATTTTGACCTTGGTCTTAGTGTAAGTGTCTTTAGGCTGCAGTCATCAGTTAACATCAATGTGAACTGCATGCTCGTATGCCACTTCCATTACATAAAAAAAATAGTGTGTTATGGACGTTCAAGCCACGCACGCTGAATCACCATACATTTAGACATTTCTACCGAACCGAGTATACACCACAGTCGTAAATTGCATGCAATGCAAATTTTAGCTATAGCTTCTAGGTATATTAAAAAAATACATGCACAATATGTTTCTAAAGCGGGTTACTCCGCTAAAGCTCAAGAGAAATAACAGTCATACATCGCAGGGGACCGCTTCACCTTGCACAGGAAATAGGGTGGGGAAGACAGATTGCCGTTTTGTGGATAGCTGACCGTTTATACTTGAAAGCATCTTCAATAATATAACATCTTGTGGAGAACCTTTCGTTACATTGTGAGCTAGGAAAACTTGGAATTCATTCTGAATTTATGACAGGCATACTTGTAATTCTTGGCAAAAAACAAATTGTTCTAATCAATGCAGCTTGATTAGCATTATTAGAACAGTTTGTATATTAAACGCACACTATGTTAATATGCATACTAGAAACTGGATTACTAACTTGAGGTAAGAGATAGGCAGAATGTAAGTATAGCTCCACAAGACGGTAAAAATACGATGTCTTATATCATATTGAAGGAAGATGATTGTAATTACGCGTAGGCTTCGCACCGGTCACATTCCACTCAATGCTTTTAAGTTTCTAATGGGGCTAGTGAACTCGCCAAATTGTACCACTTGTGATAGGCTAGAGGATGTGTAACACATTGTGGTGGAATGTGAACGGAGCGCGAGCGAAATCCAAAGCATCTTAGCTGACCCTTTTAGTGATATTAGTAAAACGCTTTGCAATGGTATATGTAATACTATAAATTCTTGATTAGGCGACATTCATTAGCATAGTCGAACGACGACTCAAAGTCCCTAATAAATAATAGACACAAAAAAAATCATATTAATAAAAATCATAATTGTAAAATAAGTTGTAAGTTGAAAATATTTTGAAAAGAACCTACCGAGTATTTTTTTGGCAAGTTTTTTCAGTATTTAGGAACTTTACAAGTGAAGTAAAGGAATTCTTTTCATAAAGTTTTATTTTGTTCATTTGTCAAAGAGAAAATGCAATATTTTGTTAATAATTGTTAAAATTCGTGGTAACATAAGAACAATTATTTATTTTATTGATACTGTTAATAAACTAACCCCCTTATTCATAAACGTATTTTAGCTAAAGTGTTGCTAATCTCTCTTCTGTCCTTTTCTATCCTGCACATTTGACAATGCAGCTGACAAAGACGAAGCAGAATGCTCAGACTTTCCAGCACAGAGGCATATCAGATTAGACCTCGAAAGTGGAAACGCATCTGAATTGCACTCTCTTATTGTTATGTAGATGTCTATAAGCTACAGTCGTCACTTACCATCAATGTTAACTACATGCTTGTTTGCCACCATAATAACGAAATTTTGCTTAATTGGAACGTTGTTTTGAAATAATATTGTATAAGGTATACCATTACATGTTATCGTATAGAGAACGTAATACAAATCTACAATAGACATATCGATAACAATACGGCTATTAGGGAAGTTCTGTGCAGCATGAAACTGAATATGTTTTCCGTGTTTTGCTAAGGAAGGTATATTTAATTCATAATATCATATTTGGGTTCTTATTTCTTTTAATATTTTATGGCTTGTGATGATTCATTTGTGTGTGACAAGTCGTCCATGTTGAACTTTTATTTTCATGAGCATTATAAAACACTTAGAAGTGGCAACACATTTGCATTTTGAACTTTGGTTTTATACATCTGTGGGCTGCAGAATTCATCATCTTTGTGAACAATTATGCTTTTTTTAGGGTTCCGTACCTTAAAACGAAAAAAGGAACCCTTATAGGATCACTCGTGCGTCTGTCTCTCCGTCTGTCTGTCCGTATGTCACAGCCAATTTGCTCCGAAACTACTAGACCGATTGAATTGAAATTTGACGAATGTATGTAAATTGGTGATTGGCGCATTTTCGTGCTTCGGAGGGCACGTTAAGCCGTCGGTCCCGGCTGCTATCGATGGATAGCAGTCGTTAAACCTTGTCTAAGGCCTTATATGAACGGTTTGAAAACATCCGATAGCGGGTTGGCCACTAACCCACGCACCTCCACCAATCCGCATTGGAGCAGCGTGGTGGAGTAAGCTCCAGGCCTCCCCCCAAAAAATGGCGAGACTCGTGCCCAGCAGTGAGGCGAACAATGGGTTGCCATTTACACAAAGAGAAATATTTTTTTACTCAATTCTTAGAATGTACTTTTTTTCATCTCAGTTTTCGCTTATTTATTGTATAAGTACCTACACTAAAACTAATAACACAAAAAAACAACCCACAAATAAAAAAGACGCAAAGAATAAAGGGTTATGAATCATTTTCGTTCATAACTTTTATTAGAGTCCTTTGTTTTACTGTTCACGAGTTACGATAGAACTATCTGCCATAGAATTTTAGGTATTGTACGAAACAACAAATGACATTCCTACAAATTATTATATTGTAAAAGAACAGCTCAGTCCAGCAAAGACTGCATAAAAGCATTAAGTATTTGTATTAAATCCAAAAGATTCAGTTCCTCTCACCGCAATTACATCTTGGAAAATTTAATTACAATAAGTTATAGAAATAAAACAAAGCAGGAAACTCTGAAGCGCCAAAATGTCCATTATTCATTTAATTAATAACCGACGAATTTAATTTGAGTTCGAGTGCAAATTTTACTAACAGATTTTTGAGGATTTCAAAGCGTGTAGGAAAAAAAGTTGGGATTTGACTAAAACTCCATTCAAAATCCGATAGTTCTCTTTTTGTCGAACGGTCGTTAATCGATGTTTTATGAGAAGTAATGAGAATTTGTACCCACTAAAACCATGTCTTTAGCTAGAACTCTTTCACTTTAAATAAATGGGATAACACCCATGCCTAAAGTTATATTATATATTTTCTCGCGTACCTAACATTACGGGGTGTCGTTGATAGTACAATTATGTCAAACAATTCACTGGTGATAGAGCTCCAGTGACGAAGCTAGCGGGCGTAAGAACCATCGCATTACCTTATCTAAGTACTTGGCGCTAAGTGGTATTTTTCTGATCTATCGTGTTCCAGTCAGATGGTGATGTACAGATTGTACAGCCCTTGCCACAGTAATTGCCGGCACAGAGGTATAACAAATCTGAACTTTGAAATATATATATGGTTTATTATGTTGATGTTTATAGGCCACAGTATTAACTTACCATCAATGTGAATTATATGCTTGTTTCTGTACACTTTTTGACATAACAAAACTTACTATTCTAGTGATGTTTTGTCATAAAAATAAAAACAAAGCAATCTTTCACAAAATTTATGTGGGTGCCGAATTGAGAAGAACAATGAACAATCAAATTATTATATTATGAATCAACAAGGCTTCAAGTGTAGACTAAATATTTGTGCTAAATACAAAAGATTCAGCCCTTTTCACCACAATCACTCCTCTGAAAATTAAGTTATAACAAGATATAGAACTGAAATAAAGGAGAAAACGGCGGGTCGCACAAAATGTTCATTATTCAACGAATGAATAAGCGATTAATTTAATTTCAATTGGAGCATAGATTTTACTAAGAGATTTTAAGACAGTTTTATCTATAGGAAAGAGTATTAAAATTAGAAGTTTGGAAGACGAATACAATGTTGTTTATCAATGACAGAAAACTGTCACTATTACAAATAGCATTTAACTGCCTGAGTATCTTACAGCGCTTTTACTCACAATACCGTTTCGATGGAATCGGAATTGGCGTGCATGTTTGCAGAAAACATAGAGCAACACGGGCCACCGGCCGCGGCGGACTAGAGGGGAGTAGCCATAGCGTTTATTACCGATGCAAAACAGTCTGTCATTTTTTGCGGTGGGGAAATGCGTGCGACACACACGCACACTACAAAAATCGTCTATTACTACGAAACTCACACCTTGACTTTAACAAAATACAGAAACACTTTCACGCACACATTTAATCGTCTAGGCGACAGGTATAGGCCCATTTGGGCTTGTACTTTGACAGAGGGGAAAGCCTGCATATGGCTACTCCCCTCTGATGTTGCTCTATGGCAGAGAATGATGAAAGTAGATGAGGCACAAGAGGTATGTCAGGACAGGAATATCTGATACCCGAATCGAAAAAAAAATGACCCAGATGAGCATCAACAGGTTCACCATCTAATACCAAAAAAAATGTGTCGAATGTATATTCAGATGAAGAGGTCGATAACAGGAGTAAAATGACTCTTTACCTTCTCGTTGTTAGAGAAATGCAGACTTATTTAAAAATAATTATCGAGGCAGGCTTAGGCCATATAACGTCACGCTCAATCAATAAGAGGCCATCAACCAAAAATGTTACTAAAACGGCAAAATGTTTTCTACGCGGACAACGTCGCGAATACAGGTAGTATTTAATATAAGTATCAATAGTTATTTCTTTTAAAAATGTACCTAAGATAGTAACGGATATTTAACAGAACTTTTAAACGCATAACTTTACTTCCTGAAACTTACCAAAACTAATAATATGTCATTAAAATTTCAATAATAATAGCAATATAACCGTCAATAACAATCTGGTGAAATCCTCGATCAAGATCTATTCGAGTGTAGAAAATGCGTCCCTAAATACAATAAATGTTATGCCCTTCAATGAATCCGAGTGATTGCCTGACCTTCCCACGCATTTTCCACTCATACAGAAAACTAACGATACGTTATAATTTAACGAACGACATAATGGTCAGCTATACAATATGCTAAGGAGACCCCATTGTGGTGATACTAAAGATAATGATCGAAATGGTACAGAATGTGCTGTAATTATCCTTACAATAATATACCACTTTTGTGTAGTTGGCTTGTACATTGTTTTAAAATATGTCGAAAATAAGGGTCTTTTGTGAATATTGTTACAGTTAAGGCAGTTTTTACAGTTATTGCACAATATTAGTCATTTTAAGCTAAAGTTGAGTCTTGATTTTTCTATGATTATGAAATATTAGTATTATTGAAAATTGATGATTTCTCATGTAGTGGTGTTTTGTTTTGCCATTAAGTAATTTCAGTAGCTTAGCTAATATTATGCATGTAAATATCTAAGCCTACCCCTTCGGTGACTACACACATGAAGACAGTTTTGTTTTAAATCTTAAGCTTAAAATCACTATTCTTCAGCTAGATCAAAAAACAAAACAAACGTCTAATAAAAACGTAGCGTCTTAAGAACCTAGTTTTCCGACTTGATAATGAAGCATATTAAGCATCCTATAACTTTGTCACACAAAACATAAAAACTCCATTTGCGAAACAACGGCAAGCATCGGACAGAATTAATAATTTTGCCGTGGGGGCCGGGTGTTCTTTATTAGTTTAATTTCTTCCAACTTGTCTCGTGCTTCGTCTATACAGAAGTTTTACTTCGGGTTTGTTTGAATCAAGTTTCTTGGTTCCGAGTTTTGATTTTATCTTATTCTTTGTTAATTGTAAACTAAGATTGTAACAGGAAGTAGTTATTTTTTTATAACCAAGATGGCATACTCGCATGCAGTTTTCATGGATGTTAAGTAATCCTAGCCGATAGACGTCTACTCAAAAACCAGAAGAGTAAATGCAGATGCGTTGCCACCCCTGAGACCTTAGTTGTTATGTCTCTGTGATAGTTATTACGAGGACATACATTACCCTCGAACCGGAACATGATTTTTTTTTTTTTATTTAATGGAAGTGGCAAACAAGCATGCAGTTCACATTGATGTTAAGTGATGACTGCAGCCTATAGACACCCACATGAAGACCAAGGCCAAAATGCAGATGCGTTACCACCCCTGAGGCCTAAGGTGTTATGCCTCTGTGCCGGAAATTACAGGACCGTACATTACCACCTGACCGGAACACGATAGTGCTGAACACTACCATTTAGCGGCAAGTAAATTAGGTAATGCGGTGGTGCCTACGCCCGCGAGCTCCGTCACTGGAGCTCTACCACCAGTATGATGATGGACTACCATTTGGTGGTAGATAATCAGAATAAGAAATTTATTTATAAGCATCACTTATGAAACATCTCAAACAAACAAAATAAATTAAAGCGAATAACAACAGATAGGTATTTAAGTCAATTTACAAACTAAAAAAACACAATCAAGAATATCACTAAGATATAACTAATCATAATATACATTTTTCTGAACATCCCCATTGTCTCTATTATCTTCAAATGTCTTAACAATCATACTTGACTTATTTTAATCAAAAACAGCTAATTCCTGACATTTATATATTACAGAAATAACAAATCATTAAAAGTAAAAGCTTTCTTTAGTTACTAGAATTCATATAGAAACCGCTTAGTTAACTGTCACACAAATAACGTCCCTAGTGGAATGAAATGTAGATTAAGTTTGTGGAACAGAGCTGACAGTAGTGTTATTGCAAGTTTCTTTGATTACTTTAACGTTTCTTGCAGCATTGTAATTCTGTGTTGCATTTTAACATGAAACTGGTTCGTAGTTAATTTTGAAGTGGTATGCTAGTGTTTTTACTGATAATACATAATAATATCCAATTCAATTGATCTGTCCAAATACGTATTGGGACTTTTATAACCACTTTGACAACAAGATACAACACGACTTCAACGTCATAATGTTAACAAAAAGGAAAACAGACGAGCTACATAATTAGATTTTTTTTGTAACTCTTTGATCGGAGAAGAAAACGCAAATTACGCCACATTTGAAAAATCGCTTTGCAAGTGTTAGTGTTCCGGTTTTGGAGCTTCAGACCGTTGGCACCACTGTATTATCTATCTGCCGCCAAATAGTATTATTCAACATTAACGTAATTTAGTACAATGAATGAACCCATTATCACGTTAAGAGAGACAAGGCATCTTATAACTAAAGTGCAACGAATCGGCATTTTGATTTTTATCTGTATTATTTACTTTCGTACAAAACAAAGATGTTTTAGTTATTTTTGTAGTCGTAATATTTACTGGCGTTCTGTAATCTCTATAATTTTCTAGTCTTTTACATAACCCACCTTGAATAACTTAACTTACAAAAAAAAAACAAAACACACTTCATTACCATCTTTATTCCAACTTTAATATCTCCAATCTCTTTTGCTCTATGCACACAATATTCCATGAACGAACTTATGAGGAAATAAAGCCGACTCTACTCCTTAATGAGACAAATTCCACGCAAAGTTTCTGCTAAGAGGGACTTACTAACAAATAACAAGGATGACATCACGGGCATGTAATAACACGTACGTCAGCAGTGGAGTACGATGGGCAGTCAATAAGACGTATATCATGTAATTCGACTTCGCATGAACTTCATTTATCTATCCATATCAGTTTATATAAGAACTAGAAACTAACCCCTTATTCATAAACGTATATTAGATACGTTTTAGCTTTAGAATGCTTTGTCAGTTGCATTGTCAAATGTGCAGGACAGAAAAAGACAAAGGAGGGATTATTATTTCGGGTAAGACCTTACCATTTAATAATCGTGACCTTTTTTATTCATCCTAGTTCATTTGATTGAAGCAAAATTATTTTGGTAGTTATTTATTTTTACCCTTTGAGATACGGAACCTAAAGGCTCTTACTCATTAAAAACTTGCTTCACAAATCAAATAACAGTCATACCTAGTTACCAATATCAATGAAAAATAACAACTTTTTTTAAATGTAATGGAAGTGGCAAACAAGCATGCAGTACACATTGATGTTAAGTGATGACTGCAGCCTATAGACACCCACACAAAGACCAAGCTCAAAATGCAGTTGCGTTACCACTCCTGAGGCCTAATGTGTTGCGCCTCTGTGCCGGAAATTACAGGGCCGTACATTACCACCTGACCGGAACACGATAGTGCTTAACACTGCCACTTAGCGGCAAGTATATTAGGTAATGCGGTGGTGCCTACGCCCGCGAGCACCGTCACTGGAGTAGGTACTACCACCAGTAAAAAGCTATCAAAATTAGTTTGTATTGAGAAGAATTTCTCTCGGTTGAAACATGGTTCTCAAAAAAGTTAGCCTAGAAAATGTTGGAGTTTATTAAATTGTTTGGACAAAACAAGCTTTATTAATGCAACAAAAGTAAACTATTTAGAGCTGGAGATCAGCAATCGTTGTACGGTTTTAGATAATTATGTAGGGTATTTTAAAAATAAAGAAAAAACGGAATAAAAAATTTAACTTCGGGCAGGAATCGAACCTGCGACCTCAGGATAACCAGTCCAGGCGCCTACCACTAAGCTACCGAACTTTTTTCGATTTTTAACCGATTTGCGAGTAACTACTCATGCGAGTGAACTTTAATTTCTAAAGTTCACTCACATTTGTTATTGCGAAAAATAAATGTATGTAGGGTATGTTTACAACATTATACTACCAATGGTTGACTGGTAGAGAATGCTTTTAGCGTTAAGTACGCCATTTGTTCCAATATTTATATTGTGGCGATAAAGAATAAATAAATAAATAAATTATAGCTTACAGATACTGAGCCTAGCAACGAACACAATGGCCGTTCATTTTAAGATTGCTCAGCCCATTTTTACGGCATTTTTATTAGAGCAACATACAACTTACGCATTCGTGAGTCATTGAAATAATTATTAAGGAAATGTATGTGACGGTCCCCTGCCAATATATTTATGAAAATATACTGTTCGCGAGAAAAAAATGCATCTCTGATCGGCATGGTTATAGGTATATAACACAAGGAACAAAACAAATTGGCTCTTCCAAGCTTATGACTATCGAAAACAAATACCTACATCCTTAAAATGTAGTGTAGGAACTCGCAGCGCGTGTGACAATAGTAGTGGCATGTGAAGAATTGTTTTAACACTCTTTTTAGGGCTCCGTAGTAAACAAAGAACCCTTATAGTTTCGCCCTGTCCGTCCGTCCGTCCGTCCGCGGTTTAGTGCAAAAACTGTTGGTATTAGAGACTTGAAATTCGGCACAAGTATACACCTTATGTGTAGGTGTGCAAATATCATTTTTCTCGATTTAGTTAACTGTTCGTGACTTATTAAGCTTTTAAGTGCCAATTAACGTTAAAGTCAAGTGTCCCTTGCCAACTAAACGGTTGTTGTTAACAATTTAAACGTTACTTCAATAGTAGCTACATTTAACGAAAAGGAAAACTATCACACCTAAGTTGGCTTTACAAGTTTGCAAGTATTAGTCGACCAAATGTAATACTCCAAATTTTTGAACAACTCCATAGAAAATACATAGCTTTTTTCATTATATTATTCAAATCTAAAAACTACGGAACCCGAAACCGCGCGTATCCCGACACGCACTTGACCGGTTTTTTAATTCACTTACGTTAGCCGGCCAATCAGTGGGCGCAAAGGGCTCTTAGCCTAAATGTTTAAACATTCGACCGGCCTACTTAACTGCCCATTCCCTGCTCATTTCAGTTTAATGTAAATTAGAGAGAACTAAATGTAAATGTTCAAAACATTAAAATTATTCATAGCTACCAATGAAATGGGAAACTTTTGCGATAACTACCGTTTCATTCAAATCAGCATCGATCTAACATCAAACATGCACCCACTGAATCCCACTGAATCCGAACAATCTCAACTCCGAAACTCATTAGACATTCCACCCTACCAGATTTGCTTACTATTGATTGATTATATTTAAAGGCAATGTTGTGTCCACATACTGAGTGTAACATTATTTTTGATCGAATAAATTTGAAGTATAAATATTATATGCATGCACGGAAACAAACCAAATTTTGTTAAGTGGTGTGACTTATCAACTTACTGGTGGTAGGCACCACCGCATTACCTAATATACTTGCCGCTAAATGGTAGTGTTCAGCACTATCGTGTTCTGGTCAGGTGGTAATGTACGGCCCTGTAATTTCCGGCACAGAGGCATAACACCTTAGGCCTCAGGAGTGGTAACGCATCTGCATTTTGACCTTGGTCTTCATGCGGGTGTCTATAGGCTGCAGTCATCACTTAACATCAATGTGAACTGCATGCTTGTTTGCCAAGCCCATTACATAAAAAAAAAAAAAAAACCAATAATGTTGATAGAAAATACTCAACAATGTTTAGGTAGAAACAATGTAGGTGAAAGATGTAAATTATTTGTCCACAAAAAAATTTCGAAAGCCAGATAATTCCATCGCCAAATGTACTCCCATTCTTTATTTATCTCTTTTTAGTAATGGGATTATCAAATATTTAAAGTCGATATTTTTATGAATTGTTTTTTTTTCTAAATATTACGCATTAAATACAAAATCGATATATATTTTTTTATGTAATGGAAGTGGCAAACAAGCGTGCAGTTCACATTTATGTTAGGTGATGACTGCAGCCTATAGACACCCACACAAAGACCAAGGTCAAGATGCAGATGCGTTACCACTCCTGAGGCCTCAGGTGTTTTGCCTATGTGCCAGAAATTACAGGGTCGTACATTACCACCTGACCGGAACATTATAGTGCTTAACACTACCATTTAGCGGCAAGTATATTAAAAAATGGAGAAAAAAAGCTTTTGAAAACCAGATAATTATATTGCCAAAAAGTCATAATAATATGCTACCATAATGTAATTTCCATTTCTGGAATACTTTACTTGCTTTATTTTGTTATTGCTAACTGTACCAAATGTTGTACTTATTTTACAAATTGAGTTCCAACAAAGTTCGGATAAATTTATATTAGTCTCAAACTAAGCCGCAGTTTTGAGGTCTCTATTGATTCGTGGGACTTCGTCTTAATTTCATTTTAGATCTTTTTGAAAGTTCAACCGATCTTTAGATATTTCAAGTATTGAACGAATTTTACTGCCATAACTTTCGCTAGGATTTTAATAAGATTTTGGTAATCAAATTTTTGGTGCGGTTGGTATTTTCGCAAACTATGCAATATTCAAAACCGATTTCAGTCCAGAAGTTGGAAATATTTCTTTTTTGTATTAGGTATAATTTTTTGGTTACATTTTTTATGTATGAAAAAAGCATGCAGCTTACATTGATGTTAAGTGTTGGCTAAAGCCTATGGATATCTATACAAACAACAGAGATCAAAATGCAGAAGCGTTGCCTCCACTGAGACCTAAGTTGTTGTCTCTATGATGGTTATTATGGAGCCATACATTTTCGCTATTTAAAATCCTACCGAGAGATTCATAACAGGAATCAAGTAATAATGACACGCCAATACAATACAGTACTCAACAATTATTATTTCACATCGAGCCTACGAAGGAGACGATCGGCACGTTTCGACTTTGTAGAGCGTTATCTCTGTTGCACATTACCTTCGTAAACACTGACAGTACGGTATTGGTCAAAACTTGATCAAGATGGTCGACAAACTTCAAAAAGGTACGGTGCGAAAAGGATAACGCTCTACAGACCCAAAATAAGCAGAAGTCTCCTTCCTAGGCTCGATGTGCAATATTTATTGTTGAGCACTGTAATTTAATGTGACATAACACAAAACAAATACGTTCAAATATTCCGATACAAAAATTATCATTATTACTCCAGCCGAATGACGTCCACAGCTGGACAAAGCCTTCCCCAAATTCGCCCACAACAGTGTCGTGAGTCATTAGGGGAGAATATGCCATATTCGCCACGCTTGGCAGGCGGATTGGCGATCGCAGTGATGGTAGTCTAATCGCGGGACGCTACTGGCCATCCCACGTTGTTATATTTACTACCGTCCAATTTCTTTATTTTATGTAATGGAAGTGGCAAACAAGTATGCAGTTCACATTGATGTTTAGTGATGACTGCGGCGTATAGACACCTTCAGAAAGACAAGTCAAGGTCAAAATGCAGATGCGTTACCACTCCTGAGGCCTAAGGTGTTATGCCTCTGTGCCGGAAATGACTTTGGAATGGTTTGACCGCCATTGTATGGTTGACTGAACGCACTTTCGGAATAGTACTCTTCCAATAGAAAATTCTTCCGCTAGTAAGCGGTGGGGTGGTCACGTCATACGCCAGTGAAACAAAAATGTATTCCTGAAATCCTACAAGGGTTTTCTTAACCCAATTCCTACAAGTGCCGATCCCAGAAAATGATCAAATTTTATTGTTTCCTCAAAGAAATCCTTCCACACAAATCCCGAGGGTTCAGAGATAGGTCCCAATAGTAATAATGTTGGACGAGACATTAAAGATTACGGGAATCCTATCAAATACGGACCAAGGATAAAAAGGAAATATCAGATGAAATTAGTAGTTAACTCGGTTTTAGGAGGGACATGAATATTGTTGTCTTTAATTTAGAGGCGCGATGATAACGATGATTTTAAAGTCGACTTACAGTCAATAATTTTACGTGAAAATTGCATACTTTTATGAATTGAATTGAATTATTATCAAGACGCATCGGCCGATGGAGTGAAAGAGAGATGCGTCGCAAGCCGACCGCTGAAAATACTGACCCGCTCTAAAGTAGGCAGGTGATAACAGACTGATATCGTTCAATAAAATCTCACACTGGTTCCATTTGTGCCTCCATTTGCCTACTTCCTAAAAGATCCCGAAAGATCGCAACAATTGACCGAATTTTATTATAATTTCAAAGAAATCCTACACAAATCCCAAGGTCCAGGGATACGCCCTAATAGTAATAAAGTTGGACGAGACATTAAAGACATTAGAGACAGCGGGAATCCTATCAAAAGACCGGGGATTTTAACGAAATATTATATCAGAGGAACAGAATTGTTAATAGGCTCGGTCTTAGGAGGGATTTCAAAATAATATTCTCTGGTGAGAGAAGGACGTAGGGAAAACTAAGGGATTTATCCTAAAATTAACATAAATATTCTGAAACTAAAAAAATAGAAAAGAAACTTTTTTATCACAAGCGACATACTCGTGCGATACTGGCGCGGTCGGGTGTGTGATAAGTGACCGCTAGTGGCAAAATTAAAATGCGCGTTTCCGTGCTTCGGAAGGCACGTTAAGCCGTCGGTCCCGATTGCTATCGATAGATAGCAGTCTTTAAACGTTGTCGGAGACCTTATGGGCGGTTTGAAAGCATTCGACAACGGGTTGGCCTCTGACCCGTATCTAAACCAACCCGCATTGGAGCAGCGTGGTGGAGTAAACACAAGTATTAACAAGTTATCTGTATCTACTAATATTATGCAAATGAAATATTTATGTTTTTGTATGTAAATGTTCGTAACATTTTGACATAAAAACTACAAGGCCGATCTAAAATAATGTTTCACCAATAAAGCTGCATATTCACAGAGTGACATACGCTACATCATATTTAATACACCCGTGCGAAGCCGGGGCGACCTGCTAGTCTTACTGCTAGTCTGCTAGTGATACTTCTATACTATATATTATAATATTAGAAATCTGAAGAATTTGTTTGTTTGGTTGAACGCGCTGATCTCAGGAACAACTAATCCGATTTGAAAAAAAAAATCTGTGTTAGATAGCCCGTTTATTGAGAAAGGTAACATGAATAGGACAGGGTACCCATGCGAAGCCTGAAAGATAAAATAAAAATAAAAATAGAGGATTTAATTGCACAGACATTGCAAATAAAAATAGATAAATAAAAGACATATTCGAATTTTAAACCTTTTTTGCAGCGAACTTCGATCTGAGCTCCAGGCTTAATATTTGTATAGGCAGCAAATATTTGTTGCGGGCCTGTTTGGTTCTACATGTGTATAATGGTACCCACGGTATCGGGAAAATATGGCGAATGGTTGACAGTGTAGGATGTTTTATGTACATGTGACGTGGAATAAAAGAAGTGTCATGATGATTTCACATTTATGGCGCACTTTCGAGGAGTAGAGTAGAAATACCTTTTAGAATTAAAAAAACATATCTTTAAAGGTGGAGGCATGAGTCATACTTTAAAATGTAAACTTGTAACTTGTTGTATATATTTGGATCTCTACTCCTTTATTTCTCTATTTTTATTCTCACTATATTTTTATAAAATTTTTTCATCGTTTACTCTTAGGTTAAGTTCATACAATGACTTAATCCTCTTTGTCTTCTCTCACCAGAGAATATTATTTTGAAATCCCTCCAAAGACCGAGCCTGTTAACAATTCTGTTCCTCTGATATAATATTTCGTTAAAATCCCCGGTCCTTTGATAGGATTCCCGTTGTCTCTAATATCTTTAATGTCTCGTCCAACGTTATTACTATTGGGACGTATCCCTGGACCTTTGGGATTTGTGTAGGATTTCTTTCAGGATATAATAAAATTCGGTCAATTGTTGCGATCGACACTTTTAGGAAGTAGGCAAATGGAGGCACCAGTGTAAGATTTTATTGAACGATATCAGTCTGTTATCACCTGCCTACTTTAGAGCGGGTCAGTATTTTCAGCGGTCGGCTTACGACGCATCTCTCTTTCAATCCATCGGCCGATGCATCTTGATAATAATTCAATTCAATTCATAAAAGTATGCAATTATCACCTAAAATTATCGTCTGTAAGTCGATTTTATCATCATCGTAATCATCGCGTCTCTAAATGAAAGACAACAATATTCATGTCCTTCCTAAAACCGAGTTAACTACTCATTTCATCTGATATAATATTTCCTTTTTATCCCTGGTCCGTATTTGATAGGATTCCCGTAATTTTTAATGTCTCGTCCAACATTATTACTATTGGGACCTATCTCTGGACCCTCGGGATTTGTGTGGAAGGATTTCTTTGAGGAAACAATAAAATTTGATCATTTTCTGGGATCGGCACTTGTTGGAATTGGGTTAAGAAAACCCTTGTAGGATTTCAGGAATATATTTTTGTTTCACTGGCGTCAAGACGTGACTACCCCATCAAATTGTTCAGGTATCAATATCCAGCTTTAGATTATTTTTCCTTTGGGTTTTTTTATCGTTCACCTTTCGGTTAAGTGCATACAATTACTTAATCTAAACATAAACGAGTAAATGGCCGTTATGTTATTTTTGGCCATTTTCAAAGAGCGCTCAGTCTGAGCCACTCAGTTTGTAAAGTATACTATACAACTCGCGATCAATACAGCGGTAGATTGAAAAGAAACAGCAGAGAAAAACTACGACTGCAATTCTCACTATGTGTCGCTGAATAATGCATTTGGAACATTCTTGTTGAGCTATTCAATACAACTTAAAGTTTAAACACACCGGTTAATTCTAAGAGGTATAAGGATTCGGTCAGCATGGAGGTAATTGGGGGAGGCCTATGTTCAGCAGTGGACGTCCTATGGATGATATGACTCAGTCTGCAGTACTGTCCTATGGCTCAGATGATGATAGGGATATAGAGATTTTTGAGGCTCCAGTGAGAACTTGGAAAAAATATGTCTTGATAATATTCATGACATATTTTTTAGTAAACTAACTTTAAGTAAACTCGTCAAAAGTTACCTGCGAATCAAATGTCGCATTTTTGGGTAAATATTTTCAATTGCATTGGCGCAACTGGTTATCTTTATTTAATAAATGTTAATATACAATAGAGAATCGGCTGAAGTGGCCTTGTATTTTTTGGCGTTAATATAATTATAAACATTGACCTTAATAGATTGCAATCGCTTCATGTTCCATTTGTTACTGCATTCTAAATGCTCGTTGCACTAGTCTACACTGCAGTAGACCATAAAATAGGCACAAGTTGTATCAATTCAAACAAAAATGTTTCCACAGCTACATAGCAAGCAGACAGCAGACAAAGCGCGCTTTGTGATTTGACTCGTTGTGAGATGAAATGCTGACGGAACAAAACCGTCCAACTGTGGTACCTGGGCCTGTACCATGACGTCTTATTGCGATACATTTTAGGCGCTACTAAAATTTTGTTTCATTTCACTTGTATGGCAGTGCGTATGAAGAAACAAGACCAAGCTTAAAGCAATTCAGTTAGAATTTACAATATGAGATGCGGTCAGTGGTTCCGTCACTTTTTAACTGATTTTAAAAATAGGTAAGGTTCTGCGTTCGGCTGTAAGTTATTACGACCGATTTCTCCATCATATGTGGTGCCTAAGCCCTTGAGTTTCGTCTAGTTGAAAACCAGCGTCGGGCTAAGGCTTCACGTTACGCTGAACAGGAAACCATTTGGTGCAGCCGTGAGATTTTGTTTTTTATTTGCTACTATAACGAGATACTTTCTTCATTTATGTGTTTTTTTGTTTTATTAACCCTTTATATTTATACCTATATTTTGTTGCGTATGTTTGAAATGTTTTTTTTTCTATTCCCTTTTTATGTGCTTTTGTATCTGTTATTTTTAATGTACCAAGTATCTAATAATAAATGTCGGCTGCACCAATAAAATATATTCCTTTTTTTTTCTTTCTTTTCGTCCCTGAGGAACCACCAATAAACATTCTAAAAGGATCTTCATGTTTGTATGGGTACATGTAATTACATGGCATAAAAAGCAACACGGGCCACCGGCCGCCGGTAGACCGGAGGGGAGTAGCCATATGCAGGCTTTCCCCTCTGTCAAAGACAAGCCCCAGTGCGCCGAGATGTTTAAATGTGTGCGCGACATTGTTTATTTATTTTGTTAAAATCAAGGTGTGAGTTTCGTAGTAATAGATGATTTTGGTTGTGTGCGTGTGTGTGTCACACAAAGAATCATAGCAAGTTTCATACATTGATTTGTACAAAAAAAGTTCGAAAAAGGTCCAAGGTAAAACGGATTAAAAATATTACCCAGGGAACCTAAAGAACATTTTCTGGTATGTAAATTATTTTTAAATCACCGGAATAAAAATCGTCTTTCCTAACAACAGAAGAAGCACTCCATTCTAAAGTTCAATTTCAAACTTTTTATTCCGGAGAGTTAAAAATATTTTAAGTATCAGTAAATGCTGTTCAAGTTCACTGGATAATATTTCCATGCTGTTTTACCGTGTACCTTTTTTTCATTTATTCTGTACAACTCTTGCCATGATCCTTTCCCCCCGCAAAAAATGACAGACTATGATGTTTTGCATCGCTAATAAACGCAATGGCTACTTCCCTCCGGTCGGCCGGTGGCGCGTGTTGCTCTATGCTACATAGTACCTATGGGCACACCGCGGACACTCCGCCAAAATTCCACACAAATGCTTAATTTGGTCTCTCTTACACAGACATCAATCAGTGACGTGTATTTACACGTGCAACTGTGTGCGTAGCACGTAGAGAATACCAAATGTATAAGAGGGGACGTATAAGAGGGGACGTCGAAGTGTCCATTCTATACGTAGTAATATTACATATTCTCTGCCCAGGACTAATGTCGAGGCCGTCCTGGATTTCGAACATTTTATATTAATGATTCGATTCTCAAAGTTGATGAACTAGTGATGAGTATATATTGTTTGCATAAGCACGTGACTAAAGGCGAATTTATTCAATAATAGTTTGGGTTTATCAAGAATAATATTAAACATTTATGTTTTGCTTGAAATTTTAGTTTGTTTATGAATTATCCGTACGTTTGTTTTATCTTAGTTACGTTTGTATAATGTATCTTTTACTCTCGAAGATACGTGTTTATGTTTGTGTTTGAGGCCGGAAGCGTATGACAAAGTGTTTCATGACATTTTTAACCGACTTCAAAAAACAGGAGGTTTTCAATTCGTCCGGATCTTTTTTTTTTAAGAACAATTGAAACTTTGTGTTTATTTATCATATTTGATGAAGATATTAAAAATCGACGAATGCCGGCTGCTGTTACGGAAAAGTGTCACGTTTCGTCTGAACTGAGCGTGCTGATGTCAGGACCGGGATATCTGGCGCTCTACACTTTCTGCCTACCCCGTTAGGGATCTGGCGTGAAGATAAATATACATACATATATATAAGATTTGCGGCATGTCTGCGGCTGGGGCTCTTCAAAACAGGATCATCACCTTTTTTAATTTACAGCTGTCGTAGCATAGGTACTCACTGGGACACAAATAGTTTTACACCGTTTATAGTATAATTTCCTAATATTATTTACGTTAGACAACTTAATAGGTATTCAGAAGAATACTTTTTTTTTATATTTAATGGCAGTGGCAAACCAGCATGCAGTTCACATTGATGTTAAGTGATGACTGCAGTCTATAGACATCCACACAAAGACCAAGATCAAAATGCAGATGTGTTACCACTCCTGAGGCCTAAGGTGTTATGCCTCTGTGCCGGAAATTACAGGGCCGTACATTACCACCTGACCGGAACACGATAGTAATGAACACTACCATTTAGCGGCAAGTAAATTAGGTAATGCGGTGGTGCCTATGCCCGCGAGCTCCGTCACTGGAGCTCTACCACCAGTAAAAAATTAATACTACCTAGTAAGCACAAGTTACATCAATCCAAACAATAATTTTCCTCGTATTCCATAACAAGTGTGCAGACACGAGACAATGCGTGCAGACAATTGTGTGTGTCTCATTGTGGAATGAAGCGGTGCCTGAATAAAGCCAGTTAAGCGCAGAAATTGTTCTTTTCAGTGTATGTTTTAAATACTAAAATTATTTTTAAAATTCAGTGCATGCGTATGCATTTTCATTTCACTGTTCCTAAAATAAATAAAAAATTGTATATTCTTGTATTTGTTTGCACATGGCTTTTACCTTATCTTTTTTTTTTCTTACGTTTGTGTATGTGTGTCTTATAAAGTGTGTAATTATTTGTTTGTTTGTGAGGACAAAGATGAAAATGTATTAATTTTATGACTATAGTAAAAAAAGCAATATTTACGTCAAAAAAAAAATTATATTCATTTACGAGTACGTGTGCTGGTGTGTGTACGATGCTGGAAGCGTGTTGTATATTGATGCCTTTAGGGCCCTAACTCACTAGGACGCCATGGCGGCGTCGCCGGCTACAAGAGGTCGGTCATAATTTCCTCGGGTGTGAGGAATATGTGTTGCGTATGACAACGCGACGCCGCTTCTCCTCAGGGAAAGCGTACGTAAAATATTGGAAGCCTCTCTCGTCAAAGAGCGAGGTGGCTGTGCGGTGATGGGAGGAGGACTACAGCTGGATGGTGTAACAACCATCCTTGGGATTCCACCTGGTGTGGAGGGGGACGACCCCTTTGACCTTCAGAGATGCTGAGAGGTCGGTCCAGGTGAATTTGTCGGACTCTAGGAGTTTAAGTGGAGGGGGGCGTTTGGCTTATGGCGCTCCGGGGACGCTAGCCTGAGAGCGCGCTGAGTGCGTGCTGGCGAGGTGCGCGGGGGATGCGCTACCTTGTGAGGTGACATATCCAAGTAGTTACTTAGTAGTGGTGTGGAGACGTCGCCACAAGTTGGCTAGGTGAGTTAAATATCATTTATTTCCATACAAGCAGCTTGGATACGTAGCCGGCGACGTCGCCATGGCGTCCTAGTGAGTTAGGGCCCTTAGTCTCAAATACAATTCACGTCAAATATCATTTACCACTCAGAAGTACATCACATACTAAACACAAGTTATATCAATTCACTCAACAATTTCCCGCAAGTTCCATAACAAGTGTGCAGACACGAGACAATGCGTGCAGACAATTGTGAGCCTCTCATTGTGGGATGGAACGCTGACGGAACAAAGCAAGTCAAGTGTGATACCTGGTGTATTTCGTTTTTTACTATTCATACTTTTAGTATGCCTGTACGATTAAAGCAAGCATATTATTATGTATGTATGTATCTTCACGCCAGGTCCCTAACGGGGTAGGCAGAGAGTGTAGAGCGCCAGACATCCCGGTTCTGACAAACCTCTCGTGCCTCGTCTACCTTCATCATTCTCTTCATACATGCACGCCGATTCCTAAGACTTTTGACCCCACCATCAGACAGAACTCGACCTATTTGGTCATAGTAGGTCAGCCTTGGTCTTCCTGGGCCTCTGCAACCATCCACATTCGCATTGTATATCTGTTTAGTCATTCGCTCATTCGACATTCTTTCTATATGCCCGAACCATCGGAGCATGCCTTTTTTCATTTTTACACCGATACTATCATTCACACAAAGTCTCTTTCTTACATCTTCATTACGAACGCGATCGGTGAGTGATACACCGCATATTATTATGCAACTTAATTTATCCGTGTTTTGTGTTTTGATGTTTTTATTCTACCACTTTGTTGTCGTGATTAAGGTGTATACTTGTGCAAAATTTCAAGTGCGCTAAACCGTGGCCGGACAGACAGACAGACGGACTTGGCGAAACTTTAAGGGTTCCTTGTTTACTACTGTAAATAAAGCCACCCACGCCTTACGGACTCTGTTGCAAAAACCATTTCCCAGGTCGAAATTAAAATTTCAGTGTTCTTTGAGCGAAATTAGCCTTTCTGAAGTCTGGTATGCATCAGTGCTATTTCGTGATTATTTTCTGGAGTAGCTTTTTTTGGAGGAGCTGTTTTTTATGGTTAAGGTTTATCCAAGCAGCTTTGTGAAATGACACTGCTATTTATAGGTTAAGATACTGCAGAATCATTTCATTCATTCAGATAGGCTGCAAACCGATTTTTTACGCATATTTATAATCTAAAGAATATAATAATACATCCACTAGGTTTCCTATCAACCCGCGAACTCCATCACTAGAGCTCTCCACCAGTAGAAACCACCATAAACGTACATAAATAAGATAAGGAACAGCTACTTTATATTTTGTTCAGTTTCAGTTTAACAAAATATTTGACAGATTCTGATATTTATAATGTTAACGTATGACATAATATGGAAGAGATCTTAATACATATCTATTAAGATAAAATACCTATACGTTTGGTATACGGGAGCCAAATGAAATCGGTTGCAAATAAGAGGTGCGGGCTGTTAAAGATTAAGTGATTTGAAAAATACTTGCGGCCAAATTTTGATAGGCAACCTAGTAGATATATTTTCTCTAGATTATGAAGTTGCGTAATAATTAGGTTTGCAGCATATCTGGATGAACGAAATGATTCTGCAGTGAGATCTTAACCTACTACGTGAATGAAGCAAACTAGCATGGTGTCGACTAATAGAGACTGGTACTTTGTTGGTGATAGAGCTCCAGTGACGAAGCTCGCGGGCGTAGGAACTACCGCATTACATAATATACTTGGCGCTAAATGTTAATGTTGAGCACTATCGTGTTTCGGTCAGGTGGTAATGTATTGCCCTGTAATTTCCGGCACAGAGGCCTTCCACCTTAGGCCTCAGGAGTGGTAACGCATCTGCATTTTGACCTTGGTCTTTGTGTGGGTGTCTATAATGCTGCAGTCATCACTTAACATCAATGTGAACTGCATGCTTATTTGCCACTTCTATTACATAATAAAACTTCATGCAGGAATTGAAGTATCTGAAGTCTTTTTTCAATTATAGCTCTCTCATGACAAAGTTCGTAGCAAAAACACATCAAAACCTAAATGGAATAGGTAGCAATTGTTCTGGAATATAGGTCTGGTCTAGACGTACCGTTCTAGGTTTTGCGGACATTCCCAGTGCTTGCGGCGACCTAGTTCGTGGTCTAGGTTAACAAGAACATTTAGAGTTATAAGCTTGAGGATGATTCATGGGAGTAATATATTTACTTACCATCAATGGGAACTGTACGTTTATTTACCATTCTCGTGACATAAGAAAAAAAAAGTTAGTTTCTGTTAAAAATACAACAAAAAAAACCGGTAAAGTGCGTGTCGGGCCACGCTCAGTGTATGGTTCCGTAGTTTTTAGGTTAGAATAATGTAATGAAAAAGAGAAATAAATATTTTATTTTCCGATGAATTTGTTAAAAAAATTTCGAGTAAAATACATTTGGTCGACTATTACTCGCAAACTTGTAAAGCTAACTTAAGTGTGATAGTTTTTCTTTTAATGACGTTATATGTCGCTACTATTGCCGTAATGTTGGAATTTCTAATAAGTAACAACAACCGTTTGGTTGGTAGAGGGGGGGTCACTTGACACTTAACGAAATTTTCACTTTAAAGGTAACTAAAACGCGAACAGTTAACTAAATTGAAAAATGATATTGGCACGTCTGTAAAATTTTTGAAAGATATTATTTACACTTTATTATAATAGAAAACGAATAATAAAAAATTAAATTAGGGTACCTAAATATTTTTTTTTTTTGTTTTTATTCTATTACTTTGTCGGCGTGATTAAGGTGTATGTATACTTGTGCCAAATTTCAAGTCTCTGGCACCAATAGTTTTTGCGCTGAACCGCGAACAGACAGACAGACAGACAGACAGACAGGCAGGCAGACAGACAGACGGACATGGCGAAACTATAAGGGTTCCTTTACTACGGAACCCTTAAAAGTAAAATCACATAGTAATATGATTAAAAAATACCTACTAACAACGAGTCTTCTACTTCTCACACGGGTGGTAAAGTAAGTTTATCTAGTATGTATCTTCACGCCAGGTGCCAAACGGGGTAAGCAGAGAGTGTAGAGCGCCAGATATCCGGGTCCTGACATACCTCTCGTGCCTCATCTACCTTCATCATTCTCTTCATACATGCACACAGATTCCTAAGACTTTTGACCCCACCATCAGACAGAATTCGACCTATTTGGTCATGGTAGGTCAGTCTTGGTCTTCCTGGGCATTTGCAACTATCCACATTCGCATTGTATATCTGTTAGTCATTCGCTCATTCGACATTCTTTCTTTAAACCCGAACCATCTGAGCATGCCTTTTTTCATTTTTACACCGATACTATCATTCTCACAAAGCCTCTTTCTTACATCTTCATTACGAACGCGATCGCTGAGTGATACACCGCAGATCTTGCGCAAAGATCTCATCTCGAACGCGTTCAACTTATTTTCATGCTCTTTCCTGCATACCCAGCTCTCGCTTCCATATAAAAGCGTTGGACTAAGTACAGCATTATGTACAGCTAGTCGAGCCCGCATGGAAATGTTTTGATTCTAGAAGCTTACCCAACGCTCCATTCACGCAATTCACAGCAAGCACTATGTCAGTGGTGTACCTACCATCCTTGCTAAAAGCACATCCAAGATATACAATTTCATCCACCTGTTCTAAATTGAAAATTTCAAGAACAAAATACCAGTAGCCTTGAAACATAATCCATCATCCAAGCACATCCAAGATATGCAATTTCATCAAGTTTATCTAGTATTCAGCGATATTGTGTTTTGGTCAGGTGGTAATGTAGAGATGATAAGTTAAAGGCTGCAGTCATCACTTAACACCAATGTGAGTTGCACGATTATTTGCCCTTGCACCTTCCTTACATAAAAACCACCCGTACTCTAACATTGAATGACATTTTTTACACATCAAATGTTGCTAGTTGCTAGTGCCATGCAGAAGCACAAAAACTGACAAAAAAAATCACACAAGGAGTCGTATCTTTTCTATTGGTAGGAGCTCGAGGGCGTAGGCACCACTGCATTACCTAATTTATCTGCCGCTAAACAATAATGTTCAGCACGATCGCGTTCCGGTTGGATGGTAATGTATGGCCCCGTTATACCTAACTATCACAGAGACGTAAGAACTAATGTCTCAGGGGTCATCTGCATTTTGACCACTGGTCCTTGTATTAGTGTCTATAGGCTGCTGTCATCACTTAACATCGATGTGAAATGCATGCTTGTTTGGCACCTTAATTACATAAAAGAAAAAAACTGTCAAATATTTGTCTAAAGGAGATGTTGCGAGCTCGGCTCTGGTTCGTACATGTCCTCAAAAAATGGGTAAATTAAAGAAGAATCCAAAAAAAATACAATTAATTTATTCAAGAATATATTTTAGAGTTACAACCACATTTAAGTATAACGATTTTATAATTTTCAACTATGTTAAACATGGCGGCGATACGGCCGACACTTGGGATCAATCTATTTTGATAGTATTTAGAAAATATTACTTTTGTTCTCCACGTTCTATAATCAAAATACAATTTAAAAAATGAAAATGTCAAAATGACATCGCCCGCCATATTCGCCATGTTAGTTTTGAGTTGCAATTCTAACTGCAAATTATGTTTTGTAACTGCAAACAAAGCTAAATAATTGAAAATATGCAGTAAAAAACGTTTTTATATTGATTTTGCCTGTTTAATGATATTGTGTACAGTACATGGCCGGATGTCCATACGTTTTTGCAACATCTCCTTTGATTTTAACTCGCTCAACCCTCAAGTGATTTACATGAGATTAAAATAAATCAAATTGTCTTCGCGACAGGATGTGCCATTACTGTGTTAACCCTCGTCAGGAACGGCTTGCACTTGACAACTATTAAGCACCTATTTCGCCATATTACATTTATATAAAAGTTATGAAATATTATTTACTTTGATCATTTATTAGTGTTGGTAGTTATTTTACTGGTGGTAGAGTTCCAGTGACGGAGCTCGCGGGCGTAGGCACCACCGCATTACCTAATATACTTGCCGCTAAATGGTAGTGTTCAGCACTATCGTGTTCCGGTCAGGTGGTAATGTACGGCCCTGTAATTGCAGGCACAGAAGCATATCACCTAATGCCTCAGGAGTGGCAGCGCATCTGCATTTTGACCTCTGGTCATTGTGTGGGTGTCTATAGGCTGCAGTCATCACTTAAGATGCATGTGAACTGCATGCTTGTTTGCCACTTTTATTACATAAATATATATATATATATATATATATATATATTAGTAACATATATAGCCCCGTAATAACTATCACAGAGGCATAATAACTTAAGGCGGATTTCACCTTTTGCTCTGAGAAATGTAATGAAACGCGACTTAGCTCAAGCATCCAATTCCAACCAGATCACGAAAAACTTTCGTCGGTGATATCCAAATAGTGTTATTGAACTTGTTTAAGAACGTAAAACGCGTTTTATTACGACGATGAAATCGGCACTAAGATCTCAGAAGCGAAAACGCATCTTCATTTCGACCTCTGTTTTTTGTGTAGATGTCTGCAGTCCCCACTTAACATCCTTGTGAACTGCATGCTTTTTACCACTTTCGTTCCATAAAAAAACTCCTGAAGTAGAGCTTAACTATTTTTGACAACCAAATATCTTTAGCTAATTGCAATTTTGCTTAATGCTTCAGCAGTAATTTTGGTCCTAAACATTCTTACAGAGAAATAAAATGAATAGTCTCAATTCATTTGAGTGTCTCATTTGTCGTCATCTTGAGACGACTTGAAAAACTCTTGGACGTCTAGCTTAAGTGGTAATGTACTCAATTTATTGAACTGACGAGACCGCGTTCAAATCCAGTACCATTATTTGTTTTATTCTAACCAAAATATAGACCACCGGTGGACTGGAGGCAGAGAATATGTAATAATACTACGTATAGAATGGACACTTTGACGTCCTGCCCGATTTCCCCGCATCACAAAACCCTCTCCTTTCTTATGGGCATCGGTTGGTATTTTGTACGTGCTACGGAAAAAGATGCACGTGTAAAAAAAAAAATACACGTCACTGATTGATGTCTGTGTAATAGAGACCAAATTAAGCGTTTGTATAGAATTTTGGCGGAGTGTCCGCGGTGTGCCGGAGGGGAGTAGCCAAAGCGTTTATTACCGATGCAAAACAGTCTGTCATTTTTTGCGGGGGGGGAGGGGTTGTGTGACACATCCACACACACAACAAAAATCATTAATTACTACGAAACTCTCTTTTTTTTTTTCATTTTCTGATATACCTCCCGAAAGTGGCCCCCTGTTTAAAATTTATTATTTTACTTGACGTGTTCATCTTTAGATAGCTACATTCCACAGAGCAGTAGAGCGCTCCATGCTAGGACTCACACTAAACGATAGAGTTAAAAACGCAGAGATACGAAAAAAAACGAAAATAATAGACGCAGTAAAGATGCTCTGCAAACTAAAATGGAAATGGGCCGGACATATCGCGCGTACGCAAGACCAGAGATGGAGTGCGAATATTATCCATTGGTACCCACGCGACAAATTACGATCGGTAGGGCTACCAAAGAAAAGATGGAGCGACGACATAGTGGAGGCAGCAGGTGCTACCTGGACCCGGATGGCTCAGGATCATAGCACATGGCTATGCATGGAGAAGGCCTTTTACCAGTCATGGGTGCCCGAATAATACAAAAATATATATTTAACTTTTAATGTAATCAAATAAATATCAATAAAGGCAATTTTATTTTATTTTTATAAGTTTATCAAATTCACCTTAATCTAGCAAAAGGATTTGCTAAAATAGTGCAAATTGGCTAGATATACCGTTCCTAACTTCAAGTATGTGCAGATGGCGAAATACTTCGCGATAGCAGCATCGACTTTTGGCTTACCGCAAGCCTATTTGGCGGCAGAAATAGCTTGTGGCGCCAAAAGTCAAGATTCTAAATCGTATACATCCTTCCGAAACATGCATCGTCAGCTAGAGGTAGTTAATTGGACCAGTTTTTATGTTTTTTTTTTTGTTTTTTTTTAATGTCATGAAAGTGGCAATCAAGTACGCAGTTCACATTGATGTTAAGTGATGACTGCAGCCTATAGACATCTTCATAAAGACCAGAGGTCAAAATGCAGATGCGTTACCACTTCTGAGGCCTAAGGTGCTATGTGTCTGTGCCGGAAATTACAGAGCTGTATATAATTAGCTGACCGGAACACGATAATGCTGAACACTACCATTTAGGGGAAAGTATATTAGGTAATGCGGTGTTGCCTACGCCCGCGAGCTCTGTCACTGGAGTTCTACCACCAGTAAATTAGTGAGTTTGATATGTTTCATCATCATCATCATCATCCTGGATTTGATTCCCGGGTCGGGTGATATTAGAGATAACGGTATAAAATCCTTTATCTCTGTTTCTATTGGGATTATTCCATTTTCTGGAAGTTTCCCAGTACCTGGAAGCTTGGTTATGTGCCCGGAGATGTCAATAGGCTCGCCACCTGTTACATGGGCCAAAACGTAACCTACGAATCGAGGGTATTTGCGTGTATGTTTGAATGCATGCAGAGAGAGGCCTTCCCCTTTGGGGATTACAAACGTGAATTCACGTTACGTCTAATGTCACTATTTTACTCCAACAACCATCTGAACTTACTCAAGCGTCCATCTTTAATCAATCGAAAGGGTATTTTTGATTCACAATGAAAAAGAGCAAACAAAATAGGATTGTACGTGAAACTGGGATTGAATTCTGACCCTCGTCAAGTGTAGGTAAGTCGATTTGGATCACGAAGGAGTTCAATGATCTGAAAGGATTTTAACATATCGTTGGTGGACTTGCAATATTGCGTAAGTAACAATTTTATTGTTACAAGGAATACTTTGTTCATCATCATCATCATATCAGCCATAGGACGTCCACTGCTGAACATAGGCCTCCCCCAATGACCTCCATACGGACCGATCGGAAGCGACGTGCATCCAGCGGGTACCTGCAACCTTGATTAGGTCGTCGGTCCATCTTGCAGGTGGACGTCCTACGCTGCGCTTGCCGATACGTAGTCTCCACTTGAGAACCTTTCTTTGGGAAATAAACCTTCGAGAATACTTTGTTACATTCACAAAATACTGAACTCGTATTGATTGGTAGAGCTCTTCTCTAGAGATCGAGTTTGAGGGTGGATGTAGGTACCACCGGCGACCACTACATTACCTAATGTACTCGACGCTAAATGGTAGTGTTAAGTGGTAATAAAGTACGGCCCCGTTATTAATAGTTATCAGGGCGATGGTAAGTATGATAGCATAGGATGGACAGCAGCTACCGCCACTACCACTAATTTATTGACGATGCGGTTAGTCCAGCGGTGTGGACGTCCGTTCAATTCGAAGGGTCGCAGGTTCAATCCTCACACCGAGACAAATAACTGTGAATGTGAGCGTATTTTTTTTTTTTTTTACCATGGCACATAGAGCAACGCGGTACACCGGTCGCGGCGGACCGGAGGGGAGTAGCCATAGCGTGTATTACCGATGCAAAGCAGTCTGTCACTTTTTGCGGGGGGAAATGCGTGCGACACACACGCACACTAGAAAAATCGTCTATTACTACGAAACTCTCACCTTAACTTTAACAAAATACAGAAACAATTTCACGCACACATTTAAACATCTAGGCGACAGGTATAGGCCCCTTCGGGCTTGTACTTTGACAAAGCGGAAAGCCTGCATATGGTTACTCCCCTCCGGTGTTGCTCTATGCCATGGCATATCCTCCCACATGTTACACAATTGTAAATATCTTTTGTTTAACAGTTGACGCCTCTCAGCTGATTGTCCAGGTCCAACTGTTAATCTTTGCAATCCAAGAACCTCCTCAAATATGCTCTAACTATTCAAAATTTCAAAGACCTTGATGTTTCAAAAAATACTTAGGTAAATAAAGATAACTAGCCTCATTTATAGTATAGCACTTCAGTGTAACGTAGATTTTTTTAAATGTAATGGAAGTGGTAAGCAAGCATGCAGTTCACATTGATGTTAAGTGATTACTGCAGCTCATAGACACCCACACAAAGACCAAGGTCAAAATGCGGATGCGTTACCACTGCTGAGGCTTAAGGTATTATGCCTCATTGCCGGAAATTACAGGGCCGTACATTACCACCTGACCGGAACACGATAGAGCTGAACACTACCATTTAGCGGCAAGTATATTAGGTAATGCGGTGGTGCCTACGCCCGCGAGCTCCGTCACTGGAGCTCTACCACCAGTAAATTTCTAATCCAATTAGAAATATTTCTCACAATTCTAATTAGATCATCAATCAATTTTAGTATAACATACCAGAGACCTAATAGAATTCTACATACAACGAGTTGTAGGGTCAGAGCTCGAAAGTAATACTTTATCTACCTACCGCTGGGAATCAGTGTTCAGGGTTACCACTTTAGTTTTTTGTATAATGAAAGTAGCAGACAACCATAAAGTTAAACGTGATGGTAAATATAATACTCCAGGCTAGAGCCTGGAGTACAACATACAATTTGGAGACTTGTTATTGAATTGTCATTACTAAGCTAGGCTTAGCCTAAGATAAGACAAGTGCAATCAATTAAAACACAGCTAGTGAAGTGGCCGGCTATAAAGGCCTTTGAGTATTGCTAATTGCCTATTTCACCGATACTAAATTAGTAAATAAGTTAAAAGTTTTGAAAATGGTAGATTAAATATAGATTGTAAGTATGCAATATTAAGTCTTTGAACTGTTTTATTTTATGCATATTATACAACGTGTAACAGGATTGAATGTATAACCCGAAACTAGTTAGTTCAGAATCGATAACCGAATCGATTTCAGACACTTTTGATGTACGGAATATTTTGTCCCAAAGTTAATTAAAATTAAGGAAATCATGGTCACCCATTTGGTGAACAATCAATACAAACGAAAATGAGACTAACGTCTGTCCAATATAAAAGGCTAGTCTAAACAAGCGCTTTTTATTATAAATAATAATTTTAAAAAATAAAATAGTGGAAAATAAAAATTAATCTTATTACTAGCGAGTGTTAATAAGGTTACGCAAGTTATGCTACATCATACAACACTTACATTTTCGGTTCGTGTTTTATGTGTGGCCGTAGGTAGAGGTAAGGTAAGTATGCATAGGGTGTGCATACTGTTCGTACAAATTGAAGACAACTTGTTTCTTAAATAAAAAATATTAAATACGTAAACATGTAAATTCAAGTCCATGTATTATGATTATAATTCGATTTTCTTATCGAGGTGTAAGATAGTGTGCATTATTCCCGTTACATGTTGTATAATAATTCAAATAATAATATTAAATGAATCAGTTTCAATAAAATAGTAGGCGAAGAGTGACGTCACAGCGCACAGGCCACGTGACCAAGTGATTTAGCGTGATAATGATTTTGTTTTTCATTGAAAAATTAATTTTTTGAGATTTTTTTTAATACACGTTTTAATACGTTTTTCATAATGCAACAAACACTTTCCATAATACGATTTCCGTTTACAAAAATATTTTCTTTATTGAAATGATATGCTTTTTGAAAGAGTAAACCCACAAGCACACTACAATAAAGGTACTACGTCATAACTGAGACAGACAATTCATCTAAACCACATTTCCTTTGCTGTCTGCTCGGGCTATGAAACATCGTTATAAGTTAGGCACCCACAGCAGAATCATTTTGTTCATCCAGATATGCTGCTAGAGAATATATATCCACTGGCAACTTGCCTATCAAAAAATGGCTGCAAGTATTTATTATATTTTTTTTCGTATTTTTTTTTACGTGTTTTTTAATAAAATATCGTCAACTTCACGGCAATAATGTATAAAGACTCTAAAAAATCACGGCTGCCGTTGCGCACTTAGCTGCCTCTACATATTTTCGTTCCGCCCTGATAATTTATACGTCCATAATGTACATTACAAATAAATTATTCGATTTGAGCAGTTTAAAAAGAACAAAAAAAACAGTACAGGATAACCAGATTTATAACTTAACCAATTTATAAGGACTAGTACTCTTCTCAACTACCCCTCAACTTCCAATATGTGTTGCAGACTTTGTGGCGGATGTTGCGGCGGCGGCTGCGGCCCATGCTGCCCGTGCATCACTATCTACACGGGTTGTACGAAGATCTGTTAATGTAAGGACAGAGGTCTCTACCGCTGTACATGTCTCATGGTCTAGTGCTGTTATGTGCAAAACATAAAATTATCCAGTAGGTCGCGAGTTCGAGCCTCGCCTGAAGTCAAATTTTTCTTTCCATTTTTCTTTAAAAATAAAATTATATTATGTTTTGTTGTGTTATATCATATGAAATCAAACATATTTTTTTCTCATTATCGGGAGCCAAATTAAATCGGCTGCATATAAGAGTTGCTGGCTGTTAAAATTGAAATAATTTAATAGGTTGCCTATAAAAATACTTGCGCCAAATTTTGATAGGTAACCTAGTGGATATAATTATTATATTCTCTAGATTATAAACATGGGTAAAAATTATATTCGCAGTGTATCTGGACGAACGAAATGATTCTGCAGTGGGATCCTAACCTATTATCACGTGGCCATTTCAACTAAGATAGATGACACAAAATGGCGTAACACTTTGTTGAATTCGATCTCGGTTTATTGGTTTCGTTTTTATATGATGACAATGGCAAATGAATGTGAAGCGTGCATGGCCCCGTGGCTGGTGTAGGTCGCAAGCGATCTACTCGGTTGAGCGATAAGGGCACGGTCGGGTGTGTGATGGGTGACCGCTAGTGGCAAATTATAAATACGCGTTTCCGTCCCTCGGAGGGCATGTCGCCGTCGGCAGAGAATATGTAATACTACGTATAGAATGGACACTTCGACGTCCCGCCCTATCTCCCTGCCTCACCCAATCTCCTCCTCTCTTATGGGCGACGGTTGGTATTTTCTACGTGCTACGCACACAGGTGCACGTGTAAATACACGTCACTGATTGATTTCAGTGTAATAGAGACCAAATCAAGCGTTTGTATGGAATTTTGGCGGAGTGTCCGCGGTGTGCCGTCGGTCCCGGTTTGAAAACATCCGACAACCGGTTGGCTACTAACCCGTATCTCCACCAACCCGCATTCGAGCAGCGTGGTGGAGTAAGCTCCAGGCTTCCCCCCAAGAAGGGGAAAGACTCGTGCCCAGCAGTGGGACGTTTCAAGGGTTGACATTATTATTATTATAATGGCAATTAATATGCGGGTACTCTATTTCCCATCTTGATCTTTGCTTGGACTTCATTTCTCCATCTCTGTCTCTGACTCTAAAAGAGTTATAGCGTTGAGATTTATTTTATTCAGAAAGCGTATTATTTCATTATTTATTTGTGTATCATGATCATATACACCAAAGCTTATTTTAATAAAATTAATACTTATGTGAAATATTTAATTTTAATTCGATGTTTTGCTTTATTTTCATTGAATTTTTAATTTTAAAACAATTTGAGTTCGGAAAATAAGTGAATGAATGTCAAATTACTTATCGCCTATTACATGGGAGTTATAGATTGATGTATGTATGTATCATCACGCCAAGTCCCTCATGGAGTGGACAGAGAGTGTACAGTGCCAGATATCCCATCCTGACACATCTCACGTGCTTCTTCTACATTCATCATTCTCTTCATACCATTACATGCAAGCCGATTCCTAAGACTCTTGGCCTCACCTTCAGACAATACTCGGCCATAGTTGTAAATACGCACCTTCGGTAAGACAAGGGCCGAAGTGCTAAAATTTCCGAAAATGAGTTAAATATGCCAAAGTGCCTAAAAAACTAATTTCTATCTGTAGGAACAAAGACATTCACTAGATTCAGTTTATTTTCGCCAGAGGGCAGTAGTGCCTTTGTGCCATTCGTTCATTTTTTAAATGATATTGGCGCGACAAAATCATATTGGTCAGTTGCGGCATCGCCCGCGTGAGTAGTGATTGTGTACTGGAGCGTCAGGGTCATTAAGGTAAATATGCCCTTTTTTGTTTAATATTTTGGTATGACTTGGTCACATTTTGTGTACTTATGCCTAATGTGAGAGTACATATTTGACGGAACAAAGTCGTTCGGTAGTTGTGCCTTTGTGAGTCCAGTATACGTAAACATAACCTAGTCTTTATACCAAATCTGACTTTGTCATTCCAATTTTGTCATGTCTATACTTATAATAAAACTGTAGAAGTTCAAATTCTGTACATTGAAAATATTGAAAAAATAAATACCAGGGGATGTTACTAGATCGATACCGAACACAAATATTTGATTAGAAAATTTTTTGTCTGTCTGTCTGTCTGTTTGTTCAAGCATCACACAAAATCTACTGGTCCGATTACGATGAAACTTGGTATATTTATACTTTAACCTTTGGCGCATAACACTGGGTACTTTTTATCCCGAAAAAAATGTATGTTTGTCTGTGTGCACGCTAATTTCAGAAATGGCTTATCCGATTTTTAGATTTTACTAACATATTGTGGTAAGTTTCACTTAACATTTACTGTTTGTTTCATGTCAATCAATTTAGAAACAAAAAGTTACGACAATTTAAAGAATCATGTCGAATATTTTTGAACTAATGGTTGGGGAAAAAGTCTTTTCGCATTATAGTATGTATGAACTTGTAATAAAATCTCTTTGGCTTTAGTATTTGTATCTGGCTGGTTTTGGTATCATTGAAAGTTAAAATTTTAAAGAACATAATTCCAAATTAAAATTAGGCAAATGTGTGATTTTCAATTGTTTTTCGTACTGTCAAGATGAGTGAATCTAATGAAGAAATTCGATACATTTTAAAATTTTACTACAAAAAAGGTAAAAATGCAACGCAAGCCGCTAAAAAAATTTGCAATGTTTATGGACCTAGTGCAGTGTCTGTGAGAGTAGCACAAATTTGGTTTAAGCGTTTTCAATCCGGAAATTTTGATGTCAAAGATGTCAAACTCGCTCTGGTCGCCCTATTACGGATAAAATGGATGCCATTCTTGAAAAAGTGGAGCAAAATCGACATATCAGTAGTTACGACGTAGCTGAAGAACTGAGAATTGATCACAAAACAGTTTTCACACAAACAGTGAAAAGCTAGGTACAAAAAAAAAACTCGATATTTGGGTACCTCACGAGCTCACTGAAAGAAACCTAATGAACCGTGTACTCATTTGTGATTCTTTATTACGACGTAATGAAACCGAATCATTTTTGAAGAAGCTGATAACTGGTGATGAAAAGTGAATCACGTACGACAAGAACGTGCGAAAAAGGTCGTGGTCAAAGGCCGGTCAGGCTTCACAGACTGTGGCGAAACCCGGGTTAACTCTCAATAAGGTGATGTTGTGTGTGTGGTGGGATTGGAAGGGTATTATTCATTATGAGCTATTACCACCAGGCAGGACTATCGATTCTGAACTCTTGTGCGAACAACTGATGAGATTAAAGCAAGAAGTTGAGAGAAAGCGGCCGGAATTGATCAACAGAAGGGGTGTGGTGTTTCATCATGATAACGCTAGACCTCACACATCTATAGCCACTCAGCAAAAATTAAGAGAGTTTGGCTGGGAGGTGTTAATGCATCCGCCGTATAGTCCTGACCTTGCACCTTCAGATTTCCACCTGTTTCGGTCTCTTCAGAATTCTTTTTGCAATGTTAGGTTAACATCACGAGAGGACTGCCAAATCCACTTGTCGCGGTATTTTGATGAGAAGTCCCAAAATTTTTATAGCAATTGGATCGTGACCCTACCTACAAGATGGCAAAAGGTTATCGAACAAAATGGTATATACATACTTTAGTTAAATTTAAATAAACTATATTAAAAAATGTTTTGAATTATCTTAAAAAATGCGAAGAAAATTTTTTCCCAACCTAATAATTGATGCTTTCCATATTATACAAAATTATTCAGTGTCTATTTAATTTATATGTGTTTTTGATTATTATTAGTGGTTATTCACTCTAGGTTAGTTTAAAAAAAAATGACGATGTAAAAGTGCTCTCTAGGAGCCTAATTATATGAAATAAAGGAATAAACTGAGTAAACTATGCTTTTAATTATGACGCTATAGATTACCACCTTACCAAAACACGGTCGGGGCTAACTCTATCATTAAGGCTTAACCAGACTGTGATCACGTAGCAACCACATTCATATCGTACTAGCTGACCCGGTAAACTTCGTGTTGCCTCAGAAAGAAATAATGTGTCAAAAGTTTGATAGATATGGATTATTTGTTTGGGAAAATGAAATTGTGGTTTTTACTTTTTCCATATTTTCTTACCTTTTACACCTGCCCTGGACTTCCAAAAATCATTCAAAACCTTAATTAGTTAAATCGGTAAAGCCGTTCTCGAGTTTTAGCGAGACTAACGAACAGCAATTGATTTTTATATATATAGATTATGTGTTTTACCATATAATGTAAGTATCTACATGCAATTTTTTATCCTTCTCTGTTTTTTGTTTTTTTTTCTCTCTCTTTTATCTCCTGTTGTTATTGTATTTCGTTTTCTACTAGGAGATCGGCCCCGAGGTCGGTTGCCCTCTACCTTTCCAAAACAACTATTAGTTTTTCCAGATTATTTGGATCCCTGTTCCTTGAATCCCTGTAGGAAATATGTATGTTAATAACTATAGACATTGGATATGAAGGATATTAATATCATAAATTGATAATGAAGATATATTGAGGCGTTAAAAGGTTTCTTTCATATTTCACAGAATATACGAATAAACTTTTTCACTGTCACCGAGCAACGTCCTCCTTAATAATCATTTACCGAAATAACTATGTAAAATATGTAATGTTAAAACAAACAATGTGGAGAACAATATACGTGACGTCATAGCGCAAATTACTCGACAATAGTTCGGTGAGCGGTGGCCCAAGTTATAAACGAATTATTATTTGTGAATTATATTTTTTTTTTCATACAATAATAGGCGGAACTATATTTGCGGGTTAAAACATATTTTTTCCCTAGGATTTATGTTACATGTAACATCTCAATGTGTCATTCCTACAGCTTTATGTTGTAAATTACCTCATTGGCAATAATAGGCTACAAAGTATTATTAGACCTTACCGGAACACGCTAGCACTAAATATTAAGCCAAGTTCATATCATTATCGTATCGGGGCAATTCGTGGCACGAAAGAATGTTGTCGTTTTTGTAAATCCCTACTTCCCTACTAATATTATAAATGCGAAAGTATCTCTATCTGTCTGTCTGTCTGTTACCTTTTGACGTCCAAACTACTGAAAATTAAATCATCTCATTATTTAAATCAATTTATCTTACAATATTGGAGCAATAGAAGTTAAAGTATTAACTTAAACGAAGCGCGCATGGCCCCATATACATATAAGATAGGAAGCGAACTACTCGGTCAAGTGTGACAGGCGCGGTCGGGTGTGTGATGGGTGACCGCTAGTGGCAAATTAAAAATGCGCGTTTCCGTGCTTCGGAGGGCACGACAACCCGTCGGTCCCAGTTGCTATCAATAGATAGCAGTCGCTAAACCTTGTCGGAGACCTTATGGGCGGTTTGAAAAACCTGCGACAACGGGTTGGCCACCAACCCTAATCCCCACCAACCCGCATTGGAGCAGCATGATAGAGTAAGCTCCAGGCCTACTCAAAAAGGGGAGAGACTCGTGCTCTGCAGTGGGACGTATCAAGGGTAACCATTATTAGAATAACTTTAACCGCTCCTCCCTCATATCTCAAACCACACACCAAATGTTCATTACGGCTGTCAGTAGTGACACGCGTTTTCTTTCCAAGTTGATTATCTCTGAGATAATTGTTGCACAGATTCTTTCGCTACGTATCACTCTATATAGTATCCGTACGTTTCGCTGTATAATAAGTTGTGTTTCAAATACAACTCGGACATGTGACAAATAAGAGATAAGATAATAACGCGATATAATTAGACAAGTTTTGTACAAATGAGAATAGAAAAAGTACGTTAGCGTCTGTAAATGCGAAACGTTATGACGATTTTTTTATTTCCCAATGAGCGAAAATATTTAAACAGCCAACTATATTTAAAATGAACCTAGACAGTTATGGTTGATGAAAACTCGTATTTTCTCCACACTTTTGAAATTAATACATTAAGTGAATAATGTATTAATTCAAATTTACATGCTCATAATAATGTCAGCACATGTTCAATATAATTATGTTATCACAAAAAACGCCCTGAAAATATAATTAGTTAGTTCAATTTCAACGCAATTTTTCTTGAATAACATAGCAATAAGAAATACGTGAGACTAAAGATAAAAAAAACTGTCTGAGGTGTCATATTATTATGTTGGACACCCGATTGAAACGAAGTTCCTCTTCAACTCCTAATAAATCACTTTCACACATGTTTATTTTTTAAAATATTAAAAATAACTGAAACAACATACATACGAACACGACAAAACAATGTACGCATACACAGAAGACGCGCGCGTTGCGTTGCTTGTCACTGTCGAGAGTGAGAGAGAGAGAGAGAGGGAGAGAGAGAGAGAGAGAGAGAGAGAGAACGAATAAGTCGAATCCTACACTAGGCTTGCCCCCTCTCCGAGCGCTACGCACTACAGCAAGAGATTACAGCTTGAGATGTACACTCAACCAGGCTGCCGGAGATGCGCTAAGACGATGCGTGGCCGACAGTTGGCGGGAACCGGCGACAGCCAATGACAGCGCCAGTGTCCCCGCGCCTCTCAGTCCACCTCCGGCAGCCCTGTTGTGTGTGCAACTCAACATACTACGAGCCACCAGCCGCAGCGGTGGACCGGAGGGGAGAAGCCATAGCATTTATTACCGATGCAAAACAGTCTGTCATTTTTTGCGGGGGGGGAACTATGTGCGACAGACACACACTACAAAAATTGTCTATTACTACGAAACTCACACATTGACTTTAACAAAATACATAAACAATTTCACGCACACATTTAAACATCTGGGCGACAGGGGTCCCACGCCTGTCGCCCAGATGTTGAATGATCGCAGTGCATCGGTATTTGGGCTGTATTTGGGCTATATTTGGGCTTGTACTTTGACAGAGGGACTCTCCTACGATCCGCCGCGGCGGCCGGTGGCCCGTGTTGCTCTATGAACATCATCGATACTTATTTGATTTGACAATAATTGCAATATTCTTATAAATATCAGACTTGTACACCCACCCATTTGTAAAATTTTATGAAATTGTGTTGTTATACCTATATTATATGAAACCCTTTGCTTTGAAAGTGTGATTAATTTAACTTTAATCCGGATTGGGTGGAGCATTGAGTATCTGAGAGTGAGAGGGTCTAAAAGAAGGCACACTTTATTTATCGTCTTTATATTTTTGCAGGCGTTGTTGTACCTCTCCTTTTAAATAAATTTGTGTCAGTTACACATGATGTAAAACAATAAAAAACAAACGATAATTGCGCGATATTCAATTCCGAAATAACTAAAATTTTGTCTAACACCTTTTTAGTTAGATAATAGCTCCTCTTATACCTTGCACCACACGCCAAACGTTCATTACGGCTGTCAGTAGCGACACACTGTAACGAGTGATTTTGTCTGAGATCATTGTTTCACAGATTCCCTCGCTATGTGACACACCGTGCAATGGTTTTTATTTTGAATACTTTGGTACAGATAAAGTTAAATATTAACTTTGTTTCTGTACTTCACAGAAAAAGTTTTTTTTCTATGTAATGGAAATGGCAAACAAGCATGCAGTTAATATTGATGTTATGCGATGACTGCAGCCTATAGACACCCATACGAAGACCAAGGTCAAAATGCAGATGCGTTACCACTCCTGAGGCCTAAGGTGTTATGCCTCTGTGCCGTAATTACAGGGCCGTACAATACCACCTGACCGGAACACGGTAGTGCTGAACACTACCATTTGGCGGCAGGTAAATTGGGTAATGCGGTGGTGCCTATGCCCGCGAGCTCCGTCACTGGAGCTCTACCACCAGTAAGAAATTACTGGGGTGTTTTTAAGGGGACGTTAATGAACATACGACAATACGTTACAATAACTGAAAAACAAGTCGAGTAGTTTAAGTAAGACTTAACACTAGAAGCGCCGAAAATTACGACCTCCCTTAAACCGCCGTTGCGACAAATTTGTCCCATTGTATATATTGCAACGTTTTTAGCAGATAGCATGAAAGTTAAGATTAAAACTATTTATTTTTTACTATTTTACTCTTTTCTTATTTACTATAACGTGTTTATTTAATAATTTAAATCAAATTTTTTCTCCTTACGAAAGAGAAACGTAAATTATTAATTATCAGTAAAAAAATTTTTTTTTCCTTTTAAAAAATAATATCAAAACTGACAGTCATTTTAGTAAACAAAATACTATAAACTAGTCATTGCTATTTGAAGAATAAATATAGCACCAGTAATACCTATTCGTTATTCGTGCATTTATTGCATACCTACAGTTTTATTGCACTGATTGCACTTCACAGAAGACTTATTATTAGTGCATTTTGACTTGACCAACACCTTGTAGGTACGTTTTTCTTGCTTTTTTGGTATATGTTCCGGTATATTTTTAGGTACGGTTGTTTTTCTATTTATTCAGTGTTACCAATTCTTCTCGCAATTGTAATTAAAAGTCTGTACGTTTCATTTTACTGCCGTTAATAATTTTATACAGAACCCATGAATTTATACCCACCAAGTCTATCATTTTATAAAACATATAACCTGGGCAACGTTTAGAAGGCTTCTGTGTATTTGCGACTCATAGAATCCACAACATCAGTCTACTCCATATTTTGTGCTATTATAAACTAGGTTGACTGTTAGAGAATGCCTAGTGGCATTTAGTCCGCCTTATGTAATAAATAAATAAATAAATAAATAAACAAACAAAATAACACTGTCTAAGGTTTTTTTTGATCTAGTGCTTATTGTTACAGCGGGATGCATAGTACTCAGCATAAGTACATTTTTATTAGATTTAGTCTGGTAACCCGTGTGTTTCAATATGAGTGTACTGTAGGTATAATTCTTCTTTTGCCATCTTCATGCCTCCGCAATTCCTTAGAGTAGGCAATCACTAATTAAACTATAGAATTATTGTTTTGAAATACTGACGGGACAAAATGACCCAGCGGCGGTTCTAGGTAAATCATATTATGGTTCCTTAAATATTTTTTCAATATAATTGAAAATACTCGTAATTGATTAAATACTATAAATAATTAAAAGTCAAAAAGTTTCACGGACCTAAGTTAAGAAATAAAAAGAATTGAGACAATCAAACTTGCAGAGGGGACAAAATTGGGACAGCGGCGCTTCTAGTGTTAAATTACAAGACCACCACTAAAGTATAGTTGTAGTAATGTTTTGCTGAAAATAATCACATCACACTAATATTATTAATGTGAAAGTTTTTTTGTTTGGATGTTTGTCCGTCAATCAAGCCGAAACTACTGAATGGATTTCCATGGAATTTGTTATACAGATAGGGTATTAGCTGACTTAGATTATAGGATACCTCCTTTTTTCCCAAGAAAATGTTCCTGTAGGATGGAATTATTTGTTTCCACAGGTTACGCGAAAAGCAACCTACACGCGGACGGAGCCGCGGGCAACAGCTAGTTACAATATAAATTTAATTATCATGTTAATTAATTAGGTAATTAATATAATTTTAATGTTACACATCATTATATTTTTTGCTTATAAAAAGGCAAATTACAGTCACTTTAATATAGTGAATATATTCAATATTAATATCTCTACATATTATACTCGTAGGTATAAAATAAAATAATAGAATATTCTGCAACTGTCATATTTCGACTTAAAATATTCACTCCGAAAAATTGAATTTAAAATTTAAAAAAAAAGTACGCTGATTGTATGTATAATAAGCATAGAGCATAACTTGCCACCGGTCGCGGCGGACTGGAGGGGAGAAGTCATAGCGTTTATTACCGATGCAAAACAGTCTGTCATTTTTTGCGGGGGGAAATGCGTGCGACGCGACGCACCCGCACACTACAAAAATCGTCTATTACTACGAAAATCACACCTTGACTTTAACACAAAAACAATTACTCGCACACATTTAAACATCTAGGCGACAGGTATTGACAGAGGGGAAAGCCTGCATATGGCTACTCCCCTCCGATGTTGCTCTTTGATAATACCTAATGAAGCATTATTCGAATATAGAAAATCTCTAACATTGAAGATTTCATCGAAAGTACGTCAAAAGAAACCGTAAAATTTAAAATTATGAATCCGTAAAAAGTATTTCATTACGCATAAAAAGTCATGACCTTTTAAAAATGAAAAGTGATATTTTTCGCAGCCATTCCATTTCTATTCTGAGTTATGATATCCAAGGGATTACAGATTCAAGAGCGGTTCTCGAAGGGCAAAAGGATTTTGGTGTAAAAGCCGTTGTTATTGGGATGTAAAAATGCTGCGTAAGTTGGGAATTGTTTCTGGATCGACATTGTTTTCGGCAAAATTGTTTGTTTGTGCCTTGGGGTGGATAAAGATGTGTATTAGTAACTGTTTGACATTTACTCTCTAACTGTGAATTGTTGTCCTTGTTTGTATCTTAGAAAATTATGAATTAAGAAACATAATATGCTATAACTTGTTTATAAATGAATATATTTGATATTTAATTATGATTTTAGAGTTGTAAAGCTATCATGTTGGCTAAATATCTTAGGTGTTGTCCTACATAAACATTCTGTTCGGTTTTAAACTAAAGATCTTAGTAGTTTGACTTAAAAAATAGTTAAAAAAACGCCCTAGTGAGTAACTAGAACTTCAATTCTTCGTAAACACAAGAATCACATCCAATTAAATCAAACTACACAAAAAATCTCCATATAAAACGACATTGACTTGTACGAAAAAACAAAATGCAATAACTTAATATGAAATTTTGATTTGAATATCGAAAATCTCCAATACTGAAGATTTAATCGAAAGTACGTCAAAAGAAACCATAAAATTTGGAATTATGAATCCGTAAAAAGTATTTCATCACACATAAAAAGTCATGACCTTTTAAAAATGAAAAGTGATATTTTTCGCCGCTATTCCATTTCTATTCTGAGTTATGATATCCAAGGGATTACAGATTCAAGAGCAGTGCTCGAAGGGCAAAAGGATTTTGGTGTAAAGGCCGTTGTTATTGGGATGTAAAAATGCTGCGTAAGTTGGGAATAGTTTCTGGATCGACATTGTTTTCGGCAAAATTGTTTTCGGCGAAATTGTTTGTTTGTGCCTTGGGGTGGATAAAGATGTGTATTAGTAACTGTTTGACATTTACTTTCTAACTATGAATTGTTGTCCTTGTTTATATCTTAGAAAATTATGAATTAAGAAACATGTGCTGTAACTTGTTAATAAATGTTATCATAAGAATAAGTTTGATATTTAATTATGATTTTAGAGTTGTAAGGCTATCATGATGGTTAAATGACTTAGTTGTTGTCTTACCCCTAGTTTGCACTAAAAACATAAACATGATTATGTTTCGCAACTCGTCGCATAAGGTATGTATTGCGATGAATGTCTTGTTGGTGCTAGCGTTCGCTATTGGGATTTTATAAGGATTTATCCTTAGAAAATGCTGAGTAAGTTGGGAATAGTTTCTGGATCGACATTGTTTTCGGCAAAATTGTTTGAATTTTCCTTAGGGTAATAGAAACAATGTGTTTCAGTAACTATTTTTTTGTATCTTATGATAAAGGTTTTTTCTGAATTCGTATTTTAGAAAACGATGACATTAAAGTACATTTTTAATTTTGGTCAAAAATTTTTTAATCAAATAGCTTATCACAAGAATAAATTTTGTGGATCGTAAAGTTTTCATACAAATGCTAAGCTCATATGTACTTTGCTTAAGTGCTTGTTATTATGTTATGTCCTTGAATAAGAGCTATGTATGTGTGTTGTGGATTTAACACTGTTTTCGGCAAAATTGTTTATTTTAATTTGTTCCTGGTGATGATATATAAAATCTATATATATATAAAACAAAGTCGGGTTTGTTACAACACTTATAACTTGAGATCTGCTGGACCAATTTTCATGGTTTTTGTTTTGTTGGATTTGTCTCCGCCCCGAATAACAGAATACATCTTAAAAATAAGAAAAATTGACGAATATTTGAAAAACCTAAAAGTTCTTTAGTTTCGGAGCTGTCAATTTTTTTAGTCAAAATCTGTAAGTAATGATTGACATTTATGCATGCGTTCATAAACTATTTAAAATTTCCGAATAAACTGTTACGTGTATTGTTTTTTTTAATATTTTGGCATCGCTTTTACGCATAATGCCAGTGTCAAGTAAAACGATATCTCATATAAGTAATAAGCAGCGTATAAGTCAGTCACAGTCAGTAATTCGAGTAAAGCGATGGCTTCTCTTTACCAGAACATTTACGAATTTAATGAAGTTTTAGAGGCAACACAATAGGACGTGTTTTCGCACTTTTATTCTATTTCACTATACACGGTCACTGTAATAAGTCTATATCAAACAAAATGCTACCAACTCCATTTAATGTAACTCAAAAATACACCAAGAAAATGAAATAAAATAAGAGCACCACACGCCTCTTTCAAGGTTTTCGCCAGAACTTATATTGTTATTTTTTAAAAGATTGAAAAGTATGAAAGATTGAAAATGTGTAATGAATACTTATCATTTCAATAAATTCGTTGGTGGCGTCAGTTGCGTTAGTAGCGTTAGTGGCTTTGGTGTCGTTGGTGGCATATCAATTTAATTTCAATAAAAAAATCAACATGAATATAAATCAATATAATAGAAATTGTCTTTATTTTGTGTTAAAATAACTTTTAATTTACATCAGAGGCTTTTTAAGATAAATAAACATCAGGGCCCCCAATTGTGATTTTTAACAGGATATTTGCTTTAAAAAAAATCAAACTTATTTATCACAAAATGTCTTATATCAGATATTTTATGCGAAATAACTTAGGTACTTTTAAACTTATAAAAAAAATAGAAAAATACGTACTTGCTGATGAACACTACTGGTGTCAAGATACTTCGAGATTTTCTATTCCTCAATTAAGAGTGCACTGCTGCGTTCCGTTCACAAACCTGAAAAAAAAAAACATGTTAAAATATGAAAAGAATCCTTTAATGCCTCGGTATTCTAGTGGTAGCAGGCCACAGTAGGGGGTTATCAGAGATAATGGTGTAAAGTCTTTTATCTCTGGTTCTATTGGCTTTTTTCCATTTTCTGGCAATTTCCCAGTACCTCGTAGTTTGGTACTGTGCCCGGAGATGTCAACAGCCATGACACTGCTTAACTATATTTTTTTGATTATTTATGTTAAGACAATTTGATACTTATATGTTGTGATGATTTGACTTTAGAAACACATCTGACGTTTTAAACTTGTCAAATTAATTCAATGGTAATTATTATTTTATATGATGTTGACTTGGTTTAAATATCTAATAATTATGTATAAAAACGTAACTTCACGCCTGAAATCCCCGAAGGGATAGGCAGAGGTAAATGCATGCATTCAATCATACATGTAAACACCCACGACTCGCCGGTTACGTTTTGGCCCATGTAACAGGTGGCGAACTTGTTGCCATCTCCGGGCACATTACCACACTCCGGGGTTATTATGTACAATTACCTATAATTGTAAAATTTGCACGTCGTATATCGACAAAATGTATAAGGCCACCAACAATCTTTGTTATCACTGTAACCTACATTTTATGCAAATAAATAAATAAAACAGGCTCACCAACTGTTATATGGGTCAAAAACGTATCCGGCGAATCGTGGGTGTTTGCATCTATGCTTTGAATGCATGCATTTACTGCCTTTGGGGATTACAGGCGTGAAGTTGCGTTTTAGAAAATTATTTTCATAACAGACTTTTACACCAAAATATTTGGTAAAGTTAAAGTTATGGTGTGTATGAATCATGCTTTATTATATTATTAATGTTTTATTTTTAAAGAAAAATGGAAAGAAGTATTTGACTTCAGGCGAGACTCGAACTCGCGACCTACTGGGAATCTAGTCCAGCCGCTCTTCCAATTGAGCTACTGAAGTCCTGCCCGATTTATCAAATCTTTCCTTCACATCTATTGCATTGCCTTATGGTAGCAGCAGCGCCATCTATTACCAACAATGCTAGTTAGGCAACCGATATAATAGACTTTACAGACATTTTTTTCTTTTCACAAGCATGTGTTAATGCGAAATAATATAAAACAATTATTAATGTTTCATATATGTAAGAATCATGCTTTATTATATTATTAATGTTTCATATAGCCACCAAATAAACTGAATTATATTTTAATTGCTAGTTTCATAACGATTATAAATGTTTTGGAAGGTGTAATGACTTTGTTTTGTTTGTTATCAATTAGGGTAGTAGGTGGGGACGGATAGTATTTAAATGCTTGTTTGGTCGTTATTTGGACATTCGCAATACACCCGTCAAGGAACAAGTTGCAATTATGAAGGCAACTTAAAGAAATTTGTTCAGAATCAGAAACTCATTTATTCATTTAGGGTGACAGGCACCTCTTATGACACGTCAAAAACAAACAAAGTAAATTAAAGCGAATAACAATTGATATACATGTCAAACAAGATAAAAAATATATGTAAAGTCAAGAATATCACTAAGATAAAACTAAATGTCATAAACTAATGTAAAAAGTATATCAGTAGAATGTCTCTTTTCCCCCTTACAAATTTATAACAAAGAGTAAAAAGAAAAGAAAAAGAGTCATTCTTTGTCATTCACCGGCAAAGTTCCAAAGGCCAATATGATCTGAGAAAAACTTGCCGGAAAAAACTCAGTCGGCTCTTTTAAAAATATCCCCAGCCATATTGTTAAATGGGACTGGACAAGAGTCGGTTTCTTGAATTAACCTCACAAATGTAATGTCCAGAAAAATCATCATCATCATTTTACCCGAAAGACGTCCACTGCTGGACAAAAGATTTCCTAAAGATGCCCACAATTGTGCATCATCTGGAAGTATACCACAATCGCCACTCTCGGAACGCGAGTTGACGATTGCAGTAGTTTTATGAGGATGCTAGTAGTTTTGTGATTGATAGTAGGTATGTATGAAGCGCACATGGCCCTGTGGCTGGTGTAGATCGCATCTCTACGCGGTGTGCGAAACGCGAAGGGCGCGGTCGAGTGTGTGATGGGTGACCGCTAGTAACAAATTAAAATGCGCGTTTCCGTGCTTCGGAGGGCACGTTAAGTATTGTATGTATGTATGTATCTTCAAGGTAGATCCCTAACGGAGTAGGCAGAGAGTGTAGAGCGCCAGATATCCCGGTCGTGACATATCTCTCGTGCCTCATCTAGGTAGGTACCTATCAGCCAGCGGGATCGACTAGCCGTACATAATTCTGTACTTACTCCAACGCTTTTATATAGAAGTAGGAGTTGGGTATGCAGGAAAGAGCATGAAAGTAAATTAAGCGCGGTCGAGATGAGATCTTTGCGCAAGGTCTGCAATGTATCGCTCACCGATCGCGTTCGTAATGAAGATGTGAGAAAGAGTATTTGTGTGAATGGGAGTATCGATGTAACAAAGAAATAAGGCATGCTCGGATGGTTCAGGCATATAGAAATAATGTCGAATGAACGAATGACTAAACAGATATACAATGCGAATATGGATGGTTGCAGAGTCCCAGGAAGACCAAGACTGACCTACCATGACCAAATAGGTCGAGTTCTGTATGATGGTGCGGTCAAAAGTCTTAGGAATTGGCGTGCATGTATGAAGAGAATGATGAAGTATAGTATTAATCAGTGGTAGATTTACCAGCAGGCTGAGTAGGCTGGAGCCTAGGGCGGCAAATTTTAAGGGGCGGCAGAATTAGTTCATAATTTTGTTATTTCTATTTAAAAATTACATGATGATTCTAACCATAGAAAAAAAGTTGCTTACATCAACTTCAGGATTATGAAGCATAAAATATAAAGTTGAAATTTTATTGATAGAAAATATACCTAATTGATATGATTGTAAACTACGATATCAAAATATAGGGGCGGCAAAAATAATAGCCTACCGGCGGCAAAGGACATGTTTCAAGTTGGGCCCGAACCTTGTACACTATATCAATAAATAGAGAAAAATACGTAGAATCATGAAAAAAATACTCAAAAAATAATTTGAATCGTTGTTTTTTTGTCGGAAATATTTATTTCATGTAATTTTTGTATGACAACAATATGTTGCCATGTTGCTACTATGACATTCTGGTTTTGAAATATACTTACGAATATTAATTGAAGGTATAATAAACGATCTGAATAGCTGAAAATGATTAAGTACTGGTGGTAGAGCTCCAGTGACGGAGCTCGCGGGCGTAGGCACCACCGCATTACCTGATTTACTTGCCGCTAAATGGTAGTGTTCAGCACTATCGTGTTCCGGTCAGGTGGTAATGTACGGCCCTGTAATTTCCGGCACAGAGGCATAACACCTTAGGCCTCAGGAGTGGTAACGCATCTGCATTTTTACCTCTGGTCATTGTGTGGATGACTATAGGCTGCAGTCATCACTTAACATCAATGTGAACTGTATGCTTGTTTGCCACTGTTAAAACATATAAAAAAAAAATAAAAAAATAAAAAGGTACAAGGTGCGAGCCCAAGCTCCATACATTTTAGAACGTCTCCTTTATAAATCCGCCACTGGTATAAATACTATTAATGCAGGTAACATCGCACCCCACCGAAGCCGAGTCGGCCAGTTAGTTTTAAATAATCTAAATAAAGTACGAAAAAGCTAAGAAAGTATGTTATTATGCATAGGAACACCCACGATTCGATTCGACCGCCATTGTCTAAAGGTCACGTAAAGGCTAGCCTTTTGGCATTTATCAAACACACCTATTCACTCCAGCCCGTTTCTGAAAACTCCATCCAAGATTGATAGTTTTGTTATCATTTCTTGTATTTAATTAAGATTTCGTAATAGGCCCAAAGACTTCTAAATTCTGGGTAGAAATAATCATTTATTATAATAAGAATAATCCACTGCTGGGCATGAGTTTCTACCCTTTTTTTGCAGGGAGGCTTGAAGCTTACTCCACCACGCTGCTCCAATGTGGGTTGGTGGATATGCCTATGGGTTAGTGGCCAACCCGCTGTCGGATGTTTTCAGACCACCCATAAGGCCTCCGACAAAGTTTGACAACTGCTATCTATCGATAGCAACCGGGACCGACGGCTTAACGTGCCCTCCGAAGTACGGAAACGCGCATTTTAATTTGCCAATAGCGGTCACCCATCACACACCTAACCTTGCCGTATCGCTTAACCGAGTAGATCGCTTCCGATCTACACCAACCGCGGGGCCATGCGCGCTTCATTTATTATATTCAAAATTAAATGTATATATTTTCAAATAATACGTATTATTATATTGGACATTTTATAGGGGTATTTACATTAGCACTGCTTTGTGTCGGCGCCACTCAAAACAAAAATATATTCGTATATTAATAATATGTAGGAGGTGCCATCTGTTAACAATATATTACAAGTCTTCCATTAATAGATACTGATATTTTTATGTCATGCTGAACCATGCGTTCAAGTAGGTATTCAATATCATCCCAGATCCAAATGCCAATTCAGATAAAACTCAACAATATTACCTTAATAGCCTAAAGCATAACTTATGGTGCTGTACCTACCTAATTTCTAGTATAATAGGCTTCAAAAGTTTTACTAATACTTGTCGTTTTTATTAGGGTGATAGTTTTAAAGTGTTATACATATTGAAATAAAACTATTTTTACGAATTTATCTCGCGTATATTAAACTAAAATGATTTTTAAAATCAACCCGACGTTTCGGTCGCTTTTCAGTTGCCGTGGTCCCGGGCAGACTGAGGTGACATTTGTCTGACAGAAGTTTGAAAAAATTATATGTAGCTACCTCCATCGATTTCGTAAAAAAAAAAATCCGTAAAAGTAGTTTTATTTCAATGAGTGTAGCTCGCGAAAACCTAAGAACATATAGTGTTATACATACTTGATCAATACAGCCGAAATAAATACAATAAATAAATACGCTTACACTCGCAGCCCCACACTAGGTATAAACCGGTATCATAGTATAGATACAAATGTGTACTGTGCCTGTGTCGTGGTTGCCCTGAAACTAATATCTGTGGGTCACCGCTGGACTAGCCGGGTCGTCAAGTCGTCAATACATCCATCGCTGCCATAGAGCAACACGGAGGGGAGTAGCCATATGCAGGCTTTCCCTTCTGTCAAAGTACAAGACCAAATGATCTAACGCCTGTCGCCTAGATGTTTAAATGTGTGCGTGAAATTGTTTCTGTATTTTGTTAAAGTCAAGGTGTGAGTTTCGTAGTAATAGACGATTATTGTAGTGTGCGTGTGTGTCGCACGCATTTCCCCTCGCAAAAAATTACAGACTATTTTGCAGCGGTAATACACGCTATGGCTACTCCCCTCCAGTCCGCCGCGACCGGTGGACCGCGTTGCTCTATGATCGCTGCCTTTGTCAGAGATGCCCACAATGGTGTTGTGCGTCAATAGGGGAAAATATGCCATAATCTCCACTCTTGTTATGCGGATTGGCGCTTTTTTAGGGTTCCGTAGTAAACAAGAAATCCTTATAGTTTCGCCATGTGTCTGTCTGTCTGTCCGGCTTCGGTTTAGCGCAAAAACTATTGGCACTAGAGACTTGAAATTTGGCAAGTATACACCTTTATCACGCCGACAAAGTGATATCAGGTTTTATTCTATGATCATTTTAATTTATTTATTTAATTTTATTAATTTTGTACTGGTGGTAGAGCTCCAGTGACGGAGCTCGCGGGCGTAGGCACCACCGCATTACCTAATATACTTGCCGCTATATGGCAGTGTTCATGGCACTATCGTATTCCGGTCAGGTGGTAATGTAATTTCCGGCACAGTAATTTCCGGCACAGAGGCATAACACCTTCGGCCTCAGGAGTGGTAACGCATCTGCATTTTGACCTTGATCTTTGTGTGGGTGTCTACAGGCTGCAGTCATCACTTAGCATCAATGTAAACAGCATTCTTGTTTGCCACTTCCATTACATAAAAAAAGATACGTTTTAGCTATAGAATACTTAGTCTTTGTCACTGGCATTGCCAAATGTGCAGGATAGAAAAAGACGGAGAGATTAGCAACACTTTAGCTAAAATACGTTTATGAATGGGGTTAGTGTCACTGTGTATTAGAATGTTTGTTTGTCTAGAACTAAATATTCTTACTCATCTAGTACAGACCAGGCCAATATACTTTAACTTAAAAGACTCTGATAGTCTACAAACATCATATTGTTACTTTGCCCAATAAATTCAACTTGCATCAAGTAAATACAATATATTTTGTTAACACCATTGGACATGTTTTGCAGTTCGCACATTGGAAAATATTTGCGAATAAATCTTACACGTACAAAATAAGGATATGTTTATGTTTGTGAAGGTGGATCGTAAAGTTCATGCAAGCGAAAAGTGATTTGGCAATGCTGATTTATGGAAATGATTATAAAAACCAGAAGGTGCCTTCAACAAAGATTTCTTGTTCATTCTTTGGTCTGGTTTTTGTATGTGTAAGAGACTTGGTTGTATTTAAAGTGATATTGATTTTAAAACCAACTGCATTTTGACCTCTGGTTTAAGTTACCTATAGGCTGCAGTTATCACTTAATATCAATGTGAGCTGCATGCTTTTTTATGTAATTGAAGTGGCAAACCAGCATGCAGTTCACATTGATGTTAAGTGATGACTGCAGCCTATAGACACCCATACTATATATACTAATATATACTAAGACCAAGGTCAAAGTGCAGATGCGTTACTGCTCCTGAAGCCTAAGGTGTTAGTTACGCCTCTGTGCCGGAAATTACAGGGCCGTACATTACCACCTGACCGGAACACGATAGTGCTGAACACTATCATTTAGCGGCAAATAAAATAGGTAATGCGGTGGTGCCTACGCCCGCGAGCTCCGTCACTGGAACTCTACCACCAGTTGTGAAGGTGGATTGTAAAATTCAAGCATGCGAAAAATGATTTGGCAGTGCTGATTTATAGAACTGATTATAAAAACCAGAAGGTACGTTCAACGAAGATTTCTTGTTAAGTCTTTTGGTCTGGTTTCTGTATGTCTGAGAGACTTGGTTGTATTTATGCTTTTTTTCCCGCGAGCTCCGTCACTGGAGCTCTACTCCAGTGACGGAGCTCGCGGGCGTAGGCACCACCGCATTACCTAATATACTTGCCGCTAAATGGTAGTGTTCAGCACTATCGTGTTCTGGTCAGGTGGTAATGTACGGCCCTGTAATTTCCGGCACAGAGGCATAACACCTTAGGTCTCAGAAGTGCTAACGCATCTGCATTTTGACCTTGGTCTTTGTGTGGGTGTCTATAGGCTGCAGTCATCACTTAACATCAATGTGAACTGCATGCTTGTTTGCCACTTCCATTACATAAAAAAAAGTTATACTGATTTTAAAACCAATTGCATTTTGACCTCTGGGTTTAGTTGTGTATAGGCTGCAGTCATCACTTAAGATCAATGTGAGAAGCATGCTTGTTTGCCACCTTCATAAGAGTGCTACGAGTGATTTTTTTCCATACGATTCTTTTTAGGACGTAGGCGCTACCTATGACTAATGTCGGTAACATCGCACCTGTGTCTGTGTGAAGCAGGGGCAGGCCACTAATCTATAGATTAGCGGCCTGCCACGGCTTACAAACAGACACTCCGACAAAAAAAAATTACAAACATAAATCATTTTTTATGTATAGATATACCTGTACATACAAATAAATGAAATTGGAGTGTCTGTTCGTATATTAAAAATTAACCGCTTTTTACGACATGCATATGTATGTATACACGGTACATATGCCAAAACAACATTTTTTACAATTTTTGTCCGTCTGTCTGTCTGTCTGTCTATCTGTCTGTTTGTTGGGGATAATCTCGGGAACGGCTGGACCGATTTTGACGGGACTTTCACTGGCAGATAGCTTATGTAATAAGGAGTAATTTAGGCTACTTTTATACTAGCTGCGCCTTCAATTACTTCCAGGTAGATACTGAACAATCATAAATTCTTACGCGGTTGAAGACGCGGGCACAGCTAGTATCATATCAGATCAACGAATATAATCTATTACTTATTAAGTCACGGTAGTATTGCGTAAAAGAAACACCAGTATTAAAAATCCCAACATACATTAATAAACCAACTTTCTAGCTAGTGAACAATATGTTAAATTTGATTTAAATTACATCGAACTTCAATATTAAAAGCAACCTTCCAAATTGGGTTAGACAGCTTACTAAATGAAATGGTTTTAAACATGATTGGGACTACACAAAGGCTTGTTAGGTTATCCTTTCCGCTTCGAAAGATTCTATTTCAACTATCGACTTGAAACGTTGAGTTAGACCGTAGCAGAGAATATGTAATAATACTACGTATAGAATGGACACTACGACGTCCCGCCCGATTTCCCCGCATCAACCAACCTCCTCCCCTCTTATGGGCGACGGTTAGTATTTTGTACGTGGTACGCACACAGGTGCAAGTGTAAATACACATCACCATAGAGCAACACCGGAGGGGAGTAGCCATATGCAGGCTTTCCCCTCTGTCAAAGTACAAGTCCAACTGGGCCTATACCTGTCGCCTAGATATTTAAATGTGTGTGAAATTGTTTCTGTATGTTGTTAAAATCAAGGTGTGAGTTCGTAGTAATAGACGATTTTTGTAGTGTGCGTGTGAGTCGCACGAATTTACCCCCGCAAAAAATGACAGACTGTTTTGCATCGGTAATAAACGCTATGGCTACTCCGCCAGTCCGCCGCGACCGGAGGCCCGTGTTGCTCTATGCACATCACTGATTGATGTCTGTGTAATAGAGACCAAATTAAGCGTTTATATGTAATTTTGGCGGAGTGTCCGCGGTGTGACCGTAGATATGAAGTCGTTTAATTCGTTGTTTCTAAGCAAAAACGAAAATATCAAATGACTTGCCATTTTAAGTTTGATTCAACGTAACTTCACGCCTGTAATACCCGTAGGAGGCAGAGATAAATACATGCATTCAAGCATCTTTTTTTTTTCTTTAATGTAATGGAAGTGGTAAACCAGCATGCAGTTCACATTGACGTTAAGTGATGATTGCAGCCTACAGACACACACACAAAGACCAAGGTCAAAATGCAGATGCTTTACCACTCCTGGGGCCTAAGGTGTTATGCCTCTGTGCCGGAAATCACAGGGCCGTACATTGCCACGTATACTTGACCGGAACACGATAGTGCTGAACACTACCATTTAGCGGCAAGTATATTAGGTAATGCGGCGGCGCCTAAGCCCAAGAGCTCCATCACTGGAGCTCTACCACCAGTAAAGGCATACATGCAAACACCCACGATTTGACGGTTATGTTTTTGACCAATGTAACAGGCGGTGAGCCTGTTCCCATCTCCGGGCACATTACCAAACTCCGAGGTACTGGAAAACTTCCGGAAAATGGAAAAACCCCAATAGAACTAGATATAAAGGATTTTAAACCGTTCTCTCTGATAGCCCTCGACCCGGGAATCGAACCCAGGACCTCCAGCGTAGTAGTGGCCTGCTACCACTAGGCTACTGAGGCAGTAAAAAAACCCTCTTCTGAAAAAGATCTTTAATACGACGAAAACGCAACGATTCACACATTAATACATTTAAACATACACTCTACAATATTACATTTATCTCTGCAACACAGTTGCTTCTGAACAATGAGCAGTTAGTTATTGGCTTGGACCATAAATGTCATGTTTTTGTTGCATTCTCACGAAGGTTCGATATTTATAGGTAAAGATACCATTGCAGAATCATTTCGTTCATCCAGATATGCTGCAAACCTTATTGACGTGACAACGTCTTAAATTAGGTTGCGGCTCGGAGTCACTCATGAAAAAGTGTAACGCCCGGTAACGTAACGATGAGTCACCGAAAGAGAGAGAGGCCTGCCGGACCGGCGAATGCCTTTCTACCGAGAAAAAGACGTTGTCACGTAAAATCTTCGCCCGTAAAACCGACTTTACAGGCAACCAGTTTTTTTACGCATATTTATAATCTAGAGAATACAAAATATATTCCTTAAAAAAGTCCTGTCAAAAAATGGCCGCAAGTAAAAATTATTTTTGGGAATTATTTTTTTTTAATAAGATATCTTCCACCTCACGGTCATATACTCTGAAAAATCACGTCTGCCGTTGTGCACTAAGTCGCCCCTACGTATTATCGTTCCGCCCCGATAACTTTTTACATCCATGACGTCATGAATGTAAAAAGTGTATTATTTATTAGTATAGTAACGTATTATTTATATTACGAGTATATCAAATTAAAGCTAATTTATTTTCTCATGAATATGGTATACGGGAGCCAAACTAAACCGATCGCAAATAAGAGTTGCTGTTAAAGATAAAATAATTTAATTAAAAATACTTGCGGCCAAATTTTGATAGGCAACCTAGTATATAATATTCTCTAGATTATAAATATGCGTAAAAATGCAGGTTTGCAGCATATCTAGATGAACGAAATGATTCTGTAGTGGGATCTTAACCTATTAGTATTGGATTGTGTGATTGGATGCAATAAATAAGGAGTTTTGTTTTTACAAAGTTGAACGCTTTTCTAGATTTGCCGATTTAACATTGTTTTGTATGTCAGTGAAGTCCTTTATACATCTATAGGAAACCAGAGATGTTGATGTGATGCTAAAATAGAATAGAATAGAAAATATTTTTATTTCGAATAGATCTTTACAGATGCTTTCAAAACGTCAAGAAATCATAAAATACCATAGAGTGAATAACCATTACATATCGTACAAGCAAAAACAAATTAGAATTTAAACTACTTAGTTAAAACATAATAATCAGAAAACTTTTCAATACCTTCACTGATGATAAATGAAGAAAAAGAAAAACTTATTCGTCAAGATCAAAGTTAATTAATCACTTAGCAGAGTTCCAGGTGCAGTCACTACTGAGAAGAACTCCGCTACCCAAAAAACTCAGTAAGAGCTCTTTCAAATCAGAGCTTAAATCTATTACAGATTATCGTGAAAAATCTAATAATAAATAATATAAATAAATAAATAAATACGCTTACACTCACAGCCCCACACTAGGTATAACCTGTGTCGTGGATGCCGTTGTACACACACAACATATACACAAACACCCAGACCCGAAACAAATATCTGTAGGCCATACAAATATTTGTCCCGTTGCGGGGATCGAACCCGCGACCCTTCGAATCAAACGGTGCTTTCACACCGCAGAACTAACCGAGTCGTCAATAATGTGAACGTCCATAGTATAGATGCAAATAAACTGCTCTCTACTAAATGAGATGTAGCTCCTGCAAACCAGAATAGGTCACGAGCATGATGCATGTGACAGCCATTGCCTTCCTCGACCATTTTAGATCGAAGTGAGCACTCCTGAGGCCTAAGGTTTTACGGCTCTGTGCCGAAAATTACAGGGCTGTACATTACCACCTGACCGGTATACTATAGTGCTGAACACAACTGTTTAGCGGTAAGCAGATTGGGTAATCCGGTGGTGCTTACGCCCTCGAGCTTCGTCACAGAACTTTTCCACTAGTAGGCTCCACCACCAGTAATACCAAAAACATGTTGAGAGTATAGGAGTGAACGCTTCAATAACTTTATCAGGATTAAGAAATAGCCAGTTTTGTTTTTGACAGCTGTTTAAAACATTTGTAAGACTGCAACTAGGAGTTTTGGTAGGACCTTGAAAGAGGCGTGTGGTGCTCTTATTTTATTTCATTTTCTTGATACGAAGTTACGTATTTTTGAGTTATCTATACTTTATACTATATTATATATCTATACTTAATATTATAAGGCTAAAGAGTTTGTTTGTTTGTTAGTTTGAACGCGCTATTCTCAGAAACTACTGGTCTGATTTTTTCGGTGTTAGATAGCCCATTTATCGAGGAAGCCTTTAGGTCATATAACATCACGCTAAGATGAATAGGAGAGGGTAGGTAACATTGCAACCGCGCGAAGCCGAGGCGGGCCGTTAGTAGTAAATAAATTTGGTGGCATTTTATTTGATATAGATTTATTACGGCGCCCGTGTATAGTGAAATAGAATAGCAGTGCAATAACACGACCTTTCGGGTTGCCGCCAAAACTTCATTGTAAGTGTTCTGGTAAAGTAGCCATCGTTATAGTCGAATTTGTGACTGTGACTCTGACTGACGGATCGATAATAAATTGTCTGACTGACTTTTACGTTGCTTCTTACGAACGCGAAATATCGTCTTACTTGACACTGGAAATATTATACGTAAAAGCGATGCCACTACTAAAAAAAACGAGTCTGCAACTGGACTCGACAAAGATTTAAGCAAGTACCTACAGATACATAAAAAATACAAACAAGAAACATCACTCAATAAATCTTATCTTGTCTTGTAAATTTAATTTTCCGTAACAGAGTTCTAAATATGACAAAAAAATAACGAAACTTTACAAAAGAGAGCAACGAGCCAGCAAATTTAATTGTAGACAAAAATATAAAGGATGAACTGGATGAAGAGAAAGATAATTGTTTATATAAAGTTGTTTTATCTTCAGAGAAAAAGTTTTCGAATGGGAATCTTTAAGATGTTTGTAGAACAATACAATCTTTTTTGGAAACAAGATTAGTCTTGAATGTGAGATAATTCACACTGATACTCTCCAATTCAACAGTCGCGTATGTGTCAGGTAATACAGTTCAAAATTACTATTATTCAGTCATTCAAAGATTATTTTGTATAGTTTTAGTTGTTTCAAAGTGAACATTATACCATTCAATGCAAGAAACTTCCACACAATGATTTTAAAACAAAATTTATTTCTGCTTTCAGCTAAACTTGAATTCAAATATTGAGAAGAGAAATAATTCTACCATCTTTATTATTTAAGTCACCTCTATTGTATTTTTTTTTTTGTAGCCGTTTTATTTTTTCTATTATGGTATCAAAGATTGTCTACAATAATGTTACGTGGCACACGTAGGTTGAAGGCATTTTTAAGCATTTGATTATAAAATACCTGTACCAGAGGACTCTTCTCTGGAACATTCTATTATTTCTTATATTTTTTACAGATATTTATGACGATTATTAAAACATCCGAGCGCTTAAAGAATTTATCTTCTTCTTCTTCTTTTAGTGCCTCTCCAACTAGTGAAGGTTGGCTGTCAGTTCGGAAAACTTTAATCTGTCCTTCGCGAGACGAAATAGTTCAGCGGCGCTGTTGATGCCGGTCCAATCGCGAATATTGCGTAGCCACGACTTTTTTCTTCGGCCTACTGGTCCTTTTCCAGCCACTTTGCCCATCATTATAAGTTGCAGCAGTTGTTATCAGTCATGTCGCATAATATGACCTAAATAACCAACTTTTCTCCGATTGATGGTTTGCATGATTTGACGCTTCTGACCAGCTCGACGGAGAACTTCTTCGTTTGTCACTTTGTGTGTCCAGTTAATAACCAGCATGCGTCTGTAGGTCCACATTTCAAAGGCTTCAATTCGTTTCCGCAAGTGCTCTTTAATTGTCCAGGCCTCACATCCATACAATATTATAGGCCATATATAGCACTGTAGCAACCGTACGCGTAGGGACATCTTTAACTGACGACCGCATAGTACCTTTCTCATAGAATTGAATGCACTACGGGCTATTTCTATTCGAGTTTTCACCTCAAGATCGCTCTGCCAGATATCATCCATCCATGTGCCTAGGTATTTATACTTGTGCACCCGTTCCAATCGTTTACCTTCCACAGTGGTACCAGGGTCGGCACTTGGTGTCTTTGAGATGATCATGACTTTGGTTTTGTTGAAATTCATTCTAAGGCCGGCTCTCAGGCTACACTCATTTACCCGATTAACAATTTCCTGCAGCTCAGACGCTGTGGACGCTATTAGGACGGTGTCGTCGGCATAGCGGAGGTTGTTAATATACCGTCCGTTCACTTATACACCACCCCTTAGTCCCTCCAATGCCTCTGCGATAATCGATTCCGAGTAGAGGTTAAAGAGTATCGGTGATAATATGCATCCCTGCCGGACGCCTCTCTTTATCTCTACCTCACTGGTTTCTTCGCCATCGACGCGAACAGTAGCCTTTTGGTTCCAGTAGAGGTTTCGAATGATCCTTATGTCTTTATCATCTAGTCCGATGTCGTTTAAGAGTAGTGCCATGCGGTCGTGAAGTACTCGAAAAGAATTTACAACAACAACGTAAATAGTAATATTGAATACACTTAAAAAACACACCAAGTCGTACAAATTAAAGAGAATTAAGTAAAACAAACGACGAGATTAACCAAAGTCGTGAAAACGAGAGAAACATCACAGTTTAAAATAAAACAAACAATTCATCACACTTTATCCCTTGTCATGATTGTTTATGCGAAATCAGATTTAAAACAGATATAAATGTAAACAAAGGAGTGAACACGCAAACAAATAAGCGTACACTAAAAAGCGATTGACAACAAATGAATTGAGGTGATCACACCACTGCAAATAATGGTGGAAGGGGAAGGGAGAGTAATGAATTGGACGATGTCCAACCCCGACCAATTGCTATTAATCGCTGAGTGCTGAAATCGGAAATTAAAGCTGGTGATCCAAAACGAAGCGTGCGTGACATTCATAGCATGTGTTACGTTTACCAATATAATTAAATTGATGTATTTACTATACAAAATGGATAAGATAAAACGATAATAATTAAAACTGAGTATGATATGATATTTTGCAGGAAAATTTGGATTGCTGCAGGGTAGCAATCCAAATTTACCTGCAAAATATCATATCAGTATATCATCATCAATATTTAAGGCGAAAGATGTCCACTGATGGACAAAAGGCTACCCCAAGGTTGCCATAATGCATCATTATGACAATCAACTCGCTTGTCTTGCGGGTAGCAATCACAGTGGTGGTAGATTATTTGGCTGGTGCTTGTAATATTTATTTTTCGCAATAATCATGCGAGTGCACTTTACAAATTAAAGAAAAAAACGGAAAAAAATACCGAAGTACCTCGGTAGCTGGTAAAGCGGCTAGACTGGTTATCCTGATATTCTTTCCGTTTTTTCTTTAATTTCTAAAGTTGGTTGGTGTTTGCTTTTTTTCGCATTTCGCAACAAGAATAAGTAGTTTTCTCTTTGACCGAGAAGTTTTATAGCCATAAACTTGCATTAGGGCTACATATTTAAATTTATTTTAGATATACGTCAGCGGTTTGTTTAGTAATAAAACTTGCGACCTCTGGAAAACTATTCTCTTGACACAATAAACTGTGGCAAAATTTGACTTCGGGCAGATTTTGAACCTGCAACCTATAGCCAGAGGCAAACAAAGTGAAGCGGCTGGGCTAGTTGTTATCCAATTAGAGGCGTAGGCGCTTAACCTACTACGGGATGTCGGTAGTTCAGTAGGTAAAGTGGCTGAGATAGTTATCCACAGTTCGCAAATTCAAAACCAGCTCAAAGTTAACTTTTTCCGACTTTTTTTAAAATTCAAGGTTAAACTTAAATCATTCATAGAGGACCAAAAATCATAAACTTCTTTTTAAGGTTATAATACGATTTGTAAAGTTATAATGTATTAGATTTTTACTAGTGGTAGAGTTCCAGTGACGGAGCTCGCGGGCGTAGGCACCACCGCACTACATTAGGTAATGCGGTGGTGATGATAGCCGATAAATGTTAGTGTTCAGCACTATCGTGTTCCGGTCAGGTAATGTACGGCCCTGTAATTTCCGGCACAGAGGCATAACACCTTAGGTCTCAGGAGTGGTAACGCATCTGCATTTTGACCTTGGTCTTTGTGTGGGTGTCTATAGGCTGCAGTCATCACTTAACATCAATGTGAGCTGCATGCTTGTTTGCCACTTCCATTACATAAAAAAAGAGATCCTGAAGAAAAATATTATTCAATAACGATGTGAAAAGTTGTTTCCTTAAAAGGCTGCAAGAGGATTACGAAAACCTGTTATCAAACAGTCTATCTAATCTACAGTTTAACCATCATGTAGGATGCCTTTATAACTAGCATAAAATTTATATAATCGTCAAACACGTTTATTTTCTTCTAATTTACTGAAGTAAGACCATACAGTATTAGACTAGCTGTGATTGTGACTTTGTACGTAGAATTGAGTTCCAAAATAAAAGTAAGAAAAGAAACACATTTATTGGTGCAGCTCACATACCAATATCAGGTACTGCATACAAAAAAACAGTAGAAAAATAAACATTTAAAATACGTAGCACAAAAAACAATAAATATTAAATACTTAAAAAAGGGTTTATAAGAAAAAAAAAAAAGATATGTTAATCTCTGAAATTAAAACAAAAGTACCTGGTTAGAAAAAAAAATAAAAAACAAGATAAAAAAGTATTAAGTCAAGCCGAAGCCCGACGCTAGTTTTCAACTGAGAACTACTCGGTGGGACACGGATATCAGTCCTAAAAGGGGATATAATAATTACTTTAGTTACTCCTTATTACAGCTATCTTTCAGTGAAAGTCGGTACAGCCGTTCCAGAGATTAGCCGGAACAAATAGAGAGACAAACAAAATTGTATGTATGTATGTATCTTCACGCCAGGTCCCTAACGGGGTAGGCAGAGAGTGTAGAGAAACAGATATATCATTATACACTAGCTGTGCCCGCGACTTCGTCCGCGTGAGAATTTTATGATTGTTCAGTATATAACCGGATGAAGTCACGGGCGCAGTTAGTATAAAAGTAGCCAAAGTCGTTCCTCCTGACATAAACTATCTGCCAGTGAAAGTCCTGTCCAAATCGGATAAACCGTTCTTAAGATTAGCCATAATAAACAGACAAACAGACAGATAAAAATTTTAAAAAAGAAAAAAAAATCGTACCGTGTACCTAGATATGCATTTAGTCAAAACGGTTATTTTTATACTACAAACAGACACTTTTTAATATTATTTGTGACTATGATTATGACGAACAGATTTTTCATTTTCTTCTATGAAGGAATTGAATAATTTGATGATTCACGTATCGGTTAAATATTATTATTAAATTGGTACTTATTAATACCTATTGGATTATTATTATAAGTCATTATCTCTAAGTAGCTTATAACCCGACAATGCAAAAGTGTCCTTGTAGACCAATTTAAAATAAATGCTTTGAATTTTGAAGTTTTGAATTTATTTGTATTTGTATTTTTTTTTTGTTTTCGTATTATGGCTTCGCTATTACGCATATTGCCAGTGTCAAGTAAAAGATACTTCGTATTTATCCAAGCAGCGTAAAAGCCAGCATAATATAGTCATCAAGTATGATAAGTAAGTATCAAGTATAATATGTCAGTCAAGTGAGTTACAGTCAAGTTATTCGAGTAAAGCGATGGCTACTTTACCAGAACATTTACATTGAAGTTTTGGAGGCAACCTGAAAGGCCGTGTTTTCGCACTGTTATTCTATTTAACTATACATGGGCACTGTAATAAACCTATATCAAACAAAATGCCACCAATTTCATTCAATATAACTTAAAAATACACCAAGAAAATGAAATAAAATAAGAGCACCATACGCCTCTTTCAAGGTTCCCGCCAAAACTCTGTATATGTATTACTGATGCAGATACGCCAATAAATAGGCAATGAATGGGAGGACATTCAGTCCAACAATTGTCATTAATTACTTAGTACTGCAATCGGTAATTGAAGTTCCAATGACGAGCGCTTGCAATATGCTTTGACATTAAATAACAATGCTATCAGTGTATATTATTCTGTTTCAGATTATACAATAGATACAGATTGTGGCCGAATGGGTGTGATTATCTTATATGTATAATAATCAATTGCTGTTCGTTAGTCTGGTTAAAACTCGAGAACGGCTGGACCGATTTGGCTAATTTTACTTTTGAATGATTGTTGGAAGTCCAGGGAAGGTTTAAAAGGTAAGAAAATGTGAAAAAATAAAAAAGGAATAGTAAAAACACAATTTCATTTTCTCATACAAATAGTCCGTATCTATCAAACCTTTGACAAATTATTTTATTCTGAGGCAATACAAAGTTTGGCGGGTCAGCTAGTCATGAAAAGAAAACGATTTAATTAAAGTGGCGTTTATAATATTAGGCGTATGTTTTTTTACTTTAACGAAGGTGGCAAACAAGCAAGCAGTTCACATTGATGTTAAGTACTGCAGCCAATAGACACTTACACAAATACCACAAGTCAAAATGCAGATACGTTGCCACCTTTGAGACTTTAGTGGTTATGTCTCTGTGATAGTTATTACAGGGTCATACATTACCATCTAACCGGGACCAGAGAATATGACAAGTAATAATACTACGTATAGAATGGACACTTCGACGTCCCGCCCGATTTCCCCGCCTCACCCAACCTCCCCCCCTCTTATGGGAGACGTTTGGTATTCTCTACGCGCTACGCACACAGGTGCACATGTAAATACACGACACTGATTGATGTCTGTGTAATAGAGACCAAATTAAGCGTTTGCATGGAATTTTGGCGGAGTGTCCGCGGTGTGCCGGAACACCGATAGAACTGAACACTACCATTTGGTGGTAGATAGATTAGGTATTACGGTAGTGCCTACGTCCTTGAGCGCCTACACTAGAACTCAACTATCAGTAAAATATCTTTAATATAGAACATAATATTATAGCTGTTACAGCAAGCCATTCTTTTAATGCGGTGGTTATTTACATTAGATTCTTCAGAGGGCTCGACCGCAGTGGTTAAGGGCTTAAGCCTTTTCCAGTGACGACTTAACTTCATATATAAAACTTGTATAGAAACCGTGAAAATACATTATGTTTATTTTATTCAAAACCAGCTGTCTCGGCAAACTTCGTATTGCCTCAGAATTAAATAATGTGTCAAAGGTTTGATAGATAGTCCGTATTTTATTTGTGTGAAACCAAGGTAATATATCCTTTTCTTTCTTTCAATGTCGAGATCTTTTTTATGTTACAAAGGTGGCAAGCAAGCATGCAGTTCACATTGATGTTAAGTGATGACTGCAGCCAAAGACACCCACACAAAGACCAAGGTCAAAATGCACATGCGTTACCACTCCTGAGGCCTAAGGTGTTATGCCTCTGTACCAGAAATTACAGGGCCGTACATTACCACCTGACCGGAACACGATAGTGTTGAAGACTACCATTTAGCGGCAAGTATATTAGGTAATGCAATAGTGCCTTCGCCCGAGAGCTCCGTCACTAGAGCTCTAGCACCACTGACGCGGCAAATGCCGCAACGCTGATGTTCTCATGGGCCCTGTGTTAGATAAAAATTACGAACTGCAAGTTTGAATTAAAGGTTAAGGAGAAACATAAAATAAACGAGAATGAGATCTTTGCGCAAGATCTGCGGTGTATCACTCACCGATCGCGTTCGTAATGAAGATGTAAGAAAGAGACTTTGTGTGAATGATAGTATCGGTGTAAAAATGAAAAAAGGCCTGCTCCGATGGTTCGGGAATATAGAAAGAATGTCGAATGAGCGAATGACTAAACAGATATACAATGCGAATGTGGATGGTTGCAGAGGCCCAGGAAGACCAAGGCTGACCTACCATGACCAAATAGGTCGAATTCTGTCTGATGGTGGGGTCAAAAGTCTTAGGAATCGGCGTGCATGTATGAAGAGAATGATGAAGGTAGACGAGGCACGAGAGGTTTGTCAGAACCGGGATGTCTGGCGCTCTACACTCTCTGCCTACCCCGTTAGGGACCTGGCGTGAAGATACATATATATAAAATAAACATTTTAAACATTAAAAAGCTGGAAAACAGGTACACATCTAATATAATGATGATTGTAAGCAAGCTAAAGTTCACATTGACGACCTGTGGTGCTACCGCCTATCTATATTGCTGCTGACATTGCCATTGCTGCCAAATTTTCATGTCTATTTGTAGTTTTTTTTTTTTTTTTTTTTTTATGTAATAAAAGTGGCAAACAAGCATGCAGTTCACATTGATGTTAAGTTATGTCTGCAGCCTATAGACACCCACACAATGACCAGAGTTCAAAATGCAGATGCGCTGCCACTCCTGAGGCATTAGGTGATATGCCTCTGTGCCTGAAATTACAGGTCCGTACATTACCACCTGACCGGAACACGATAGTGCTGAACACTACCATTTAGCGGCAAGTATATTAGGTAATGCGGTGGTGCCTACGCCCGCGAGCTCCGTCACTGGAGCTCTACCACCAGTAAAAGAAGTTCCTTAAAAAGTAGTATTGATAATCTGATTGATGTTCTCGTTTTCGTAGAAGGTAAACAAGTGATAATAAAAATACGCTTACACTCACAGCCCCACTGTAGGTATATACATGTGTCGTGGGTGCTGTTGTACACATACAACACATACACAAACACCCAGACCCGAAACAAATATCTGTAGGCCATACAAATTTTTGTCCCGGTGCGGGGATTACTTGGAATTCTACCAAGTAGAGTAGGTAGTCAAATGTATTTTTTTTTACGCCTCCTCTGACAGCCCCACAGTAGGTACAAACCTGTGTCGTGGGTGCCGTTGTACTCGTACAAAACATACACAAACACCCAGACCCGAAACAAATATCTGTAGGCCATACAAATTTTTGTCCCGGTGCGGGGATCGAACCCGCGACCCTTCAAATCAAACGGTCATCTCACCCCGCAGGACTAACCGGGTCGTCAATGGTAGATTATTTTGATTATTGTTGCTTAGTTCGAGTTAAAATCGACTTTAAAATTTGACAGCGATGACAATGACGACAGCAATGTCGATAGGCGGTCGCACCCCTGGTTAGTCCAGCGATGACCCCTTGATTTCAAGGTAGCGGGTTGATCCCCACACCGGGACAAATATTCATTTTGTATGACCTACAGATATTTATTTGTTTGTTTTGAGCGTGTAACAACACAGGTACTCACAAGACAGGTTAATACCTAGTATAGGTCGCGCCAGGTAAAAAGAACGCTGGCGGTCAAGCTGCGCAGTAGACGATTTATCGATCTATTTGGTAGTACGAGGTGCGGCGTTTTCAATCTGCCTACCAATATACGAAACCGCAAGCGAAAGCTAGATCAAAAATAAACCAATAGGGCTAGTACTTTCGTGCGCGAGTGTACCGATGCGCGAACACATCTCTTCTACTTTCTTCCAGCGTTCTTTTTACGTGGCGCGACCTATATATGAGGTTGTGAGTGTAGGCGTATTTTTATCGATTGATGGTATGTTAATTTTCAGGCTTGTTATACCATTTACAATATTCTTTTTAACCGAGTTTAAAAAACAAGCAGGTTCTCAATTCGGCCGATATATATATATATATATTTATGTATGTACGCGAATTTTCTTGAGATTTCTGGACCGATTTACGTAATTCTTGGTTTGTTTGATGCGGAATAGTTTCGAATTAGTCCCATAAAAGACCTCAAACCTATTAGTATATAGCACATATAAATAATAGGTAGTATATAATTACAATTAAGTCTTTATTATTTTTTACTTTTCAGTTTTGTAGTCGGTTTTTCTTAACGTAGATAAATTTATTACCTATATCAATATTCTGGTGTATGACCAATTACGGTATTGAATTTAATACCGATACCGGAATACCGGTATTGCAAGCCCGAGACATAATATCTCACGTAGAATGCATCCATTCTGAAAAATAAAGACTGGAAATTCGAAAAAATCCAGTCTCCCTTAATTCCCATAGGATTTGGCGTAAAGATGCCGATATCTTTTCGCCAAGAATATGAACCTAATACCTAATAACCTTTATTATATACATATGTAATTAATTTGTTTTTGTTTTTTTTTTCTTTTGTATTCTTATTTTAATTTAATCATAATATAATTTGATTTATTCAATAACTTACTTAAGATTAAATACCGAAAATAATTTGTATACCAATATGTTTTGAAAGTTATTGAATAAAATATAATGTTAGAACCTTTAAAAACTGCCTCGGTAGCCTAGTGGTAGCAGGCCACTACTACTATGCTGAGGTCCTGAGTTCGATTCCCGGGTAGGGGGTTTCAGTCAGGGTTTAAGTCCATTATCTATGGTTCTATCGGGATTTTTCCATTTTCTGGAAATTGCCCAGTACCTTGAAGTTTGGTAATGTGCCCGGAGATGTCAACAGGCTCGCCACCTGTTACATGGGCCAAAAACGTAACCGGCAAATCGTGGGTGTTTGCATGTATGCTTGAATGCATGCATTTTACCCCTTCGGGGATTACAGGCTTGAAGTTACGTTTTTTTTTTAGAACCTTTAAGAAGATAAAATCTTTTAACATAATTTCCAGCTCCATCCTATCAAAGCATGACCTAAATAATCAGACTGTGTTGAAGGTTCTACAATGAACACTTTGAAAAATAAAAGTAATAGAAAGCTGAGACTGCAGACATTTTATGATGTGTACGACTATTCCAATGCAACCACCGATTTGTTAGAGTCTCATTATATGTTTGAAGTCTAGTCTAGATTTTGAATTCTTGTGCTGTGTTTGCAAAGGATAACAAGCTCAGTATTATAATAATGCTGGGTTCAAAAGGTATAATATTTTAATATTTTGTAAAGCATATTTATATTATTTTGTGGAAATGTCTGTAACTTTTTAATAAGAACGTTCGTCATTTATTATTATTTATACCCTTAATATAATTGAAGCGCGCATGACCCGGCGGCTGGTGTAGATCGTAAGCGATCTACTCGGTTGAGCACAACGGGCGCGGTCGGATAGTGTGATTGGTGACCGCTAGTGGCAAATTAAATACACGTTTCCGTGCTTCGGAGGGCACGTTAAGCCGTCGGTCCCGGTTGCTATCGATAGATAGCAGCCGTTAAACCTTGTCGGAGGCCTTATGGGTGGTTTGAAAACATCCGACAGCGGGTTGGCCACTAACCCACCCACCTCCACCAATCCACATTGGAGCAGCGTGGTGGAGTAAGCTCCAGGCCTCCCCCCAAAAAAGGGGAAAAACTCGTGCCCAGCAGTGGGACGTATAATGGGTTGCCATTTTATACCCTTAATGGTACCACCAGAAAACAACAAAATACTATGAAAAGAAAGAAGAAGGAAAGGCGATCTTATCAGAAACGATTTCTTCCAGGCAATATAGACTTTCCAAAATGTACGGAGCTTGGGCCCGCACCCTTTACACTATATTAAGAGAAGAAGCATAAAATACTATATCATTTTCAGCTATTCAAATCGTTGATTATGCCTTCAATCCAATGCTGCATGCCAACGTCGAGTGCCGAGGTAAATACTTCGATTAAAATAGTACGCGATTAAGTCCCGTTTACAGTATAAAAATATGTCGTTAGTATATTTCAAAACCAAGAATCTATGGGGACATATTCTCGTCATACAAAAAAAAACACGATTAAAATTACGATACATATTATTTTTTTGACAATTTTTCCATTAATTTTTATGTATAAGAGGTAAGTAGATATAGTTTTGAAGTCGTTTTTTTATGTTTTCTTTCCTAATATAATACTATTTTCATTACCTGTATTAACTTGAGTACGTAGTTATTGTAATATTCCTCTGGGTATATTGCCCTTTGCGAAGATCCTTAGGCATATAATTCATTCCGCGGGTAAAACTTAGCAGCCATTTTATTACTAAGTCAGATCATTAACACAAAAATCTACAAATACAGTGTTTCCAATACCAACCAAAATTTCCGAGCACCGCAAAACATTTATTTCACCTCGAATCCAATATCGTAAATGCGGGATTGGGAACATATCGATAGCGTATTCTTTACTTTATAGCTTTTAATTAGAAAGCCCTGAAGCCTGCAATAAAAGAAGAATCGAATCTGCCCCGATATAGTACGTGTGAGTACTTTGAAATGTAACTATTTTTTCACCTGGCCAGTTTGGCCTTGTAATTTCCGGCATACCGGCATACGACACAGGCATAACACCTTAGGCCTTAGGAGTGGTAACGCATCTGCATTTTGACCTTGGTCTTTGTGTGGGTGTCTATAGGCTGCAGTCATCACTTAACATCAATGTGAACCGCTTGCTTGTTTGCCACTTCCATTACATAAAAAGCAGAAGTGAAATTTTTCTTTAAAAAAATATATTTAACTAGCATGTGTTATTGCGAAAAATACTAAAAAACACTTAGTACTTACTGACGAAAAATATATAAAAACAACTATTTTCACTTAGTACTTACTGCAGTAAAAGTAAAACGCTATCTCATGAAGAAATAATGCACATCGAACCTATGAAAGTGACAATCGGCTAGTTTCGACTTCGTAGAGCGTTGTCTCTACTGCAAACTGCCTACGTAAGCATCCTAGTCCGGTATTGCTCAAAACTGCTACAAGGGCGCCCACACATAAACATATTTTTTACTGGTGGTAGAGCTCTAATGACGGAGCTCGCGGGCGTAGGCACCACCGCATTACCTAATATACTTGCCGCTAAATGATAGTGTTAGTGTGCACAAACACCCAAACCCGAAACAAATATCTGTAGGCCATACAAATAGTTGTCCCGGTGCGGGGATCGAACCCGCGACCCTTGGAATCAAACGGCCATCTCACACCGCTGGACTAACCGGGTCGTCAAATTGAAGGTCACAACTAAGTAGTAACTTGTCTAGACAAAAATTAATGATAATAGTTTAACAAATGTCTAGTTTTGCGCAATTGTCTTCATTGTATTTGGTAATCGAACATGTTGTAAGGCTTTTTGTACTGTTCTTATATTTAATGCGCTGTACAATTGTAGCAAATAAATTCATTAATTCATTCAATCCACTATTGGTTGAATGAATGGATGAATTTATTTGCTAGAAAGAGAAAAGATCTTCAGTATGATACAATAATTTCCTATCATATTTCACCACTTCATTGGCATGCAAATAACAGATCAGAACATAATATATTTTATCAATTTCTACATTATAATCATTACCATTCCGTTTAAACATTGATCAAATTATATTTGGATAATAATAACATTTCAATTTGGCTAGTCAAACACAGAAAAAAATATATTGAAACATTAACAAAACAAAAAAATAGATCATACATAATATCATGTCAACAAGAATAATTATTGGAAGACGTATACCATATTTTGGTTGAATGTGTTCGAGGTGAGGCTCATCGCAGGGCTTCATTAGAAATAGGACATTGCAACAGTGTCCTGGCAGATCCTACTACGGATGACGCCAGAATACTGTTGCAACTATATCAATTGTCAATGAGCTAATGTTGTTTAATTATTTTTTTTTAATGAAGAATGTAATTCATGTGATCGTATAGAGCGTCATGGTCTTTGACCAAGCTCTTTAAATGGAGAATAAAAAAAAAAAATAAAAAAAAAGAATAATTATTTTAAAGTCAAAATAAATAACAAACATACTTTAGGGTTACTACAAACATTTTTGAACAATGTTGTTAAATATGAATAGTTAAATTTTGATTCTTAAAGTGGATACAATATTCCAAACAAGTATTTTGTACTTTCAACAATATGAGCGTTTACTATAGAAACCGCGGAATCAATTTCTTCGTACAACGTATTTCATTTTACTGGTGGTAGAGTTCGCTAGTGACGGAGCCCGAGAGAGCATGCACTACTGCTAACCTCAATTATTACCAATTAATCCAATTGCTGCTACCTAAATGGTGGTGTTTTTTATGTTATGAAGGTGGCCACAAGCATGCAATTCACATTCATGTTAAGTGATGACTGCAGCCTATGGACACCCACACAAAGACCAGAGGTCAAAATGCAGATGCGTTGCCACCACTGAGACCTTAATAAATTATTATGTCTCTGTGATAGCTATTACGGGGCCATACATTACCTACCATCTAAACGGAACACGATAGTGCGTAGTGTTCAGCACTACGTACTACTACTGGTGGTTATTCCTGGTAGTTTCTGCTCAGGTGGCAGTAGAAGCTCAAGGGCGTAGGCACCACCGCATTACCTAATCTATCTGCCGCACAATGGTAGTGTTCGGCACTATCGTGTTCCGGTTAGGTGGTAATGTATGGCCCCGTAATAACTATCACAGCGACATGACACCTTAGGTCTCAGGGGTAGCGACGTATCTGCATTTTGACCTATGAATTTTATGCAGATGTCTATAGGCTGCAGTCATCACTTAACATCAATGTGAGCTGCATGCTTGTTTGCCATATTCATTACATTAAAAAAGTAGCAATAACATACGAACGGAGCGACAAACAGACAGACATGAAAAATGTGCAGTGCTCAACGGTGCGTTCTCGTTCGTTTCTGCCCAGAAGGTGTAAATTGTGGAACGAACTTCCCTCTGAGGTGTTCCCTCGGTGCTACAATATGGGGTTCTTCAAAAATGGCGTCAAAAGAGTCCTTCAGGGCTGGTAGCGCGTTGGCAACTCCCCTGGTGTTGCAAATGTCCATAGGCGACGGTGACCACTTACCATCAGGTGGCCCGTCTGCTTGTCTGTCAACTTAATGACATAAAAAAAATAATATTTAAGAGTTCCGTTTTTTGTTATTAGACCAAAAATCATTATGGAACAGCTGAAAGCTCAACTAGACTGGGTTCCGACGTAGATATGTATTAGTAGATATTAATGATCAGTCTTCAATCTTTCAAATAAAGAATACAAAAGCGAAAGTCGATCCAGAACTAACAATTATTTACTAATTGAGGCGTGGCTACCCTAAGAACGATTGATATCAGTTACAAAATATTGGTTGATGACGCGCAATCAATATCTATACAGCTGTGTACACGCCTTTATTATTTAAGTTCGTGAACCTGACTTTGTTTGGTTTATACAAGTGTGTTCATGAGTTTTGAAGGAAAATAATCTAATCTTTTTCCATTTAGTGTTATATGTGTTATAAATATTTGTTTTATATGTACCTAATGAAGGTGCAGGCATGCAGCTCACATTGATGTTAAGTGATGACTGCAGCCTATAGACATCTACACAACAACGAGAGGTCTACATGCAGTGGCCACCCTGTAATAAAAAATAAATAAAATAAAATACGCTTCCACTACTATTACGCTGGAGGTCCTGGGTTCGATTCCAGGGTCGGGGACTATCAGAGATAACGGTTTAAAATCCTTTATCTCTGCTTCTATTGGGATTTTTCCATTTTCTGGAAGTTTTCCAGTACCCCTGAGTTTGGTATTGTGCCCGGAGATGGCAACAGGTTCGCCACCTGTTACATGGGCCAAAAACGTAACGGGCGAGTCGTGGGTGTTTGCATGTATTATTGAATGCATGCATTTACCTCTGCCTACCCCTTCGGGGATTACAGGCGTGAAGTTACGTTTTTTACGCTTACACTCACAGCCCAACAGTAGGTATGAACCTGTGTCATGGGTGCCGTTGTACACATACAACACATACACAAACACCCAGACCCGAAATAAATATCTTTAGGCCATAGAACACAATAAAATTTATCCCGTTGCGGGGATCGAACCCCTTCGAATCAAACGGTCATCTCACACCGCTGGACTAACCGGGTCGTCAAATGTGCTGAACATTACCATTTGGCGGCAGATCGATTAGGTTTTCACTGGTGGTAGAGCTCCAGTGACGGACCTAAATACTTGCTGCTAAATGGTAGTGTTCAGCACTATCGTGATCCGGTCAGGTGGTAATAAACGGCCCTGTAATTCCCGGTACATAGGCATAACACCTTAGGCCTCAGGAAGATAACGCATCTACATTATGACCTCTGGTCTTTCTGTGGGTGTCTATAGGCTGCAGTCATCACTTAACATCAATGTGAGCTGCATGCTTGTTTGCCACTTTCATATTATACAAAAAAAAAAGATAGCCCACGCGAAACCGGGGCGAATCGCTAATGATATATAAATTGTAATCCAAAATGGTTCTTCGTACTTCGAAGTTAATCGGCAGTCTTAATTAGTTTTACATCTTAATCGAGTTCACCCCGAGGTAACAAATTCATACAACAAAATTAAATTTTGTTTTCCTAAACTTTACTGGAGTTGCGTTAATTTTCAAAAATTTATACCGTTTGTTGGATGGACTTCTTGATGGACAATTTAGAAAATTATAATTGATTTTTAATGAATCTTTTTATATATAAGACTAGCTGTCCCCGCGACTTCGTCCGCGTGAGAATTTATGATTGTTCAGTATCTACCGAGACGAAGTCGTGGGCGAAGCTGGTATAAAAGTAGCCTAAGATACTCCTTGTTACACAAGCTATCTGCCAGTGAAAGTCAGAATCATCAAAATCAGTCCAGCCGTTCCCGAGATTAGCGGGAACAAACAGACAGACATACAAAAATTTTAAGAAATGTGGTTTTGGTATATGTACCGTGTAAACATACATATGCATTTAGTAAAAAGCGGTTATTTTAATATTACAAACAGACACTCCAATTTTATTTATTTGTATAGATTCAAATTTGCATGGGTTTTGTTTTAGGACGTAGAGGGTTTCTTTATTTTGGGTTGATGGTTCCCCCCCCCGAGGGTTTCCACCTTGGCGGGGGGGATTAGTAGTCGGTGATTGTCCCTACACCGGTGAACCTAAGAGGAACCCAGCGAGGGAGCGGCGTTTGTCGTGGCTCTACCCGCCACTCGCTGCTGTGGTGAGGAGACAGCTGGGGAAGAGGTGTACGGGTATTTCATTGGCCCTACACCCTACTTCCAGCCGCCTAACGGTGGTCCCGCATTCGGATAGGGACGTGGTGGGGCGGCGGATGGAGGGGGGGATGAGAGAACTACAAGTCCTTCGACGCTCTCTCGATGCCGAACTGTGTGCCCGAGCCCCTTGGGCGGGCATCTTGGGACGCCTGGTATTGTAAGTGGTCTGGGCAGGAACTCCGGGGCTTTGGACAAGGAGACGTCCATCGCCCGAATGAAGAAGAGTCCCGAGGTGGCTTGCGTGCTCGTGTTTCGCACGCCACTATTGTTGGTTGGAACCAAACGGGTCAAGCCTTGGAGAGCTTGGAAACGAGTAGCCGCCGGCGGGGTCGTGAATATGTGCGTAAGCCTTCCCGTGATCCCGCCACTGATTGCAGACGACTTGGACGACGGAGTCTCAGACTACCCGCCGTCTGTTCCCCTAAACGGCGGAGGCATAAGAGGATTGAGGTCAATTCGACGCCAAACGGTTTGGGGTTGATGGTATATTTGAAACTGATACAGCAGGGTCAGTTTCAGGGAAAATAATCGATTCCGCAACCCTATAGATAAGTACCGTATTAGTGGTAGGTAGCAATGTAGGTAACATTGCACCCGTGGGAAGCCAGGACGGAATCATTATACATACATTCACTTATTTGACTTGACGGCCCGGTTAGTCCAGCGGTGTGAGATGACCGTTTGATTCGAAGGGTTGCGGGTTCGATCTCCGCACCGGGACAAATATGTGATGTGCAAATATTGTTTAGCCGACAGATATTTGTTGGGTCTGGGTGTTTGTTTATGTATTGTATGTGTACAACGGCACCCACGACACAGGGTTATACCTAGAGTAAATGCGCCAATTATGGACCACCATAAGGATTTTGTGAAATAAAACTTATAATTATAAAGATATTTCAGCCTTATATATTTTAAACAGTTCGATAGTTATTTGGTATCAAAAACTATTGCTAGAAATCTTAAGAAACATAAACATCTTAGAAATAATCAACATTTCCTAAAATATGTCTTTTTTGTGCATTTGCAAAAAGTGTACAAAATATGGACCACATGGTTTTTCATTTTATATATATTTATATGCATCATAGTAAATTTAGTTTTTAAGTTTAGGCAAATAAACTATTACAGTCAGTTATTAAAATTAAGCTTATTGTTGTTACATAATTTACACACACAGAAATCAACCATATCTTATATGCCAGCACAGTCTTCATGCACATGCACAGCTTTAATTGCATTTGTCATTGCATCTTTATCCCATGTTGGTCTGGTCTTTCTTTTGGTTGTAGAATTTGCAAATGCCATCCTAGAACAATTAAATTAAAATACAATTGACTGTAATATGGATTAGGTACTAGTCCGTATCCAAAACATGCCGGTGGTCCATATTATAATACGTATACATTTTTAGGTAAACATTATTGTTAAGAAAATTATGAAAACTATTGGATATTGCAGCCTAATATGAATAATAGTAAAATAACTCACCTTTCCCTTAGTATAATTCACTTTCCCAAACAGTAATATTTGCTTAAATTGTGAGCTTACGAAGTAAAGTAAAAAATTACATCGCGCCCTGACAAAAACGAAAAATGGCTGCTGTGAATAAGAGCACGCTCTCTGCTGACCGGCAACCGACTGGCGGGTGGCGGGAAAGGTGAAGCTTAGCGTATGGTGACCGATGGCTTAATACGACCTTCGGTTTTTGAGAAATAAGGGCAGTCCATATTACGAGACTAGTCCATAATTGGCGCTCTTACTCTACCTACTGTGGGGCTATGAGTGCAAGCGTTTTTTTTTAATTATTATTATTTGCACCTATACATCCTATAGTTATTTATTTTTTAGCTTTCTTAGCAACACTTCTTACTTTTTCGCTACTCAGCTAATGAAATGGTGTAATACCAACATCCAAATGAAACCTTCGTGCATCAACTTTGTATCCCAAAACTATTTCTACTTCATAAAATAAACTACATCCGAACAAGTCCAAGGATCGCTTTTATCACAAAAGTTATACACAAACGGGAAAATTCACATACATTGTATACTTCTGGCACATTGGGTGTGTTTAGAAGAATTAAGGCCTTACAAAGAATTGTAATCCAATCGGCATTCTTATTGATTTTTATTTATTTTATCTCTTACGAATAAGGCGTGACTTAATACTAAACAGGATTCTCTACCAGTCAATCTTTTTTCGTCTGAGACACAATCAAGTAGTAATTGAGTAAGCAAAAGACGTGATTTTGCTAAATGTCAGATGTGATATTTTTTTTATGTAATGGAAGTGGCAATCATGCATGCAGTTCATATTGATGTTAAGTGACGAATGCCGCCTATAGACTCCGTCACGAAGACCAAGGTTAAAATGCAGATGCGTTACCACTCCTGAGGAATAAAGTGTTACGCCGCTGTGCCGGAAATTACAGGGCCGTACATTACCATCTTACCGGAACACGATAGTGCTGAACACCACCATTTAGCGGCAAGTATATTATTAGGTAATGCGGTGGTGCCTACGCCCGCGAGCTCCATTACTGGAGCTCTAGCACCAGAAGAAAATAATAAAACGGTTCACAGAATATTTCGAATGTCGGCCCTGTAATTTCCGGCACAGAGGCATGACACCTTAGACCTTGAGTATAATATTCAACACCTTAGGCCTCAGGAGTGGTAACGCATGTGCATGTTGATCTTGGTATTTGTGTAGGTGTCTATAGGCTGCAGTCATCACTTATCACTTATTTTAATCAATGTGAACTGCATGCATGTTTCCCACTTACATTACATTAAAAAAAAGTCAACCTAACGAGTTTCCAGTATGAAGTGCTCATAGTTTCGGAATAAAGGGACTGTGACAAACAGACAGACAGTCCAAAATAACGAATCCATAATGGTTCCATATCTAGGATACGGAACTCTTAAAACCCGTTTTTCTTCATCTTTTCATCACACAAGCCTTCCAATTTTCATGTACAAAAGATGTACCTATCTATAAAAGTTAGCGTGTGCGTGTAAGCCCCCCCACCCCTCACTTCTAGTCCATCAAATAAACAACGTCCGAGTAAGTCGGAACATGTCCGCCGGCCGCTTTAGGGTACTAAAGTCCCTTCAAGATTAGGGACCACCGAAATGGAGGTCCCTCGCTCCGACACGGGTCGTCGGATACGGTTTTATATGTGACCACGTCTTGGTACCTTGATTTACTTTTGTCATAAAAGTGGCGAACGCATAATTTAATAAGGGAATGAGATTTTTACTGCTTCTTGAGCATGCAGCGCACATTGATGGTACATAAATGCTAAAAGCTTCCAACAATTGAAATCAGAATTCTTATAATAGCTGCATTTGCTTTTTTTATGTTATGGAAGTGGCAAGCAAGCATGCAACTCACATCGATATTAAGTGATGACTGCAGCCTATAGACACCCACAAAAAGACTAAGGTCAAAATGCAGATGCGTTACCACTCCAGAGGTCTAAGGTGTTATGCCTCTGTGCCGGAAAATACAGGGCCGTACATTACCACCCGACCGGAACACGATAGTGCTGAACACCACCATTTAGCGGCAAGTATATTAGGTGATGCGGTGGTGCCCACGCCCACGAGCTCCGTCACTGGAGCTCTATCACCAGTAAAATCTTTTGGCTGGTTAAAAAACATTAGCTTCTATGTATGTATCTATGTTAAAACTAGTGTACTAGTTTTAACACAGATACATATAATAATAAAAATAATAATAGCAACCCATTATACGTCCCACTGCTGGGCACGAGTCTCTCCCCTTTTTGGAGGGAGGCCTGGCGCTTACTCCACCACGCTGCTCCAATGCGGGTTGGTGGAGGTGGGTGAGTTAGTGACCAACCCGCTGTCGGATGTTTTCAAACCGCTCATAAGGTCTCCGACAAAGTTTAACGACTGCTATCTATCGGTAGCAACCGGGACCGACAACTTAACGTGTCCTCCAAAGCACGGAAACGCGCATTTAATTTGCCACTAGCGGTCACCCATCACACTACCCGACCGCTCCCGTTGTGCTAAACCGAGTAGATCGCCTATGATCTACACAAGTCGCCGGGCCATGCGCATTCCCATAGATACATACTCTAATCTGAAGCTAGCATGTAGTCGGGTCAGTATGTGATGATACAAAACATCAACACATTCTATTTACTTCACGAGAAAAACAAAAGAAACTTTCATCTTATTCAGTATCCGTAAAACTTGCGTAGCCATAATTTCTAGTCCATCAAGTAAACTACATCCGAGCAAGTTGGAACATGTCCGCCGGCCGCTGTAGGTCACTAAAGTCCCTTAGAAGATTACGGACTCTCCAAATTGAGGTCCTTCGCTCCGACACGGTTCGTTGGATACGTTTTATATGTGCATGCCCATATCTTGCTATCTTTGGTTAGAAGTGCTTACAGCTCACACTGTTGGTATATAAATAAGTTTATTTTTATCGTAGATATGTAGTGAAAGTGACAAAAAATATTCTGTGTTTTATTTACAGAAAGAAAACTGGCAGCCGGCGCCAATTTACCAGCGTTTATTGGAACCAGCCAGCGCAAGTAATCTGCCCTGGTATTAGGCGCCGATTTTCTATAGAAAGCACAAAACTAGCGCCGAACGTCTCCGACAAATTTCTACAAGCTTCGAAACGCGTTGGTCAGCGCGAATTTTGTGCTTTGTTTAGAAACTCGGCGCCTATTATAAGGGCAGATTACTCGCGCTGGCTGGTTCCGATAAGCGCTGGTAGATCGGTGCTGCCTGACAGCTTTCTTTTTTCTGTATATGCCTTAATTGTTAAAGGGTTATTAATAAAACTCAGAAAATCGGACCACTTACATCTCAAAAGTCACAACAATTTTAGTATTATTTTTAACCTCTGATATTTGCAGTCAATTTAAAAGTTGAAAAAATGAAATGCAAACGGATGGCACCTCGCAATTAAGATCTTTGCCTGCTCTTATCTTCCATATAATGTGGCATTTATTTTAGTTAAGCAAATAATAATGTAATCGACTTTTACTGCAAAAATGATCCATACTCTCTGCAAAGAAAATAGAATAACTCGACAAAGGAAACTTCTATTTTTTTATTAAAGGACTCTGCCGCAAGGTGATCACACATCGTCCCGTAAACACCACACCTAATAGACACAAAAAAGATGTATGATAACATAACAAAAATACTTACTAAATTCTAGCTTATTCATTCTAAAAGAAACTTTGAATCCCTTAAGCCAGGGTAGCCATAATTTCTAGTCCATCAAGTTAACTACGTCCGAGCAAGTTGGCACATGTCCACCGGCCGTTGTGGGGCACTAAAGTCCCAACAAGATTAGGGAATCCCCAAATTGGGGACCCTCGCTTCGACACAGCTCGTCGGATACAGTTTATATGAGATTGCCCACTTCTCGAACTTAAAACGTAGATTTTTTGTCATGAAATTAATTAACCAAAAAAGAATACATACAGCCCGTTAAAATATTTGAGTTTAGACTATATTCAGGATTTTTTCAGGAAAAAAAATCTGTAACTCACCGGAAAAAAAAGGGGAACCATGTCATGACCGACTGACTTAAAATTTGGTTGATGATGATGAATTTAATAAAAACATCCGACAGCAGGTTTCAGGTTTTCAACCCGCATTGGAGCAGCGTGGTGGAGTAAGCTCCAAGCCTCCCTGCAAAAAAAAGGGAGAGACTCGTGCCCAGCAGTGGGACGTATATAATGGGTTGCCCTTATCAAATGAATAGAATGTATAGAAAGTAAGGATTAAATAAGGATTTAATATACCCTAATTTCAGGTTTAAAAAACTAGCACAAATAAACAAGTTTCTTTTCAATAGACCTTTAAGCCTCAAGAATAAAAATTGACGGTAAATATATTATTAAGTATACAAATCCTTTATTTTTTTTTGCGAGAGACTTACGCACAAAGTCTTCATAAAATTCAACGCTAATAATTTTCTACCTGAAACACAATGAATAAGAACCTGGAAAATAATATTACAAATATCATCCAAAAGACAGTTCTTTGAAACTTCAAGAGAAGTCATAATTTTATTGACAACTTTGAACATTTGTCTTTGTTTCGGTACAAAGTTGTTTGTTACTCGTTTTTTATTTGAATAATTTGGAAAATAATGATACAAAGAGACGTGTATCGTAAATTTAAATGATATAAATGGGTCTAAAATAGATTTCAAGATTTGAATTTGGTGGTAATTACCCTGACCGGAACTCACCGGAATAAGCCTAACCAGTAATAAGGGATGTTACACCTTTAACTCAAGCAGCCCCCCCCCCCCCCTCCCCGACCCGGGAATAAAACTTACGACCCCAGTGTTAGCAAAAGTGGCCTGCAGCCACTGGCATGAGTGTCTATTGTCTAACCTAGTAACTAAGGTCTCAGGGGTGGAAACGCATCTGCATTTTGACCCCTGGTCTTTATTATTATTTTTTTTATTGGAAAACAAACAGTTTATTATGACTTATTAGCATTATAACAATAAATAACTAAAAAAAACAATTACATATTTTCACACATAGGAAACCATAGAACACGCTTAACAAATATTAGAATGACTTAAAAACTATTTAAAGTACTTTTACAATTAGGTTTCATAACTTGGAAATATGAGAATGTTTCTTTGTGTTAGTGACTGCAGCCTGCAGTCGAAACGCATCTGCATTTTGACCCCTGGTCTTGGTGTTAGTGACTGCAGCCTGCAGTCAAAACTTAACATCAGTGTGAACTGCATGCTTTTTTGCCACCTTCATTAGGCACCTACATAAATAAAATCCACCACTGATATCTACTAATGACTCACCCACTTCTAAAAAGGGGCAAATAATTTAGTACGATATAATAGCCTATATTTCTGCCAAACTGACCAATACTAGATATATCGCTTGCAAAAAACATGGTAATATTTATTGTAGGCCAACTGATATATTGTATTGTTTTGTTTACGTATTTTTATTTCGCCACTAATTGACCTTGTTATTTATAGGCTCTTGGAATAATAACAGTGTTTTAGAACATACGTAGTAAAATTCGAAACCAAAAGGGTTGGCATTGATTAAAAAGAGGAATCAAAAATATTTTTTGAAGATGAATAGCCACCCTTAAAACCTAAGTTGTTATGTCCCTGTGTTATATATTACGGGGCTATTCTACTTGCACAATAAACTATTTTGCATCATATGAATAAGGTTTTTTTATGTAATGGAAGTGGCAAACAAGCATGCAGTTTACATTGATGTTAAGTGATGACTGCAGCCTATAGATACCCACACAAAGACCAAGCTCAAAATGCAGATGCGTTACCACTGCTGAGGCCTAAGGTGTTATGCCCCTGTGCCGAAAATTACAGGGTCGTACATTACCACCTGATCGGAACACGGCAGTGCTGAACTTTACCATTTAGCGGCAAGTATATTAGGTAATGCGGTGGTGCCTACGCCCATGAGCTCCGTCACTGGAGCTCTACCACCAGTAAAATACTACCACTACCTACCAGAACCTATTTACCATCAGTATTGCAGGTTATAGCGTATTACCTACCTATTCTCTCCGAACCTCTAAGCACCGCATAATCTTTTCGCGATTTAAGTAATCTATTCGCAAGACCAACGAAAATCTCCTTTTGATTCTCCAAATATTCTCGCCGTTGTCTTGCCGTTTGTAAAAGATAGTGTGGAACATTCTGTTGATACCTATTTATATTATTAAGTATTTTTGGACCATTATTTATTTTATTTTGTGTTGTTTTTTTTTATGTAATGGAAGTGGCAAACAAGCATGCAGTTCACATTGATGTTAAGTGATGACTGCAGCCCATACTATAGATACTATAGATACCCACACAAAGACCAAGCTCAAAATGCAGATGCGTTACCACTGCTGAGGCCTAAGGTGTTATGCCCCTGTGCTGGAAATTACAGGGTCGTACATTACCACCTGACCGGAACACGATAGTGCTGAACACTACCATTTAGCGGCAAGTATATTAGGTAATGCGGTGGTGCCTACGCCCGCGAGCTCCGTCACTGGAGCTCTACCACCAGTTAAACTTGGTTACCTCGTTTAACTCCTTGGTTAACTTGTTTACTTTGACATATTAATCAACGCATCAGTTGTTATACGCTTTAATTTTTAATTTTGTAATTTGACCTATCACAAGCAAATTCTATTATTTCCAAGTGATTAAAATAAATTTTTGAGTTGGAGTTTGAGGAATTGTTACTGATTTTACGAGCGTAAGTGCAACTAATGACTCCCATTAAAGACTGAAAAATTGTTTGCCTGAAAAGGTTAGGTTAAGGCAGGACTTGCATTTCTAAAAGTAAAAACAATCTTTTCCATCAGCAATTTAATGCATGGCAAACCAAATTAAAATCTCCCTTGAATCCTAACATGGTACGTGCAGCAAAAAAAGAGGCGGAATAGAAATAGGTATCGGTAGGATTACAAAGGATTACCCAGTTTCAGAATTGTGAATTGAATTTGAAAGTCTGCAGCTTTTGGGATGTTGCAAATGAAATTTGAAGGCACGAAAAAGTGCAGCTTCAATATGATGCCCGCGATGGTTCGCATTGCAATTGATTATGTAGGCGACTTTTACGAGCATGAGCTACGGATTCAAAATTCAAAATTCAAATCATTTATTTCAAATTGGTCTACAAGGACACTTTTGTATAGTCGGGTTATAAACTACCTAGAGAGTGTTAGCTTGTAATATATGTAAAATCATGCTTTAATTGGAAATAAATGTAGCAAATTTATAAAGTATTTTCAGCCAATGTATTGAAAATTAAGTCAAGAATTCTACTCAAATTTATTGAATTGATTAATTATTGATATAAAATCTTTACAATCATTGAGTTCAGTGTTTAAAATAATAAACAGCTCAATTTGGATTCTTATTTGATTAAATTGAACAGTCGTAACAAATTGTCATTAGTCAGTCAATTGACTATTTTTATTGTTCGTCGTTTTGAATATAAAGAGGCGAACGTTTTTACCTATCGACATCCAAGCAGGATAAAACCCTATTCACTTAGAATAGGGTTTTTTAACGCCAATGGCATGTTAGGCCTCCGCGATGAGCTGGGAGAATTTCTCCGCGACAAAAATATTGATGTCTTCCTCACCCAGAAGACATTTTTAAAACCTGCCCGCCGTAACCCAAGCTTGGCCAACTATAGGTTAGTACGAAACGATCGTACAGACGGTGCCCTCGGGGGCACTCTTATATATTACAAGAGGACGCTGCATTGCACGCCTCTACCCTCCCCCGACGACCTGGAGAACATTGAAGTCTCAGTTTGCCTATTAGCGATGACCGGTCATCAGCCGATCACTATAGTGTCGGCGTATCTATCCCCCCAACGCGATCTCTTAGTAGGCGACCTAGATCGTCTATTTAAGCTTGGCGACTCCGTCGTAGTGGCAGTAGATCTCAACGCCAAACACATAATGTGGAGCTGTAACTCGTCTAACGCACGAGGGACAGTTCTAGAACGTTATCTTGACAGAGCACCTATAGACATTCTAGTGCCACTCGAACCCACCCACTATTGTTATGATGACAGCATGGGCCGACCCGATATACTCGTTCTAGCACTTGTAAAGAATGTAAACCTACGTCTACACTCTATACGAGTGCTACACGAGTTAGACTCTGAGACCATAGACCTGTTATCATAGAATTTATCCTCCATAGCGGTCCCACTGATGCAGGTCGTAGCAACATCCCGATGAGAGTGGTGACCGACTGGTCTCAAGAGAGATCCAAGTTGGCCACCACCATCCGCAGACTTAGATTCGATCCCCTCCATGATAGAGACCACTGACGAAGTCAATAGTGCGATCCTTACTCTCACTAATCACGTACAATCTGTCGTAGACGGATGTTCAGAGGAAAAACCCGCGACTGTACCCAGTCACGCCGTTATCCCTGAACACGTACGGGAGATAGTGACGGAAAGGAATGCAACTACCAGAGCTTACTACTCTGCCCCAACGGCCGATAGAAAATCCACCATGCGATACTGGCAACGTCAGGCCAAGAAATGCAAGGTGGAAGTCTATAACGGCCGCTGGGAGCAAAAGCTCATTGACCTTGATCCCTCTCACACAGAGTACTGGAGGCTTTTTAAATGCTTCAAATCCCCTAACGAGGCATCCATGCATCCCCTCATTCGTCTTAACCAACCGCCAGCCTTCAATGACTTCGAAAAGTCCGAATGCCTGGCGAGCGAACTCGAGACTCAATGCTCTCCAAGTACGATGCCGATAGCTGCCGATCATTTAGATAAGATTAACTCTGAAGTCGAAAGTAGGAACGCGAGACCGCAAACCCCTCCGCGCGAAACCGGTCCCATCCCCGACACGCAAGTCGATGAAAACGCTAATGGTTATAGCGAAAATAATGATGATCCTCTTAGACCTGTGACAGTCGCAGTGGTGTCCGACCTGATCAAGCGTCTAAAAATGGGGAAAGCGCCGGGTGCGGACGGCATTTCCAATCGCACAGTTAGAAACTCAACGCAGCGTTTAAAAATAGTATGTTTCCACCCGCGTGGAAAGAGGCCACAGTTATCGGGTTTAAAAAACCCGGTAAGCCGAGCAACCAGGCCTCGTCATACAGGCCGATAAGTCTGCTCAGTTCTCTAAGTAAACTTTACGAGCGCGTCGTGTACGCTCGACTCTTAGATTTCACCCGAGTGCGGTTCACTTGATCCCGGACGAACAGTTCGAGTTCCGTGCTCGCCACTCCTGTGTCCATCAAGTACATCGAATCACTGAGCATATACTCAGTAAATTCGATAGAAAGATTATGACGGGAGCCCTCTTTTTTGATATCGCTAAAGCGTTCGACCGCGTGTGGCACAACGGCTTATTATATAAGCTGTACACTCTCGGAGTGCCCACCCAAATCGTGCACATCATTCGCGATTTTCTGTCGGACAGAGGCTTTCGATATCGAGTCGAGGGTACCCTTTCGAACCGTCACACCATAACAGCCGGTGTCCCCCAAGGATCCGTACTCTCCCCCCTCCTATTCACGCTATACACTAGCGATATCCCTGTCCGCCATGGCGTTCAGGTGGCAATGTACGCTGACGACACCGCTATATACGTCTCTGGCAGAAATCCAGAGATCATAAGGAAAACCTTGCAAGCGGCGGCTAAAGACCTTGAGTCTCGGTTCCGCCACTGGCGTATAGAGGTAATTCCTAGCAAGCGAGCCATCCTCTTTATACGGGACCGCGGTCCCAGACCTAACATAGCCCCAGTCCGAATGTTTGACGAGCCCATCCCCTGGATGGACAAAATCAAATACTTAGGAGTGACGCTTGATCGGCATCTGACCTTCGCTGGACATGTAAAAGCAGCGCGCGCTAAGGCTGCATTCGTGTTGTCCCAACTACATTGTTTATTAAATAAAAAGAGCAAGCTATCGGCCCGGAACAAACTCCGTGCTTATACGTCCTGCATAAGGCCCATACTATGTTACGCGTCTCCGGTATTCGCCCACGCGAAAAACACAACATTACGCAAGCTTCAAACTTTGCAAAACCGATTCTTACGTAGAGCCGTAGGCGCGCCTTGGTACGTACGTAATAAAAACTTGCACATTGATGCTAACCTGCCTACCATCCGGCAGTTTATGAAGCGAGCTTGTGCTCGCTATTTCGATCGGGCGAGTCACCACCCGAATCCGCTAATCCGAGCGGCCGCCATTTACACTCCTTTTGATCGCGCCAAAAGGAGACGTCCAAGGCACGTCTTAAAAGATCCGGACGATGAGACCACGTTGGCCATCGCCGCTATGCAAAATCACCTACAGAATCACACTCCACAAACCGCCAATACAACGCGCCGACGCGTTTCGCGCCGCGCCCGCCCCGATCCCGTCCTTATCCCCGTCCCCGCGAGGCCGATGACATTCCGGTTATCACCAACCGAATGGACTAGAGCGAAAGTTGCACCGCCCATAATCGCATATGTCTCATATGTCCCTCCGCAACGCCCTAAGCCGAGGCACGGACCCGCATGGGTCACCCTTAGGCAGTTGCGCTAACTTTTTTGCTAGGCTGGAGCGCCTTCTGCGCTCGCCGATTGCCCGGTGAAGTAGACTAGTGCCGTCTCGAGACAGGCCGCCTACATTTGATTATTGAGCTTTCAAGCCGTTCGGAAGTGTCCATGTGAAGTGAATTGTGAAAAATAAATATAGTGAATATGTTCTTAGGTTTTCGCGAGCTACACTCATTGAAATAAAACTATTTTTACGGATTTATCTCGCGTATATTAAACTAAAATGATTTTTAAAATCAACCCGACGTTTCGGTCGCTTTTCAGCTTCCGTGGTCCCGGGCAGACTGAGGTGACATTTGTCTGACAGAAGTTTGAAAAAATTATATGTAGCTACCTCCATCGATTTCGTAAACGCCTTGCGTAGCGTTCAGGATTAACACAATAATTACTTATGGTATCTTGAGGTCTTGCAGACTGCTGCGGCTGGGATTTAATCTTGCTAAGTATGGGATCCCATGATGTTGATAATCGCCATCCATCTTCTCTATTGAAATTTGGGTGTTTTTTAATTTCAATAGCCTCGCGTACCATTCGTGGAATGGGTTTGTGTTCTCTAGCGAGTATTTGAATTTTATCAAACCGGATGTAATGGTTCGGCTTATCCGCTATGTGTTCACAGACTGCAGACCTCCCTGTTCTTCGGTTTTTGACATCAGCAATGTGCTCTTTAACGCGGGTGGATACAGCTCTCTTCGTTTGACCAATATATGAGAGTCCACAATCACAATCTAATTTATAAATGCCAGAATTTTGTAATGGAATATTACTTTTAATGGGTCTTAAATACTGATGAATCTTTTTATATGGTTTGAAAACTGTTTTAATGGAATTCTTTTTTAAAATGTTACTGATTTTATCTGTGACACCCTTAACGTAAGGTAGTATACCTTACGTTAAGGGTTGTCTATTGCTGATTTTATCTGTGACACCCTTAACGTAAGGTAGTATACCTTACGTTAAGGGTGTCACAGATAAAATCAGTAACATTTTAAAAAAGAATTCCATTAAAACAGTTTTCAAACCATATAAAAAGATTCATCAGTATTTAAGACCCATTAAAAGTAATATTCCATTACAAAATTCTGGCATTTATAAATTAGATTGTGATTGTGGACTCTCATATATTGGTCAAACGAAGAGAGCTGTATCCACCCGCGTTAAAGAGCACATTGCTGATGTCAAAAACCGAAGAACAGGGAGGTCTACAGTCTGTGAACACATAGCGGATAAGCCGAACCATTACATCCGGTTTGATAAAATTCAAATACTCGCTAGAGAACACAAACCCATTCCACGAATGGTACGCGAGGCTATTGAAATTAAAAAACACCCAAATTTCAATAGAGAAGATGGATGGCGATTATCAACATCATGGGATCCCATACTTAGCAAGATTAAATCCCAGCCGCAGCAGTCTGCAAGACCTCAAGATACCATAAGTAATTATTGTGTTAATCCTGAACGCTACGCAAGGCGTTTACGAAATCGATGGAGGTAGCTACATATAATTTTTTCAAACTTCTGTCAGACAAATGTCACCTCAGTCTGCCCGGGACCACGGAAGCTGAAAAGCGACCGAAACGTCGGGTTGATTTTAAAAATCATTTTAGTTTAATATACGCGAGATAAATCCGTAAAAATAGTTTTATTTCAAATATAGTGAAGTGTGAAATCATTTTGTGTCTACAGTTTAAAGTGGAGAATTTTTAACAAGAGAATGACGTATACTCGTAATAATAATCCAATAGGTATTATTAAATACCAATTTAATAATAATATTTAACCTATATGTTAATCATCAAATTTTTCAATTCCTTCATAGAAGAAAAAGAAAAATCTGTTCGTCATAATCATAGTCATTCACTTAGCAGGGTTCCAAGTGCAGGCACTACTGAGAAGAACTCCGCTACCCAACAAACTCAGCGTGATTTGGGTTTTAAGATTTATTTATTAATACTCATAAAAAGACAATACAGTCCACGTGCAAATGAGTACCTTAGTTACTAAAATAATTACGTTAAATAGTGTTATATAGTCGTTCAAGAAACGGTCGAAACAGTCTAGTCATAGATATTATCCAATATATATTGTTTTAATTTACCTTTGTACATATTTTGTAACGTTGCATTTTTTGGGTTTTCTTTCCCATAGGAGGAATAGCGACACCTAGTTTTATTTCACCCAACTATGTCGAAGGCTACTCATGTCGATTAGATGAAGTAGACAGGCACGCCATCTAGTAGTTTGCTGAGGTACTTGGTTGACATAATCAATAGGTACATTATGTATGTAATTAATTTAATATATAAAAATAATAAGAATTAATTCATACACCTACTATAAATATTTAAAGAAATATAAAGCTTAAATTAATAAATAATAACATTACTTGGGAAAGTTCATCTTGAACATTATGGTAGTATAGAATCGGGTGTTTATGGTCGTGCTAAGGAACCTTCGAGAACGAAGGACGACGGAGTAGGTCATAATTATAGGTCAATCATAGGTGACTAGAGGTCAAGGGCCCGTGCCGAGACAGTGTGGTGTTTCAAGGCAAAACCTTAATTTTCTAGGCCATCATTGCCAAAAGTTTGTAAAAAATTTTAAATGTGTTAAATTGAGGTGAGTTTCTCGAAATTGGTGTTCATATTTTTCGGATTCGTTAATCGATTGTCAAATGGCGTGATAAAAAACATGGTTGGTTTTTGTTACAGCAAGTTTCCCTAAAACCGGGAGGAGCTGGGATGCTGAAGCCTTTTATTTCTAGATAGCAATGATATTTAGCTAAAAGTCCTCGTAAGTAGTTTTTTCACCACTTTCCATAGTTGGATTTATGTTGAGTTGGTCCTGGACTCAACATGGAGCAAACCGGGAATGTAATATTAATAAGTGTCTGTATTTCGTTTCAGATGCGGGGTTTTTATTTTTCAAGTTTTATGTTTTTTCAAATTTCAATTTTATCTTCATATTTTCTATGCTTTCACTATCTGAAATTTCAATAAATCAAAATGTTTTTATAGTTTACCTTTTCTGTGGATAAACTAACGAATTTCTGAAGACCTGCTTAGCTTATGCAGCTTGAATGATGACGATGCACAGTAGGACCTGATACCCGGAAGAAGGTGGAGGAAGATCGAGGAGACCTTACACCCCACTCACCGTAAGCGGTTTGATCAGGTACGAGGTCATCGTGTACCAGTTTAGGGATACCTGCGTTGCCACCATAACACAGCTTAAGTTATTAAAGTGACTTTTTTTTTATGGTAAACAAGCATGCAGTTCACATTGATGTTAAGTGATGACTGCAGCCTATAGACACCCACACAAAGACCAAGGTCAAAATGCAGATGCGTTACCACTCCTGAGGCCTAAGGTCTTATTATGCCTCTGTGCCGGAAATTACAGGGCCGTACATTACCACCTGACCGGAACACGATAGTGTTGAACACTACCATTTAGCGGCAAGTATATTAGGTAATGCGATGGTGCCTACGCCTGCGAGCTCCGTCACTGGAGCTCTACCACCAGTAAAATCAGGTTAAAGATAAGGTTAGTAAAGTTATTTGATATTAATTAGTAAAGGAGCAGTAATCTTCACCACTCGAACCCAAATTCAAAGATACAACCCTGTATTGTGGGGTTTGGTACCATCTCATAAAATCATTGGTATAAAAGTAAGATAATTAGTACAATTAATAAGTCTCAATAACAATAAATATCAGTGTGCCAAGCTCTGCAGTTTTATTTCCATTCAAAAAGTCAACTGGGTTTCAGTAATATATAAATTTTCTGCTAGCCAGGTAACCCGCCAGGCTTACAATTTAAAGATTCACATTCTTTTATTTCACTAGGAAGTCTGTTAAATAACTGTGCACCAATTTAATACAAATATTGTTAAATAGAATAAAGATAATGTGAACGTCCATGGCATATAAATATTTGCATATAAACACATACGCAAATACCCATCAACAGCTTAATATCGTGATAGAAAATAACACCTGCAAATCACAACAGACCAGTCCCCACAATCAGATTCGATAATACATTGGCACACATTCCTTATAACTGAAACTATATACCAGTTATAAAGTTTGAAGACTTAGGTGCCAAAGGATAATCTAATCCATTAGATTAGAAATTAGATAAATTTAAAACTATATAATTTCTAGTATCTGTATATTTTTTTATTAAAAGGAAGTGGCAAACAAGCATGCAGCTCACATTGATGTAAAGTGATGACTGCAGCCTATAGACAGTGACACAAAGACCAAGGTCAAAATGCAGATGCGTTACCACTCCTGAGGCCTAAGGTGTTATGCCTCTGTCCCGGAAATTACAAGGACATACTTTACCACCTGACCGAATCACGATAGTGCCGAACACTACCATTTAGCGGCATTAGGTAATGCGGTGGTGCGTACGCCCGCGAACTCCGTCACTAAAGCTTTACTACCAGTAAAAATAATATATCTAGACACCAAACCAAAGTACGAGATGGAGAGGCCAAGACCGAGTTAATTGAGCAGCGTTGGAAAAAAATTACTTTTATTCAAAACAACTTTGGATGAGGAAAAATTTAAGCATAGTAATTTGTGCGATTAGTATATATCCCGTATACTAATTATCTTAACATTAGATAGAAGGATAAGAAATAACTGTTCACAATTTTTTGTCATTAACTTTCATAATTTGGGTATTTTTTGTACTTGAAAAACATTATAGAATTTCAAATTGGCAATTAATTAAAAATGAATCTCAGCATGTTATTAGTTACTTACTCAAATTCGATAGTTATAAAATCAAATCAATTTAATGAATAATAGAAAATAGTCATAAAAAATACGATAAGACATAAAATCGGTTAGATAAATAAAAAACAAAAATTACGTGTTTTTTTTATGTAATGGAAGTGGCAAGCAAGCATGTAGTTCACATTTATGTTAAGTGATGACTGCAGCCTATAGACACCCACACGAAGACCAAGGTCAAGATGCAGATGCGTTACCACTCCTGAGGCCTACGGTGTTATTCCTCTGTGCCGGCAATCACAGGGCCGTACATAACCACCTGACCGGAACACGATAGTGCTGAACACTAACATTTAGCGGCAAGTATGTTAGGTAATGCGGTGGTGCCTACGCCCGCGAGCTCCGTCACTGGAGCTCTACCAACGTTACATTAAGGTCTACAAACAAAAACAAAGTGATTAATAGAATAGTAAAATATGTATTTGAATTTTATGAATCGAAGGTGGCAAACAAGCACGCAGTCGACATGGATGTTAAATGATGACTGCAGCCTATAAACACTCACACAAAATGCAAATACGTTGCCACCCCTTTGACGTTGACTTTAGTTGTTATGTCTCTGTGATATTTATTACGTGGCCACACATTGCCATCTTACCGGAACTTGATTGTACTGCACGCTACCATTTGGCAGCAGAGAGATTACGTAATGCCGTGGTGCCTACTGACCTTATAACACGACACGGTATTCAGGGTCCGATAGCAATGGTCAGGGTAGTGTAATAACCTTTAGGGAGTAGGGACCCTAACTAGGTATTAGGGCTACCGGAGCGGCCCGGTCAGCCTAACGCCCTCACTAAACACAGTACAATTATGAACTACGTATGGAAACAACGTACAAAACGTTTAAAACAGCACCTTCACACAAACATGCGCATCGACGCTCGAGTAGCGAGTGACTCGGAGCTGCAGCACCGCGAGAACCAATAAAAACATGCGCATCAACGAGGCCCCTAAATGGGCCTCGTTGATGCGCATGTTTGTGTGATTGATCCGTTTCAACGTTTTGTACGTAGTTTCCATACTGTTCATATTTGTACTGTGACTGAGTTAGGGCCCTGTCGACCGGATAGTGTAATAAGCGGCAACCCGGTGCGAGACAACGCCCACCCGTTCTGCCGGACCCTAAATACCGTGCCGTGTAATAATGTAATACGCCTTTAAGTCCCTACACCGAGACCACCAGTATTTTCTTTCAATATATGTATAGAAGGGTTCCGTATTTCCTTTCAAGGAACTCTAACAACTCTGTAAGTCACTGGTATTTCTGACAATCCTGAACACAGTAAAGCATTACCAGTAAAACGATTTCATGGTAGATCACCACGTCATTCACTTTACCACGGTTTATAAGACACGGCTGTCTTCTCTGAATATCTGATGAGAGGCGAGAGAAAAATATACCTTGAACTAAAATTGATTTAAGTATTATATTGATTTATTTATGTTTCAGGTCGTTTTCTTGTATCTAGGGGTAGTGGAGTTTGGTTTCAGCCACCTCTGAAATCTAAGTTGTAATCTCTCTGTGATGGTGGTACACTAGACACCGCTGGGGTCCTGAGTTCGATTCCCGGGTCGAGGCCTATTACAGATGACTTGAAATCCAATGTCACTGGTTCTATTGGTTTTTTTCATTTTTTTTTGAAGTTGCCCAGTATCTCGGAGTTCGGTAATATGCCCGGAGATGTCAACAGCCTCGTTCTTTCATGGGGCAAAACGTACATGGCGAATTGTCGGTGTTTGCATGTATTTTTGAATGCATACATTTTACCTCTGCCTAGACCATCGGGGATTACAGACGTAATTACGAAGTTTTAGTATGTCAATGGTATTGATCGTAAGCGATCTCCTCGGTTAAGCGATACGGGCGCGGTCGGGTGTGTGATGGGTGATCGCTGGCGGAAAATTAAAATGGGCGTTTCCGTGCGCCGCAGAGCACGTTAAGCCGTCGGTCTTGATTGTTACTGATAGATAACAGTCGTTTAACCTTGTCGGAGGCCTTATGGGCGGTTTGAAAACATCCGTCAGCGGGTTGGCCACTAACCCGTATCTCCACCAACCCGCATTGGAGCAGCGTGGTGGAGTAAGCTCTAGGCTTCCCCCCAAAAAGGGGAGAGACTCGTGCTCAGCAGTGGGACGTATAATGGGTTGCAATTATTATTATTTATTATGTGGTGGTAGAGCTTCAGTGACGAAGCTCGCGGGCGTAGGCACCACCGCATTACCTAATATACTTGCCGCTAAATGGTAGTGTTCAGCACTATCGTGTTCCGGTCAGGTGGTAATGTACGGCCCTGTAATTTCCGGCACAGAGGCATAACACCTCAGGCCTCAGGAGTGGTAACGCATCTGCATTTTGACCTTGGTCTTCATGTGGGTGTCTATAGGCTGCAGTCATCACTTAACATCAATGTGAACTGCATGCTTGTTTGCCACGCCCAAAACATAAAGAAAAAATGTCAATAAGTGTCAAATAAGCCAAGCTTCACATCGCTGCTTCACCACATTTGATTAACATTTTCTTTAGACTGTGGTTATACTAAGTATAGGTAAGTAAATTAACTGACGCGTGTAGTACCTGCGCTCTCAAGCTTCTTCACTTTGCCATATTAATGCGATATATTTAAATGTGTTAACATTTAAAAACCACCACCAATCCGCATTGGAGCAGCGTGGTGGAGTAAGCTCCATGCCTTCCCCCAAAAATAGGAAAGACTCGTGTCCAGCAGTGGGACATATAATGGGTTGCCTTTATTAAAACATTTAAAAACGTAACTTCACGCCTGTAATCCCCGAAGGGGTAGGCAGAGGTAAATGCATGCATTCAAGCATACATGCAAACACCCACGATTCGCCGGTTACGTTTTCGGCCCATGTAACAGGTGGCGAGCCTGTTGACATCTCCGGGCACATAACCAAACTTCGAGGTACTGGGAAATTTCCAGAAAATGGAAAAATCCCAATAGAACCAGAGATAAAGGACTTTACACCATTATCTCTGATAACCCTCTACCCGGGAATCGAACCCAGGACCTCAGCGTAGTAGTAGTGGCCTGCTACCACTAGGCTACCGAGGCAGTTAAACATTTAAATAAGAGCCAATCCAAAATACTAAAACGAAAAAGGAGAGAAAAATATCTACAACGTGCAGGAATTGTACCAAGAAATAAATTTCATTGAAGTGAATGCCTGTCTAACTCAATAGAGCACTTCGAGCTGTTTGGTCGCCAGCTTGGTTTTGCTTTTAAAGTGATTCCAGTGCACTTGACTTCTGATGGTGAGATCAATTTCTTGGCGCGTCTGTCTGTCTGTCTGTCCGTTCACGGTTTAGCGCAAAAGCTATTGGTTCTAGAGATTTGTAATTTGGTACAAGAGTACACCTTAATCATGCCGACAAAGTGGTAAAATAAAACATGAAAAAGTTAAGTACCGCCACTACATGTAACAAGCGAGTATTTTTTTTTTTCGTTTTCTATATAGTGTAGGATAATGTTGGATCCGTCTTTTAAAAATGTTATGGGTGTGTTTAAATCATTTTTCGATTCAGTTAACTGTTCATGACTGTAGCTTTAAAGTGCTAATTTTCGTTAGAGTCAAGTGTCCCCCCCCTCTACCAACTAAACGGTTGTTGTTATAAATTGAAACGTTACGGTATTAGTAGCTAGCTACATATAACGAAATTAAAGGAAAGCTATGTTTGCGAGTAATAGTCGACCAAATGTAATATTCGAAATTTTTGAACGTATCCATCCATTTATATATATTTTTTTCATTACCTTAATCAAACCTTAAAACTACGGAACCCTATACTGCGCGTGGTCCGACACGCACTTGATCCGTTTTATTTCTTAATATGTAATCTTTTAAATTACTTTTCGACGTCTAAATAAAAACGCTTACGACCGAACAAATTTGTTTTGAGTACAGCGAAATTGGCTATTGAATACCTACTTAAATTTTTGGAACTTATAAATTGATTTTAAACTGTTGGAATCCAGAAAGTTTTGATTGGATTCCAGTTAACTAAAGGTGAACAAAGATTTAAATGAACCTTAGTGTCCTCTCAGTTGAACTGATTTCTTCAATAATACATATTTTTTCTTGTTTGTAGAGCTCCAGTAACGGAGCTCGCGGACGTAGGCACCACCGCATTACCTAATATACTTGCCGCTAAATTGTAGTATTCAGCACTATCGTCCGGTCAGGTGGTAATGTACTTCCCTGTAATTTTCGCTACAGAGGCATAACACCTTAGGCCTCAGGAGTGGTAACGCATCTGCATTTTGACCTTGGTCTTTGTATGGGTGTCTAAAGACAGAATTACATCATGTAATTAAAAACAATATATCAGACGTTCTCGCAAAAAAAAATCATAGCTTTAACATTAATATGGTGGAACGAGAGGTCAGCTTACTTACTAAAAGCAGATGAACCTATGTGCTTACCAGTAATATGTATGTATGTATGTATCTTCACGCCAGGTCCCTAACGGGGTAGGCAGAGAGTGTAGAGCGCCAGACATCCCGGTTCTGACAAACCTCTCGTGCCTCGTCTCCCTTCATCATTCTCTTCATACATGCACGCCGATTCCTAAGACTTTTGACCCCACCATCAGACAGAACTCGACCTATTTGGTCATGGTAGGTCAGCCTTGGTCTTCCTGGGCTTTTGCAACCATCCACATTCGCATTGTATATCTGTTTAGTCATTCGCTCATTCGACATTCTTACTATATGCCCGAACCATCGGAGCATGCCTTTTTTTATTTTTACACCGATACACATTCACACAAAGTCTCTTTCTTACATCTTCATTACGAACGCGATCGGTGAGTGATACACCGCAGATCTTGCGCAAAGATCTCATCTCGACCACGTTCAACTTACTTTCATGCTCTTTCCTGCATACCCAGCTCTCGCTTCCATATAAAAGCGTTGGAGTAAGTACAGCATTATGTACGGCTAGTCGAGCCCGCTGGCTGAGATGTTTAGATTCTAGCAGCTTACCCAACGCTCCATTCACGCAATTCCCAGCAAGCACTCTTCTTTCTATGTCAGTGGTGTACCTACCATCCTTGCTAAAAGCACATCCAAGATATACAAATTCATCAACCTGTTCTAACACTGCATCATCTACTACTACCCCTGTATTTGTTCTCTGTTCATCTCTTTCAAATACTAATACTTTAGTTTTATCCACATTCAGTAATATGTAAAGGTTTAATAATATACCAAACAAGCAACTTTTACCTTATATTCACTAAACTAGTGAGCAGTTTACTCAGCACAATTAGAATAAAATAACAAGTTAAGGTTACCGCCAAGGTAATAAAAAAAAAACAAAAACCATGATTGTAGCCATAATAACAGTGCAATGAAAAACAAACTAACGGAAATAAGTAATTGACATTTGTCTTATGAAAACCAAAAAAAATAATAATAATTTTATGTCTTAAGAATAACTTAAAGTGACGAGTTTTAGTGATAAAATTTTCCTACAGATTGTGGTTTTTGTGAATGATTTCGAAATATTATTAAATTAATATTTAAATTCAATATTTTATAGCTCACTCACACGTACAGTCACGAATACAGTTATAGATACATATTACATCAATGTACGCCATGAAAATGAAGGTCAAATTTGATTACACATCTGACTTTAAGGTGATTTGAATATTTAATTTAATCGGATATTTACATAATACAGTAAATGTTAACTATGTATCAAATAAGTACAGGATCCAACAAGAAATAATGCACATTTTTTATTATGTCCGAAGGTTGACAGACAAGCAAACGGGCCACCTGATGGAAAGTGGTCACCGTCGCCTATGAACATTTGCAACACCGGGGGAGTTGCCAACACGCTGCCAGCCCTGTGGGACTCTTTAAACGCCATTTTTGAAGAACCCCATATTGTAGCACCGAGGGAACACCTCAGAGGGAAGTTCCTTAAACAATTTACACGTTCTTGGCAGGAACGAACGTGAAAACCGCACCGTTGAGCACTGTCAGGTGTCCAGTCGGTGAAGGTAGAACTCCTCTCTTCGGCGGGTAGTACGGTGTAGGAAAAGAGACGGTAGCACCATGTCAAACAGTTCAGCAGAGCACTCACCATTGTAGAGGCGGTACAACACGCACAGACTCCCAATGTCTCTGCGCAGGCTCAAATGTTCGAGGCTGTCAGTAAGTCCTGGATCGTTAACAATACGAACGGCGCGTTTTTGTAGGGACTCAAGTGGACCAAGCTGGTATTTGGGGGCTCCCGCCCACAAATGAGAGCAGTATTCCAGATGGGGCCGCACTTGGGACTTACAAAGCTGCAGTAGCTGCCCCGATGTGAAATACTCGCCTCGCTTTGTTAAGCACCTCCAACTTTTTGGATGCCAACTTGGTCTTACACTCAATGTGACTCCCGAATTGCACTTCGTTCGATATGTCAACGCCCAGGATACCGATACTCTTATCAATGGCGAGCGGAATATATTTCGTATTCGTAATAACCAACGTAAAAGTCAGAGTCAGTCAGTCAATTTATCAGTCCCTCAGTCAGAGTCACAGTAATTCGAGTAAAGAGGTGGCTACATTACCAGAACATTTACAATGAAGTTTTGGAGGCAACGTGTTTTCGCACTGTTATTCAATTTCCCTATACACGAGCACTGTAATAAGCCTACATCAAACAAAATGCCACCAATTTTATTTAATATACCTCAAAAATACACCAAGAAAATGAAATAAAATAAAAGCACCACACGCATCTTTCAAGGTTCCTGCCAAAAAACAAAAATAACAACTGCACGCTTGTTTGTTACCTACATTATGTACATACTCGTACAATACATAAAAACTTGGATTTTGACGTGTGACAAACGTCAGGGCAAAGTCATTTTAAGGTACAATACTCTTCTTTTTAGTATAATGGCATCGCTATTACGCATATTGCCAGTGTCAAGTAAAATTATATTTCGTATTCACAAGCAGCGTTAAAGAATGAGTCAGTCGGTCAATTATAAGTCAGTCAGTCAGAGTCACAGTCAGTAATTCGAGTAAAGCGATAGCTACTTTACCAGAACATTTAAAATGAAGTTTTGGAGGCAAACTGAAAAGCCGTGTTTTCGCACTGTTATTCTATTTCACTATACACGGGCACTGTCATAAGCCTATATCAAACAAAATGCCACCAACTTTATTTAATATAACTCAAAAATACACCAAGAAAATGAAATAAAATAACAGCACCACACGCCTCTTTCAAGGTTTCCGCCAAAATTCCTGGTACAATACTCAATAATTAATATTGCACATCGAGCCTACGAAAGAGACGATCGGCTCGTTTCGACTTCGTAGAGCGTTATCTCTGTTGCACACTGCCTACGTAAGCACTGATAGTCCGATATTGGTCAAAACTTGATCAAAATGGTCGACAAACGTCGACAAATAGGTACGGTGCAAAAGAGATAACGCTCTACAGACCCGAAATAAGCCGAATTCTCCATCCTTAGCTCGATGTGCATTATTTATTGTTGTGGCTTTAACGTTTACTTTCACACGAAAACATTTTTGGTGGTATTAATTTTTTTCACGTTTACATGTCAAAAATAATGTTTTATCCAGACGCATCTATGTTTTTTTTTAATGTAATGGAAGTGGCAATCAAGCATGCAGTGCACATTGATGTTAAGTGATGACTTCAGCCTATAGACAGTCATACTAAGACCAAGGTCAAAATGCAGATGCGTTACCACTCCTGACGCCTAAGGTGTTATGCCTCTGAGCCGGAAATTACAGGGCCGTACATTACCACCTGACCGGAACACGATAGTGCTGCACAACACCATTTAGCGGCAAGTATATTAGGTAATGCGTTGGTGCCTACGCCCGCGAGCTTCATCACTGGAGCTCTACCACCAGTAAAATCATCATCTACAAAACTTGTATCGATAAAAATCGAATCACAGTGAATTGGATTTTTGAAATCGCTTTTACTGTAACTAGATCACATATAGAGACATATATTTATGTCTGAGAGAGATGGATGTATAATGGAAACACGAAACTAGACTTTTTTTGGGAAACAAAAAACTCTTTGTTTCAGAAATGTACATATTGCGGTTTTTTGGGAGCAATTGAAATCACGGAAGCATTAAGGAGCGGTGTAGGATTTAAGGTCAAAGTGGATTTAAATAGTTTAGAAATAAATAAATTCACGACTGTGTTGTATTGAAGGGATAGACAGAGATTTCAAGCATGCAACTGCAACTCGTAACAAACCTCTGTGGTATTTTAGATGTAGATCTAGTGTACCTTTTTCTTTCTGTTGTGTGTGTGTTCTTTCTATTTGATAAATAAAATTAAAAAAAAAAATTAAAAAATTTTTCGTTCGCAAAAAAGAAAGACGGCCTTTTTACGTTAATTTTAGTACGTGTACATATTATACATTTGCGTAAGTACATGAAAATGATATACATACTGTCTGTACATCCACACACACAACCCCTAAAATTTCATCGTGATTATAATAACAGTTTCATTTTTTCCATTTGCCAATGAACGTAACTTCGTAACTTCACGCCTGTAATCCCCGAATGGGTAGGCAGAGGTGAATGCATGCATTCAAGCATACATGCAAACACCCACGATTCGCCGGTTACGTTTTGGCCCATGTAACAGGTGGCGAGCCTGTTGACATCTCCGGGCACATTACCAAACTTCGAGGTACTGGGAAATTTCCAGAAAATGGAAAAATCCCAATAGAACCAGAGATAAAGGACTTTACACCATTATCTCTGATAACCCCCTACCCGGGAATCGAACCCAGAACCTCAGCGTAGTAGTAGTGGTCTGCTACCACTAGGCTACCGAGGCAGTTGCCAATGAAACTCTATAAAAATACAGCTGTAGAAAATATAATGGCGGCCATTATGAAAACAAAAGTAAATACGTACATAATATAAACAGTAATGTTCCGAAAGCCGATTACAGAATTGCCTTCGAAAATCAGAGCCCATTAATAAATATAATATTCCTTTAAAGATATTACGACAATATGGTTAACGATAAACATAGAAGCTTTTTACGCCTTGTGGCTTGAGTAATAAAAACATAGTGATAGGTTAGGATCCCACTGCAGAAACATTTCTTTAATTCAGATATGCTGCAAACCTAATTTTAATGCATATTTATAATCTAGAAAATATATATCCACTAGGTTGCCAATCAAAATTTGGCCGCAAGTTCTTTAAATTAAATTATTTTATCTTTAACAGCCGGCAACTCTTATTTGCGGTCGATTGAATTTAGCTGGGTGTCAAAATGCAGATTCTTTACCACTTCTCAGGCGTAAGGTGTCATGCCTCTGTGCCGGAAGTTACAGGGCCAACATAGGCGCTCCGTAAATCTGCCATTGCATTGTGGGTGTTTGCATCTATGCTAGGATGCATGCATTTACCTCAGCCTACCCCTTCAAGGTATATAGGAGTGAAGTGAAGTATGTGGTATAGGTAGGTAGGTGATTGTCAACATCCCCATAAGACAAAAGACATGGAGCTATGCACTTTCACTACTTACTGCATAATAAGTAGCCAATGCCTATGCCTAATTTTTTTTTTATGTTATAAAAGTGGCAAACAAGCGTGCAGTTTACATTGATGTTAAGTGATGACTGCAGCCTATAGACACCCACACAATGACCAGAGGTCAAAATGTAAATGCGCTGCCACGTCTGAGGCATTAGGTGTTATGCCTCTGTGCCGGAAATTACAGAGCCGTACATTACCACCTGACCGGAACACGATAGTGCTGAACACTACCATTTAACGGCAAGTATATTAGGTAATGCGGTGGTGCCTACGCCCGCGAGCTCCGTCACTGGAGCTCTACCACCAGTAAATCATTGCAATTATATGCTTAATAATACGTAATACCCACCCACGAACTGGGGCGCGACCGCCTATCGACACTGCTATTGTCGTTGTCATTGCTGTCACATTTTCATGTTGATTTTTGCTTAAAATAATAATAATAATAATGGCAACCTATTAAACGTCCCACTGTTGGGCACGAGTCTCTCTCCTTTTTGGGGGGAGGCCTGGAGCTTACTCCACCACGCTGCCCCAATGCGGATTGGTGGAGGTGGGTGGGTTAGTGGCCAACCCGCTGTCGGATGTTTTCAAACCGCCCATAAGGCTTCCGACAAGATTTAACGACTGCTATCCATCGATAGCAACCGGGACCGACGGCTTAACGTGCCCTACGAAGCACGGAAACGCGCATTTAATTTGCCACTAGCGATCACCCATCATACTACCCGACCGCGCCCGTAGTGCTAAACCGAGTAGATCGCTTACGATCTACACCAGCCGCTGGGCCATGCGCGCTTCTCTGCTTTATAGAAATAACTATAATCGAAATAATCTGCCATTATCGCTCGTTTCTTACTTATGAAAGCAAGAAAAACGATCAGACTATCACTACTGCTTTTAAAGGAGCTACAAATCGATACAATATTCGACAGCAATGACAACCACAATAGCAATGTCGTTAGGCGGTCGCACCCCTGGTTTGACGCAGATTATGCACTTCGCAAAATGGGCACTCTACCCGAAATGTTAATTACGCATAAAATGGATTTCTCACTTTTTTTTTTTTATGTAATGGAAGTGGCAAACAAGCATGCAGTTCACATTGATGTTAAGTGATGACTGCAGCCTATAGACATCCACACAAAGACCAAGATCAAAATGCAGATGCGTTACCACTCTTGAGGCCTAAGGTGTTATGCCTCTGTGCCGGAAATTACAGGGCCGTACATTACCACCTGACCGGAACACGATAGTGCTGAACACTACCATTTAGCGGCAAGTATATTAGGTAATGCGGTGGTGCCTACGCCCGCGAGCTCCGTCACTGGAGCTCTACCACCAGTAAAAAATCACAATGTAAAAACGTTGTCAGAAATAAAAAAAATGTTTCAAAGTGTAAATCCTTTGTATAAAACGGATCTTCACACTTGTACTCCCGCAGGGGTAGGCAAAGTACTTGTTACAATATATATGGAAACGTCCGTGTCAAGTGACTCGCTCATTGATATCTCCGAGCGTATTGGCAAATTCCGAGGTTGGCACTGAAAAATTGTCTCAATAGATATTTAAAAATAAGTGTAGTTTAGATTTACTGGTGGTAGAGTTCCAGTGATAGAGCTCGCAAGCGTAGGCACCACCACGTTACCGTTTATCTATATTCCTCTGAGTGGTCAGCACTATCGTGTTTCGGTTAGCTGGTAATGTATATCCCTGTTACTTCCAGCAAAGAGGCATAATATGTTAAGCCTCAGGAGTGGTAACATTGAAATGGTAGATGTTTATATCAGTATTATACCATCAATGTACATGAATTGAAATAAAACTAGTTTTCGGATTTATCTCGCGTATTAAACTAAAATGATTATTTAAAATCGAACCCGACGTTTCGGTTGCTTTTCAGATTAAAAAACATCCAAATTTCAATAGTTGGCGATTGTCAACAACATGGGATCCAATACTCAGTAGAATAAAAGTCCAACCGCAACAGTCTGTAAGACCTCAAGATACAATTAGTAACTTTTTGTGTTAATCCTGAACGCTACGCAAGACGTTTGCGAAATAGATGGAGGTAGCTGCATTAAATATTTTTTCAAACTGCTGTCAGATAATTACCACCTCAGTCTGCCCGAGACCACGGAAGCTGAAAAGCGACCGAAACGTCGGGTTCGATTTTAAATTATCATTTTGGTTTGATATACGCGAGATAAATCCGAAAACTGGTTTTATTTCAATGAGTGCAGCACGCGAAAATCTAAGAACATACTATGTACATAAATTGTATGCTTGTTTGCCACAAAAAAAGTTTTCTCCCACTCCATTATTCAGATTGAATGAGTAGAGAGAGTTCCTTGAGGAAAACTGTGAACAGTCGCTTTTCAAATACATCTATGGGATTCTTTTTGCATGATTGAGTAGCATATACTCGTAAATATGTATTTCTCAATAAAAAAATACGCTTACACTCACAGCCCCACAGTAGGTAGGTATAAACCTGTGTCGTGGGTGCCGTTGTACACATACAACACATACACAAACACCCAGACCCGAAACAAATAGCTGTAGGCCATACAAATATTTGTCCCGGTGCGGGGATCGAACCCGAGACCCTTCGAATCAAACGGTCATCTCACACCGCTGGACTAACCGGGTCGTCCAACTACACATCTGTGTTTTTTCAAAAGTTGATAGGTTAGGATCCCACTGCAGAATCATGTCGTACATCCAGATAAAATATGCTGCAAACCTATTTTTTACGCATATTTATAACCTAGAGCAGAGGTTCCCAAACTATTTTTCTTGTAGACCCCTTTCAATTTTTTCTGGTTTCGGTGGACCCCCTTGCTAACATTTGTATCACTTTCCCATATATCCCATTTTTATTTACGCATATACGTAGACCCCATCGAGTCTCCCATGGACCCCAGGGGGTCTATATGGACCACTTTGGGAATCACTGACCTAGAGTATATAAAAAACCTACAATCATACATTTTATTGCGGATGCGTTTCCATGTCCGTTGTTAACATTTTATACGTCCGTCAATTACTATTTTAACCTTGCTATGGACTTCGCACCAAACATGTTATTTGTAATGATATTTGAATACATTATCCGAAAGTGGGTTCAAGTGACTGCAACAAAGTCATTCTATGGAAAGACTAATGATTTTTACTATGTAGTTTTTTTATGTACCTAATGATAGTGGCAAACAAGCATGCAGTTCAAATTGATGTTAAGTGATGACTGCAGCCTATAGACACCCACACAAAGATCAAGGTCAAACTGCAGATGCATTACCACTCCTGAGGCCTAAGGTGTTACATTATGGCTCTGTGCCGGAAATTACAGGGCCGTACATTACCACCTGACCGGAACACGATAGTGCTGAACACGATTTGATTAAGCGGCAAGTACATTAGGTAATGCGGTGGTGCCTACGCCAGCGAGGTCTGTCACCGGAGCTTTACCACCAGTACAACTTATTGCGTTACTAAGTACCTACCTACCTCTCCATTGGAATAGTTTAAGGGCCATTGTTCGGTTGATTCTCTTTTAGTGTAGAATTTTTTGGTTTGTGGGCGGATGGGTCGTCACGTCCCAACGCCAGTGAATTTATATACCAACCTTATCACGAAAAAGGATTAATCCTTCAGGCCTCCAAAAAATATGACAATAGATTTCTTTTTGCCTGGAACCCTATAGGATCTAGCTGCTGCTTCAAAGATTAATACTATTTACTGGTAAAAGTAAGGGTAGGAGTAACCTTTCTTAAAAATGACTGCAACCATCGTATCAGCATACGCTCTAATACTAGCTTCATTATCCAATAAAAAATAATTCGAATCGGTGAAAAACATACAAAAGTTTTCAATCTATATGATTATACAACATTAGTAATAAATAAATATGCACGTTTTAATAGCGATAATGTAAAGTCATAACGCATCATTCACACTTATTCGTATAATAACGTAGTTAAATTTATTTTATTGACACATCTATTATAATAAAGTATTAATATAAAGTTGTATCATAAACGTAATTTATCACAAAATTTTACAAAATAAACTTAATCAAATATTACTTCACTAAATATAATCGTCATCCTATTAAAAAATAAAAATATTATTTTACCAACTAGATTGAATGCAACGTGAAAACCAAACGCCAAATCCCCATTGAATATCCAAATTAAAAAATATAACTTACATTCGCGATTCAAAAAAAGAATCTCCACGAAAATATCTATTCACTCACACACATACGTTAAATTAATACACTGTCACCATTAATTCATATTTCACTGGGACGAAAATAGTGGGCACAATTGAAATCCGAGCGTCGCGACGTGCGATCACAGCGGTGTCTCGCGGCGTACTGCCCGGGCAGGCGTGGAAAACGCGGGAAATGCATGGAAAAACGTGCGATTCATAAAATATATTTTATCTATGCGCGCTCATGTCAATCACGAATTCGGATGGTCATTGACAATGTAGACTTTAAAAAAAAATTTGAAAGTGTTTATATGTGTCGCCAGATTTCCCGGTCCTGACATACCTCCCGTGCTGTTTCTACATTAATCTTCATACATGCACGACGATTGATCCCACCCTCATTCAGTACTCGATCCATTTGGTCAAGGTAGGTCAGTTTTTATTTTTTTAAAGTTGATGTACCATAAACGGATTTACTACCTAAATGGAGAATCCACTCATAAGTTTCGATAAATTCATAGAAATAATTAAGGACTTTCCCCATTATTCATAAACGTACATTAGATACGTTTTAACTATAGAATGCTTTGTCTTTGTCAGTTGCATTGTCAAATGTGCAGGACAGAAAAAGACAAAGGAGAGATTAGCAACACTTCAGCTAAAATACGTTAATGAATAGGGGGGTTAATCTTTGGAAAGACCGATATACAAAATAATGTCTGATAAAAATTACAGTAGTTACGTTATTTTTTTATTGGTATTAAAATTGCTGACCAAGACTAGACAAATTAAGTAGGTACTAAATGTTAAATATTTTATAAAAATGTCCTTTAGAGTATGACTATGACAGGCCATTGATACGAGAAGAAGAAGAATGTTAAATATGATTTCGGAAATACAAAGAAAAACTCGCGATTCATTTATATATTTATCTATGCGCGCTCATGTCAATCACGAATTTTGATGGTCAATGGTCATTGACAATGTAGACTTTTTTTTAGAATACATTCTGAAAGTGGGTGCGCCATATGTGCCAATATAACTGTGTTTCGGAAATCAGTGGCTTCTCCAGATGATATCGTATTACAATTTTGTTGTATAATTTCATTAAGACTAATTAAGTACCTATCTATGTTCTAAGGTGTACCTTTGAATCTTACATAAAGGCATAATATATTGTAGAAATTAAACTTGCGGATTTTCTCGCGTATACAACACTCCCAAACTCTTCAGTCAGCCCGTGACCACGGTAGCTGGAAAGCGACCGAAACGTCGGGTGTATGAAGAAGTTTGGGAGTGTTGTATACGCGAAAAAATCCGCAAGTTTAATTTCTACAATGTATGAAGCTCGCGAAAACCTACGAAAACGTTATTTGCATAATATATTTTTACAAAATTATAAAAAGGGGTAAGATATGCGTGTATGTATATGTGTGTGTGTGTTATATTCATTATGAGTCATCTTTTTTTTCTTCACTCGAAAGGAGATGTTGCAAAAATGTATGGACCTCCGGCCATGTATTGTACACAATGTCATTAACAGGCAAAATCAATATAAAAACGTTTTTTACTGCATATATTCACTTATTTAGCTTTGTTTGCAGTTACAAAACATTATTTGCAGTTAGAATTACAACTCAAAACCAACATGGCGAATATGGCGGGCGATGTCATTTTGACAAATGCCGCTAATAACCTTATTGAAAATGATAAAATCGTTTGAATTAAATGTGGTTGTAACTCTAAAATATATTCTTGAATAAATTAATTGTATTTTTTTCGGATTCTTCTTTAATTTACCCATTTTTTCAAGTACTGTACGTACCAGAGCCGAGCTCGCAACATCTCCTTTATATTTTATGATTGTATTAATATAAATTTAATTATAAATATTGATTTAAGTACTAACATATTTTCTAGTCCTTCTCAGTCTAAACTTTTAAGTCATATGTTAATAATATTTTTTAAATTGGTTATAAGATTTTTGATTCTTTGATGTTCTTATTAGCTGTAGGTGATTTAGAGTAATTTATTGTAGATTATAGTTTAATATCATAGAACAACACGGGCCACCGGCCGCGGCAGACCGGAGAGGAGTAGCCATAGCGTTTACTACCGATGCAAAACAGACTGTCATTTTTTGCGAGGGGAAATGCGTGCGACACACACGCACACTACAAAAATCGTCTATTACTACGAAACTCACACCATGACTTTAACAAAATACAGAAACAATTTCACGCATACATTTAAACATCTAGGCAACAGGTACAGGCTCATTTGGGCTTCTATACTTTGACAGAGGGGTAAGCCTGCATATGGCTACCCCCCTCCGGTATTGCCCTTTATTTAATATACGCGAGATAAATCTAAAAACATTGTTTTAGTTCAATATTAATATTTAGTTATCTCATGGCTCCAATATTTCCACATATTGTGAATTCGAATCATCTATTCCGAAATAAAATGTATTCTTATCGTTCTCCTTTTAAATTCCTAGTAAAATATTGTTCCTTACAATAAATCCAAAGGTAGCCACAGGCTGGTTTTTATAACAACACCCCTCGAGGAAAATCTTTGGAGCATTCATATTGGAACGAGGAATAATTATATGCCTTAGGGAAGATTTTATTGTGCCTTGCAGACAGTAATATTTTTATTAGGATTAATAAATAATTCCCCTTTTTATAAATGTGGTAGAGCTACTGGTGGTAGAGCTCCAGTGACGGAGCTCGCGGGCGTACCACCGCATTACCTAATATACTTGCCGTTAAATGGTAGTGTTCAGCACTATCGTGTTCCGGTCAGGTGGTAATGGCCCAGTAATTTCCCGCACAGAGGCATAACACCTTAGGCTTCAGGAGTGGTAACGCATCTGCATTTTGACCTCAGTCTTTGTGTGGGTGTCTATAGGCTGCAGTCATCCCTTAACATCAATGTGAACTGCATGATCCTTTGCCACTTTCATTACATAAAAAAAAACTGGGTTTTACTCGCGCCTTCGTCCGTAAATACTAGTACTGTTGAACTTCCACTGGTGGTAGAGTTCCAAGTCTAGGAGCTGGAGGGCGTAAGCACCAGCGCATTACCTAATTAGTTTGCCGCTAAATGGTAGTATTCGGCACTATGGTGTTCCGGTTAGATGGTAGTGTATTCTGTTTATTTTTGACGTGCCGCAACCGGTGCTTCACCCTATATGAATAAATGAATTTCTAGAGAGTTTTGGCGAGAACCATGTGCTAGTGAAGTTTGTGGCATTTTGTTTGATATATGCTTATTACAGTGTCCGTGTATAGTGAAATAGAACAACAGTGCGAAAACACGTTTTTTCGCGTTGCCTCCAAAACTTCATTGTAAATGTTCTGGTAAAGTAGCCATCGCTTTACTCGAATAACTGTGACTCTGACTGACGGACTGATAAATTGACTAACTGACTCTGACTTTTAGGTTGCTTAATATGAATAGGTAGGAAATATCGTTTTACTTGACACTGGCAATATGCATAACAAGCGATGCCATTAAATAAAAAAAAATCTGTTTCTGATACCACAGTGAAATGACAGATAACGTGAAAATGTCAAAATAAATATCTGTCAAATCAATTTAAAAACGGAACCGACTGTTTGTTCCTCGTTTGTGTCCGGTATCTATTCATTGACCTCATTGGTCTACCTACGCCTTTTATCTTTTTCTGCTCTTAATAGGTTAGGACACAGCAGAATAATTTTGTTCATCCAGATATGCTGCAAACCTATTTTTAAAGCATATTTATAGTGTAGAGAATATATAATATATCCACTAGGTTGCCTATCAAAAAATGGCCCCAAGTATTTATTTTATATAAGTTTTTAGGAATGAATTTTTTTTCATGTTTTTTCTTTAAAATACCGTCCACTTCACGGCAATATGTATGAAGACTCTTAAAAAATTACGGCTGCCTTTGCGCACTTGGTCGCCTCTATATATATTTTATTTTAAAGAAAAATGGAAATAAAAAATTTACTTCAGGCGGGACTCGAACTCGCGGCCTACTGGGAATCTAGTCCAGCCGCTCTTCCAATTGAGCTGGACTAGATTCCCAGTAGGCCGCGAGTTCGAGTCTCGCCTGAAGTAAATTTTTTCTTTCCATTTTTCTTTAAAATAAAATATATTTCACAAGCATGTGTTAATGCGAAATAATATAAAACGCCTCTATATATTTACATTCTGTCCCGATAACTTTTTACGTCCATAACGCACATGTATTATTTTTAAATCAAAATTAAAGCAATTTTTTTGTCATAATTATGATATACGGGAGTCAAATTAGATCGGCCGCATATAAGAGTTGCTGGCTGATAAAAAAATAATTAATTTAACTAAAGATACTTGCGGCCAATATTGATAGGCAACCTAGATGATCTCTAGATTATAAATATGCGTAAAAATTAGGTTTGCAGCATATCTGGATGAACGGAATGATTCTGCAGTGGGATCCTAACCCATAAGAAATCCACCCTTAAGAGCCATTTAGATGGAGAGAGTTTCTCGTACGTTTGGTTCGAGAAAATCGTACGCTACTGTCACGAGCAATAATCACCATAACATAATCGTGTCAAAATGTTTACACACAGGCAAGAACTAAAATCTCGCGTACCTACGAATATGTTATACGAGATTCGCCAGGACATATCGCCAGGCGATAATTGCCTATGTTTGTTTACATGGCGAAATGATCGTAAGCAGATTCTTGCAGAGAATTACGGCTTGTCTAAACACGATCTCGTATGACATATTTTCAAGTTCATACGAGTATCGTACAAATCAGTTTGAACCGATTTCAGTGCGAGACATGTCATCTTTGAAATTCTGTTTACACGGACACAATAATATTCCGTTGCGAGGCGATTATCGCCCATGGCAACGAGAAAGAAGAGCGAGTGTTTAGACGAAGAAGAATGTTATATATTCCTTCGATAATCGTATCTTCGAGACGAGAAACCATCGTCTAAATGGCTCTTAAAGCTTACTTTGAATGTCACACGAACATCTCGAAAATAACTTTCAATAAATAAGTCCACAAATCTTATTAATGTGAAAATATTAGCTCGAGTGTTGTGTTATGATTTACGTATTTTATCGCTTATTTTATTGAAAGGATATTTTTTGGAGCTCCTCAGCCTAAGCAATGGTGAAAAAGTTCAAGACGAATATGTAAATGTATATCAACAGGCACATTATCTAAACATACAAATAAATAAACTTGGAGTGTATGTTTGTATCAGTTAACAATATAAATATATTTCTTTAAATATTTAATGTACAGACAGTCGATTTTCACTGTCTTATTATATGTACTGATTGACCACGCATGCACCAATTAGGCTATTGGAGAGCAATTTGATAAACATTTTTTTTAAACTACTCAGAGCGAATAGCAACACATTACACACACACACACATATTAGTTAAAAATTTAACCGTTTATAATTTTCTCTGCAACTTTTCGACGCTTTTCTTTTACAACCCTAAGGTCGGCTCACAGAGAATGCTTTATGGCATAGAGTCCACCTTTGTACACATTTCGTGATCTATGCATTAGATTAAATAAACAAATAAATCAAATATTATGTTGAAAAGAAACGAAACAATTATAATATGGAAAGAATTTATTATTCACAAATGCCTCAATTGCCCATTTTTTTTTCATGGGGCATTTTTTTGGAAGCGCGCATGGCCCAGCGGCTGGTGTAGATCGTAAGCAATCTACTTGGTTAAGCACTACGGGCGCGGTCGGGTAGTGTGATGGGTGACCGCTAGTGGCAAATTAAATGCGCGTTTCCGTGCTTCGGAGGGCACGTTAAGCCGTCGGTCCCGGTTGCTATCGATGGATAGCAGTCGTTAAACCTTGTCGGAGGCCTAATGGGCGGTTCGAAAACATCCGACAGCGGGTTGGCCACTAACCCACCCACCTCCACCAATCCGCATTGGAGCAGCGTGGTGGAGTAAGCTCCAGGCCTCCCCCCAAAAAGGGTAGAGACTCGTGCCCAGCAGTGGGACGTATAATGGGTTGCCATTATTATATTATATATTTTTTTTAGTCTACGCATAGTCGCGGGCACCGCTGTCAGACATAATGACACTTTTATAAATTTATGAATAAACCTACGTTACAGAGTAAAGCATTTGAAAACATTATTACATATTCGAATTAAACATTGAATTGAGATTTGAAAAGTAATTTCAAAGGCTCTTTTCATCGCATGTAGAGTTATTTAAATGTACAATGAATAACATATTTACTTTGTACGTGCTGAAGTATATTAAGATTTCAAATTAATGTTTTCTTGATAAACGACTGTTTGCGAGTGATGTATGACAATTTACATGACATGTGTTTCAATGTATAGAAATAAATAAAATTGAAGGGTTTGTTTGTAATATAAAAATAACCGTTTTTTACTAAGTACATATTTTTACTGGTGGTAGAGCTTCAGTGACGGAGCTCGCGGGCGTAGGCACCACCACATTACCTAAGATACTTGCCGCTAAATGGTATATATGGTATGGTGTTCAGCACTATCGTATTCCGATCAGGTGGTAATGTACGGCTCTGTAATTTCCGGCACAGAGGCATAGCACCTCAGGCCTCAGGGGTCGTAACGCATCTGTACTTCGACCTTGATCTTTGTGTAAGTGTCTATAGGCCGCAGTCATCGCTTAACATCAATGTGAACTGCATGCTTGTTTGCCACTTTCATTACATCAAAAAATATGTACTATGTGTCGTACATATACCCAAACAACATTTTTTTTAATTTTTGTCTGACTGTCTGTCTGTTTGTTGGGGTTAATCTCGGGAACGGATCACTGGCAGATAGCTTACGTAAAAAGGAGTATCTTAGGCTACTTTTACACTAGCTGCGCCCACGACTTCGTCCGAGGAGATACTTAACAATCATAAATTTTCACGTGTGCACAGCTAGTACGAAATAAAATTATTATAAACGCGAACACGTGTACGCTTGTATGTCTGTATGTACCCTTCACGCCTGTAATCCCCGAAGGGGTTCTACCAGATGCCAGATGGGCCAGGAGATACCAAAATGCTTTAGGGATTTTTCCAAACAATTCAAATGGTCAAATGCGTTGCAATACAGATGCGTTGAAAAACACCACTTACATTTTCCACACTACGGATTATATCTTATCACACTAATAAACACAATCCTCAAAAAAATACCTGACATTAAATACTCCTGTTTTACGCAAATTACAAAATAACTTACGTGATATCACAAAACAAATTTGTGAACCTAAGAAAACAAGCAGGGGTCTATATTACCCCCGGGGTGTAAAAAGGCGATCATGTTTAAACAGCGTCCTGGGGTTAAGCTTTAAAAGCAAATTGAAAACGAACAAAGTTCGTCTCACAATATTTAATTTAATCCTATACTTTTTAATCGATTAATTACAGGAATGTAAAATTAAATATAATATTCCATTCGTAGCGCGCATAGAATGTATTCGCAATAAGCCCCGCGGCTTCGAGACCGCTTACGATCTACACCAGGCGAGCCTATTGACATCTCCGGGCACATTACCAAACTTCGAGGTACTAGGAAACTTCCAGAAAATGGAAAATATCCAACTGAACCAGAGATAAGGAATTTTACACCGTTATCTCTAATATCCTATCCTACCTACCCTACCCTATTCCTGGAAGAAATCGCTCTTCTGGCGATAAGGCCGCCCAATGTAACACATGTGTTTAATATGTATTTTTTTTGTGAATTTTCTTTTTGTGTGCAATAAAGTGTATTTATTATTATTTATTTATTATCCTTCGACCCGGGAATCGAACCATGGACACCAGCGTAGTAGTTGAGGCCTGCTACCACTAAGTTACTAGGCAGTCAACTGGTTTTCATGTAAATGTCTATAGGCTGCGCTCATCATTTAACATCAATGTGACATGATTTTACTGGTGGTAGAGCTCCAGTGACGGAGCTTGCGGCCGTAGGCACTACCGCATTACCTAATATACTTGCCGTTAAATGATAGTGTTCAGCACTATCGTGTTCCGGTCAGGTGATAATGTACGGCCCTGTAATTTCCTTTTAATTTTAGAGGCATAACACCTTAGGCCTCAGGAGTGGTAACGCATCTGCATTTTGACCTCGGTCTTTGTGTGGGTGTCTATAGGCTGTAGTCATCACTTAACATCCATTTCTATTACATAAAAAAAGAAAGTTTTCCACATTCTTTCCAAAAAAAAATGTATATTCAACACTATATTTTACAGGGTACCATAGATCAGCGTATCTCTGAATGAAACTGAGAATTGCTGACGAGCATTTTTCATAGTCGGAAATCTATTAAGAACTTGGCGTAGCTCGAATGAGAAAATTGTTGCGACATTTTTCTCTTGGGAAAGCTGCAAGCGTCAGTTATTTTATGCTCCTTGCGATGCAGTTGGTGTCTACTGAATACATAGACCAACACGGACCACCGGCCGCGGCGGACCGGAGGGGAGTAGCCACATGCAGGCTTTCCCCGCTGTCAAAACAGCCGCAAGTGGTCCTATGCCTGTCGCCGAGATATTTAAATGTGTGCGTAAAATTGTTTATATATTATAAACAATTCGTCGTATTTTTACTGGTGGTACAGCTCCAGTGACGGAGCTCGCGGGCGTAGGCACCACCGCATTACCTAATATACTTGCCGCTAAATGGAACTGTTCAGCACTATCGTGTTCCGGTCAGGTGGATACGACCCGACCCTGTAATTTCCGGCACAGAGGCATAACACCTAATGCCTCAGGAGTGGCAGCGAATCTGCATTTTGACCTCTGGTCATTGTGAAGGTGTCTATAAGCTGCAGTCATCACTTAACATCAATGTGAACTGCATGCTTGTTTGCCACTTTTATTACATAGAAAAAAAAACATGTATTTTTGTTAAATTCAAGGTGTGAGTTTCGTAGTAATAGTCAATTTTTGTAGTGTGAGTGTGTGTCACAACTATTTCCACCCGCAAAAAATTACAGACTGTTTTGCATCGGTAATAAACGCTATGGCTACTCCCACCGGTCCGCCGCGACCAGTAGGCCGAGTTGCTCTATGACTGAATACAAAGATTTCTAAGACTTCGTTCCTCAAAAGAAAATTTTTGAAAATCCTATTTATCTCTGGTGCGATTCGGATTTTACCAAATTTCAGAATGTTTCCAGTGCCACCAAAAGAGTTTGGAGAGACATGACCCTTATAATCCGTCCGTCAACTCAAGGAGCCATAGAGCAACACGGGCCACCGGTCGCGGCGGACTGGAGGGGAGTAGCCATAGCGTGTATTACCGATGCAAAGCAGCCATTTTTTGCGGGGATAAATGCGTGCGACACACACACACACTGCACAAATCATCTATTGCTACGAAACTCACACCTTGACTTTAACAAAAACAGAAAGAATTCCACGCACACATTTAAACGTCTAGGCGGCAGGTATAGGCCCATTTGAGCTTGTACTTTGACAGGGAGGAAAGCCTGCATATGGCTACTCCCCTCCGGTGTTGCTCTATGCTAGGAGCAATTGCTTTTATGTTGCATAAAACATTATAGAATTAAGAAACAAAGCATATTCCCTTTTTTTGGTCACCGATCAAAAATATATAGATGCGGCTATGACACTTCAATATGTCAGAGGAGCAATCACAAAACCAATTAGTTAATTAGAAGATGACGTCTGCTCTCGCTCAAGGCTTAGACTAAGAGCCTGTAGCGATATGAATGACCGATGGATCTCATAGCTGAAGTTTCTATCATCAACTGGAATTAATTTACTTGTAGTAGAGTTCTAGTGACGGAATTTGGGGGCGTAGGCACCACCGCACCTATTTGCCGCTAAATAGTAGTATTCAACACTATCGTGTTCTGGTCAGGTGGTAAAGTACGGCCCTGTAATTTCTGGTACTGAGCCAAAACTGCTTAGGCCTCAGGAGTGGCGATACATCTATATTGAAATCTCTTTCTTCGTGTAATTGTTGATAACCTATAACTTTAACTAAACTTAACTATTAAACTATAACTTACCATCAATTTTAACTGTATGCTTGCTTGCCAACTCATGGCATACAAAAAAATCAAAACATGCTATTTCCAATTCATTCTAAAGTATTAGTTTTCGGCTAACGAAGTGAATTTAACTGCAATGATTGTTTTATATTATTTCGCATTAACACATCCTTGTGAAATATATTTTATTTTAAAGAAAAATGGAAAGAAAAATTAGACTTCGGGCGAGACTCGAACTCGCGGCCTACTGGGAATCTAGTACAGCCGCTCTTCCAATTGAGCTACTGAAAGATTTGACAAATCGGGCAGGACTTCAGTAGCTCAATTGGAAGAGCGGCTGGACTAGATTCCCAGTAGGCCGCGAGTTTGAGTCTGAGCCTGAAGTCAAATTTTTCTTTCCATTTTTCTTTAAAATAAAATATTAACTGCAATGTTTTTAAAATATTAATAAACTAGCGGCTCGCCCCGGCTTCGCCCGTGCTGCTCTGCTCCTATTAGTCATAGCGTAATGTAAGCTATCCTATCTCTCAAGTTGGATCGAACTGCACATGGTGTGCGAATTTTATTATAATCGGTTAAGTGGTTTAGGAGTCCATTGAAGACAAACATTGTGACACGAGATTTATATATATTAAGATTGGTACGAAGCATAATATTATTCTCTTTGACTACTGACGGTTATTTTTATATATCTATGGAATTTATGCGGTGGTCGCTCGAGCTGCAATACTGGAATTCTCTCCCTAGTAAAAATAATAATAAAAAAGATGTAGATGCAGCTATTACACTTTTATATGTCAGAGGAGCAATCACAAAACCAATTAGTTAATTAGAAGATGACGTCTGCTCTCATTCAAGGCATAGTCCAAGAGCGTGTGGCAATATGAGTGACCGATGGATTGCATAGCTGAAATTTCAATGGACGAAACATGCTATTTTGTGGATTACAGAAAATCCACAACGACACACACGCACTACAAAAATGGTCTATTGCTACAAAACTTGCACCTTGATATTAACAAAATACATAAACAACTTTACCTAGCCTACCTTAGCCTACTTGGGGTTGTACTTTGACAGAGGGGAAAGCCCGCATATGGCTACTCCCCTGCGGTCCGCCGCGGCCGACGGCCCGTGTTGCTCTATGATGGCGATTATGGCATATTCTTCCCTAATGACTCATGATACTGATGTGTCTTCGAGGAAGGCTTTGTCCAGCTGTGGAAGTCATGAAAATTACTGCTGGAGTGATGAAATTATTTACTCATACAATTTTGTATGTAAATCGTGAACTCATTAAAGTTCAAGGTATTTCAAGTTTCATTACACTATCACATTTCAATTTTAAACTACATTTTTATGTTATAATGTTTCTAGTTAACTCATTACGTGTTATCAGTATGTCGTGACAATATTTAATATGTAACTCTTTACGTTTAATGTTTTTTCTACTTTTGCAAGCATTTTAATATCGTTGAATATAGTATATATACGTACATCCAAAATAATGTTGCATCATCAGTCATTTGATCTCATTTGATGCTGTTGTTATTAGATAATCTGTGATTGGTTTCATATTTTATTTAAAAAAAAATGGAAAGAAAAATTTGACTTCAGGCGAGACTCGAACTCGCGGCCTACTGGGAATCTAGTCCAGCCGCTCTTCCAATTGAGCTACTGAAGTCCTGCCCGATTTGTCAAATCTTTCCTTCACATTTATTGCCTTGCTTTATGGTAGCAGTAGCGCCATCTATTACCAACTATGCTAGTTAGATTTCACAAGCATGTGTTAATTGAAAATAATATAAAACGATTGGTTTTATTTTTCTAAAAAAAAATTAGAATTTCGAGCCTCAAAACGAAAAACTTAAGCTATTTTATCCGTCAGTCCATCTGTCTGTCTATCATCACAGCTGATTCTCTCCAAAAATACTGGATCGATTGATTTCAACTTAGGTACTTACATATGGATCAGTAAGTCAAACAAATGAATCTATTACAAAAATAAGTGAACTTTAAAATACTTAGATCACTTTTTGAGACATTGGTATTTTAGAAAAAAAGTGATCGTGAGACAGGCTTTTTTATAAGAGTCTCAACGATATTTTGTAATAATTTCAATGTTTTGAGATAATTCAAGAAAGCAGACAAATATTTGTTACTTGACTGACAAATTAAAGGAAAACTTGTAAGAAATAATGGTATTTATATATATATATATATATATATATATATATATGTGTATCTTCACGCCAGGTCCCTAACGGGGTAGGCAGAGAGTGTAGAGCGCCAGATATCCCGGTTCTGACAAACCTCTCGTGCCTCGTCTACCTTAATCATTCTCTTCATACATGCACGCCGATTCCAAAGACTTTTGACCCCACCATCAGACAGAACTCGACCTATTTGGTCATGGTAGGTCAATCTACCGAAATAATGGTATTTGTAATAACATTTTAAGGTTTATATTATTTCATAGGAAATTCATGACCTACTCTCATTCGTATATAATTGCAGGACCATAAATTAATTTTGAATTGAATTTTTTAAGAATCGGTCGAAAGCCTGTTCTCACGGGTATTTTTCGTTCCGTTTTTATTCCGTATTTAGGTACTTCTCATATTTCTCATTTAGAAACCCAAACAATGTGCGCCTGCACAGTAGACGCGCGCGTCGCGTGGCTAGAAAGAGAAAGAGAGAGAAAGAACATAACTTAAACGTAACGTATTCCTAAACGTCGGTCAGCCCTCTCTCCTATAGCAAAAGTGTCTTTGGGGATTTTTCGTGACGCTCGCCTAGCCCCCTTAGCCAGCGTAGTGCGTGATAAGGAACTCCGTTAAAAAACTTCGTTCCAAAAAAGATGTTGCACAGCTGTGGGGTATATTTGCTGAAGACGTTTATCCAGCAGTGGACGTATTTTAACTGCACCTACTGATGAATAAATAATAATAAGTAATAATTTTTACTGGTGGTAGAGCTCCAGTGACGGATCTCGCGGGCGTAGGCACCACCGCATTACCTAATATACTTGCCGTTAAATGGTAGTGTTCAGCACTATCATGTTTTGGTCAGGTGGTAATGTACGGCTCTGTAATTTCCGGCACAGAGGCATAACACCTAATGCCTCAGGAGTGGCAGCGCATTTACATTTTGACCTCTGGTCATTGTGTATGTGTCTATAGGCTGCAGTCATCACTTAACATCAATGCGAACTGCACGCTTGTTTGCCACTTTTATTACATTAAAAAAAAAAAATCTCCGTCTTTACTTTATTTTCCATGAACACTACCTATACCTCCCATAAAAACAAAATCTGTTTACTTCATTCAGACGAACGTAGAATTACCGAATTAATGACATGAATAAACTTTTTGTTATTGATGGAAGTTAAAAAAAACTCAATTAGCGTAATTCCACTAACGAGTTTACTGTTTTTTTTTTTTTTTTTTATATTATGGCATTGCTATTACGCATATTGCCAGTATCAAGTAAAATGATATTTCGTATTCACAATCAGCGTTAAAGTATGAGTCAGTCGGTCAATTATAAGTCAGTCAGTCAGAGTCACAGTCCGAAATCCGAGCGATGGCTACTTTACCAAAACATTTAAAATGAAGTTTTGGAGGCAAACTGAAAAGCCGTGTTTCTGCACTGTTATTCTATTTCACTATACACGGGCACTGTAATAAGCCTATACCAAACAAAATGCCACCAACTTTATTTAATGTAACTCAAAAATACACCAAGAAAATGAAATAAAATAAGAGCACCACACGCCTCTTTCAAGGTTCCCGCCAAAAAAAAAACCTACTGTATTATTTAGGTACTTCAAAAGAAAAACGTCACAGAAAAACAATATCATCCATCTTTCCGAGTTCAATGTTAATTTATTTACAACTAGCTTTACCCGCGACCTCGTCCGCGTGAAAATGTATGATTGTTCAGTATCTACCCGGACGAAGTCATAGGCGTAGCTAGTATAAACGTAGCCTTAGTTACTCCTTATTATATAAACTATCTGCCAGTGAAATTTTCGTTAAAATCGGTGCAGTCGTTCGCGAGATTAACGGGGACAAACAGATAGACAGACAAAATTGTGCAAAATGTTGTTTTGGTATATGTTTTGGTATATGATGATGATGATACATATGTATGCATTTAGTAAAAAGCGGTTATTTTTATATTACAACCAGACACTCCAATTTTATTTATTTCTATAGATATGGATAAAAACTCATTAACTGAAGGTTAATTTACTAACAATTACTGTATTGTATGTATGTATAAGGCCGAATGATGTAGCTCCATGGGTAATGACAAAATGTTAACCATTGTGTTTGATAATATACATATAAACTGTACTAATACTATCAAGAGGCAACATTTGTGTTTTTGAATGCATGTTTTTAACGTTTTTTACACAAAAACTATAGCACCGTTTTAAAAATTTTTTTCAATAATAGAAAGCTATATCTTCACTGAGTGACATAAGCTATAAAATTAGTCACCCAGCTCTTGGACGGTCTAATCGCCGGCAGTTAAAGCTGCAAATAGACAAGAGCAATTTTATTGTTCGAGCCTAAATCTTCGTGAACTATCGGTGCTCGTCGTCACTACCTACGATCGCGACCGATCATTGCCGAGCGCAACCGAAAGGAGCGGGCGCCGGAGATGACTCCCGTGCGACAGATTTACATTGACAATTGACGATTCACGATACTAATAACATATATTATTCTAAAATTAATTACTGGTTTATCTAAAATTAGTTACTGGTTACTGGTGGTAGAGCTCCAGTGACAGAGCTCGCGGGCGTAGGCACCACCACATTACCTAATATACTTGCCGCTAAATGGTAGTGTTCAGCACTATCGTGTTCCGGTCAGGTGGTAATGTACGGCCCTGTAATTTCCGGCACAGAGGCATAACACCTTAGGCCTCAGGAGTGGTAACGCATCTGCATTTTGATCGTGGTCTTTGTGTGGGTGTCTATAGGCTGCAGTCATCACTTAACATCAATGTGAACTGCATGCTTGTTTGCGACTTCGATTACATGAAAAAAAAAAAAAAATGTTATTTTTCATAGTAATAAACATCAGTTTGTTTCATCTTTATTTGAGTCTTTTATACAAAGAACACACAGCATTAATATACACATTTAATATTAACATCCACCCTGGCGTACTGTCAGCAAATAAAATAAATATGAAACATAATATTACACACTTTAGTGACAAATTGAAAGCAGCGACAACAATACAGAAAAGTATTATTATCAGGTATAACATTTTGTCACCCAGCTCTTGAACTATCCGGTCGATAATCGCCGGCAATTAAAGCTGAACGCTAGTGAGCGATAGAGAGCCATCAGTGTTGGGTCGGCACTATCGAGTTTACTTAACAGCCGGTACTTACATCGCTACTGCCCTTCTATATAATCTATACTGGGTATAAGTTTCTCAAAACCAATACTTTTTTTATGTAATGGAAGTGGCAAACAAGCATGCAGTTCGTACTAATGTTAAGAAACGACTGCAGCCTATAAACACTTACACAAAAACCAAGGTCAAAATGCAGATGCGTTACCACTCCTGAGGGCTAAGGTGTTATGCTTCTGTGCCGGGAATCACAGGGCATTACACTACCACCCGACCGGAACACGATAGTGCTGAACACTACCATTTAGCGGCATGTATATTAGGTAATGCGGTGGTACCTACGCCCGGAGCTCGCGGTCAGGTGGTAATGTACGGTCCTGTAATTTCAGGCCTCAGGAGTGTTAACGCATCTGAATTTTGACCTTGGTCTTTGTGTGGATGCCTATAGGCTGCAATCATCACTTAACATCAATGTGAACTGCAGGCTTGCTTATCACTTCCATTACATAAAAAAAAGATAAATAAATAAAATACGCTTACACTCACAGACAGTAGGTATAAAATTGTGGCGTGGGTGCCATTGTGCACACACAACACATACACAAACACCCAGATCCGAAACAAATATTTGTAGGCCATACAAATATTTGTCCCTGTGCGGGGATCGAATCCCTTCGACCTTCGTCGAGAACTGCTGGACTAACCGGGTCATCAAGATTAGTTAGTCAAGTAGTGAAGTTTAGTTAATGCGGTGGTGCCTACGCCCCCGAGCTCCTACACTGGAATTCCATCACCAGTTAAAATCTAACTGAACCACGATAATTTTCTTACTTACTTAATTAAACATTTGAAACGTAACTTCACGCCTGAAATCCCCGAAGGGGTAGGCAGAGGTAAATGCATGCATTCAAGCATACATGCAAACACCCACGATTCGCCGGTTACGTTTTTGGCCCATGTAACAGGTAGCGAGCCTGTTGACATCTTCGGGCACTTAACCAAACTCTGAGGTACTGAGAAACTTGAAAAAAAATGAAAAAATCCCAATAGAACCTTAGTGTGTCACAAAACATTACTTATGGAGTTCCGCAAGGTAGTGTCCTAGGACCGACGCTTTTTAACATCTATATCAACAGTTTATGCAATATAAAATTGGAGAAGGGAAGTATATGTATTTTATTTAAAGAAAAACACAATCATGTGTTAGTGCGAAATAATATAAAAAACAATTATTAAGGGAAGTATATTTACCTATGCGGATGATACTGCTGTAGTTTTTTCTGGAAAAAACGGGCATGAAGTTCGTCAGGCTTCTGAATCAGGTTTAACCATTATTGCTTAATGGCTGAATACACATCTTCTGACCTTGAATACAAAAAAAAACAAATTTCATATGTTTTACAAATTACACGAGTACTCAGCCGAATATTGATATCAAGATACATACTTGTCCAAATCCCTCACTCTCAAATTGCAATTGTGACATAATTGAAAGAGTAACAAGCACGAAATATCTAGGTGTTATTATTGACCAGCGGCTATCATAGCATCCCCACCTTGAACTTATTATAAATAGAGTTAGGAAGCTGATGTGGATGTTCAAAACCTTAAGTCATGTCGCTTGTAAAACTTTATTAAATGAAATCTACATATCTTTGGCACAATCTCTTATGACTTATTGTATTCCAGTATGGGGAGGAACAACAAAAGTTAAATTCCTGGAATTAGAAAGGGCACAAAGGTCATTATTAAAGATTATATACAGGAAACCTTACAAATTTTCAACAGAGAGTCTACAGGATTAGCAATGTCTTGTCTGTGCGTAAACTATTTATTGTTTCAACAGTTCTAAAACTTCGCAGATCATTAGGTTATGACCGACAGAAGCTAAACAGGAGAAGAAAAACTACAGTAGCAACAGTAAATAGTTGTAGAACTGCCTATGCAAGTAAGCAATTAACTAATTTATCAGCACATTTGTACAATACTATAAACAAAGAAATAAATATTTATCCTAAAACTCATTTCGAAGCAAAATACTTAATTATAGACTGGATAAAAAGTAAAAGCTATGCAGAAACTGAGCTGTTATAACAACACAAGTATTAATCACAACACACACGAACACACACATACACACACTCACGCACGCGCTCACACACACACACACACACACACACACACATGCACGCCCTATATCTGCTTCAAATGTAATAGTAAAATATTTAATTTGTTCACTATTTTGTAACTATAATAACTTACGTGTAGGTATTTACTTTTGAAATTATGTTTTATAACTGTGTTAATGTAATCATAGAAGTTATCATTATGTTAAGGAAGAGCGGGGCCGCCTAGCACTAGTATATTACTTACTTAAAAGGTGACCCCCACCACAATGTACAACCTATGATTTTTTTGTTTAACAAAAAAAAAGAAAAACAAATATGTATATATATGTCGGAGAAAGAACGTTAATCTCGACATCATCATTCGTGGTCATGTGTTTAGTGGGCGTCTTGAGGGTTAAATGCTAGCACAAAACAATAAGTCACTATTATCGGTTAGATTTAATCACTTTAACAGAATATCACTGCTTAATTTTACACTCAAAACTCTTTGATAATATTACACTTTTAAACTTTGAAGTACAACGAGCAGCGGGTTCGCGACACCGATCTTACTTCGCCAATCAAATAGTAATCCACTGTCCAACCAAAGAATGATCCACCTCGATCAACAACGACACATCTTATAACCTCCATTAACGGCGATCTGTCAGATGGCGCCTCGACCCCGCTCGAGGCCTACCTTCAACTCGGTAATGTAATTTTATAATACAATTACTCTTTAAATGAAATAATGATTTTAAACGATAACAAAATCTAACAAATCAAATTAACTTAAAATAATATTTTTAACAAGGTATTTCTATAGCCTAGTACTTTACAGAACCAACAATAAACTTCTTGCTCCGACATATATATTTTTTAATTTATTTAGAACCAAAGAAAAAGGACTTTATACCATTCTCTCTGATAACCCCTTACCCGGGAATCGAACCCAGGTCCTCAGCGTGGTAGTAGTGGCCTGCTACCACTTAGCCACCGAGGCAGTTAAATATTTGGAGGCCTAATATTTCAATTAACCCTCAAGGTTGGTTAAGACACAAGCATGTAGTCTCACTCAATGCCAAAATGCCTCTATATAGAAATTTTGAACATCACAAATTGTTTTCAGGCAATATTTTCAAGCGTTCAAATAGTTTAACTTCCTCCCACGTTGTTATATCTATTCGTAGAACTTATGCAGAGCTGAACTATTGTTCAGAAAGTTCAAGAATGCATTTGCTGGTTAACGTATAATGGTCGCTGTAGCGTCGATTTTGGATGGTAATCAATTTGGTTTAAAATCAACAGTAACTTATAATTTCATTAGGCGCGTCCACACACAGTACAACAATTTTTACTGGTGGTAGAGCTTCAGTGACGGAGCTCGTGGGCGTAGGCACCACCGCTTACCTAATATACTTGCCGCTAAATGGAAGTGTTCAGCACTATTGTGTTCCGGTCAGGTGGTAATGTACGGCCCTGTAATTTCCGGCACAGAGGCATAACACCTTAGGCCTCAGGAGTGGTAACGCATCTGCATTTTGATCTTGGTATTTGGGAGGATTTCTATAGGCTGCAGTCATCACTTAACATCAATGTGAACTGTATGCTAGTTTGCCACTTCCATTACATAAAAAAAGAGCGAGTAGCCTCGCAAGGCAATTGCCGCGCGAGAAGGTAAGATGAACAAGTTCGTAGTACCATGATTCACATTTGAGCAAATGCATTGTATAAGTGAAGCGCGCATGGCCCCACGGCTGGTGTAGATCGTAAGCGATCTACTTGGTTAAGCGATACCGATTTCCGTGCTTCGGGGGGCACGTTAAGCCATCGGTCCCGGTTGCTATCGATGGATAGCAATCGTTAAATCTTGTCGGAGGCCTCATGGGCGGTTTGAAAACATCCGACAGCGGGTTGGCCACTAACCCGTATCTCCACCAACCCACATTGGAACAGCGTGGTGGAATAAGCTCCAGGCCTCCCCTCAAAAAGGGGAGAGACACGTGCCCAGCAGTGAGAAGTATAATGGGTCGCCATTATTATTATGATTGGTTTAAGTTATTGTGTTTCAGGTGGGGCAAGGAATGGGTTAATTATACCAAACTGCCTCAGTAGGCTAATGGTTGCAGACCACTACTACTACGCTGGGGTCCTGGGTTCGGTTCTCGGGTCGGATGCGAAAGAAAAAAGGTATAAAATCGTTTATCTCTGACTTAATTGGGATTTTTCTATTTTCTAGAAGTTTTCCAGTACCCTGGAGCTTGGTAATGTATTATTGTTAAATGGGACGTCAACAGGCTTGACACCAAAATGTAACCGGCGAATCGTGGGTGTTTGCATGTATGCTTGAATGCATGCATTTACCTCTGCCTACCTCTTCGAGGATACCGAAGTGACGTTACGTTTTTTATATTTATAATGAAAGTAGGTAGTTTATAAATAGTAATTTCAATTATGAATTTCAGTCATGAATCCATTTGTCTTTTGAAACACAAATGATCATTTCAAAACATTTCATAAAAACGTAAACTAATCAACAGTACAATTATGAACCTTTGTAGTTCAACTAAAAGCTATTCGAACTTTGAACACCCAAAAGCCTGTACATGTGAAACTTTGAAATTACGAGTACAATGGACGAACTGAACAATGTACACGGGGCGACAAAATATAGAAGTACGTGAAAGATTTAAAATACGTATATCTAATAGGTAAAGATCCCACTGCAGAATCATTTCGTTCATCCCATAGAGCAACACCGGAAGGGAGTAGCCGTATGCAGGCTTTCCCCTCAGTCAAAATTACAAGCCCAAAATACCTGTCGCCTAGATGTTTAAATGTGTGCGTGAAATTGTTTCTGTATTTTGTTAAAGTCAAGGTGTGAGTTTCGTAGTAATAAACGTTTTTTGTAGTGTGCGTGTGTGTCGCACGCATTTCCCCCGCAAAATGTGACACATTGTTTTGCATCGGTAATACACGCTATGGCTACTCCCCTCCAGTCCGCCGCGACCGGTGGCCCGTGTTGCTCTATGGTTCATCCAGATATGCTGCAAACCTAATTTTCATGCATATCTACGTATAATGTATATAATATATATATATTATATCCACTAAGTTTCCAATTAAAATTTGGCCGCAAGTAGCACCCTTTGAACTAACCTAGCAAAGTCGGGGAGGATCTATATTGGGTTGCATAATATTTATATATGATTTTATAGGTTATGGATACACCCATTATATGCATTTAGCATTATCAAATAAATTACCTTAAGACCTATAGCAATTAAGTATGTTCATAACATGTATACTGATTAATAGAAACCATCTTAATTTATGCGAAAAAACTTTATAGTTTAAAATTGTTATGCCAAACTAGATTATGATGAAAAAGATTATGCAACCGAAAGGGTTCCCCTATCCGATCCGGGATCGATTGTCAGATCCCAGCATAGCAGTTAATATAGGTTAATATTAATATTTAAAAAAAATTGCATCCATTAGTCCTTTCAAATACGAAAGAGTATTTCAAAACATTTCATAATAAATACCAATCAACAGTACGATAATGAACCTTTGTAGTTCAACTAAAAGCTATTCAAACTTTGAACACCCAAAAGCCTGTACATGTGAAACTTTGAAATTACGAGTACAATGGACGAACTGAACTATGCTATCAAGCTATTATTAGTAGACAGGGGGCGACAAAATTACATACATGTACGTGAAAGACTTTAACTTAGCCACATATTTAAAGTATATTTTTGTTTTTATTTCAAGGCATCTCTGTTACGCATATTGCCTGTGTCAAGTCAAACGATATTTCGTATTCTTATGCAGCGTAAAAGTCAGAATCAGTCAGTCAGTCAGAGTAACAGTCAGCAATTAAAGTAAAGCGATGGCTACTTTACCAGATCATTAACAATGAAGTTTTGAAGGCAAATTGAAAAAAGGAATTACACAATTAGTTATCAAATCATATTTTTTATTTTAAAGAAAAATGGAAAGAAAATTTGACTTCAGGCGAGACTCGAACTCGTGGCCTACTGGGAATCTAGTCCAGCCGCTCTTCCATTTGAGCTACTGAAGTCCTGCCCGATTTGTCAAATCTTTCCTTCACATTTATTGCATTGCTTTATGGAAGCAGCAGCGCCATCTATTACCAACTATGCTAGTTAGGCAACCGATATAATAGACTTTGCAGTTTATTGAATATCGTAAAGAAGTCGCTTTTACCCTTAATAATTGTTTTATATTATTTCGCATTAACACATGCTTGTGAAATATATTTTATTTTAAAGAAAAATGGAAAGAAAATTTGACTTCAGGTGAGACTCGAACTCGCGGCCTACTGGGAATCTAGTCCGGCCGCTCTTCCATTTGAGCTACTGAAGTCCTGCCCGATTTGTCAAATCTTTCCTTCACATTTATTGCATTGCTTTATGGTAGCAGCAGCGCAGCAATTTAAATGGGATATGTATTAGATGTATTTGATCCTTATAATTATGTTCTATCAATCAGAATAAACCACATTAAGCATAAGACGTAAATATTAATAAATATTATTGAAGGCTTCGTGACGTGATGATCACATCGCCTTCAATCAAAATAAACCAATCCAATAGGGGCCAAACCATTCCAATAGGGCGGTAGTATAAATAAGAACGCGGGATGGGCAGCATCGTCCCGCGATAAAACTGTCGCCAGTGCGATCGCCAATCTACCAAGCGTGGCAATTATGGAATATTTTCCCCTAATGACGCACAGCACTGTTGCGGGCTTCGGGGAAGGCTTTCTCCAGCAGTGGACGTCTTTCGTCTGGGGTGATGATGGCGTATGCTGTAGGTTATCGTTTGGTTCAAACGTATCTAAACATAAAATAATCAGCATATTTATTTATTTATTTTTATTTATTTATTCAGTTTCGTTACTTAACAACATATGAATAAAAGTATATGGATACCAAAAAACCCTTATTGGGTTTGTCCTGGCACCGTTACATCCGAAGCTCGAATCTAATATTACTTATAATTATTAAGCAGTCGATAATTTACAATATTTGCATCATTAACCTAGTAAATTATACATACATAATGGAGTAACGTAGTTCATTAATTCTACTACCTAAAAATATCATAACATAGCAACATAAGACTTATCACTTACTTAAAAATCAATATTAGAGATAAGGAGGCAAGAAAGGCTACATAACACGGTAATATCATCGAGGGCAGTTACAATATTAAAAACATAGACAGGTAGGTACTATATCTACTACTATTTGAAGGTACATGAGACAATCTGAAATGAAAAAAAAGAAAAAACATTTATTTGGCGTATAGCCGAAAAAGGACGAACAAAACGAACATGCCTGCTGCAAAATATTCATAACAAAACATATATTTTTTTTTATGTCAAAGGATTGCCAGACAAGCAGACCACATAATGGAAAGTGGTTACCGTCGCCTATGAACACTTGCAACACCAGGGGAGTTGCCAACGCGCTGCCAGCTCTGAAGGACTCTTTTGACGCCAATTTTGAAGAACCCCATATTGTAGCGCCGGGGGAACACCTTAGAGGGAAGTTCGTTCCACAATTTGCACGTTCTGGGCAGGAATAAATGCGCGAATCGGACCGTTGAGCATTTCCAAGTATACAATCTGTGCGGGTGGAACTTCTCTCTTAGGTGGGTGGTGCGATGTTAGAATGTAGATGTATGTTGTTCAAAAAACAAACAAATTATATTTAAAACAGAATAGCATATAATTAATACAGTTGAAAAAGAAAAAAAGAGGAATAACGTCATAACATCTGAATTGCTAATCGCTTAAATAAATAACACACTAATGCCAATCTTTTTTCTGTTATAATATTTTTATAACTAAGTTTTGAATGAATTTGCCAACCAACGTTCCTATTGCACGTAATTTAAACAGCGTGAGACTATAACTTGCCAAATACCGGTATCCTGCGCCAAGTTATAATAGCTTAATGCTTCAAAACCCAATTTTACAGGGATATTGTTCAAGTTTAACGTTGAATATACAATCTACATTTTTGAATGTATTATAAATTGAAAACTTACCCTTGATAACGTTTTGTCAAAATTATCATAACCTTATTTTGAAATAAAAAAAAAACGTAACTTCACGCCTGTAATCCCCGAAGGGGTAGGCAGAGGTAAATGCATGCATTCAAGCATACATGCAAACACCCACGATTCGCCGGTTACGTTTTGGCCCATGTAACAGGTGGCGAGCCTGTTGACATCTCCGGGCACATTACCAAACTTTGAGGTACTGGGAAATTTCCAGAAAATGGAAAAATCCCAATAGAACCAGAGATAAAGGCTTTTTCACCATTATCTCTGATAACCCACTACCCGGGAATCGAACCCAGGACCTCAGCGTAGTAGTAGTGGCCTGCTACCACTAGGCTACCGAGGCAGTTATTTTGAAATAAAGTGTAGTAAATGGTAGTGGTGTAGCAATAAGTGTAGCGGTTTTATAGTTAAGTTTAATATTTTATTGCAATGAAGGTGGCAAACAAGCATGCAGTTCACATTAATGTTAAGTGATGACCTCAGCCTATAAACATACAAAGACCAAGGTAAAATGTATTATTAGGTAATGCGGTGGTGCCTACGCCCGCGAGCTCCGTCTCTGGAGCTCTACCACCAGTTGAATGCGGTTTACATAAACGATGGTGGCGTTTGTGGCGTTGGTGGCTTTGGTGGCTTTGGTGGTGTTTGTCTAATATCGTGTACAGAGGAGTATTAATGTAAATCAGTTTTTTAGCTATCCATGAGTGTTTTCGTATGATCCAAAATCAATCAAAAGTTATATCCAAAAAATGCTGCCCAAAATCACTATTCTACGCGAACGAACACAGCTGCACAGCTAGTTGTACAATAAGAGACGAAACAGAAAAGTAATTTTTAAGTCATAAAAGTAGTCGCTTTACTTTACGTATGTATGAATTCAAGAATGTATTCACATATTTCCCTTTAATTTCAAAGGTGTAAAAACGTATTCAGAAAAATCAAACACGTTCCTTAGACGAAGGCGGAGAATACGTTTTACTTGAAATCAATTCTATTTAAATTTGAAACAATATTAACAATAGAAGCGAATTCTGGATCTGTTGCAACAAAATATTTGCTAAAGTTCTTTATTCTTTGTTAGGTAATGGATGTGGCAAACAAGCATGCAGTTCACATTGATGTTAAGTGATGACTGCAGCATATAGACACCCACACAAAGACCAAGCTCAAAATGCAGATGCGTTACCGCTTCTGGGGCCTAAGGTGTAATGCCTCTGTGCCGCATATTACAAGGCCGTACATTACCATCTGACCGGAACACGATGGTGTTGAACACTACCATTTAGCGGCAAGTATATTAGGTAATGCGGTGGTGCCTACGCCCGCGAGCTCCGCCACTGGAGCTCTACCACCATTACCAGCCTCCAAGTGGTAGTGTTCCAGTTAGATGGTAATGTATGGCCCCGTAACAACTATCACAGAGAGATAACAATTTAGGTCTCAGGGGTGGCAACGCACCTTGTACTCTGCACTGACCTTCTGGTTTTTGTGTAGAGGTTTTCATCACTTAGCATCCGTGTGAACTGCTTGTGTGTTTGCCTTGCCAATCCGTAACATAAAAGACACGTTATCCTTCCCATATGTCACCTAGAAGGGACATTTTGATATTGTAGGGCTCTGTAGACCAGATAGTGTATTATGCGGCAACCTGGCGCGAGGCCACGCCCACCCTTTCTGCCCTGAATACCGTATCGTGTAATAGCCTTTTAAGTCGTAAAATTTGAGAATATATTTTGTCAGATGTTTTCGAACCGAACATAAGGCCTCCGACAAGGTTTAACGACTGCTATCTATCGATAGCAGTCGTTAAACCGGAACTGGAACCGACGGCTTAAAGCCCTCCGAAGCACGGAAACGCGCATTTCAATTTGCCACTAGCAGACACCCATCACATACCCGACCGCGTCCGTATCGCTTAACCGAGTAGATCGCTTAATATCTACACCAACCGCGGTGCCATGCGCGCTTCATTCGTGTATACTCAAATCTAAAAGCAATCATAGAAGTGAATCTTTGGATATAATCTCGTTACAATTTACATATTCATCATGTTGCTAAACTTTCTTGTGTTTATTCAAGTAATAATCCCACATTGATTTATGAAGTTAATTGACATTTTGGATGTGGTATCTTATCGAACATTGACATCATATTGACATTTTTTTTTATGTAATAAAAGTGGCAAACAAGCATGCAGTTCACATTGATGTTAAGTGACGACTGCAGCCTATAGACAACCACACAATGACCAGAGGTCAAAATGCAGATGCGCTGCCACTCCTGAGACATCAGGTGTTATGCCTCTGTGCCGGAAATTACAGGGCCGTACAAGTTACAGTCTCATAAAGAAATATTGAACATCAACTTTAGGATAGAAATTTCGTCTGATTTCGGCTTTGTAGAGCAGTATCTCTTTCGTACACTACCTATATGACGTTAGTCCACCATACCATGTCGATCAAATTTTGATGAATACCGCGCTATTAGTACTTACGTAGGCTGTGACATCTACACGAAAACCAGAGGTCAGCAGATACAGAGCTGAAACTCGAAACTGGAGTGGGGACTGGTCTGTTCTGGTTTGCAGGGGCTACATCACATTTAGTAGATAGCAGTTTATTTGCATCTATGCTATGGACGTTGATATTATTTGATTTTTCACGATAATTTGTACTAGATTTAAGCTCTCATTTAAAAGAGCTCTTACTGAGTTTGTTGGGGAGCGGAGTTCTTCTCAGTAGTGACTGCACTTGGAACTCTGCTAAGTGAATAACATTGATCTTGACGAATAAGTTTTTCTTTTTCTTCATTTATTATCATTGAACGAATTGAAAAATTTTATGATTATTATGTTTTAACCAAATAGTTTAAATTTTAATTTTTAATTTACTATTAATATATGGTTTTGCTTTTACTATATGTAATGGTTATTCGCTCTAGGTAGTTTATGATTTATTGACGTTTTGAAAGTATCTGTAAAGATCTATTCGAAATAAAAATATTTTCTATTTCTATTTCTATTTCTAAACCTTCGTTGTTATGTCTTTGTGATAGTTATTATAGGGCCAATGAGTGTATTACTAAGTGCCTTCTCCAAACAAGTTTAATCACTTGAAGGACAAAATTGATACAAATTACGCGAAGTTCTTGACTGACTATTGCATTAATAGTTCGCTCGTCATGACATCTAATTGCTTCTCTTCGTGAAATAATATTTGCTTTTGCTATATACGTAAGTATGTATATTTACAAATGATAAGAATATGACTTAGGCGGTAGCGGCTCTTTGTTTTGTGGGCTTACAATAAATAGAAATCTTTATTCCAAAACAGATAGAATCCACCTCTGACTTTTTTAAATTTAATGAAGGTGGCAAACAAGCATGCAGGTCACATTGATGTTTAGTGATGGCTGCAGCCTATAGACACCCACACAAAGACCAGAGGTCAAAATGCAGATGCGTTGGCACCACCGAGGCTTTAGTTTTCTTTTTATGTAATAAAAGTGGCAAACAAGCACGCAGCTCACATTGATGTTAAGTGATGGTTGCAGCCTATACACAATGACCAGAGGTCAAAATGCAGGTGCGTTGCCACTTCTGAGGCCTAAAGTGTTATGCTTCTGTGCCGGAAATTACAGGGCCGTACATTACCACCTGACCGGAACACGATAGTGCTGAACACTACCATTTAGCGGCAAGTAATGCGGTGGTGCCTACGCCCGCGAGCTCCGTCACTGGTGCTCTACAACCAGTGAAGTTGTTATTTCTCTGTGATCTGTGATAATTATTACGGGGCCATAGATTACCATCTAACCGGAACACGATAGTGCTGACTACCATTTGACAAAGCCTACCCCAAAGATGACAACAACAGTGTTGTGTTTCATTAGGGGAGAATAAGCCATAATCGAGTGAAATTTTTTACTGGTGGTAGAGCTTCAGTGACGGAGCTCGCGGGCGTAGGCACCACCGCATTACCGCACCGCATACTTGCCGCTAAATGGTAGTGTTCAGCACTATCGTGTTCCGGTCAGGTGGTAATGTACGGCCCTGTAATTTCCGGCACAGAGGCATAACACCTTAGGCCTCAGGAGTGGTAACGCATCTGCATTTTGACCTTGGTCTTCATGTGGGTGTCTATAGGCTGCAGTCATCACTTAACATCAATGTGAACTGCATGCTTGTTTGCCAAGCCCATTACATTAAAAAAAAAAAATTGAAATTTTGGCGGGAATCTTGAAAGTGGCGTGCGGTGATCTTATTTTATTTCATTTTCTTGGTGTATTTTTAAGTTATATTGAATAAAGTTTGTGGAATTTTGTTTGATATAGGTTTACTAAAGTGCCCTTGTATAGTGAAATAGAATAACAGTGTGAAAACACGACCTTTCAGGTTGCCTCCAAAACTTCATTGTAAATGTTCTGGTAAAGTAGCCATCGCTTTACTCGAATAACTTGACTGTAACTTACTTGACTGTCATACTTAATAAATAATTGACTGAGTATATTATACTAACTTTTACGCTGCTTAAATAAATACCAAATATCGTTTTACTTGACACTGGCAATATGCGTAATAGCGATGCCATAATTAAAAAAAAAAAAGTCATAATCGCCACGCTTGGCAGGCCAAGCTCGCCAGGATTGGCGATCGCAGTGGTGGTAGTTTTATCGCGGGACGTAAAAGCTTTTAATTCGGATAGTGGGCGAGCTCCAGCTGATGAAGCTCGCGGGTGTAGGCACCACCGCATTACCTAATGTACTTGCCGCTAAATGGTAGTGTTCAGCACTATCGTGTTCCGGTCAGGTGGTAATGTACGGCCCTGTAATTTCCGGCACAGAGGCATAACACCTGAGGCCTCAGGAGTGGTATCGCATCTGCATTTTGACCTTGGTCTTTGTGTGGGTGTCTACGCTGCAGTCATCACTTAACATCAATGTGAACAGCATGCTTGTTTGCCACTTTCATAACATAAATAAATCCTTTTCCGGTACGTCCTGTACATGAACTACACTGTCATTATAACATTTCTTTGATCGTAGAACCTTTGATCCTAAGAACTGCATGCGTCAATTCGTCTCGCCAAAAACACCCACGCTCAACTAATTAATATTAGCTGTCATTCATAGAAGACCTTTCGGCTTTCACTCTTGGAAGGACGATGATGTACGTTGTTATTAATTTATATTGATTTAGAATTATTGCATCTGTTTTTTGGATGAATTTATTAAATAAAAAATAAATAAAATAAAAAACGTATTTATTCTCTCCACAATAGCATAAACAGTACAACATTATGTTAATTGCAATACAAAACATTCTGTCGTGTCATTTAATTTATTGTGGAGACTGGAGCCTGAACTAAAGTTATAAAACCTGTTTTACAGGTCTCCAGGTCCACACCCTTCGGATAATTTAGATGATTGTACATGTAGCAATATTTTTATGAGTGTTATACATTATGTTTGAGAAAATACAAGCTTCTTCCCGTGATTTCGCTTGCGTTAACGTCGTTTTGAACTAAGTCTCACGAACACAAACGGCACACCTTTTATTGAAGAAAACAATTCTAAATTATAGAGGTTACTTATTATAGAGGTAACCTAATGGTAACATCTATAAATTTTAATCATCAATTTTTACATTTTTATTATAAAACTAGCTGACTCGGCAAACTTTGTATTGCCTCACAGTGAAATAATGTGTCAAAAGTTTGATAGATGCGGACTATTTGTATGGGAAATTAAAATTATGGTTTTTACTGTTTCCCTTCAATTTCTTCATATTTTCTTACATTTTAAACCTTCCCTGGACTTCCACAAATCATTCAAAACCAAAATTAGCCAAATCGGTAAAGTCGTTCTCGAATTTCAGCGAAACTAACGAACAGCAATTGATTTTCATATACATAAGAGATAAATATGATGTATCTAAAAATTTACGGTTTCCGCAATTTTTCCGTATAATCTGTGCTATAAGACATTATTTCTTACCTAATTTTGAGTTTCTGAGTTGAAGGAAAGTACCCTTTAGGTTTTGACTCCCTTGCGAGTTTCAAAAATTTGTGATATAAACGACTGTATCTTTTGATAGCGATGGCTTAGAAGTTTACTTTTTTCACAGCATTAAGGGACAGTAGGCCTGAGTATTTGATATAAATAAAATAATACTTCCACGCGTTCTTCAGAAGAAAGGTCATAGCAGACAGACGGACGAACGGACGGACAAAAAATATCCTATAAGGAGTCCGATTTTTCGTTTTATGGTACGTAACCTTAAATACAAAATTAAGTACATGAATTTAGCTTTTCATTATCGCCCACACCCGACCAATTAAAATTAGCTGTCATCCATAGCAGACCTTTGGGATTTAAAGTGTTCACCCCTTCCTTAATCACCCTTCAAAGGCCGATGAAATGTATCGGGGTGTTATTAATTTGTATTGATTTTGAATGGTTTCTTTACCATAGTTTGATAAACCCTTGAAATATTGTTCTGGAGACATTGTTTGTAGTTATATGACAGTTTAAGCTGAATATTACTAACGTTATAATTGAGTTAAGTGTCGAACTTGAACCACACCGCGGACACTTCGCCAAAATTCCATACAAACGCTTAATTTGGTCTCTATAACACAGGCATCAATCAGTGACGTGTATTTACACGTGCAACTGTGTGCGTAGCACGTAGAGAATACCAACCGTCGCCCATAAGAGAGGAGGAGGTTGGGTGTGGCGGGGAAATCGGGCGGGACGTCGAAGTGTCCATTCTGTACGTAGCATTATTACATATTCTCTGCTTGAGCTTTTACCACGTTAGTATCCAACAAAAAATATTGCACATTGACCTTAGGACGAACATTTCGGCTTATTTCGGGTCTGTAGAACGTTATCTCTTTTGCACACAGCCTAGGTGACGTTTGTCGACCACATTGATCAAATTTTGACCAATACCGGACTGTAGCGTCTACTACATTAAGGCGCCAACAAGTGGAACACAGATGAAACCTCACAGTCCTTATCTAGTACGGTAGATGGCGTGTCAATCGAATAACATCGCACATACGAAGATTTCTCAAGAGTTGGCATATATACAACTTCCCAAAGTCAATCGTTGGGCTAAGGCCCGCCAGGCGCTATCACCTCGCCTGGTCGGAGGACCCTCCCTTTTCATCGGAGGAACACTTCTAACTTCTAGCCGTTCCTCCACAGGATCACAGGACTATCGGTGCTTACGCAGGCAGTATGCAGAAGAGATAACGCTCTATGAAGTCGAAACTAGCCGATTGTCTCTTTCGTAGGCTCGACGTGCAATATTTTTTGCTGAGTACTGTAATGTTATTGATTTTACGGAAGTTTACTTCTTAAGGAACGATATCAGTACTAAGGCGCGGTACGAAAATTTAACGCGGCACCATCGCATTACCTAATGTACTTGCCGCTAAATGGTAGTGTTCAGGACTATCGTGTTCCGATCAGGTAGTAATATACGGCCCTGTAATTTCCGGCACAGGGGCATAACACCTTAACGCATCTGCATTTTGACCTTGGTCTTTATATGGGTGTGTATAGGCTGCAGTCATCACTTCACATCAATGTGAACTGCATGCTTGTTTGCCACTGCCAATACAAAAAAAAACTTTAATATCATCAGAATAATTACCACCAGTGAAATCATATAGGTACACAGCCACAGTTTCAATTGCTTAGCGTTTAGAACGTATCCCAGCTGGTATCGACTATAGGGTATCGTGTTGTGTAAATACCCATCAGGCTCGATAAACACCGCTCGTATATATTTGCATTCAATTTAAAATGATCGGCTTTGGTGTAATGCAGTCAATTTTCTGGTGATATCGACGCTTGGAAATTCATTTTAAGTCTGTAATTATCTTTCATAGCCACACATTTCAGGTGGAAAAAAAAATAATTTCTAACCGCCTAAGTAATATGTGTGAAGCGCACATGGCCCCGCGGCTGGTGTAGATCGGAAGCGATCTACTCGGACAAGCGATACGGTACGGTCGGGTGTGTGATGGGTTACTGCAAGTGGTAAATTAACGTTTGCAAAATGCACGTTTCCGTACTTCTATGGGCACGGTAAGTCGTCGGTTCCGGTTGCTATCGATAGATAGCAATCGTTAAGCCTTGTCGGAGGCCTTATGGATGGTTTGAAAACATCCGACAGCGGGTTGGCCACTAACCCTGATCTCCACCAACCCGCATTGGAGCAGCGTGGTGGAGTAAGCTCTAGGCCTCCTCCCAAGATAGGGAGAGACTCGTGCCCAGCTGTGGGATGTATCAATATTATTATTTTGATCGATTTTTTACCATCATAAGCAATATAATGGTAAAAATTCAATCACCGAGTCGAGAAGTGCTCTGTATATTTTTCCATGTTCATATTGGTGTTTCTTTTTTAGAGTTTAGCAGGCAAAATGGAAATTATAAATGTTGTCTATGTCCTTACCAAAAAACAGTGGAATCACCATTAGGCGGCTGAGGACAAGAAGCAGACGATATATGTATACCTTTTCCCTAATGGTCTCCTCACCATAGTAGCAAATGGTGGGACCCACGCTAAAATAAACAGAGAGTAGTGCGAGACTAAAATCCGGGATCGGTTGGAGTGGAGTCTAATATAAAAATAACCGCTTTTTACTAAATGCATTTAAGTACATGGTATATATACCAAAATAACATTTTTTACAATTTTTGTCTCTCTGTCTGTCTCTTTGTCCCCGCTAATCTTGAGAACTGCTGGACGGATTTTCACGGACCTTTCACTGGCAGATAGTTTAGTTTTAAATTCTCACGGGGACGAATTCGCGGGCACAGCTAGTCACCCATAAAATAACTTCCGATAAAACTATATTAAAGAATACAGTTAAGTGTATCGGTAGAATGTCTCCTTTTCTCTTATACAATCTGATAAGACATAGTTTAGAAAAAAAAAGGAGAGTAGATATTGTATTATAGGAGACATTCTTTATCAATCCCTGGTAAAGTTCCAAAGGTCTACTGAGAAAAACTTGCCCTGTTCTTTTGTTCTTATTTTGTTAATTGTCTAATAATAGAATCTACTTTACAACCATATACCAATGGGAACATGAATAAATACCCTTTTGCAAAAAACCACGAAAAAGGACAGTTAGGTAGTTTATATCCGTTTCCCACGTGGCATTGATTGACGAGCTGGACTCGATCCAGGCGAATTATATGTCGTACGAATTGCACAAAAATCTACTGGTGCGTTCACATGAAAGTCCGAAATACGCGGTGCCTTGGAACAAAATTTCAATGCAATAAATGAATTTGAGAATGTTTTATTCCGTAGCGTAGTGTTCAGTGGTATCAAGTTCTGATCGGATGGCAGGCATATAGCAGGCTCCTGTGATTTCGGCACTGAGGCATAAAATACTTTAGCACTGAACTGGCATATGACTTTTATACATCAAACGACTTAAAAACGTGTAAACTGTTTGTCCGTCCGCGGTTTAGCGCAAAAACTATTGGTACTAGAGACTTGAAATTTAGCACAAGTATACACCTTAATCACGCCCACAAAGTGGTAGAATAAAACATGACAAATAAAATTATTTAGGGTACCTCACACACATATAACGCGTGGATATTTTTTTAATTTTTCGTTTACTATATAGTGTGGAATACTGTTGGATAAGTCTTTCAAAACTGTTAAGGGTTCTTTCGATTTAGTAAACTGTTCGTGACTTATTAAACTTTAAAGTGCTAATTTTCGTTAGAGTCAAGTGTCCCCCCCTCTACCAACTAAACGGTTATTGTTAGAAATTCAAACGTTACGGCAATAGTAGCTATATATAAGGTTAAGAAAAAAGTTTCTTCGCATTTTTTAAGATAATTCAAAACATTTTTTAATGTAGTTTATTTAAATTTAACTAAAGTATGTATGTACCATTTTGTTCGATAACCTTATGCCATCTTGTAGGTAGGGACATAATCCCATTGCTATAAAAATTTTGGGACTTCTCATCAAAATACCACGACAAGTGGATTTGGCAGTCCTCTCGTGATGTTAACCTAACATTGCAAAAAGAATTCTGAAGAGACCGAAACAGGTGGAAATCTGAAGGTGCAAGGTCAGGACCATACGGCGGATGCATTAACACCTCCCAGCCAAAGTCTCTTAATTTTTGCTGAGTGGCTATAGATGTGTGAGGTCTAGCGTTATCATGATGAAACACCACACCCCTTCTGTTGATCAATTCCGGCCGCTTTTTCTCAACTTCTTGCTTTAATCTCATCAGTTGTTCGCAGTAGAGTTCAGAATCGATAGTCCTGCCTGGTGGTAATAGCTCATAATGAATAATGCCCTTCCAATCCCACTACACACACAACATCACCTCATTGCGAGTTAACCCGGGTTTCGCCACAGTTTGTGAAGCCTGACCGGCCTTTGACCACGACCTTTTTCGCACGTTCTTGTCGTACGTAATCCACTATTCATCAGCAGTTATCAGCTTCTTCAAAAATGATTCGGTTTCATTACGTCGTAATAAAGAATCACAAATGAGTACACGGTTCATTAGGTTTCTTTCAGTGAGCTCGTGAGGTACCCAAATATCGAGCTTTTTTTTGTACCCAGCTTTTTTCAAATGCGCCAAAACTGTTTTGTGATCAATTCTCAGTTCTTCAGCTACGTCGTAACTACTGATATGTCGATCTTGCTCCACTTTATCAAAAATGGCATCCATTTTATCCGTAATAGGCCGGAGCGAGCGGACCAGAGCGAGGTGCATCTTTGACATCAAAATTTCCGGATTGAAAACGCTTAAACCAAATTTGTGCTACTCTCACAGACACTGCACTAGGTCCATAAACATCGCAAATTTTTTTCGCGGCCTGCGTTGCATTTTTACCTTTTTTGTTGTAAAATTTTATAATGTATCGAATTTCTCTATTAGATTCACTCATCTTGACAGTACGAAAAACAAATGAAAATCACACATTTGCCTAATTTGAATTTGGAATTATGTTCTTTAAAATTTCAACTTTCAATGATACCAAAACCAGCCAGATACAAATACTACAGCCAAGGAGATTTTATTACAAGTTCATAGATACTATAATGCGAAAAGACTTTTTCCCAAACTTATTATAACGAAAACTACGGAACCCTACAATGCGCGTCGCCTGACACGCACTTGACCGGTTTTTACTAAACATTCTTTCACCAATAGGTACCTAGAATGTGATACAACTCATTTTAATGATACAGCCTGTATTTTAATTCAAGGAAACAAAAAGCTAAAATTAAAATACAAAAAAGATTTATGTGGTCCGAACTCACAACGTCAAATTCATACTTTCACAATAACCCAAAACCCAATACCGATCCACGCTTTATCGTACAAAGGCTAAAAGTAATCAAATACAATTCACCGTTCATTTTACCAAAAGTGTACCTACATTAAGCACCTACAGTATTTAATCTGTCTGCTATAACATACACAATACACATAAAAAGCATATACCATAACTGCAAATTGCAGAGCTTATAGCTACGCCTGATATAAATAAAACACTGTATCGTCAGTTCGCTTTCACGTACATTGCTCGTTTTATTAATTCAGGCGTTTTTGTCTCGCGTGTGCAGGGTCATAAAAAATTTGAAATAATTTTTACATAAATACGTTTTTATACATAAATAGATACTTCTACACATTATTGAGATCCAGTTAACACATTTTATATTATAGATACCTATTTAGGTATAACTTTTGTTTTTTTGTTTATACCAAAAGGGTTTTTTGACCGACTACAAAAAGGAGGAGGTTTTCAATTCGCATGTATGTGTTTTGTGTGTATTTTACGCGTTTTTTTCTTTTTGTTATACTAACGAAACCCCAAAAATGTTGTGTTCAGTTGTGTCGTAATATCGCTTTAATGTAGTGGTCCCTTACCATGCAACATTTTTTTTTCTTTCATTCACTATACCAAATAACACAGCAATGTATAGTGTTTATCCTGAAAACCCGCAAACAAAACCCGACTCGTGTCTCATAATACAGCCATGGCGAAATCTAGATAAATCTCTCACTTAGCTGATTGCCGGTCGTTTGCGATACTGACGGACTGACGGACTGTTTTTACTACCTATACCCAAATGTCGACGTATTTGTAACGTTAGTTTTGCTTCATATTTGGATACGCGGTAGAGCTCTTGTGACAGAGCTGCAAGGCACCAAGACATTACTATTTGCCGCTGAATGGTAATGTGGCTGAAGGTCACTCAGAGAGCAATGGAGAGATAGCTAAGCGAGAGAGAGAGAGAGCTATGCTTGGAGTTTCTCTACGATATCGAATGAGAAATGAGGAGATCCGTATGAGAACCAAAGCTATTGACATAGCTCACCGAATCGGGAGACTCAAGTGGCAGTGGGCAGGGCACATAGCTCGAAGAACTGACGGCCGTTAGGGCAGAGCAATTCTCGGTTGGCGACCGCGAACCGGAAAACGAAGCGTAGGCAGGCCCTCCACAAGATGGACCGACGACCTGGTGAAGGTCGCGGGCAATCGCTGGATGAGAGCGGCCCAGGACCATTCGTTGTGCCATTCTTTGGGGGAGGCCTTTGTTCAACAGTGGACGTCTTTTGGCTGAAATTATGATGATATTGGTAATGTTTAAGGCTAACTTGTTCTGGTCTGGTGGATTACCACATTTTTATTGACTGATTTTGTCATTTTTTAGTACCTGTGTTTTCCGCCAAACAGGCGTTACAAAATAGGCCCCCGGAGTGCAAAGTGTTTTCCAAACCCATCATTTCAGATGGCAAGATGGCAACCCTTGAAACGTTCCACTGCCAGGCACGAGTCTCTCCCCTATTTGGGAAGAGGCCTGGAGCTTACTCCACCATGCTGCTCCAATGCGGGTTGGTGGAGAATTATGGGCTATCTAGTATCTATAAATATAAAGCTCCGTAATATATATTTATTTCATATATTTATGACTGGTGGTAGAGCTCCAGTGATGGAGCTGGAAATGTATGGCCCTTTAATTTCCGGCACAGAGGCATAAAACACTTAACACCTTAGGCCTTAGGAGTAGTAGCGCATCTGTATTTTGACCCTGGTCTTTGTATGGGTGTCTATAGGCTGCAGCACAGACCAATCAGCCTTCCTTCTTAGTCGATGGGCTGCAGTCATCACTTAACATCAATGTGCACTGCATGCTTGTTTGCCACCTCCATTAAATAAAAATGTACCGACAATGCTCAGTTACATATAGTATCAGTTTTATACATTAATATATCGAATTGTAGATTACAATATGTTAATTAATAATGTACATATTGAGCTCCATAACAGTTTTATCATATAGACACAGTGTAATTAAATTAGAGCAAACACTAACATTGAATGATCCATTTAATTAATTTATTTATTGGCCTATAAACTAAATTGATTGGTACATTTACCTAATGATGCTACTCGGAACCATATGGTCGGATATATTACCATCACTTGCAAGTATTGAGGAGCATTTACATCAAACGAATAAAGAGCTAGAGCGAGAACAAGAGCATTAATTCACTGGTGGTAAAGCTCTTGTGTCGGAGCGTAGGCACCACCGCAACACCTAATATACTTGCCGCTAAATGGTAGTGTTCAGCACTATCGTGTTCCGGTCAGGTGGTAATGTACGGCCCTGTAATTTCCGGCACAGAGGCATAACACCTTAGGCCTCAGGAGTGGTAACGCATCTGCATTTTGACCTTTGTCTAATTGTAAGTGTCTATAGGCTGCAGACATCACTTAACATCAATGTGAACTGCATGCTTGTTTGCCTATTCCATTTAATAAAAAAAAATCTTTCGTGATCTTGTAGTGTAAACGAAAACTCGTATTCAGCTAGAGCTAGAACAATGAACACACACTGAGCAAGCTGCCTCGCGAGGCTGTAGGCAGAGAGTGGGCGCGCCTAATAAAAAAAAATCTTTTTATTATCATTTATGTCTTCCTTTCCATATTTTTAAATAATTTCTTTTTAAACTACTCGTATATAGTTCAAAAAAATTTAGAAAGACTGGTATATATATATTGGTATATATACTGGATAGGTTCACCTTTATTCGACTGTACTTGTTTAGTAGGGGTAATGTGCATTATGAAGCGCGCATGGCCCAGCGGCTGGTGTAGATTGTAGGCGATCTACTCGGTTAAGCACTACGGGCGCGGTCGGGTAGGGTGATGGGTGACCGCTAGTGGCAAATTAAATGCGCATTACCGTGCTTCGGAGGGCACGTTAAGCCGTCGGTCCCGGTTGCTATCGATGGATAGCAGTCGTTAAACCTTGTCGGAGGCCTTATGGGCGGTTTGAAAATATCCGACAGCGGGTTGGCCACTAACCCACCCACCTCCACCAACCCGCATTGGAGCAGCGTGGTGGAGTAAGCTCCAGTCCTCCCCCCAAAAAAGGGGAGAGACTCGTGCCCAGCAGTGGGACGTATAATGGGTTGCCATTATTAATGTGCATTATAATAACACGTTATTACGACGGTATAAAATTACATCACAAATTGGATATTGGCTCGTTTCATTTGGGATGTAAAAATATGATTATCCTAGCTATTGCCCGCGGCTCCGCCCGCGTATATGTCGCATTTCGCGTAACCTGTGGAAACTCATCAAATCACCCCATGGTATCCTACAGGAACATTTTTTCGGGATAAAAAGTATCCTATAATCTAAATAGCTAACAAATTTCATCAAAATCCGTTCAGTAGTTTTTGCGTGATTGACGGACAAACATCCAAACAAAGAAACTTTCACATTTATAATATTAGTGTGATAAAAACTACAAACAGCAACAACAGGTAGTATCTTTTGATACGTTATCAATAAATTTAGTTAAAAAAACATACGCTAACACTCACAGCCACAATGTATAAACCAGGATGATGGGTGCATATCTATATGTAATTAAAAAAAACAGCAAAACATACAGAAATTTAAAAAGAAAATACAAAACGTAAATATAATCCAAAAAAAATTTTACACCGAAACTGTTGCTTTAATTTCTTATTTTTATAAAAATAGAATTTACTTACTTAGATACTCGTAGATAATAATACATTAACAGTTGAAAGGTCGAGTCGGGGCTAGACGGTATCCGGCTCATTTCCGGATACGGAAAATCCGGATCCGATGGATTTTGCTTCCTTTCCACTTAATCCAGTGTTTGGTTTGTGTGGGTTTTATATTTGAAGAAGAAAGAGAGAGACGACGATTAAGAAAAAACGTGTAAAACAAAAATAAATTTAGCCTTTAAAACTCTCTTGTTTTGTTTCTTATATTTCTTAATTGGACTTAACAAAGGGAATTTTACATAGATAATAATACCTTAACAGTTGGGCGTTCGAGTCGGGTAGATCCGGTATCCGGTACATTTTCAAATACAGAAGATCTGGCTCTAAAAGATTTTACTTCCTTTTCATTTTAATCCAGTGTCGGGATTCTGTGGTGTATTATGTTTCAAGAAGGCAAAGGAAAAGAACCTCGCAGGAAAAGTTTTTTTTTTCGTCACAACTTTTCCCTTTTTTATTTAAAGAAAAATGGAAAGAAAAATTTGACTTCAGGCGAGACTCGAACTCGCGGCCTACTGGGAATCTAGTCCAGCCGCTCTTCCAATTGAGCTACTGAAGTCCTGCCCGATTTGTCAAATCTTTCCTTCACATTTATTGCATTGCTTTATGGTAGCAGCAGCGCCATCTATTGCCAACTATGCTAGTTACGCAAGCGATATAATAGACTTTGCATTTTATTGAATATCGTAAAGAAGTCGCTTTTACCCTTCATAATTGTTTTATATTATTTCGCATTAACACATGCTTGTGAAATATATTTTACTTAAAGAAAAATGGAACGAAAAATTTGACTTCAGGCGAAGGGCTTTTTCTCTTTTTATTTTTGCTTCCACTAGCCGCGTGTAATTTTATATAAATTGATATATTATATCTGTAATGAAGACAAACGATTTCATAAATAGATTACTTATACCAAATACGTAAACAATCAACAGAGAGCCATCCAAAGATATAATACCGATAAATATTCATCACGACGCTTGCCTAATGGAATGATTATGTAAATTAAACGTCCTTTATTCGTCTGTCCCTTAGCTGGCGATTTTGCCTAATCAGAGGCGAAATCAAACGTTTGAGCGTAGACTGAGATAAAATTATGGCCAATATTTTGATGATTGCTTTCGTTTTGGATCAAAGAAACTTGGCTGTAGAAGATTTTAAAGTACGGAAAAAAAATCCTCTATTGTTACCTTGAAGAGGTAAATAGCGGTAAATACGTACATATATTTTACGCTGAAGCGCGCATTGCCCAGCGGCTGGTGCAAATCGAAAGCGATCTACTCGGTTAAGCACTCCGGGCGCGGTCGGGTAGTGTGATGGGTGACCGCTAGTGGCAAATTGAATGCGAATTGAGGGCACGTTAAGAAGTCGGTCCCGGTTGCTATCTATGGATAGCAGTCGTTAATCCTTGTCGGAGGCCTTATGGGCGGTTTGAAAACATCCGACAGCGGGTTGGCCACTAACCCAGCCACCTCCACTAATCCGCATTGGAGCAGCGTGGTGGAGTAAGCTCCAGGCCTTCCCCCAAAAAAGGGGAGAGACTCGTGCCCAGCAGTGGGACGTATAATGGGTTGCCATTATTATTTTACGAGTACATGCGAACACCTACAATTTGTCTGTTCATTTTATTCTGTGTAATAAGTGACGAGGATACGACTTCACTAATATCATCATTCTTTATTTGTTACTGCCATTTTTTTTTTAACCCCGTGTCCGAGGATAGTCAGTACGGGGGTACTGTTTATCCTCGGACACGGGGTTTAAGAGGACTCCATCATGGCTGTAGTGGCCCGCTACCACTAAATATCGCAGTCACTGAGGTAGTATCGGTACTCACTGAGTCAGTTAAGTAGAAAAAAAAAAGATCCGGACGAATTGAGAACCTCCTCCTTTTTTTGGAAGTCGGTTAAAAATAACGTCATACGGTTTAGCTCTAGTTTTATTTTAGTTTATTTCAGATCCTGTAGATAGTGTAGATGAAGCGCTTGTCCAGAATAACTTTTCCCAATCATATACTTTTCGGTAATTTTCTTTTCTTTTTCCCAACCAGTTCAGTCCCATCCCAAGCCGTGTGTGTAATTAAATTCTAGTATTTATAGTAAAAACAAACGATATTAGATATAGATTACTTATACCAAATACGTACACAATCAACAGAGAGCCATCCAAAGATATAATACCGATAAATATTCATCACGACGCTTGCCTAATGGAATGATTATGTAAATTAAACGTCCTTTATTCGTCTGTCCCATAGCTGGCGATTTTACCTAATCAGAGGCGAAATCAAACGTTTGAGCGCAGGCGGAGATAAAATTATGGCCAGGCCAATATTTTGATATTTGCTGTTTTCATCAAAGAAACATGGTTTTTGAAAATTTTAAAAACCTCAAGGGTTACTTCCCTTAAGGGTTGTAAATTCGCCAGTTACTTTTATAAATTAATTTATCTAGTCTATAGAAGTACCTATTGGTAGTTTTCGATATACAGAAAAATACCAATACCACTAATCATCCGACCCGGGGTTTGCTAGGACCCCAGCGTAGCAGCAGTGCCTCTCTACAACTAGACCACTACAATGGGGTGGTAGGAGGGCAATGTATCTGCATTTGACCTCTAGTTAAAAACTAAAAGAGCAGACTTACTATCTTAATGAGCAGCATGATTTTTTAATATATAAATTGTTTTAAATTTATCTTATATATATAAAAATCAATTGCTATTCGTTGGTCACGATAAAACTCGAGAACGGCTTTTCCAATTCGGTTAATTTTGGTTTTTAATGATTTTTGGAAGTCCAGGTAAGGTTTAAAGGGTAAGAAAATATGAAGAAATTGAAGAGAAATAGTCAAAACCACAATTTAATTTTCCCATAAAAAATAGTCCGTATCTATCAAACCTTTGACACATTTTTTCATTCTGAGGCAATACAAAGTTTGCCGGGTCAGCTAGTTTGCAATATAAGTCTACCAACAATACAATACAAGCCCGTCTGACATTGTTTTTACAACGGAATATAAATGCAAGTTCTTCATCAAAATCCATTTAAATTTTGCATTTAAATGTATAAATATGCAAGGGTCGAAGGCTTCCGGGGCTGAATAACGAATGAGGCCTGGAACTTTCCATTGCCGGGTCACGATGACATTGCATTTTAAAAGAACCCCAAAGGACTTTAAGTGTCGAATATTAACTTTTTTAAACATAAAGTTTTCGCAGGTTTCCGCGACGTTCACACATTGTAGGAATTGTGTTTATGGATTCTCCCCTTCCCTCGCGTAGGCAATACTCTTTGTCAACCAGCTGTCTCCATCGGTTTTGTTCCGTCGTTTGGTGTATTGCAGCACTAAGTGGTATCTCCAGCTCCTGCGATACCTGATCCACCCACCTTTTGGGACTGCGACCTCTGGGTCTCTTTCCCTCCACTTTGGCAGTAACTATTAGGCGTTCCATCTTATCATCCCTGTGGGCAATGTGGGCAAAGTATCGCAATAAACGTCCAAACAGTAAAAGATTCAAACAGGGGTTTTTTGGCCAAAATCAATAGCTTGATTGAATTGCTTCAAACGTAAGGAATATCAATGGAATGGAAATGGCTTTGAGAGCCAATTAATATGGTTAAAGGGTGAAATATTTCGCAGTCGGATTCAAGTTTCTAATGGAGCATTTTTATTCACAGTTTTAAATTTTTTAATTGCCTTTTTTGCAGATTTTAGATTTTGTATTAACCTTCTTACACGCAGTAATTCGGTTCTGTAGGTAATGGATTCTAGTGTTCAGTACCCAATGGTCGAGGGAGCCCAAGAGGGTATTGTTTTGGATTTAACATAATAATATGGAAAATACCTTGTCCATTGGGTACCTCCACGAAATCTAAAGTTCATAATAATACTAGCTGTTGCCCGCAGCTTCGCCCGCGTGGATGTCGTTTAAAATGTATGTAATCATATGTTCTTTCTCAAAGTCAGTTATATCTCTGTACCAAATTTCATTAAAATCGGTTGAGTCGTTTGGACGTGAAAAGGTAACAGACAGACAGAGTTACTTTCGCATTTATAATATTATAGTAGGGATTTAAGCCCTTAAAAATTTCAAATGGTCTAATAATGGTCTTGGTCAAATTTTACACCCTCTCAGAATATCTGACGCCTTGACCCATAATGTTAATGCCATTTTCGAAAAGATTTCAGTCTTTCAAATGAGGTGAAAAATTATTGTAAAATATCAGATACACGTAAAGGATGTTAAGTGAACCCAATCAAGGCTCCGATTCAAATTTCTGACGATTTGGATGTGAGGCAAGCTCGTTTCGGAGCCCTAAGTATTCGGCCCTATATAGGATACCTAACCTAACCTTAGGTTTAGGTAGGTACTCAACAGGGGCAAGGTATCTCCCATATCTTAATCTGACGCGCTCAAATAAATCCAAAAAACCCTTTCTGGGCTCCCCCCTCGCTACAAATATTCTGAGAGCCTGAGACGCCCAGACCTTCGTTATATTATAAAACCTGGAAATTCTTCTATGTATGTCCTCTATACAGGTATAAGCAAAACCAAAATATACAACTTGGGTCGCGGTGGCTTTGGCAGGTAACAGGTAGTAAATGTGAGTAAAATTGTGTTTCAAATTTGTGATAGTATAAAACTTAGTTTTCATATATTTTAACTTACAATAATATTAGAATCCGCCTCGTCTATCGCCGGACACTTTGGATGGTGGCAACCCCTTTCCAGACACCCTCACAGTCTAATTATTTATAAATCTACTTTCGTCATAGTATAAAATCTGACTTTTATATATGTTATTCAGGAAACTACACGAATAATGTTTCCACAATTCCCAGTCACTTTCGATGGTTTCCCTATCTTCTCAGACACATTGAAGTTTACTCCAGGCGTGCGCGCGATTAATATATGTACGTTGGTGCGAGTGAAATAGCGCGATCTATACTCTAAATTTATCAAAAAAATAATTATGTAGATTTATAACCGATTAAAATAAATTAATGATATTTTTATATCAACAAAATATGAAATCTATACAAATAAATAAAATTGGAGTGTCTGCTTGTAATATTAAAATAACGGCTTTTTACTTAATGCATATGTATGTATACGCGGTACATATACCAAAATAACATTTTTTTCAATTTTTGTCTGTCTGGCTGTCTGTTTGGCGGGGCTAATCTTGTGAACGGCTGCACCGATTTTGACGGGACTTTCACTGCCAGATAACTGATGTAATAAGGAGTAACTTAGGCTACTTTTATACTAGCTGCGCCCACGACGGGTAGATACTGAACAATCATAAATTCTCACGCAAGCGAAGTCGCGAGCACAACTAGTCAACAATTGAATGCAGTTCATTACGCTATTAACTTTTGCAAATTATCATTAAATTTTGCATTTAACTAAAATTTAATTTTTTTCAAGTGCATTTTATGGAATCAAGTTGTGATTTAAGAAAGTTGTAAAAAAAATCTATCAATTTTTTTTTTAAATATTGTGCCGAAAAAAAAAAAATCGGCAGTCGATGATAAAATTCTAGAAGTTTAAAGTTAAAGCATGTGTACGGGTAGATGGTAACATGTCACCCTGGTTTGATGTTAACATCGGTGTCAGACAGGGTTGCGTGCTTTCGTCTAGACTGTTTATCATATATCTGGACAAATACCTCCAGAGGGTGAAGTAGATGGATGTGGGAGTTTGTATGGGTGACTTAGTGGTGAACTGTCTGCTTTACGCAGATGATGTGGTAATTGTTAGCTCTACGCCATCTGGGCTACAAGCACTAATCATAGTCATGAAAGAGGATTGTATGGAGAAAGGCTTACAATTGAATGTGGATAAAACTAAAGTATTAGTATTTGAATGAGATGAACAGAGAACAAATGCAAGGGTAGTAGTAGATGATGCAGTGTTAGAACAGGTGGATGAAATTGTATATCTTGGATGTGCTTTTAGCAAGGATGGTAGGTACACCACCGACATAGAAAGAAGAGGGCTTGCTGGGAATTGCGTGAATGGAGTGTTGGGTAAGCTGCTAGAATCTAAACATCTCAGCCAGCGGGCTCGACTAGCTGTACATAATGCTGTACTTACTCCAACGCTATTATGGAAGCGAGAGCTGGGTATGCAGGAAAGAGCATGAAAGTAAGTTAAACGCGGTCGAGATGAGATCTTTGCGCAAGATCTGCGGTGTATCACTCACCGATCGCGTTCGTAATGAAGATGTAAGAAAGAGGCTTTGTGTGAATGATAGTATCGGTGTAAAAATGAAAACTCAGGTACTACCGGTGTATCTGGCGATGAGTTGTCTACAGTGAACGACTTCTTGTTTCCTCTTTTTTCTTTTTGAAAAACTGCAGGCTCAGAACTGTAGTACGCCTGTGAATGTTTTATGGCATTTCCGGTGATAACCTCCATCTGTATATTTATCAGGTAAAATAATGTTCGCATATTTAAGGTAAAATTTTTTTCGGACTTTCAGTTATAAAAATACGCTTACGCTTACACTCACAGCCTTACAGAAGGTATAAACCTGTGTCGTGGGTACCGTTATACACATATTAAACATATAACACATACACAAACACTCAGACCCGAAACAAATATCTGTAGGCTATACAAATATTGGTCCCGGTGCGGAGATCGAACCCGTGACCCTTCGAATTAAACGGTCATCTCACACCGTTGGGCTAAGCGGAACGTCAGTTTGACATTTCTTTAATGTCTCTTCAGAAAACAAATTAAATTTTCCCTCACTTTTATTACAAATTAATTATTCAACGGTTTCTGTACGTATAACAGTTTACACTACACAATATATATTACGGAGTACGAGACAGTGATGCGCAGAAAGAGATCGCCGTGGACCGATCATGCTATTTCACTCGCACCAACGTACATGTATATTCATCGCTCGAACGCCTGGAGTAGACTTCAATGTTCCTGGGAAGATAGGGGAACCATCGAAAGTGACTGGGAATTGTGGAAACATTATTCGTATAGTTTCCTGAATAACATATATAAAAGTCAGATTTTATACTATGACGAAAGTAGATTTATAAATAATTAGACTGTGAGGGTGTCTCGCAAGGGGTTTCCACCATCCAAAGTGTCCGGCGATAGACGAGGCGGGTTCTAATATGATTGTAAGTTAAAATATATGAAAACTAAGTTTTATACTATCACAAATTTGAAACACAATTTTACTCACATTTACTACCTGTTACCTGCCAAAGCCACCGCGACCCAGGTTGTATATTTTGGTTTTGCTTATACCTGTATAGGGGACATATATAGAAGAATTTCCAGGTTTTATAATATAACGAAGGTCTGGGCGTCGCAGGCTCTTAGAATAAAAGTGTAAAAATGGGTTTCAGATTACTAAGTTTTCGCTATACATCTCCCTGTCTATATTTCTGTCATCTGGCTGCATAGTATTAAGACTTGTCAATGAACTAAAATGGTTAACAAAACTGTTATTACATTTATCTTTTGTTCGTTGAAAATGCGTGGTTCTATCTAATTTTAATATAAATATAGCCGTGAATGTATGTCGTGATTTTCACATCGCATCTCGCCTCGATTCCAGCATATTTACTGCTCACCCACCCGACACCACGATGGTGCCTGACCCAGTTTACATAAGAGCTCACTCAGCTTCTCGTTGTCAGATATTTTAAATTAGGTAACCTCGTAGGATACCTACTGCAATTTTGGGTTTGTTATTAAAGAATTATTGGAATCGTGCATGTATGAAGAGAGTGATGAACAAGTTTTTTTTATGTAATGGAAATGGTAAACATGCATACAGTTCACATCAATGTTAAGTGATGACTGCACCGTATAGACATCCACATAAAGACCAAGGTCAAAATGCAGATGCGTTACCACTCCTTAGGCCTAAGGCGTTATGCCTCTGTGCCGGAATTTGGAGGGCCGTACATTACCACCTGACCGGAACACGTTAGTATTGAACAATACCATTTAGCGGCAAGTAGGTATATTAGGTAATGTGGTGGTGCCTACGCCCGCGAGCTCCGTCACTGGAGCTCTACCACCAATGAAAAGTTTTACTGGGGTTAGAGTTTCAGTGTAGGAGCTCTAGGACGTAGGCATTACCTATAATCTATCAGCTGCCAAATGGTAGTGAGAAACACTACCTACGAAATAGAGAAATGGAGGTGTTTTGGAAATTAAAACAGATAACTTAATTCCTTCCATACTATAATTGTTTCGTTTCTTTTTAATATACATTTTGTTTTTTATTAGTAGTGTTTATTCACTCTAGGTAGTTTAAAAAATAAACGTAACTTCACTTTTGTAAGCCCCGAAGGGGTAGGCAGAGGTAAATGCATGCATTCAAGCATACATGCAAACACCCACGATTTGCCGTTCACGTTTTGAACAATGTAACAGGTGGCAAGCCTGTTGACATCTCCGGGCACATAACTAAACTTCGAGGTACTGGGAAATTTCCAGAAAATGGAAAAATCCCAGTAGAACTAGACATAAAGGACTTTACACCATTATCTCTGATAACCCACGACCCGGGAATCGGACTTCAGCGTAGTAGCAGTGGCCTGCTACCACTAGGCTACCGAGGCAGTAAAAAGATAACGATGTAATAGTGCTTTCCAGGAGTCTATGTAAATGAAATATAGGAATAAACGGAATAAACTATCGTGTCCTGGTTACATGGCAAGTTATCACAGAGACAGCAACTAAGGTATCACAGAGACAGCAACTAAGGTATCACAGAGACAGCAACTAAGGTATCACAGAGACAGCAACTAAGGTGTTAGGCGTGGCAACGGATCTGTTTTTTGACACTTGGTTTTGGTGTGAGTGTCTATGTGAATGTGAACCACAGACTAAACAGCCTACGTCGAATATGGGTACAAAATTCTTGCTTGTAACCTTCTGCCTCATACATAAAAAAACAGGCACGAGTGGTTTAATGGTGAGGGACTTAACTTGTTGACACATACAGACATTAAGATGTGTTGTCTATATCGACTACTTTGATAGGTTTGTTATTAAGTATTTGTACTTGTTTTTCCCTTTGTAGTATTTGTCTACAAAAGAAACAAATACGCTTATGGTTGACTTGACAAAAACCCTCGCTACGTTTTACGGGTGACTAGAGTCAATATTAAGATTTAAGGTGAGTAGACACTTTTTCTAAAAATAGTTAATTTGTACGCTCGCATCTATGTCATATACTTATTATATTTTTACTGGTGGTAGAGCTCCAGTAACGGAGTTCGCGGGCGTAGGCACCACCGCATTACCTAATATACTTGCCGCTAAATGGTAGTGTTCAGCACTATCGTGTTCCGGTCAGGTGGTAATGTACGACCCTGTAATTTCCGGCACAGAGGCATAACACCTTAGGCCTGAGGAGTGGTAACGCATCTGCATTTTGACCTCGGTGTTTGTGTAAGTGTCTATAGGCTGCAGTCATCACTTGACATCAATGTGAACTGCATGCTGGTTTGCCACTTCCGTAACATAAAAAAATGTATTTTAAAGATAAATGGAAAGAAACATTTGACTTCAGGCGAGACTCGAACTCGCGGCCACTGGGAATCTAGTCCAGCCGCTCTTCCAACTGAGCTTCCGAAGTCCTTCACAAGCATGTGTTAACGCGAAATAATATAAAACAAATAAAAAAAATGTGTGATTGCGAAAAACACAATATGAAAAGGATTGACACATATGTTTGCTTCTTGAAGATGAATAATTGAGAGATGAGAAATAACTCTATTAAAAACTGAACAAATACAGTAAACATTAAGAAAATTTTAGCCCGGCGATGAAATTGGTAGCCAAAACTTATATTAAGAAGTATTAAACTTTCTTATTAATACATTTTCTTACGTCCCATGTTTCATCTTTCCCTGTCTTTATTAAAAAAGTCAAATACACTTGAGAGCCTCAAAATTTATTAATCAAATACTTTGTGTAGGTAAAATAAGAAAACTTGAATGTCCTTAATGAAGGACTCTTAATGAGGGGGCCCAAGGGTTTCCGCCTTGTCGTGGCAGGGGGGCTCAGTACCCGGTGGTTGTCCCCACACCGGCGAAACCAAGAGGAACTCAGAGAGGGGGCGGCGTTAACTCGCTGCTGTGGAGAGGAGACGGCTGGGGAGGAGGTGTTTCGTTGGCCCCGCACCCTATCCCCAGCCGCCTAACGGTGGTCCCGCCGTCAGATGGTGACGTGGTGGGAAGGCGGCTGTGGAAGAGGTGTATGGGTATGTCGTTAGCCCTGCACCCTATCCCCAGCCGCCTAGCGGTGTTCCCGCCGCACGACAGGGACGTGGTGGGGCCGCGGGGGGGCGGTTGAAGGTCAGTTCATCCCTGTCACTCCCGCACCCCCGGGGCCGGACAGAGTGCCCCTGGACTCCTCCAACCGGGCGTCTTGGGACGCCTGGCGTTGTGAGTGGTCGGGGCAGGGACCTTTGGGTGTCAGACTAGGGGATGTCCGTCGCCCAAATGGAGTTAGGTCCCAAGCTGGGTGGCGTGCACGTGTTCCGTATGCCACTAGTGTTGGTTGGAGCCAAAGAGCTCAACCTGCCGAGGGCTCGGAGACGAGCAGCCGCCGGCGGGGTCGCGGATGTGTGCGTAAGCGTTCCCGTGACCCCGCCACTGATGGCGGAAGAGTCGGAACACCGCGGGGTTTTAGTGAGTACGAGTCTCACACTACCCGCCGTCGTTTCCCCTAGACGGCGGGTGCCCGGGTTTCCGCGCGTAAAAAAAAAAGGACTCTTAATGAGACTGCAGGAAAATCATCTAATTATTCTGAAGGCATAAGATATCATACACAACTAGCTGTTGCCCGCGGCTTCGCCCGCGTGGATGTCGTTTAAACAGTAGCCTATGTTCTAAGAAATTATAAGTTGTCCTCAAACACCACGTACTATTCTCTTGAAATTTTTCCTGAATTTTCTTTGCTTTGAACCTCACGGAGCCCGACCTTTCCAACGAATGCGAAACCGTGGAAATCGGTTTGTGCGTTCTGGAGTTATACTGTCAGGAAGAAAAACCCGACTTATGTTTATCGAAACTAATATTATATAGGCGTGAAGTTACGTTTATTATAAAGAGGTAATATTTTTTCTTTGTTTGTTTGTTTGTTTTGAAAAGGCTCAATAACTACTAGACCGATTTAAAAAAAAAATTCACTTTTCGAAAGCTACATTATCCACGGGTAACATAGGCTATATTTTATTTTGGAAAAATAGGGTTCCGTAAGATATTTGGGTTTTTCAGACACAAGGTGTAAAAAATCAACTAGAAAAGTTACTTATTTTGCGTACGCTGCCTAAACTATAGAAGATATCGAGGAAGGCTTAAGCTATATCTATAAACATCACACTAAGACGAATAGAAGAGGGTAGGTAACATTGCACCCGCGCGAAGCAGGGGCGGGCCGCTAGTATTATAGATTTTAAAGGAATTGTCATTTAAATGACAGTTGGTTAGTGTGATATTGCAGAAGGATTTTATGTACATATTTTTTATGTAATGAAGTAAACACATTGATGTAAAGTGATGACTGCAGCCTATAGACATCTAGATAAAAACCAGAGGTCAAAATGCATATGCGTTGCCACCCCTAAGACCTAAGTTGTTATGTCTCTGTGATAGTTAGTACTGTATGTATGTATCTTATGGGGAAGGCAGATAGCATGGATCGCTGCACCCTAAAAAGGGGAGAGACTCGTGCTCTGCAGTGAAACGTATCTCAAGGGTTGCCTTTATTATTATATTAAATTTTGTAACAAATTTTGCATATTGAACTCAAAATATTTCAAGTTTAGATAGTTCGGTAAAACATAACGCATACTATTAAATGAATTGCTAAAAAATAAAACATAAGGTATTATAGTATTCTTCGTACAATTGCCGACCGAAATCGATGGTTAAAATTCATGAGATATCGCACTCCCACCGTGTATTCCATTTTAACGTCAACGTAACCTAAAGCTAGGCAAATTAATCCGTGTTCCGCTTTACACAAATTACTTCGTTCAAGTTTCTGGAATTATGCAAATCGATTTGATTATTTAATTATCATTTCAACAGACTTAGTATAATTCTTGGTCTATTAAGCCGGCTTTGAGTTTCGTGTTTAATCACTAACTTTGTAAGTCAAATCTATTGCAAAGACAAAGGCACAGGTTTATATAGCTTTTACCCGCGACTTCGTCTGCGTGGACATCAAGTATAAATACCAGTAGCCTTGAAACATAACATCATCATATCAGCCGAAATATGTATGCCTACTACTGGACCGAAATCTCGAATAAAACCTCCCCATAAACGGGATATTCTATAATCGCCACGGTTGGCGTGTGGATTGGCGATCGCAGATCGCATCATATTATACCTCTATACGGGACGCTGGGCTTCGGGACGCTGGGCGTCGGGACGTTGGCGTCAGGACGCTTGGCGTCGGAACGCTGGGCGTCGGGACGCTGGGCGTCGGGACGCTGGGCGTCGGGACGGTGGGCGTCGGGACGCTGGGCGTTGGAACGCTGGGCGTCGGGACGCTGGGCGTCGGGACGCTGGGCGTCGGGACGATGGGCGTCGGAACGCTGGGCGTCGGGACGCTGGGCGTCGGGACGGTGGGCGTCGGGACGCTGGGCGTCGGGACGCTGGGCGTCGGGATGCTGGGCATCGGTACTAAGGGCGTCGGGAAGCTGGGCGTCGGGACGGTGGGCGTCGGGACGCTGGGCGTCGGGACGCTGGGCGTCGGGACGCTGGGCGTTGGAACGCTGGGCGTCGGGACGCTGCGCGTCGGGACGTTGGCGTCGGGACGCTTGGCGTCGGAACGCTGGGCGTCGGGACGCTGGGCGTCGGGACGGTGGGCGTCGGGACGGTGGGCGTCGGGACGCTGGGCGTCGGGACGCTGGGCGTCGGGATGCTGGGCGTCGAGACGCTAGACGTCGGGACGCTGGGCATCGGTACTATGGGCGTCGGGACGCTGGGCGTCGGGACGCTGGGCGTCGGGACGCTGGGCGTCGGGACCATAGGCGTCGGGACGCTAGACGTCGGGACGCTGGGCATCGAGTTGCTAGACGTCGAGACGCTAGACGTCGGGACGCTGGGCGTCGGGATTCTGGGCATCGGGACGCTGGGCGTCGGGACGCTGGGCGTCGGGACACTGGGCGTCGGGACGCTGGGCGTCGGGTAGCTGGGCGTCGGGACGCTGGGCGTCGGGACGCTGGGTGTCGGGACGCTGGGCGTCGGGATGCTGGGCGTTGGGACGCTGGGCGTCGGGACGCTGGGCGTAGGGGCGCTAGACCTCGGGACGCTGGGCATCGGTACTATGGGCGTCGGGACGCTGGGCGTCGGGACGCTGGGCGTCGGGATGCTGGGCGTCGAGACGCTAGACGTCGGGACGCTGGGCATCGGTACTATGGGCGTCGGGACGCTGGGCGTCGGGACCATAGGCGTCGGGACGCTAGACGTCGGGACGCTGGGCATCGAGTTGCTAGACGTCGAGACGCTAGACGTCGGGACGCTGGGCGTCGGGATTCTGGGCATCGGGACGCTGGGCGTCGGGACGCTGGGCGTCGGGACACTGGGCGTCGGGACGCTGGGCGTCGGGTAGCTGGGCGTCGGGACGCTGGGCGTCGGGACGCTGGGCGTCGGGACGCTGGGCGTCGGGACGCTGGGCGTCGGGACGCTGGGTGTCGGGACGCTGGGCGTCGGGATGCTGGGCGTTGGGACGCTGGGCGTCGGGACGCTGGGCGTAGGGGCGCTAGACGTCGGGACGCTGGGCATCGGTACTATGGGCGTCGGGACGCTGGGCGTCGGGATGCTGGGCGTCGAGACGCTAGACGTCGGGACGCTGGGCATCGGTACTATGGGCGTCGGGACGCTGGGCGTCGGGACCATAGGCGTCGGGACGCTAGACGTCGGGACGCTGGGCATCGAGTTGCTAGACGTCGAGACGCTAGACGTCGGGACGCTGGGCGTCGGGATTCTGGGCATCGGGACGCTGGGCGTCGGGACGCTGGGCATCGGGACACTGGGCGTCGGGACGCTGGGCGTCGGGTAGCTGGGCGTCGGGACGCTGGGCGTCGGGACGCTGGGCGTCGGGACGCTGGGCGTCGGGACGCTGGGCGTCGGGACGCTGGGCGTCGGGACGCTGGGCGTCGGGATGCTGGGCGACGCTGGGCGTCGGGACGCTGGGCGTCGGGACGCTTGGCGTCGGAACGCTAGACGTCGGGACGCTGGGCATCGGTACTATGGGCGTCGGGACGCTGGGCGTCGGGACGCTGGGCGTCGGGACGCTGGGCGTCGGTCGCTGGGCGTCGGAATGCTGGGCGACGCTAGGCGTCGGGACGCTGGGTGTCGGGACGCTTGGCGTCGGAACGCTAGACGTCGGGACGCTGGGCATCGGTATTATGAGCGTCGGAACGCTGTGCGTCGGGACGCTGGGCGTCGGGACGCTGGGCGTCGGGACGCTGGGCGTCGGGACGCTGGGCGTCGGGACGGTGGGCGTCGGGACGCTTGGCGTCGGAACGCTGGGCGTCGGGACGCTGGGCGTCGGGACGCTGGGCGTCGGGACTCTGGGCGTTGGGACGCTGGGCGTCGGGACGCTGGGCGTCGGGACGCTGGGCGTAGGGGCGCTAGACGTCGGGACGCTGGGCATCGGTACTATGGGCGTCGGGATGCTGGGCGACGCTGGGCGTCGGGACGCTCGGCGTCGGGAGTCGGGACGCTGGGCTTCGAGACGCTAGACGTCCGAACGCTGGGCGTCCTGACGCTGGGCGTCGAAACGCTGGGCGTCGGGACGCTGGGCGTCGGGAGTCGGGACCCTGGGCTTCGAGACGCTGGGCGTCGGGACGCTAGGTGTCGGGACGCTGGGCGTCGGGACAATGGGCGTCTGGACGCTGGGCGTCGGGTTGCTGGGCGTCAGGACGCTGGGCGTCGAGACGCTGGGCGTCGGGACAATGGGCGTCTGGACGCTGGGTGTCGGTACGCTTGGCGTCGGAAGGCTGGGCGTCGAGACGCGCGACGTCGAGACGTTGGGCGTCGGGTGTTCGGTATCGATCTAGTAACATCCCCTGGAATTTATTTTTTTAAATTTTAATGTACATAATTCACATTTTTACATTTTTATTATAAGTATAGATAATGTAAATTAGAGCTATGAAATTATAATGCTTAAAGTATGTTGTTCAACCTAGCACAAATTTAATTTTACAACGTTGAGAGTCGAGTCTAGGTAATTTAGTATTATCTAGGTATCCTATGACACAATTAGTGTTACATCGTCTCACATAGAGTAAAGACTCTAGCACATGTGGTACGTTTGGTAGGTAGCGGTAAAATGGTGATTCCTTATCTGAATATCAGGACAAATAAATTAACCTTCTTATTTTCGACAATTTTCTGACGATTTGGTTAGTCCAGCGGTGTGAGACGACCGTTTGATTCGAAGGGTCGCGGGTTCGATTGGATATTTGAATGGCCTACAGATATTTGTTTCGGGTCTGGGTGTTTATATATATGTTGTATGTGTACAACGGCACCCACGACACAGGGTTACACTTACAGCACCTAGTGTGGGGCTGTAAGTGTAAGCGTATATTATAGATAGCGTATGTTAACAAAGTCATTAAAACAGCTGTCCATATGAAAGGTCTTTAAAGATATTCCGCAAAGTGCTCTCAGATACCACCTGGCGACGTTTAATTACTGTGGATGCACTCTGCTATAATGTAACGGGAATATACGAAAAAATGAGGAATATGAAATATTTCTACTCGTGTTTAACTTTTTATAAGTACAGTATTTTTTAAAAGGATTATGAGAAAAGAGTTTTTATATTACTGTGGTGATACATATTACAGTTCATACTATTGGTAAGTGAATACAGACATGTTTTTCATGTAACGAAGGTGGAAAATTGTGGAGACATTCACACAAAATTGAAAATAATCTTTAAAATTTCCCGTCGACTGCCGAACATAAAATTCTTTAGAGATATTTTACAAAGTGATCGCCTACATAGCGTGGCGACGGGATGGCCTTATTACACGGCATGGTATTCAGGGTACGATAGCAAGAGTCAGGGAAGTGTTATAACTAATAACATTTAGGGAGTTAGGGCCCTAATCAGGGCGAACGGAGCGCCCCAAAATAAAAAAATCAAATTCAAAATTCAAATCATTTATTTCAAATTGGTCTACAAGGACACTTTTGCATTGTCAGGTTATAAGCTACCTAGAGAGAATAATAATAATCCAATAGATATTAATAAATACCAATTTAATGATAATATTTAACCGATACGTGAATCATCAAATTTTTCAAATTCCTTCATAGAAAAAAATGAAAAATCTGTTCGTCATAATCATAGTCATTCACTTAGCAGAGTTCCAAGTGCAGGCACTACTGAGAAGAACTCCGCTACCCAACAAACTCAGCGTATTTCTCTTTTGTCAAAACCTTAGATTTAATACAAATTTTATTAAATAAAATAAAGATAGTGTGAACGTCCATGGCATATAAATATTTGCATATAAACACATACGCAAATACCCATCAACAGCTTAATATCGTGATAGAAAATAACACCCGCAAATCACAACAGACCAGTCCCCACAATCAGCACCCGTTCACGAGCATGTGGCAGCCATTGCTCTCCTCGACCATTTTGAAGGAAAGTGAGCAACCCGTCACACGACGCCGCCGAAGGCGAAGGCATTAAAGTGAGCATGACTGCCCGATCAGCCTAACGCCCTAACTACACGCAGTACAAATATGAACAGTATGGAAACTACGTATAAAACATTCAAAACGGCACACTCAAGAAAAAAAAAACTAATCGATTTAACTTACACTGTGTGAACGCACGTATATATTAGATGTACTATGTCACTTTTTTTTTGTCGGATCTTAAAACCGAACTCTTGTATGAACGCTAGTATTGAAAAACTTTAGCCACTGTACAAGAAATCAGATTCGACAGAGTAAGACACAACTCTGTGTAAACGAGGCGTACCTTCCATCATAAATTGCGGGACGAACTTCCCTCTGAGGTGTTCCCTCGGTGCTACAATATGGGGTTCTTCAAAAATGGTGTCAAAAGAGTCCTTCAGGGCTGACAGCGCGTTGGCAACTCCCCTGGTGTTGCAAATGTCCAAAGGCGACGGTGACCACCTTCCATCAGGTGGCCCGTCTGCTTGTTTGTCAATTTAATGACATAAAAGTTACCAAGACAGCAAAAATATCTTTAAAATTGCTCGTAGACTGCCGTGAAAGTGCTTAAGAGATATTTTTCAAAGTGATCGCTTACATAGCCTGGCGACGTTTAATGACTATGTATGCACTTTGCGTCGTGATGTTACGGAAGGAAATATCGTAAGGTTTTTTGGAGGTAAGACAATGTATTTTAAATGGAACTCGATGATAAGACCCTTCAGGAATTAATAATTATTTTTGCCGTCCTTCTTATTTACAGGACTTTACTTCACTTTATGTCATAAAAATATATTTAATTATTTAAACTTGTGCACATAATAAATGTACATGAGGCGGGCTTAATGCCTAGTGGCATTCTCTACCAGCCAACCTTAGTGCTAAATAAAGCTTTCGAAGAGGTGCAATAACAAAAGATAGTAACTTGCAATCGAAAACAAAAAAAACGAATCTGGTTGACTATATTTAAAATTAAATAATAATACTATTAAAAACATATACATACATTATATTAGTATATGATTATATATATTATATATATATATATATATATATATATATACGTAAATAAATAAGTATACAAAACTTGAAAATATAATTACATATAAAATTTAATAGATATAAATGAACAACATACAGATGATGAAAAAAAAATTTTAACTCTATAGACCTAGGAAGCTATAAAATGCTCTTTCAATCGACGTTTAAAGAAGAACTTACTCGGAGCTTTCTTGATAAAAAATTATACGGCCTCAGTAGTCTATTGGTAGCAGGCCACTACTGCGCTGGGGTCTAAGGTTCAATTCCCAGGTATCAGAGATGGCGTAAAATCCTTTGCATCTATTGATATTTTTTAATTTTCTGCAAGTTTCCCAGTACTTCGGAGTTTGGTAATGAGCCCGGAGATATCAACAGGCTCGCCACCTAACATGGGCCAAAACGTGACCTATGCCAATAATCTGTTTTATCTGAGCCGTGTATTACCACCAGACCGGACCTCGACAACGCTAAACACCACAATTTTGCAGCAAGTAATGCAGTGATACCTACGCTATCGAGATTCTTTATTTGAGCTCTACCACCGGTTAAAAAAGATTGCAGCTGAACTTGAGATGCCGAATATGATACACAAGTTTGAGAATATTTTTTTTATGAAAAACTCTCCGATGATAGAGTGGCTCCTTTAAATAAATAAATAAATAAAAACACTCACAACCCCTCACTAGACTTCACTCTGTATCTTGAGGTCAGACTCATCAAACATAAACATACTTACCCGAAATAAATATCTGTTAGTTACAAAAATATTTGCAGTGCGCATTACAAATACGTGACCTCTAGGACGAAGTGCTTGTTAAAAACCACTATATCAACCAGGTCGTACCGGCAAACTCACTCTTTAATTATTTAAAAATTGTGTGTGTATTGTATGACTTCCTTGATCAAAACAATTGCTTTTTCTTGGACATTTTGTTTGATAAACTATATTTGCATTTCTTGAAGTTCTGATAAGTAGTTGCGACAATTTTTTTTTAAGCGGGGAAACCCTCATAGGCTGCCACCGTCTAGGGGAAAAGACGGTGGGTAGTGTGAGACTCGTACTCACTAAAGCCCCGCGGTGTTCTGACTCGTCCGCCATCAGTGGCGGGGTCACGGGAACGCTAACGCAGACATGCGCGACCCCGCCGACGGCTGCTCGTCTCAGAGCCTTCCACAGGTTGAGCTTTCAACCAACACTAGTGACGTGCGGTTGGGTAGCGTGCACGTGAAACCTTTCTCCTTTCGGGCGACGGACAATCCCAAATCCGACACCCGGAGGTCCCCGCCCAGACCACTCACAACACCAGGCGTCCCAAGATGCTTGGGTTTGGCCTCGAGAGAGCCGGAGCGTTGAAGAAGTTCAACCCCAGCCCACCTCAGCGGCGGGACCACCGCTAGGCGGCTGGGGATAGGATGCAAGGCCAACGATACACCTCTTCCCCAGCCGTTTCTTCACCACTACAGCGAGTGGCGGGCAGAGCCACGCCAAACGGTGTGGCTCAATCCACCGACTACTAAGCTCCGCCGCCATGACAAAGCGGAAACCCTCGGGGGAAGGAAGGAGGGGGTAATGGTGGGTCCAGGGGCGGCTCTAGCTCGTGTAGCGCCCGTGTGCAATGAAACCCTGGTGCCCTCTAGGCCTGACCATGATGGTCCAAGACGATGTTCTTAGCTGTCTCAGAGAGCACCGCGCCCCCTGAGACGGTGGCGCCCGTGTGCATTGCACATCCTGCACTATAGGGTAGGCCGCCCCTGGGTGGGTCTTCACGTCTCGTTTTTTACCGAAAAGAAAATCATACCGCCAGAAAATACATTTGCTTTTCTCCACCGACGCGGGTTGCAAAAAATTACTAAGTAATTTTTAATTTAACTTTACCATCTACAGCGCAAACAACTTTAAAATAAATAAATAGTTTCCTCAATATTTACATTAAAAAATACAGCGGCGTTTGTAAGAGTTTTTGCGAAGTTGAAATCACCTGAAGATATTTAATATCGCAGTAAAGTGCACTCCATTAATTTTATGAGTGAACTTTTGTTGGGAATAAACAATAAACTATGGGTTTTGTTGAACGTTGTACGCCAAGTTTTGTCTTAAAAGTAAATGTTTCCGGTATTCGGTTTACCGAATCTGTAAAGTATTTTGAATGTAATTCTAGAAAATATAAAAGTTTACTCTTCAATTCCTTCATTGTTATAAGAAGCAGGTATAAGAAATATTCGTGATTATTTTTTTATGTAATGAAGGTGGGAAACAAGTATGCGATTCACATTGATGTTAAGTGATGACTGCAGCCTAAAGACACCCACACAAAGACCAGAGGTTAAAATGCAGATGCGTTGCAACCCCTGAGATCTTAGTTTTGTCTCTGTGGTAGTTATAACTATCGTGTTCCGGTCAGGTGGTAATGTACAGCCTACTACGTGGTGGTACTGTAATTTCCAGCACAGGGGCATAACACCTTAGGCCTCAGGAGTGGTAACGCATCTGCATTTTGACCTTGGTCTTCGTGTGGGTTTCTATAGGCCGCAGTCATCACTTAACATCGATGTGAGCTGCATGCTTGTTTGCCATTTACAAAAACAAAAAAAAGCTGAAATAAAGTAAAAGCTTAGGGTGGATATCACCAAAGTTTTTAACTAAGTGGAAAGCTGAACTCGAGCTAAAATTCCAAGTTGGAGAATATTTGATGTGTTACCATTTTAAATGGTAATTTTATTTAAAATGGTTCCTTTTATTTATTTGGGTAGACCGGACCGATATCCAGTCCGCCACATGAGTAACTTCTCTTACAACCCAGCTGCCACCAAGAACTTGAGCATCCTAGACTAAGTGAAGACCTGATATTTTGAAGCTCACCATCGTCACCCCGTTGTGCACTTCAATGCAATGATTCACTCCCTAAACAAGATCACTTGAAGACAAAGTACAAGTATTAAGAGGTCATTGGAAACTCATCAATAAGAGCAACTTCAAAATATACTTTACTGCCTCAGTAGCGTAGTGGTAGCAGACCACTACTACTACGCTGGGGGTCCTGGATTCGATTCCCGGATCAGAGATAACGATTTAAGATCCTTTATCTCTGGTTCTATTGGGATTTTTACATTTTCTTGAAGTTTCCCAGTACCTCGGAGTTTGGTAATGTGCCCGGAGATGGCAACAGGTTCGCCCGCCACCTGTTACATGGGCCAAAACGTAACCGGCGAGTCGTGGGTGTTTGCATGTATGCTTGAATACATGCATTTACCTCTGCCTACCCCTTCGGGGATTACAGGCGTGAAGTCACGTTTTTTTACGTTTCTAAAGATACCAATCTTGAAGTAACGAAAGAATTTACTTTTTCCTAAATAGTTGTTGCGCGGCGATAAATGTTTATATTACGAATTCTTAACTCTTTGCAACCAAGCAAGTATACGAGAGAGGTTCCATTTCAAGATGTAGTTGTAGAAATCAGGGCATTTGTTAGCAGCAAGACTAAATTACAATCTAACTTTAAAGGACAACAGGAGTCTTATCCCTCAGATTACAAGGTCTGTTGACTTCGCCTAGTATTACCGCTTAATCTCGTCAGTTCACTTCGAGGTTAAGCCACTCAGCTCATTCATTGAACACTTTCAAACTAAAGGCAAGAGAAATTCCATCTTTTACGAGATTCATTTTTCATTGAAGAAGAAATTAATTATTTTATGAAACTCTGTCTCCAGAGTCCTAATTACTACAATGTACGAGTATCTTCACGCCAAGTCCCTTACGGGGTAGGCAGAGAGTGTGGAGTGCCAGATGTTCCGGTCCTGATACACCTCCCGTGCTTCCTCTACATTCATCATTCTCTTCATACATGCACACCGATTTCTAAGACTTTTGATCACTTATTTGGTCATAGTAGGTTAGTCTTGGTCTTTCTGGGCCTGTGCAACCATCCACATCGCATTGCATATCTGTTAAGTCATTCGTTCATTCGACATTCTTTCTATATACCCGAACCAGATGTATAACAACACTAACAGGGGTTCTTCTTCAAAAAACGAAAATATCAAAACAAACTTCACGCCTGTAATCCCGGAAGGGATAGGCAGAGGTAAAAAAGCATACATGCAAACATCCACGATTCGCCGGTTAGGTTTTGGTCCTTGTAAACGATTCTGTTGACATCTCTGGGTAAATAACCAAAAAGGGAGTTATCAGAGATAATGGTGTAAAGTCCTTTATCTCGGGTTCTATTGGGATTTTTCCATTTTCTGGAAATTTCCCAGTACCTCGAAATTTGGTAATGTGCCCGGAGATATCAACAGTCTCGCCACCTGTTACATGGGCCAAAAACGTAACCGGCGAATCGTGGGTGTTTGTATGTATGCTTGAATGCATGCATTTACCTCTGCCTACCCCTTCGGGGATTAAGGGCGTGAAATTACGTTTTACTTTTGCCTAACCCTTTACTGATAACAGTCGTAAACTTAGGATTCTTATTAAAATATTTGAAGTAATGTATCGTGGGAACTATGATCTTTATTTGTTTGATTCCATAAAACAGCGATGGTATTTGCTAACAAAATAAAATTACAGAGTGGATCTAATGTTTAAGTCTTATCCTCCAAATACCAAGACCCGTTGTTGACCCGATCTAGTTTTACCACTTAATTGTTTGCATCTTAAGTTGAAGCCTCTCCGGTCGTTTTGTATCGCATCTTAATTTACTGTTAGGGATCTTTTTTAACTTTCTTTACGAGCTTTGTTTTAAGTTAAAGCTTATATTTTTAGGCTTATATTTTACAGTTTTAATTTTGAAGTATTTAACTAAAACAAAACCGATGAGGGTCCAAGCACGTTTATTTTCACAATCCATCGTCTGCGCCATAGAGCAACACCGGATGGGAGTAGCCATATGCAGGCTTTCCCTCTGTCAAAATACAAGCCTAAATGGGCCTATACCTGTCGCCTAGATGTTTAAATGTGTGCGTGAAATTGTTTCTGTATTTTGTTAAGGTCAAGGTGTGAGTTTCGTAGTAATAGACGATTTTTGTAGTGTGCGTGTGTGCCGCACGCATTTCCCCCCGCAAAAAATGACAGACTGTTTTGCATCGGTAATACACGCTATGGCTACTCCCCTCCAGTCCGCCGCGACCGGTGGCCCGTGTTGCTCTATGGTCTGCGCGAATCGTCATGCATCACGAAAAGAGATAGATCAGATTACTTGAGAACTAAATGGGCAAGACATTTTAAACTACTTCAATCTACAGAAATCTTCACTAAAATCAGATCAAAATGTGCAAGGTGCATGGCCAACCTTGACTACTAAGTTGTTATAAGAGAAATAACGAAATACTACTACTTAACGCTTGAAAATGTCTTGAAGAAATCTCCAGTACAGAAATAGTGATGGGTAAACATTTGCCTACGACACAATACGACATTGTCAACAATACATGCAAAGTACTTTCATTGGGTACACGTTCATCACTTTGAATATACGCAACGCGCTCAGGGGAGGTGTGTGAGAGATTGCCTTGTGTATCGCTCCGTAAAATAAAGAAATACTTGGCGCAAGACAATTCATGTGACGTTGATAGGAAATACCAAAATAAATGTAAAAATATCTGCTTTCTTACACAAAATTACGTTGTGAGGGGAATGTAAATTGTTTTCTATGGTCGCATAATTCAATTTAACGGTACTGTAACTTTCGTTTTTTCTTCGTTTATTTCCATATGGAGTATGTTACTCGTGGTTGAGCTGCAGTGACGGAACTCGCGGGCATAGGCACCACCGCATTACCTAATATACTTGCCGCTAAATGGTAGTGTTCAGCACTATCGTGTTCCGGTCAGGTGGTAATGTAGGGCCCTGAAATATTTTTTTTTATGTATGTAATGAAAGTGGCAAGCAATGCAGTTTACATTGATGTTAAGTGATGACTGCAGCCAATAGACACCCACACAAAGACCAAGGTCAAAATGCAGATGCGTTACCACTCCTGAGGCCTAACGTGTTATGCCTCTGTGCCGGGAATTACAGGGCCGTACATTACCACCTGACCGGAACACGATAGTTCTGAACTACCATTTAGCGGCAAGTATATTAGGTAATGCGGTGGTGCGTACGCCCGCGAGCTCCGTCACTGGAACTCAACTACCAGTTAAAATTTGTAAAAAACTTGATATAAAAATGTAGATGAATGGTCACTACGCACAAACTACAGTGCTACATAATCCAACCGGAACACGAGAAGCTAGAGATAGACATGAAGAAAACACGAGAAGAAGAAGACCACTACCATTTGGCGGCTGAAAGTTTAATTAATACAGCGGTGCCTATGCCCTCGATCTCTGTCATAAGAATTTTACCACCAGAAAATCATACAACCATTAAAACATGCATTGTATGAGTCTTCGTAACATCGGAAACATTAAAAATGATCAATAAACGTTATTCAAAGTAGATATTAGCTGCTGAATATTCATTAAGCGCGTATGGTCCCGCGGCTAGTGTAGACCGGAAGCGGTCTACTCGGTTAAGCGATACGGGTGCGGTCGGGTGTGTGATGCGTGACCGCTAGTCGCAAATTAAAATGCGAGTTTCCGTGCTTCGGAGGGCACGTTAGGGTGTGTGATGGGTGACCGCTAGTGGCAAATTAAAATGCGCGTTTCCGTGCTGCGGAGGGCATGTTTAGCCGTCGGTCTCAGTTGTTATCGATAGATAGCAGTCGTTAAACCTTGTCGGAGGCGGTTTGAAACACATCTGACAACGGGTTGGCCACTAACCCTTATGTTCACCAACCCATATTGAAGCAGCGTGGTGGAGTAAGCTCCAAGCCTCCTTCCAAGAATGGGAGAGACTCGTGCCCAGCAGTGGGACGTATCAGCTGTTGCCATTATTATTATAAGCTATTGACAGTATCATATTGTATGAAACTATCGCCACTACGATCGCCAATCGTAATCAACGACGATCCGGTTAGTCCAGCGGTGTGAGATGACCGTTTGATTCGAAGGGTCGCGGGTTCGATCCCCGCACCGGGACAAATATTTGTATGGCCTACAGATATTTGTTTCGGGTCTGGGTGTTTGTGTATGTGTTGTATGTGTACAACAGCACCCACGGCACAGGTTTATACCTACTGTGGGGCTGTGAGTGTAAGCCTATTAAAAAAAAAAGAATCCGCATGTGAAACGTGTGCATTACAGGATACCTTACCACTATGTGGATTGCTTCTGTCTCTCTGTGTATTTGTGGAGCAGTGGACGTCTAACATTTGAAATGATGATGATGAAGATTGTATTGCCCTCGAAATGTTTACTCTTGAAACCTTCAGGCCACCCATCTGGATTTTGAGCTCTGGTTCTGTGTATCTTTAAACTCCAGTATTATCTTATCATCCATGTATAAACTTATTTGCCATTGTCATAACATGAATTATAAAACAGTTTTTACAAACTGAATCATTAACACGTCACAATTTACCCACTTTCTATAAATCCAAATTTACCCACTCAATCTGAAGCTGCTTGTTTCATATGGAAATGAACGAAGAAAAAACTGCAAGGCACTGTACCGTTAAATTGGATTATGCAACCATAGTACAAACAATTTACATTCCTCCCACTCTCGAATTTTAGATAAAGTTAGACACTTTAACTTTATTCTGGAAGTATCCCTTTATTTTACGGAGCGATACACAGGGCAATATCTCACTTTACATGAGCACGGTTCGTATAATTATTCAAAGAGATATTATTATATGTTGTGAAAGTATTTTGCTGGTAATAATTAAATAAATAACGCTACATTATATTCCATTTATGTACAAGCATTTTGAAAAGAAGAGACGTATCGTGCTAGTATGTGCTAGCATTAGGTATCATATCATCATAATGGTTGGTTCTGGCAAATAGAAAGAACGTCGAATGAGCGAATGACACAGATATACAATGCGAATTTGGATGGTTGCAAAGGCCCAGGAAGACCAAGACTGACCTACCATGACCAAATAATTCAAGTAAGTATTGTATGAGGGTGGGGTCAAAAGTATTAGGAATCGTCGAACATGTATGAAGAGAATGATGAATGTAGAAGGAGCACGGGAGGTGTGCCAGGTCCGGGATATCTGGCGCTCCACTCTCCGTACCTCATAAGGGTATTGGTGTGAAGATACATCACATAATTTCAGCCAAAAGACGGCCACTACTGAACAAAACTTGCGGATTGGGAATTGCAGTGGGGTTAGTTTTATCGTGGGAGACCTACCTATCCATAAAAAAGAAGAAGAGAATTACACTTAATAAAAGCCCTGTAATTTCTGGCACAGAGGCATAACACTTTAGGCCTCAGGAGTGGTAACGCATCTGCATTTAGACCTTGGTCTTTGTGACTGTCTATAGGTCATGCAGTCATCATCACTTAACATCAATGTGAACTGCATGCCTGTTTGCCACTTCCATTACATAATAAAACAGCAATTTTAATTAAATTCTTGATAAGACAAATGAAAATATACCTGTAGTATGCTGTGTGGTGTGTGGTAAGGATTAAATGGTACGTTACCAATGACAAGTCCGCACACACTGTTTCACATTAACTATAATTGTATAAACGTCACAACAGAAGGTACAGTACAAGAAGAACAAGGAGAAAGTCACGATAATAATTAACAGTACGTATAGGTCACGGCACAAACACTAAACATAGAAATCACAAGTCCAAATCAAATAACATCAACAAAATAGCGAGACAAAGAAAACGCGTCGAGTAGGCAAGCACGACTGGCGTTGCAACCGCGACGGTCGGGCGGCGCGAGAATTCGCAGGTAGACCTCACGCCCGCGAAGCGCGCGTACCCGCAACCGTTGTAATATTTTGTGTTGTCGCGGCATACTACGGGTTTCACCCGAGTATGCTCGCGACAAATAAATAATTACATATTAATATTTGTGTAACTGTATTTGTGTGATATGTAATGTATGAATGTTGTATAGTGTAAGTGAATGTGTAATACTGATAAATACATATGAAATAAATAATGTATGTGTAATATATACATAAACATAATGTTCCCTACATCACTCCCCTCCAGAGGCCGTGTCTACGGACGATAATAATCCGGGAAGCGGACTCGTCTCCCGGAACGTGTAGCTCGCAGAGGGTTGTCTCCAGGCGGAGGCTGGGGAGGATCTGGGGGTTGTGGATGGGACAATTGGATATGAGATGGGTGGGATTGGGATGTTTGAAGTTGGGCAGCGTCGTCCGACAGTATGTAGGCTGGCTTAAGGCGGTCTACCGATACCGAGACAACTTTACCCTTGACTCTAATTTTAAAAACTTTCCCACCCCTGTTGATAACCTCATGTGGTCCGGTGTACGCAGGTTGTAGCGATACACGTAGCGCGTCTTCCCTTAGGAATACGTGGCTACATGTATCGAGATCTTTAAAAATGAAAATGTGCCGTTTGCCAGAATGGTGCTGAGTAGGAACAGGTTTCAACTTCTCAGCGAAAGACCTAATGCGCGCTGAGAAGTCTGAGATGTCAGTAGTGCAGTAGTCAACTACCGAGGAACCGAAAAATTCGCCAGGTAGGCGAAGCGGTTCACCGTACACCAGTTCGGCAGATGTGGACTGAAGGTCCTCCTTATAAGCGCTTCTGATACCAAGCAAAACGAGAGGGAGAGACTCAGTCCAATTGACATCTGCGTGACAAACAATAGCTGCCTTCAGCTGTCGGTGGAAACGCTCGACTAAGCCGTTGCACTGTGGGTGGTAAGCAGTTGTCTTGCGGTGGTCAAATCCAATGGATTTGGACAACTGCTGGAACAAAGCTGACTCGAATTGCCTACCACGGTCGGTAACAATGTCAGTAGGGCAACCGAATCGGGCCACCCAACACGATATAAACGCTTTGGCCACGGTTTCCGCGGTGATATCAGTGATGGGGACAGCTTCCGGCCATCGCGTGAAGCGATCGACGGCTGTCAAGCAGTACCGATATCCACCGGACGGAGGTAATGGGCCGATCAGGTCTAAATGGACATGTTTGAAACGCGCCGAAGGTAAAGCAAGCGTGCCCAAGGGCGACGAAACGTGTCGGCTTACCTTCGAGCGCTGGCAGGTCAAACATGCCTTAGACCATTCTCGGCAGTCCTTCCTCATGGAGGGCCAAACGAAGCGTTGTGCAACGAGCTTAGCACTAGCGTTAGGGCCGGGGTGGCTGAGAGAGTGCAAACTGCTAAAAATTTGTCGACGTAGATTTAGAGGGACAAAAGGCCTGGCGGTCGGTGTACTGACGTCGCAGTACAATTCAGTACGACTGCCAGGTATTGTCATCTTCGCGAGACGAAGAGAAGTCTCTCCGGCCACTAACTTTGCCAGTTCGGGGTCGGAGGTCTGGGACTTGGCGAGGACTTCAATGTCTATAGGCGTCTGTAGCTCTTCAACGCGAGAAAGGGCGTCAGCCACGACGTTGTCCTTACCCGCGATGTGCCTAATATCAGATGTGAACTGCGAGATGAAGTCCAAGTGTCTATACTGACGCGGTGAGCAGTTACGTTTCCGCTCGTGGAAGGCGTAACAGAGCGGTTTGTGGTCAGTATACACAGTAAAGTCGTGAGCCTCTAGCATGTGGCGAAAGTATCTAATACTCTCGTAGATGGCAAGGAGCTCGCGGTCATACGGAGAATACTTTATCTGTGAGGGGCTCAACTTGCGAGAGAAGAATGCTAGAGGCTGCCAAACACCGTCCTGAAGCTGCTGTAGGACTGCACCTAGCGCTGTGTCTGAGGCGTCAGTGACCAGTCCTAACTTGGCATCAGAACTCGGATGAGCGAGGAGCGCGGCGTTGCAGAGGCTCTGCTTGCAACTATTAAATGCCTCTAGTGAGTCTCCTTTTATGTCGACCGGGTGGGAAGCTTTGACAGACCCGGTCAGCAGAGCATTCAGAGGTGCCTGGATTTGTGCGGCTTTTGGGATAAAACGCCGATAAAAGTTAACCATCCCCAAAAATCGACGTAATTCCCGGACAGTTTTGGGGAGGGGGAAATCCGAAATGGCCTTGACCTTGCTATCCAGGGGCTTGGTACCATCTTTTGAAATATGGTAACCTAAAAATGTTACCTCAGGAGCCCCGAAAACGCATTTGGCCGTGTTAACCAGTACGCCGTACTGTTGCATACGTCTTCGTGCTCCTCCTGACTCCTGGAGAACACCAGGAAGTCATCCAAGTATGGATAGCAGAAATCAAGACCACGCGTCAATTCATCCACGAACCTCTGAAATGTCTGACCAGCATTCCTTAACCCGAACGTCATAAAAGGAAATTCGAACAAACCGAATGGTGTGGTGATCGCGGTCTTCGGTATATCCTCATCAGCCACCGGTATCTGGTTGTAGGCCTTCACTAAATCTAAAACTGAATAGTGCGTACAACCGGACAAACTGTGAGAAAAGTCATGTATATGACGAATCGGGTATTTGTCTGGTATTGTCCTTGCGTTTAGTAGTCTATAATCGCCGCAAGGACGCCAGCCGTTGTCCTTTTTGGACACTAGGTGCAAAGGAGATGTCCATGGGCTATCTGACGGACGAGCTGTGCCATTCGCCAATATGGCGTCGAACTCCAGTTTGGCAATTTTAAGCTTGTCTGGAGCCAACCTTCTAGGCGAACACGACACTGGGGGGCCTGGTGTAGTGCGAATGTGGTGTGTAGTGTTGTGTTTTACGGTACCTGGTACACCGGCGGGCCGTGTGATCTCCGGAAACTCGGCCAGGATACGGTGGTAAACGCTGCTACCGCCAGTCGGTACCTTCACACTCGACACAATTTCATTATTATTAAAAATATTAACAGAAGCTACAGTGCTGATATTGGTAAGGCTATCGACTAATTTTTGGTTGCTGATGTCTACGATAAGGCGGTAGTGTGACAAAAAATCTACGCCAATAATGGCTTTCGTGACATCAGCAACAATGAAGCGCCAAGGAAAATTACGACGTAACCCAATGTTAAGTGTAAACTGAACGTAACCGTAAGTGTCGATAGCCGTACCATTAGCAGCACTGAGCTGAAAAGAAGTTTTATTCCGACGTTCACGTAATGCACTTATGGGGTATACACAAATGTCACTTCCAGTGTCAATTAAAAATTGTGTGTTGGTCTCACGGTCCGTTATAAACAGACGACCCGAAGTATTTTGGCCATCATTAGTCGTCATCATTGATTGCTTTGCCCGTTGCTCGATGTCCTCGGAGTCACTGGTCTTGATGCAGGTATGAGCTCTGCCACCAACTTTGCTCTGGTGGCCGTGGCGTGGCGGCCGTCCACTGTGTCGTACCCTCGTGGTACGATCGCTGTCACTGCACTGGGTCTCTTCATTAAGCCGGGCCATAAGGATGCTGACCTGCTTGGTCAGCTCGACGATTTGCTGCGTCAACTTGTCAATAGATGGTGACGTTGAAGACGCAGCAACGTTGGGTGTCGGCGCAATGGTGCAGTTGAGCCTATCCACCAGCTCGGATGGAACGTGAGGCCAGACAGGGGGTACCCTGGCGTCGCTGGATGTCAGCGGAAGAATCGCCGATATGTCGGCGCCGTGCTGCTCGACGCGTGCCGCCATTTTGATGGCGCGATGTCGTCGCGTAGGTATGCGCGACTCGTTAATGTCGCTTCCACTATTCATCTTCCCGTGTAATGTGGCGTGAAAAGTTCGGGGTCACCAATGTAGTATGCTGTGTGGTGTGTGGTAAGGATTAAATGGTACGTTACCAATGACAAGTCCGCACACACTGTTTCACATTAACTATAATTGTATAAACGTCACAACAGAAGGTACAGTACAAGAAGAACAAGGAGAAAGTCACGATAATAATTAACAGTACGTATAGGTCACGGCACAAACACTAAACATAGAAATCACAAGTCCAAATCAAATAACATCAACAAAATAGCGAGACAAAGAAAACGCGTCGAGTAGGCAAGCACGACTGGCGTTGCAACCGCGACGGTCGGGCGGCGCGAGAATTCGCAGGTAGACCTCACGCCCGCGAAGCGCGCGTACCCGCAACCGTTGTAATATTTTGTGTTGTCGCGGCATACTACGGGTTTCACCCGAGTATGCTCGCGACAAATAAATAATTACATATTAATATTTGTGTAACTGTATTTGTGTGATATGTAATGTATGAATGTTGTATAGTGTAAGTGAATGTGTAATACTGATAAATACATATGAAATAAATAATGTATGTGTAATATATACATAAACATAATGTTCCCTACATACCTATAACTCGCTGACACCAAGTCTCTTAAGAGGAAGATTTTTTACCGATGAAAAACTGTAACAAAGAATTTGCACGGTTTAATCACCACCCCATTAACTAAAGTTTAACTGACTCTGAGGAGTAAACTCGACACTTTTTTGTTCCGGTTGTTAATCTATGGGCGAAGGAAAAAAAGTTAAAAACTTTAACGTTCAAAATTAACGTCATTTATATTCAGATTTGTTTGACAATTACCGTTGGAAAACTTTGTGTATTTTCACGAGCAGGTAGATATCTATTTTTGAAGTGAAATCATTTTAAAGCTGCATTGTGCGCCTTTTTTTAATTTTTAAATAAATTCGCGTCATATTACACGACCTGATCGAAAATTCGTAAGACGGAGGGAGCGTAGACCGCCTGCGTAGCGGAGTGGAAGCATCCTCCTCTCTTTCTACCGTGCGGCGAAAATGTATGCCTGCGCTTGCTGTTTCGTTTAGGCGGCGCAGGGCGCTTACGCGAATGTGCTTGTGTGTTAGTGTGCTGCTGCATTGAAACTTATTTGCAATTCCTAAGTTCTATTAATGTAAAATAATTGTAATAGTTCTAAGTACGATAGCGCAATAAATTAATATTGTATTTTACCAGATACATGACATTTTTATACTGGTGGTAGAGCTCCAGTGACGGCGCTCGCGGGCGTAGGCACCAACGCATTACCTAATATACTTGCCGCTAAATGATAGTGTTCGGCACTATCGTGTTCCGGTCAGGTGGTAATGTACGGCCCTGTAATTTCCGGCACAGAGGCATAACATCTTAGGTCTCAGAAGTGGTAATGCATCTGCATTTTGACCTTGGTCTTTGTGTGGGTGTCTATTGGCTGCAGTCATCACTTAACATCAATGTGAACTGCATGCTTGTTTATCACTTCCATTAAATTATATATATATATATATATATCCCGGTCCTGACACACCTCCGGTGCTAAAGCCGGTGTCATTTCAGTGTTGAACACTAAATAAATAATTTCAATAAACTTGTTAAAAATTTGACCTGTTTGCAACGTATACTGCGATACTTTGGCCACATTGTTCGCAGGGGTGATAAAAACTTGGAACGCCTAATAATTACTGGCAAAGTGGAGGGAAAGAGACCCAGAGGCCGCAGTCCCAAAAGGTGGGCGGATCAGGTATCGCAGGAGCTAGAGATACCACTTAGTGCTGCAATACACCAAGCGACGGAACGAAACCGATGGAGACAGCTGGTTGACAGAATCAAAAGGAGCCACGATCCTCAGCAGTGAGGGGAACGACTAAAGAGAGAGTTAAAAATTTTCCCCCTTGTTCATAAATGTATATTAGATACGTTTTAGCTATAGAATGCTTTGTCTTTGTCAGTTGTATTGTAAAATGTGCAGGATAGAAAGAGACAAGGGAGAGATTAGCAACACTTTAGCTAAAATACGTTTATGAATAAGGGGGTTCGAGTATAACATTCGGTCGACTATTACTCGTAAATTAGTAAAGCCAACTTAGGTGTGATAGTTTTCCTTTTACCTTATTTCATTTTATGTAGCTGCTATTGCCGTAACGTTTGAATTTCTAAGAACAACCATTTAGTTGGTACAGGGGGGTTAAACTGTAAGGGTTCCTTAGTTACTACGGAACCCTAAAAACCAATGTTAATATCATAAAATTCGTATCCAGCTATAATATTCTAAAACTACAACGTTCTATAATTTAAAACCAGGATTTATCATTGCATCCCATAAATTGTAGCCGGGTGATCCGACTTGATTTATAAAACTGGACCGCTTGATAACAAATCTAATACCGACGTTTTATGAAATCGCTTTTCTATGGTTTTCATATTCGCACAAAAATATTTTACAAGTATTTTAAAACTTTTTCACTGTTATAATCCTACAAGTTTACGGCCTAGTTGAGTCTGATAGTTCGATTTTGATGTGAAATGTAGGAAAATAAATTAGTAAATGTAGCATGCAAATGTTGTATATATTGTCTATACATCTATACAAATAAATAAAATTGTAGTGTCTATTTATAATATATAAAATACCGCTTTTTACTAAAGGCATATGTATCTATATACGAGTACATATAAGGTTGGGGAAAAAGTTTCTTCGCATTTTTTAAGATAATTCAAAACATTTTTTAATATACCTAGTTTATTTAAATTTAACTAAAGTATGTATGTACCATTTTGTTCGATAACCTTTTGCCATCTTGTAGGTAGGGACATGATCCCATTGCTATAAAAATTTTGGGACTTCTCATCAAAATACCGCGACAAGTGGATTTGGCAGTCCTCTCGTGATTTTAACCTAACATTGCATAAAGAATTCTGAAGAGACCGAAACAGGTGGAAATCTGAAGGTGCAAGGTCAGAACTATACGGCGGATGCATTAACACCTCCCAGCCAAACTCTCTTAATTTTTGCTGAGTGGCTATAGATGTGTGAGGTCTAGCGTTATCATGATGAAACACCACACCCCTTCTGTTGATCAATTCCGGCCGCTTTCTCTCAACTTCTTGCTTTAATCTCATCAGTTGTTCGCAGTAGAGTTCAGAATCGATAGTCCTGCCTGGTGGTAATAGCTCATAATGAATAATGCCCTTCCAATCCCACCACACACACAACATCACCTTATTGCGAGTTAAACCGGGCTTAGCCACAGTCTGTGAAGCCTGACCGGCCTTTGACCACGACCTTTTTCGCACGTTCTTGTCGCACGTGATCCACTTTTCATCACCAGTTATCCTTCTTCAAAAATGATTCGGTTTCATTACGTCGTAATAAAGAATCATAAATGAGTACACGGTTCATTAGATTTCTTTCAGTGAGCTCGTGAGGTACCCTAATATCGAGCTTTTTTTGTACCCAGCTTTTTTCAAATGCGCCCAAACTGTTTTGTGATCAATTCTCAGTTCTTCAGCTACGTCGTAACTACTGATATGTCGATCTTGCTCCACTTTTTCAAAAATGTCATCCATTTTATCCGTAATAGGGCAACCAGAGCGAGGTGCATCTTTGACATCAAAATTTCCGGATTAAAAACGCTTAAACCAAATTTGTGCTACTCTCACAGACACTGCACTAGGTCCATAAACATCGCAAATTGTTTTCGCTGCTTGCGTTGCATTTTTACCTTTTTTGTAGTAAAATTTTAAAATGTATCGAATTTCTTCAATAAATTCACTCATTTTGACAGTACGAAAAACAAATGAAAATCACACATTTGCCTAATTTGAATATGGAATTATGTTCCTTAAAATTTTAACTTTCAATGATACTAAAACCAGCCAGATACAAATACTACAGCCAAAGAGATTTTATTACAAGTTCATACATAGTATAATGCGAAAAGACTTTTTCCCCAACCTATTATACACGGACATACCAAAACCACATTTTTTACAATTTTTGTCTGTCTGTCTGTCTGTCTCTCCGGCCGTCCGTCCGTCCGTCCGTCCGTCCGTCCGTCCGTCCGTCCGTCCGTCCGTCCGTCCGTCCGTCCGTCCGTCCGCCCGTCCGCCCGTCCGCCCGTCCGCCCGTCCGCCCGTCCGCCCGTCCGCCCGTCCGCCCGTCCGCCCGTCCGCCCGTCTGTCTGTCTGTCTGTCAGTAAAACCGTACTGTTTTATAGAAAAAACTAACAAAAATAATGATACTATAATAATAATTTGCATTTACATAGGGTACTTGCAAACGACTATATTTTATAAAATAAGTTTATAAATTTCTTATAAAAAATGTTTAACAAGAGCCAGGCTTTTGTCATTTCCGGACACGTTACCAAATACTGAGGTTTTTTTTTTATGTTTTAAAAGTGGCAAACAAGCATACAGTTCACATTGATGTTAAGTGATGACTGCAGCCTATAGACACCCACACAATGACCAGAGGTAAAAATGCAGATGCGTTACCACTCTTAAGGCCTAAGGTGTTATGCCTCTGTGCCGGAAATTACAGGGCCGTACATTACCACCTGACCGGAATACGATAGTGCTAACACATTTAGCGGCAAGTATATTAGGTAATGCGGTGGTGCCTACGCTCGCGAGCTCCGTCACTGGAGCTCTACCATCAGTAAAAGGTATTTGGAGGTATTGGGATACTTCCTAACTTCCTACAAAATGGAAAATTCCTAATAGAACCAGAGATGAAAGATTTCTATGAAATACATTAATAAATTAGGAATCGGCGTGCATGTATGAAGAGAATGATGAAGGTAGACGAGGCACGAGAGGTTTGTCAGAACCGGGATGTCTGGCGCTCTACACTCTCTGCCTACCCCGTTAGGGACCTGGCGTGAAGATACATACATACATTAATAAACTGAATAAACTTAACTGAAATAATCAACACACATGCCAGAATTTACAACAATGTGTAACTACATAATTTGCAGTCAACTCAATTGATATATTTGGCATCAAAGTGACACGAGCGCCGATGCAAGCGCTTTGTGATGCTTTGAAGTTCTTATTACATTGTCAATGCTTGAATGCTTAGCGTAACAAAATATCATTGTTTATGTCATCCGGATCAATGAATTGAAAATTTTTGTTCAAAGGCTTTTAATAGTTAACGAGTCTCTTCATGCACAATACAAATTAATAAATAATTTGACTAGACGTTTAATTTGTTCAACCTTCTGCATTCAGAAATTAAAATAGATAGCTGTAAGGACGGTGGACTTGTACTATTTATTTTTCGCAATAACACATTCGAGTGAACGTTAGAAATTAAAGAAAAAAAAACCGGTCAATTGCATGTCGGGCCACGCGCAGTGTAGGGTTCCGTAGTTACAGAGTAATCTCTTACTCTGTAACTACGGAACCCTACACTGCGCGTGTTTTTTACGCGCTACTTTTTTATGTTTTAAAAGTGGCAAACAAGCATACAGTTCACATTGATGTTAAGTGATGACTGCAGCCTATAGACACCCACACAAAGACCAAGGTCAAAATGCAGATGCGTTGCCACTCCTGAGGCCTAAGGTGTTATGCCTCTGTGCCGGAAATTACAGGGCCGTACATTACCACCTGACCGGAACACGATAGTGCTGAACACTACCATTTAGCGGCAAGTATATTAGGTAATGCGGTGGTGCCTACGCCCGCGAGCTCCGTCACTAAAGCTCTACCACCAGTAAAATACGTTTACTACGGAACCCTAAAAAACAGAACCGAAACCAGTTGGACTGGTTATCTTGAGGTCGCAGGTTCGATTCCTGCCCTAAGTCAAATTTTCCTTTCCGTTTTTTCTTTAATTTCTGCGGTGGACTTACAATGTGTTTAATCCGAAGGGTTGCGGGTTCGATCCCCGCACCGGGACAAATATTTGTATGGCCTACAGATATTTGTTTCAGGTCTGGGTGTTTGTGTATGTGTTGTTTGTATATAACGGCACCTATGATACAGGTTTATACCTACTGTGGGACGTTGAGTGTAGGCGTATTTTTTTATTGGCTTTACATCTACGAAAGTTGTTATGAACAGTGTCTTAGGTTGGATTTTTTTTTAAGAATGGTTGAAAAAGCCAATCTCGGAGAGAGAGACGTCCACTTATGGCGCAAACATGTGACCTAATTCTCGCTGATGTCGGACAGCGCGTTGATTTGCTAAGCGATCATGTAATATAGCCTCGAGAGCCAAGACTCCTTGAGCAATTTTCTTACGCCAGCTGTCCCGATCTTCGGCAGCGGCTTCTCAATTCACATGGTGCATCAAAAAAGCGATATCACGCTTGATACTGTCTTTCGAATTTTAAAAGCGGCCTGCCTAGGTCGTCCAGTATTGGCAACTTCAGATAAGTGAGCCTGGAGCGGCAAACGAGAATGAAAAATACGGTGGATGTGACCTAGCCAACCCAACCGCCTTTGTTTAAAATGCTCTCGTTTGTGACTCTATCCTTATAAGAAATCCTTAGTATGCTTCGAAGACAACCGCATTACTTAAATCTATCTGCCGCCAAATGGTAATGTGTGCAGTAGTATGGCCTCGTAATCTAAACTATCTATCACAGATATATAACAACTAATGTCTAAGGGTACTCCCCTCCGATCCGCCGCGACCGGTGGGCCGAGTTGCTCTATGTGCTTACGAGTCAAAATATTGATTGCTCAGTCCAAAGGTGTGTGACCACAGTCTGATTCTCTTCGCACTGGGACAAATATTTGTATAGCTTACAGTAAATAAAAAATTAAAAAATGTATACGCTTACACTCACATCCCCACACTAGGTATAAACCTGTGTCGTGGATGCCGTTGCACACATACAACACAAACACCCAGACCCGAAACAAATATCTGTATGCCATAGTAAATATTTGTTCCGGTACGGGGATCGAACCTGCGACCCTTCGAATCAAACGGTCGCCTCACACCGCTGCACTAACTGGGTCATCAGAGTGGCGACCGCGTACCGGAAAACGAAGCATAGGCAGGCCCCCCACGAGGTGGGCCGACGACCTGGTGAAGGTCGCGGGCAATCGCTGGATGAGGGCGGCCCAGGACCGTTCGTTGTGGCATTCTTTGGGAGAGGCCTGTGTTCAGCAGTGGACGTGTTTTGGCTGAAATTTGAATGATGATGATGATGACTATACTGCATAAACTACGTTAGGGTAGTTTAATGTTTTTATTTTAAATAACTATGCAGAACCTATAACTATACCTTGAAACCAAACTTAAAAAAAAACCGCCATACTGAAATTGCAGCAAGCGACAGCACATGAACATTTTAAATTAAAATTTCGCTTAAGCTTTAAGTGGAAGTGCAAAAAACCTACCTTAACGAGATGCAAGCACCAAAAGCAAATGGTTGACGGGAAAACGGTCACGTGCGAAAGTGGTTTTCTGTGCTCTCAAATAAAATTCAAAATTACTTTATCAGTTCTGCCCAAAAAAATATTTTCAAAGATTCAAATTTACTACACGGTTTCAAAGGACTTCTTGACCACCCCAGCCAATGTCCGTGTAAAATTTATTATACCCTGATTAATAAATAAACTTCGTCTATGAAAACGCTCATAATTAAGCTTCTACTGGCTTACTGCCTCCGAACTAAAAATGTGTTATAGATGTCAGAGATAGAATTAATTTATTAACAACTAGCTGGCCCCGCGACTTCGTCCGCGTGAGAATTTATGATTGTTCAGTAGCTATCAGGACGAAGTCGTGAGCGAAGCTAGTATAAAGTAGCCTAGGTAACTCCTTATTACATAAGCTACCTGCTATTAAATGTCCCGTCAAAATCGGTTCAGCTGTTCCCGAGATTAGCGGGAACAAACAAACAGACAGACAGACAATTGAAAAAAATGTTGTTTTGGTATATGTACCGTGTATACATACATATGCATTTATTAAAAAGCGGTTATTGTTATATTAAAAATAGACACTTCAATTTTATTTATTTGTATAGATGTATACATGTAATATCATTTTACTTTCAGCGGTGACACTGCATTTTGCACTTGACCTTTTTTGTGTGGATTATAAATTTACTCAGCATCCATGTCAACTCCATGCTTATTAGCCACCACCCATTTAAAAGTATTTTAAGTAAGATTTCGGTTAAAAGTATAACTTTTCGGTTTTTACGGCTTTTGTATTTTTCCTATGACTAACAAAGAACTTGTGGAAACATGAGCATAGTGATGCTTGGAAAAGAACTTTACATGAAATGCTTTCTGATAGAAGACCACCAGAGCTCCAGTGACGGAGCTCGCGGGCGTAGGCACCACCGCATTACCTAATATACTTGCCGCTAAATGGTAGTGTTCAACACTATCGTGTTCCGGTCAGGTGGTAATGTACGGCCCTGTAATTTCCGGCACAGAGGCATAACACCTTAGGCCTCAGGAGTGGTAACGCATCTGCATTTTGACCTTGGTCTTTATGTGGGTGTCTATAGGCTGCAGTCATCACTTAACATCAATGTGAACTGCAAGCTTGTTTACCACTTCCATTACATAAAAAAAAAGACGTAAAAGTGCTACCGACCATATTTCAAAATATACAAGAAATTTAGCACCTATTTACTTACTACTGAAACTCGAACTTACAAAATTGTTACTTACATTTTTATATATGTTAGAACGATTTTGAAAAAAAATAATTGAAAAACTTACAAAACAAAATCCAACAACCTTCTGACTGGATGGACACGGATATGTGCTCTATAAGGTTTTTGTGTAATTTATGAGACTGTATATTTTTTTTAAAGACAACATGCTAATATTCGACTAAGGCATCACATTATACATTGAAAAGTCTCATCTGCCTTTATTAATAAATCAATTAACAATAAATAATAATAATAGTGTCTGGGACTTTCAGCATCTCTCCGGTTTGCGGCGGTGCGGGGAGCCGCGGGGACGAGGTAGACATCGACGCGCGCGCACCCGACACATTACACTGCTAGCTAAGCTTACGTCTACTTAAAAATTCAATACAACCTAAATTACAGTCCATAAAGTATTTTATTCCACTTCAACATATGGTCCTTCGAGCCGGATAAATTTATAATCGATTCATTAATTTAATACAGCATTCCTTGCTTGTTTGGAACATAGAAAAAAATATATTATAATAAAGAAAAACGAAGATTTACCGAAGTAGTTTTCATTCACTGTTGACAATACGAAATTTTTACTTGTGTGTGAATTATTTGTTAAGTATTTATACAATAATAGAAGTCCTCCAGTCATTCAACAAAATCATATTTTTAAGATTAAAGTGTTAAGATTACAGTTATTGAAGAAATTTGAAACGAGCATCAAAAGTTGGGGCCTAACGCTTGCTCCAACATCGGTGGCGTGTGGTGGAAGACGAAAGATGTTGTCTAGAAAATTTAAAATAAACTTGACAATAACAAGCATACAGTTCACATCGATGTTAAGTGATGACTGCAGCCTATAGACACAATACAAATATGAACAGTATGGAAACTACGTACAAAACGATGCTCGAGTAGCGAGTGACTCGCCACTGCAGCACCGCGAGAACCGCTTAGGGGCCTCGTCGATGCGCATGTTTGTGTGAGTGTGCCGTTTCGAACGTTTTGTACGTAGTTTCCATACTGTTCATAATTGTACTGTGTTATAGACACCCACACAAAGATCAGACGTCAAAATGCAAATGCGTTGACACTCCCGAGACCATAATTATTTTGTCTCTCTGATTGTTACTACAGTGCCAATACATTACTCCATCTAACCGGAATATGGGGAAAAAGTTTCTTCGCATTTTTTAAGATAATTCAAAACATTTTTAATATAGATTATTTAAATTTAACTAAAGTATGTATGCACCATTTTGTTCGATAACCTTTTGCCATCTTGTAGGTAGGGACATGATCCCATTGCTATAAAAATTTTGGGACTTCTCATCAAAATACCGCGACAAGTGGATTTGGCAGTCCTCTCGTGATGTTAACCTAACGTTGCATAAAGAATTCTGAAGAGACCGAAACAGGTGGAAATCTGAAGGTGCAAGGTCAGGACTATACGGCGGATGTATTAACACCTCCCAGCCAAACTCTCTTAATTTTTGCTGAGTGGCTATAGTTGTGTGAGGTCTAGCGTTATCATGATGAAACACCACACCCCTTCTGTTGATCAATTCCGGCCGCTTTTCTCAACTTCTTGCTTTAATCTCATCAGTTGTTCGCAGTAGAGTTCAGAATCGATAGTTTTGCCTGGTGGTAATAGCTCATAATGAATAATGCCCTTCCAATCCCACCACACACACAACATCACCTTATTGCGAGTTAACCCGGGTTTCGCCACAGTCTGTGAAGCCTGACCGGCCTTTGACCTCGAGTTTTTTCGCACGTCCTTGTCGTACGTGATCCACTTTTCATCACCAGTTATCAGCTTCTTCAAAAATGATTCGGTTTCATTACGTCGTAATAAAGAATCACAAATGAGTACACGGTTCATTAGGTTTCTTTCAGTGAGCTCGTGAGGTACCCAAATATCGAGCTTTTTTTGTACCCAGCTTTTTTCAAATGCGCCCAAACTGTTTTGTGATCAATTCTCAGTTTTTCAGCTACGTCGTAACTACTGATATGTCGATCTTGCTCCACTTTTTCAAAAATGGCATCCATTTTATCTGTAATAGGGCGACCAGAGCGAGGTGCATCTTTGACATCAAAATTTCCGGATTGAAAACGCTTAAACCAAATTTGTGCTACTCTCACAGACACTGCACTAGGTCCATAAACATCGCAAATTTTTTTCGCGGCTTGCGTTGCATTTTTACCTTTTATGTAGTAAAATTTTAAAATGTATCGAATTTCTTCATTAGATTTACTCATCTTGACAGTACGAAAAACAAATGAAAATCACACATTTGCCTAATTTGAATTTGGAATTATGTTCTTTAAAATTTTAACTTTCAAAGATACCAAAACCAGCCAGATACAAATACTACAGCCAAAGAGATTTTATTACAAGTTCATACATACTATAATGCGAAAAGACTTTTTCCCCAACCTATTACAAACTACCATGTGGCGGCAGATATATTAGGTAATGTAGTGGTTACTACGCCCTCGAGCTCCTACACTGGAACTCTACCACCACTAAAAATTATATAAAAATGTATTTTTACTTCATCAAATTAAACTTAATAAACGCCTGTAATCCCCGAAGGGGTAGGCAGAGGTAAAAGCATGCATTCAAGCATACATGTCAAGTGACAAGCAAACACCCACGATTCACCGGTTACGTTTTGGCCCATCTAATATATTATATTATAAAGAAAAATGGAAAGAAAAATTTGACTTCAGGCGAGACTCGAACTCGCGGCCTACTGGGAATCTAGTCCAGCCGCTCTTCCAATTGAGCTACTGAAGTCCTGCCCGATTTGTCAAATCTTTCCTTCACATTTATTGCATTGCTTTATGGTAGCAGCAGCGCCATCTATTGCCAACTATGCTAATTAGGCAACCGCTGAAGTCTCGCCTGAAGTCAAAATTTTTCTTTCCATTTTTCTTTAAAATAAAATATATTTCACAAACATGTGTTAATGCGAAATAGTATAAAACCATCTAATATAACAGGTTGTGAACCCGTTGACATATCCGGGCACATTACAATACTTCGAGGTATTGGTAAATTTCCAGAAAATGTAAAATCCAAATAGAACCAGAAATAAACGACTTTACACCATTATCTCTGATGGGACCTAGGAATCGAACGCAGAAACCCAGTGTAGTATTAGTACCACTAAAAATTATGTAAAAATGTATTTTCACTTCATCGAATTAAAAACCACCGTAGCCTTAAAAACAGTTAAATTATTACCACTTATCTGGTACCCAGATGTTGTGAACACCTTCGTTTAGTGAGAGGCTTTTACGCCACCGCATAGAGAAATACGGACCACCGGCCGCGGCGGACCGGAGGGGAGCAGCCATATGCAGGTTTTCCCCTCTGTCAAAGTACAAGCCCCAATGGTCCTACGCCTGTCGCCCAGATGTTTAAATGTGTGCGTGAAATTGTTTATGTATTTTGTTAAACTCAAGGTGTGAAACTGCCTCAGTAGCGTAGTGGTAGCAGGCCACTACTACTGCGCTGGGGGTCCTGGGTTCAATTCCCGTGTCGGGGACTATCAGAGATATCGGTTTATAATCCTTTATCTCTGGTTCTATTGGGATTTTTCCATGTTCTGGAAGTTTCCCAGTACCTCGGAGTTTGGTAATGTGCCCGAAATGGCAACAGGTTCGCCACCTCGTTACATGGGCCAAAACGTAACCGGCAAGTCGTGGGTATTTGCATGTATGCTTGAATGCATGCATTTTACCTACCCATTGGGGGATTACAGGCGTGAAGTAACGTTTTCAAGGTGTGAGTTTTGTAGGAATAAACGATTTTTGTAGTGCGTGTGTATCACAGGTAGTTCTCCCGCAAAAAATGACAGACTGTTTTGCATCGGTAATAAACGCTATGGCTACTTGCCTCCGGTCCGCCGAGGCGGCCGGTGGCCCGTGTTGCTCTATGCGTTAACGGGTGCAGTACTTAAAGCAAATAATTTATTCAATAGATTTTGCCATGTAATTATGCTCTCATAGCTTTTGTGTTTTAACAAGTAATGAGAAAACTTTGCAACCCTTTTTGAGAAAAACGATGAAATCTCTAATCATCATAATTTCATATCAAAAAATTTAATCCAATGAATTAGTTAACATTTTGTACTCTTTCTTACAATAGGTCTTTAAGGATAGGTTTTTACTGGTGGTAGAGCTCCAACTAACTTTCTTTTTACGCTCGAGTTCAGCGTCAGGTATTGTGAAATGTTCGTCGTATGTGGGATTTATTTTTAGCCAGGAATGTGAGATCACAGAAGCAATATTGTAAATGGCTCTTGAGGGATCCATTTTACCACTGTTCCTTGTAAAATAACTTAAAATTACAGTGTTTATGTACCATCCATCTTAACTGCATGTTTGAATGCCAACATTATAACATAAAAAATCTAAGTGTCAAGGTTACCGCTAAGAATATGAAAAAACCCAATATCAAGTACCATTGCAATAATTTGTAAAAAAAGGTTGCCACTGAAAATTTTGACAAATAAATTTGTTGAATATCACTTACATATCAATCGAAAATAATTTTAAAAAATCTTCAATTCTTGGATGACTCAGACTAACCGCCCTGTTCTAGTTTCTAGAGGAATCTCAGAGCGATGACTGGGTTTCTTAGGGGACAAGAAACGTATAATCGCACTCCGGGTATAAACGACGAAACTAACTTTCTTTTTACGCTCGAGTTCAGCGTCAGGTATTGAGAAATTTTCGTCGTATGTGAGATTTATTTTTAGTCAGGAATGTGAGATCACAGAAGTAAAATGACTAAAGGCTCTAGAGGGGCCCATTTTACCCCAGTTTTTTTTGTAAAATAACTTCAAATTACAGTATTTAGGTACCATCATATTAACTGCATGTTTGAATCTTCTTCTCCTTCCGTGCTGTAATGTCCCATTTTCTTTGGGGTTGGTCCTTATCTTATTTCGCCACTCAGGGGGTAATTGTGCAATTTCGGGTTCAAGACCCCTCGTCCTCATATCTTTTGATCCTCATCCAGGTCTTTGGTGGGCGTCCTGGACCTCTACTTAGTTCTGTAATTTCTATAACCTCTCTGGTCATATGGTTAGGCTCACTTCGCATAATGTGACCGTACCAGCGTAAGCGATTCTCCTCCAGCTTATCCAAAATGTTGGCGATTTTAAATGTCTTATGTAGTTGTTTCTGAATATCACTTATATACTTTGCCGTGGTTATGGCAAAATAATAATATGCGTATGTTGTATGTGTGTAGCAGGATGGTGATTATAATAAAACGAATATTCCACTGGCGGTGCTGTATATTGGCTATGTTTTAACTGGTGGTAGAGCTCCAGTGACAGAGCTCGTGGGCGTAGGCACCACCTCATTACCTAATATACTTGCCGCTAAATGGTAGTGTTCAGCACTATCGTGTTTCGGTCAGGTGGTAATGTACGGCCCTGTAAATCGTGTGGGTGTCTATAGGCTGCAATCATCACTTAACATCAATGTTAACTGCATGATTGTTTGCCACTTTCAAAACATAAAAAAAAATATTTTTGGTTTGCGACTATAAATGTACCTCTTATGTAATTGTTTATGAATATCACTTACATACCAAACGAATATAATTTAAAAAATCTTCAATTCTTCCATGACTCAGACCAACCACCCTGTTTTAGTTTCTAGAGGAATCTCAGCGCGATGACAAGGTTTCTACGGGGACAAGCAACGTATAAACGCACTGCGGGGATAAACGACGAAACTAACTTTCTTTTTACGCTCGAGTTCAGCGTCGAGTATTGTGAAATTTTTATCGCATGTTGGATTTATTTTTAGTCAGGAGTGTGAGATCACGGAAGCAAAATAACTAATGGCTCTAGAAGGGTCCAATTTACCACTGTTTTTTGTAAAATTACTAAAAATTACAGTATTTCTTTAAACCATCCATCTTAACTGCATGTTTGAATGCCAACAATACAACATTAAAAAAATTAAGTGTCAAGGTTACCGCTAAGAATTCGAAAAAAAACAATATCAAGTACAGTTAGGCAATCGCCCGAAGCCCGATCCTGCTGACTACGCAGCGGACGTCCGGCACGTGCTGTGTGGAATGCTTATTCGGCAACCTAGTTTTAAGTTGTTGTTTTAGTTTACTTTATAAATATCTTTTCTATTGTAATTTAGTCTTGTAGTAATAATTAAACATTAAACATCTCTTTTGTAATTAAATATATTTTTTTATAATAATTCCTTCCGCCGTAACTTAACTGGCGCAGTCGGTAGGATCGCGACACTCTTATTAGGATAAAACTCTTCTGTTAGGGTGAACGGTACCAACCGTTACTTTCGCGATCCTCGTATAAGAACCTACGGCGGCGGACCTGCTGGAATTCCGGAGAATTGGAGGACTGGCTATACTACAAGACCCGGCTGGAGATGCAGAGGATACTAGGGTGAGTGCAAATTGTTTTCCCAGTTTCCTGTGCTATATTTCCGGTCGTTATCTTTATATTTATGTTGTGTGTGTGTTTGTTTATAGGCTCAAATCGCAGTAGACAAATTACCTAGCATAGATATTCAGTTCAGTTATTTTTTAATGTGTTGTATAAGAGCTAAAATCGCTTTATACAATTCACATAAGGTAATAATTATTACAAATAATTCATACGTGTCTGCCTACCCCGTGAAGTAGCCAGCGCGAAGATATACGTGTATATTAATCAGCTAAAATCGCGGTTAATATTTGCACTGAAATTTTTATACATAGTACTTAAAATTGTGTGTATTTTTTTTTCTCATTTTTATATTTTTGTGTTTTTTTTTGTGTATTTTTGTGTGTGTATATTACTATACAATGGCAATGTCTAGCATCGAATTAGCAAGCTTCAAATTTATTTCAGAATTATTACCAAAATACGATGGTAATCCCAAAATATTAAATTATTTTATTAGAGAAGTGGAAAATGTCTTACAATTATTAGATTCACCAGTAAGATCAAATCCGGCCGTAATTAGTTTAATAAAAAGCAAACTGAGCGGCTCTGCGATTAGTGTTATAGCATCTGAGAAACCGCTAGATAGTTGGCAGGACATTAAGTCTGCGCTAACTCGTAGGCTAAGCGAACCCCGGAACGAAATCCAATTGATGCAGGAATTGACTCGTTTGCGTCGCAATAGGAGTGAAGATGCTGAGTCGTTCGGTATCCGCTTAAGGGAGATTTTAGATACCTTAAACGCAGTAGGCACGCATACTGATAAATCCTACTACGAAGGTATGGTAATAGACCAATATATAAATAATTTAGGATTCCAAGTATCCATAGGAGTACGTATAGCAAACCCCTCAACTCTTGAAGCAGCTATAGTTGCGGCTAGGCAGGAAGAGGCGAGATTGGCTTTTAATAGATTAAATAATAACTTTAGTTCAATGTCTCTAGATAATAAAACCAAAGATATACCTAAGCCAAACCAAACAGTACCCCACGTAAATCAACCGATGAGATTTAATAGTAACTTTTCTCCACGGAATAGTTGGACACCAGATCAGAGACCATCCAGGGTCCAAGGCGTAGTCCCATGGAAAAATAAACCGGCTTCAGGTAATTTACGACCAAGTGGTTCAGGGACATTTAGAAACTCAGGCAATTTCAGACCTCAGCCGAACGTGCCCCATCAACAATCAAATGTACCACCGAGAGTGTCTGACGTCACCATGAGATCTGTAAGTAAGCCTGAAAAACCAAGGTTTGCGGCTGAGCAGATGTTTCATACAGAGGATACTCCAGAGCAGCAGTATGTTGATGATGATGAATCATGTTATAACGGTGAGTATCATGATAGTCAATTACAGTTTACTCAGGATTACGAGAATACGACATACACGTATGGAGAAGGACCAAGTCATCGGGATTTTTTCCAGGACGAGGACCACCAGGACCACAGCTGATAAATACTTACGACTTCAATCATCAAGGTAAAGATCACCTACCATATATAGAATTACCTGAATTTCAAGGCAAATTTTTATTGGATACGGGTGCTTCAAGTTGTATGATTTCGCCTGATGTAATTAGTGACATTAATTTTGAACATTTTGTAGAGCATGAACCATTTCAAGTAAAAACCGCACACGCTACTACCCGGCACGAATATATTGCTATGTTACCTTTACCACCTCAATTCAATTCAGACAAATTTCATAAATTCTTAATTTTTGATTTTGATCCAAAATATAAAGGCCTTATAGGCATGGATTTATTAAAGGAGTTGGGTTGTAGTATAGATCTAAAAAACAAAGTGTTACGTACATCTAATACAAAAATACCCATTTATGTTGACTATCCCGTAAAAAAAGTAAAAATTGAACCCAAGTGTGAAAAATTCATAGTTGTAAAGACAAATTATATGGACGGTCAGTACATTTGCGATGACTTTAATTGGTCAAAAGGTCTTAAGTCACCTGCGGCTGTAGTAACTGTAAAAAACGGAACTTTTAAGACATCCGTTACGAACTTTACCGATTTACAGAAAACGATTATTAACAATTGTCCATTACCTCTCGAACCATTACCATCACAGATAACAAAAAGAGATAAGATCCATAAAATTAATACTCTTGACTCTGACGTTGATATTGATAAAGAACTTCGTGATAATTTAAATAAAATTCGTACCAGTCATATGAACGAGGAAGAAAAACGAGAAATCACAAAAATTTGTTTTAAATATCGTGATATATTTCATTCCGAAAAAATACCTTTATCTTTTACCCATTCTGTTAAACATGAATTACGACTGACCGACAATACCCCCATTTTCGTTAGAAGCTATAGGCAAGCTCCTCAACAGCGACTTGAAATTCAAAAACAAGTCGATAGCTTACTGAAACAGGGAATCATAAGGGAAAGTATTTCACCCTGGTCATGCCCCGTTCACATAGTTCCCAAGAAACCAGATGCCTCGGGAAAGGTTAAATGGAGACTTGTTATAGACTATAGGCGACTAAATGACAGAATTGTTGAGGACAAGTACCCCTTACCGAATATAAATGACATTCTTGACAGATTAGGGCGCGCACAGTACTTTACCACTTTAGACTTAGCTAGTGGGTACCATCAGCTGGAAATGCACCCTAATGATATTGAGAAAACTGCATTCACAACCGAGAGAGGACATTATGAATACCTTAGAATGCCTTTTGGTTTAAAAAATGCCCCAAGTACGTTCCAACGTCTGATGGACCATATACTTAGAGGTATAGACAATGTATTTACATATCTAGATGACGTCATAATTGCTGCTACATCGCTCCAAAGCCATAACGAAAAACTTAAACAAGTCTTTGAGCGATTTAAAATGCATAATCTTAAGATTCAGTTAGACAAATCAGAATTTTTACAAAAACACGTTAACTTTTTAGGACATGAACTAACTGACAAAGGACTTAATCCGAACAAAGACAAGATAAAAGCAGTACTGAACTTCCCTGTACCCCGAACACAAAAGGAGATAAAATCTTTTCTAGGACTAGTAGGTTATTACCGAAAATTCATTAAAAACTTTGCAGGGCTAACAAAACCACTAACATCATGCCTTAAAAAGAATGCAAAAGTTATCCATACAGATCAATTTTTAGATGCGGTAGATAAATGTAAGCAAATTTTAACAAATGCTCCAATCCTTCAATACCCAGACTTTGACAAACCCTTTATCCTAACAACAGACGCATCAGACTTTGCTATAGGTGCAGTTCTTTCGCAGGGGAATGTCGGGTCTGATAAGCCAGTTGCTTATGCATCTAGGACTCTATCGGAAACAGAGACACATTATTCTACCATAGAAAAAGAGCTATTAGCCATTATATGGGCAATCAAATATTTCAGGCCCTATTTGTATGGTCGAAAATTTACAATTTATACTGACCATAGACCTTTGGTATGGCTTATGTCACTAAAAGATCCCAATTCTAAATTAACACGTTGGAAATTGAAGTTAGCAGAATACAATTATAAAGTTGTGTACAAAAAAGGCAAACAAAATACTAACGCCGATGCGCTTTCCAGAGCAAAAATTTTTCACAATAGTGTAGATTCATTAGCAGTTAATTTAGATGACAATGACGATGACGAAATAATAAACAGGATATTTGACAACGCACGTAGGGATGCAAACGAAGTAGACAATAACCCTGATAATGTTGACAACCACACTGACAACCCTAATGACAATGATGTTGAAATGAGAAGTGTGACCCCATCCCAGACTGACAAAGATACAGACTCTATGAGTGTTGTTACAGTCGACCCCGACCAATTAATTTCGACTAATCATACCCAACCTGACAATGAAAACAATGGCATACCGATTTCATCTGACGCTATAGATAAACAGTTGAAGCAATTTTACGTTAGGTCTACTCCAGGTTCTTCGTATAGAGTAGAAAACCGATCCACTAACTCAAAAATTGTAATTAAAGACGTTTTTATCCCGGTTAACAATACAGAGGCAGAAATAATTAAGTTTTTGAAAGAGCATACGATAGCAGACCGTATTTTTCATTGTTACTTCTATGATGAACATCTTTACTTAGCGTTTTCTCGTGTTTACACGACCATTTTCAATAATAGAGGTCCTAAGCTTATAAGATGCACGGCGCGTGTCACTCTTGTTGAAAATAAAACCGAACAACAAGATCTTATTAAACGATACCACGAGGGAAAATCATCACATAGAGGTATCCAAGAGACTTATAAGCAACTTCATAGAAACTATCATTGGCCTAATATGCAATTATCGATTCAGAGATTTATCAATCAATGTGATATATGTTTGAAAGCCAAGTATGAGCGAAATCCTTTGAAACCGCCTATAGTTTTAACAGAAACACCTACTAAACCATTTCAGCATTTATTTATGGACTTGTATTCTTCCGGAGGTGCTACTTTCTTAACAATAATAGATAATTTTTCCAAATTCGCTCAGGCTGTACCCCTAAATGCTTCTAGTAGTGTTCATATAGCAGAGGCCTTACTACAAATATTTTCCGTCTTTGGCTTACCCCTTAAAATTACCACGGACTCGGATACGAAATTTGACAATGACGTAATTAAGGAAATATGTGCCTCACATGACATTAACATACATTTTACAACACCTTACAACCCTAATTCAAATTCGCCCATAGAACGTTTTCATTCAACAATTGGAGAAATAATCAGAATCCAAAGAATGACAAACAAAGACGATCCTATACAGCTAATAATGAAATACTCCATTATAGCCTATAACAATGCTATCCATTCTACCACAGGATATACTCCACGCGAACTTTTATTTGGTCATACAGCTTCTAGAAACCCGCTAGAACTATACTATCCTAAAGAGTTTTACCAGGATTATGTACTTAGTCATCGTAAGAACGCGGAAGCAGTACAGGAGTGTATAGTAGCTACTGTATCCAAAAATAAAGAACAGCTAATACAAAAGAGAAACCAGGCAGCTGAGGAGATAATGTTTAAGGTAGGTGAAACTGTTTATAAACAAGTAGCCAAAACTACAAGGAGCGATAAGACGAAACCCGTGTTCAAAGGTCCGTACAAGATTATCCATCTTCACCCCAATAACGTTGCGGAAATTATAGGAAATCACCCTAATTCTAAATCAATTAGAGTGCATTTCAAACTTTTACGAAGACCGCATCTTGTTCCAGGACCATCGTCACAGGAGCCTTCGTGCTCCACGCAGCCGCCAACTTGACTCTTGTGCCCGTAGATAATGCTAATGGGATCCTTTTGTTAAAACAAGGTCAGATCGTGAAACAGGTGGATACTTTTAGTTTGGCTTGTTCCTATAACGTATCTTATTTGCATGAAACAACTATTAAACTTATGTCCCTTTATGCCAACACTAAAGCTGCTGAAAACAATGACGAGCTACATAGAGCTTATAAAGACCAAATAGAAAACAATTTAAATTTAATAGGTAAGAAAATAGTATTTATTGCACCACGCCATAGGTTTAGACGAGGTATTATTAACGGTTTAGGTTCTATAGTTAAAATAATTACAGGAAATTTAGATAACGAAGATGCTCTCAGATTTGAAGGTGAAATATCCAATTTGCGTAATTCAGTCAATGGTATCAGTAAATCTCAGAAACAATTGTTATTTGTAGCAAAGTATGCAAGCGAAGAGTTTAGCAAACAAATTCATATTCTAGACGAAAATCAGAAAAAACTAACTAAATTATTAACAAATACCACTTTTAGTAGTAACTTAGTAATAAATAGATTGCACTTTTTAGACTTATATATTCAAATAGATTTTAGTTTACAGTTACTTTTAGACAAACTAGTTATTTTAGAAGATGCAATGACATTTGCACAGTTAGAAGTAATGCACCCTAGCATAATATCCTCACATAGTCTTATTAATGAAATGTTAGCTATTCAAAAAGTTAGTGATTTTAGACCAGTAGATAGCATCAACATCAAGAACATTCATAGTATAGAAAAATCTATTAGCGTAAAAGCCTATAGCACGGATCACACACTTACATTTATATTAGATATTCCATCTATTGATACCAACCCTTATGACCTTATCCATCTATACTCCATCCCCAATAAACAAAACCTTACCATCATTCCCAAAGCCAAATACCTTGCACTGGGAAACAATGAGTACTCATACCTGGAAGGAGAATGCAAGAAGATCAGCCCAGACACCCATCTCTGCACATCATTGAACACCCAGTCTGTGGAGAAGTCCGAAGATTGCATAATATCTCTCGTGAAACATCAACACACGAACTGCACCTTAGCCCGGATGGACCTCAAACAAGGGAAGATCCAAAAGCTGCAGGAGAACAAGTGGCTCATCATCATCACGCAAGAGCAAATCCTGAGGACGCACTGTGGAAATAAATCTGAGTACAGAAAACTAGCAGGAGTAAACATCATGACCATAACAAGCGATTGCCAAGTAGAAGTATTGAACAGAACCCTCAAAGCAAGCATCAACACGATTGAAGTAGATGAAATCATCCCACTCCCGAGCGAAATCAATACTCCAGAGGAAACGGTCCAATACAATCTGCAATTAGATGATATTGAACTGGACAGCATTCACGAGCTGATGGACCGAGCTGAAAACATCCAGGAAGCTGAGATCGATTGGCAAGCTATGATTGCTACACCGAGTTGGACAACAGTCGGCTTATACGTCATCCTGATAGCGGCAACATCATGGAAGCTGTACCAATGGAGATGGCGAAGGAGAAGCGAGCCTAGCACCGAGGACGCTGCAGGAAGCTGCGAGACGCGCTTCCATCTTAAGGAGGGAGGAGTTAGGCAATCGCCCGAAGCCCGATCCTGCTGACTACGCAGCGGACGTCCGGCACGTGCTGTGTGGAATGCTTATTCGGCAACCTAGTTTTAAGTTGTTGTTTTAGTTTACTTTATAAATATCTTTTCTATTGTAATTTAGTCTTGTAGTAATAATTAAACATTAAACATCTCTTTTGTAATTAAATATATTTTTTTATAATAATTCCTTCCGCCGTAACTTAACTGTACCCTTGCAATAATTTGTAAAAAAAAGGTTAGCACTGAAAATTTTGACAAGTATTGTTGAATATTACTGCACTTACATATCATACGAAAATAATTTTTAAAAAATCTTCAATTCTTCCATGACTCAGACCAAACGCCCTGTTCTAGTTTCTAGAGGAATCTCAGCGCGATGACAAGGTTTCTACGGGGACAAGCAACGTATAAAAACGCACTCCGGGTATAAACGTCGAAACTAGCTTTCTTTTGACGCTCGAAAATATCGCTCGAGCAGCGTCAGGTGTTTTGAAATGTTGTCGCATATTGGATGTTTTTATATTGCTTTGTTATGCAGCTCCGTGTTCCTTGGTTTATGTAAACAACTGTTTGTAGTCAACGACGTGTGAGATTGCAATATTGCGGCCATATTTTTTTGGACTGTTCTCGTATTTTATGTTCTTCTTAAATGAAAACTAAAGTAAATTAATGTGACAATATTCGTTTTTTTTTTCATTAAAGAGTTATTTTGTATTTTGTTTTTTTTTATTTTTCGCCATATGCATGCAAGTGATTTTTTTAGGACATCGGTGGCTGTTTTTCTTTCAAGTTGTGAAAGTGGCAAACAAGCATGCAGTTCACATTGATGTTAAGTGATGACTGCAGCCTATAGACACCCACACTAAGACCAGAAGTCAAAATGCTGATGCGTTACCACTTCTGAAGCCTAAAGTGTTATGCCTCTGTGCCGGAAATTACAGGGCCGTAAATTATCAGCTGACCGGAACACGATAGTGCTGAACACTACCATTTACCGGTAATTATATTAGTGTGTAGTAGCGAGCTCCTTCACTAGAGCTCAACCACCAGTAGATGATTAGTGTTAAAGTGGCTGGACTGGTTATTAATATAAAGGAGATGTTGCGAGCTCGGCTCTAGATCGTACACATCCTCAAAAAATGGGTAAATTAAAGAAGAATCCGAAAAAAATGCAATTTATTTATTCAAGTATATATTTTAGAGTTACTACCACATTTAATTCAAACGATTTTATCATTTTCAACGATATTTAACATGGCGGCGACACAGCCGACGCTTCTTTAAATTGGATATCAATTAGTTTAAGTTCTTTGTATTAACACATGAAATCGATTTCGATAGTATTCAGAAAATATTACTTTTTTCTCCAAGTTCTATATAATTTAAAAAATTAAAATGTCAAAATGACATCGCCCGCCATATTCGCCATGTTGGTTTGAGTTGCAATTCTAACTGCAAATAATATTTTGTAACTGCAAACAAAGCTAATAAGTGAAAATATGCAGTAAAAAACGTTTTTGTATTGATTTTGCCTGTTAATGATATTGTGTACAATACATGGCCGGAGGTCCATACATTTTTGCAACATCTCCTTTAGATTTGTCCTGTAGTTTAGAAAATTTATTTGAAACACTTTTTACAAGAAACAATTGTAATGTTTAACTCCCATATGATCCAGACCTGAAGGATTCTTTTGACGTCATTTTTGAAGAACCCCGTATTGTAGCACCAAGAGAAAAACTTGGAAGGAAGTTCGTTACACAATATATACGTTCTGAGCAGAAACGAACGAGAATGTCGGAGAATGGTGGAATTTCAGGTGTGTGCATGTGCATAGTGAATGAGTTTTAATATATATTTTTAACTCTTTCAATTAAAGAGTAGTTTTTTTAAGAAACTTACAGTCCCTTACGTATGTAGGTACCATACATATATTAGGTATCGCAATATAAATTTTCATTTATATAGCAAAATATTTATAAGTGCACAAATCAATAAAACTTAATAAAAAGTGACATCTTTAGATAATTCTAGGAAATAAACTTCGAATTTCGTCTCGCAGGAGTTTATAGAATATTTATTTTTTTATTTTATTATTTTTGGAAAGCAGACAGTGAAAATATAACTGCATACAAATATAATAGTTAAAGCTATACACCATTTAGGAGCTTTCGCATATAACATCTGTAACACAAGGCTCTTGATTAGCAAAGTCTGACAAACAAAATAAAAAGTTTTTACAAAGAATTTAAAAAAGCGAAACTTATTCATTAACATAACTAAGTAGTAACAGATACATTCTAAGGAAATATAATTAAATCATGCAGGCAGTTCAGTAATAGCGTTAAACCAGTCTCTGGTTATTGCATTACGGAAACAATCAGGCGAAGAGTTAAATAAATCAAGTTCGTGGTCGGGAGTCAGTCTATTTACGTAGTTTGCAGATCGTATAAAATACGCATTTTTCCTATAATTAGTACCATATGTTGGAACATGTAAAGTAATATTTTTATGCTGTTCTCTTACAGATTTAATGGGTATTTTAAGACTAATTTTAGAGAGTAGACTCGGAGAATCTACTCTCGATTGAGCTATTTTTGTAAAGAAAACAATATCAGAAATTTTTCGTCTTACTTCAAGAGGCAAAATATGATGTCTACTACATCTTGTTTCATAGGTATCATCGAATTGATTACATTTAAATTGTAAATATCTAAGAAATCGTTTTTGAATGTTTTCAATTCGAATAATGTAGACATTGTATACTGGGTTCCATATTTGCGAGCAATACTCAAGAACACTTCGGACGTAAGAACAATAGAGCACTTTAAGCGGCTTAATAGAGTGAAATTGCGAACACGTTTGTTTTATAAATGCAAGGGATTTATTTGCTTTTTTAACAATTTTGTCGATGTGGTTTTCATATGTTAATTTCGAGTCATGAGTCACACCCAGATCTCGGATTTCAGAAACCCTCCTTAGTTTTATTGTACTGATAGTGTAATCATAATTAATAATATTTAATTTTCGGGAAAAAGAAATTGTAAAACATTTATCAATATTAAGATCTAATTTATTGGACGTACAATAGTTTTCTAATCTAGTTAGGTCTTCTTGTATTAAAAGACAGTCTCTAAGCTCATTTATTTTTTTGAATATTTTCATATCATCAGTGATGAATTTTGAGTATTCAAAACAGGAGCCAATGTCATTGATAAAGATGTCAAATAGCAAAGGCCCCATCTTAGAACCTTGGGGCACACCAGATGGTACTACAATCCAAGAAGAAGAGTAGCCGTTAACAACAACCTTTTGTGTACGGTTCTGGATATAAGAGCAGAACCATCTAAATAAGTTGCCATGGATTCCGGCAGCGAGAAGCTTCTGTAATAAGATACAATGATCAATTCTATCAAATGCTTTCCGATAATCAGTAAATATTGCATCTACTTGTCCTCCTGTATCCATGTTCAAGGTAGTGTAATCAATAAACGACACGAGATTAGAGGTGGTAGAACGACCTTTAACAAATCCGTGTTGTTCAGGAGCCAAGGTGGGTTTCAAAAATGTATATAGTTGTTCGTGTACTAAATGTTCAAGTATTTTGGCAAATATACAGAGCTTAGATATTGGCCTATAATTTTTTACATCGTGCTTATTACCGGTTTTGAAAACCGGGGTTATGAGAGCAGATTTCCATATCTTAGGTATAACACCTTCCCGAATGGATCTTTTGAAAAGGATAGTCAATGGTTTAGTTAAATGAGTGCTACATTTAGAAATGAATATAGGGGAAATTCGGTCAGGTCCAGCTCCTTTTGTTAGGTCAGTGGTCTTCAATAATTTAAAAATTGATTCTGGATTAATATAAATATCATTTAGCGCGAAAGACGAGTTACTATCGGATTGATTAATATTTTGACAATTGGGTGTTGTTGAATTTAGAAAATTAGATTGAAAATATTCTGAGAAAAATTCACAAATAGTCTCCCCTGTGTCAGACGATTTATCTTCAAAAATGAAGTGGGGAGGGAAACCATGATCACCATTTTTATTTGACTTTATAAAACTCCATAACATTTTCGGATTATTAACGATTGAGGTTTCGACGGTCTCAAGGTATTCAGTATAACAGGATTTTTCTAGGTCCTTAGCTCTTTTACGGAGCAGAGAAAAGGTATCATAATCGTATGAATTGCCATAAATGTTATACTTGTTTAAAAATTTAAATTTTTCTTTGAGCACTTTTTTTAATGCACTAGAGTACCAAGGTGGAAATTGATTAGGGGTGACCACTTTATGTGGTACATATTTATTAATTAGGTCATAAAGTGTAGATATAAATACATAGTGGCTGTAGAAATTATCTGTAGCTTCATCTAGGGAACAGCCAAACAGACAACAGTCCCAATCAACTTCGCTCAAATTTGAGTTAATTTCATCAAAATCGGCTGATTGGTAAAAATACTTAAAACGCGATTTATTTTTTAATGTTTTAAATTCAACGGAATTAATAGTAAATAACAGTGACTTATGATGGGCATCTTCGGGCACCAAGGGATCGTCGGAGGCACATAAAGTTAAATCAGCATTACTCAAAACCCAATCCAACACTCTATCATTGACATTAGCACAGTTGTTATATTGATTTAAGGCAGAAGCCGAAAGACAGTCGAAAAAATAAATTTGAGCATCACCCCTAATACCCGAAGGCTGAGATATGTTACAATGGTCCCAAGTCCACTGAACATCCCCCATATTAAAATCACCCATGACAATAATTGTGTCTTCAGGACAAGAGTCAGAAATATACGATAATTTGTCTGAAAAATTTGTTAATTGAGAATTGAAACGAAAACCGAGCTTTTCATCGCATAAATACAGTGAGCAAAGGTGGATTTTTCGGTGACTACCTTTACTGTTGTTACAGTTCACTGTGACCCAAATGTCCTCAGCGGATGAGCTCCACTCTGGTCTATGCATGGCCTTAAAAACGCGGCGTACAGCTATCTATACTCCACCACCATATGACTCTTTGGTGGAAGCGTAATTTCGATCACGCCGCCAAACTAAATACCTACTATCAAAGAGCTCACTGTCGCTTATACCTTCCCACAACCAAGATTCTGTGATAACTATGACATCGTAATTATTGAGTAATAAATTCCTTTTAAAAATACTAGTCTTAGTCCGAAGTCCTCTCACATTTTGGTAATAAAGCTTTAGTTGAGAAGCCATTGGAAAACATCAAACATGATAATAGTAAAGCTATATAGCTTATGAATAATAAACAACAAAAAATACGTAGCGGAACACAAAGTATGTACACGAAACCCAGCAAAATACCTAGTTTCAATCAAAATTAAAAAACGGTTAATATAAAGTAAGCAAAAAATAATTGAGTAAATTGCATTAAAACACAGCGCAAAATTGCAATAAGCGAAAGCAAATAAAAATATTAAAATGTAATGAAATATTTTTAAAGGAGGTATAGAAAAAACAAATATCTCTGCACAGTGTAGCATAGCGACCGAAGACCCGATACATGTTCCAAATGCCCAGTAACTACAGCTCGACCAAGCGTACACGAATATGGTCATTATTGCATCTTTAGCTAAAGCAATTGCATACGAAAAGAGAATGAATTGTAGGGCACTTACGTTTACAAACCGGTTACCGAACCTCGAACAAAAGACTGCGTTGTTGAAAGCGGTTCTCAAACTTTGTGCATGATGTAATTGAACGGCACTATTAAAAAATATATAATAAAATATTAAAGATTTTAGGTAATTTTTTTTAAATCGTTTTCTTCTCTGATAAAAAATACAGGCGATGTATCCGATTTTCTTGCCATTATTTTGCTATGCTTCACCCATATATACTGGAAGTTCTTTTCTTTGGCTAGGATTTTAGCTCTACTCAACAATGTTTTGTTTCGCTGGGTGAGGTGATCGTTCAGGTAGTAGTTTCCAGTTCTGTCAGTGAATCCGAGATCCGATAAACTGGCTTTTTTCTTACGTGCTGACGCAATTAATTCCTCCTTCCTGTAGCGATTGTTGAAGGCGACTATGATCGGTTTGTCTGTGTTGGGGACTCTAGTTGGTACACGAGCGATATAATTTATTTCCTCTTTTTTTATTGTGACGTCACACACCTGACCGATTTTAAGTGCAATGTCATAGAGGTTCTCGTTCTGCCTTAATGGAATACCTCGAATTTCAATATTATTTGCTCTGGCCCACTGATCACGATCATTAAGCTCTGTAAATAATTTCGTGATTTTATCTTGAAGAGCTGGAACTTCATCAGCTACTTTTTCAACATTGCACAGTCGACTTTCCAGATTTTTTATTGATCCGGAAAAGTCTCCGATGAGTTGGTGCGCCATCTCTATAGACTCCTTTAAGGTGGAAATCTCGTCCTTAATACTTTTCACATCATTGACAAGGGCTGCTAGTGGAGTAAGTTGAAACGCAATTTTGTTTAACTGCTCTTGCATGCTATCTAGTTGGGTGGGCTGAGGTGAGCTACCCGCTGGGACTGGCTTGCACTTCGGGCAGCGCCAAGTGTTCCTCCTGTCGCCTAATTTCCTGTAGCCTATCTCCGAAACTCCAGAACACGGGAAATCATATTGCTTTCTACAAATACTGCAAGTGGGTCCGTCCGTATGTTGATCTCCACAGCTTGCACACGTAAACATGTTTAGGCAAAGTGAATGTCGTATTGATAGAAATATGTAAAAAAGTTTGAGAATAACTGGAATCAGACCGATGCGGCACAAGCGTGTGTTCAATAGCAAAGTCTGACGACGACTGACAACGAATGCTTCGAAGTTTTCCCAGTTGTACTATTCTTAAAGTAACTGGAGGCAACAAAACGATTTTGATGCCCAATTTGTCAAGTTAGTATTGACAATCTTCTTATCAATTACTTATAGATACTTTAGAGTCTAGTATGTTATCGATGAAGGCATAATACGAAGCCTAATTTACGTTAAAAGTAAGCAAATAGTGTAGTTCTTAGGCCTACTAAATAAATATGATGTTTTTTTTATGTAATGGAAGAACAGCTTAAGCCTCAGGAGTGCTAACGCATCTGCATTTTGACCTTGGTCTTCGTGTAAGTGTCTATAGGCTGCCATCATCACTTAACATCAATGTGAACTGCATGCTTGTTTACCACTTCCATTACATAAAAAAAACATAATATGTATTTAGTAAGTATTTTGACCTTGGTCTTTGTGTAAGTGTCTATAGGCGCAGTCATCACTTAACGTCAACATGAACTGTTTGTCTGTCACTTCCATTTCATGAAAGAAAAAGAAATCATTTTTTTTCGTGATTTGACGGAAAAACGAAAATCCATCATTAGGTCATACATAATTTAAAGAGGTACTTTAGTAATGATTGAGTAAAAAGGTACAGATTAGATCTGATATCCGTGAGTCACCAGGTAGCTTCCGGTTGAAACCCAGCGTCAGGCACCGACCTGACTTCTGTTGAACCGGAATCTATTTGGAGCAGCAGTGAGACACTTTAAGGTAAAAAAAAACGTAAGTACACGCCTGTTATCCCCGAAGGGGTAGGCAGAGGTAAATGCAGGCATTCAAGCATACATGCATTTTTGGCCCATGTATCAGGTGACGAGCCTGTTGACATCTCTGGACACATAACCAAACTTCGAAGTACTGGGAAATTTCCAGAAAATGAAAAAATTCCAACGCAACCAGAGATAAAGGCCTTTACACCATTGTCTCTGATAACCCCCGGGAATCGAGCCGAATCGCTGAGGTCTCAGTGTAGTAGTAGTGGCCTGCTACCACTAGGCTACCGAGGCAGTTAAGACACTTGATCCTTTTATTTGTCTGCATATGTGTTTTATACATGTCTTGTTACTTTGTTTTTAATGTATGTTTATTGTTTGGGTCACAATCCTCACGACTGGATCAACAAAATGTCATTATTACGTTCTTTCATCAAAACAAAACTACATTATAAGCGCAATACAACAGGAAATTCATGGTTTCTACACAAATGTGAGCCTGACGTAGTCCCTAGAGGTATTACCGAAGTACAAGGACACGAGTCATAAAGATTGCCAACGTAGCGTGATGTAAAACTCAGAATCTTCTAAACCTGTGTCTTGGGACATGTCACATTGACATACAATGTTCGCGATGAGAATGAACTTATAAAGGAGATGTTGCGAGCTCGGCTCTGGTTCGTACACGTACGCAAAAAATGGGTAAAAATACAAATTAATTTATTAAAAAATATATTTTAGAGTTACAACCACACTTAATTCAAACGATTTTATTATTTTCAACCATGTTCCACATGGCGGCGATATACCCTACGCTTGGGATAGTACCTATGTAGATAAAACAAAACTAATGCTATATGTATCTTTCTAGTGCATCACATAATTAACACAAAAACGATGTATCGAATCAATCAATTTTAAGAAGTTCCGATGAATTTCTTTATATTAGAAATCGATAAGTATCGATTATTAGTGGAATTTGTCAAAATGACATCGCCCGCCATATTCGCCATGTTGGTTTTGAGTTGCAATTGTAACTGCAAATAATGTTTTGTAATTGCAAACAAAGCTAAATAAGTGAAAATAACGTAACTTCACGCCTGTAATCCCCGAAGGGGTAGGCAGAGGTAAATGCATGCATTCAAGCATACATGCAAACACCCACGATTCGCCGGTTACGTTTTGGCCCATGTAACAGGTGGCGAGCCTGTTGACATCTCCGGGCACATTACCAAACTTTGAGGTACTGGGAAATTTCCAGAAAATGGAAAAATCCCAATAGAACCAGAGACAAAGGCTTTTTCACCATTATCTCTGATAACCCCCTACCCGGGAATCGAACCCAGGACCTCAGCGTAGTAGTAGTGGCCTGCTACCACTAGGCTACCGAGGAAATAAGTGAAAATATGCAGTAAAAAACGTTTTTATATTGATTTTACCTGTTAATGATATTGTGTACAATACATGGCCGGAGGTCCATACATTTTTGCAACATCTCCTTTACACAAGTGGTTTACAGCAAGACATTTTTTGTACAAAGTTAAAGTTGAACACCTGATACCCAAAGTAAGATTTAACTTGTGATATGGGTACCAGGGCTCTCACCCTGGTACCCATAATAATGGCAAACCATTATACGTCCCACTGCTGGGCACGAGCCTCTCCCCTTTTTTGGGGGGAGGCCTGGAGCTTACTCCACCACGCTGCTCCAATGCGGATTGGTGGAGGTGGGTGGGTTAGTGGCCAACCCACTGTCGGATGTTTTCAAACCGCCCATAAGGCCTCCGACAAGGTTTAACGACTGCTATCCATCGATAGCAACCGGGACCGACGGCTTAACGTGCCCTCCGAAGCACGGAAACGCGCATTTAATTTGCCACTAGCGGTCACCCATCACACTGCCCGACCGCGCCCGTAGTGCTTAACCGAGGAGATCGCTTACGATCTACACCAGCCGCTACCCCATGGTATTGGTACCCATATCACAAGTTAAATCTTACTTTTTTCAATATTCTACGGTTCCGTGTCGGTGTATCTTATTTTGGACAATTACACATGGTAGGTAGTAATAACTAAACAGAGTAATATAAATAAACAGAGCAGATAGAGATTACATGAATATACCCTGTGCGTGATATTATAAGTCCCAAAAATATAAAATCCGAGCCTAAAACATTTTTGAATGAAAATTGTAAAGGAACGAATTGACCATTGTTAACCGTTTTGTTTAAATTTTATTTATATTTAAGTGATTTGTTACAACAACGTAAAACGAAAGTAGCATCGTTACAAACCTCTGTGGTTTTTTAGATGCACTGTTATTATTTGCCAAGTGTATGTTCTTTCTATATGATAAATAAATTAAAAAAAAAAATAAACCTACACTAATAATACATGAAATTAGAAATAGAAAATGTGGCAAGTTTGTAAACACATAATAAAATTACATAATATAATAAAATTGTAACTGAGCACTGCCTGTTCATCGTAAATGTATGAAAAAACTGTTACGTGAGAACTTTATAAGCGCAATAGAACCCAAAACAATAACTTTTGAATTATTTGTCTTTTTGTTTGCTTCTCTGTTTATCTGTCTGTATCTATTTGTACAGACTAATCTCTGAGACGGTTGAACGGATCCCGATGAAATTTGATTCATATATTGAGTACTACTCTTTGCCCACGACTACGTCCGCGTGTAGTTTAATCATTACAAATAATAGGTTGGGGAAAAAGTCTTTTCGCATTATAGTATGTATGAACTTGTAATAAAATCTCTTTGGTTGTAGTATTTGTATCTGGCTGGTTTTGGTATCATTGAAAGTTAAAATTTTAAAGAACATAATTCCAAATTCAAATTAGGCAAATGTGTGATTTTCATTTGTTTTTCGTACTGTCAAGATGAGTGAATCTAATGAAGAAATTCGATACATTTTAAAATTTTACTACAAAAAAGGTAAAAATGCATCGCAAGCCGCGAAAAAAATTTGCGATGTTTATGGACCTAGTACAGTGTCTGTGAGAGTAGCACAAATTTGGTTTAAGCGTTTTCAATCCGGAAATTTTGATGTCAAAGATGCACCTCGCTCTGGTCGCCCTATTACGGATAAAATGGATGCCATTTTTGAAAAAGTGGAGCAAGATCGACATATCAGTAGTTACGACGTAGTTGAAGAACTGAGAATTGATCACAAAACAGTTTTGGCGCATTTGAAAAAAGCTGGGTACAAAAAAAAGCTCGATATTTGGGTACCTCACGAGCTCACTGAAAGAAACCTAATGAACCGTGTACTCATTTGTGATTCTTTATTACGACGTAATGAAACCGAATAATTTTTGAAGAAGCTGATAACTGGTGATGAAAAGTGGATCACGTACGACAAGAACGTGCGAAAAAGGTCGTGGTCAAAGGCCGGTCAGGCTTCACAGACTGTGGCGAAACCCGGGTTAACTCGCAATAAGGTGATGTTGTGTGTGTAGTGGGATTGGAAGGGCATTATTCATTATGAGCTATTACCACCAGGCAGGACTATCGATTCTGAACTCTACTGCGAACAACTGATGAGATTAAAGCAAGAAGTTGAGAGAAAGCGGCCGGAATTGATCAACAGAAGGGGTGTGGTGTTTCATCATGATAACGCTAGACCTCACACATCTATAGCCACTCAGCAAAAATGAAGAGAGTTTGGCTGGGAGGTGTTAATGCATCCGCCGTATAGTCCTGACCTTGCACCTTGAGATTTCCACCTATTTCGGTCTCTTCAGAATTCTTTATGCAATGTTAGGTTAACATCACGAGAGGACTGCCAAATCCACTTGTTGCGGTATTTTGATGAGAAGTCCCAAAATTTTTATAGCAAAGGGATCATGTCCCTACCTACAAGATGGCAAAAGGTTATCGAACAAAATGGTACATACATACTTTAGTTAAATTTAAATAAACTATACTAAAAAATGTTTTGAATTATCTTAAAAAATGCGAAGAAACTTTTTCCCCAACCATAATAGCCTATGTTTTTTTTTTTTAACATATTTGTTATTCCAATGTATAATCTGTAGTATAACTGTAAAGTTTCATCCACATTCATCCAGAAATTGTCAGTTTTTTCGTTAAAGAGTAACAAATATCCATTTATCCATTGGTTTAAAGTGAAAAATAAAAAATGCACGCTGCGATGGTTCGGTCATATAGAAAAAATGTCGAATGAGCGAATGACTAAATAGATATACAATGCGAATGTGGGTGCACACTTTGTGGGTCAAAATTATGTCCACCGTTACAAATATTTGAGATCCTCATATTAAGGCCTGTCTTACAACATATTGCAATAAATCAATATCACAGAATAAAAGTAGTTTATATAACTGTTTTATTATATCCTAAGTTTTCACTCAAAAGTGGCGTATACGTTTTAAATTCACTCCCTTTCGTTACACGTTCATTTTGAAGTGATTGACTTGAAATTTGGTACCAAATTTCAAGTCAATCAATCCAATCATTCGTACAAATCGGCTGTAACTGACTGACAGATAAACAAACTGACAGTCCCACGAGTGATCTTTTAAAGATTTTGTTTTCCCCTTGAGGTACGAAATCCCAAAAAGAGCATGCAATCTAGAACAAGGATGCACAAGGATCCTTAAATTCAAGCTCAATTAAGCCTTTTGTCCACTATTTTATTCGTTTATACCTGTTTAAGTGGACTTTGCACTGCCTCTGGTGAAGCTAAATCAAACAAACTCAGTTAAGCTTTGAAGAAAGACTTGTTAAAGGGATTTCTTTTAAATGTCAAACAAGTACGGGTACGAAACGATTAAAACAGAAGTTTCTTTGTATGGACTTATGTAGGCACCACCCGATAGAGGCCTAATGGTATCTTTACTTTTGACAACAGCCCAACACGCCACACACGATCAAAGACTTTCTCGGTATCGAGAAAGACTGATCGAGTTTCAGCTCCTGTTGTGCTCGTTAGCGAGGTAGAAAGAACGAAAAGGAAAAAAAAGAAAAAACATGTTTATTTAATGCGCCTGATACATACACATAGAACAAGACAGAAAAAAAAACAGAGCTAATAAGGCACCTTGTCAGCTGGAGCGTTGTTGAATGCCTAGCGCGAAAGGTGAATTTCTCCTCCCTGCACAGGTGCGGTCTTAGCCTCCGCAGCAGAACCCGCTCAAAGAGCATGGCGAGGTGTGGAAGTGTGGAAGCAGAGTTATACGGCGGTAGTTAAAAGCATAGCGGCGGTCTTAACCCAGTTTTGGGAGGATTATAATTTTCCCGAGATTCCAAGGGATTCTGGGATTTTTCGCACGACATTCTGCAAACATGACGAGGCCACTCCTACTTCAACTTCGCTGAAAAAATTTTTTTGACACATATTTTGCTTTTCAGAGCGAAAAGCACTAAATGCGATATGAACTAATAAATCAGTCCCCAACTAGTTATATACTGTATCATATGGTTTTATCACGTATTCAATATTATGACAGGTTATCATTTTAAAGGTGAAGATAATGCTGACGTTATGCTGATGTAAGGTCGAAGGGTGAATGCTGAACTCAGCGGTGAGCTGCGGGAGTGAGAAAGGAGATCGTGATCAACGGAAGTGTTATAAAATACAATTTAATAGTTGGGTGATGCTTTTTGTACTAGCGAATCAATTTAGCATTTCCTGGGTAATTTTATATTATTAAGGGTTTGGTTGCCAAATGGCAAAAAAAAACGGAACCCTTGTAGATGTGTCATGTCTGTCTGTCTGTCTCTCCGTCAGCAGAGAATATGTAATAATATTACGTATAGAACGGACACTTCGACGTCCCGCCCGATTTCCCCGCATCACTCAACCCCTACCCCTCTTATGGGCGACGGTTGGTATTTTGTACGTGCTACGCACACAGGTGCGCGTGTAAATAGACGTCACTGATTGATGTCTGTGTAATAGAAACCAAATTAAGCGTTTGTATGGAATTTTGGTGGAGTGTCCGCAGTGTGCCGTCAGTCCGCCCGTCTGTATATCAAAGGCACTTTTATTCAAAACTATTAGGACTACATAGTTAAAAGTCAAAAATAATTTTCTTTCATTTTCTCAAACCCTGTCTGGTTTTTATATCCGCGTGATTCTAACTTACTGTTCCTAAATTGCCTACTAGTATTGATCGTATACGTATTACGATCATATTATCACAGTATAAGTAATTAACACGTTCGTTTTCTTTATACTGTGATATTATTATAACCTATCATTTTATATTTTGAATCATACTTGGTATCTGAATTCTATTTTAAACTAGTTGATTGAAAATGTTTTTCATGTGATGAAGATGGCAATTAAGCATGCAGTTCACATTGATATTAATTGATGACTGCAGCTTATAAACATTTATACAAAAACCAGGTCGCTCAGATGTAGGGTTTTAGTAAAAAAGCTAGGACAGTTACCGAAGTTCAAATCCCGCCTAAAAGTCTTAAAAAGAGATTAAAACAAAATCTTAAAAATAGATCTATACTTGTTTGCTATTCTTGTGATTTAAAAATAGATAAAATAATATGCTAACTGATTATATTAGCCCTTGGATGTCCACATGTCATGTTTAGTGTGATAACAGAACATGAATAAAAAATGCCAGCTGCCTAAAGTCGTATAAAGTCCAATATGAGTTGGTATTGAACCAATAATTCAAGCAGGCAAAACACGGGTTCCGCTAATGCCATTAACATAAACTACAAGGTTTTGGTGTCAAAGCGAATCTGATTGTCTGTTACACCGTTGTTGCAGAAAATATTCAAGAGTTTTGATTGAAAAGAAACACATTCAAAATTGTATAATTTACGTACAGTGTTCAACAATAAATATTTCACATCGAGCCTAGGAAGGAGACTTCGGCTTATTTCGGGTCTGTAGAGCGTTATCTCTTTCGCACCGTACCTATTTGAAGTTTGTAGACCATTTTGATCAAGTTTTGACCATGTCCGGACTGTCAGTGCTTACGTAGGCAGTGTGCAGCAGAGTTAACATAAGAAAAAAAAAATAGTACTTAGTAGAAAATAAGCTGTATTTTCTTTCTTCTTAAGTAAAAAAATAAGCCCCTTATTCATAAAAGTATTTTAGCTAAAGTGTTGCTAATCTCTCCATTGTCTTTTCTATCCTTTATATTTGACAATGCAACTGACAAAGACAAAGCATTCTATAGCTAAAACGTATCTAATGTACGTTTATGAATAAGGGGGTTAGTTTTTAAGTGCCAATTTTTGTTATAATATTTGATTAGGGAAACTTGCCAGTTACTTTCTGTTCTTCTGTTAGGAGCGTTTTGTTTCGTTATGCGTCTGAACATTAATACAAAAGAGGTAGTGACGACGTTACAGTTCGGTGTAATATAAAATAAAGTGAACGGGGTTAAGCAAACGGTGTTATCGTGGCGCTGTGACGGCGCAGGATTTATGCACGAACTTTATCGCTTCCGCCTTTAGTTTGAACTATCTTTGGTTATACAGGAACCTGGGATCTACGTACAGTATTAACTAACTTAATTAGACCAGATCTCTGTAATATCTCATGCCTTAAGGCTTCTACTAACCAGCAAGGGTCGTCTTTTGGCAGAATGGATGACAATGAAGCCCTACAAAAGGTAATACTTGAGAGTTTCTCATAAGCCAACATTTAGAAAATAAGGCATTGAGAGTCAAAAAATTAAACTGACGATTATACTCTGTATCATTCCAAGTGTGCCCATAAAAATATTATTGAATGATACCTTAAAATTTTGTCACATAACATTTCTAAGACCACTGAGAGTATTAATAATGTTTTAGTTTTGGTAGTTGTAATTTTATTATTATACTAGCGGCCAGCCCCGGCTTCGTACGGGTGCAATGTTACCTACCCTCTCCTATTCGTCTTATCGTAATGTTATAACCTAAAGTCTTCCTCAATAAATGGGCTATCTAACATTGAAAGAATTTTTCAAATCGGACCAGTAGTTCCTGAGATTAGCGCGTTCAAAGAAACAAACAAACTCTTCAGCTTTATATATTAGTAAGTAGAAAAGCAATGAATTAATGTTTCACATAACTTTTGCAAAAAAAAAACTTCACCCAATGATTTGACAGAAAAGTAACAATTGTTAATTTTAGCTCAAACTAGGAATATTTAAATTCGTCGTCTCGGAATATGTAAAATCCTAAGAAAGGTGTAATAGAAGAAGAAGTAAACGTGGGTAAAGGAAACGATACCATCGCGACTATCTGCACTGATTTATGCACGAACTTTATCTCTTCCGCCCTAGGTTTGCATAATCTCCAGTTAAATTGAATCTTGCGATCTGCTTACAGTTTGCAATTATCAATCAATATCTGGTGGGACGTGTAAATAGTCACACCAAGGCGGATTATAAATCCTAAGTATAGTATGATGATCACCCTCAAAACTTCGGCACCAGATCACCTATCCTTCCGGATCAAACACCCCAATAACTAACGTGCAAGCCACTCACCAAATTGGAGACTGTACCGAGGTACCGCAGATCAGGTTATTGTTCTTGACGACACACGTAGTCAGGTTTTGTGTTGATTACTTCTCGACACCGGCGTCTTCTTCGACCATAAATCGATCTCCACCAGCTTACTCGGAGGGTCCGATAACTCCGGAATCAGGTAAACGGGCATAAAATTTAGTGCAAATTCACAGATTTTTAATTAATATAAAATGTGTTCCCAGTTGAAAAAGTAAGAGAGCAATGTGAAAAAATCATCATTTGTTTATTTTTCTTCGATAAACTAACTTTTTTTTTCTTTTCGGCCAGTGATGGTCGCGCTAATTCTCATTAGGCTAAGTAAAAACTCTTTGGATGCCCGGCAAATCAAATTAGTGCTAGCGACACATCAGCCATTAGGCATTCAATCCAGAGGGACAAAATAATGAACTACCAAAACTAAGAGGTTTCACCAATATCTATGATCCTTACGGCAACATAATTCCTCAAGGATGTATTTTTAGACCAAAGAAACTGGATCATGGTTTATTTTTTATTAAACTTTGGTTCAAATGTAAATCACTAAGTTCTAATGACAGATAAATTAGACAATTTTTTTTTAGATATAACTAAAGACAAAGATTGACGAATTATTAAAAAACTATTGCTTAGAGATATTATTGAAAAGGAAATCTTGTAAGATGCTTTTACAGCACCGACATCGAAATTCTATAGAAATAAATAAGCAGGTTAAAATGTATTTAGGAGTTATAGATATAGCAAAATTATCTTACAGAATAATAACCTACTGATCATAATTGCATAAACTAAAAATATCAAAAGTCGTCTTCATTATAATATTTAGCAAGTCGGTGTGATATAAGTCGAAGTGAAGGCGGCTAAAGCAAAGGGTGATATCGCGTCTTGCTGACGGCGCAGGATTTATACACAAACTTTATCTCTGCCACCCTAAGTTCGCACAATCCCCAGTTAAATTGATTCGGGAAATCTGCGTGCAGTTTGCTAAAGTAAAGTAATATCTATGACCCGTACGTCGATAGAGTACCCCAAGGATGGATTTTTAGGCCAAAGAAACTAATATCGATGTTTTCGTTTTGGTAGTTATTTCAATAATAATACTTTATAGAAACTTAAAAAAAGGAAATAATGCATTGAAGTTTCACATATTATTATGCTTTGTAAAGTTACATAGTAAAATGATTTTACAGAAGAATAACCTACAGATTATATTAGCATAAACTAAAAATATGTCCTCGTGAGTAAAATACTTAGCAAGTCGGTGTGATATAAGGCGGAGTGAAGGCGGCTAAAGCAAACGGTGTTATCGTGGCTGTCTGACGGCGCAGGATTTATGCACAAACTTTATCTCTTCCGCCCTAGGTTCGCACAATCTCCAGTTATAATTCGCTTACGGCGCAATTTCGATTTGTGTTCGAAGGTTTCCTTTGAGCCGTTACAATTTTATTGGGAAAGGAAAGGCGATTTCGTTTTTTTGAATTGGTTCGGATTGTGTTCCTTAAATTGTTACCTAATATTTTTAACCGACTTCGAAAAAAGGAGGAGGTTCTCAATTCGTCCGGATCTTTTTTTTTATGTATGTTCACCGATAATTTTAAAACGCCTGCACCGATTTGGATGATTTTTTTTTAGAAATATAAAAGTGAGTCTTTATTCTTCTTGAGGGTTCGTATATAAATAATTTTAAGCTATCCTATACGATAATTAGTCAAGGTTTTTAATGTGTCATTATTATTTGTTGACTATTTATCAGGTGTTTAAGGCAGCGATTAGGAAACAGTTAAAGTATATTTTTTTACTGGTGGTAGAGCTCCAGAGACGGAGCGGGCGTAGGCACCACCGCATTACCTATAATATACTTGCCGCTAAATGGTAGTGTTCAGCACTATCGTATTCCGGTCAGCTGGTAATGTATGGTCCTGTAATTTCCGGCACAGGAGGCCACCTTAGGCCTCAGAAGTGGTAACGCATCTACATTTTGATCTTGATCTTTGTGTGGGTGTCTTTTGGCTGCAGTCATCACTTAACATCAATGTGAACTGCATGCTTGTTTGCCACTTTCATAACTTTAAAAAAAGTTAATGTAAATATAGTCTAATGTAGTGAAATATATTTCAAATTGCAAAATTCAAGCAACAAGTGAGAAAAAATTGTCAACAACCACAAAGGACACTTGTGTTTTAATTTCGGTTCAAGTAATCATTTAAAAGTCCTCCAAAAAGTTCCTTTCATTTCTCGGGCAGGAAGCGAGCCCTCAAGCCTCGGTATTATGCTGTCATCGATAATGATGAAAAATTATCACAATAATTAAGTTTTCGTTGGCTTTTTCCTTTTACTGGAAGTGTTAAAATAAGCTAAGTATGAAAATAAACGTAACTTCACGCCTGTAATCCCCGAAGGGGTAAGCAGGGGTAAATGCATGCATTCAAGCATACATGCAAACACCCACGATTCGCCGGTTACGTTTTTGGCCCATGTAAGAGATAGCGAACCTGTTGACATTTCCGGGCACATCACCAAACTTCAACACATCAACAAAATCTATGATAACCCCGGGAATCGAACCCAGGACCTCAGCGTAGTAGTAGTGGCCTGCTACCACTAGGCTACCGAGGCAGTTAAGATTTAAAAACCACTGTCGGAGATAAACTATACTAACTAATGAGGCAATGAATTAATAATTGTGTAACTTTGAACAACTTAGATAGTTATTAGAATTTTAAGTGCTAAGTTCAAAGGGTTTGATGAAGTTTGAAGGCCCTTGTCAGTGGTGGATTTACCAGCAGGCTGAGTAGGCTGGAGCCTAGGGCGGCAAATTTTAAGGGGCGGCAGAATTAGTTCACATTTTTTTTATTTCTATTTACAAAATTACTTTTAAAATTTGACAAGGCTCAGATCATAGTTCCCAATAATTCTAACCATAGAAAAAAAGTTGCTTACATCAACTTCAGGATTATGAAGCATAAAACATAAAGTTGAAATTTTATTGATAGAAAATATACCTAATTGATATGATTGTAAACTACGATATCAAAATATAGGGGCGGCAAAAATAATAGCCTACCGGCGGCAAATTTGTAAATCCGCCACTGGCCCTTGTTCATTGGGGTGTGACACTCGCAAAAATTAAGTGTCGCGGATGCAATCCTTGACGCTAACCAATAGATATTTTTTACATATGTTTAAATAGTTTTGAATCTGGTAGTTTATGTGTATACACCGTCACAAGACTATTTACTGTGGGGAGAAGATGGAAATAAAAAGGAAAGGATTTCGTTCCATTAATAGAGTAAACATTTAATTTATCTTCAATTTGATTACTTTTAGTATTATCTTGTCTCGTGGCAGTATACACGCATCCAGACTCAAAGCAAATATCTGTAAGTCAAATGAGTGCAGATTCGAACCATTTATAGAACGTAGATTTAGTTGAAATTTGGTATGTCAAATGTACACTTACCATCAATTCGATGTGTGCTTGCTTGCTACTTATGGCATATATAAAAAGGTGTTCAATTTTCAAGTTTACAAAGATAAATGGTACGTTTATTTGCAAAATAAATTATAATTTCTACTCAAAACATGCTCACAAAATAATGCAGTAATGAACCAAAAATGTGCACATAATGTCCATTATATTTACAAAGCATTCTAGAAATTTCTCATCGCGGATTTATTCGTGTATTTCACAAGAAATGAAATGCAGAATGCTCGTAACATTTTGTTGGATACGAGTGAGGACTTACAATGTCCTAATTACCTAGAATGTAAATTTTGCTGGCACGAACAATGACGCGTCTTTTGATACTAAGACCAAGTTTAGGTTTTTTGGAATTAAGAACAATGATTATGTTTCTCGTAGGAATAATGTTTGTTGCAGTCAATCGAATTTCAGATGGACAATACTATGACTAACAAAAAGTTTGGACTAGAAATCAAGTCTATATTATAGTTTTTTTTTTATGGTGAGCTCCATTAATGGAGTTGCATGCATACACGCACGCACTCACGCCCGCCGTCACGCAAGATACCAGGACGCGCGCACAATTATTTGTATGTTATGAAATCTTTGTATTTTGTAATTCTTTACAAAGCTGCTAAATGAACATAACACTAGCAATAATCCTATACAAAAATCAGCAACACTATATAAAAGTAAAATCAAACATGATAATATAATAATGGCAACCCATTATCGTCCCACTGCTGGCCACGAGTCTCTCCCCTTCTGGGGGGAAGACCTGGAGCTTACTCCACCACACTGCTCCAATGTGGGTTGGTGGAGATAAGGGTTAGTGGCCAACCCATTAGCAATTATTTTCAAACCGCTCGTAAGGCCTCCGAAAAGGTTTAGCGACTGCCATTAATCGATAGCAACCGAGACCGACGGCTTAACATGACCTCCAAAGCACGGAAACGCGTATTTTATTTGGCCACTAGCGGTCACCCATCACACACCCGACCGCGCCCGTGTCGCTTAACCTAGTAGATCGCTTCCGATCTACACCAACTGCGGGCTCATGCGCGCTTAATTTTTACAAAGCTGACTGCTAAATTAACATCACCCTAGCAAGCATCCTAAGCAAAAAATCTGCAACACTATATAAAAGTGTTTAGTAGTATTCCACTGGCGGTAGAGCTCCAGTGACGGAGCTCGCGGGCGTAGGTACCACCGCATTACCTGATATACTTGCCGCTAAATGGTAGTGTTCAGCACTACCGTGTTCCGGTCAGGTTGTAATGTACGGTCCTGTAATTTCCGGCACTGAGACATAACATCTTAGGCCTCAGGAGTGGTAACGCATCTGCATTTTGACCTTGGTCTTAGTGTGGGTGTCTATACGCTGCAGTCATCACTTAACATCAATATGTACTGCAGGCTAGTTTGCCACTTCTATAAAACAAAATAAAAAGTATAATCTAACATTATATATTATCAGTTAAAGCGGTGATATACCGAGTCTTCCGTGTGTCACGTCGATTTACGGTGCAGTTACAGTTATTCGGGCCGAGCTAACTCTATCTAGGCATAAATCTGTCGTATTTCATTGTCTAAACCTAACTAGGTTGGGTGACCTGGATTTATTTCCTAGTTTACTTGGACATAGCATGCTGCTATTTTTGCCCTTGTTGTTCGGCCTTTGTTTGTTTAGAGTTAAATAGTCTGTTTTTAAGCTCACGTTATTTCAAGTCTGTGTTCCCTGAAATGGTAGGCATAAAAGGGTAAATTTCATAATAAGGGTAGGCGTAAATGGATGCATTATTAGCGTTCATGCAAGCGCTCACGGCTCGCTACCTGTGGAAATAATCAATTATTTCCACAGGTAGCGAGCCTATTAATATCGCCCAAATTCTGAAGGTGGCGCTAGGAAACTTCTAGAAAATGGGGAAATCTCAATAGTACCAAATGAGTAATGATAATATACCTTTATCTCTGAAAATCCCTGACCCGGTGATTGACTTCGGCATCCAGAAACCCAGCGAACATTTTTTTTTTATGGTAAGGGATTGACAGACAAGCAGACGGGCCACCTGATGGAAAGTGGTTACCGTCGCCTATGAACATTTGCAACATCAGGGGAGTTGCCAACGCGCTGCCAGCCCTGAAGAACTCTTTTGAGGCCTGTTTTGAAGTTCTCAGATGGAAGTTCGTTCCACAATTTGCACGTTCTGGGCAGGAATGAACGCGCGAATCGGGCTGTTGAGCACTGCCAAGTGTCCAATCTGTGCGGGTGGAACTTCTCTCTTCGGCGGGTGGAACGATGAAGGAATGGAGACGAACAACCTGCTACCACTAACTCTCTGATCTTCTGACGAAAGTTCTATCCTCACCAATTGGACATGTGGCAGTGCTCAACGTTGCAGTTTCCATGGTTGTTACTACCCAGAACGTGCAAATTGTGAAGCGAACTTCCCTTTAAGGTATTCTCTCAGCGCTACAAAGGGGTTTTTAAAATTGGGTTCAAGAGAGCACGGGAGAGTTCAGGACTGGCAGCTCGTTTTTAACCCCTCTGGTATTGCAAATTTTATAGGTGACGGCAACCACTTTCCATTAGTCTACTTGTCTACAACATTTGACTAAAAAAAAGAAGAAAAATAAGATGTGAGTTGCGGCCATTGGCTGGACGAAAGCGGCACAAGAATATTATTTTTGGTAACCGTCGATAAGGCTTTAGCCCAGGAGTAAACAAGCAGCTATAATAGGATGGTACCTACTTCTATCCTTGAACTCTGTCATCTTCTTTTTTTATGTAAGGACTAGATGGTCATGGATGGACAAGCATGCAGTTCACATTGATGTTAAGTGATGACTGCAACTTATGACATAATTATATTATTATATTAACGATAGACATGTTTACACAACAACCAGAGGTCAAAATGCAGATGCGTTGCCACCCCTGAGACGTTAATTGTAACGTCTCTGTGATAATTATTACGGGACCATACATTACCATCTAACCGGTACACGATAGTGCTGAACACTACCATTTGGCGCCAATTAGATTAGGTAATTCGGTGGTGCCTACGCCCGAGAGCTCCGTCAGCAGAGTTCTACCACCATCGAAATATCTATCAAAAAATTGAATAACACGCAATTAAAAATTAGCTTGAAAAGTTAATATAATAGTTTAATTTCATAGCTGCGCTGGCTGACTCCCGTTATTATAATTATATTATGTTGAACTTAATTACAAATATGTCTTACGCCAATATCCGTAATGGGTAAACAAGGCGCTTAATTATTTTGCCTTTTGGTGCATATTACAGTCAATGTAGTAAATTATAAGTTGATTTAATTTTCAACCGGTGTCTGCCCGTGGCCTTGCATGCACTTTGGACGCTTACACAAAACTGCGATGCGATGCTATGCGTCGCGATTCAGGTGACCATACTTACAAACATGTCGGACGAATTGTTTTGTGTAATAAATAATAATGGCAACCCATTATACGTCCCACTGCTGGGCACGAATCTCTCCCCTTTTTGGGGGGAGGTCTGGAGCTTGCTCCACCATGCTGCTCCAATGCGGGTTGGTGGAGATACGGATGTTTTCAAACCGCCCATAAGACCTCCGACAAGGTATAACGACTACTGTCTATGTATAACAATCGGGATCGACGGCTTAACATGCCCACCGAAGCACGGAATCGCGCATTTTAATTTGGCACTAGCGCTCACCCATCACACACCCGACCGCGCGCGTTTCGTTTAACCGAGTAGATCGCTTCCGATCTACACCAGCCGCGGGGCCATGCGCGGTTCTGTTTTGTGTAAATGCCCTTAATCTCTCTTTTTCCTTCAAGTATATGGTCCTTTTCTTTGTTCATGGTTTTAAGTAAGGTTCAATTTTTGCTCTGTTTTATGTGTCTTGCTAGCTGCGTATGAAATAAAAACCTATATGAAAAAATATATCTTCTTTTTTTCAGATAGGTTTCACACACACTCAAAAGAGACTTTGAATTTAAATTCTTTTCACTCGATGTTAGTTGTGGAATGGTGATGATAAGGTGTAACCAAATCATACATGTTGCTTTTTTTACAGAACATTACTTCAAAAACGGAACTCTATATTTCACGTAGATCGACACGTACTTGTTTTTTTTTTTAATTGAACGTAGGACAAAAAAATCCACGGATAATCATCACAATAATTTCGTTCGCTTATTATTTACGTAGATAAAAGAAACGTTTCAACACCCCAGTTTAGCTTAAAGCGGATATTTCCCGAAGTAAATCATTCAGAAAACTGTAGATAAGATTTTGTTTTGTGTATTCCGCCGTTTCGAGGGCCCTTTTGACCCTCTTGAGGACCAACTTAAGATTTTTATGTTTTGACATTTAATTATGCAAACAGCGTTCATATTTTTGGGAATCCGTACACGGGATAAAAAATAAAGAGCATTTTTTTGTAACATGACAATGACGAACAAGCACACATTTCATATTGATGGTGTTGTGTGGAATACTGTAAAGCGACCGAAACGTCGGGTTCGATCTTAAATAATCATTTCAGCTTAATATACGCAAGATAAATCCGAAAACTAGTTTTACTATGTTCTTAGGTTTTCGCTTTTCTTAAAACCTAAGAACATACAATACTGTAAAGGTTCAGATAAAGATATATTTGACGACCCGATTAGTCCAGCGGTGCGAAACCACCGTTTGATTTGAAGGGTCGCGGGTTCGATCCACGCACCGGAACAAATATTTGTTTGGCCTACAGATATTTGTTTCGGGTCTGGGTGTTTGTGTATGTGTTGTATGTGTACAACGGCACCCACGACACAGGTTTATACCTACTGTGGGGCTGTGAGTGTAAGCGTATTTTATTTTTTTATTATATTTTATGTTTTTTTATTTCAATATTGATGCGTGACCACTTTTGAGATCTAAGCTGTTATAACGGAAATTTGGCACAATATATCTAACACTGTGATCATATACTATGCTGAACGCTACTTTTTACCAGCTGCTGGAATCGATAATTATTAGTCATACTATTTATTGGTTCCGATGGAAAATTAGCGCCAGGCTTATGGTAAGCAAATGCTGAATCGTACACCATTTTGGTCCAGTTAGGGATACTTCATTCTTTAAACTACTCATGGATACCCTAGAGGTTTTTTCTTTTTGAAACGAAACTAGTTTTTGGATTTATCTCGCGTATTTAAAACTAAATTGATTATTTAAAATATCTATACTTATAATAAAACTGTAGAAGTGTAAATTCTGTACATTAAAAATATTGAAAAAATAAATACCAGGGGATATTACTAGATCGATACCGAACACAAATATGTGATTAGAAAAAAAATTGTCTGTCCATCTGTCTGTCTGTCTGTCTGTCTGTTTGTTCAAGCATCACAGAAAAACTACCTGTCCGATTACAATGAAACTTGGTATGATTATACTTTAACCTTTGGCGCACAAGACTTACGGATTAGTAACCCTCCGCTCTCTGTCTGTCTGTCCGTCCGTTCGTCTGTCTGCCACCAGCCTGTATCTCATAAATAGTGATAGCTAGAAAGCTAACATTTTCACAAATTATGTATTTTTGATACCGCTATAAAGACGTTGGTTGTTGGCGTTGGTGTTGGCGTTGGTGGCATTGGTGTCGTTGGTGTCGTTGGTGGCGTAGGTGTTGTTGGTGTCTCTGGTGGTGGTGTTGGTTTTTAGAGGCGATGGAGGCATTGGTGACGTTGGGGATGTTGTTGGTAGTTTTGGATGCGTTGGTGGCATTGGTGGCATTTGTGGTGGTGGCGGTGGTGGAGGTGGTGACAGTGGTGATATCGATGGTGGTGACGATGGTGGTGATGGTGGTGGTGGTGTTGGTGGCATTAGTGGTTATAAATGCACAACGTCAGTATTCAATTTTTCACTTCGGCGGGCTCTTACGGAGTGCAAATTAATATGTATAGATCTATTTTTCATCTTTCATTTTCTGTCAGTAGCTGAAACTTTATAATAATTATCTATAAAAAAATATTGTGCATTGAAGCTTAAAATGGCCTTTTTGAAAATACGGTTCAGCGTAGGATGGACGTTTGTAGGTAGGAACTTACACGACTGAGCGTTTAAACACATAATAAGCAATTTTTCGTAATCCTAGCAGCCTGTGTGCTTTTATCCCCGATGGCCATACGTCTAATATCGTGTACAGAGAAGCACTACTGTAGTGATAGTGTTCAGCACTAACGTGTTTTGATAAGGTGGTAAACCCTTTAATTTTCGAAGGTGGTAAACCCTTTCTTTTTCTTCATTTATTATCATTGAAGGAATTGAAAAGTTTTATGATTATTATGTTTTAACCAAATAGTTTAAATTTTAATTTTTAATTTACTATTAATATATGATTTTGCTTTTACTATATGTAATGGTTATTCGCTCTAGGTAGTTTATGATTTATTGACGTTTTGAAAGTATCTGTAAAGATCTATTCGAAATAAAAATATTTTCTATTCTATTCTAAAAAAAAAGGAATAAGAGCTTAGACTGCAGGAGTGGCAAAACATCTTCATTGAAATCTCTGGTTGTTTGTAAATGTTTCTAGGCTGTAGTCATCTATCGAATTTTTTTACCATCAATGTGAACGGCCTGTTTATCAAGTCATAGCCTAAAAAAGGACTCTTGCAATACTTCCCACGATCATTTTTTATAAGATTAAACGAGTAAGCTACAGAAGGAAAAATCTATAGTTTCTTTTGGGTAGGGGTGACCGTGAGTGGACCTGCAAATGTCATAATCAACGAAATGATATCGACGCGGACCCAGCAAACGGCTGCGTATAACTGGGGGTGTGGTACAAAATGTAGAATGAAGCGATTTATACAAATAAAATTACAAGCACCGAAAATGCTGAGAAAATATGGAAACTATTTACAAAAGATTTCCTTTTCGTAGGTTTTGTTAAACATAGAACATTTCAACGGTTTCATCGTGATTTCATGTGTATATCATTTTATTTTGAAATGATGTGACAATAAGGATATAGTTCACATTAATGGTAAGTGAATACTGTAGCCTATAAATATCTGCATAAAAACAAAAGATTTCAATGTAGATGTGTTACCACTTCTGAGTTATTTTTCCTCTGCGTTAAAGTACATCATAACACACAACAGAATAGAACACAGAACTGAACGGAATGCAACAAAATGCAAAATAACTGAACGGAATGAAACGAAAAAGATTAAAATGGAATGGAACGGAAGGAAGCAGAATATAATTTATTTATAAACACACAACCTAAATTATATTTATATTTTTAATTGACACTGAAGTAAAGTTGTCACAAATTCGCATCTTTTTGTTTGGTTTGATCAAACCATACAATCATGAATTTCAGATGTATTTATTTTCTGAACAATAATAAAGAAAAAAAAACATAGCTAACAATAATATTCTTCATTCTTATTCTTACCATTTTCGTGCATAAAAATAATAAATAATGAAAAATAATAAAATGAGGTATATCTCACGGTTGTCAAAACTAGGTATCCAAATCAGTTTCATGCTGAGTCTACTCGACGCTCATTTTCATCAGCCAATAGGAAGAGAAGAACATCGTAACGCCTGTAACTTGCACCAACCGTCACGTTCTGGGAGACATCATTATCTGCCCAACACAAGCGTGAGATTAGAACGGACTATTTCATTATATTTTTCCGAGGGATTTCTCCTCGGAGGGACCCGGACCGCAAATGGAGGCTGAGATTTCTTTGAAATTAATGTCGAATGTATGACAGAAATTCGAATTCGGTTAACCTTTATTGAGTCCTTATAATGAAATGGTTTTCAAGTGAGATTGGACTTTTTATGTCTTATATTCATCGATTTATTGATGAATAAATGTATAATTTTTTATAAAGTATATATTTTGTGCAAAATACTTTGAATAATAATGAAAGTACAGAAAGTTCATGCTTCGATTTTATGCAAACATTTTTTTTTATGTCATAGAAGTAGCAAACAAGCAAGCAGTTCACATTGCTGTTAAATGATGACTGCAGCCTATAGACACCCACACAAAGACCAAGGTCAAAATGCAGATGCGTTACCACTCCTGAGGCCTAAGGAGTTATGCTTCTGTGCCGGAAATTACAAGGCCATACATTACCACCTGACCGGAACACGATAGTACTGAACTCTACCATGTAACGGCAAGTATATTAGGTAATGCGGTGGTGCCTATGCCCGCGAGCTCCGTCACTGGAGCTCTACCACCAGTAAAATGTACATCGTTGTAGGCATTAGTATTCACGGTTAGTTATTCATTAGTGGTAGCAGGCCGCTACTATCACGCTGGAGGTACGAGGTTCGATTCCCGGGTCGGGGACTATCAGAGATAACGGTTTAAAATCCTATATCTCTGGTTCTATTAGGATTTTCCATTTTCTGGAAATCTCTCAGTACTTCGAAGTTTGGTAATGTGCCCGGAGATATCAACAGGCTCGACACTTGTTGCATGGACCAAAACATGATTGGCGAATCGTGGGAGTTTGCATGTATTGAATGCATGCATTTACCTCTGCCTTCCCCTTTGGGGATTACAGGCATAAATTTACGTTTTCATCTATCCCAAATGTTATTCTACAGTTTGTCTAACCAATCGACTACATCTGCTAGTTGATAACTTTCTAATCAAATTTCCACAGGCAATCGTTGGAGCATGGGAGCATGTCGTCCAATTGCGTAGCTAATTTAACTATCAGCGTACACATAGCCGTATTTAAATACACCTATTCACCAGTATCCGTGTGTATACCACCACCATGTCTATACAAATAAATAAAATTGGAGTGTCTGTTTGTAATACAAAAATAACCGCTTTTTACTTAATGCATATGTATGTATACACGGTACATATACCAAAACAATGAAAAAAGGCATGCTCCGATGGTTCGGGCATATAGAAAGAATGTCGAATGAGCGAATGGCTAAACAGATATACAATGCGAATGTGGATGGTTGCAGAGGCCCAGGAAGACCAAGACTGACCTACCATGACCAAATAGGTCGAGTTCTGTCTGATGGTGGGGTCAAAAGTCTTAGGAATCGGCGTGCATGTATAAAGAGAATGATGAAGGTAGACGAGGCACGAGAAGTTTGTCAGAACCGGGATATCTGGCGCTCTACACTCTCTGCCTACCCCGTTAGGGAACTAGCGTGAAGATACAAAAAAAAATATATATACCAAAACAAAATTTTTTACGATTTTTGTGTGAGTGTCTGTCTGTTTCGCGGGGCTAATCTTGGGAACAGCTTTACCGATTTTGACGAGACTTTCACTGGTAGATAGCTGATGTAATAAGGAGTAACTTAGGATACTTTTATACTGGTTTCGCCCACGACTTCGTCCAGGTAGATACTGAACATTCATAAATTCGAACGCGGGCGAAGTCGCGGGCATAACTACCTAATATATCTACTACTATTATTGCTTACCATTGTATATACTACAATGCTCAACAATAAATATTGCATATCGAGCCTAGGAAGGAGACTTCGGCTTATTTCGGGTCTGTAGAGCGTTGTCTCTTTCGCACCGTACCGTTGCACCCGTGCGTTGCCGGGGCGGGTTGTTAGTCATAATATTAAGAAAAACAAAAAAAAAAGAATTTTGTAAATTTATCTAAATATTACGGTATTTTTTTTAAATATATCGACTTCTCTCTTCTCTCTTCTAACTTTGCTACGACTGACTACGCCACGTAGCACTCCTCTACGAATAGGAGCTACGTCGTAGGACACGTAGCCGTAACTTAGTAGTGTGCATGTATGTATGTATCTTCATGCCTGGTCCCTTCCGGGGTAGGCAGAGAGTGGAGCGCCAGATATCCCGGTGACATACCTCCCGTGCTCCTTCTACATTCATCATTATAATAAATTCGTAATGAATGACTAAACAGGTAACCCTTAGGTGACAAACAAGTTCACATTGATGTTAAGTGATGATTATAGAGATACCCACTCAATGACCAGAGGTCAAAATGCAGATGCGCTGCCACTCCTGAGGCATTAGGTGTTATGCCTGTGCTGGAAATCACAAGGCCGTACATTACCACCTGACCGGAACATGATATTGCTGAACACTACCATTTAGCGGCAAGTATATTAGGTAATGCGGTGGTGGGCCTACGCCCGCGAGCTCCGTCACTGAGGCTCTACCACCAGTAAAAATTGTTGTTATTTTAATTTACCTATTCCTTTATTGATGCAAAGAATGATTCATGATATTTATTCAATCATAATAAAAACTCCATTACCGTGATATCAAAACCTGCGAATCCTCAAGGGTCTGAGATCGAAAGAGGCCTATTTACGGAGGTTCGTCGAGGGAGCAATTTCTACTGAAGCGAGACAGCCATTGTTTTTGTCCTTTTCATACTAACGGAGCAGCTGATACATGGAATAGTGATTAAGGATATTTTTTCACTTTTTGTTTACCTAGAGTTACTAGCTGTTGCCCGTGGCTTCGCCTGCGTGGATCGTGTTTTGGAATATTTGGTAAAATTTGCACACGTCATAACAAAAATATCTAAATATAAAATCTTACTCAAACTGCACACTTTCTTCATAAAGAAGAAAATGAAAATTTTGTTCATCATATTATTCACTCTGAGAAAAACTCTGCTACAAAATAAACGTCAGCGCGCATGGCCCCGGGGCTGGTGTAGATCAAAAGCAATCTACTCGGTCAAGCACTACGGGCGCGGTCGGATAGTGTGATGGGTGACCGCTAGTGGCAAATTTAAGCCGTTGGTCCCGGTTGCTATCAATAGATAGCAGTCGTTAAACCTTGTCGAAGGCTTTATGGGGCGGTTTGAAAACATCCGACAGCGGGTTGGCCACTGTCGGAGCCACCCATCCACCTCCACCAATCCGCATTGGAGTAAGCTCCAGGCCTCCCCCAAAAAAGGCGAGAGACTTGTGCCCAGCAGTGGGACGTATAATGGGTTGCCATTATTATTATTATTACTATCACAGAAACATAATAACTGAGATCCAAAGGGGTGGCAACTTATTTGCATTTTGATCTCTGGTTTTTGTGTAAATGTCTATAGCTGCTGTCATCACTAACATACATGTGAACTGCATTCCCATTTGCCACCTTCGTAACATTAAAAATATAAGATATTTATTTTTTCATGTCCAAAGATATGAAAAAATGGTCAACATCGAATGATATTTGCGGAGGTTCGCCGAGGGAGCAATTTTCCCGAAAACGAGACTACCTTTGTTTTCGTCCCTTTGATATTTACTGAGCAGGTGATCTTACGCGGAGGTATCTGGAGCGATTTTTGCTATTCGCGATATATATAGGGCACATGTGATACTAGTTGGTGTCGGGCCGTCAACCACATCACTAATGCAGGAAAACTCTTCAGTCAGTCATCCGAACAATGGGGGTCAAACTATACCAATGGGCGGCAGTAAACATGTAGCGTCTACTACACAGTGCGCCACCTAGTGAAACACTGAAGAAACACAAAGTGCTTGTCTAGGACGGCAGATGGCGTAAGACCGAGTTACATCGCACATACGAAGTTTTCGTATGAGTTTTGAATGATGATGTGTTATTGTTACATATATGAAACAACATAACAACGATCTTGATAACATCTGTGACTTGAATTTAATAGCTCTGAATAAAATGCATGGTCTGTAGGAGTTACTTGGCATCAGGGGAGAAGATTCCATAATCGCCACGCTTATTATGCCGATTGGCTGTAGTTTTATCTTGGGACTCTGCTACTCCTCCAGCGTTACTGCATTTGTTGAGGAATGGGTGGAGATATTCCACTGACAAAATGGGGGCTTTTCCGACCAGGCGAGATAACAGCGCCTGGTGGACCGCAGCATAACGATTAATTTTGGGAGTATATCGCAACTCATACGAAAACTTCGTATGTGCGATGTAACTCGGTCTTACGCCATCTGCCGTCCTAGACAAGCACTTTGTGTTTCTAGATCTCCTGGACAAATCCTTCCCCAAAGACATCTACAACAGCGTGTTATTAGGGGAGAATATGTCATAATCGCCACGCTTGGCAGGTGCATTGGCGGTACATTTATTGCGAGACGCCACTACCTATTCCGCTTTGTAATATCTACTTTATTGGAATGATAAGATTATTTTTGTAATTTTATGGAAGTGGTAAACAAGCATGTAATTAATATTGATGTTAAGTGATGACTACAGCCTATAGGCACTAAAACAAAGACCAAGGTCAAAATGCAGATGCGTTACCACTCCTGAAGCCTCAGGTGGTATGCCTTTAAGCCGGAAATTACAGGGCCGTACATTACCATCTGGCCGGAACACGATAGTGCTGAACACTACTCTAGTTTAGGTAATGCGGCGGTACCTACTCCCGCGAGCTCTACCGCTTTTAATACCTCCAAGAATATGCGTAAAAGTTTAATTATGATTGGAGTAATTGTCGAGTGAAAGTGTTACAAACAAACTTACATTCGCATTTACAATATTAGTAAGGATTCTTTTTTAAATTATACAGTTTTTAAATAAATGTACATAGAGCAACACGGGCCACCAGCCGTGGCGGACCGGAGGGGAGTAGCCATAGCATTTATTACCGATGCAAAACAGTCTGTCGTTTTTTGCGGGGGGAAATGCGTGCGGCACACGCACCGTACAATAATCCTCTATTACTGCGAAACTTACATCTTGACTTTAACAAAATACAGAAACAATTTCACGCACACACTTAAACATCTAGGCGACAGGTATAGGCCCATTTGGGCTTGTACTTTGACAGAGGGGAAAGCCTGTATATGGCTACTCCCCTCCGGTGTTGCTCTATATAAATGTATAAATAGATGCATATTACTTACATTACTTGTAAATTGTCTCAAAATATATTAAACTCAAACGCTACAATTTAAAATTATTTTATTACGATATAAATTACCTTAATCAGAGTTAAAACATACCAACCACATGAATCCAGGGCTCTTTTATCGTGAAAACCCATAACCTTCGTAAGGATTTGGGTGAGACGTTCAAAATGGTTTATTAGTCTAATCAGGAAAATCTCACGCAGGGAAAAATACGATTCGCTGAATGTGCGTTTCACGCTTAGAAAATTGTTTAATTTGTATTAATCTGAAAATGGAAAGGGATAATGAGGTTTTTCTATTAAAATTGATGACTGATAACTGTACTACTTGTAAAATTCAATTTGGTCTTTGTTTGGTTTATAGGCTTCAGTCATCACTTAACATTAATGTGAACTGTATGCTTGGTTGCCACTTCCATTACATACATCATCATCAATGTCGCACTCTTCATTATTGAAGGTCGTGCCCGTCCTGAAGTGTCTTGGTGGCTTTGGTCACCAGATTCTTCCAATCTAGCCTGTCCACGGCCTTCTTCATGGCTTTTGGTATCGGGAGGCCAGTGAGTTTGGTAACTTGGTCAGTCCACCTGGTAGGAGATCGGACCCGAGGTCGTTTGCCCTCTATCTTTCCAACAACCATCAGTTTTTCCTTAATATTCCTATTTCTATTACATACAATAAAGAGTTTCCACTACTATTACGCTGGAGGTCCTGGGTTCGATTCCCGGGTCGGGGACTATCAGAGATAACGGTTTAAAATCCTTCATCTCTGCTTCTATTGGGATTTTTCCATTTTCTGGAAGTTTCCCAGTACCTCGTTTGGTAATGCGCCCGGAGATGGCAACAGGTTCGCCACCTGTTACAATGGCCAAAACGTAACCGGCGAGTCGTGGGTGTTTGCATGTATGATTGAATGCATGCATTTACCTCTGCCTACCCCTTCGGGGATTACAGGCGTGAAGTTACAATAAAGAGATAAATCCAAAATCTAGTTTTATTTCAATGAGAAGCTCGCGATAACCAACCTAAATATATTTCTCACTTATTTAATAGTTCATAAAAACTGAGTAGCAATAATAAAGCCAGACCTGGCTACCAGCCACACAATGGTAAAGTATGAAACGATTGAGATTTACTCGCACACAGCTTGGCCGATATCCAAACGGTAAATTGTAAGTTACATGTGACCTTAATCTAAATACCTACTATAAAGGTCAAAGATGAGTAAGGGTTTTGGTTAGAGTTGGGCCAAAGTGTTGTTCAAATTAATGAAGTACATCTTTTCTGATGAAAGATTTATATCTATACTTCTTTTTATTTATTTATTATAGCCTTTATATTCTGAATTTTTGTTGTAGATTTCTAGGTTATAGTAGTAATAATAATAATAATAAAAGCCGAAAAAGACAAGGAAATTAAATATCTTGATCTGGCTCACGAGGTTGTCGCCATGTGGGATGTGGATTCGGCCATCATTGTGCCGATAGTCGTATCGGTGAACGGGCTGATAGCGAAGAGCCTCGACCAACATCTCAAGAGGCTCTCGCTAGGTGGATGGATCAAGGGTCTGATGCAGAAAGCAGTACTCCTCGGCACGGCACGCATAGTGAGGAGGTTCCTGTCTCTGTGTCCCTAACCACCGGCAGCTTGGACCCTGCTCTCGCTGCCGGCGGCACACTATTTTTTAATTTTTTATATATATATTTGTTGTTTTTTTTTTTTTAAACATATATATGTAAAAAATTATTTGATAAGTTGGATGAATAAATAAGTGGAATAATAATAATGGCAACCCATTATACGTCCCACTGCTGGGCACGAGTCTCTCCCCTTTTTTGAGGGGAGGCCTGGAGCTTACTCCACCACTGCTGCTCCAATGCGGATTGGTGGAGGTGGGTGGGTTAGTGGCCAACCCACTGTCGGATGTTTTCAAGCCGCCCATAAGGCCTCCGACAAGGTTTAACGACTGCTATCCATCCATAGCAACCGGGACCGACGGCTTAACGTGCCCTCCGAAGCACGGAAACGCGCTTTTAATTTGCCACTAGCGGTCACCCATCACACTACCCGACCGTGCCCGTAGTGCTTAACCGAGCAGATCGCTTACAATTTACACCAGCCGCTGGGCCATGCGCGCTTCAGGTTATAGTATATCTCTTAATTCAGTATGCCTCCTGGCAAAGGCCTCCTCTAGCTTTTTCCACTGGGCTCTATCACGATCCACTGTCTCCAGTTTGGACCCGCTATGAGCTTTAATTCATCCTCCCATCTTCTTAATTGTTTACCTCTGGTTCTTTTGATATTTCTGGGGTACCAGTCTGTGATGATTTTACTCCATTTTTCTTGTTTCTCCCTCAACATGTGTCCTGTCCATCTCCACTTAAGCTGGTCAATTCGGGTTAGAATATATTTTATATGTCACTCTTGTCTTAGCCCATAGTAGTTCATTTCTTACTTTGTTCTTTTTGTGTGCTCCTGTCATGCTTCGTTCCATTGATCTTTGGCAGTATTCAAGTTTGTTTCTGAGTTGCTTTGTAAGTTTATACCTAGTTGTTAATTGCCGACATAATAATTGTCATAGTGATTGGAAGCAAGCGAGCTCCAGTCGCGAAACTCGCGGGCGTAGGCACCGCCGCATTACCTTATATACTTTTCGCTAAATAGAAGTGTTCAGCACTATCGTATTACGGTCAGGTGGTAATGTACGGACCTGTAATTTTCGGCACAGAGGCATAACACCTTAGGCCTCAGGAGTGGTAACGCATTTGCTTTTTGACCTTGGCTTTAGTGTAGATGTCTATATGCTGCAGTCATCACTTAACATCAATGTGAACTGCATGTTTATTTGTCACTTCCATTGCATAAAAAAAATCTCAAATGATAAATATATATCTAATGTGACGAAGTACTTACTATCAATGTAAGCATAAGTCACCTATAACATGTCCCACTCATACTACTATACACATACTCTCTTGAGGCCTAAGGTATTATGCCTGTTTGCCGGAAACATAGAGCAACACCGGAGGGAAGAAGCCATATCCCGGCTTTCCCCTCTGTCTAAGTACAAGCCCAAAAAAGGCCTACATCTGTCGCCTAACCCCCTTATTCATTAACGTATTTTAGCTAAAGTGTTGCTAATCTCTCCTTTGTCCTCTTCTATCCTACACATTTGACAATGCAACTGACAAAGACAAAGCATTCTATAGCTAAAATGTATCTAATGTACGTTTATGAATAAGGGGGTAAATGTTTCAATGTGTGCGTGAAATTATTTCTGTATTTTATTGAAGTCAAGGTGTGAGTTCCGTGGTAATAGACGATTTTTGTAGTGTGCGTGTGTGTCACACGCATTTCACCCCGCAAAAATGACAGACTGTTTTGCATCGGCAATAAACGCTAGGTCTACTCCCCTCCAGTCCGCCGCGGCCGGTGGTCCGTGTTGCAAATTACAGGGCCATATACTAAAGTTGCAATAACAGTATTTAATACTTATTAATATTGGTAAGTACCCTGAGACACGTTCTTTGGTGCGGAGGGAAGAGGAATACATCACTCGTGAGTTTCACAACTCTAATTTGGTAAATTTATCAACAATATGTCGCTATGTGTTTAGACAATGGATACGTGCTTCAACCTCAGAATTATTTATGTAGGTTTTGGCTTCGTTTGTTTTGTTTTGATAACTTTTTTTTTATATGATGAAAGTGGCGGATACGCCTAGTGGCGTTAAGTCCGCCGTATGTATCTTTTATGTGCATAAAAGTATAAATAAATAAATAAATAAACTATCGATATTTCGACATCGCTACTCATTTTCATTTGTATTGACTGTTAACCAAATGGGTGATCACGATTTACATATTTGTAATTAATTTTGAGGTACAAAATACCCATTTAAAAAATGCCCGAAATCGATTCGGTTACCGATTCTGAACAAACTACTTTCAAGATGTACGTTTAATACGTTACACGTTGTAAAAAATAAACTAACTCACTTAATAAAACAAGAAATATCAATTACCTTCATTCTCTCTCAACCAAAAACCTAAATCTTGAGCCAAAAGCACTGAAACCGAATTCCCACAAAACAGCGTGACAGATTTATACCATTCGCATCTCAATCTACTCTGACATTGAGTAAATTGTGGGGGGAATATTTTATGGTCATGTTTTTGTTGCAAATCATTAATTCCCCTTCGGTTTCCCCCGTTTTGAACTTGGCCTAGTTTTGCTTCAGTTATGGGGTTAAGTATGTTTTTTGTCAACATTCGTTTTGCACGAGGTTGTTTATTTAGATGTATAAAGCTTTTTTTTAATATGTTACAAAGGTGGCAAACGATCATGCAGTTCACGTTGATGTTAAGTGATGACTGCAGCCTATAGACATCTATACAGAAACCAGGGGTCAAAATGCAGATTCGTTGCCACCCTTGAGACCTTAAGTGTTCTGTCTCAGTGATAATTATTACGGGGCCATATATTACCATCTAACTGGAACACAATAGTGTTGAACACTATCATTTAGCGACAGATAAATTAGGTAATACGGTGGTGCCTACGTCCTCAAGCTCCTACACTGAAACTCTACCAGTAAAAAGCTTTACCGTTGAAAATTTTGGTGTTAAATATCTTGGGTAAACAAGTTTTGTGCTATTTTTTTTACTTTAATGCTTATAAAACTAGATGTAAGTCAAACTTTTAGGTCCTTAGTAACACATTTTTACTGGTGGTAGATTTCCAGTGACGGAGCTCGCGGGCGTAGGCACCACCGCATTACCTAATATACTTGCCGCTAAATGGTAGTGTTCAACACTATCGTGTTCCGGTCAGGTGGTAATGTACGGCCCTGTAATTTCAGGCACAGAGGCATATCACCTACTGCCTCAGGAGTGGCAGCCCATCTGCATTTTGAACTCTGGTCATTGTGTGGGTGTCTTAAGGCTGCAGTCATAACTTAACATCAATGTGAACTGCATGCTTGTTTGCCACTTTTATTACATAAAAAAAAAACATCAATATTCTGAATAGCTTTCTTAAAATTTTCTCAAAACGAGAGTTAGTCAATCGCCCGACGCCCGATCCTGCTGACTACGCATCGGACATCCGGCACGTGTTGTGTGGACAGTGCTTACAGTGCTTATTCGGCAACCTAGTTTTAAGTTGTTATTTTAGTTCACTTTATAGATATCTTTTTAATTGTAATTTAGTCTTGTAGAATTATTTAAGCAATAAACTTGTAAATAACGTTTTCGTAGGTTTTCGCGAGCTTCATACATTGTAGAAATTAAACTTGCGGATTTTCTCGCGTATACAACACCCCAAACTTCTTACACCCGACGTTTTGGTCGCTTTCCAGCTACCGTGGTCACGGGCAGACTGACGTCACGGTGACCACGGTAGCTGGAAAGCGACCGAAACGTCGGGTGTAAGAAGTTTGGGAGTGTTGTATACGCGAGAAAATCCGCAAGTTTAATTTCTACAATAAACTTGTACTTCAGTTAATAAATATATTTTTTTATACAAATCCTTCCGCCGTAACATAACTCGAGACGTTTCAAGTATTTTTCATCTCATTAGGTAATTGCGTCTTTGTGTTTGTTTTTAATTAATATTACTCTAAAGTAACATCGTATTAAATTGATAAGAATAATGAAGTAGATAGCTATAATATTTTACAGGTTCCGTTTGTTAATGCATCTAATGTCTATTTAACGTTCTTTTCCATTCTTCTTTTCATCGCTAGTTCCAAAAGTAAGAACCATATCTCTAATACAAAATAATTTGATTGAAACAAAAAATACCAATTGCTTTCATTCTCTCTCAACCAAACACCTAAATCTTGAGCCAAAAGCACTGAAAGCGAATTCCCACAAAACAGCGTGACAGATTTATACCATTCGCATCTCAATCTACTCTGACATTGAGTAAATTGTGGGGGGAATATTTTATGTTCATGTTTTTGTTGCAAATCATTAATTCCCATCAGTTTCCCCCGTTTTGAACTTGGCCTAGTTTTGCTTCAGTTATGGGGTTAAGTATGTTATTTGTCAACATTCGTTTTGCACGAGGTTATTTATTTCGATGTTCGAAAAAGTTCTTACTGCGTAGTTAATAAAAACCGGTGTTAATAAAAAGTGCGTGTCGGGCCACGCGCAGTGTAGTCCGTAATTTTTAGGTTTGAATAATCTAATGAAATAAATAAATAAAGATTTTGATTGATCTTCAAAATTTTCGAGTAAAATACATTTGGTCGGCTATTACTCGCAAACATGTAAAGCCAACTTAAGTGTGATAGTTTTCCTTTTAATTTCGTTATATGTAGATACTATTGCCGTAACGTCTGAATTTTTAACAACAACCGTTTAGTTGGTAGAAGGTGGTGGACACTTGACTCTAACGAAAATTGGCACTTAAAAGCTTGATAAGTCACAAACAGTTAACTAAATTAAAAATATATATTAGCACACCCCTAACATTTTTAAAAGACATATCTAACGATATCAAACACTGTATAGAAAACGAAAAGAAAAAAAAATACTTCTTCTTTGTCACCAAAATTACTGAATATAAAATTGACAAAAAGAAATGTATAAAGAGCTACTCTTTACTACTCGGTGGCATATAAGGTATATCTTTCTGTGTAGGTATATGTTTCTAACAGAGTTCTGTGAACGCCACTAAGGCTCAAGCTTAGCCGGTTTTTAAAAATACAATACAATATGGTAAATACATTTCATACTCTTCATTATGGTATATTTACAGTCATTTTATTCCATAGCAAGTAGTCAACCATATGAAGTAAACATTTATTAAATACATTAAAATATATACACACGGGTGGCTTAAACAGAAGCAAGATGTGAATATAGCTGGATCAGATACGTACGCCATAAACACAGTCTGTTCTGCAAACAGGTCTTCGGAGACGCTATAAAATTGTGGCGTCTCTTGTGGCGGGATTCACTGTTTACTGGGATGATGAATATTTTTGCGTGAACTTAGATTTTTTTAAGGTAATGTTGGGGAAAGTCACAATTCCCTGTAGCGCACACTATTTTAAGTCTTGAAGTGGCAAACAAGTTCTCATTGATGGTAAGCAACATTGATGGTAAGTTGAGCTCCAGCGATGGAGCTCGCGGGCGTAGGCACTACCGTATTACCTAATTTATCTGCCGCCAAATGGTAGTGTTCAGCACTATCGTGTTCCGGTTGTGTAGATGTCTATAGGATGCAGCCATGACTTAAAATCCATATCAACTACATGCTTGTTTGCCAGCTTCATCCCTACTTCCCTACTAATATTATAAATGCGAAAGAAACTCTGTCTGTCTGTTTGTCACCTTTTTACGTCCAAACGACTGAACCGAGAAAACATAGGCTACTTTTTAAACGACATCCACGCGGGCAAATCCGCGGGCAACAGCTAGTTACATATATAAATGTAACTCCACGCCTGAAGAGGGTTTCTAGGAGAAATAAGTAGAGATTAAAGTACCTATGAGTAAGTACGCACACAGCTATAATTTGCCTACGTAACCGGCGAGAGAGTGTATTTGCATGTATGCTTAATTGCATGCATTTACCTCTGCCTACCCCTTCGGGGATTACAGGCGTGAAGTTACGTTACGTTACGTTACGTTTTGTCCCATACAGTTGGTGAGCCTATCATCACATCTCCGGGTACGTAACCAAACTCATGTGGTTCCTAAGAAATTGAAATAAAATTCGAATAGCACGTACTCTACTACTCTACCCCGAAAGTCCCGTCGAAATCCGTTAAGCCGTTCCTGAGATTAGCCCCAACCAACAGACAGACAGACAGACAAAAGTTGAAAAAAATGTTGATTTGGTATAAGTACCGTGTATACATACATATGCATTTAGTAAAATGCGGTAATTTTTATTTTATAAACAGACACTCTAATTTGATATATTTGTATAGATTATTAAAAACTCTCTTCTCTCTGGCACAAGAATAGTATCTCAGCTTTGCAGTATTGGAATGCTAAAAAAACTGGTCACAGTTTCCTAAGTACTTAAACAAGGCGTTTGACAATAGGTCGGAGATGTCAATAAGCTCACCACGTTTCAATGTGTCCCATACATTTTTTACTGGCAGTAGAGCTCCAGTGACGGAGCTCGCGGGCGTAGGCACCACCGCATCACCTAATATACTTTCCGCTAAATGGTAGTGTTCAGCACTATCGTGTTCCCGTCAGGTGGTAATGTACGGCCCTGTAATTTCCGGCACAGAGGCATAACACCTTAGGTCTCAGGAGCGGTTACGCATCTGCATTTTGACCGCGGTCTCTGTGTGGGTGTCTATAGGCTGCAGTCATCACTTAACATCAATGCGAATTGCATGCTTGTTTGCCACTTCCAAAACATAAAAAAGGGTTCGCGTGAAGTTACATTTTTTTTACCAAATGCTTTGCTTTTTGAACATCCGTGTGTATCGAAGAAGCGAGAAAAATGTTATACGGGCACTAGGCTTGGTTAAAGGGTTTTATTTGGTTCAAGCCTTGACGTAACTTGTTTTCCCTTGGTTAAATTTTACATTTTATTTTATTAAAGTAAAACACGGCACAGATATGATTAATGGTAAAATAGATAACGTGTTCACTTTTTTGTGTGTAGTAATAATAATCAGGAAAGAGATTTTTAGATCAGGCATGTATGTTTTGCATGTAGATTTTTTACGGTTATTCTCTTTTGGAGTAGGCGGAAAATATGCTTGATATTTACGAACTCCACATAATATCAGCCAAAAGTAACAGAATTTCTTTTGAACATTAAAGAAAAAACGGAAAGAAAAATTTAACTTCGGGCAGGAGTCGAACCTGCGATCGTCCAGTCCAGCCGCTTTATCCTGAGGTCGCAGGTTCGATTCCTGGCCGAAGTCAAATTTTTCTTTCCGTTTTTTCTTTAATTCCTAAAGTTCACTCGTATGTGATAATGCAAAAAATAAATTTTACAAAATTTAAAAAAATTGTTTTTGCAATTTCAGGTTCAGTACTGTGGTGAAAACTAATTCAAAATAATAAATTTAATAACAGATTAAAATTTGATTGGTGGCTTAAGAATCGCATTAGAATATTTATATAAATACAAATCCGGCTAGTTCCAAAAATGCTTTTAATATTTATCTGATTTAAACAAGGTAGGTCAAATTCGGAATAAGCTAAAGTGTTGTTATTCTTTCAATTTGTTATTCTTTTAGCTTGTGGTAGAGCTCCAGTGACGGAGCTCGCGGGCGTAGGCACCACCGCATTCCCTTATATACTTGACGTTATATGGTAGTGTTCAGCACTATCGTGTTCCGGTCATGTGGTAATGCACGGCCCTGTAATTTTCGGCGCAATGTGAACTGCATGCTTACTTACCACTTCCATTACATATAAAAAAAGACATTCCTATAACACACAACACACTATACAGCCTCTTTTTGGCTCTGATAATAAATGTAAACACTTGGTAACAAAGATGAAACAATTTAGATTATTATGCATTTAGTAAAGGAACTTTTCCACGTTCATAATCACGAAATAACTGAACACCTTCCTTTTTCTGATAGATTCAATCCGAATATTAACACCAATAAGGTTTTCTGACGAAAAAACGAAAGATGAACCGTCCGCGTCGGCGTTTGATTGAAACACTTCTTGTGATAGGCTCGTTTGCTCAGTACTCCAGCATCTGGTGCCGATGGATTTTCTCCTCTCACACCAATTGGAGCATGAATTGCGCAGTAAATTGATTTCCACTTGATTTTCTACATTCGCTAAGAGTATTGAGAGTCATTGGGATATGGATAAACTAGGGATGTCTGTTATGGAGTTTGTACTTGTTTTTCTGGACCATTTTTGTGATAACTTCTTATATTTTACTGGTAGTAGAGCTCCAGTGACGAGCTCGCGGGCGAAGGCACTACCGCATTACCTAATATACTTGCCGCTAAATGGTAATGTTCAACACTATCGTGTTCCGGTCAGGTGGCAATGTACGGCCCTGTTATTTCCAGCACAGGGGCATAACACCTTAGGCCTCAGGAGTGGTAAGGCATCTACATTTTGTTCTTGGTCTTTGTGTAAGTGTCTATAGGCTGCAGTCATCACTTAACATCAATGTGAACTGCATGTTTGTTTGTCACTTTAATTGCATTAAAAATTGTTATTGTTATATATTTATCATGACGTGGTATATAACTGTGTCGTACAGGACAGAATTTCAATAAAAGCAGTGTGTATGTAATACTTAACAAGCTTGCTCGACTTATGTTTCACGATATTTATTTTCTAAGTAGTGCTTAATTAGAAAATAGTTATACATCTTCTAGCTACAGGTCATTGACAATTTGAATGATCTAATAAATAGTGCGTAGTAAGTAATTTTATTATTTTAACATGTTATCAAAGTAGCTCAAACTCGATTTCTTCAGGGAACTGTTTTTTTTTTTTTAATTCTAACCATAACAATCTAAATGAGTAAATAATTTGACCAAACCTTTTTTCATTCGCTTTTTACATTTGAATAGGAAATCTACTAGAACATTTGGTAACAATGATGGAACAAATTCGATTCGAACATAAAATATATAGAAACAGGCTGAGTACTGCCTGAGGGTGGGGTCAAAAGTCTTAGGAATCGGTGTGGATGTATGAAGAGAATGATGTATGTAGAAGAAGCAAAAGAGAATTGTCAGGACATCTAGCGCTTTACACTCTCTGCCTACTCCGTAAGGGATATGGTGTGAAGATACATACATCATCATCATCGTCATTTCAGCCAAAAGACGTCCACTGCTGAACAAAGGCCTCGCCCAAAGAATGCCACACGGTCCTGGGCCGCCCTCATCCAGCGATTGCCCGCGACCTTCACCAGGTCGTCGGTCCATCTTGTGGGAGGCCTGCACACGCTTCGCTTTCCGGTACGCGGTCGCCACTCGAGAACTGCTCTGCCCCAACGGCCGTCAGTTCGTCAAGCTATCGATACATACATAGGATGTGTTATTTTTTTAGAGATCTATATAGAATCCAAGTGAAAACACGAATGAAATTTTCTAACGTAAAAAACGAGAGATTCGACGTTTGATTGAAACACTTCTTGTGATGGGCTCGTTTGCTCAGTACTCCAGCATCTGGTGCCGATCGATGTTTTCCTCACACTCCAATTGGAGCACGAATAACACAGTTAGTGAATTTTCATTTGATTTTTTACATGCGCTAAAAATATTAGTGATGTCAGTTTAGAAGTGTCAAGGCTTTTGGACTGTTGGGATCACTTGCAAGTACATGTAATAATAATAAATAATAATGGCAACCCTTGTTACGTCCCACTGCTGGGCAAGAGTCTCTCCCCTTCTTGGGAGGAGGCCTGGAGCTTACTCCACCACCCTGCTCCAATGCGTATTGATGGAGATAAGGGTTAGTGGCCAACCCGCTGTAGGATGTTTTCAAACTGCCCGTAAGTCTTCCGACAAGGTTTGACGACTGCTCAGCTATCTATCAATAGCAACCGGGACCGACGGCTGAACGTGCCCTCCGAAGCACGGAAACGCGCATTTTAATTTGCCACTAGCGGTCACTCATCACACATGACCGCGCCCGTATTGTTTAACCAAGTAGATCGCTTCCAATCTACACCAGCCACGGAGCCATGCGCGCTTCCAAGTACATGTAAATGATACAAATTCATTTTGGAATTCATTTTGATCTCTGGTTTTTGTGTAGACGTCTATGGGCTGCAGTCATTACTAAGATTAGATATTACTAAACATCCATGTCAACTACATGCTCGTTTGCCACCTTCATTTACATAAAAAAATATATAAAACTTTTTTTTTCCGTTGGGCACAAAGTTCTAAACAGGAAATATCGCATCTCGATTATTTACGCGCTGCAATATCATAAAATTTTCTCCCACGTTCCACCGTGAGGTATTACAAATTAGCCTTACACTGCACCGTCCGTTGGATATTTCCTCTTTTCTCAACGCTGTTACAAATTACAGCTCTCCTGTCGAGATATTTTTTACACTCAAAGATTTTTACACTTCAAGAATCGTATTTTGCAATTACTCAAACAACGTTAAATATTTTTTTGCTTATTTTCAATGGAAATGTACTGTAGTGACGTTTAAAAATTTATTTTACGGAATAGTAAACAATGTTCTAGGCTTCTTTATTAAGTTCTAGCTGTTGCCCGCGGCTTCGCCCGCGTGGATGTCGAAAAGTAGCCTATGTTTTTTCTCAAAGTCAGCTCTATGTCTGCACCAAATTTCATTAAAATCGGTTCTGTCGTTTGGACGTGAAATGCCTGGCAGTTACTTTCACATTTATAATATAAGTAGGGAAGTAGGTATTGATACCTATATATAGTATTATCAAAACTTGTGGTTTTGAGCCTCATAGTTTCACTGGTTATTTTTTTCATATTATGGCATCGCTGTTAAGCATATTGCTAGTGTCAAGTAAAACGATATTTCGTATTCGACATAAGCAGCGTAAAAGTCAGATTCAGTTGGTGAGTTGGTCAATTATCAGTCAGTCAGTCAGAGACACAGTCAGTAATTTTTTACTGGTGGTAGAGCTCCAGTGATGAAGCTCGCGGGCGTAGGCACCACCGCATTACCTAATATACTTGCCGCTAAATGGTAGTGTTCAGCACTATTGTGTTCCGGTCAGGTGGTAATGTACCCTGTGATTTTCGGCACAGAGGCATAACACCTTAGGCCTCAGGAGTCGTAACGCATCTGAACTTTGACCTTGGTCTTTGTATGGATATCTATAGGCTGCAGTCATCACTAAACATCAATTTGAACTGCATGCTTGTTTGCCACTTCCATTAAATAAAAAAAGTAATAATTCGAGTAAAGCGATAGGTACTTTACCAGAACATTTACAATGAAGTTTTAGAGGCAACCTGAAAAGCCGTGTTTTCGCACTGCCATTCTATTTCACTATACACGGGCACTGTAATACCCGTTAATCTAATAATATCAACTTCATCAAAAACACACCAAAAACATTAGATAAAATAAGAGCACCACACGCCTCTTTCAAGGTTTTTTTTTTTATTTTTTTTATGTCATTGAAGTGGCAATCAAGCATGCAGTTCATATTGATGTTAAGTGATGACTGCAGCCTATAGACACCCACACAAAGACCGAGGTCAAAATACAGATGCGTTACTACTCCTGAGGCCTGAGGTGTTATGCCTCTGTGCCGGAAAATACATTACCACCTGACCGGAACACGATAATGTTCACTACCATTAAGCGGCAAGTATATTAGGTAATGCGGTGGTGTATATTTTACTTTTAAAGAAAAATGGAAAGAAAAATTTGACTTCAGGCGAGACTCAAACTCGCGGCCTACTGGGAATCTAGTCCAGCCGCTCTTCCAATTGACTTCAAGACTGAAGGACTTCAGTAGCTCAATTGGAAGAGCGGCTGGACTAGATTCCCAGTAGGCCGCGAGTTCGAGTCTCGCCTGAAGTCAAATTTTTCTTACCATTTTTCTTTAAAAATAAAATATATTTATTATTCGAAGCGCGCATGGCCCAGCGGCTGGTGTAGATCGTAAGCGATCTGCTCGGTTAAGCACTACGGGCGCGGTTGAGTAGTGTGATGGGTGACCGCTAGTGGCAAATTAAATGCGCGTTTCCGTGCTTCGGAGGGCACGTTAAGCCGTCGGTCCCGGTTGCTATCGATGGATAGCAGTCGTTAAACCTTGTCGGAGGCCTTATGGGCGGTTTGAAAACATCCGACAGTGGGTTGGCCACTAACCCACCCACCTCCACCAATCCACATTGGAGCAGCGTGGTGGAGTAAGCTCCAGGCCTCCCCCCAAAGGGGAAAGACTCGTGCCCAGTAGTGGGACGTATAATGGGTTGCCATTATTATTAATATTATTATTATTAAAATATATTTCACAAGCATGTGTTAATGCGAAATAATATAAAACAATGCGGTGGTGCCTTCGCCCGCGAGCTCCACCACTGGGGCTCTACCACCAGTAAAAAGTCTACTTTCATCTTTATTTTATATTCACAAATCTCAATATAATCCCACGTATAATAAAAGCATGCTAAAAATAACATAACTCAAATAAAGAATTGTTACAGAGTCATCAAGGAAAACCCCTCAGTGTTACAAAATGGCTTTACACGTTGCAGCGTCCATTAGAAATTTTTCTATTTTTCAACGTCGCAACAAAGTGGAACTTATTTTCAACAATTTTGTTCTTAAAGTTTAAAGTCTAGTTCAGAGGTTCCCAAACTATTTTTTCTTGTAGACCCTTTACAATTTTTTCTGGTTTCTGTGGACCTCCGTCCTTGCTACATTTATATCACATTCCCATATTTCCATTATTTTTATTCACGCCTACGTAGACCCCCATCGAGTCTCCCATGGACCACTTTGTGAATCACTGGTATGGTGTAAGTAAATTTGGTACTATCAGTGTATGTGTTGAGATCCATTATCATGGACCCCATTTTCATTTCATGGACCCCCAATTTTTTTTTTCGTTGATCCCTTTCAGTTTGTCATAGACCCCAGGGGTCGATATAGACCACTTTGGGAATCACTGGTCTAGTTCTTGAGAATAAATCTTAAGAAGTTTCTTATTTGTTACGATTTAAGCTGTGTGTTTTAAGTGGTAGTTAAACATCTGAACTTCACGTTTATTTACTGGTGGTAGAGCTCCAGTGACGGCGCTCGCAGGTGTATCGTGTATCGTGTTCCGGTCAGGTGGTAATGTACAGCCCTGTAATTTCCGGCACAGAGGCATAACAACTTAGGCCTCAGAAGTGGTAACGTATTTGCATTTCGACCTCTGGTCTTTGTGTGCCTATAGTCTGCAGTCATCACTTAACATCAATTTGAACTGCATGCTTGTTTGACACTTCCATTACATAAAAATGCATCGGTGCAAACCTCTGTGGCTTAATATTTGATAAATTAAAAAAAAAAGTGTAGCATAATATTTTCGTAAAATAAATTCCTGTTTCTTATGGCCGTGTTATCAGAATTACTCAGTTTACTCACCCTAAGAATTTCAGACTCCGATTAATATCGATTATCTTTCGTTGCTTCCGAACGTTAACCAATTAAGATTAGGGTGGGGGTGTTTAGGGAGGCAACTTATCATTCCGCTAATCCGATCAAAGATTAACCTATTTCTTTTTCAGAAATGACAACCCTGACTTTGTCTCTCTGTCACTCTGTTTCTACTCATAGTAGTAACACACGACCGGATTCTGTCCGGCGGACCAAATCCGCTCTCGCTACACACAACCGACCAAAGCCACGCGAGCGGACCGCATCGGACTTGATTAATAGAAACATTTATGTATTTGACACACAGCGAGACACATAAAACAGACATAAAACGTAGACAACAAAGAAAAGACAACACAATTTCTAAAATGAATACATATGTGTGTCTCACGGCTGCCAAAAAGGTGTCCTGTTCAGCAAATGTCAGGTACCTTCATATACAAGGTACCTGACGCTGGTTTTCAACAGGACCCATAAAGTGAATGAACCACGGATGTCAAATTTATAATAGGTATAGTTATACTAATACTTATACATGGTACATACATACGGATATAATACAGATAATAAAACCATTAAAATAACATACTTAATAAAACGATAAATGCAATACATACTAGTTGGTACAAACAATAACAAATTGATTAAACTCAAAGTAAATAAAATGTAAGTGGATATAAAACATCATATTATATTAATATCGTATTTATAATATGCAATGGTGTGGTGGCGCGCGGGAGTGGTTAATAATAATTCTCTCTAAACACGGCCAGATTCAAAAGGCTATTACACGACACGGTATTCAGGGTCCGGCAGAAAGGGTGGGCGTGGCCTCGCGCCGGTTTGCCGCTTATTACACTATCCGGTCGACAGCGCCCTAACTCAATTACAGTACAAATACACGGGCCGCTCCGATCGCCCTAATTAGGGCCCTAATTCCCTAAATGTTATTACACTACCCTGACCCTTGCTATGCGTACCCTGAATACTGTGCCATGTAATAAGTCTTTTAGTTCGGAGAGTACCGAATCCGCTGTCCGCTCCGTACAAAATCCGGACATGTGTTAAATCAATAATTGTCGATCAGGGGAGGGGGGGGGGAACAAGAACCTTCTAAATCCCACTAATAATATAAATGCGAAAGTTTGTTTGATGTATGTTAATCATTTACGAAAAAACTACTAGACGGATTTGGATGAAACTTTATTTTTAAAGAAAAATGGAAAGAAAAAATTGACTTCAGGCGAGATTCGAACTCGCGACCTACTGGGAATCTAGTCCAGCCGCTCTTCCAATTGAGCTACTGAAGCCCTGCCCGATTTGTCAAATCTTTTCTTCACATCTATTGCATTGCTTTATGGTAGCAGCAGCGCCATCTATTACTAACTATGCTGGTTAGGCAGGTTGCCTAGGTGTAGGTCGCGAGTTCGAATCTCGCCTGAAGTAAAATTTTTCTTTCCATTTTTCTTTAAAAATAAAATATATTTCACAAGCATGTGTTAATGCGAAATAATATAAAACAATGGATGAAACTTTTCAGTAACAGACATAGATAAATATATATAATATATATTGGAATAACCTATAGGCTACAATTTGTAATGATAAAAAGTACACCCGCACAAAGGTGCGGCAAAAACTTATCACTTTTATTTACTGTAGCTATCGGCTGTGAAAATATTCGACGAATTGCTTTTACAAGTTATACATTTGTTTAGCGGAACTGTTATAAGGATCGTTTTGGTATTTATTGCATGGCCTGAAAGTTATTTACACAACATACATTTTTTTTTTTTTATGTAATGGAAGTGGTAAACAAGCATGCAGTTCACATTGATGTTAAGTGATGACTGCAGCCTATAGACACCCACACAAAGACCAAGGTCAAAATGCAGATGCGTTACCACTCCTGAGGCCTAAGGTCTTATGCCTCTGTGCCGGAAATTACAGGGCCGTACATTACCACCTGACCGGAACACGATAGTGTTGAACACTACCATTTAGCGGCAAGTATATTAGGTAATGCGGTGGTGCCTACGCCCGCGATCTCCGTCATTGGAGCTCTACCACCAGTAACCACCAGTACATCTCTACAATTTAAAAATGTGTTTTGGGCTAGCATTAAGTTAAATCAAGGTTATATAAATGTAAAAAATTATAGCAAGATATTATATTTTAGAATATTTCAATAAAATTTGACGCTTTACCATCGGAAAACATCGCCGGTTCAGCTCATCAAATAGATAGCTTCGTGGAGTTAATAAGATAAAGTTTGGATGTGCTGATTGATATTGCATTGGTGGCAAATAATCACGCAGTTCACATTGATGATAAGTAAATACATCTACACAAAAACTACACATCTAAAAGGATCTGATTCCTAAGTGTTTCTGCTTCTGTGACAGTTATTACGTAATGCTTAAGTAAAGAAATGCGGTGGTAATTATGCGTTCGAACACCGCCATTGAACTTACTGGTTTCATGTAAATATTGATAGGCAAAGTATAAAAATAATAATAATGGCAACCCATTATACGTCCCACTGCTGGGCACGAGTCTCTCCCCTTTTTTGGGGGGAGGCCTGGAGCTTACTCCAACCACGCTGCTCCAATGCGGATTGGTGGAGGCGGGCGGGTTAGTGGCCAACCCGCTGTCGGATGTTTTCAAACCGCCCATAAGGCCTCCGACAAGGTTTAACGACTGCTATCCATCGATAGCAACCGGGACCGATGGCTTAACGTGCCTTCCGAAGCACGGAAACGCGCATTTATTTGCCACTAGCGGTCACCCATCACACTACCCGACCGCGCCCGTAGTGCTTAACCGAGTAGATCGCTTACAATCTACATCAGCCGCTGGGCCATGCGCGCTTCTGAAAGCTAAAGTACCTTTAATATAAACTGTACGCTTGTTTACCACTTCATGACATAAAAAAAATACGTAACTTCCAGTAAAAAATATCTTTACCAATTGCACAAAATCAATTGGAAGTTCTATCTCGATTAATCCTACATTTGATAAATATCATTGGCTTAAATTTAATCGAACGACTGTGTAGGTAAAAGCCATTCATAACCCTGTGAACAATTATTAATTTGGTATTATTTCACCAAAACATTCAAGGGTTCCCTTCTAAGATATTGCAATTAGAATTAGTATTAGAGAAACTTCAATTTGATATTATTTGTTTAACTGAGCATTGGTTGAAAGAAAACCAAGTGTTGATTAATTATAAAAATTACTCTGTAGTAAGTTGTTATACCCGAAAAACTATGCATCATGGAGGTACTCTTATTATGATAAAGAATTCAATCAATTCCAGGGAACGTAGGGACATAGTTGACTTATCAGTGGAACATGTTGCGGAAATATCTTGTGTTGAGCTGGAGAAGCATATAATAGTGTGCGTTTACAGACCACCAAATTACCAAAACATTAACGTATTTGACTCCACTATGGAGGATGTATTGAAAAAAGCTTGTTCTAGTAAAAAATCTGTTATTGTATGTGGAGATTTCAACATTAATATTTTGGAAAATAGCTATAATAGTTGTAGACTATTGAATCTTTTTATGTCGTTCAATCTAAGTAATGTTTTTTTGGAACCCACTCGAGTGAGTCCAACCTCAGCAACTTGTATTGATAATATATTTTGTGATCTTAAATATTTAGATAAAAATATTGTTAACTGCATGCCTTCGGATCATAGCGGGCAAATAATGACTTTTGCCACTGCTAATAGTAAAAATATAACACAAAAAACATACAGACAAATAACTTCTGCTAAATTAAACTATTTTAATGACATGTTAACTAAAGAGTTATATTCCCAAAAGTTTGATTTAAATAGTGCAAATAATTGTTATGAGCAAATTTTTAAGGTACTTAATACACAATTTAATAAAACATTTAAAATTAAAACTAAATCTACCAAATATAAATTTAGTTTCTGTGATTGGGCTACAACTGGCATTCGTAAAAGTAGGGAGAGATTATTCGAATTATATGGCCTTAAGAATTGTATGCAAAATGAAAAACTTAATAAATATATTGCTACATATTCAAAAACTTACAAAAATGTGTGTCAAAAGGCAAAGTCTATATATTTGAGTAGGAAAATAATAAATGCAGACGATAAGATGAAGGCTACGTGGAAAGTAATAAATAGTGAAGCAGGCAAAAATAAACGGAGTGATGGTCGCGTGATTTTGGAGACATCTCAGGGTACTGTGAGTTCGAATCCTGACATTGCGCAGCACTTTGTAGAATACTTTGCTAAGATTCCCTTTGAAATTACAAAACCCTTAAACTCATCCTCTTTATTATCCATTGATATTCTGAAAAATAACGTAGAAGCTTGTACTATTCAATTTAGGTTTAAACATGTTAGCCCACAGTCTGTAAGATCAGCTTTTCATCAAATTAAAATAAAAGCTACCGAAGATATTTATGGCATGTCTGTTATGGTGTGTAAGTCGATTATAGATACCTTAGCTCCTTACTTAGCATCAATTTTTAACTTATGTATTGATCAGGGAGTCTTTCCCGATTTATTAAAGTTTAGTAAAGTTATACCGCTATTTAAATCAGGTGACAATAAAAACCCTAATAATTATAGACCGGTATCTATTCTGCCCGTTCTCAGTAAAGTGTTCGAAAAACTGATGCTTACTCAATTGCTGCAACATTTCAATGCAAATAACATCTTACACGAACAGCAATTTGGTTTTACAAAAGGACGTTGTACAACCGATGCCGGTGTTGCTTTATTAAAACATATTTTTGAAGCTTGGGAGGATTCACAAGATGCTATAGGTATATTTTGCGACCTTTCAAAGGCGTTTGACTGCGTGGACCACAATACATTAATTGGCAAACTTGATCATTATGGACTTGAAAATAAAGCTCTTCAACTTGTTCAATCATACCTTAAGGATCGGGAACAAGTAGTTCAAGTGAATGGAGTTAAATCTCAAGGTGCAAAGACAGGAATGGGTGTCCCACAGGGCTCAATATTAGGACCATTTCTGTTTTTAGTCTACGTTAATGATTTACTTCATTTGATGCCTAATAGTATGCCCAAAACAATTTTATTTGCAGACGATACTTCAATAGTTTTTAAAATGAACAGACGGAATCCAGATTACGATACTGTAAATAAGGTCATAGGAGAAGTACATAAATGGTTTACTGTCAATAATCTTGCACTGAATAGTAAAAAAACCAAATGTATCCGTTTTACCCTCCCTAATGTAAAAAGTAAAGAAGGAGACATTTTTATAAACAATGACAAAATTCAATTTGTTGATGACGCTACCTTCTTGGGAATAACGCTTGACTCGAAGTTACAATGGGGACCACATATTAGGCAGTTAGCGAAACGTCTGAGTGCCGCAGCTTATGCTGTTCGAAAAATTAGGCAATTAACTGATATAGACACTGCAAGACTTGTTTATTTTAGCTATTTTCACAGTGTCATGTCCTATGGTATTTTATTGTGGGGTCGAGCGGCTGACATACAATCAATTTTTGTATTACAAAAGAGGGCCATTAGAGCGATGTATAACTTACGTAGTCGTGATTCTTTGAAAGAACTATTTAAAGAAATAAATATAATGACAGTCCCTTGCCATTACATCTATGAAAATATACTTTTCGCGAGGAAAAATCTACATCTGTTTGATAAAATCTCCGATAGGCATAGTTATAATACGAGGAATAAGAACAAGTTGTCTCTATTTTATTTTTAAAGAAAAATGGAAAGAAAAATTTGACTTCAGGCGAGGCTCGAACTCGCGACCTACTGGGAATCTAGTCCAGCCGCTCTTCCAATTGAGCTACTGAAGCCCTGCCCGATTTGTCAAATCTTTCCTTCACATCTATTGCATTGCTTTATGGTAGCAGTAGCGCCATCTATTACCAACTATGCTAGTTAGGCAACCGATATAATAGACTTTTCAGTTTATTGAATATCGTAAAGAAGTCGCTTTTACCCTTAATAATTGTTTTATATTATTTCGCATTAACACATGCTTGTGAAATATATTTTATTTTTAAAGAAAAATGGAAAGAAAAATTTGACTTCAGGCGAGGCTCGAACTCGCGACCTATCTAGTCCAGCCGCTCTTCCAATTGAGCTACTGAAGCCCTGCCCGATTTGTCAAATCTTTCCTTCACATCTATTGCATTGCTTTATGGTAGCAGTAGCGCCATCTATTACCAACTATGCTAGTTAGGCAACCGATATAATAGACTTTTCAGTTTATTGAATATCGTAAAGAAGTCGCTTTTACCCTTAATAATTGTTTTATTTTTTAGGTCGCGAGTTCGAGCCTCGCCTGAAGTCAAATTTTTCTTTCCATTTTTCTTTAAAAATAAAATATATTTCACAAGCATGTGTTAATGCGAAATAATATAAAACAAGTTGTCTCTGCCAAGTTTTCGACTGACGAAAACTAATACATCTTTCCTAAAATATAGTGTAGAATTTTATAACAAGATCCCAGCCGGGATTGCTGAACTCACCGATGGTAAATTCAAAGCATTAATTAAACGCACTCTATGTAAAAAGGCTTACTATAAACTCGAGGACTATCTCAAGGATAGAAATGTTTGGCTAAATGCTGATCTAGCTCCACAAAGGTGTTAAATGTAATAATCAATGTGTACCTAATGTTGATATTATATTGTTAATTTTAAGCTTGTTTAAATTATGGAAAATTGTACAAATATGCCTAAGAGATATTTTTAAAAGAGCCGACTGAGTTTTTTCCGGCAAGTTTTTCTCAGATCATATTGGCCTTTGGAACTTTGCCGGTGAATGACAAAGAATGACTCTTTTTCTTTTCTTTTTACTCTTTGTTATCAGTTTGTAAAGGGGAAAAGAGACATTTTACTGATATACTTTTTACATTAGTTTATGACATTTAGTTTTATCTTAGTGATATTCTTGACTTTACATATATTTTTTATCTTGTTTGACATGTATATCAATTGTTATTCGCTTTAATTTATTTTGTTTGTTTTTGACGTGTCATAAGAGGTGCCTGTCACCCTAAATGAATAAATGAGTTTCTGATTCTGATTCTGATTCTGATTCAAACTTATTGGTCTAAATGATAGAATCGTTTAACTTTTATTGACATTTTTTTTTTTTTTATGTACAGTAAGTGGTAAACAAGCATGCAGTTCACATTGATGTTAAGTGATGACTGCAGCCTATAGACACCCACACAAAGACCAAGGTCAAAATGCAGATGCGTTACCACTCCTGAGGCCTAAGGTCTTATGCCTCTGTGCCGGAAATTACAGGGCCGTACATTACCACCTGACCGGAACACGATGTGCTGAACACTACCATTTAGCGGCAAGTATATTAGGTAATGCGGTGGTGCCTACGCCCGCGAGCTCCGTCACTGGAGCTCTACCACCAGTAAAATAGATATTAATTAAAATATAATAATAATAGTAATCCTTGAGACGTCCCATTGCTGGGCGTGGGACGTCTCTCCCCTTCTTTGCTCCAATGCGGGATGGTGGAGATACGGGTTAGTGACCAACCCGCTGTCGGAAGTTTTGAAACCGGTTATAAGGCCTCCGCCGACAAGGTTTAACGACTGCTACCTATCGATAGCAACCGGGACCGTCGGCTTAACGTGCCCTCCGAAGCACGGAAATGCGCATTTTAATTTGCCACTAGCGGTCAGTCATCACACACCTGACCGCGCCCGTATCGCCCAATTAAGTAGATCGCTTGCGATCTACACCAGCCGCGGGGCCATGCGCGCTTCAATTAGTATTCAGTAAATAGAGAAAAGTAAATCAGAAAAATATGCCGCATCCAAAATATTATGCTCCCTTCCTTGATAGTTAACTTTGATTAAGCCCCTTACTTTACACAGCTCAAACACAAAGGGGGCATTGCTCAAAGTTCGTTTCCCCCTCTTAATTACCTTCCACTTATAAAAGTTTGCGCTCTAGTTAGTGGGTTGTGGGGATTTTTATAGGGTTCTTCATTTCAAACGGTGAAAAGAAATGCTTGAAGTGTTTGTCTTTAGTGGATTGCCGTTTGAAAGTGAGCAAATAAAAACGAGTATGCATTTCACGCTGATGGTAAATGATTTCTACAGCCTTTTAAGGTACGTTACTATGGTAAGGCCTCAATGATCCTTTTTATTTGTAATGAACGTGGCAAACAAGCATGCACCTCACATTGATGTTAAGTGATGACTGCAGGCTATAGATATCTACACAAAAACCAGACGTCAAAATGCAGATGTGTTGCCGCTTCATAAACCGACCGAAACAGACCGACCTAAGTTGTTATGTCTCTTTGAACTTTATTTCGGGGCCATACATTATCATCTAACAGGAACATGATAGTGCTGAAAACTACCATTTGGCGGCAGATAGATTAGGTAATGTGGTGGTGCCTACGCCCTCGAGTTCCTACACTGTAACTCTACCAATAGCAAATAATATTATGCAGTTTACAGCGTTTTAGAGGTAGGTTACTGTACTAAGGCTTAAATGATTTGTTGATAAATAGAAGCTAGACAAGTTTGAGTGAAAAATAACTGTATCCTTATTAGCTTTTGCCCGCAACCTTGTCCGCTTGTAAATAACCCGGCAAGATATATTACACATCGACCTAATGAGAGAGACTTCAGATAATTTGGGCTTTGAAGAGCGTTACCTCTTTCTCACACAACTAATCTGACTGTTGTCGAACATTTTGATCAAGTTTTGATCAATACCGGACTATCAGTTCTTACGTATGCAGTTTGCAGCAGACTTTACGAAGTCGAAACAAGCCGATTGTCTCTTCTCTACTAAGCTCGATATGCAATATTTATTGTTGGATTAGCTGACCCGACAAACTTCGTATTGCCTCAGAATGAAATAATGTGTTAAATGTTTAATTGATAAGGACTATTTGTATCGGAAAAATAAATAGTATTTTAATTATTTCCCTTAAATTTCTTCACATTTTTTAACCTTTTAAACCTTCTCTGGACTTCCAAAAATCATTTAAAACTAAAATTAGCCGAATCGGTCTAGCCGTTCTCGACTTTTTGCGAGACTAACGAACAGTATATACTAGCTGACCCGGCAAACTTTGTATTGCCTTAGAATGAATTAATGTGTCAAAGGTTTGATAGATACGGACTATTTGTATAGGAAAATAAAATTACGGTTTATACTATTTTCCTTCAATTTCTTGATATTTTCTTACTTTTTAAACCTTCCCTGGACTTTTAAAAATCATTCAAAATCAAAATTAGCCAAATCGGTCCAGTCGTTCTCGAGTTTTAGCGAGACTAACGAACAGCAATTGATTTTTATGTATACTGTACTTTAGTTATCAGGGCATATATTTTAATTAACCCTATAGTTGTCTCAATATTCTATCGGTTTTAATTAACTCGCGTTGTAATGTAGTGGTAGCAGGCTACTACTGTCCAGAATTCCAGAGGTAAAAGTGTAAAATCCTTTATCTCTGGTTCTATTGGGATTTTCTTAATTTTTTGGAAGTTTTGCAGTACCTCGGAGTTTGGTAATATGCCCGCCTCGCCACCTATTATATGGGACAAAACGTAACCGGCGAATCGTAGATGTTGGCATGCATGCTTGAATGCATGCATTTATCTCTGCCTACCCCTTCCGGGATCACAGGAGTGATGTTACTTTTTTCCATTTTAAGTCGTTTTAGCAAATATATTTATTTATTTTATTTATTTAAACTTTTGTGCATAAGGATGTAAATAAGGCGGACATAATGCCTAGTGGCATTCTCTACCAGCCAACCTTAGGGCTAAATAAAACTGTCGACGAATAACAAAAGATAGTAGGTAACTTGTAAAACTGAACACAAAAAAAACTAGTTGACAATATAATAATAATAATTCAGTATCTACTATAATAAATACATATGAAAATATACCCCCTGTATCGCAGAAACCTCTTGCCCTATTTATTTAAATACGGATAATAGTTCTTTGCTTTTACAGCAAAAAGTAAGAAATCCTTAGGGTATAATATAAAGGAGAACATAAGGATTTCCTAAATTTTAAGAACCGTGTGAATGCGACTTCAACTCGCACCTGACCGTTTTTTTTTTGTAATAATCAACTCACTGCGATTCACGTCTTTGATGAGTCTTAATGGCTACTTAGATTGCATCTTGAGACCCTCATAATTTCTACTTGAGTTCAGTAACTGTTGAGCTTAATGGGCTGAGTGTTTAATGGCCTAAAGACTCTAGTTAAGACTTACTTAAGGTACTGGTTGGTATATGGTGTTAAAAAATGTAAAGTATTATACGGCCCTGTAATTTCTGGCACAGAAGTTCACCTTAGCCCTCAGGAGTGGTATCGCATCTGCATTTTTGACCTTGGTCTTGGTGTGCTTGGTTATGACTGCAGTCATCACTTAACATCAATGTGAACTGCATGCTTGTTTGCAACTTCCATTACATAAAAAAAAATGGAACTTGAAAATATTTTTGGAGCTTACTTCTTACGAAACGATTTGAGTTATAAGGCCCAGTACGGATATTTTATGCGGAGTAAAGCAAGTGTAACATGGAAGTTGAGGCGTTACGCGCGATTCTCCCGCAACCGCTGCGACCGAGCGCTGTTTCACTCGGCCGCACACTGAAGATCTCCTTACGTACACCGAGTAAACTCTCGTAGTGCGTCGGAGCTGACATCAGACTTTTTTACTTTCTTCTATTCAAAAATTGAAGAAAAAATTGACTTTGGGCAGGAGTCAAACCTGCGACCTCATGATAACCAGTCCAGCTGCTTTACAACTAACAATAAGCTACTGACGTACACATCTGAGCATCGTAATTCTCTTTCCTTTTTTGACTTAACCGATTCAGACCACTGCTGCAACGCCGAGGTCATGAGTTCGATCCCAGGTTAGGATTTTGCCATTTTCTGCAAGTATCCCAGTGCAACGGAGTTTGGTAATTTGCCCGAAGATATCAATAGGCTCGCCACCTATTACGAGCTAAAACGTAGCTGGCGAATTGTACGAGTAGGTCTATTTGCACCTTGCAGTTCCAGGCCTAAAGAATAGGACTGAGGTTTCCTCTACCTATCGGGAGAGGCAAATAAAAGGGGAAATGTGCCGCGGGCGATAAGAGTGGGGGATCTGGTCTCCGGTGAGAAAGGTGAACAAGGTAGCCGCAGGTCATCGTGGGAAATGACGAAGGGAGGCTCATACAGCCCCCGTAGATGAGCCTTATAGTGACGAAGTGCACAAGGTACCACCGTACAGGTGTTTATATTATACTCGGATAACCCACTTCATGCAATGAAGTCGTACCGACTTCATTGAGGTGGTTTTTAAAAGATCCAAGTCCCTAACATCGACTCTCCCTCCTGCGAGCTGGTTGAATACTTAGACATTTCCAACTCGTAAAAAAGAGATGTCTATCTTTGAGCGCATGCATTCACCTCTGCCATCGGCGAAAAGAAGCGTGAAGCTTCGTAAATAAGGATTCATTACGGATCTTAAATCTATTCCCAAAGGCGTATGCAATCCCTCGGTAGGAAGTTAATCCCGACATAAAGATACAAATGGTCGATCTTTGTGTAATGAACCCATATTTCAGTAAAAAGGGGAAGTAGGTTAAGTGCGTATCAGAGTGGAGTCACGAAAGGTACGGAACAAAGCTGTAGGTATATTTTATTATTATAGGCATATTATAATAAGAGATATTATTAATTTTTAGTTTAAAGTATAAAGTAGGGTTCGATCCCCGATCAAACCCTACTTCAAATCAACCATCGGGGAAAAATAGATATTTATATGGCCTACAGATATTTGGTTTGGGTCTGGGTGTTTGTGTACTACGTGTTTTGTGTGTACAACGGTACCACACGGTACCCACGACATAGGTTTATACCTAGTGTGGGGCTTTGAGTGTAAGCGTATTTTATTTATTTATATCACCCTAACCGAATGACGTCCGCTGCTGGACAAAACCTTTTACAACAAAAACGCTCACAACAGTCTTTAGAGGAGAATATGCCATGACAGCCACGCTTGGCAAGCGGATTGGCGATCGCAGTGATGGTAGTTTTCTTTGTATATCCCGGAGTTGTTTTTTTTACTACCGCCCCCCTGTTGGAATGATTTGACCGCCATTGTTCGATTGACTGACTGCACTAACGGAAGAAGCTATGAAACGCGCATGGCCCTGCGGCTGGTGTAGATTGCAAGCGATCTACGGTTGTGCAATACGGGTACAGTCGGGTGCGTGATGGGAGACCGCTAGTAGAAAATGCGCGTTTCTGTGCTTCGAAGGGCACGTTAAGCCGTCAGTACCGGCTGCCATCGATAGATAGCAGTCGTTAAACCTTTTCGGAGGCCTTATGAGCGGTTTGAAAACATCCGACAGCGGGTTGGCCACTAACCCGTATCTCCACCAACCCGCATTGGAGCAGCATGGTGGAGTAAGCTGGCCTATCTCCAAACTTGTGCCCAGCAGTGGGATACATCAAGGGTTGTCATTATTATTACCAGCGGAAGAATTCTCTTCCAGAAGAAGAAATTTCTCCCGCTAATGGGAGATGGGGTCGTCACGTCCCAACGCCAGTGAGAATCTAAGCGAGAATGTAACAATCCCAAAGGCGGATAGAATCCATCGTTTGGAAGTTCCGGAATAATCCCGGAATAAAGATATAAATGGTTGATCTTTGTGTAATCAAAGTAATGAACATATGTTTCAGTAAAAAGGAAAGGACTCCACTCTGTTACGCACTTAGCATATCAAAGTGGAGTCACGAAAGGTTCCGTACCACTGCGTATATTAAGACGAAGGGATTGATTTAGGTTTTGTTTTTATTTCTTCAGCGCCATCGCTGTATAAGCATTGTATAGAACCCAACAATAAATATAGCAAGTCGAGCTTAGGAAAAAGACAATCGGCTAGTTTGCGTTATCTCTGCTGCATACTGCCTACGTAAGCACTGATTTTATTTATGTAATGAAAGTGGCAAACAAGCATGTCACATTGATGTTAAGTGATAACTACTGCCTAAAGACACTTACGCAAAGACCAAGTTCAAAATACAGATGCGTTACCAGTCCTGAGGTCTATTATTGTGTTATTGCCGTTGTGTCGGAAATTACAGATCCGTACATTACCACCTGACCGGAACACGATAGTGCTGAACACTACCATTTAGCGGCAAGTATATTAGGTAATGCGGTGGTACCTACGCCCTCGAGCTCCTTCACTGGAGCTCTACCACCAGTAAAGACCATAACTAATACCGGACTAACAGGTCCAGTATTAGTCAAAATTTGATAAAAATGGGCGACAAATGTCACATAGATAATGTACGAAACAGATAACGCTCTACAGAGCCGAAATTAGCCGAAATCTCTTTCCTAAAGTCGATCTACAATATTTCTTGGTGGAGACTGTAAATAAGGTAATTCCGCAACATAGAGCAACACGGGCCACCGTCCGTGACGGACGCGGAGGGGAGTAGCCATATGCAGGCTTTCCCCTCTGTCAAAGTACAAGTGTTCCTACGCCTGTGTGCGTGAAATTGTTTATGTATTTTGTTAAAGTCAAGGTGTGAGTTTCGTAGTAAAAAACGATTTTGTAGTGTGTGTGAGTGTATCACACGTAGTTCCCCCGCAAAAAATGACAGACTGCTTTGGTTTTTTTTTTTTTTTTTATGTTATAAAAGTGGCAAACAAGCATGCAGTTCACATTCATGTTAAGTGAAGACTGCAGCCTATAGGGGTGTCTATAGGCACACAATGACCAGAGGTCAAAATGCAGATGCGCTGCCACTCCTGAGGCATTAGGTGTTATGCCTCTGTGCCGGAAATTACAGGGCCGTACATTACCACCTGACCGGAACACGATAGTGTTGAACACTACCATTTAGCGGCAAGTATATATAATAAGTAATGCGGTGGTGCCTACGCCCGCGAGCTCCGTCACTGGAGCTCTACCACCAGTAGGAATATTATACTTTTATTTGTTATAATATTATAATTGTATCAGTAATAAACGCTATGGCTGCTCCCCTCCGGTCCGCCGCGGCAGCCGGTGGCCCGTGTTGCTCTATGATCCGCAATGCCAAATGCGTCGATCAACTACTAGTGAATATGATCATTTGTAATTCTTTAATAATAATAACAGCTCTCATAACGCAATTAGTGTTATGTAAGAGAATCACAGCAGTACAGAGGTAGTGTTGTAAGATATACTACGATAGCTAAGAACAAGGGTTTAATAGGGTTGTCACTTTTAAAGACTTTTGTATACCTTGTTGCATGTTTAATCCAATTTGTAATTTCAAGTAAACGTAAAACGTAACTTCACGCCTGTAATCCCCGAAGGGGTAGGCAGTGGTAAATGCATGCATTCAAGCATACATGCAAACACCCACGATTCGCCGGTTACGTTTTGGCCCATGTAACAGGTGGCGAGCCTGTTGACATCTCCGGGCACATTACCAAACTTTGAGGTACTGGGAAATATCCAGAAAATGGAAAAATCCCAATAGAACCAGAGATAAAGGCTTTTTCACCATTATCTCTGATAACCCCCTACCTGGGAATCGAACCCAGGACCTCAGCGTAGTAATAGTGGCCTGCTACCACTAGGCTATCGAGGCAGTTGAATTTCAAGTGGTAAGTAAAAAATAAGTTTAATCGTAAGTAATTGCCTATAATGTGTGAGTACGTGTGTGTCTTATGTGTTGTTGTCACTATATAAAATAATATATACTTTTTTTAAATTACACTTATAAATATTTTCATTTAAGCTAAGTTCAAGTTATATATCTATATTTTATCTTTGTGTCCATGTAGGTGTCTACACAACGCAGATTCACTTGCCATCAACGTTACTTACCATTTTCCTTAGTTTCTAACTTCATTAATACTCATAAAAAAAAGTTTCTACCACTAATGAGGTTTTCCTCCTAAAAATCTCTACTTGAACCTTGAATTATTACAAATCAAATAAATTTCTTTATATCTGTGACAACCCTCACCGTAACCCGAGCGTAACGTTTCATAAAACGTGTACGTGTCTGAAATAGTAATGATTATTGAACGAACTTGGCTCGTAATTAACAGAAAACAGAGCCTTTAGATAAGATATTGGATGTTTAAGTAAAGTTTTCATGTTTACGACGGCTGTAGATGGAATCGATAGATACGAACTTTAATAATAATATGTTAGAGATAGTAGCTGCGGTTTAGTTCAATATAATATAGTATCGAATATTCAAATAACATTCTGGTATAGTTAAGGACACAACCATTATAACGCCCTTTTCAAGACTTAACATTGAAATAGATAAACTATACAAAACCCGTTAAAAGGATAAAAGTTATTTCAACTCTATCACATCAAATTGGATTATATTGGGTGCAAAGGGCCGACGTGCCGGCTTTCTATTTCTTTGATTAGATCCCTCCCAGTTTCTGTTATAGCGTGAAATCCGGCTCGAAGGACCATTGCGATCGCGGAAACCTTTACGTTTGATCATACATCTAAATAGTTTTTAAATATTGTATTCCTTAATATTAAAACAAAGGTTCTTCTACTGATGATGTTTTCTTAGAATGTGCTAGTGATAGTAGCTGTGATTTAATTCAATATAATATAGTATCAACCTTTGTCTCTGAAAGGAATTGCCGGCCAAATATTACCTACTATCTATTGGAAACTAATATAATGAGCACTAGCATTAGACAGCAAACAGGTTAAGTAAAACGGTGCCTATTCTAGTTCAAGATAGAAGAAGAACAAACTAAAGTTTTGGAGCTACGTACCACTTCTTCAATCAAAGTTGTTCTTGCAGTAGCTAGTAAAATTCCTCAAAATGCTAATTATTATTATTTCCGCATCTAAATATCGTTTTAATATTTATCTTATAATTCGATAAATAAAAGCAGACTCAACCATCACCTCTTTCAGCACTTAACATTGAAAGAGATATAAAAACGAATTAAGTAAAGGGAAAAAAGAAGTTGCAACTCTTCCGTATCAAATTGAATTATATTGGGTGCAAAGGGCCCCGTAATGCGTCGGCTTTTTTGTTCCTTTGATTAGATTCCTTCCAGTTTATGTTATTGCCTGAAATTCGCCTCGAAGGACCAACGCGATCGCGAAAACTCGTACGTTTGATCATAAAGGAGATCAGCCAAAATGGTACATATGTTGTACATGAACAAACACTTTACATAAAATTTGTGCGCATAAAGCTGTATATTTTTCAGTATAATAATATACTGAAACCCGCCGGAAAAGAATTTAAAACAGTTTTTGAAAAAATCTGTACTTTTGATATTTATGATGGCGTGGAAAGGAACGTAACGAAATGTAATGGCGTAGGATATAATTAATGTATCAGAAAGTATCGATTAATCATATAAAAAAAAATCGGTAACATAATAAATAGGAAATTAAAGTGAAAAACACGTTAGATTTCATTTTAGGGTGGCAACAATCAGATGAAGACTTATTGAAATACATTCATTTAGGTTTTAAAATCAACACAAAAGCCTAAGTGACCCATTCGATAAATGAATCGATATTGTTAAACATCGATATTTTGTGACAGCCGCCTATGTTGACACATCACTTTTTGACGCTTTGATATGTCACCTCATGTCTGTCACGTATTTGATGATTGACGTTTGACGTCATTCATTTGCTTCTGCTCGTTGGATATTGTTGGCGTTCTGTGACTTCTCTGTGTTTTTTACTACTGGCTTGTTTTTGTGCTTGTTGAAACGGATTTCGAGTGCTCTTGCGATTTGGATTACGTAGGTAGTGCTAGAGGTTTATATTCAAGTACCAGTTGATCTTGTTTTTGTTATTTGTTAGTTTTTCTGTGAACAATTTATTATAATCTGCAAAAGTAGACTGGAGTTTGCCAAAAAAGTGCTCGGTGTACAGTGAAATGCTATTTAAAAGCATTCATATGTATTTGTGGATACAAGCGTGATTATTTATTGTAAAAGTCACTTTCTTCTAGCAATCTATAAACCGTCAAATGTAAATTAGCGCATGATAAGTACAAAAATATAAAAAATATGGCGAAAAACGAATTCATTCATACATTTTTTTAAATTGCTATATCTCACGAACCCAATCCGTCAACGAAGTCAAATATGTTTTAAATAGTAGTAGTATATGAACTAATGTCTGAAGACGTAAAAGTTTTATTGTTGTACAATTATGTACCAATGCCCCATAGAAAGGCGGATCTCTATTGAAGTGTTTTTACGTCAGGATCCACTATCGAAAATGTTTTGTAGGTATTTATTCATTGAGATAAAAACATTTCTCTCTTTTTGTGTGAGTTAGGGATAGCAAACCAATGTCTGCTGCCTTTTTTCTTTATTCAAATCCTCCAAAATTCTTGATGTTTTAGCATTAAGGTACGATTCCGAGCTCCGCTGCACGCAACAGTGCTACCACCGCAGTGCCGCCGCAGCACAACTGAATCTAAAGTTTATATGAGCCAAGCGAAAATGTTGCAGCAGCAACGCAATAGAAAATCGAGAAATATGGTGCAGCAGCAGCACTGTTGCGTGCAGCGGAGTTCGGAATCGTACTTTTAAGGTCATAGCTGACTACAGCCACCTGGTACCCGACCAGCACCACTCCGTTTTACGGCGTCCAGTCGTTGTCGACGGGTGGTCCACGGGTGAAAGACGCGATGTTACTTGTGAACCGCGCGCGGTCCACTTGGGAACAGCGAGTTGGCAATGCAAAGTCAACGCAAGACAAGCTAGTGGTCACCGAGTGGTCCACTCGTCATCCGCGCGTGGATTACACGCCACCCGCGCGTTGGTGCTGGGTGGTATTGAGCTATGACCCTAATTTTCAGTCAAGATCCGCCATCTTTGGCCAACAAAAGTTTTGGAGCCGCCACATCATTGAACAAAGGCGTGCCTACAGTAATTAAATTACAGTAAATAAATGCAAATCTGCAGCTAAAACGATCGTTTTAAAAATTAAAATTTCATTCGGATACCCATAAAAGTAAGGACTTAACCATCATAACGCCTTTTTCAGCACTTATTGATAAAACTGATAAACCACACAAAACCGGTTAAAAGGATAAAAGATATTTCAACTCTATCACATTAAATTGGATTATATTGGGTCCAAAAGGCTCGGTAATGCGCCGGCTTTTACTTCTTTGATTACATCCCTCCCAGTTTGTATTATTGCGTGAAATCTGGCTCGAAGGACCATCACGATCGTAATACCTCATACGTTTGATCATATTTTTAATGTATCGATTAATAATAACAATAGTGTGATTCTCAAATCAGAATGTATTATATTTTTTACTGCATTTTGACCTCTGGTTTTTGTGTACATGTCTATAAGCTGCAATCATCACTTAACATCCATGTCAAAAGCATGCTTGCTATCTTGGTTACATAAAAAAAGTAATCTTAAAAATTACGTGATAACGGTTACCACAAACGCGAATCAGTTTGCTATTTTTACGTTTCATATTGAAAGACATTTATTTAGGTGTAATAACGTGCTACACTATAAAGTACACTGCAGTGAAACGAGTGACTTTATGAATGTTTAACTACTCTATTCCCCAGTTAACTAAATGCGCTTACCGCAACACAGTAAACATTAAACGACTGCTACTGTCCTGTGCTTTTACGTCTGCAATGTAGTATTTATGAATTGGAAACGTTAACGTTTTGTTTGTGGAAGACATTCGTACTTTAAAAGGAAATACCTTAACTGCGTCAGTAGCCAAGTAGTAGCAGGCCACTACTACTATGCTGGGATCCTAGAAATTATTAATAATAATAATGGCAACCCATTATACGTCCCACTCCTGGGCACGAGTCTCTCCTCTTTTTGGGGGGCAGCCTGGAGCTTACTCCAGCACGCTGCTCCAATGCGGGTAGGTGGAGATAAGGGTAAGTGGCCAACCCGCTGTTGGATGGTTTTAACGACTGGACAAGGTTTTAACGACTATCTATCAATAGCAACCGGGACCGACGGCTTAACGTGCCCTCCGAAGCACGGAAACGCGCATTTTTATTTGCCACTAGCGATCACCCATCACACACCGGGCCGCGCCCGTATTTGCTTAACCGAGTAGATTGCTTCCGATCTACACCAGCCGCGGAGCCATGCGCGCTTCGAAAAATACGATTTTTTTCCAGAATACTTCCTGGAAATTACGGAGCCATAACCAACTGACCTGATCTAGAGGCAAGTAGATAAGGTGATGCGGTCATACCTACAAACGCGAACTCTACTTCTGGAGCACTACTACCAGTAAAAGGCCCCCATAAGTTGGGTATGCCATAATCGCCACGCTTGGCGTGTAAGTTGGCGATCGTAGTGGCGGTAGTTTTATCGCAGGACGCTGTTGTCTATCTCGCCTTATTGTACTTACTATCGCCCAATTGGATTAGTGTAACCGTCATTGTTCGGTTGACTCAGTTTATTCATTTATTTTATATAATTAGGCTCCTGCAGAGCACTTTTACATCGTCATTTTTATAAACTAACCTAGAGTGAATAACCACTAATAAAAATACAATAACCACTAATAATAATACTGACTGCACTAGTTAAAGAATTTTCTTCCAGTTGAAGAATATTCTTTCACTAGTGGGCGGTAGGATCGTCACGTCCCGACGCAAACTTTTGAGGTTGAAGTAATAGAATTTTAATTCAGCTAATAAATTGACCAGTCCAGTAATTGATCCGCATAATCGTATTGATACTGACAATTAAGGTTGACAAGAACTATAAATTAAATTAGTTGATCGAGATAAAGTTTATTGTTTCATAACAGCTGCAAATGGAGTATGAGAGCGTTTTCCGCCGGCAGCGAGGTGCCGTTACATTAATGGTTGGAGATAAAAGAAAATACACTTTGGCAAATAGAGACGATTTATAATTAGGGTTGGCACGTCCGTTTCTAAATAAATTTTAGATCGATTAAATGCATAGTTAAATAAGTGCATTACATTAAATATGCAAATACTCTCTGGCAAAGGAGAATTCTTGACTGCACTAGCCTAATAAGTAGTTTTCCTCCATCAATGGGCAATAGGGTCATTACGTCCCGGCACCATTGATATACAAAAAACCCAAGATGCACACTCAACGTCTCAAAACCGTCCGCTCGCAACTAGCGCTAAAATGAACATTTAGCGCTCATTTCAAATAGTATCACGTCAATCTTAGAGCAGTTCGTACGTCAGAAATGCCGAAGTGTTCCGTTAAAAATTGTAAAAATAATACGTCTACACCGACGAAAACGGATGGGATATCGTATCGATAAAGAGAACTTAAATTCTTAGTACTAAGGTTCACTTTGTAAAAAATAAGGTCATGTGTTATCTATAACTACGTAAGTACAACTGAGGACAGTTTCGAGTGCGAAGTGTGTTCGCGACTGTGCATCTTGGGTTTTTTGTATATCAATGCCCGGCACCATTAATATTTAAGAATAAATAATTTTAGGTAATGTAGAAATGCCTACGTCCTACATAGAACTATACCATTAACGCTAGCAATTAAAATGAAGAAAAGAACTTAAGTGACGTAGACATAAATATTCTTCAAAACCCTGCGTACTTTCGGCGAAATATATGGATGAAATGACATTGATATATTCTAATAAAAACTGACAGGATTATTATTATTCTAGAAGTGGCAACCCTACATTTCGACCTGAAGAGTTCTAAGAACTAATATGGCAAATTAACTGGCATAATCTAATTTTATTATGCCTTTTCTCTTTATTGCTTTCGTTTTTTTGTAATGGAAAAAAATAATTTGCCCATTTTCTTTTTTTTTTAGTAGTAGTAATAGCAAACAAGCATACTAACCACGTTGATAGTAAGTGTATACTGTAGCCTATAAACATCTACAAAAATCTGAGCTTTCAATGTACATGCATTGCCACTTTTGAGTTCTGAGCCGTAATATGTCTGTTCAATAATTTCTGACAAAACACGATAGCGCTGAGCACTACAATTAAGCGGTAAATAAAATGTTAAGTTATTTGACGACCCGGTTGAGTCCAGCGGTGTGAGGCGACCGTTTGATTCGAAGGGTCGCGGGTTCGAACTCGCCACTGGGACAAATATTTGTATGGCCTATAGATATTTATGACGGGTGTGTGCGTATGGGTTGTGTGTGTACAAGCGCACCCACGATATAGGTTTATACTTAGTGTGGGGCTGTGAGTGTAAGCGAATTTAATTAATTAATTTTTTAATATTTTTTTAACAAGGTTAATTACAGGCTAATTTAAGCATCCTTAATTGACCGCATTTAAACTTAACCCAAATACAGCTGTAACGATAACCAAGAAGAACATTGACTGGAATATTTTGATTCATGTCCCATTACCTTGGTCAAACAATACAACATAAGGTTGCGTTGTTAATGGAGAGAGTAGCGGAAATAAAATGGGATAGTTTTAACTTCTTTTTTTTAACAAGCTTTTTTTTAATTGTAAATTTGGGTTGTGTATATGTATGAATGTATGTATGTAATGGAACCTTGAGCTTAATTTTCATCAGTTTCTAGAAGTCTGATTAATTTGAAACTTTGCTTTCGTATCAAAGACCGATGACGATGGAATAATTCATAAAAATATAATAAAAAATCCATAAGTAAAAAATAAAAATTAAATTATAATTTTAAAAAACTACAGGACACGCTTTTAAACCTAACTGAACTAAAAAAATAAAAATAAAACAGTAGTTAATCTATTGAAAAAATCATATTTTTGTACAAAAAGCGTGGGGGCGGAGAAGAACTCCACCACCGAACAAACTCAGTGTCTTGCTCTTTTGTCAAAGCCTTAGATTTACATAATACAGGAAAGTTGGACCTTTTTTTCTTTTAATCGTCGTAAACAGAAAAAAACATGATGAAATATAGACATACTAATTTACATATTTTATTGTATCTGCACACTATATGTTTAGCTTTATACCAAACTAATCCTAAACTCCCAACCGCTCTCAACTACTCGAATCTTGGCTTAAACCCTAGAGGTTCCCCGTATTGTCTGTATTAAGCCTTCTTAACGTCTTGATTAGCCTTGATTTGTATTGAGTAATGCTACGTTCATTCCCGTCTAATTAATCTTCAATCCTCAATCAATATATCCCTCGTACAATTAATTGAACACAGATAAGCACTAAGAGATAATACTGATTAATTTTGAATCTTTGGCGTTGGGATGTTATGACCCCACCGCCCTGCCAGCCGCTGGGATCGCTGGGATACCTGGGATACTTGCCGCTTGGCAAGTAGTTTGGCAATGGCATTGGCAGTAGTCACATCGTAGAACGCTGCTGCCAATCCTGCTTCTGGATTGACCGCCATTGTTTGGTTGAATGACTGCACTACGAAAAGAATTCCCTTTCACTATTTGTCGTTTCAGCCAAAAGACGTCCACTGCTGGAAAAATGCCTCCCCCAAAGATTGCCACAACGATCGGTCTTGTGCCGCCCTCATCCAGCGATTGCCCGCGACCACCAGGTCGTCGGTCCACCTCGTGGGCCTGCCTACGTTTCGTTTTCCGGTACGCGGCCGCCACTCTAGAAGTGTTCTGCCCCACGGCCGTCAGTTCTGCGAGCTATGTGCCCTGCCCACTGCCACATGAGTGTCGCTATTCGGTGGGCTATGTTAGTTACTTTGGTTCTCATGCGGATCTCCTTATTTTCTCTTCCACTATTGGGTGAGCTATATTTGGAGTTTCTATTCGATATCAATTCAGAAATAATGAGATCCGTATGAGAACCAAAAACCAACCAAAGTCCACTAAATAGCGAAACTCAAGTGACAGTGGGCAGGGAACATAGCTCAAAGAACCGACGGCCATTGAGGCAGAAGAGTTCTCAAATGGATTGAATGTCCGCTGGGCTCCAAATATACTGGAAGATGAAGCGTAGGCAGGCCCCCCGAAAGATAGACCGACGACCTATTGAAGGTCGCAGGCTATCGCTGGGAACATTTAGAAGAGGCCTCGGTCCAGCAATAGATGTCTCTAAGCTGAAATGATAATGATGATTGGAAATTAAGGGGAAACGTATTATATTATGCATTTGCATAGTTACTTGTTTTCCTTTACATTTTTCTTCGATTGCTTGTAATATCGTGACATGTTAAGAGCGAACAGATCCAAACAAAGTACCAGTAAATCAGCAATTGTAAGACGACCATAATTTGCTCGCCTGTATGTTCAAATTGGGATATCGAAACATTATATTTTGGATGGATAAGATCGAGTTGTAAACTTCAGACTTGGCCGTAAGAGACCGGGTGGCTTAGTGTCTCCATACACGGTCGGGACCATATTATGTTTTCAACTATGCTAGTTAGGCAACCGATATAATAGACTTTTCAGGTTATTGAATATCGTAAAGAAGTCGCTTTTTACCCTTAATAATTGTTTTATATTATTTCGCATTAACACATGCTTGTGAAATATATTTTATTTTTAAAGAAAAATGGAAAGAAAAATTTGACTTCAGGCGAGGCTCGAACTCGCGACCTACTGGGAATCTAGTCCAGCCGCTCTTCCAATTGAGCTACTGAAGCCCAGTCCGATTTGTCAAATCTTTCCTTCACATCTATTGCATTGCTTTATGGTAGCAATAGCGCCATCTATTACCAACTATGCTAGTTAGGCAACCGATATAATAGACTGGATACTTTGTAATTTATTTTTATTTCCAAATACCATAAACTTCGTTTTATTGGGATTTAATAGTAAGCAGTTTTTTTCTGACCATGTGACAAGACGACTTAGGTCTTCGTTAAGTCTTTTTATGGCTTGGACATAGTCACCAGGGTCAAAAGATATATATATTTGGACGTCGTCAGCATAAATATGATATCTGCAGTTTTTAATACAGTTATTTATGTCTGCACAATACAGCGCAAACAACTTCGGACTTAAATTTGACCCCTAGGGAACTCCTCTGGTAATCGGGGAAAGGCTCGACATAACTGAGGACCCGTTATTTAAGTTCAATTCCACATATTTAAGGTACAACACATAGGTTAAGATCCCACTGCAAAATCATTTCGTTCATCCAGATATGCTGCAAACCTAATTTTTACGCAACATTATAATCTAGAGAATATATTATATGCACTAGGTTGCCCGTCAAAATTTGGCCCCAAGTATTTTTAGCTATATTATTTTATCTTTAACAGCCAGCAACTCTTATTTGCGGCCGTATTAATTTGGCTCCCGTATACCATAATAATGAGAAAAAAGATAGCTTTAATTTAGTAATTTAAATTTTTAGAAAATACTTAACGGCGGCCAATTGCCTAACCGCGGACGTGATTTTCCAGGTTCTTTATACATATTGGCGTGAGATGGACAATATTTTATTAAAAAAACAATAAAAATATTTCCCAAAAAAATATATAAAAAATACTTGCGGCCATTTTTTGAAAGCCAATCTAGTGGATATATATTTTCTTGATTATAAATATGCGTAAAAAATAGGTTTGCAGCATATTTGGATGAACGAAATGATGCTGTAGTGGGATCTTAACCTAACAAGGCCGCGAGCGGCTCGCGACAGTCGTCGGCCGCGCGCGTCTGTCGCGAGCCGCGGAATCGGTTCCATACATTTTCATACTGCATCTATAGCCGCGCGCGGCCGATGACGTCATCGGCCGCGCGCGGCCGACGACTGTCGCGACCCGCGGAATAGCAGCCGACCGTTTTTGTAGAAAAAAATGAACATAATACATTTCTGTAGGACATAATACGTCATCAACATGGACTGCATGTTTACCACATGCATATTGTTACCACTTTCATGAAATAATAAATGTTATCTAAATACACGTAAGCCTCCTGTTCCGAACAAAGACCGAAAGCCCCGGGCATTTACGAGCCCGCCATCGATAAATCCATTTAGTGCCCGAATCGACGGCTAATGGGCCCTTGTAAAACATTGTAAGAGTTTTTTTTATTACGATCACTGTTTCTGAGTTATGCGTTATAAATCTTTACGCGTGACGGAATTGCATTGGAATATGTGTTTATTTTATTTCCTAATGATAACAGAGTTTTAGGTTCCGAACTCGACAGCGTAGGCACTACTGCATTACCTAATCAATCTTGCACTTAGTTTGAATTTCATTTGGTAGAGCTCCAAGTGTAGGATTTTCAAGGGCGTAGGCACCACCACATGACCTAACCTATCAGCCGCTAAATGGCATAGTTCGGCACTATCGTGTTCCTATGAGTTGGTAGTGTATGGCCCCATAATAACTATCACAGAAACATGACAGCTTAGGTCTTAGGGGTGGCAATACATCTGTATTTTGACCTCTGGTATTTATGAAGATGTCTGTAGGCTGCATTCATTACTCAACATCAATTTACGCTACTAGCTTGTATAACGCCTTCCTTACATCAAAAAAACTTATTTTTCTGATACTTACATTTTTAGGTTACCTACTAGGTACATGACATGTAAATCAGTAACAGTAATCTTAAAATGTAAATCTAAGTTTAAGAAAAATTATTTTATTTTTAAAGAAAAATGGAAAGAAAAATTTGACTTCAGGCGAGGCTCGAACTCGCGACCTACTGGGAATCTAGTCCAGCCGCTCTTCCAATTGAGCTACTGAAGCCCTGCCCGATTTGTCAAATCTTTCCTTCACATCTATTGCATTGCTTTATGGTAGCAGCAGCGCCATCTATTACCAACTATGCTAGTTAGGCAACCGATACAATAGACTTTTCAGTTTATTGAATATCGTAAAGAAGTCGCTTTTACCCTTAATAATTGTTTTATATTTTTTCGCATTAACACATGCTTGTGAAATATATTTTATTTTTAAAGAAAAATGGAAAGAAAAATTTTGACTTCAGGCGAGGCTCGAACTCGCGACCTACTGGGAATCTAGTCCAGCCGCTCTTCCAATTGAGCTACTGAAGCCCTGCCCGATTTGTCAAATCTTTCCTTCACATCTATTGGCAGGGCTTCAGTAGCTCAATTGGAAGAGCGGCTGGACTAGATTCCCAGTAGGTCGCGAGTTCGAGCCTCGCCTGAAGTCAAATTTTTCTTTCCATTTTTCTTTAAAAATAAAATATATTTCACAAGCATGTGTTAATGCGAAATAATATAAAACAATTATTAAGAAAAAATAGTTTTGTTTTTATGTAGGTATACCAAATGTTTGTGGAGGAACGTTGGGATGTTGGGAAGTTGTATATATGCCAACTCTTGAGAAATCTTCGCATGTGCGATGTTATTCGATTGACACGCCATCTACCAGTACTAGATAACGATTGTGAGGTTTCATTGTATTCCACTAGTTGGCGCCTTAATGTAGTGGACGCTACATCACTCACCTCTAAGACCGGAGGTTGATATGATCGAGGCAGCTGTCAGAGCTTCTCGCGGAGCTGTGCCAATGCCACATAGTTCCATGTCGCAAGTCCCAGTGAGTCAGGTGCGAAGGTCCTCAGTGAGTCGATGTAGTCGCTGCTGCGGTGATACGAAAGTCCCCTTTGAATCGAGGTGGTCACTGCGTAGTAACTACTGCGTCCGTCCACGCAGTAGCTGACGCTGATGTAGTTGCAGGGAAGTCCAGGCCTGCGCGGTCGCTGTAGGCGTGGGGAGTATCCCTGATGAAGCCGAGGGTGTTGTGACTTGATTACCGCTCGATCATGTGCTGGTGATGAGAGGGATGACGTCATCGAAGGTGCTGCAGAGTGGCTGGTGAGAAGGTTGCTTCCAATCACGTCAGGGTCACCACTGTGGAGGAACGGGTGGAACTGTTCCTCCGGAGAATAAGGCGAGGCGATAGCGCTATAGACGTTGGGAGGTTGTATAATATGGCAACTCTTGAGAAATCTTATCATGTGCGATGTTATTCGATTGATACGCCATCTACCGTACTGGACAAGTATTGTGAGGTTTCATTGTATTCCACTAGTCGGCGCCTTAATGTAGTGGACGCTACATGTTAATGATATTAAAAGATTCCTTTCTATGCAAATTCGTTGTGATGGACGTACAGACAGATGCTGAGTGATCTTATATAGGAGGTACGAAACCTAACAATCATATAATTTACTAACTGAATATATAAAACGGTTCAAGCAAAAAGCATGTTCACAAATCCTTATCAATATATCTCCCTACATCTGTGTCACACGTAATCACGGTTCATATTCAAAATTACTCTAATCTAGAGTCACCCCATCTGCAAATGACAGAGTTGCGTTCTGCATCTGTGCTAGGCGACTAAAATCACTGAATTTATCGAGCGAAGTATTATGATGTAGCTTCACGCCTGTGATCCCCGTGCGAGACAAATGCATTCAAGCATGCATGAAAACACCCTCAATTTTTCATAGTTATTAATTGGTCGTAGATTGATTAAGTAATACGGCCCTGTAATTTCCGGCACAGAAGCATAACACCTTAGGCCTCAGGTAGTAACGCACCTGCATTTTGACCTAGGGTTTTTGTGTTGGTGTCTATAGGCTGCAGTCATCACTTAACATCAATGTGAACTGCATGGTTGTTTGCCACTTTCATTACATAAAATAAATGTGGTGGGGCCTCCCCCTGGATCTCCTAGACTGGAACTCTATCATCAGTACAAGAATATGAAATCTATTGTATATAAAAATCAATTGCTGTTCGTTAGTCTCGCTAAAACTCGAGAACGGCTGGACCGATTTGGCTAGTTTTGAAATATTTCTGGAAGCCCAGGGAAGGTTTAAAAGGTAATATAATATGAAGAATCTGAAGGGGAATAGTAAAAAACATGATTTCATTTATTTTTCAAGAAAAATGGAAAGAAAAATTTGACTTCAGGCGAGACTCGAACTTGCGGCCACTAGGAATCTAGTCCAGCCGCTCTTCCAGTTCGAGTTCCCTTCGAGTTCGAGTCTCGCCTGAGGTCAAATTTTTCTTCAAACATACAATACATTTTACAAGCGTGTGTTAATGCGAAATAATATAAAACAATATAAAATATGATTTGTAGAATCAAGGGAGGGGTGTCAGAACCGGGATATCTGGCGCTCCATATTCTCTGCCTATCCCGTAAGGAACTTGGCGTGAAGATAATATACACACATCGAATTGATAACTGCCTACTTAAATCGGTTAAAAATCAAAAAGGGAAGGCAAAATTTTACGTATCGGTATGGGACTTCGGTAGCTTAGTGGTAAAGTGACTGAACTGGTTATATTGAGGTCGTAGTTTCGATTCCTGCCCGAAGTAATTTTTTTTTCTCATTTTTCTTTATTTTCTACAGTTCACTCGCATGGGTTATTGCGGATAAATAAAAATATTGCAACTATCTTCTCTATTGTTATTTCCTCGACTGAAAAAAAAAGGCTGTATAACAAATACTTGTCACAGCTATTTTCTTGCATCTCTGGTAAAAGCTCATCAACCATTAGATACCCATTCGAAAGAAAGAAAGAAGAAAGAAAATACATTTATTAGGACAACAAAAAAAAATACATGAAAGGAAACAAAACAGAAATAGAAAAATGGAATTAACACTAAAACAAAAACTACATTTTAAAAATTGTCCTTAATGGTCCCCAACTCAGCATTGTGCCGGATTAATAAACCCGGCGCTGGTATTATGTTGGGGCCTTATACTGTGACACAACGGATGCCCAACTGCTGCCAATTTAGAGCTAAAGTTTAAAAAAAAAAAAAAAAAAAAGACTAAAATAAGACACATTCGATGAACTAATGGGTGTTAATCAACGTCGTAGCCTCCCAGCCCATAAAGTTTATGAGTGTCATCATGTTTCTCTTGATATTAATGAGGGGTGGTTTATTTTTGGTAATGTATGGCACAGTTGGATGAGACCATTTATTTAACTGTGGATCGGATGGGAATATATGAGACGAAGTGACAAATCATTTGTAGCATTTTTATGTAAGTAACGAGCAAGTGCGAGTCTGGCTCCGAATATTGATTCTTTAGTTACGTAACGTAATTTCACGCCTGTGATTCTTGATGGGGTAGGTAGAGACCAATGCGGTTACGTGTTGAGCCTGTTGATATCTCCGGATACATTAGCAAACGTTGAGGTACCGGAATACTTTCAGAAAATGGAAAAATCCCAACAGATTGGATGTAATGGAAGTGGCAAACAAGCATGCAGTTCATATTTATGTTAAGTGATGAATTGGTCAAAATGCAGATGCGTTACCACTCCTTAGGCCTAAGGTGCTATGCCTCTGTCTCGGAAATTACAGGTGCTAAACACTACCATTATGCGGCAAGTATAGAAACAAATTTCTTAAGAAACAGCAATTAATGTTACTAATATTATAAATATGAAAGTTTGTGAGTATGGATGGATGGATGTTTGTTACTCTTTCACGAAAAACCTACAAAACTAGTTTTTTTCAAGGATTTTTGTTACGCACACACCTCCACAGTAGGTATAAACCTGTGTCGTGAGTGCCGCTGTACACATACAACACATACACAAACACCCAGACCCGAAACAAATATCTATAGGCCACATAAATATTTGTCCCGGTGCGGGGATCGAACCCGCGACCCTTCGAATCAAACGGTCATCTCACACCGCTGGACTAACCGGGTCGTCAAACAACTGGACGGATTTGGATGAAATCTTAAGGCAATATAGGTTATACAGTGGAATAAGATATAGGCTTCAATTTGATATGATTAAAAATACACGCGGACGTAGCCGCGGTCAAAAACTAGTTACCAATAAAGTTCAATGAGGAATATTTCATATTTATTTTGCCACCGAAAAAAAAAGACCTTGACTTTACAACAACACTTTTTAGTAAAGCAGGTGTCAAGAGCTAGTCCAATATAAATAGTCTTCTCACTTGATCCCATTCGATTCTCAACTCTAACACTTTGGATTAAGGTCGTATTGTTACAAAAGGAAATCTAATCTAGGTCATCCCGGTACATTCGTTAGCGACGAGGCTAAGAAAGTCATTATAAGTTTCCATTGCAGCGCGCGAAGGTACATTTATTGTGGGTACAGTATCGAAGGCTTCTTTTAAAACTCTTGACTTTTATGTCTGTGTCGGTGGTCTAAGATTTATTTTGCTTTTGATTATGGTTTCCTATTAAAGTTTTTCTGATCTCAATCATGTTTTATAGTTGAGATCGGATTTACTGGTGGTAGAGCTCCAGTGACGTAGCTCGCGGGCGTAGGCACTACCGCATTACCTAATAAACTTGCCGTCCGGTCAGGTGGGTACGATCCTGTGATTTCCGGCATAACAGATTAGGCCTCAGGAGTGGTAACGCATCTGCATTTTCACCTTGGTCTTTGTGTGGGTGTCTATAGGCTGCAGTCATCACTTAACATCAATTTGAACTGCATGCTTGTTTGCCACCTTCATTGCATAAAAAGGACCTTGTAGAAATTACATTTTCGTATTTTCTCGCTTAGACATTACTCCCAATAATCGTAATCCTGTGCAGACGTGCAGTTCCATTCAAATGCCAAGTTACGAGCTCATACTCAACGGACATGGAGGATTTAGCTCGGAAATGTTCAACACGATGCTTTATATATATCGATTGGCTGACTCGTTGTAGAGCTTTATTTAACAGAATTGCTCAGTCTGTAAAATATGGGAAATATGCTTAAAATATACGTTACTTTTCGATATGTAGCATTCCCAAAAAAAAAATATAATGGCAACCCTTGATACGTCCCACTGCTGCGCACGAGTCTCTCCCCTTCTTGCAGAGAATATGTAATAATACTACGTACTTCTTGGGAGGAGGCCTGGAGCTTACTCATCCACTCTGCTCCAATGCGGGTAAGTGGAGATAAAGGTTAGTGGCCAACCCGCTGTCGGATATTTTCAAACCGCCATAAGGCCGACAAGGCTTAACGACTGCTATCTGTCGATAACGTGCCCTCCGAAGCATGGAAACGCGCATTTCAATTTGCCACTAGCGGTCACCCATCACACACACGACCGTGCCCGTTTCGCTTAACCGAGTAGATTGCATGCAATCTACACTTCTAGTAAAAAATATAATTAGAGGTGAATAGGTGCATTAGAGAATGTAAACTGTATGCTTGTTTGCCACTATATGACAAAAAAAATACTTCAGGTCTGAATAATTAATGTACTAATTTCCAATATATAGTGGGTTGTAATAAAAATTGACCGACTTTCCTCATGAGAAAAACTCGGAGAACACAATCAAAGTAGTGTCAATTTCAAAGGGATCCTCGAGAGTTTTCGGCGGGTGCACGGAAAAATGGTGGTCACCACCGCATTACCTAATATACTTGCCGCTAAATGGTAGTGTTCAGCACTATCGTGTTCCGGTCAGGTGGTAATGTACGGCCCTGTAATTTTGGTACCTGTACTAATGTTAGTCAGAAAGATTCTTCCAGTTGCGCAAACTTACGTTAGTTTATTTTACTGGTGGTAGAGCTCCATGACGGAGCTCGTGGGCGTAGGCACCACCGCATTACCTAATAATAATTATATATATTATGCCTGTGTGCCTGAAATAACAGGGCCGTACATTACCACCTGACCGGAACACGATAGTGATGAAAATTTCCATTTAGCGGCAAGTAGACTAGGTAATGCGGTGGTGTATACGCCCGCGAGCTCCGTCACTGCAGCTCTAGCACCAGTAAAATTTTACCTTGGCGGAAGAACCATTTTCTACCAAGGTTACATCCACTAAGATGAATGCACTTTGATTTGTGAGGTTATTACAAATCTTAAAGTTCAAGCAATTGCAAGTTGAAAATCAGGGGCCATTTATATTTGATTAGGTTTTATAACTAAAGCTATCAAAGATTGAACATCAAAAAATCTTACATCGAATAAGTGTTTGAAATCTAACTCGAATTCAACCTGCGCTGTTCGATTTGCCGCCTAATCAAATTTGACTACAGTCACTAGGGTTGGCTTTTCGCGGACGCAATTCTGGCAACGTCCGTCTTTCGCATAAAATTAAAAAGTAAAAGTTCCGGTTAGTTTTTTAAAATTGGCAATCGATTATTATGGTACATAAAATCGATTTCGATAGTATTTAGAAAATACTTATTACTTTACTCCTGCCTATACCTATAATAAAAAAAAAAATTGAAAATGTCAACATGACATCGCCCGCCATATTCGCCATGTTGGTTTTGAGTTGCAATTCGAACTGCAAATAATGTTTTGTAACTGCAAACAAAGCTAAATAAGCGAAAATATGCAGTAAAAAAACGTTTTTATACTGAAATTACCTGATAATGATACTGTGCACAATACATGGCCGGAGGTCCATACATTTATGCAACATCTCCTTTGACTACAGTCACTGGGGTTGGCTTTTCGCGGACGCTATTCTGGTAACGTCCGTCTTTCGCATTTTCGATGAAGGTCACGAGTCCTGGCGTGAAGTGAAAAAGTGCCTAACTGCCTCAGTAGCGTAGTGGTAGCAGGCCACTTCTACTACTACGCTGGGAATCCTGGGTTCGGTTCCCGGGTTGGGGATTATCATAGATAACGATTTAAAAATCCTTTATCTCTGGTTCTAATGGGATTTTTCCATTTTCTTGAAGTTTCCCAGTACCTCGTAGTTTGTTGTTGAAAACGTAACCGGCGAGTCGTGGGTGTTTGCATGTATGCTTGAATGCATGCATTTACCTCTGCCTACCCCTTCGGGGATTACAGGCGTGAAGTTACGTTACAAAAAGGGCAAGGCGCGCAAAGAAGTGTTCACTTCAGAAATTTAGTGTCAAGTCTGTGTTTTAGCAACCCTTATCGTAGAAAATCTGCCCGATACACGTTGAATCTTCTATTTCAGACTATTCTTTTTAGTCACATTTTATTTTACAGCTCATTTTATTGGACACTTGCCTCGATGCAGAATTCAATAGAGGAATTTTAAACTTCAACGCATCGTATTGGATAGGTGTGCGTTAAAACGAAGTAGCAGTTATGCACTTTATATTTAAGGCAATACATACTGGAAATCTGGCTGCTACTTTGCTTAAGCAGGTTACCATTAAAATCGGCCAAGTGCGAGTCAGCAATGAAAGGTTCTAGTAGCATGTAATATTTTTCGAGAAATTTAAATGTAATTTTTTAAAGTACTAGTAAGTACCTAAAAGTATGTTATAACTCAAAACGTATTAGAGATATCTAAAAATTAAGGAAAAATGGAAGGAAATTTTTGACTTCTCATAATTAGTAAAGCCGCTTTGGCTTTGGATAACTTTAGCTATTGTGTATAATAATATAAATAAATATATTAAAAGATTAGCTGAACTATTTAATGCAGATTGAAATTCATATAAATTGCTAATGATTTCGAAGGAGATGTTGCGAGCTCGGCTCTGGTTCGTACACGTCCTCAAAAAAAGGGTAATTTAAAGAAGAATCCGAAAAAAATACAATTTATTAATTCAAGAATATATTTTAGAGTAACAACAACATTTAATTCAAACAATTTTATCATTTTGAACTATGTTAAACATGGCGGCGATACAGCCGACACTTGGGATCAATCGATTTCGATAGTATTTAGAGAGTATTTCTTTTATCTCCAAGTACTATATAATCAAAACACAATTTAAAAAATGAAAATGTCAAAATGTCATCGCTCGCCATATTCGCCATGTTGGTTTTGAGTTGCAATTCTAACTGCAAATAATGTTGTGTAACTGCAAACAAAGCTAAATAAGTGAAAATATGCACGTAAAAAACTTTATTATATTGATTTTGCCTGTTGATGATATTGTGTACAATACATGGCCGGAGATCCATACATTTTTGCAACATCTCCTTTGGAAGACTAATTCTCACATTCGAATTACCTTTAACAGAAACAAAATAAAATAAACATTCAATCAATTAAATTAATCATCATCAGTTAATTCAATCCAAATTTACTTTGCAAACAAAATAATCAGAAAAAGGTAAACAAAGAGATTTCCTTCAAAATGCACCGTGTTTCAATTATTCATTCATCAATATTCATCAATTATTTGCATTACTCGAGAGCTGTTCAGAAGAGCACTGTATGTTGTTCATTATGTTTTTGTTTATGTACAATTATTTTTGTTGTTTTTGATGCATTTTTTTTATGTAATGGAAGTGGCAAACAAGCATGCAGCTCACATTGATGTTAGGTGATGACTGCAGCCTATAGACACCCACACAAAGACCAAGGTCAAAATGCAGATGCGTTACCACTCCTGAGGCCTAAGATGTTATGCATCTGTGCCGGAAGTTACAGGGCCGTGTCTCATTTAAAATGTTTTTTTATGTTATGAACATGACAAATGAACAAACGGTTGTTATATTATATATTTACTGCCTCAGTAGCCTAGTGGTTGGTCACTACTTCTACGCTGAGGTCTTGGGTTCGATTACCGGGTTGCGGGCTTACAGTGATAACGGTATAAAATCTCTTATCTCTGGTTCTATTGGGATTTTTCTACTGTCTGGAAGTTGCCAGAAGAATTTCATTGTAACATTTCGAAATCAGCTTCCAGTTGCAATCATCTTTTTTGAACATTAAAAAAATATATACCTATAGGGTTAATTTAAATAAGCGGATCACCTCTTGCAGGAAGGAAGGAGGCCCAGGAAGACCAAGACTGACCGTGACCAAATAGGTCGAGTTCTGTCTGATGGTGGGATCAAAAGTTTCAGGAATCGGCGTACATGTATGAAGAGAATAATGAAGGTAGACGAGGCACGAGAGGTATGTCAGGACCGGGATATTTGGCGCTCTACACTCTCTGCCTACCCCGTTAGGGACCTGGCGTGAAGATACACATATAGGTACATACCTCTTGCAGGCAGCCTCTCTGCATCCATCCCAACAACATTTGTTCTATGACTTTTTTCAAATCTTAATAAATAACCAAAAAAAATAAAATAAACACAAACAAAAGTGTTTTCAAAAGTTCAAAAGAGCATTGCCGCTGCGTCACCCCGCAACCCCGCGCTCCGATGCTCATGGCGATATTTTGCCTAGGCAAGGTGAGTGGCATACCTACGCCACACCGCGGACACTCCGCCAAAATTCCATACAAACGCTTAATTTGGTCTCTATTACACAGAAATCAATCAGTGACGTGTATTTACACATGCACCTGTGTGCGTAGCACGTAGAATATAGCAACCGTCGCCCATTAGAGAGGAGGAGGTTGGGTGATGCGGGGAAATCGGGCGGGACGTCGAAGTGTCCATTCTATACATAGTATTATAACATATTCTCTGCCTACGCTCAGACGCCTACGCCATTTGTAAAAGAGAGTATGGAATATTCTGTTGAAAGGTAGGTATTTTTATTATTAAGTTTTGGACCATTATTTATTTCATTTTTGTTTACTTTGACATATTAATCAACGTATCAGTTGTTATTCGCTTTAATTTTATATTTGTAATTTGACCTATGACAAGCGAATTCTATTATTTCCAAGTGATTAAATACTTTTTTTAGTTTTTTGAGTAAGTGCAAGTTCAGAGGCAAATAAATATTTATGTGTTGGAAACCGCAAACTTAAAAAAAAACAAAAAAAGTCGTAGAAACAAATTGTTGTTGGGATTGATGAAGAGCTAGAGAGGCTGTCGTCAGATGGTGATGGGCTAATTTCAATTATTACGAATTGCACGCGAACAAAGTCACGGACTACATCTCAAAACGAGTTGAACGCTCTAAATAATTGAACCCTCCTTTATTAACTGGTTACTAGGATAAGACATTAATCGTGGGTTGTGAGGTCAACCTTGGGTATAATCGAACTTGGCAACTTATGTTGACCCCGAGATCCCAGCTCGAATATTGTCTAGGAAGTTATTTTGTAAAAGTATCGTTTACATAGGTCAGAAGTTTAAAATAAAATAAAGAATAAAGGAGACAAGTAATTTGGGACCCTCAAAATCGTTACTGGTTAGTTATATCACACAGTACATTTTGTTATATAGTGTTAGTGCCTAAAGGTGGTGTTTGTGCCAAATCACGTGGTGTTTATGCCAAAACAGATGCCTAATTGGAATTGGGTTGTTTACATTTTGAATCACACCTGTAGGCTATTGTATAGATAACGACTCAAATGTCGTTTACGAAGTCGAGTAATTTAGGGTATAAATCGGCTTGTCAATGGTAAGAGGGGATCAGTTGAATTGTGGTCGTCACCGTGGAATGAAGTGCTGCTAAAGCTAGTTCGGTTTTTTACAATAGTTAGCAATTTGCAATCTAACCCAACTTTATCTTAATTATATTATATACTTTAATAACTGGCAATTTAAAAAATGCCCGAATTTCATATTATTTATTTTATAGTCATTTGAAAATGACATAATTTGTACGGTGTTAACACCTGGGCCCAGAAATGTGTGGAACAGTATTGTTCTCCTTTTAGACGAAGATTTTAGTTGTATTAGGTTAAAATAAAATGAAGATTACATCTTAGACAAAGGTTTTAGTTAAATAAGGTTAATGATATAAAGGCACTTGAGTATATTACGTATGTATGTATCTCCTCGCCAGGTCCCTAACGGGGTAGACAGAGAGTGTAGAGCGCCAGATATCCCGGTCCTAACATACCTCTCGTGCCTCGTCTACCTTCATCATTCTCTTCATATATGCACGTCGATTCCTAAGACTCGGCCGAGTTGCTCTATGTCAGTGGAATATGCTATAATCGCCACGTTTGGCATGCGGATAGGCAATCTTGGTTGTGGTTCGCTGGTGATAAGATTTCAATGTTGGAGTTTGAACACTTAGGTGCTACTTAACAAAACTGTTCATAATTAGAGGTCTAAAATCTTTACCTTACCACTCTGCCCTTAAATTTTTTAATATACTCGTAATATCTGAAAACAAATAAATATGAGATGCAAGACTTTGAAGAACCGGTAGGTGCACGTGAGTTAACAGAATTTCTATGGACTATACTACTGCCAGGGAGAAAATTTTGTTTATTTACTCCAACGTTGAAGCGCGCATGGCCCCGCGGCTGGTGTAGATCGTAAGCGATCTACTCGGTTAAGCACTACGGGCGCGGTCGGGTAGTGTAATGGGTGACCGCTAGTGGCAAAATTAAATGCGCGTTTCCGTGCTTCGGAGGGCACGTTAAGCCGTCGATCCCGGTTGCTATCGATAGATAGCAGTCGTTAAACTTTGCCGGAGACCTTGAGGGCGGTTTGAAAACATCCGACAGCGGGTTAGCCACTAACCCACCCACCTTCACCAATCCGCATTGGAGCAGCGTGGTGGAGTAAGCTCCAGGTCTCCCTCCAAAAAGGGGAGACACTAGTGCCCAGCAGTTGGACGTATAATGGGTTGCCATTATTATATTTATTATTCATTACTCCAACTTTTGGGCATTATAAATAAAAAATTGTATTACAATTAATCATCTCCAATCCCTTAAAACTGTTTTAAGTAGCACACCACTTCAATCAGGCAACAAATATAAAGGGCAAGATGTGAACTCTGACACATGTCGAACTACCCTCAAACCTTTTATAATGTTGAGTGCCACAAAAGCATCCCTTAACTAACCCTAATAGCCTAAGTTTCAAAGGTGTTCCTAATTAAAACTATTCATCAAGTTACAACTTGAAGATCTGAGAATTATGGATGCGGCATGTTAGGGTTGTACAATGTTAAAAATAGAGATGTGAATAGATTATAATTATTATTAGAACTGCCCCAGTAGCCTAGTGGTAGCAGACCGCTACTACGCTGGAGGTCCTGGGTTCGATTCCCGGGTCGGGAGCTATTAGAGATAACGGTCAATTTTCTGGAAGAACCCAATACCTCAGAGTTTGGTAATGTGCCCGGAGATGGCAACAGGCTCGCCACCTGTTACATGGGCCAAAAACGTAACCGGCGAATCGAGGGTGTTTGCATGTATGCTTGAATTATTATTATGATATATTATTTATTAATTATTGAATTGAAGGTGCATGCATGCATTTACCTCTGCCTACCCCTTCGGGGATTACAGACGTGAAGTTACGTTATTATTAGTTATGAAACCGGTTTTAATTGTAATATTTTTATTTTTCTCAATAACACTTGCGACTTGTATTTAGATACTAAAGAAGAAACGATCCTTGTAGATAAACGGATACAGAGTGGTGTAACAAGAAACAGTGATTAAAGTTCCCTTAATTTTTTGTGTCAAAGGATTTATTTATTTATTTATTTATTAAGTCTTTATTGTCACAATACACATACAATATTGTTACAAATGGCGAACTTAACGCTAAGAGCGTTCTCTACCAGTTAAACCATTACTAGTATAGAAAGTTATATGGCGGTATTACGACACAAAAGACATACAGAGCATAATAATAATTCATACTTAGTATAACTAGTACATACAAATGTATACACATTTATTACATAAATAGAATAAAGATACAATTTACATATATGTATATATATATATATATATATAATATATATATATATTAGGTATATATAGATATATATAGGTATATATATATATATAAATAAATATAATATGAAATATATGCATATAATCATGTTGATGATGATTACAAGGTATTCAAATGATTATCGTAAAAGATAGATCTTGAGGTTCTTCTTAAACGTAAATTTTGAGTTAGACCTACGAAGTGTATCCGGCAGCGATCAAGGCAAGCGGCAAGGATTGACAGAAAAACAGACAGACGGGCCGCCTGATTGAAAGTAGTCACCGTCGCTTATGAACCTTTGCGACAACTGGGGAGTCGCTAACGCGCTGCCAGCCCTAGAGTACTCATTCAAACCATTAAAAAATGGCGTCAAAAGAACCCATATTGTAGCACCGAGGGAACACCTCAGAGGGAAGTTCATTCCATTATTTCGAAATCCGTTATTATACCTGACTTAGATAAGTCGTTCAAGAGGAAGGGCACGATATGTCGTGTAATCTAATAGGCCTTCATTTTGAAGACTGCCTAAAGTTAATATACCTTTCGTGAATACGTAAAAGCAAAAATTAAAATTGCAATGCAAACACAATGGATACGCCAAATGAGTTTTCGTGTGCGATTGTCCGAAATTGAGGCCGTCATCGTCAATGCAATATAAACCTTTGTGCTAGAGACACAAGGCTTGATTTTCTTTGGGTGGCATTTAAGTAATATTTGGCACTGATGCTCAGTGTATTTCCTCGCTCGTAATGATGGCTACAGATACGATTATCGTAACTGTTTTAGCCTCTTTTTTGTCTTTATCTTCACGTTTACCTATACAACTGTTTTGTATTCGGATATAACATTTACCAAATGCACAAGTCACCAAAATGGTGAGCATTCTACATTAAAATAAGTCACAAATATACATTTAACTTACTTAATTATTAACATAATAATAGCTCATCGCAGGGCTTCATTAGAAATAGGACATTGCAACAGTGTCCTGGCAGATCCTACTACGGATGACGCCAGAATACTGTTGCAACTATATCAATTGTCAATGAGCTAATGTTGTTTAATTATTATTTTTTAAATGAAGAATGTAATTCATGTGAACGTATAGAGCGTCATGGTCTTTGACCAAGCTCTTTAAATGGAGAATAAAAAAAAAAAAAAAAACATAATAATTTAAATTTGCCCCCTTATTCATAAACGTACATTAGATACGTTTTAGCTATAGAATGCTTTGTCTTTGTCAGTTGCATTGTCAAATATGCAGGATAGAAAAAGACAAAGGAGAGATTAGCAACACTTTAGCTAAAATACGTTTATGAATAAGGGGGTAAAGCAAAAGGTCACTTATCACGAAATGTCAAGAAATACAAGTAATAAATAACCATGCAAAATTTGCAACTCCTAGCAGGAGTTTCAAATTTTGCATGGTTATTTAGGACGTAGGTGCCCACTAAGACAGGATTTTACTAAATAAAAAAACACAAGGGGTTGTTTGTGGGGTTGATATTATGAAATTGCATGACCTACTGATATTTTCTCCTTTTACAAATGCTAGGAGACTCAAATTTTGCATTTACATGGGATTTTGCAAAATTGAACCCTTGAGCATATGGTTTTGGGGTTTATAGTCATGTAGCGTCCACTACAACCAGTTGAGCGTAGACGAAACCCTAAAAAAAGTACTTGTCTAGTACGGTGGCGCATCAATCGAATTACATCGCATATACGAAGATTTCTCAAAAGTTGGCACATATTCAACTTCCCAACGTCAATCGTTGGTCGGAGGATTTTCTCTTTTCGTCGGCGGAACTTTTCCACCCGTTCCTCCATACTGGGTATGAATCATATACTACAGTAGGATCGGTTTAACCGAAAATCAACGCTCTTGCTACTTAATAGATTAGTACCGCATTAGTAGTAGTAATCGCAGCCGAGTGCAATGTTACTTGATGATTATAATATATGTGTAATATAACAAATTAGCGGAGTTGATGTAATGAGCGCAGACCGCTCGAGGCGCTCAGGCGCTGGTTGGGTGCTGGGTGGCTCTAGTGAGCTTTGACCCTTATAATTCTACGGTAGCTCCATACACTATTTTAGTCTTAGTCTGCGCACAGATACAGCAGGTACGAAAGCCGCAAACAACAACAAAAAACATATGTACAATTCCCAAAGGTAGAAGAAAAACCTTAAAGAAACACTGTATAATACTTCCTATCTCATTTTCTCCTACGTTAAATCTTATGTATTTATTTATCTGTCTCTTTTTCATTTCATATACTTTCAAATCACAACAATGTTAAAAGAAGGGTTCTTCAAAACTGTTTCTTGCATACTCTTATTTAACGATCTCGAACCACAACCTGATTTTATTACAATCATAAAAAGAATAAAAAGGTAAATTCTTCTACACTTCATCAGTAAAAGTACCCCCATTTTAAAAGTCCATTAAAATCTATGTGATATCAAATAGGCAGTTGAACCTATTGTTTTATTTCTATCCTTATACCATTAACTCCAGTTCCCTTTTCAGCGGAAAATCGTTAAGGCTAAACACTTCAGAACGCGAAAAGTTTTAATTGCACTTTTTGTTTTACTAGAAGTCGCTCAGAGCTTAAATTTGAGTACAAACAGCTTTAGAACATTATATTCAATCGTTCTATATCAGTCACTTAACCAAATGGCGGTCAAACCATTGCAATAGAATCAGCAAATTCCATAACGCAAGGTGAGCAGCAGCGTCCTGTGATAAAAACGCCACCGCGAAGCTTAGAAACTTTATTAGCTCAACATTCCTCAATGCCCAAGCCCAGTAGTAGACTAGACTAGCCTAGCCTGTTATCGCTAAATCAAGAATACGGTTGTAAAACCATTAGGAATATTGCTGCAATGTCTTTATGGTACATAAGGCGCCTTAATGGGTAATATAGAGGAAACAAATAGTACATGGGCTACAAGAATTTCTAAAGCTTAAATGATGACGAATGACGAACTCAATTAAACTTAAATTAATCGAGTTGAGTTATTTAAATAACTTTCTAGCTTAAAACATTGGACCACGGCCTGACAGACCATCACTTGGTCGAAGAATTGCCCCTTTTCGTTGAACATCCAATTTCATCATCCCATCGTATTCATTTCCCAGGTCCCAACGTAACTGGAAGCAATCTTCTCACCAACAGCTCTATAGCATCTTTGTATCACCAACAACTGATCGAACGGGAATGAAGTCAAGCCTACCAACAGGCATTCTCCACACGCAGTCACTGAGCATGTCTGGACTACCCTGCAACCACATCTACGTCAGCGCACTACTGTGTAATGCTGATGCGAAACTCCATGGAGATTTGTGCAGTACCGCAGCAGCGACTCATTAAAGACTGTAATGAGTCGCCTGATCGGAGAATCCTCGCTTTTCATCAGAGGAACACTTTCTCCACACTTCACGTCGAGTTTCTCCAAACCGATTTCAATATACCGCAGCCTTTACTTAGCCAGAAATGACCGTTTCGAGTATAAATCTCCTAAAATTACAGTAGGGGCGGCGAAGCCACTGAATATCGTTTCGTGTCATATTATGATATATTTTCCAATTTATCGCCCATAAGATAGGATTTTACACTTTTTTATATTTCTTTATTGTGCCTAAGCTGTATTATAATGCTCAATATTATTGATTGATGCATTGGTGTCCTATTATTCGGGATATTAAGTAGGTATATATTATCTAGTTTTTCTAGTTTATATCTTTTTTACCCTAAATGTCTGAAGGTAGCTGATAATAGATAATTCTGTATCTGTTAATTTTCTGGTTATCCTGTGAAATAAGTATAACGACCTGACCTTTGCTCGAACGTGTTGTTATTCATTTGCAAATTAAAATAAAAATGCTGAGTAGCAATGTGTTCTCGCGGAGACATATAAACAAGTAGCTGTTAGAATTTCTTTTGTATTTCAAATGCTTTGTTAACATACACCGAGTTTCTCCATAACAGGAGGCCATAACAAAGTTACGTAGAAATGGTTCAATGTACGCTTTAGTTCGTAGAATTTTATAAAATTTCAATTTATTGTAATTTTTAGGGTTCCGTACCTTAAAAGGAAAAATGGAACCCTTATAGGATCACTCGTGCGTCTGTCTGTCTGTCTGTCTGTCCGTCTGTCACAGCCAATTTGCTCCGAAACTACTCGACCGATTGAGTTGAAAGATGAATATATGTAAATTGGTGACCCAAAGATGAACACGTCAAGTATAATAATAAATTTCAAACAGGGGGGCCACTTTCGGCGGGTGAATTAGCAAATTAAAGAAAAAAAATTCGTAAACTGTGTCGTGTGATGAAATGAAAGAAGTTATTGTCAGCATCTCAGATATATTTTTTTTATAATTTTTGCATAAACAAATTTGAAGTTATTTAAGAAAAACGACGAAAATTGACCATTTTCCCCCTATCTCCGAAACTACTGAACTTAAAATTTTGAAAAAATGTGAAGAATAGTTCTTTGTCTATAGATTACTGGAAAACCTATAAGAAGTTTGAGTATTCAAATTAAATCGAAAATTCTTAATAATATAACCCCCCCTGCCGGTACCACCGTAACCGCTATGTCCCTGCATTTTAAATCTGTAATATTTTCGAAAATATTTATTTAAATTACGGAACCCTCACCACTCGAGTCGAACTCGCACTTGTCCGGTTTTTGCAACATGCGTTCAATCCAGCAAATTTTCTATTACTTGTAGCACTTAATTGAGGTTATGCCATACTGAAATGTACTAATATACAGCTATGTATTTATTTATTAATACACTAGCTGTGCCCGCGACTTCGTCCACGTGAGAAAAAATATGTAAGTATCTACCCGGATGAAGTCGTGGGCGCAGCTAGTATCAAAGTAGCCTAAGTGACTCCTTATTACATCACCTATCTGCCAGTGAAAGTCCCGTCAAAATCGGAGACACTCAAATTCTAATTATTTGTATGTATTAGGGTTGTTGAGGATTCCTCTTCCTCTTCCTCATAATGAGGAAGTTCCGCAATATTTTGGGTTCCTCAACCGTTTCCGCATCCTCATAAATAAAAATAAAAAAATCCTCTTCCTCTACCGCTTCCTCAAAATTTAAGAGGAATTTATGAGGAATTTCATTGCGCATGCGCGTCTCGTATCCATGGCAACGCACACACACGCCGCAGCGCGATGCCGGGCCGAACAAGCGAGCGAGACCTCCCCATCCGCCACTGGCGCTGTTCCTTGCTAATTTGTTTTAATTTTATTGACATACATTACATACAATATTATGTTTATGCGCGTAAGCAGCTAAAAAATTCGAAATATTCGGGGCTTTACGGAACTGTATCTATGGCAATACTTAACTTCTCTTGCATCAATTGTCCCAGTGAACGACTTTTTAGCAATGTTGGATTGGTATATTTAATACGATGAGCTAAGAAACCGGTTGTCAGGGAAAACAGCTTTCATATAATTTTTTATTAAAATCAACCTCTCTACAATTAATTTTGATTAATAGTATTCAATTCTTTTATTTTGATTAATAATATTCGACTTAAGTACCTAATTAACAAAGAAATAAAGACTGCATTCTTATTTTCTTTTCAAATTACTTAATTACATTGTATCATTCACTCATCTTTTTTTGTGTGCGTGTGTTGTGTAGATACGAGTATGTTATTGAACTCGTCCGTAACTGCTGGACCGATTTTGATGATTTATTATTGTGTGTGTTTTGAGAATGGTTTAGATTCATAGTTTGGTCCACTGGAAAATGCCCTTTTAATTATTTTTTTTTGTATGTATATACTTAGTTATGAACATAGGGACAGGACAGCGGATTTTGGGGGTTGGGTCCGCTAGTATTTATAATTTCGTATCCTCTTTTCATCTTTCTGAAGCGCGCAAGACCTCGCGGCTGTTGTAGAACGCAAGCTATCTACTCGATTAAGTGATATGGGTGCGGTCGGGTATGTGACGGGTGACCAGTAGTGGCAAATTAAAATGCACGTATCCGTGCTTCGGAGAGCACGTTAAGCCCGTTTATTCCCATCGGTCTCCTCTGAGACCGGGTGGTCGTTAGTTTCATTTGCCCCGTTCATAGTTATACTGCAATGGTTTATTCGCATTTCGCATAGGAAGTTAGGTACCAATAGTCGAAAATTGACTTAGGTGACAATTTTTCAATTTGTCATTTTTTTCGTCATGAGTGTCGTTTTCATGGTTCTTGAGGGTGTTGTATTTGATAGTGGTGTCAAAATATAGATCCAAGATGGCGGCTGCATGAAGTTGTCAACTTTTTCGTCATGGGTGTCATTTTCATGGTTCATGAGGTTGTTGAATCCGTTAGTGGTGTCAAAATGTGAATCCAAGATGGCGGCTGCATGGAGTTGACAACTTTTTCGTCATAGGTGTCGTTTTCATGGTTCTTGAGGATGTTGAATTCGATAGTGGTGTCAAAATGTAAATTCAAGATGGCGGCTGCATGGAGTTGACAACTTTTTCGTCATGGGTGTCGTTTTCTTGGTTCATGAGGGAGTTGAATTTGATAGTAGTGTCAAAATGTAAACCCAAGAGGGCGGACAGACTTTTATCAATTTTGAGGTTTTTTGGGGTGCTGATTACGAAAATGCATCCGATCTGAAAAATGATGACATTGCCGTAATGATGTAATGCCGTAAAACACCCATGACGAAAAAGTTGACAATTGACCCCATAATGATTACAGGCGTGAAGTTACGTACGTTCTTCCTCTTCCGCATGCTCATCCGCATCCTCTTCCTCATTAAAAAATCCTCTTCCTCATCCGCATCCTCTAAATTTGCGCGTCACAATTCCTCTTCCTCCTCCTCTTCCTCATAATCACTTCCTCAACAACCCTAGTATGTATGTATGTATGGTTGTATGGAGATAAAAGTAGCCTAAGTTACTCCTTATCACATCAGCTATCTGCCAGTGAAAGTCCCGTCAAAATCGGAGACACTCAATTTCTATTTATTTTTATGTAAGTATGTATGTATTACGCTGACATATTTTATCTTGATCTAACCCAGGAGTAGCTAGCGAAGCTCGAGCGTCTTCAAAATCTTTGCATTCGGTTCATATTTGGCTTACGTAAATATGACCATATTTCTGAATTTTGTAAACAGCTCAAGTGGCTTCCAATCCATCTTCGCAGGAATACACACATCCTCTCTCATCTATACTGATCTATTATTTTACCAGCATTATCCGCAATACCTTAAAAGTCGATTCCAATTCCTATCTCAATCTAATTGCCTTTCTCTTCGTTCTTCCAACAACCGTCTCCTTATGATGCCTCCTCACTCCCCCTCTTTCTTTGCTAAGTCCTTCACTGTTCAAGCTGTTTAGCTGTGGAATTCCTTGCCTCTGACTGTTCCACTAGCACAAACATTGGAATCGTTTAAAAATCGACTGAACAAGTATTATCTGAATCTAGACTGACTAATTTTCTCCGTATTGTTATTTATGTTCTTCATATGTATATATGTATATATATGTAATATATATCTATATATTTAAAAATGTATTTAAGTAGGTATGAAGGTATATAAAATTATATATACGTATACCTCCTCACTATACGTACCGTGCCGAGGAGTACCGCCTTCTGCATCAGACCCTTGACCCAACTTCCTATCTTGAGCCTCTTGAGGTGTTGGTCGAGGCTCTTTGCTATAAGTCCGTTGACCGTAACGACTATCGGCACAATGATGGCCGAATCTACGTCCCACATGGCGACAATCTCGTGAGCCAGATCAAGATATTTTAAGTTCATTGTCTTTCTCGGCCTTATTATTATTATTATTTATTATGGATGTATGGAGATAAAAGTAACCTAAGTTACTCCTTATCACATCAGCTATCTGCCAGTGAAAGTCCCATCAAAATCTGTCCAGCCGTCCCAAGATAAGCCCCGCCAAACAGACAGACAGACAGACCAAAATTGTAAAAAATGTTGTTTTGGTATATGTACCGTGTATATGCATTTTTGCTAGTTAGGCAACCGATACAATAGACTTTGCAGTTTATTGAATATCGTAAAGAAGTCGCTTTTACCCTTAATAATTGTTTTATATTATTTCGCATTAACACATGCTTGTGAAATATATTTTATTTAAAGAAAAATGGTAAGAAAAATTTGACTTCAGGCGAGACTCTAACTCGCGGCCTACTGGGAATCTAGTCCAGCCGCTCTAAACTAAAAAAAAAATTAGTTGGCAATAGATGGCGCTGCTGCTACCATAAAACAATGCAATAAATGTGAAGGAAAGATTTGACAAATCGGGCAGGGCTTCAGTAGCTCAATTATTCAGTAGCTCAGTAGCTCAAGGAAGAGCGGCTGAACTAGATTCCCAGTAGGCCGCGAGTTCGAGTCTCGCCTGAAGTCCAATTTTTCTTTAAATAAAATAGACACTCCAATTTTATTTATTTGTATAGATATATTAGATCAGCGACCCGCCCCGGCTTCGCATGGATAGCTATTGTGTTATGGGGACGCGCTCGCGTCTTACATGGCGAATCTCGGTAAATATACTTTATTTTTTATTTTTTATTTATTTTTTACTGGTGGTAGAGCTCCAGTGACGGAGCTCGCGGGCGTAGGCACCACCGCATTACCTAATAAACTTGCCGCTAAATGGTAGTGTTCAGCACTATCGTGTTCCGGTCAGGTGGTAATGTATGGCCTTAATTTCCGGCACAGAGGCATAACACCTTAGGCCTCAGGAGTGATAACGCATCTGGATTTTGACCTCGGTCTTTGTGTGGGTGTCTATAGGCTGCAGACATCACTTAACATCAATGTGAATTGCATGCTTGTTTGCCACTTCAATTATATAAAATAAATTATAGATACAAACCTTCCTCAGAAAACCGACATTTCAACATCTTAAACAGAAACAAAACCCGTCACAACTTTCCGAGACTTGCGCATACAGACAGACAGAGAAAAAAGGGCGGACTTTACTTTGTAATATGTAGTGAGTGGTGATAGTATAATGGAAACCCATTATACGTCCCACTGCTGGGCACGAGTTTCTCCCTTTTTGGGGGGAGGCCTGGAGCTTACTCCATCACGCTGCTCCAATGCGGATTGGTGGAGGTGGGTGGGTTAGTGGCCAACCCGCTGTCGGATGTTTTCAAACCGCTCATTAGGCCTCCGACAAGGTTTAACGACTGCTATCCATCGATAGCAACCGGGACCGACGGCTTAACGTGCCCTCCGAAGCACGGAAACGCGCATTTAATTTGCCACTAGCGGTCACCCATCATACTACCCGACCACGCCCGTAGTGCTTAACCGAGTAGATCGTTTACGAGCTACACCAGCCGCTGGGCCATGCGCGCTTCGGTGGTGCTAGTGATAACTATATATTAATAGTAATATTAAGTAATATTTTTCGAAGCTATGCAACGTGATGCAACCACTCTATATTTTAATATCTCATAGTGGTTAAATCTATCTATTACTTTTGAGCATGCAAGGTTAATTTCGAAAAATCAACCCAAACTACTATTTTTGTTTATTGCTTGACTTTTCAACAAAAGGGTTGACAAGGGTGCAATTTGCTTAGCCTAATCATTTTCACCCTACCTAAAGGATGTTAACGAGGTGCTATCAGTCTCGACCGTTCATCCGTCCGCTTGTCTACTTCAGGGCTATACTTTTTCCTTCAACCCTTATCGGCATACCGTCGAATTTTTCATAGAATACATCTTTAGTGCAAGGATCGTTTAAAACATTTTTTTTGTTATTAGATTATTTTTTTTCATAATGTAACAGGATATATTTCAAATAAATACGTCTGTCAGTTGTATATAGTAGTTTTGTTAATTGGGTTCCGTAAGATGTTTGGGTTTTTCGGATTCAAAGTATAAAAAATCTACCAGAAATTTACTTATTTTGCGTACGCTGCCTAAATTATAAAAGATAGAACCATAAAATGTTCTAATTAATGTAATTTCAGGCACAGAGGCATATCACCTAATGCCTCAGGAGTGGCAGCGCATCTGCATTTTGATCTCTGGTCATTGTGTAAGTGTCTATAGGCTGCAGTCATAACTTAACATCAATGTGAACTGCATGCTTGTTTGCCACTTTTATTACATTAAAAAAAAAAAAAAAAGATCTTATAAATATCTACAAAAAAGTCGGCGACACACTATACCTACGAGGAAGGCTATATAACATCACGCTAAGACGAATAGAAGAGACCTGCCCTCTTCTATTCGTCTAACTTTGCACCCGCGCGAAGCCGGGGCGGGCCGCTAGTACTTAATATAAATAGGCAAAAGTTGACCGTTCCGACTGACGTGGGCAGAGTTAAAATATTGAAATAGAAAATATTTTTATTTCGAATAGATCTTTACAGATACTTTCAAAACGTCAATAAATCATAAACTACCTAGAGCGAATAACCATTACATATAGTAAAAGCAAAATCATATATTAATAGTAAATTAAAAATTAAAATTTAAACTATTTGGTTAAAACATAATAATCATAAAATTTTTCAATTCCTTCAATGATAATAATTGAAGAAAAAGAAAAACTTATTCGTCAAGATCAATGTTATTCACTTAGCAGAGTTCCAAGTGCAGTCACTACTGAGAAGAACTCCGCTACCCAACAAACTCAGTAAGAGCTCTTTTAAATGAGAGCTTCAATCTAGTACAGATTATCGTGAAAAATCAAATAATGTCAACGTCCATAGCATAGATGCAAATAAACTGCTATCTACTAAATGTGATGTAGCCCCTGCAAACCAGAACAGACCAGTCCCCACCAACATTACATTACTACCTACGATAGAAACGAGTAGAGAAGTAGGCAGTGCCGGATTAAAGCATAGGCAACATAGACGGTTGCCTATGGGCCGCCACCCCAAAAACTTTCAAACTTTCAACAGTTAACCACAAACGATTTGAGGGCCTCCACCACATGCTCTGCCTACGGACCGCCGAAGTTCAAATCCGGCGCTGGAAGTATGTAAACGTGTAAATTGGTGGACAAGTGGACAAGAGAACTAGTGGACGTGTGGATGGGTGGACAGGTGGATGAGATAATAGATAGATGATCTCTAGATGACTCTCCTGTTCATCTTAGCGTGATGTTATATAGCCTTAAACCTTTCTCGATAAATGGGCTATCTAACACTGAAAGAATTTTTCAAATCGGACCAGTAGTTTCCGAGATTAGCGCGTTCAAGCAAACAATCAAACAAACAAACAAACTCTTCAGCTTTATAATATTAGTATAGATAACAGATCCCAAAATAAAACAACAGGTAATCCGGTCAACAAGCTTGTCAACCCTAATAACGTTGGAAGTATTTTTTCAGGCGGTGATCGCGACCCGGCTGTAACGAGGGTCGGTTGCGTCTAAGTATAATATTAAAATAGACATGTTGCTTGACATGATGACAATTATACTATACTATACTTTATATTTTTTACTGGTAGTAGAGTTCCAGTGACGGAGCTCGCGGGCGTAGGCACCACCGCATTACCTAATATACTTGCCGCTAAATGGTAGTGTTCAGCACTATCGTGTTCCGGTCAGGTGGTAATGTACGGCCCTGTAATTTCCGGCACAGAGGCATAACACCTTAGGCCTTAGGAGTGGTAACGCATCTGCATTTTTACCTCTGGTCATTGTGTGGGTGTCTATAGGCTGCAGTCATCACTTAACATCAATGTGAACTGTATGCTTGTTTGCCACTTTAAAAACATTAAAAAAAATATATATATAGCCCTTTTTTAGGGTTCCGTAGTAAACAAGGAACCCTTATAGTTTCGCCATGTCCGTCTGTCTGTCTGTCCGTCTTCGGTTTAGTGCAAAAACTATTGGTACTAGAGACTTGAAATTTGGCACACGTTTACACTTTAATCACGTCGGCAAAGTGGTAGAATAAAAACATGAAAACTAAAATTATTTGTATGTAACGCGCGAATATTTTTTTTTTGATTTTTTTTCTATATTAAAGTGTGAGATATCTTTGGATAGGTCTTCCGAAAATGTAAAAGATGTGCTAACAGCATTTTTTTTAAATTGAAATTGAAATAAGAGTCCAGTATCCCCCTCTCTACCAACTAAATGGTTGTTGTTAGAAATTCCAACGTTACGGCAATAGTAGCTACATATAATGAAATTAAAAGGACAACTATCACACTTAAGCAGGCTTTACAAGTTTGCGTATTCGAAAATTTTTAACAACTCCATTGAAAATATTTATTATTTTTTTTCATTACATTAATCAAACTTGACAACTACGGAACCCTAACCTGCGCGTGGCCCGTCATGCACTTGACCGGTTTTTTGTGTATTATGATACTATTATAGTATCCATCTGATAATCTAAGAAGTTTTTCGCCAATATAATCTCACGTCTTAATTCCGTTAATGAGAAGACAGTATCGTTCTTTAAATCATATGACACATAATAAATAGATAGCAAGCCTATTCTTGACTTTTACCATGCATTAAAATCTATGATTAACTTTTTTTTAAAGCTTTATTTCAATAAAATGCTACTCAGGGTAAATCTCGGTATTTAGGGTTATCATGAATAAGTTATGCAATAGAGAAATATCTACGTATCAAAATCACTTACCGATTAAAACTGATTAACCCCGGGGCCACTTAAATAAAAAAGAACACAATTATACCACGAAAACCAAAAAATACAGTTAAATCAATTATGCATTTGTTCACAAAAATGCGTCCGTCATAACCCGCAAATATTCCTTCAGAATAAATCTCAAAGTAAAACAAAACAACAGCTTATTGAGTGATTATGTGTGTCAACCCTGATAACGTTGGTAGTGGTTTTTCAGGCGGTCATTGCGACCCGGCTGTAACGAGGGTTGGCGCTAACGATAATAATAGATATAATGTCGCTTGACTCCATTTCTCTCACTCTATATTGGGGCTACTTTTTCTTGGGATGAATCTTCTATTTTTTTATTTAAGTAAGTAAAATGCCATCAAGTTTGTAGTTCAAATTGATGGTTTATAAATACTGCCCATCTTTTGTTGATACTAATAACTAGATACACAATATTAAAGTTAGCTAATTTTACTAGACGTCGAACTGCATCATTTTTTATAGTGTCGTATTTTAATCTGTATTCGAACCTGAAAAATGTAAAAGTTAATTAATAATACAAGCTGCAAATTTTTTCATGTCAACTAAGCCAAACCACCTTCTTCCATTCATAAATATGCATAAAAATGGATAATTTACTACTCGACGAACGCGTTGTTTTTGCAGCCGCATCGTATATAAGGCCATAAAACACATTTAATTGAAAAAAAATGTGCGTTATAATCGGCACTTCAAAACAAATCTCAAAAACAGCTAATCCATTCATTAAGAGTGTCAACCCTAACAGCGCTGGATGTATTTTTTCAGGCGCTGATTGCCACCCGGCTGTTACAAGGGTAGTCGCGTGTGTAGACTGCTGATGATAAAAATAGATATAATAGGTTACAATTGTTGAGTTATTTTCATTTGACAAACCAATTATATTTTATGAGTCTTTCTGTTACACTAATTTTAAATTTTTATCGTTTTTACTTATACTTCTGGTAATCTTAAACTATGTGTTTTAAAAAAAAAACCTTGAATATAATGTCACAACTATATTCCCTAAAAGGATTACAGACGTAAATGTATACATGCAAACACCAACAATTCATTTGTGTTTTTAGGTCTATTTAATTAAAAAGTGGTAAGCTTATTGATATTTACCATGCATATTCCGAGTGTGGCCTAAAGGCCTTCAGTAGCTCAATTGGAAGAGCGGCTGGACTAGATTACCAGTAGGCCGCGAGTTCGAGTCTCGCCTGAAGTCAAATTTTTCTTTCCATTTTTCTTTAAAAATAAAATATATTTCACAAGCATGTGTTAATGCGAATTAATATAAAACAATTATTAAGAGTAAAAGCGACTTCTTAACGATATTCAATAAACTGAAAAGTCTATTATATCGGTTGCCTAACTAGCATAGTTGGTAATAGATGGCGCTACTGCTACCATAAAGCAATGCAATAGATGTGAAGGAAAGATTTGACAAATCGGGCAGGGCTTCAGTAGCTCAATTGGAAGAGCGGCTGGACTAGATTCCCAGTAGGCCGCGAGTTCGAGTCTCGCCTGAAGTCAAATTTTTCTTTCCATTTTTCTTTAAAAATAAAATATATTTCACAAGCATGTGTTAATGCGAAATAATATAAAAACAAAAATACATTTTTCACGACCCGGGGTTCTGTTCTGCGACTTCGGTATAGCACTTTAAATTTACTTGTACGATACTGAGATAAAAGGATTCAAAATTTAATTAAATCAATCATATATTTGTTTACAAAAACGCGTCCGTCGTAAGCCGCAAATTTAAGGGATATTTGCGGATTATGACGCACGCGTTTTCAAAGCTAATTCCAAAATAAAACAACCGCTAATCCGGTCATCAAGGGTATCAACCCGAATAACGCTGGATGTATTTTTTTCTAGCAGTCATTGCGGCCCGGCTGTAATGAGGGACGGCCGCGTGTCTGTATAGACTGCTTATGATAAAAAAAGATATATAGCTTGACATGGTTACAATTTTATTTTTAATGAAAAAAAAATTTGACATCAGGCGAGGCTCGAACTCGCGACCTACTGGGAATCTAGTCCAGCCGCTCTTCCAATTGAGCTACTGAAGCCCTGCCCGATTTGTCGAATTTTTCCTTCACATCTATTGCATTGCTTTATGGTAGCAGCAGCGACATCTATTACCAGCTATGCTAGTTAGGCAACCGATATAATAGACTTTTCAGTTTATTGAATATCGTAAAGAAGTCGCTTTTACCCTTAATAATTGTTTTATATTATTTCGCATTAACACATGCTTGTGAAATATATTTTATTTTTAAAGAAAAATGGAAAGAAAAAAGTCAAATTTTTCTTTCCATTTTTCTTTAAAAATAAAATATATTTCACAAGCATGTGTTAATGCGAAATAATATAAAACAATTATTAAGGGTAAAAGCGACTTCTTTACGATATTCAATAAACTGAAAAGTCTATTATATCGGTTGCCTAACTAGCATAGCTGGTAATAGATGTCGCTGCTGCTACCATAAAGCAATGCAATAGATGTGAAGGAAAAATTCGACAAATCGGGCAGGGCTTCAGTAGCTCAATTGGAAGAGCGGCTGGACTAGATTCCCAGTAGGTCGCGAGTTCGAGCCTCGCCTGATGTCAAATTTTTTTTTCATTAAAAATAAAATTGTAACCATGTCAAGCTATATATCTTTTTTTATCATAAGCAGTCTATACAGACACGCGGCCGTCCCTCATTACAGCCGGGCCGCAATGACTGCTAGAAAAAAATACATCCAGCGTTATTCGGGTTGATACCCTTGATGACCGGATTAGCGGTTGTTTTATTTTGGAATTAGCTTTGAAAACGCGTGCGTCATAATCCGCAAATATCCCTTAAATTTGCGGCTTACGACGGACGCGTTTTTGTAAACAAATATATGATTGATTTAATTAAATTTTGAATCCTTTTATCTCAGTATCGTACAAGTAAATTTAAAGTGCTATACCGAAGTCGCAGAACAGAACCCCGGGTCGTGAAAAATGTATTTTTGTTTTTATATTATTTCGCATTAACACATGCTTGTGAAATATATTTTATTTTTAAAGAAAAATGGAAAGAAAAATTTGACTTCAGGCGAGACTCGAACTCGCGGCCTACTGGGAATCTAGTCCAGCCGCTCTTCCAATTGAGCTACTGAAGCCCTGCCCGATTTGTCAAATCTTTCCTTCACATCTATTGCATTGCTTTATGGTAGCAGTAGCGCCATCTATTACCAACTATGCTAGTTAGGCAACCGATATAATAGACTTTTCAGTCAAAAAAGTCAAATTTTTCTTTCCATTTTTCTTTAAAAATAAAATATATTTCACAAGCATGTGTTAATGCGAAATAATATAAAACAATGGTTACAATTGTTGAGCAAAATATTTACAATAAAATGATAAAGTTATTTTATTTCGTTTGTTTGCTCGGGTAACGTTTTTATGTATTTAACTAATAAAAGTGACAAACAAACATACAGTGAGATTGCCGCTAACGATAAGGGAATACTGTAGGGTATTTATAAACGTCTTCATTAAATAAAAAGGTAGGATCCTGCCCGAAGTCAATTTTTTCGTATTTTCTTTAATTTCTAAAGTTTACTCGCATGTGTCATTGCGAAAAATAATTAGTACAAGGTAGGTACCTACTGCATTACCAATTCGCATTATTCATATTATGTCGGAAATGACGGATCCATTACTACCACCTAATCGAAACGAGCTGTTTAACGGGAAATAATAATATGATAAATTATGAACGCAGTGTTGCATATGCCCTCAAATTCCATCAGTAAGGCTTCGTCATAAGTTATTTTTTTTATCTAACGAAGGTGGCAAACATAACAAGCATGCAGTTCACATAGATGTTAAGTGATGACTGCAGCCTATAGACACTTACACAAAAACCAGATACAGTCAAAATGGATTGCCACCCTAATACCTAAGCGGTTACGTCTCTGTGATAGTTATTACGGGGCCATAACTATCTAACCGCAACACGATAGTGCTGAACACTACCATTTGGCGGTAGATAGATTAGGTAAAGCCGTGGTGGCGTTACCCGATCTCTCACTGGAGCTTTGCCATCAGTAAATAGTAAAACTTGAACGGTTTAAAACATAAATGTAACAAAAAAAAACTGGTTGCCTGTAAAGTTGGTTTTACGGGCGAAGATTTTACGTGACAACGTCTTTTTCTCGGTAGAAAGGCATTCGCCGGTCCGGCAGGCCTCTCTCTCGTTCGGTGACTCATCGTTACCTTACCGGGCGTTACACTTTTTCATGAGTGACTCCGAGCCGCAACCTAATTTAAGACGTTGTCACGTCAAAAACAAAATCTAATGTTTGAAATCAATCATACATTTAAATGGCTCATTTTGTATGGTTTCGTAATAACTATCATAGAGACAACAACTTGGGTATCAGGGGCGACTATGCAACTGTATATTAACCTCTGGTTTTTGTGTAGACGTCTATAGGCTGCAGTCATCGCTAAACATCGGTGTGAGCTGCAAGCTTGTTTGCCACCTCCCTAACATAAAAAGAACAACACGTCCATCATAATCCGCAAAATAATTTCACAAAAATTCCGAAACAAAACAACGTTTAATCCGGTGATTAAATGTGTCAACCCTACTAACGTTGGAAGTATTTTTTCAGGCGGTCATCGCGACCCGGCTGTAACAAGGGTCGGTCGCGTGTGAGTATAGACTGCAAATGATAAAAATAGATGTCGCGCTATTTCTATTCTAAGGTTTTTTTGGGCAAAGTCGGTTACATTTTTTTCATATGTTGCAAAAATGTATGGACCTCCGGCCATGTATTGTACACAATGTCATTAACAGGCAAAATCAATATAAAAACGTTTTTCTGCTGAAAATGTTCACTTATTTAGCTTTGTTTGCAGTTACAAAACATTATTTGCAGTTAGAATTGCAAGACAAAAGCAACATGGCTAATATGGCGGGCGATGTCATTTTGACATTTTCATTTTTAAATTGTTTTTTTTTTATTATATAGTACTTGGAGAAAAAAGTATTATGCTCTAAATACTATCGAAATCGATTTTACGTGTTAACAATACATTAATCGATTTCCAATTCTAAAAATATTATTGGAACTTCTTTAAATTGATCGATTTGATACATCGTTTTTTTTATATATGTGATGCACTAGTAAGATACAGATAGCATTAGTTTTGTTTTATCTACATAGTACTATCCCAAGCGTCGGCTGTATCGCCGCCATTTTGAACATGATAAAATCATTTGAATTAAATGTGGTTGTAACTCTTAAATATATTCTTGAATAAATTAATTGAATTATTTTCGGATTCTTCTAAAATTTACCCATTTTTTGAGGACATGTACGAACCAGAGCCGAGCTCGCAACATCTCCTTTAAGTTATTAAAGTACCATCAAGCATGTCTTAAGTAATTAATTTTTACAATCACACACACACTGAAGCTTATAAACATCTACAGAGAAGTTAAATGCATCATTGTAAATGCGTTAACACTCTTAAATATTGAAGTAAGCAAATTTCACTAAAAAGGAAACTCTTCTACAAAAACACTGTTTTCAATTTTTAATAATAATATGCTTATTAAGCCTATTTTTGAACACTTTTATCTCTGACAGCCCCTGACTCGGGAATTGAACCCAGAATCCCAGCGTAGCATTAAAAGTGTGTGTCTATCACTTAGACTACTGAGGAAGTTATAAGAAGCATTTCGTAATATTGCATAAAAAAAAAATACTAAATACTCAGTCAGCGTGGAAATTTTGAAGCCGTGTCTTAGACTATAAAATCAATTATATATTTTATTCTCAAGAGCATATCCATCATAACCCGCAAATATCCCTTCAGAACAAATTCCAAAATAAAACAACCGTTCATCCGGTCATTAAGTGTGTCAACCCTAATAACGCTGGATGTATTTTTTCAGACGGGCATCGCGACCCGGCTGTAACGAGGGTCGGTCGCGTGTGAGCTTAGACGAATAATGTAAAAATAGGCATGTCGCTTGACATGGTTACAATTATGGAGTTATTTTCCACGAGAAAAACCATTTACGTGTTGTAGCTATACGTACAATGATCATTTCAGCCAAAAGACGTTAACAGCTGGACAAAGGCCTCCACCAAAGACTGCCACAACGAACGGTCCTAGGCCGCCCTTATGCAATGATTGCTTGCGACCTTCACCAAGTCGTCGGTCCACCTACTAGGGGCCTTGCCTACACTTCGTCTTCCGGGACGCGGTCGCCACTCCAGAAATCTTCTGCCCCAACAGCCGTCAGTTCTGCGAGCTGTGTGCCCTGCCCTGCCCACTGCCACTTGAGTTTTGCTATTCTGTGGGCTATGACGGTTACTTGAGTTCTCATGCGGATCTCCTCATTTCTAATAAAAAATCAAATACGCTTACACTCACAGCCCCAAAGAAGGTATAAACCTGTGTCGTGGGTGCCGTTGTACACATACACACACACACATACAACACATACACAAACACCCAGACCCGAAACAAATATCTGTAGGCCATACAAATATTTGTCCCGGTGCGGGACGGATATCTCACACCGCTGGACTAACCGGCTCGTTTCTGATTCGATCTCGCAGAGAATCTCCGAGTATAGCCCTCTCCATTGCTCTCTGGGTAACCTTGAGCCTTCTTATGAGACCCATAGTGAGCGACCTTTTCTTTAGACACTACGATATATTCTACGAGGAGATATATAGGTACGTACAGTAAGAAATATTGCACATCGACTAGTGGTAGAGCTCCAGTGACAGAGCTCGCGGACGTAGGTACCACCACATTACCTAATTTACTTGCCGCTAGATGGTAGTGTTCAGCACCATCGTGTTCCGGTCAGGTGGTAATGTACGGCCCTGTAATTTCCGGCACAGAGGCAAAACACCTTAGGCCTCAGGAGTGGTAACGCATCTGTATTTTGACCTTGGTCTTCGTGTGGGTGTCTATAGGCTGCAGTCATCACTTAACATCAATGTGAAGTGCATGCTTGTTTGCCACTTCCATTATATATAAAAAAAAATAAAAAAACACCTTAGTAGTTAATATTGCACTAATTTTATTAGGTATATCCGTATTCTATTTAAAGCTCCTCGCTGTCCCAACAATGATCAGAAATGGTGAAGATCGTTCCGCTTAGCGATTAGTTGGCCTTCGTCCGTTTTAGCATTTAGAGGATAGCTTGTGGTTAGAGACCACAGATTTAATATAATATATTTTACTTTTTCTCTTATATCGGGGTCGAAGGGGAAAACGCATTCATTCATGATGGATAACACGCTATATTCTCCAATAACATTTTTTTTTATTTAATGAAAGTGGCAATCGAGCGTGCAGTTCACATTGATGTTAAATGATGACTTCAGCTTATAGACGCTTATACAAAGACCAAAATGCAAATGCGTTACCACTCCTGAGACCTTATTTGTTTTGTCTGAATGATAGTTGTTACAAGGCCAAAGTATCAAAGTGATTAATCAAGATTATATTATCAAAAAAGCGAACTCTGGACCAATGCAACTTTTCAGCCTTATGAAATGGAAATTTACAGTATTGTATCAGAAATATTTTTCTTGAATCGATCTATGGATTCTGACTGATGGATATTTAGAGGCAAGAAATTCTACAACCGAACGGCTTCCACGGTAAAGGATTTGGAAAAGAAGGAAAAGGAGTGTGGGAAATTAAGAAATGATTGGCTATTTACTCCCTTATTGATAAACGTATTTTAACTAGTGTTGCTAATCTCTCCTTTGTCTTTTTTTATCCTGCACATTTGACAATGCAGCTGACAAAAACAAAACATTCTTTAGTGATATGAGAATATGGTCTAACAAATTTATGTAATAATAACATTCTGGTATTAAAAACTACGTCATACCCTTTTTGAATAAATAAAATTCGAACAAAAAAGTTTCGAAAGTATAGGTTACCTTAATTTCACTTCAACATGTCAATTCGAAAGCATTCACTTAACAATCAAATTTTATTACAGACAAATAAAAATAAATCACAAGCTATCGAATTAAGCATCGTGTGGCCGCAACAATAAATACTCAATTTATTACAACCAATACTCTGCGGTTGAATTACACTGTGTACAGTTGAAGGGAGGGCCTTTATTTGGTGGCAATTTGTGGAATTGCCGTATACAAATGACTTTGCTGAGAGCACTTGAAAAATTGGAAATGAAATTTTATGTAAGTATTTATTGTTTATAGAAAGCAATTGCCATTTCTGATACTGAGTTATTATATCATGAAGTCAATTGAGTTAAGCATTTGAAAATAAAATGAAATATAAATATAGCTTATGCCATATTTGGATTCGTGGAATATTTTTCTGTTCTTGAACAATCAGATCACATTCAAGATTGATGGACAGAAAATTACTTCGTCATCGTCACTGTCAATTCGCGCGACGCGGATGCAGCACCGGGGCATCCCCCTCTGCTGCAGTTTCTTTTGCCCTGCGGCTGCAGGACGGTGTTTGGCACCCCCTTGGGAACTGTGGTGGAGGAGGTGGACACAATGGACTCATGTCACCATGATGATATTGGCGTCCAGTTCCTGCTCCGCTCTCATCCTCTTCTCTTTTCCCGATGGTTGAAGCGGACTTCTTCGGCACTCGGCTGCAACAACAAAGGGTAGCGGGCGTCCCCACCAAGATGACGACACCCACAGTTATACGGAGCAACTATTGCCCTGGCTCTAGCTGGGCTTGTGGCCGCGCCCCAGGGGAGAACCTCCTTCACCCGGGTCTCGAACCCAGGTCGGGTGATTTCTGTCCTACCTATCAGCAGGTTAGGACGAGTCAAGCTCGAATTATTTCATCGCTAGCAATCAATCAACAATCTTTATTCAAAGATTAACACAAAAAATAAATAGAATTTCAACAATACATCAATTTGAATGCAAAAAAAATACTTGCGGCCATTTTTGGATATAATTCTCTACGTTATAAATATGCGTAAAAATTAGGTTTGCAGCATAACTGTATGAACGCAATGATTCAGCAGTGGGATCCTAACTCATAACAATAAACACAGAGACGTAGAGAAACTACTTTTATAAGAACTAGTAAAGCATCTAGTGGGAACAAAAGAAGGAAGATTTCGCTTTGACTTTCAACAAAGTACGAAAAACATAAAGAAACAATTTTAACAAAGAGCGCAAATGCTTAATTAGTTACACTTTTGTACTACTAAAACCAGCCAAGTGCATGTCTCGACACACGCAATATAGGGTTCATATTTTGTAGGTGCATTTTTTAAGTTGATCGACTGTTACTCGTAAAGTTGTTGAGTCCAATTTAGCCATGATAGTTTTTCCTATTAAATTCTTTATATGTATTTATTCATTTAATGTTTAATGCACAAAGTAGTGTAGTGTAGTAAGCGGACTTAATACCGCAGGGCATTCTCTACCAGTCAACCTTAAGGAAGTGGGACATGATAGTGAGGGTGCAATTTAAAAAACACTTAAGAGAGCAAGTATAAAGAAACAGTTAAATATTTACATATATTGTGTCAAATCCAAATATAGACTTAAGATATTTATTCAGAAAAGTATATTAATTGTAATTATTCTATGACGCTGAATTTTTTCATACGTTCTTATACCACCGTTTAGCTGGCAAAGAAACACTTGACTATACCAAAATTTTAACTCTAAATTAAATATTTCACAAACGACTGCTTAGGGTCGTCATACCTAAGATGCCAGTGTCGCTTTAGCATTATAAGCAAACAACTTTTAAAATAGTATTAAATTAAAAGTATACGTTTTTTTGCAAGCGAAGCAAGTGAAGGGAGTCATATGGGAATCCTGCTGAGTTCAGTAGTATTATTACATATTCTCTGGTTCAGTCATAAGATGTGACTGAAGGAAATAGACAAAATAATGCAGGAATATATTCCCGGACACAAAAGAGTAAAATTACGTACAAAGGTATCAAACCTTACAACACTTTCCTATAAACTACGTTGGTAGTTGTTCTGCCAGGAGCCAAAATGTAAAAAGAGACAGGACTGGTAACGCGGTTGCAAGCGACGTACAGTTGCCCGTGTGAGAAGCAACTTGTCCTGAGGTAAACACCCGCTGACCTCAGTGTCTGCCCCTGGGACTTATTGATGGTCATCGCGAAGCAAACATTCAACTGTACGCGCTTGAACTGGAATATGTAGTTATGCGGTGGTATAAATACTGCCTCGCCAATGCCGGGTCCCGTTATACAACTTTGGAGGAGATAAGTTCCGAAGAAGCATAATCGGGACACCTACCTTCAGCTTGATGGTATGTGATAGAAGTCCGCTTGCTGACAGGAAGTTCAAAAATGCAATGGGATAATGTGTGGCGTCATCTTGCTCGACGACGGTATTTATGGAGGTATAGACCACTTCATTGCCTATTAATTGCTGCAGCCTGATCATTTTTGGGCGTCAAAATGGCCCGCTTGCACACCCAAAACGTCGTTTTCTGCTGGTGCGGTATACGACTAATGTCCCCGTAGACACCGAGAATGAGTTCTTCTCTCCTGGATACATCTCTGTCGAGGGTTCTGGAAACACCACCTATCCACCTCTCTCTTCTGGTAGAGTGCTTCCGCGAAGACTTAGAAGGACATCGGAAAATTCTTGAGCACGTGCATTGTCGTCGAACCGAGCTCTCATATTAATGGTCAAGCGCAGCGTAAGTACGAACTCGTTAAGATCATTTCAACAACAGCATTCATCTCGTCAGCCCTCGATCTTCGTGTCAAAACGAAGGAAGCGTTTGCCGGAAATCGTCAGTGAACAGTAATGTGACACCACCCACTCAAATGTTCGTTCCTGCGGATGTCCTGCAGGGTTTTGTCTACGGCCTCAACTGCCTTTCTATTGGCCACCGTACACTCATCCCATACAATCAAGCAATCCTTGAGCACGTGTCCCTTATCAATGTTACATGACACAACCCAAAAACGTCATTTCGGCGCTTTCTTGCTATCCGGAAGCAGTGTGGCAGCAATTCCCCACAACGCTACAGCAATAGCAATTTTGCCTTGCCTCCTGACCTCTGCAAGTATGCCAGTGATAACAAATGTTTTTTTTGTTCCACCAGGAGCATCCAAAATCCAGGAAAAAAAACATTTTACTCTGGTTTTGCCCAACGCTTTCGAGGACGGTATCATAAATTTGTTTTTGCTCTGAAGAGAACAAAGCGACATGGTCATTTCGTCCGGATCGTAATTTGTCTCAGCGATATACTCCCAATTTCTACGGTCTTGATGCGGTGATGATTTGGGGAGCTGGTAACCCATATTCGATAGTTCAATGGTGGAAATTACCACATCTTGAAATGAACTAATACAGGTGTTCAGCATGCGTTCATTAGTTACTTCGACTTCGTCTCCAGTAGCACGTGTCTCAAAGCTCGTAGAAAATCTTCAGACAGATGATGGCGATATTTCTCCGTCACTGACGCTTGCCTCCGCGAGGGTGTAATCCCAGTTTTGGTAACCGTCGAGAAGGTGACGTGCTACGCAGGCTGTGCGGTAAGTGGGATACTCCACGCCATCAAATATCCTCAGAAAAGTGAAATACGTTGGGCCATGTGAAGTGTAGTGTGTACGACGTCATACATGCACACACTCTCCTAATATTGTACCAATGTATGTTATACAATTATATTAACGGACAATAAATCAAACCTTCAACTGGAACAGTCGTTTTTCATATTAACCTCACTACATGGCGACCCTGCCAGTGCCGCCTTCGGGTGGTACCGGCGCACAAGTGGCAGTTTATATATAATTTGTATATTAACTAATATATTAATATGATTATATAATATTAAATATGGAAAAAGTGACAGCAAAAAACGAGAAAATACATAATATGAAGAAGATGTGATGACAATCAGTTTTTTTTAATCGAAGATGTACTAGTAAGACCTTTTGAATTCATCTGAGATGCGGATGCTACATGACGATTTTTTTGTCGTAAGAAAAAACAGAAGGAGACATGATGACCAGTAGAGTCGTAAGAAAAAACAGAAGGAGACGTGATGACCAGAGGAGTCGTAAGAAAAACAGAAGGAGTCATGATGACCAGAGGAGTCATCAATAATTTCTGGAAAATATAAGAGGATTTGAAGCGTGAAGGTGCTAAGTTGGCCTACACGGTGTGACTGTGACCACATGTCAAGAAGTTCAGAATACAATTTAATGGAGGTATCTTTCTTCGTGTATTTTTTTTTCTAAATTTTCCTTAGATTTGAAATGTTTTTGTATGTTATTTTATGCATTTTGTTGTCATTTTTCTTATTATGATGGGGTAACTATTACTTATTATGAGGATTTTGTATGATTGTAAGTGATAAGCATCCAAAATATAGGTATTTAAGAAAAATATTTCTTGCTTGAATTTTACCTAACTACACATATTTTCAGTGCTGACATAAAAATAAGAAATACGTATTTAGCTTAGCTCACACATATATTTGATTGAATAAATTACTATTGTATTAATGGGGATATTGTTAGTGTAACATACCTAATTATTGAAAAAAAAATTGTAACGGTTTTATATTGTAGAAAAAAATGTTTATTTGGGTACTTATCACTGTAAGCTAGTATTTTATTTTTACTCATATAATAGAATTAATCGGCTTGTTGACGAGATATATTTAGATCTCCATTTAATTTTGTTTAATAAATGTCTTGTACTTATTTTCAATATGTACTGTTTAAAAGCGCTGTCAATTAATGTTTTATGGACTTTTTTTTATGAAGTGTATTGTTATATTCTAATGAAATATGTAGGTTTGTTTTTTTTTTGTATCGATTTTTTTGAGTATTGGTTTTTAACGAATGTGACTTAAATAGGTAAAGATTTCATATAGTACAATTTATATAAAGTCTATAAATAGATCATATAGTATTGCCATTTGCGTACAAAGACAGTAAGTAGGTAGAGACGCCGCATTCCATCACGCGTCTGTTATTACATCTCATATTGCAGGATGCGAACTTGTCTCACTAGGCATTGTTTCTATGCAGTTTTAAAATTCTTGAAATGATTTTTTTTAATACACTAAATTGAGATAACTTTGCAATGTCCCATGTATTTTGGCGATTATTATTATTGTTAAAATGAATATTTTGACCATATTGTATACATTAATCAGATGAAGGGAAGAAGTAGATACTTAATTAAAACAGATATTTAAAGATTGTTTGAATGAGCGAAGTGAGTTGGTTTCGAATAGAATCATTTTGTTGTCAAGGCATGTAAATGGGTAGATTTTGTTAAAAAGTGGATTTTGAAAGACTTGAGATAGCTGATTTACAGATGTTTAAAGTAATGAGTGTTTTTGGAAAGTATTAGATGCTGGGATTTCTGATGGCTGTATGACTTATGATGACCCATCAGACTGATCACCTGATTGTTATTGTAATTTTTATGGGCTGATGATTTCAATTTGTGTAGCAGATTTTTTAAAATGTAAGGGTATTGAATGGATTATTGAAAGGAATGGTTAAGGTAAGTGATTATTTATTTGCGCTATTCGTATTTAACAAGGAGCCGAGTTGCACTGTTAAACGAATTGGTGTAAAGTAAGTAAATATTAGGAAGATACACCAGAATACAAGACAGGCACGGAATCCTTGTTTACTGATCATGTCTCGGTCGAGCTACCATTCGTGAAGATACTTGGACACTATTTATGATGACGTGTTAAAAGAACTGCCTGTAAGAGTAAGATGTTATGTAGAAGAATAATGAAATGTGAATGAGATGTGTACACATAAAGTATACTTGTATTCTGTAATGTTGTAATAATAGGTCGATGTACCAAAAGTTAAATATGTATCTTTCCAAGGAAAAGTTGATATGTAGATAGAAGTGATACGGATTAAAGAAGTGAATAGAATGTGAAAAGAAAGTAGGGAATGAAAATGATTTGATATAATACATTAAGATCTATAATATAATCTATAAGTGATACGGATTAAAGAAGTGAATAGAATGTGAAAAGAAAGTAGGGAATGAAAATGATTTGATATAATACATTAAGATTAAGGTCGTTTTTCATATTAACCTCACTACAGAAGTAACAACCGCAGGAAATAGCTTTCGCCATTATTTGGATGCACGGTACCTATAAACCTTACCCAATGAGGTGTCCTTGAAAGTTCTCGGATATTCATGCAAAATTAGAAGTAAATCCATTATGTTCCCTTTTATTTTGAGTTTAGCTCGCACTCGTTTAAAATTTTGCATGATTATTACTAACAGGCGCCATTTAGTAGGTACTTTTTTTAGTTTAGCCCGGACATACATAGACACAAACAGACAAAAAAATCTGAAACCTATATGTTTGGCTTCGATATGTATTGTACATCACGTCCCAAGTATTCTTTTAAAAAATAATCAATGTACAGTTTTGACTTTCCTACGAATTTATTAAATGTAGAGATTCCCGTGGGAATGAGGGATTTTCCCGCAGTAAAAAGTAGCTCAAATGTTGGCCAGGCTTAGTATCTATACACCACAAAAAAATTCATTCGAATCCATCCAGTATCTTCGAAGATTAGACTGGACAAAGGGACAAACAGACAAACAGACAGACAATAAAATTAAAAATCATTGAAAAGTGTTCTAATACTATTTTAACATCGCCCCCAATTAGTTTTTCGTAAATATATACAATGTACAGACACGCGGGTTTTACTGTTTTATTATATGTATAGATTACTTCCAGTTGTCCCCGTTCTTTGTCCCCAGTCGTAGCTCACTACAGCCACCCGGCACCCGACCAGCACCGCCTCGTTTTACGGCTTCCACTCGCTGTCGACGGGTGGTCCACGGATGAACGACACGATGTTACTTGTGAACTACTCGCGGACCGCACACAATCCACTTGGGAACAGCGAGTTATCAATACAAAGTCGACGCAAGACCAGCTAGTGATCACCGAGTGATCCACGCGCCGTCCGCGCGTTGACGGCTTGCGGTAGAGGCGATATAAAATACCCTTACACTTACACACACAGCACAGTAGGTATAAACCTGTGTCGTGGGTGCCGTTGTACACATACAACACATACACAAATACCCAGACCCGAAACAAATATCTGTAGGCCATACAAGTATTTCTCCCGGTGCGGAGATCGGACCCGCGACCCTTCGAATCAAAAGGTCATCTCACACCGCTGGACTAACCGGGTCGTCGATATGGAGCGGAGAGGCAAAAATGGGCACCGGGACCCCACTCTTAGCCTTACCGAATCCCCTTATCTCGACTGGAAAGTCATAGTTACTTACCTATATTACGATAGGGGGGAGATGGTTGGTCTCCAAATCTGAAGGTCACAGTAAGAAACTTCCCGAAAATGGGGCAATCCTAATGGCATGAAAGTTACCTATATATTTTTTTTATGTAATGGAAGTTGCAAACAAGCATGCAGTTCACATTGATGTTAAGTGATGACTGCAGCCTATAGTCACCCACATGAAGACCAAGGTCGAAATCCAGATGCGTTACCACTCCTGAGGCCTAAGGTGTTATGCCTCTGTGCTGCAAATTACAGGGCCGTACATTACCACCTGACCGGAATACCATAGTGCTGAACACTATCATTTAGCGGCAAGTATATACGGTAATGCAGTGGTGCCTATGCCCGCGAGCTCCATCACTGAAGTTTACTACCAGCAGAGAATATGTAATAATACTACGTATAGAATGGACACTTCGACGTCCCGCCCGATTTGCCCGCATTACTCAACCCCTTCCTCTCTTATGGGCGACGGTTGGTATTTTGTACGTGCTACGCACACAGGTGCGCGTGTAAATACACGTCACTGATTGATGTCTGTGTAATAGAAACCAAATTAAGCGTTTGTATGGAATTTTGGCGGAGTATCCGCGGTGTGACACCAGTCACATTTAGTGAATATAATACAAGGTTGTCCTAATACGTATTATATTATTTACAGATGCAAACCACATCCATACTACAATCCCACCCTGTTAGTCTGTCTGTCCTGTTGAATATTCCGAACACATTAAGATTACAAATTGGTTTGCCCACGGGTAAATATATAGGTATGTCGATATAACAGCCAAGTTGAATTATTCATGGTATGAACCCGGGTTAACCACCCTTTGATTGGTTTTAGTTAAATGTTTGGGTAAGTGAAAATTAATTAATATTTGTGTCTACACGGTTAGTCCAGTGAGTGACAACTGCTTGATTCCTACAAATATTTTTTAAATATGTTTTTATTTTATACTGGTGGTAGAGCTCTAGTGACGGTGCCCGCGAGCGCAGGCACCACCGCATGTCCTAATATACTTGCCGCTAAATGGTAATGTTCAACACTATCGTGTTCCGGTCAGGTGGTAATGTACGGCCCTGTAATTTTTGCCACAGGGGCATAACACCTTATGTCTAAGGAGTGGTAACGCATCTGTAATTTGACCTTGGTCTTCGTGTGGGTGTCTATTGTCTGCAATCATGACTCAACATCAATGTGAACTGCATGCTTGTTTATTAGGTATTGCGGTGGTGCCTACAACCGCTAGCTCCGTCACTGGAGCTCTACCACCAATTAAATACGTCCCTACTTATCAAGAAACGTAAGAGTTAATTAAACATTTATCCCCTTAATCATAAGCGTACACTAGATACGTTTTAGCTATAGAATGTTTTGTCTTTGTCAGTTGCATTGTCCAAAGTGCGGGATAGAAAAAGACAAAGGAGAGATTAGCAACACTTTGGCTCAAATACGTTTATGAATAATGTATGTATGTATGTATCTTCACGCCCGGTCCCTAACGGGGTAGGCAGAGAGTGTAGAGCGCCAGATATCCCGGTCCTGACATACCTCTCGTGCCTCGTCTACCTTCATCATTCTCTTCATACATGCACGCCGATTCCTAAGACTATTGACCCTTAGACAGAACTCGACCTATTTGGTCATGGTAGGTCAGTCTTAGTCTTCCTGGGCCTCTGCAACCATCCACATTCGCATTGTATATCTGTTTAGTCATTCGCTCATTCGACATTTTTTCTATATGCCCGTTATATGCCTATTTTTACACCGATACTATCATTCACACAAAGCCTCTTCTTCAAATTAAAATAAATACTTAAAATCTTTCTTACATCTTCATTACGAACGCGATCGGATACACCGCAGATCTTGCGCAAAGATCTCATCTCGACCGCGTTTAACTTACTTTCATGCTCTTTCCTGCATACCCAGCCCTCGCTTCCATATAAAAGCGTTGGAGTAAGTACAGCATTATGTACGGCTGGTCGAGGCTGCTGGCTAAGATATTTTGATTCTAGCAGCTTACCCAACGCTCCGTTCACGTAATTTCCAGCAAGAACTCTTCTTTCTGTGTCAGTGGTGTACCTACCATCCTTGCTTAAAGCACATCAAAGATATACAATTTCATCCACCTGTTCTAACACTGCATCATCTACTACTACCCTTGCATTTGTTCTCAGTTCATGTCTTTCAAATACTTTAGTTTTATGCACATTCAATTGTAAGCCTTTCTGTGCCTGGAATCCATTTGGTGCAGCCGTGAGACATGGCCAAATATATATATATATTTTTTTTTGCAAATGGGTAAATAATTACAATGTTTTTAATAGGTTTTTTAATTATACACGGTTGGTACCGAGATACGGATTGTAGTTTGTTTTTTAAAATGGTTTTTAGGTATTTTTGTTTATTTCATTATGTATTTTTCTTTTTTTTTTCTCTTTGTTTTGTTTGTGTACTAAGTGATTGTATTTCTGTTTTTGTGCTTATTATTGTCTATTTATATTTTAACTGACTATGTATTTTCATTTTTATTCGTTTTCGTTTTAGCCTAGACGAAAGCACGCAACCCTGTCTGACACCGTTGTTAACATCAAACCAGAGTGACATGTTACCATCTACCCGCACACATGCTTAACAGAGCAGACTGCCATCAATACCATACGCTGGTAAAATGTCCCACATTGACATGTTTTAAAATGTTTGGTATCAAGTTTTGTTTAATTTAAACCTTACATCTAAAAACAGGTAAGCTAATCAATCTTATAAATTATGAGATTTAGAATGAATTAGTGCTTTCGCGCGAGATTTCACGAACGTTTTAGCAGCTAATTTAAATGTGCGAGAACCGCGGATCCGCGTTTTGTGGGTGCGGGATCCGCCAAATTCATAAAGGGTGCGGGATCCCGTGGAAATGCTGGATCCCATTTCGCGGGATTGCAATCCCTAGTCACGAGTATGCGCGTAAGGTTAAAAGTAAGCATTCAATTAAATAATGAAGCATCTATAATTTCACTTTTTATTTACAAACTAAGTATTCCACATTTATTTACAAATCAACAATTATGCGTAAAAATATTCACATCCATTTAATTTCACTTAAAACCTAATACTGAACAATATCACAATAAATATCAAGAAAATATTATGGCATATTTATATAAACTGTAAAATACAAAAATATCAAGTGAGTCGATCAGAATACTCCAAAAATAAATATCACATTATATAAACATTACTATAGAAATAACCGTGTTTGAATAATAACCGCGCGAGATTTGAATTCTCATTTATAACTCATGAACCTTTAACTAAATTGCTCAATAGATGGCGTTCCCATCACCCCAAAGCCATGCCATAAGGGGTCAAGCGGTGCAAGCCCACCGGTGAGCTGCTGAACAAGATCGTCTGTGTAAACCATAAAGCAACACGGGCCACCGGCCGCGGCGGACTGGAGGGGAGTAGCCATAGTGTTTATTACCTATGAAAAACAGTTTGTCATTTTTTGCGGGGGGAAATGCGTGCGACACACGCGCACACTATAAAAATCGTCTATTACTACGAAACTCACACCTTGACCTTAACAAAATACAGAAACAATTTCACGCACACATTTAAACATCTAGGCGACAGGTAAAGGCCCATTTGGGCTTGTACTTTGACAGAAGGGAAAGCCTACATATGGCTACTCCCCTCCGGTGTTGCTCTATGGTGTTAACACGTGTATTGAGTTATAATTTGAAAACAAGTCAACATTGACGTGTAAGGCTTCGGTAGCTGTTTGGTGGACCATCCAAATTTAATAGCCATATTTTTTTATATTTATAAATTGCTAGGTTCTCTTCCCTTATATACGCACCAGCATGTACAGTGCTCAACAATAAATATTGCACATCGAGCCTAGGAAGGAGACTTCGGCTTATTTCGGATTTGTAGAGCGCTATCTCTTTCGCACCGTACCTATTTGACGTTTGTCGACCATTTTGATCAAGTTTTGACCAATACCGGACTGTCAGTACTTATGTTGGCAGTGTGCAACAGAGATAACGCTTTGCGAAGTCGAAACGACCCGATCGTCTCTTTCGCGGGCTCGATGTGCAATATTAATTGTTGACTACTGTTACTACTAGGTTAAGCCTAGATTGTTTAAGTAATATTTTTTGTAAGTATTACGAACAAAATATAGAAATTTGAATTTTTTTTTACAAAGAAACGCGACCACCGACCGCACGCGACCACATACTTCGTGGTCGCCAAGCAGGAAGTACGTATTTCGAACAATAACCTATCATTATATTTCTGTCTTTCCCGCGTTAATTAATTGCATCTCACTCGCGCAGATGCAATAAATTCCTTCTGTGCAAGAGAATTATTTTGTTAGGAGTATAAATAAAAAAATATATTTTACAAAAGTTATAAAAAAATAAATTTAATTAAAAAAAATGAATGTCTTTTAACGTAGGTCAATTTTTATGTCTTGGGGTAAGAAATCTAATCAAATATACATAAATAATACCAAAAATGTTGACTTCATAATAAATAATAACTATTAGATTTTATTTCCTATTATTTCCTAATTTCTTCTAAGAATACCTATTTATGGAGGTTACACGACTTGCAAGGAAATACATAAATGAATCCTTAAATGACAAATATGTAAAATCGGCATGGTTTGATAATATTTTAAGTATCTTGTAACGATTTAATGAATTTTATAGATCATATCACTTTAGGATGTTTCCACACCTTTCGATCGATCGTCGATCGATGCAATCAATCGACATCGGTCGATGTTGTGTGACATCGACGTCGGCTTACCTATTCTTCCATCGTTCGATGGCATCAATCGACGATCGATCGATTGTTTTGGTAACACTCTTACAATAACCTATTTTATTAAACACATTTTTTTATAAGACTAAAATGTACTTTAATAATAACACTATTTATACATCGATATTAAAGCGTCAGTTTACTAAAATGCTAACTTTCGATTTAAAATTGATTTATAAATAAAATATAACAAATCAATGTACATTGTCTTACCACTAGAAATATCACTTGATACAAAAATTCGTGAAGGTTCTAAATGGACGGAACTACTACAGATATGGACAGATCTGACTACCAATTCTGTCAATTTGTTTTATGTAATGTAAATGGCATGCATGCAGTTCACATCGATAAGTAATGATTGCAGAGACCCACACAAAGACCAAGGTCAAAATGCAGATGCGTTACCACTCCTGAGGCCTAAGGTGTTATGCCTTTGTGCCGGAAATTACAGGGCCGTATATTACCACCTGACCGGAACACGGTAGTGCTTAACACTACCATTTAGCGGCAAGTATATTAGGTAATGGTGCCAACGCCCACGAGCTCCGTCACTAAAGCTCTACCACCAGTAAAAATATAATATTAAATGTATAAAATGACTTAAAAATAACATCATGCCTGCATTTTTCCTTTTATTGCCATCCATTGTATTGCCAGCGGTATTAGATATCTCATAGATACGATCAGACGATCCCACCGTCCACCAGGGCAAGAATTTTCTTCCAATAGTACAATCAATCAACCGAACAATGGTAGCAACACTGCGATGGCCAATCCGTATGCCAAGCGTGATGATTATTGCTTAAATGGGGGCCTATGCCTTATGGGGAGACTTTGGTCCAACAGTGGACATTATCCGCTAATGATGATAAATACCGCTGTACGATTAAGAATTATTTTATTCGATTCATTCGATAGTTATTCGAATTACCTATATTTGAGCAATTTGAATGATTTACACTGATTCACCTCCTTCCGTATGGAGGATTTTTTTTTGGTCGCGTGTCCGTATTCTTACCTTGTATATTTTAACTTAGTGAATGTTTGAGGGCACGCAGAGCCAGGTGTTTTTTTTTGTTCGTACGTCTGGGCCTCCAAATGCCAAATACCGCCACGGGCCTCGGATTAGTCCACCAGTGCCCCATTGAAGACATTCAAAGAATACTAACATCGTCCAGAAAGTTATAACATAGAAATTGAGACAAACTAAACAGAGTGCCTAGTGCGAGATTTTATTTACTCTTACGCGAATTCGATCGCGTAAAAGTAAACGCAGATTTGTATGGAATTGAAGGAGCGTCATCGATTCACCGCTAGATGACGCTCCTTCAATTCCATACAAATCTGCGTTTACTCTTACACGATCGCGATCGAAAATCTCGCACAAGGCACTCAGATCATAAAAGAACTAAATAAACAACTTAATTTAATAAGCTACATACATATTTAAAAGTTAATCTACTTAATTCATACATTAGAATAAAGGCAGGTACTCATCATAAGCATGATAAATTTAATCACATTATTAACACTGTTATAAAGTGAATATCATTAAGTTATGATATATTGCACCACGAGTTGCACCAGTTTTCTATCACATGGATGAAATCACTTAAATTTCAAATTTCACTAGCATGTCTTTATGAGTGTTTAACTAAAATCTTTCCTAGTAGTCTAAGATCCGAATCTACGTCAACCTTCACCATCTGTGTACCGAATGAAACGTTTTTAACAAATATCATAGATAAACAAACAAGTCTTGCATGTATTGCCTATCAAAATATGTTCATAGAATAATATAAAAGTATTTTTTTGTATTATGTTAATCAACCGAATTGGTTTGAAACTAAAAGTTTTAAACATACTTATAAAAAAAAACCTTTGAGGTCACCTATACCTATATTCACTTAACTGTTTACACCGGCTTGACATGTAGCCATGAAAGTAAATACAGGCAATACCATCATTGACCTATTTTACATGTTTAAACTCTTACCCCCTTATTCATAAACGTATTTTAGCTAAGGTGTTGCTTAGCAACACCTTAGCTAAAATACGAGACCTTTGAGATTAGATCTCTCCTTTGTATTTTTCTATCCTGCACATTTGACAACGCAACTGACAAAGACAAAGCATTCTATAGCTAAAATGTATCTACGCTTATGAGTAAGTGAAACTTGTAAAAAAAATGTTTTGTAACTAAAATATCTTGATAGGCAATACATGCAAGACGTGTTTATTTATGCATGAAATTTGATAAAAGCAATGTTTCATTCGGTAAACACATAGGTGTATGTCGACCTAGATTCGACTCTCCGACTATAGATTTATTCACGCAACCAAAGATTTTAGAATAGCTTTCGCAAGTTTTTTTGAGTTGTTTTTTATTCCTCCGTTTAAAAAAACATCCTATCTCATACAGACAATACCTTTTTTGATAATATCAAAAATCGAAAACATTAGTAAAAATAATTTCATCTTGAGCTCAAAGTTTTTTTCATGAAAACTACCCACCCACACAAATCCACATTAATGTTCGTTCAACACTAACTGCATCATAGTCTCGTCCTAATCGGCAAAGGCGACGTATTAGGCTCATAGACCTCAAAAAGTCTGCTACTTCTCGTAGTAAATATAGGCGTAACATTATTCTGTTTCACTTCTTCAATAACTGTTTCAACTGTTCTATCAGATTCCTTGTCTTCAGGAGTCTTTTCTTTTCCTTCACTGCTAAAAGTCCACTTATTTCCAAATCTTCGGTTAATTCTTGCGATTGTTGGATGAAGGAGTTTCTCGTCGAAGGCATCACTTTGCTTATTGGTGAGGATACCGATGACTATGCCGATGGTAACGCAAGTGATAGTTCCAATCACAGCGTACCACATGTATGATATTGAATACATACGCATTAGTGCAGTGAATCTGAAATATAAGAAGATTCAAGTTATACTCCTACTGTTACTGGTGATAGAACTCCAGTGACGGAGCTGTGGCGGCACCACCGCATTACCTAATATACTTGCCGCTAAATGGTAATGTTCAGCACTATCGTGTTCTGTTCCGGTCAGGTGGTAATATACGGCTCTGTAATTTCTGGCACAAAGGCAGAACACCTTAGGCCTCAGGAGTGGTAACGCATCTGCATTTTGACCTTGGTCTTTGAGTAAGTGTCTATAGGCTGCAGTCATCACATACATCAATGTGAACTGCATGCTTGTTTGCCACTTCCAATACATAAAAAATATACATGCTGCTCTAAGAATAATGATTGAATGTATACAAATGTAACTCTCATACAATCATCCCTTCAAGTTTGGTTCCATTTACGCAGACAAACTCATACTTTCAACATAGACAATCCTGGCATTCAATTGGTCTCGACAAGGTCAACGTCCAATAACCTGACGTGCTGCGGTGTGTCCTTTTTATGCCCCGCCAACAGTGTGTCTATTTACGTAAAAGCATTTATTGCCTAAGTTACACTTTACGTTATTATTCGTAGAAAATAGCAAACTCTTGACGTCACTTGACACGGATAAAAACTGAGCAAAAACGTATTACATTGTTGTTCTAAATATCATCATAATTATCATTTCCATTAAAAGACGTCCACTACTGAACAAAGGCCTTCTCTAAAGATTGCCACAGCGAACGGTCCTGGGCCACCCTCATCCAGCGATTGCCTGCTATCTTCACCAGGTCGTCAATCCACTTAGTGGAGGGCCTGCCTACGCTTCATTGCGCCATTCAAGAACTGGCCCAACAGCCGTCAGTTCATTGAGCTATGTGCCCTGCCCACTGCCACTTGAGTTTCGCAATACGATGGGCTATGTCGGTTACTTTGGTTCTCATGTGGATCACCTCCTGATTCGATCTCGCCGGGAAACTTCAAGCATAGCTCTCTCTGTTGCTCTCTGCGTGTCTTTGAGTCTTCTCATGAGGCCCATGGCTCTAAATATAATAAAATACAATATTTACAATAAGCAACAATACTTACAAAGGAGATTCAGGTACAGGATGCGGTACGTGGGTACCCTCCATTTCCTTCAGAATTGGAGCTAACTGCATCAAAGTCTGATTGACACCCACTGGGAGTGGCTTGGAGAACACACTCACGGTAGCGTTTGGGCAGTGCTGTAATTGAAAAGGTTCTTTTTATTAAACGGCAAATAGACTATGGTTCATGTGACACTGAACAGCGTGGATCATTTGACAACTGTATTTTTTTAATGTAATGAAGGTAGCAAGCAAGCATGCAGTTCACATTGATGTTAAGTGATGACTGCAGCCTATATAATTAGGCTTGTTTGTCACCTTCACTACATTAAAAATATATATTAAGTAATGCGGTGATGCCTATGCCCGCGAGCTGCTAGAGCTCTATCGCCAGTAAAATTAAAAATGTCTGTTATTGTACAGAAATAACACAATAAAACTTCTCAATTACTTACCTCAGTAGACAATGGCAGCATAGATTTAGAAGTGCTAACATACAGAATTCTTCCAGCCGCCATCCAAGTTGTGATAATGTGTGAACAGATCATCCCCCACATAGCACCCGTGCCATTCGCCATTGGCATCAGTGCAGCGAGCAGGAAAACACCCAGCAGTGCCCCTGAAGTAGCTGACGTCACCAGTAGAGAACCTTCGACAACTCCGCCGACCATTCCGACGCAGAGCGAAAGGCACATTATAAGGAGAGCTGGAAATATAAACATAAGGTAGCTTCACTCCTGTAATCCTTCAAGAGGTAGTATATACAAGCCTACATGCAAACACATTGATTCGCCGGTTACGTTTTGCCCCATGTAACAGGTGGCGAGCCTGTTGACAACTCCAAATATTACCAAAATTCGAGGTTTTTTTTGTGTATTGAAGGTGGCAAGGCAAACAAGCATGTAGCTCACATTGATGTTAAGTGATGACTGCAGCCTATAGACAACTACATAAAAACCAGAGGTCGAAATACAGATGCGTTGCCAACCTTGAGATCTAATTTGTCATGTCTCTGTGAAAGTTATTACGGGGCCATAAATTACCATCTAACCGGAACACGATAGTGGTGAACACTATCATTTGGGGGAAGATAGATTAAGTAATGCGGTGGTGCTGACTTGAGCTCCTTACTCGCTCTGGAACACTATTTTAACAGTAACCTGAGAGGAATACCAAAGCTGAATTAAGACATGTTTATTCCCAAAGCCATCTACACCGCTGCACGCCACTGTACGCCCATCTATTTCCTTTTTCTGCTCATGAAAAGAAAACGTGCTGAATTCGTCCCTGGTACACTGGTAGGGCCACAACGTCCCCAAAGGTAATGCTTGATTTGCTTACGGCCCACTCCGGCACTGGAAATACCAGCAGGGCCCGTTTCCTTTACGAAAATTTCAAAATAAGTGTTAGGAAGCGAGCACGGTACCATCTACACCAGCCGCGGAGTGTAAATCGCAAACGATTTACTCGCTTGAGCGATACGGGCGCGGTCGGGTGTGTGATGGGTGGCAAATTAAAAATGTACGTTTCCGTGCTTCGGAGGTCTCGTTAAGCCATCGGTCCCGGTTGCTATCGATATATAGCAGTCATTAAACCTTGTCGGAAGCCTTTTGGATGGTTTTTTATTGGGTTGGTCACAAAACATCCGACAGCGGGTTGGGCACTAAGCCAAATCTCCACCAACCCGCACAGGAGCAATATGGTGGAGTAAGCTCCAAAAAGGGGAGAGACTTGTGCACAGCAGTGGGACGTTTCAAGGATTTCCATTATTATTATTAAACCTACCATAAATTACTCCTATGATTTTGATGACGGTCAGCTGCTGTTTGTCATTGATGCCCTTGAATGCTGGCGCTGCAGACACAAAGTCCTCCCAAGTTACCGTCGACAATGAGTTTACGTTTGATACGAGGAAACTGAAAAAAATATCTTTTAAGTCATAAAAGTGGTAAAAATATATTTTATATTTAGAAATTAAAGATTAATTTTACTTTGGGTAGAGATTGAACCTGTAAAATATTTTTGTAGATCTGGTGTCTAGTTGAAGTAGTAGTAGTATGTATCTCTCTCCTAAAATACCCCTACTTCGTTAGTAATCTACCCTAGTTGTCTCTCTCCTGAAGTAGCGGTACTTCAGGAGAGAGACAACTGTGGGGGTTGAATTGTGAATTAAATTTAATTAGAATTAGCATGAGAAAATCTTGCGCCTGCGCATTATAAATTAGCATCTGATCAAGATCAAAATTGCTTTTAAAGTATATCTAATAATTAAACAGGCTGAGTTTACGGTGCATAAAGGCATTCAGGAAACAGGCAGTCATGTTTTATACGTTCTACACACTTCTAAACTCTATACATTAAGTAGGTATCTCCCCAATTGCAAAAACTAGTTTTTCTCATTATTCATCAGTCAGCACCGCCATCAAATCAAAGCATTATAAATATTTCAGAAATAGCAATACATGTGTTTTTTTTTCAACAAATGAATAGAAACTCACCTCAAAGCACCGTTGAAAAGACTGCCCAAAAACAATCCCAGCATACCAGGCAGGAAAGTGAACTGATCTTGAACGTAAAACGCCAGGACCTCATCAGTTGCAGCAATTCTTCCATCTAACAGCGGATCACAATACTTGTAAATAGCATAAATAGCCATTCCCACAATCCAGGATAGTGAAAACAGGATGAAGACAGCAGGAATATTGGCAAGAAGTGTTTTCCTGACACGGGATTCACTGGACATGGAACAGTACCGCTGGACAAAGGTCTGTTGGCAGCCGTAGATTGATATAGACATGAAGAGTTGGCCAATGAGAGCTGAGAGCGTGTCCACTCGAACTGTTGGATCCATTGTGAAACTGGAAAAGAAGTTAATCATGAATTATTTTGATGAAGATCTCACCGGCACATGATAACGCTTTATTCTTTGGATTACAGTGTCAATTCTTTCTTTATTTTCTCTCAGACTGTCGTGTTTGTAGAGGATCCACGAGTTGCGGTTTTGATCACCGTATCGGGACAAATATTTATCTGGCCTACAGATATAATTTTTGGGTCTGGGTGTTTTTGTACTTTTTGTATATGTTGTGTGTGTACATCGGAATCCACAAGGTGTGTAACTACTACTAACTGTGGGGCTGTGATTTAGAAAATCAGGGCTATTTTACTACGTGATGACTTACTTAAAGAACTTCATTCTTCCTCCCTCAACATTCGCTTCGAGTACTTTATCAGGACCACCAGCCTTGACTGTCGCTTGGATGATGAAAGCCCCGCTCACAATCACCATCGTCAGTGTTTGTATTACATCAGCTCTGAAAAATAGAAGATAATTTTATTTTATTGCTTGATTACTTTTATAATAAATATCAGTCTTATTTTTACAATGTGATTTTGTTTGTCTTATATCAGATTTTTTTGTATATATAAACCGCAAGCAGGGTATACCGTTGTGCTTATTCCCGTTTGCACAGTCGCGTCGCATCGTATTCGTCGCTCACGCCGGACACCTCGTTAGAAATATAAATGACTAGCTGTGCACCCCGCATTGCCTCACAATGAAATAATGTGTCAAAGGTTTGATGTATACGGACTATTTAAAACTGCGATATCTCCCAAGATATTGATTTGAATCGAATGAAATACAGGGCAATTTCGTTTTAAATGAAATACTTGTGACGAATAACATATTTATTTCTATAAGGATTGATAATATCATGTTTTTATAAACACCTTCGCAAATACTGCATTATTTTGGAACAACTTTGGTTAGTATAAAAAACCTTATAGTGAGCTAACGTTTAAAGATAGACATATGCTGTCGCGGATTTTTTTTTAGAACTTTTGAAGGGAAAAAACCTGTAGTACATGATTTTTGTGAAACTTTTACCGTTTACGCAGCGCACGCAGTGGAAGCTCTCAATAGGAAAAAAAACCCCCGATTTTGAAACATTCTTCTTTAATGCTCCGCTCCTATTAGTCTTAGCGTGATGATGTATAGCCTAAAGCCTTCCTCGATAAATGGACTGTCTACTGAAATATTTTTTTTAAATCGGACCAGTGGTTTCTGAGATTAGCGCGTTCAAACAAACAAACAAACAAACAAACAAACTCTTCAGCTTTATAATATTAGTACAGTAGAGCGTCGACTATCCGAACTAATTGGGGGACGTGGGTGTTCGGAAAACCGGTATTTTCGGATAATCGAACTATATAGAAACTTACGTACAGGTAAATGAAAACCATATTATTTACATTTATGAATATTTTTAATGACAAATAGGAAATAAAGAAAAAAAAGGGATAACCAGTCCAGCTGGACTGGTTTTCCTGAGGTCGCAGGTTCGATTCCTGCCCGAAGTCAAATTTTCCTTTCTGTTTTTTTATTTCTGAAGTTCACTCGCATGTGTTATTGCGAAAAATGAATAGTACAAATAGGAAATAAACAAAAAAAGTGCAGACAATCTTGCAGTAAAACTAGTGTTTACGAATTACAATTAACGCTTAAAAAAATCTTGAATCTTCGTCTGCCGAAGCAAGCCTACCCGCTTACGAGCGGCTAGGTCGCGTCCTTTTTTGAGAACAGATATTTGATACTGGTCGCTCTCGGGCTATGTTTCAAACCAGCGCAAGGCAATATCTAAGCAAGTAAACACTTCAGAAGCACTTACTATGTTTTCAACTTCATTATCTGAACATACGAGTCGCGACTAATGGGCGAAAACTGAAGCGCGGGCGGCATTGACCCGCGCGTTACTGCGTTCGGATAAGCGGTCGTTCGGTTAAGCGACGTTCGGATAATCGACGCTCCACTGTAAATGATATTGAGAATTTTGTAGTAGAAAATCTTCACAGATGCATGCCAATAAAGCTGTGTCTGATAAAACCAGCAACATGAATGTGAGAGCGGTAGCTGACACTCAGTGAGACAGCGTCAGTAAAGCATGTAAGTCCACCGTGAGTATTTACTGATGAACCTGAGATCCTATTCACAATGACTTCCACAAATATTATTTTTCGCAGACAGGGAATAAATGTTACTGGGTTGTTTCAGTTCAGAACTTTCTCCGACACACGTCCAAAGTCTATTTTGTGTCTAGAAACCTAAAAAGTATTACTATGATAGACACTAAGGTTAAACAGACCTGATAGCAGCAGCCAATCCACCCAGCAAGTTGAACACCACAGCCACGACGGTGAGAGCGGCAGCAGACGCCCAGTGAGGCAGCGCCAGTACAGCATGCAAGGCCACAGTAGGAGTATACACTGTAACTGCTAAGTTCAGGATTTGTCGGAGTAGGAAGGTCGCTGCAGCCATCCGGCGAACCCATATAGAACCGAAGCGTAACTGGAAAGAAGAAAAACTGTTTGTTTATTTTTGTTAATTGACTTCAAAAACCGAACAAGTGCGAGTTTGACTCGCGTGGTGAGGGTTCCTAAATATAATTAATAATAATAATTTAATAATAATTTATATAATTAATTAAAAGGGTAGGTATAATATAGGTAGGGTATATGTAGTAAATATAACGTAGTACCTACCATTAATGTTAGGGCCACATTTGCTGCAAGACAATACTTGAAAAGATCTTCTTATTTGTATAACTTTATAATAGGTTGGGGAAAAAGTCTTTTCGTATTATAGTATGTATGAACTTGTAATAAAATCTCTTTGGCTGTAGTGTTTGTATCTGGCTGGTTATGGTATCATTGAAAGTTAAAATTTTAAAGAACATAATTCCAAATTCAAATTAGGCAAATGTGTGATTTTCTTTTGTTTTTCGTACTGTCAAGATGAGTGAATCTAATGAAGAAATTCGATACATTTAAAAATGTTACTAAAAAAAAGGTAAAATGCAACGCAAGCAGCGAAAAAAATTTGCAATGTTTATGGACCTAATGCAGTGTCTCTGAGAGTAGCACAAATTTGGTTTAAGCGTTTTCAATCCGGAAATTTTGATGTCAAAGGTGCACCTTGCTCTGGTCGCCCTATTACGGATAAAATGGATGCCATTTTTGAAAAAGTGGAGCAAGATCGACCTATCAGTAGTTACGACATAGCTGAAGAACTGAGAATTGATCACAAAACAGTTTTGGCGCATGTGAAAAAAGCTGGGTACATAAAAAAGCTCGATATTTGGGTACCTCACGAGCTCACTGAAAGAAACCTAATGAACCGTGTACTCATTTGTGATTCTTTATTACGACGTAATGAAACCGAATCATTGTTGAAGAAGCTGATAACTGGTGATGAAAAGTGGATCACGTACGACAAGAACGTGCGAAAAAGGTCGTGGTCAAAGGCCGGTCAGGCTTCACAGACTGTGGCGAAACCCGGGTTTACTCGCAATAAGGTGATGTTGCGTGTGTGGTGGGATTGGAAGGGCATTATTCATTATGAGCTATTACCACCAGGCAGGACTATCGATTCTGAACTCTACTGCGAACAACTGATGAGATTAAAGCAAGAAGTTGAGAGAAAGCGGCCGGAATTGATCAACAGAAGGGGTGTGGTGTTTCATCATGATAACGCTAGACCTCACACATCTATAGCCACTCAGCAAAAATTAAGAGAGTTTGGCTGGGAGGTGTTAATGCATCCGCCGTATAGTCCTAACCTTGCACCTTCAGATTTCCATCTGTGGTGCCTACGACCCTCCAAGTGCCCTTCTTTTCATACCACTGATAGGAGAGAGAAAGAGAGATCAAACTACAAACAAACAAACTTTTTGGCTTTATGTATGAATTTGAATTCATTAACATATATTCATTAACATATTTATTCAATTTGTTTTCTATAAATATTAATTGAGTACTTGGATTATTGGATTAAAAATTATGACATTTTCCCACGAGCGTTAAGTTTCTTTGTAGTTTTTAATATTTATTGTTTGGATCTTGGTATTTATGGAAATATACGTTATTTTAAGGTCAATGAATTCAATTATATGAAATTTTATACTGGTGGTAGAGCTCCAGTGATGGAGCTCGCGGGCGTAGGCACCACCGCATTACATAGTATACTTGCCGCTAAATGGTAGCGTTCAGCCCTATCGTGTTCCGGTCAGGTGGTAAATGTACGGCCCTGTAATTTCCGGCACAGAGGCGTAATACCTTAGGCCTCAGGAGTGGTAACGCATCTGCATTTTGACCTTGGTCTTTGTGTGGGTGTCTATAGGCTGCAGTCATCACTTAACATCAATGTGATCTGCATGCTTGTTTGCCACTTCGGATACATAAAATATATATATATATATATATATTTTACCCTACAATAATATTTCAAGCTCTCTCAATTTTCTACATTATGTTTAAGTTGAGTAGTCTCTGAACCTAAACCAAAACCTGGTATCACAGATATTTTACTATTGTACCTACTGTTAGATATTAGACCAACTACTATAGAATTAACCGTCTCAGTAGCCTAGTGGTAGCAGGTTTCTGCTGCTACGCTGGGGCGTAGAAACCTGCTACCTGGGTTCGAATCCTGGGGTTACCACATATAAAAGTGTATAATCCTTTATCTCTGGTTCAATTGCGATGTTTCCATTTTCTGGAAATTTCCTAGTTGCTCGGAGTTTAGTAATGTACCCGGAGATGTTAACAGGCTCGCCACTTGTAACATGGGCCGAAAAGGAACAGGAGAATCGTTGGTGTTTGCACGTATGCTTCAATCCATGCACTTATATCTGCCTACTCCTTTGGGGATTACAGGCGTGAAGTAACGTTATTAATGACCATTAGTGATTAACTCAGTGTCAACAACAAAGATAATCATTACCTGTAAATACTCATAAACTGAGTTGGTGTGAAGCCTATAATAGACCGGTATGAAGATCCAGCAGACGATGGGGAACGCAAGTATCATTCCGTACAGCGTCTCCCACATCGCAGACCCGTAGTACACTAGCTCTGATGGGAATCCTGGAAGGAGAATGATACATATAAAAACTGTTCTAATTTACTTCCAGGCAAACAATAGTCAATTTGCATCCACGATGATGGTAAGTGACTATGATAATGTCTCCCAAGCTGAATTTCGGTCAGGGCGGCCAATCTCAACGGAGACTTGCCAACTGCGCGTGAGATATTATAGTGCACAAGTGTATGCGCAAACACAGGTGCGCTCTCTATTTCCTCACTCTCGTAGCCCAATGGGACGGCAATCCGACACGACCGGAGAAAGATTGGGGGCAGGAGGCAGGGCGGTGCCTCTCCGAGGCATGGACCTTTGCCTACCCCTTCGGGGATTACATGCATGAAATAACGAAGTTACTTTACTTCAAAATCGTCTTCGTTGGGATGGGCGCTTCATTTGGGTAGTAAGTACAATAACCCAAGATGGGCAACAGCATCCTGCGATTATGCGCAAGGTGATTATGGCATATCCCCCTTATGGAGAGGCTTTCAGGGGTCCAGCAGTGGACGTCTTTCATCCGATATGATGACACGGGCCACCAGCGACGGGCTTCAATTTGCGTTGCTCTATGTTTACTGATTTCGTTTTTATGAAGTCTTCTTCTTGGGGTGCCTCTCCGACTAGTGAAGGTTGGCTTATTTTGAAGATCTTATTTGTTGTCCTGAAAATTTTGACCTGTTGCGCACTTTTGCACATCGTTGCCACAATGTCAGGAAGTTACTGAGTTACTGAGTAAAATGAGAGGTAAGTCAAGTTCTTCATCGATCCTAGCGCGAGCATTCCGCACCAAAGTCCTATGTGTGTTTTCTGTAGTGATACACCCCATTCGGGGGAGAGCGGTAACATAATAAGTATAAATTAAAGACAATAACTTGTAGGGAGATCCAGAAATGCATGGAAGCAGACGTTTTTATGTGTTTCTTGATAAATAAAACTAGTTTTCGGATTTATCTCGTGTATATGAAACTAAAATGATTATTTAAAATTAAGGTGGTATTTATCTGACAGCAGATAGAAAAATTATTATGTGCAGCTACCTCCATCTATTTCGCAAGCGTCGGGTTCGATTTTAAATAATCATTTTAGTTTAATATACGCGATAAATCCAAGTACTAGTTTTATTTCAATGAGTGCAGCTCGCGAAAACCTAAGAACATACTACCCATGTTTAGTCCCGTATACCGAACAGTTAGAAGGGGAATGGGGGGTGGTGAATATTAGTAAAGGTTGGCGGTCAACATGGCATATTCTTCCCGGTTTCTGGCGAGACGAAACAACTCAGCTGCACTTCCTATGCCTGTCCACTCTCGGATGTTACGCAACCAAGATTTCTTCCTCAACCAACTCGTCTTTTACCCGCGATTTTTGCCCATCATAGTTAGTTATAGCAACTCGTACCTACGACCCTACTCTTTTACGAGGTACGGAACCCTAAAAAAAAGAAACGTGTATGGACACGTGATTTTGAGCAGGTTAATTATTATTGAGATTAACTGTCATCAAAAATAAACTGTTCGTAAATTGTTTTGTTAACGTGTCAAGGCTTAAAACCATTGTCCTTTCGCAATTTCCTTATTTTAATTAGAATTGTCCTAATTATTGTATTTCTTAGAAATGGTTTCAATAGGTTTTTGTATGTAACGAAAACAAACATACAAGCGGCTCATTTTGATTGCTTAAATGGGTTTACTGCATTCAAATGTATGGCCCCACACACACACGCACACTACAAAAATCCTCTATTACTATGAAACTCACACCTTGACTTTAACAAAATACAGAAACAATTTCACGCACACATTTAAACATCTAGGCGACAGGTATTGGCCTACTTTGACGGAGGGGAAGGACTGCATATGGCTACTCCCTTCCGGTGTTGCTTTATGCCCCGTAATGTCTATCACTGAGACATGACAACTGAGGTTGCAGGGACGGCTACACATCTGTATTTTGACCTCTGGTTTTTTGGTAGATGTCTATAAGCTATAGTGATCTATCTTATTGGAACATGATAGTGCTGAACACTATCATTTAGCAGCAGATGGATTAGGTAATGCGGTGGTGCCTACGCCCTCGAGCACCGACAATGGAACTCTACAACCAGTAAAAAAAAATATGCAATAAAAAAATATGTACTTAATAACTAAGGTGCAACTAGTAAAATAAATACAACCCTAATCCAATTACCTAGACCTTAACCTCAGGCCGACTAACCGGTTAATGACATAACTGGCAGAAATAGCCTGCGCACGCGTCGCACATTTGCATTCACGGCGCGTCGCGGCCATGGACACTGGGAATGTAGGAATTTCTTACAACGACAAAAATATTTTTGTAAAAACATATGTACTTAATAATTAAAGTGCAACTAGTGCAGCTTCTACTAATGGTAGAGCTCTAGTGACGGAGCTCGCAGGCGTAAGCACCACCGCATTACCTAATATACTTGCCGATAAATGGTAGTGTTCAGCGCTATCGTGTTCCGGTCGGGTGGTAATGTGCGGCCCTGTAATTTTCGGCAAAGAGGCATAACACCTTAGGCATCAGGAGTGGTAACGCATCTGCATTTCGACCTCAGGTCTTTGGTAGGTGTCTATAAGCTGCAGTCATCACTTAACATCAATGTGAACTGCATGCTCGTTTGCCACTTCCATTACATAAAAAAAGTAACTTAAGTACAACCCTAATCCAATTACCTAGACCTTAACCTCAGGCCGACTGACCGGTTAATGGAATAACTGGCAGAAATAGCTTGCGCATGCGTCGGAAATTTGCATTAACGGCGCGTCGCGGCCATGGACACTGGAAATGTGGGAATTTTTAACAACGACAAAAATATATTTAAATGGCATACTTTATCCTAAATGCGAACGAACCAACTTTGCAAAAATCTATACATACTATAATAAAACAGTAAAACCCGCGTGTCTGTACATTGTATTTATTTACGAAAACTAATTGGGAGCGATGTTAAAATAGTATTAGAACACTTTTCAATGATTTTTAATTTTATTGTCTGTCTGTTTGTCTGTTTGTCCCTTTGTCCAGTCTAATCTTCGAAGATACTGGATGGATTCGAATGAAATTTTTTGTGGTGTATAGATACTAAGCCTGGCCAACATTTAGGCTACTTTTTACTGCGGGAAAATCCCTCATTCCCACGGGAATCTCTACATTTAATAAAATCGTAGGAAAGTCAAAACTGTACATTGAATATTTTTTTTAAAAATACTTGGGACGTGATCTACAATAGAAATCGAAGCCAAGAATATAGTTTTCAGATTTTTTGTCTGTTTGTCTCTATGTATGTCCGGGCTAAACTAAAAAAGTACCTACTAAATGGCACCTGTTAGTAATGTTCATGCAAAATTTGAAGCAAAATTTTGCTAATTAATACTAACAGGTCCGGTCAACATATAGGCTACATATTATCACGCTATCTCCTACGGGAGAAGAGCTGTAAATCTTTAAAATCGTAGGAAAGTCAAAACTTTACATTGATTTTTTTGTTAAAAAGAATATTTGGGGTGTGATTTACTATCGATATCGAAGCCAAATATAGTGTTTGTTTTGTCTGTTGTTGTTTGTCTGTATGTATGTGCGAGCTAAACTAAAAAAGTAATGGATCTTAATGGATTTACTTCTAATTTTGCATGAATATCCGAGAATTTTCAAGGACACCTCATTGGGTAAGGTTTATAGGTACCGTGCATCCAAATAATGGCGAAAGCTATTTCCTGCGGTTATTACTTCACACGGTCCGAGGCCCAATGTATTTCACTTTTCTGAGGATATTTGATGTGTGTAGGAGTATCCCACTTACCGCGCAGCCTGCGTAGCACGTCACCTTCTCAACGGTTACCAAAACTGGGATTACACCCTCGCGGAGGCAAGCGTCAGTGACGGAGTAATATCGCCATCATGTGTCTGAAGATTTTCTACGAGCTTTGAGACACGTGCTACTGGAGACGAAGTCGAAGTAACTAATGAACGCATGCTGAACACCTGTATTAGTTCATTTCAAGATGTGGTAATTTCCACCACCGATTGAACTATCGAATATGGGTTACCAGCTCCCCAAATCATCACCGCATCAAGACCGTAGAAATTGGGAGTATATCGCCGAGACAAATTACGATCCGGGCGAAATGACCATGTCGCTTTGTTCTCTTCAGAGCAAAAATAAATTTATGATACCGTTCTCGAAAGCGTTGGGCAAAACCAGGGTAAAATGTTTTTCTCCTGGATTTTGGATGCTCCTGGTGGAACAGGAAAAACATTTGTTATCACTGGCATACTTGCAGGGGTCAGGAGGCAAGGCAAAATTGCTATTGCTGTAGCGTCGTGGGGAATTGCTGCCACACTGCTTACGGATAGCAAGACAGTACACGTCATGTTTAAAATTCCCTTATATTTAGAGAGCGCCGAAAAGATGTTTTTGGTGTGTCATGTAACAGTGATAAGGGACACGTGCTCAAGGATTGCTTGATTGTATGGGATGAGTGTACGATGGCCAATAGAAAGGCAGTTGAGTCCGTGGACAGAACCCTGCAGGACATCCGCAGGAACAAACATTTGAGTGGGTGGTGTCACATTACTGTTCGTTTTGACGCGAAGATCGAGGGCTGACAAGATGAATGCTTTGTTGAAATGATCTTAACGAGTTTGTACTTACGCTGCGCTTGACCATTAATATGAGAGCTCGGCTGGACGACAACGCACGTGCTCAAGAATTTTCCGATGTCCTTTTCTGGAGAGATTAAACAATAAACTGTACTGTATAAGTCTTCGCGGAAGCACTCTACCAGAAGAGAGAGGTGGATAGGTGGTGTTTCCAGAACCCTCGACAGAGATGTATCCAGGAGAGAAGAACTCATTCTCGGTGTCTACGGGGACATTAGTCGTATACCGTATACTGCACCAGCAGAAAACGACGTTTTGGGTGTGCAAGCGGGCCATTTTGACGCCCAAAAATGATCAGGCTGCAGCAATTAATAGGCAATGAAGTGGTCTATACCTCCATAAATACTGTCGTCGAGCAAGATGACGCCACACATTATCCCATGGCATTTCTGAACTTCCTGTCAGCAAGCGGACTTCCATCGCATACCATCAAGCTGAAGGTAGGTGTCCCGATTATGCTTTTTCGGAACTTATCTCCTCCGAAGTTGTATAACGGGACCCGGCATTGGCGAGGCAGTATTTATACCACGCATTCCCTTCATACCGCATAACTACACATTCCAGTTCAAGCGCGTACAGTTGAATGTTTGCTTCGCGATGACCATCAATAAGTCCCAGGGGCAGACACTGAGGTCAGCGGGTGTTAACCTCAGGACAAGTTGCTTCTCACACGGGCAACTGTACGTCACTTGCTACCGCGTTACCAGTCCTGTCTCTTTTTACATTTTGGCTCCTGGCAGAATAACTACCATCGTAGTTTATAGGAAAGTGTTGTAAGATTTGATACCTTTGTACGTAATTTTACTCTTTTGTGTCTGGGAATGTATTCCTACATTATTTTGTCTATTTCCTTCAGTCACATCTACTATTGAACTCAGCAGGATTCCCATATGACTCCCTTCACTTGCTTCGCTTGCAAAAAACTTATACTTTTAATTTAATACTATTTTAAAAGTTGTTTGCTTATAATGCTAAAGCAACACTGGCATCTTCGGTATGTTTGGTGCTGTAGAGCCTTCACGCAGACGACATTCCGGGCAGCTGCTAGTCTATATAAAAATAAGTCGGGTTTTCCTCCCTGACGCTATAACTCCAGAACGCACCAACCGATTTCCACGGTTTTGCATTCGTTGGAAAGGTCTTGCTCTCCGTGAGGTTTATAGCAAAGAAAATTCAGGAAAAATTGCAAGAGAAGCTGACTTTGAGAAAAAACATAGGCTACTTAGTTATTTATAAAACGACATCCACGCGGGCGAAGCCGCGGGCAACAGCTAGTTGATTATAAAAATGTTGCATGAAGGTTCTTTTAAGCGTCGTCGGTATGCATAGAGCAACACGGGAGGGGAGTAGCCATATGCAGGCTTTCCCCTCTGTCAAAGTACAAGTACAAGTGAACCTACGCCTGTCGCCCAGATGTTAAAATGTGTGCGTGAAATTGTTATAAAAATGTAAATAAATCCTTCAAAATTATGAAAAAATATACATTGACTACTTCACCAGCCTAGTGGTAGCAGGCCATTACTAATACGCTGGGGTCCCGGGTTCGATTCCCGGGTCGGGGATTTAGAGATATCGGTGTAAAATCCTTTATTACTCGTAGTAGTGTAAAATCCTATACTCTGGTCCTACTGGGATTTTTCCATTTTCTGGCAGTTTCCTAATAACTCAAAGTTTGGTAATGTGCCCGGAAATGTCAACAGGCTCACCACCTGTTGCATGGGCCAAAACGTAACCGGCAAATCGTGACTGCTTGCATGTACGATTGATTGACGACCCGGTTGGTCCAGCGGTGTGAATTGACCGTTTGATTCGAAGGGTCGCGGGTTCGATCCCCGCACCGGGACATATATATTATTTGTATGGTCTACAGATATTTGTTTCGGGTCTGGGTGTTTGTGTTTGTGTTGTTTGTATATAACGGCACACATGACACAGGTTTATACCTACTGTGGTGCTGTGATTGTTAGCGTATTTATTATTGAATGCATGTAATTTTTTTTTTCTGTATTGGAAGTGGCAAACAAGCATGCAGTTCACATTGATGTTAAGTGATGACTGCAGCCTATAGACACTCACATGAAGACCAAGGCCAAAATGCAGATGCGTTACCACCCCTGAGGCCTAAGGTGTTATGCCTCTGTACCGGAAATTACAGGGCCGTACATTACCACCTGACCGGAACACCATAGTGCTAAACACTACCATTTAGCGACAAGTATATTAGGTAATGCGGTGGTGTCTACGCTTGCGAGCTCCGTCACTGGAGCTCAACCACCGGTAAAAGTTAATATGTTATGGTTAAATTATGAATACAGTTCGTGATCGTGTCCAAACAGGAAACTCGTTTACACTCATGAAACCAGTCGTGTTCTCCACTGTTGCTATGACATTCGGCCATAATTATGTGTCATTAATCATAGAGCAACACCGGTGGGGAGTAGCCATATGCAGGCTTTCCCCTCTGTCAAAGTAAGTACATTCCCAAATGGGCCTATACCTGTCGCCTAGATGTTTAAATGTGTGCGTGAAATTGTTTCTGTATTTTGTTAAAGTCAAGGTGTGAATTTCGTAGTAATAGACGATTTTTGTAGTGTGCGTGTGTGTCGCACGCATTTTCCCCCGCAAAAAATGACGCGACTTTTTTGCATCGGTAATAAACGCTATGGCTACTCCCCTCCGGACCGCGACCGGTGGGCCGCGTTGCTCTATGGTCATTAATATATACTATATTACAAGTAAGTCTTTTATGTAAATCACGCGCACGTTACTGGTGGTAGTTCGTGTAGGGACTCGAGGGTGTAGGCACTACCGCATTACCTAATCTATCTGCCGCCAAATGGTAGTTCAGCACTATCGTGTTCCGGTCAGGTGGTAATGTACGGCCTTGTAATTTCCGGCACAGAGACATAACACCTTAGGCCTCAGGAGTGGTAAACGTCCCATTGCTGGACCCGAGTCTCTCTTTTGCCACTAGTGGTCACCCATCACACACCCGACCGCGCCCGTATCACTTAACGGAGTAGATCGCTAACGATCTACACCAGCCAGGTCAGTCTTGATCTTCCTGGGCCTCTGCAACCATCCACATTTGCATTGTATATCTGTTAAGTCATTAGAATAGAATAGAAGAATAGAAAGTATTTCTATTTCGAATAGATTTTTACAGATACTTTCAAAACGTCAAGAAATCATAAAATACCTAGAGTGAATAACCATTACATATCGTAAAAGCAAAAACATATATTAATAGTAAATTAAAAATTAGTTTGAATTTAAGTTTTAATTGAATTAGTTGAAATTGACATTGGGCGCGTTCCATTAATCGACCACAACGACCGTAACGCCCTTTGTATTGTTCCACCTGAGGCCCGTGGTCGTCCCGAGCGGTCGTTTGACGTCATAAATAACGTCACTGTTCGCGACCGCATCGCGTCCACTCCGATCCACCAATATTTTGTGCTTTCACCAAAACGACAATTTCAGCGGTCTTGGTCGCGGTCGTTGCGGTCGATTAATGGAAGGAAGCTTAGAATGACTTGATATGACTTTATGTCACCTTTGACGTTGATTTTTTTCCTTTTATTCGAAATAAGGTCATTTTCACACGTAATTTATAGACAATTTGGCGTGTTTGATCTGTTGTTGGATCCATCTGTCCACTGAATTCCTTGCACTGGCAACATTTTGTCTATTAGCAGAATTTTAACTATAGAAGGTTTATTGAACGTTTATGAATAAACAATTTTATAGAACGTTTTATAGGCTTATAGAGCATTTTAACTTATGAATGCTATAAACCGTTTTTTATGAATAAGACCGTAAAAGTATATTTATAGTATATAAGTGGTGAAACATTATGAAAATTCGTTGAACCTGACTAAGAAAAACAAACATTGTGTAGTAGCGTCTTCGTGACTTGAATCACACGACTATTTTTATTTAATATTCATTTTATTTAACGAGATGTAATAAAAAACCTAACTAGAACTTGATTTGAATATATTTAATATACAAAACTGAGAATAATAACTTTTTATATACTTAATTAGAATTTAAATTATGCATTTTATATTCTAAGTACAGCACAGAATAATATTTTATGTAATTATATCTTTGAGTATTTATTTGAACAAGTTATCGTACAATGGTCGAATCTTGACCGCAATGCATTATTTTTTACTAGTAGAGCTCTAGTATAGGAGCTCGAGGGCGTAGAATGGTAACCTGCCGCCAAATGGTAGTGTTCAGCATTATCGTGTTCCGGCTATCGACAGATAGCAGTAGTTAAACCTTGTCGGAGGCCTTATGGGCGGTTCGAAAACATCCGACAGCGGGTTGGTCACTAACCCGTATATCCATCAACCCGCATTGGAGCAGCGAGGTGGAGTAAGCCTCCCCCCAAAAAAGGGAGAGACTCGTGCCCAGCAGTGGTATGTTTCAAGCGTTGCCATTTTTATAAATAGTATAGCCCCGTAATAACTATCACAGAGACGTAACAATTAAGGTGTGAGTAACAACGCATCTCTGCATTTTGCATTCTGCTTTTTATGTGGTTGTTTAGGCTGCAGTTATCGCGTAACATCAATGTGAACTGCATGCTTGTTTGCCACCTTCATAACATAATTTTTACTGGTGGTAGAGCTTCAGTGACGGAGCTCGCGGGCATAGGTACCACCGCATTACCTAATATACTTGCCGCTAAATGGTAGTGTTCAGCACTATCGTGTTCCGGTCAGGTGGTAATGTACGGCCCTGTAATTTCCGGCACAGAGGCATAACACCTTAGGCCTCAGGAGTGGTAACGCATCTGCATTTTGACCTTGGTCTTCATGTGGGTGTTTATAGGCTGCAGTCATCACTTAACATCAATATGAACTGCATGCTTGTTTGCCACGCCCATTAGATAAAAAAAATGATGGTGTAAAAAGGAACGTAACAGGAAATTTTCTTTTAAAACACCCATTTTATTTTTGTAATGGAAATGGCAAACAAACATGCAATTCACATTGATGTTAAGTGATGTCTACAGCCTATAGACACCCACACAAAGACCAAGATCAAAATGCAGATGCGTTACCCCTCCTGAGGACTAAGGTGTTATGCTCCTGTGCCAGAAATTACAGGGCCGTACATTACCACCTGACCGGAACACGATATTGCTGAACACTACCATTGAGCGGCAAGTATATTAGGTAATGCGGTCGTGCATATGCCCGCGAGCTCCGTCACTGGAGATCTGCCACCAGTCAACCCATTATGAATTGAGAGGTACCGTATCATAATAATTTGAAAAGTTAAAGGTAAATCACCTTAATTACTCGATAACTGGTAACGGTCTGCTGACGTTGAACTAAAAAATAATATAATGCTACGTTATTTCCCCGATAGAGTCATCACGCGTTGAATAACTACTAGTAAGTTTTATATATATATAGATAGATAGATATAGATAGATAATAGTTGACATGGTAGGTTTTGTTCTACTTGTACTCGACGATAAGAATATTCAGCGAGGAGACTAGAGAATCCAACTTTTTTTTTATGTAACTGAAGTGGCAAACAAGCATGTAGCTTACATTGAAGTTAAGTGATGACTGCAGCCTGTAGACACCTACAAAAAGACCAAGGTCAAAATGCAGATGCGTTACCAAGGTGTTATGCCTCTGTGCGAGAAATCACAGGCCCGTACATTACCACCTGACTGGAACACGATAGTGCTGACACTGCCATTTAACGGCAAGTATATTAGGTAATGCGGTGGTGCCTACGCCCGCGAACTCCGTCACTGGAGCTCTACCACCAGTAAACACACAGTTCTGGCTCGATTTCTCACTTCAACTGCAAGTCGTCCACAACTGGATAAAAGCCTTTCTCAACGGTACCCACAACATTTTGGGGAGAATATGCCATACTACACGAGTGGAAGGATTCTCGTTCAGAAGTGGACGTTAGGTGTTTCTTGGCGGGCACCTTGAAAGATGCGTGTGGTGCTCTTATTTTATTTCATTTTCTTGGTGTATTTTTGAGTTTTATTAAATAAAGTTGGTGGCATTTTGATTGATATAGGCTTATTACAGTGCTCGTGTATGGTGAAATAGAATAACAGTGCGAAAACACGTTCTTTCGGATTGCCTCCAAAACTTCACTGTAAATGTTCTGGTAAAGTGGCCATCGCTTTACTCGAATTACTGTGACTCGTGACTGACGGACTCATAAATTGACTGACTGACTCTGACTTTTACGTTGCATAATACGAATACGAAATATCGTTTTACTTGAAACTGGCAGAGAATATGTAATAATACTACGTATAGAATGGACACTTCGACGTCCCGCCCGATTTGCACACATACACAACCCCTTCCTCTCTTATGGGCGACGGTTGGTATGTTATACGTGCTACGCACACAGGTGCGCGTGTAAATACACGTCACTGACGGATAGAAACCAAATTAAGCGTTTGTATGGAATTTTGGCGGAGTGTCCGCGGTGTGACACTGGCGAAATGCATGCAAGCGATGCCATTAACTAAAAAAAAAGTGGACGTTATGTGAATTAGTATCTGCTCCTATTTTATACTCACCCAGAAAAGACCTAACGCCCAGCGTTCCCCGTGAGACTGACAATATCATGGACAGTATGGAGACCCCTCCACCAGCGAAGATGTAGGCTCTCTTCGCATCTCCTGCGCCCGCGCTGTCCTTCTTTCTCCTCCATAAAGGCGCACAAGAAGTCGCGCACACAAATACACCGAACACTATACACTCCCATGCTAACAGGCCTGAGTTCATTTTTCTGTAACAAATAGAAAATAATGTCAAACATACAAGTTTCCGTGCTTAGAAGGTGAGATTTTGTTTTTTTTTATATAAGGGAATTGGCAAACAAGCGTGCAGCTCACATCGATGTTAAGTGATGACTGCAGCCTATAGACTCTCACACAAAGACCAAGGTCAAAATGCAGATGCGTTACCACTCCTGAAGCCTAAGGTGTTATGCCTCTGTGCCGGAAATTACAGGGCTGTACATTACCACCTGACCGGAATACGATAGTCCTGAATACTATTACAGCTGAAACCATTTAGCGGCAAATATATTAGGTAATGCGGTGGTGCCTACGCGAACTCCGTCACTGGAGCAGATGATACTAGTTGACACAGCGAACTTCGTACTGCCATAGAATTAAATAGTGGGTCAAATATTTGACTTTTTTTATTTTTTTTACATACAAAGTGCAACAAATTTCTGGACAATTTTATCTGTTTCTTTTTTCTTCTTTGAATGTTAACTTTAAAGTACTTTGAACAATGGTTGTCCTAATAAAAGTTTTTTTGTTCTCTTTAACTCAAATTTTAATGTTAAGTTAATAGATGCATTACTTTAAAAAAAAATCAGCTGTTACAGACAGACAGAGTATCTTTTTTTTTTCATATTTGAGTGTGGAACACGTCACTGTCGCAATTGATTTCCTATATGGACAAACTATAATATAGATCATTTAACGATACTGCGCAAAGTGGCATGTTATTCACACAGCCGTCATTGTGGAAAAAGGAACGATTAACATTTGAATGTACTATTGTTGACTTAGGTACGGATTATTATACTATTTATAATACAACATAAATACCAGTAGCTTAGTTATAAGTCATTACCACAGTGCGTGAATGGCTTTTTCCAAGGTTAGAAAGACTTTTTTATTTTTTATTATATATCATTAAATGGCAAACAACACTTTATAAATTCTATTGTAGGTATTTTTTGAAACAACAAATGAGAGTTTAATTTATTTTAGGTTATATAAATTAGTATAGTAATCCAAAAAAGGGTGTGTGATGAGTGACCGCTAGTGGCAAATTATAATGCGCATTTCCGTGTTAAGCCGTCGGTCCCGTGCTATCGACAGATAGCACTCATTAAACCTTGTCGGAGGCCTCATGGGCGGTTTGAAAACATCCGACAACGGGTTGGTCACTAACCCTTAGCTCCACCAACCCTCATTGGACCAGCGTGGTGGAGCAAGCTCTAGCTAGACTTTTTGGCGGGAGCCCAAAAAGGGGAGAGACTCGTGGCCACCAGTGGGGAGTTTCAAGCGTTGTCATTATTAAAATCCAAAAATAACTCGGTTTTAATTTTATAAATTACACTTTGGACCGATTCGGATAATTGACGATTCGGTTGATCGCCGTTCGGATAATCGGCGTTCTACTATACCTATTTCGAAATCAAATTTATTTTTACTGTGATCTTGCTGTTTGACGTACGTACACAGATTCAACTAAGTACAGTGCTCATCAAGCCTTTGAAAGTGATAATCGGCTAGTTTCGGCTTTATAGAGCGTTAACTCTGCTGCACACTGCCTACGTAAGTATCCGTAGTCTGGTATTGGTCAAAACATGATTAAAATTATCGACAAACGTCAAATAGGTATGGTGCAAAAGAGATGACGCTCTACAAATCCGAAATAAGCCGACGTCTCTTTTTTTTGGGTACTGTAGCTAGTAGGTACTCAATATAAAGAATTGTATAACTGCCTCGGTAGCCTAGTGGTAGCAGGCCACTACTACTACGCTGAGGTCCTGGGTTCGATTCCCGGGTAGGGGGTTATCAGAGATAATGGTGAAAAAGCCTTTGTCTCTGGTTCTATTGGGATTTTTCCATTTTCTGGAAATTTCCCAGTACCTCAAAGTTTGGTAATGTGCCCGGAGATGTCAACAAGCTCGCCACCTGTTACATGGGCCAAAACGTAACCGGCGAATCGTGGGTGTTTGCATGTATGCTTGAATGCATGCATTTACCTCTGCCTATGCCTACCCCTTCGGGGATTACAGGCGTGAAGTTACGTATTAATGGTGATTTTGAATTAAATAAATAGCACTAAACATCATAATTTACCTACCGTTGGATTATGTAATGTAGCGATGCCTACGTCTTCAAACTGAATCCGTCATTGGAGGCATATTAACTATGTAATGAAAAATTATTAATTTTCTTCAATATTTTCCTATAAAAATGCACGCGTTTCCTCTTACGCACTTCGTAATTAATGTAGGAAAACTGATACGAATTCTTTACAAGAATCGTGCGTATGCGCGTAATCACCCGTGTTAGGTATTTGATGGTACAGGGAAGGATAATGTATTATTTCGATGATGAGTCTCCACCCCTGAGACCTAAGTTGTTTTGTCTCTGTGATAGTTTTTTTATGTAATTTAAGTGGTAAGCAAGCATACAGTTCACATTGATGTTAAGTGACTGCAGCCTATAGACACCCACATAAAGACCAAGGTCAAAATGCAGATGCGTTACCACTCCTGAGGCTTAAGGTGTTAGGCCTCTGTGTCGGAAATTACAGGGCCGTACATATAACTGCCTCGGTAGCCTAACGGTAGCAGGCCACTACTACTACGCTGAGGTCTTGGGTTCGATTCCCGAGTGGAGGGTTATCAGAGATGGTGTAAAGTCCTTTATATCGGTTTCTATTGGGATTTTTCCATTTTCTGAAAATAGCCCAGTACCTCGAAGTTTAGTAAAGTGGCCAAAAGTGGTACATGGGCCAAAAACGTAACCGGTGAATCGTGGGTGTTTACATCTATGCTTGAATGCATGCATCTACCTCTGCCTACCCCTTCGGGGATTACAGGCGTGAAGTTACGTTTTACATATATTCAGTGCTTTAATTTTGTTCACGGGTTTCCCTCATTGAGTTTTTCCTTAATTTGACGGCTATTCTAAATGTTAAGAAATCGTCTCAATTATTGAACTCCAATAGATTTCCGAGTATTGTCCATAATTATGGAAATTTCGAACTAATAAGACATGAGGTCGGAACTTCAACCATAAATACATTTCCTCAACATAATGACATACCTATTATTAATGCGGTTTTGTTTAATAACAACATGCTATGAGTCTTGGGTCAAATGTTCAAGTGCAATAATGTTGTTCCTTTTATGATGGTGGCAGGCATAGAGCAACGCGGTCCACCGGTCGCGGCGGACCGGAGGGGAGTATCCATAGCGTGTATTACCGATGCAAAACAGTCTGTTGCGGGGGGAAATGCGTGCGACACACACGCACACTACAAAAATCGTCTATCACTACGAAACTCACACCTTGACTTTATACACAAATACGATATTTGACAAAATACAGAATTTCACGCACACATTTAAACATCTAGGCGACATGTATAGGACCATTTGGGCTTGTACTTTGACACAGGAGACAGCCTGCATATGGCTCCTCCCCTCCGGTGTTGCTCTATGGTGGCAGGCAAGCGTGTATTTCCCATAGCTTAGTAAATACTGCAAACTATAGACATCGACTTTACTGGTGGTGGAGCTCCAGTGATGGAGCTCGCGGGTGTAGGCATCACCACATTACCTTATATACTTGCCGGTAAATAGTAGTGTTCAGCACTATCGTGTTCCAGCCAGGTGGTAATGTACGGCCCTGTAATTTCCTGTGAACTGCATGCTGGTTTGCCACTTCCATTACATAAAAATTCGATCTAAAATTCGGAGGTCAAAATGTAGATTCGTTGCCACTCCTGCGTTGTTTTGTCTCTGTTGTACCTAATTATTACGGGGCTATACATTACCATTGTAGCGTCCACTACAGTAAGGCGCCAACTAGTGGAATACAATGAAACCTTACAGTACTTGTCTAGTACTATAGATGGCGTGCAGTCAAATTACATCGCACATACGAAGATTTCTCAAAAGTTGGCATATATACAACTTCCTAACGTCAACCTTTGGGCCGCGGCCCGCCAGGCGCTACCACCTCGTCTATTTGGAGGATCCTCCCTTTTCGCCGGAGGAACACTTCCACCCGTTCCTCCACACCATCATGTATGTAAGTATGTATGTGTGTATTTCCCACGCCAGGTAAAATTAAAATTTAATTAAATTAAATTACAGATAATCTTTTTATACTGTTTATTTATATAATCATTTATGATCGTAATAATTAACTTATATCATATTTGTTTAAAGTGTAATACTTTCAAGCAAATTGCACAAGCTTCCATTCATATTAAAAATACCATTATAAGTACAATCAAAGTGAGGTCGTGTGCACTCTATGTCCTGGTCATATAAGCTGTTTTCGATTGTTTTTTAAAGGAAGGGATATTTTTAATTTTACTTATACTCAACTGTGTAAAAAATCTTTTTTTTTGAGTTTATCGCAAAAAAATACAGTTATATCAATCCAATAATGCAGCTGGAAGTGATTCATGCATGCAAATGATTTTTTTTTCAACCGATACAAGAAAATAAGTTTTCAATTTAACTTGTATGTATGTATTCCTATATTGGTGGAATTCGATAATATTTCAGTGTAATGATCTATTCGAAAGCGTCGGGACGTGACGACCCATCGCCCTTTACTGGAGGAGAATCCTTCTTGTAGGTCAGTCAAACAAACAATGGCGGTCAACCCATTCTAAAACTCTAGCAAACGACAGAGACAGCTTTAGTTTGTAGATTTCTTAAAATTAATTAATTTGAGTATTCGGCCATTAGCTGTACAAAATTTCAACTCAATCAACCCTGTAGTTAGCAAACTGAGCTTGACAAACGGACATACAAACAGTCGGAGAAGGACGCGCGATACTACGAAGGTTACATTTTCCTTTTGAGGAACGGAACCCTAAAAAAATGTATTATCTAACTTCGAAAATAAGCGATTTACTTCTTAGTCAAGTAATTAATATTCAAGTTAATGATTTTGAATGATCGTTATCGTTATATTAGTCAGAATTTCATCTGCTATTATATTATAAACATTTTATTGCTGTTATATTATTAAGCTGAGCGGAAAGCGATTCACGAACGTTTTAAGTTACAGCGGTATAACTGATAAATTTCATATTTTGTTACCTCATTATCCAGCAATACATTTTGAAAACTTATAGCCATTTCAGACCAGCGTTATTATTCGTTTATATTTCATATCAAATTCAGGAGACGGGTTCTCTTAAACAATATATATTTTTATTTAATTTGACCAAATAGGTCGAGTTCTGTCTGATGATGGGGTCAAAAGTCTTAGGAATCGGCGTGCATGTATGAAGAGAATGATGAAGGTAGACGAGGCACGAGAGGTTTGTCTGAACCGGGATATCTGGCGCTCTACACTCTCTGCCTACCCCGTTAGGGACCTGGCGTGAAGATACATACATACATACATACATAATATATATTTCTGAAATGGAGACTCAATAATTGTAAATTTGTTTACTATGTGAATTTGATATGAAATTAACTTATAAACATTCTCATTTTTACATAAAACTATATAGTACCTAACTATAAAAGTGATGAACGAAACCAAATCAATTTTATTATCGTTTTATACTCTCGTTTTTGGTATAGGCGCGCCCTTTGCCACACGCGCGCTTTGCGGCAACGCATTGACATTGAAATCTCTGGTTACATGTATGAGCTACAGTACAGACGACCCGGTTAGTCCAGCGGTGTGAAACCACCGTTTGATTCGAAGGTTCGATCCCCGCACTGTGACAAATATTTGTATGGCCTACAGATATTGGTTTCAGGTCTGGGTGTTTGTGTATATGTTGTACGTGTACAACGCCATCCACAACACAGGTTTTTAATACCTAATGTGGAGCTGAGTGTAAGCGTTTTATTTATTTATTTACAGTATTACTTTACAGCTTTGTAATTTCCGACACAGAGGCATAACACCTTAGGCCTCAGGAGTGGTAACGCATCTGCATTTTGACTTTGGTCTTCGTGTAAGTGTTTATAGGCTGCAGTCATCACTTAACATCAATGTGAACTGCACGCTTGTTTGCCACTTCCATTACACAAAAAAAGACTTACCATCAATGTGATATGTATGCTTGTTTGCCAATTCATAACATAAAAAAACACTACATATCGTAGTGTCCGGTGAGCTTAAAAAAATTCTCACCAGTTTAATTTAAATACATACAACGAACGACCTTGACTCTGATTGAATATTTAAAAACTGGTTAACAGGCCTCTTCGTTACTTTTGAATCTTTGTAAATACAGCGTTACTGTAAACGCCCGTATTTTGCCAATCTTAAACTTGATTAAGATTGGCAAAATACTGGCGAAATACGGGCGGAGTTATTCGCAGTATTAATAATAACCTTTATTATAACGACCAAATTCATTCAAATAATGTCGAATGACTAAACAGATATACAATGCGAATGTGGATGGTTGCCTCTGTAACCATCCACATTCGCATTGTATATCTGGCTTCCTGGCCTCGGAAGGAAGACCAAGACCAAAACTGACCTACCATGACCAAATAGGTCGAGTACTGTCTAAAGAGCGCTAAAATGTCACATATTGTATTTCACGTGTGATATTAATCTTATTTCTAGTAGCTTATTTTATTTCACAGGTCGAAGATCTAAACAAGCTAGACTTTCGGTTATAAAAATCAAACTCAATGTATAACGTTTGCATGTACACTTAAATTGCATTTACCTCTGTTTACCCCTTCGGAGAATTTATATTGTATACTTGAAGTTATGTTTTGGGTTTTTTACTAATGACATCGTGCCTAATCTTCTGTTACTGTGGAATAAAAAACGTTAGGTACTGTATATAGAATCTAATACGATTTACATGACATGTAAATAGACATACAAACACTTATTTATATGTAGATGTGCATCGTGAACAAACCGTTCAGTGTAATTATATTAATAACAAACGACCTAGGGTTGACACTTGAAACGATTATTTATTTATTTATTTATTTAATCTTTAATGCACAAAGTAAGTACACAAGGCGGACTTAATGCCGCAGGGCATTCTCTACCAGCCAACCTTAAGGTGGTGGGACATGATAGTGAGGGTGCAATTTAAAAAACCTTTAAGAGATCAAGTATAAAGATACAGTTAAATATTTACATATATTGTGTCATAGCCAAATATATACTTAAGATATTTATTATTACATTTTTTTATATTTATTTTTAACGTAGGATCGTAGGAGGATGAATCCTTGTAGGTCAATAACGTTGTTAATAAATCTAAATGGATGTTTAATAGATTGATGATTGTTAGTAGTGTGTTAGAATAAAAAATAATTTTATGAAATAATAAGACATCTTTACTTTCAACAAGTATCTATTTATAAGTTTAATTGAACTGTGATTAAAGGTTACGAGGAAATCGGTGACTTGTCCAATCGGTGACTCCTCCAAAGAAAATTTTAGATCCTATTCATGCTGAAGGACGAATATCGAAGAATCATTTCTTATTCCTGATTTAAATCATGAAAACGATCCTTGTGAGAATTTTCGCCCTTCTTTGGTTTAAGAATTTGGGCAGAAATGAGCAGGGATATATCAGTCAGTGAGTCAAGATTTTTCTTTTTATTTAACGCAACTTCTTAACTTCATGCTTGTGATATCCCGAAGGGGTAGGCAGCGGTAAATGCATGTACGCTTGTATGCATGCAATTACCTCTACCTTACTAAGTTACGAAATCACATTAAATAAAATGAAAAACCCTGAACACCCTCGACACAACACCCTCGATAAACCGATTACATGTTGACCCATGTCGCAGGTGGCGATCCTGTTGACATCTCCGTGCTGCCAGACTCATAGGTACTGGGAAAATTTCAAAAAATCTTACAAAGCATATCACTCCGTTATCTTTGATAGCTCCCGACCTGGGAATCGAACCAAGCATAGTAATAATGGCCTACTACCACTAGACTACTGCTAATATTTTGTTGGCCGTATATATTTTTTTGTTAATATTTAGTTGAAAAAAAAAAGAAAAGCGACAACCCTATCCTTAATGCACGGCGCTATACTTAAGAATGTACGGCCAAGTCACGAGACTTCTATTTACATCTATTCATGAGTTAGGAAGTTGTAGTGAAGAAATGCAAGGAAATGGTATAATATCAATTCATATTAATGCATGAAGATCTCATTGTATACTTTTAAAGTCACTAGCTGTGCCCACGACTTCGTCCGCGTAGATACAGAACAATAATTTTATTAAATTCTACGCCGATGAAGTCGCGGCCACAGAAAGTTTAAATTAAATATGTTTATGTAAGCCGCATTCAGCTTTGTTTAAAAGTTTTGAAGCTGTACAATTGACCATAACTTCTTTTTCCCCTAGCCGATTTAGGCTAAACAACGCTCCTAATTATGTTATCTATCTGAAAACCGCATTAAAATCCGTTGAGTAGTTTCGAAGTTATAACGTACCAGACAGACAAGAATTTCAAAAATTGTTTTTTTGGTTTCTGTTACTCTTCTTGAATCACCCCCTATAAGTTTTTTTGAAAAATATTTAATGTACCTACAGACACACGATTTTTACGGTCTTATCATGCTTTTTACTGCTGGTAGAGCTCAAGTCACGGAGCTCGCGGGCGTTGGCACCACCGCATTACTTTATATACTTGCCGCTAAATGGTAGTGTTCAGCAATACCGTGTTTCGGTCAGGTGGTAATGTACGGCCCTGTAATTTCCGGTACAGAGGCATAACACCTTTGGCCTCAAGAGTGGTAATGCATCTGCATTTTGACCTTGGTCTTTGTGTGGGTGCCTACAGGCTGCAATCATCACTTAGCATCAATGTGAACTGCATGCTTGTTTGCCACTTCCATTACATAAAAAAAGACATTTACACGAAAACCAGAGGTCAAAATGCAGATGCGTTTCCACCGCTAAAACCTTAGTTGTAATGTTTGTCTCTGTGATAGTGATTACGGGGCCATTCATCACCATCTAACCGAAACACGGTAGTGCTGAACACTATCATTTGACGGCAGATAGATTAAGGTAATGCCGTGGTACAAAAAGTGGGTATATATTGTATGTTTTTAGATTTTCAAGAGCTACACTTATTGATTCTCGTAATAACTGATTTTATTATTGATTAAATGTAAATAATCATTTTAGTTTAATATAAACGTAACTTTTTGTTTTTAAAGAAAAATGGAAAGAAAAATTTGACTTCAGGCGAGGCTCGAACTCGCGACCTACTGGGAATCTAGTCCAGCCGCTCTTCCAATTGAGCTACTGAAGCCCTGCCCGATTTGTCAAATCTTTCCTTCACATCTATTGCATTGCTTTATGGTAGCAGTAGCGCCATCTATTACCAAATATGCTAGTTAGGCAACCGATATAATAGACTTTTCAGTTTATTGAATATCGTAAAGAAGTCGCTTTTACCCTTAATAATTGTTTTTATATTATTTCGCATTAACACATGCTTGTGAAATATATTTTATTTTTAAAGAAAAATGGAAAGAAAAATTTGACTTCAGGCGAGGCTCGAACTCGCGACCTACTGGTACCATTTTTCTTTAAAAATAAAATATATTTCACAAGCATGTGTTAATGCGAAATAATATAAAAACAATAAACGTAACTTCACGCCTGTAATCCTCGAGGGGGTAGGCAGAGGTAAATACATGCATTCAAGCATACATGCAAACACCCACGATTTGCCGGTTACGTTTTTGGCCCATGTAACAGGTGGCGAACCAGTTGACATCTCCGGGTACATAACCAAACTTCAAGGTACTAAGAAATTTCCAGAAAATGTTAAAATCTCAACAGAACCAGAGATAAAGGACTTAACACCATTATCTATGATAGCCCCCTACCAGGGAATCGAACCCAGGAGCCCAACGTAGTAGTAGTGGCCTGCTACCGCTAGGCTACTGAGGCAGCTTAACATACGCGAGATAAATCCGAAAACTTCTTTTATTTCAATGGGTAAATCGATCGAGATCGTAAAGAGATCGCGAAACGGCTGGTCGACACTTCCCGTAACCAGAAGCGTGGCCAATTTTTAGGTCAAAGAATCAGCATTGCCATCCAACGAAGCAATGCTGCCAGCCTTCTGGGTACCATAACACAGGAAGGCAGTGATGCGGAATTTTTAGACGCGTGTTGTTTTTAGTTTAGGTACCTAACCTATGACTTTATTTTATGTAAATATTATTTAGCTTTTAAATACATTTGAATGTTTTTTTTGATTATGTAGATTAATTAAGGTTTTTTATATATTTAAAAGAATAAGTTAATTAATTAAGAGATGGGTAAATACTACGATATTTAGCCGTAATTCAGTTATTTTGACGTAATTCTACAACTCATTAAACTTTTATAATTGATTACAACTTACATAACAAACTCAGAGCGCTTCTTCGAAATGAACATAAAAAACAACTTTTTTATGATATCGGTACGTAAATTTGGTAAAACCTTAGATGGATAAAAAAAGGATCTTACATACCTATAAGTTTCTTGTACCTGTATGTTGGGGGATTTATAGGACAAGTAGGTAGCGAATAAAAGAAGATGTCAGAAACTTATTTATTCATTTAGGGCAGTGATTCCCAAAGTGGTCTATATAGACCCCCTGGGATCCATGGGAGACTCGATGGGGTCTACGTATATGCGTAAATAAAAATGGGATATATAAAGAGGGAAAGTGATATAAATGTTAACAAGGGCATCCACCGAAACCAGAAAAAAATTGAAAGGGGTCTACAAGAAAAATAGTTAGGGAACCTCTGATTTAGGGTGACAGGCACCTCTTATAACACGTCAAAAACAAACAAAATAAATTAAAGTGAATAACATTTGATATACATGTCAAACAAGATAAAAAATATATGTATAGTCAAGAAAAGAAAAAGAGTCATTCTTTATCATTCACCGTATGATATAAACGTAACTTCATAACTTCACGGCAGTAATACCCGACGGGGTAGGCAGAGGTAATTGCATGCATTCAATAATACATTTTTTGTTTTGGCTTATGTAAAAGGTGGCGAGCCTGTTGACATCCCGGTGCTCGGGCACATTACCAAATACGGAGGTACTGAGAAACTTCCAGAAGAATCGAACCCAAGACCCCAGCGTAGCACTCGTGGCCTGCTGACATTAGACCAGAGGTTCGCAAACTATTTTTCTTGTAGACCCCTTTCAATTTTTTTCTGGTTTCGGTGGACCCCCTTGCTAACATTTATATCACTTTCCCATACATTGAATTTTTATTTACGCATATACTTAGACCCCATCAAGTCTCCCATAGACCCCAGGGGGTCTATATGGACCACTTTGGGAATCACTGCACTAGACCATAGAGGAGTAAGAAATAGGACCAACCGAAAGGATATGTTCCAAAATGTATGTAGGTATGTAGCTTGGGCCCGCATCAAGTGACGTAACTCGTGGGCGTAGGCACCACCGCATTACCTATACTTGCCGCTAAATGGTAGTGTTCAGCACTATCGTGTTCCGGTCAGGTGGTAATATATGGCCCTGTAATTTTCGGCACAGAGGCATAACACCTTAGGCATCAGGAGTGGTAAAGCATCTGCATTTTGACCTTGGTTTTTGTGTGGGTGTATATAGACTGCAGTCATCACTTAACATCATGTGAACTGCATGCTTGTTGATCACTTCCATTACATAAAAAATGAAGCATAAAATACTAAATCATTTTCAGCTTTTCTGTATTCTGTATCTTCATGCCAGGTCCCTAACGGGGTAGGCAGAGAGTGTAGAGCGCCAGATATCCCGGTTCAGACAAACCTCTCGTGCCTCGTCTACCTTCATCATTCTCTTCATACATGCACGCCGATTTCTAAGACTTTTGACCCCACGATCAGACAGAACTCGACCTATTTGGTCATGGTAGGTCAGCCTTGGTCTTCTTGGGCCTCTGCAACCATCCACATTCGCATTGTATATCTGTTTAGTCATTCGCTCATTCGACATTCTTTCTATATGCCCGAACCATCGGAGCATGCCTTTTTTCATTTTTACATCGATACTATCATTCACACAAAGTTTCTTTCGTACATCTTCATTACGAACGCGATCGGTGAGTGATACACCGCAGATCTTGCGCAAAGATCTTATCTCGACCTCGTTCAACTTACTTTCATGCTCTTTCCTGCATACCCAGCTCTCGCTTCCATATAAAAGCGTTGGAGTAAGTACAGCATTATGTACGGCTAGTCCAGCCCGCTGGCTGAGATGTTTAGATTCTAGTAGCTTACCCAACGCTCCATTCACGCAATCCCCAGCAAGCACTCTTCTTTCTATGTCAGTGGTGTACCTACCATCCTTGCTAAAAGCACATCCAAGATATACAATTTCATCAACCTGTTCTAACACTGCATCATCTACTACTACCCTTGCATTTGTTTTCAGCTTTTCAAATCGTATAATACAATAACTTAAATTGATTGTCGTAAGTATATTTCAAAAACAAGAATGTCATAGTAGCAATATGGTAACATGTTGTTGTCATACAAAAATTAATATATACATAAAATAAACAATTCCGACATACAAAAAACGATGGGCTAAGGAAGTTGAAGAAGGAATAAAACAGCGCAACGATTTTTTAAGATTTCAACACTAATCTTTCTGTAACAAAAAACAATCAATAAATCAAGGTAGTCATGTCTATGAATAGTAGGCTAGAAATAAAAACCGACCCGAAGACCTATTTTTCAACATTGCTTATCTTAAACAATTTACGTTTATTTAGGTTTGTCAAGTAACATTTGTATTAAGATAAAATAAATGTAAATAATTTCCGTTTCCGACATACATTAATTTCACTAATTTCAAGGATAGGCGCATCGTTTTCATTTAAAACTAATTAAACGCTATTTAAAAACAATTACTGAAGAGTTCACATGTGGCTCAAGGGTAAAGGTCTCAAAGGGGCCATTCATAATGTACATTCGCATACAAGGGGGGTAGAAGTTTCGCTGAGGGTGACAGGCCTCCCTAAAAAGGGGAGAGACTCGTGCCCTGCAATGGGACATAAAAAGGATTTAGCGTAGACTTTCCATAGACACATAATAATGGCAACCCATTATACGTCCCACTGCTGGGCACAAGTCTCTCCCCTTTTTGGGGGGAGGTCTGGAGCTAACTCCACCACGCTGCTCCAATGCGGATTGGTGGAGGTGGGTGGGTTAGTGGCCAACCCGCTGTCGGATGTTTTCAAACCGCCCCCATAAGGCCTCCGACAAGGTTTAAAGACTGCTATCCATCGATAGCAACCGGGACCGACGGCTGAACTTGCCCTCCGAAGCACGGAAACGCGCATTTAATTTGCCACTAGCGGTCACCCATCACACTACCCGACCGCGCCCGTAGTGCTTAACCGAGTAGATCGCTTACGATCTACACCAGCCACTGGGCCATGAGCGCTTCTCTTCTCTACCATAGACATATTATTAGTTAATTATCTTCTTACTTAGAATCACTGGTGAGTCATAGTCGTAGGGAACACGAATTGTTGCAAAGATATTCGTCGTGGTACTAACAGACCTATTTGTTGGTCATAAAAATTTTTAATCTGCTTTCTTATCGAAATGTAATGAGCATTCTCCATACAGAGTAACTACATTGATTGCAACGTTGATATAATGGATTTTAGTACGATTCTAGTATAGATTTTGTTGTATTTCCTGCAATTTTTTTAATATGATATGTTCTTAGGTTTTCGCGAGCTACACTCATTGAAATAAAACTATTTTTACAGATTTATCTCGCGTATATTAAAGACACCATAAGTAATTATTGTGTTAATCCTGAACGCTACGCAAGGCGTTTACGAAATCGATGGAGGTAGCTACATATAATTTTTTCTAACTTCTGTCAGACAAATGTCACCTCAGTCTGCCCGGGACCACGGAAGCTGAAATGCGACCGAAACGTCGGGTTGATTTTAAAAATCATTTTAGTTTAATATACGCGAGATAAATCCGTAAAAATAAAATGTTTAATGCATGTTACCGTTTTACTATGTTGCTAAGCAATATTGGATTTTTGAAGTTTTTTTTTATGTAAGAGAGGTGGCAAACAAACATGCAGCTCACATTGATGTTAAGTGATGACTGCAGTATAGACATCTACATATAGAACAGATTTTTACTGGTAGTAGAGCTCCAGTGACGGAGAACGCGGGCGTAGGCACCACCGCATTACCTAATATTCTTGCCGGTAAATGGTAGTGTTCAGCACTATCGCACTATCGTGTTCCGGTCAGGTGGTAATGTACGGTCCTGTAATTTCCGGCAAAGAGGCATAACACCTTAGGCCTCAGGAGTGGTATCGCATCTGCATTTTGACCTTGGTCTTTGTGTGGGTGTCTTTATGCTGCAGTCATCACATAACATCAATGTGAACGGCATGCTTGTTTATCAATTCCATTACATAAAAAAGGTCAAAATGCAAATGCATTGCCATCCCTGAGACATAAGGTGTCATGTCTCTGTGATAATTATTACGGGGCCATACATCACCAGATGGTAATGTCGGCACTACCATTTAGCGACAGATAGGTTAAGTAACGCGGTGGTGCCTACGCCTTCAAGTACTTTTTTTTTTTTTTTAATTTTATGGAAGTGGCAAGCAAGCATGCAGTTCACATTGATGTTAAGTGATGACTGCAGCCTATAGACACCCACACAAAGACCAAGGTCAAAATGCAGATGCGTTGCCACTCCTGAGGCCTACGGTGTGTCTCTGTGCCGGAAATTACAGGGCCGTACATGACCACCTGACCGGAACACGATAGTGCCGAACACTACCATTTAGCGGCAAGTATATTAGGTAATGCGGTGGTGCCTACGCCCGCGAGCTCCGACACTGGAGCTCTACCACCTTTACTTGGAAGTCTGTCACCGGTTAAAAATGGAGGTTATCTTTAACATTAAACAGCACAGCTCGACTGATTACGGTTAACAACAACGTACGTAACTTCACGCCTATAATCCCCAAAGGGGGAAGGGGGGTTGACATCTCCGGGCACATTACCAAACTTCGAAGTACGGGGAAATTTCCAGAAAATGGAAAAATCCTAATAGAACCAGAAATAAGGAACCATTACACCATTACATCTGATAAACCCCTACTCGGGAATCGAACCCAGGACCTCAGCGTAGTAGTAGTGGCCTGCTACCACTAGGCTACCGAGGCAGTTAAAATGGTTTTGTTAAAAATTTCAAATAGTGCATCTCATTTTTTGGTTAACCGGTACTTTAACTAACGTGTTAAAGTAAAAAAAAAAAAGTAAAATGGTGCAACCCAGCCTAAGTTCAAGGTTAAAAAAACACAAAAGCAAGATATTAATCAAACGAGGTCGGTATTCTAAGTTGGCAACTTGGCGCGCGCCCAAAGTTGTTCGGATGTCTTCCAAACGTTTTACTGGGGAATGATAATGGCCGAATACTCAAACGTGACTCAATTTTAAGAAATCCTCAAATGTGCGCTATCTCTGTCCTTTGAACGTGTTATATAACGACTCAAAGTCCCTTAAAAAATTATAGACAAAAAACCTGCAAAACCGATTTTCATGAAATTTGGCACACACATAGAGTGTAAGTTGGATTAACACGTAGGATAGTTTATATCCCCAAAAAATGTTCCTGTGGGATGCCATAAGATGATTTGATGAGTTTCCACAGGTCACGCGAAATGCGATATACACGCAGGCGGAGCCGCGGGCAACAGCTAGTTTTTTTTTATCTATATCAAAGGATTGACAGACAAGCAGACGGGCCACCTGATGGAAAGTGGTTACCGTCGCCTATGAACATTTGCAACACCAGCGGAGTTGCCAACGCGCTGCCAGCCCTGAAGGACTCTTTTGACGCCAGTTTTGAAGAACCTCATATTGTAGCGCCGGGGGAACACCTCAGAGGGAACTTCGTGCCACAATTTGCTCGTTCTAGGCAGGAATGAACGCGCTAATCGGACCGTTGAGCATTTCCAAGTATCCAATCTGTGCGGGTGGAACTTCTCTCTTCGGCGGGTGGTACGATGTAGGAATGTAGACGATGGCACCAGATCAAACCGGAGGCATAACACCTTAGGCCTCAAGAGCGGTAACGCATCTGCATTTGGACCTTGGTCTTCGTGTGGGTGTCTATAGGCTGCAGTCATTACTTAACATTAATGTGAACTGCATGCTTGTTTGCCACTTCCATTACATACATAAAAAAAAACTATTAAACAACTACCTAAGGGAGACACCTGCGGGTCCGAACCGACTACATAAGACCATTTACCCCTGACAATCTTTTAAAGTTTTCTAAATTCTGTTTAAATTGTACCTATAGGTACATCCGCTCTAGATGATTATTTTATTTAAAGACTAGCTGTGCCCGCGACTTCGTCCACTTGAGAAAAAATATAATTTTTCAGTATCTACTCGGACGAAGTCGTGGGCGCAGCTAGTATAAAAGTAGCCTAAGTTACTCCTTATTACATCAGCTATCTGCCTGTGAAAGTCCCGTCAAAATCGGAGACACTCAGACTCTATTTATTTGTATGTAGGTATGTATGTATGTATGGTTGTATGGAGATAAAAATAGCCTAAGTTACTCCTTATTACATCAGCTACCTACCCGTGGAAGTCCCGTCAAAGTCGGATACACTCCCATTTTACTTATTTGTATGTAGGTATGTATGTATGTATACATGTATGTATGGATGTATGGAGATAAAAGTAGCCTAAGTTACTCCTTATTACATCAGCTACCTACCCGTGGAAATCCCGTCTAAGTCGGATACACTCCAATTCTATTTATTTGTATGTCGGTATGTATGTAGGGTTGTATGGAGATAAAAGTAGCCGAAGTTACTCCCTAACACATCAGCTATCTGCCAGTGAAAGTCCCGTCAAATCGGAGACACTCAAATTCTATGTATTTGTATGTAGGTATGTATGTATGTATGTATGGAGATAAAAGTAGCCTAAATTACTCCTTATCACATCAGCTATCTGCCAGTGAAAGTCCCGTCGAAATCGGTAGAGCCGTTCCCAAGATTAGCCCCGCCAAACAGACAGACAGAGAGACAAAAATTGTAAAAAATGTTGTTGTGGTATATATACCGTGTATACATACGCATTTAGTAAAAAGCTGTTATTTTAATATTACAAACAGACACTCCAATTTTATTTATTAGTATAGATTTATTATGGAAGGTAAATATACAACATAAGACCTAAAAATTCTGTGAAAATTTGAAGCGTCTACTTGCTACCGTTATTATTATCGAGCAAAAAATAGACGAAAAAAAACACGTTTGTTGTATGCCCCCTTAGGCCCCTTAACATATTCATTTTCTTATTTTTAGTAATTAATTTTGTCTTTATAGCGGTATCAGAAATACATGATTTGTGAAAATGTTAGCTTTCTAGCTATCACTATTTATGAGATACAGGCTGGAGACAGACAGACAGACGGACAGACGGACGGACGGACGGATGGACGGACGGACAGACAGACAGACAGCGGACGATTAGTAATCCGTGGGGTCCGTTTTTACCTTTTAGGTACGAAACCCCCTAAAAGATAGAACTAAGATTCAGAATAGCTTAAAAATATTCGATATTATTCTTTAAATTGATATAACTTTTTTATTTCTGAACCGATTCACATGGAACAAACACTAAATGTTAAGTGAAACTTACCACAATATATATATTAGTTAAAACTGTAAATCGAATAAGTCGTTTCTGATATGAGCGTGCACAAACACACAGACAAACAGACATTTTTCCGGGATAAAAAGTACCCAGGGTTGTGCGCCAAAGGTTAAAGTATAATCATACCAAGTTTCATTGTAATCGGACCGGTAGTTTTTCTGTGATGCTTGAACAAACAGACAGACAGACAAAAAATTTTCTAATCACATATTTGGGTTCAATATCAATCTAGTATCATCCCCTGGTATTTATTTTTTCAATATTTTTAATGTACAGAATTTACACTTCTACAGTTTAATTATAAGTATAGATAAGAAACAATATAAACATGGTAGGTATATTGGATCCGTGGCAGGTCAAGCTACACACGTGGATACTACATGTAATTATGCAAAAAGAATCTGAATTAAAACTTACCTCGAATTTACCTCGTGTACAAAATAAAGTGTGAACATTATTTTCAACTTTAATAAAATACGTTATGAATGTAATTGTTTACATCAAAACTGCCTCGATGACTGTATAATTTCGTTATAGTTGTAGTACCTAGAGATCTATGAGTATTTTACCTTTATAGAAATGTGACTAACAATACAAAGGAAGCGTCATGAGCGCGTTTTTTTAGCACGTGTCACATATTGGCCAAACCACCGACTCGACTTGAAGCGTTATTACTGATGCTATGAATTAGAAAAATAGAATCAGATATTATAACAAAAATATTCTAGATTAGGATCCCACTGCAGAATCATTTCGTTCATCCAGATATGCTGTAAACTTAATAAAAATACTTGCGGCCAGTTTTTGACAGGCAACCTAGTGGACATTATATATTATTCTCTAGATTAATAAATATGCGTAAAAATAAGGTTTGCAGCATCTGGATGAACGAAATGATTCTGCAGTGGGTTCCTAAGCTGTTAAGTGAAGAATAAAATAATAATACTTACGTTCTGTAGCCTGTGATAATACGAGATATTTAGTCATGTCTTTCGTTACGTATCTACCAACGTGTAACGTGAATTTGAGCATTATTGACAAATGCAGGTGTTTTTCATCGATAAAAATGTTTAATTTTAAAATTAATACCTATAGATGGCTACTACTATAATATTGGTAGGATAGAATATGTATTGAAATGACAAATAAAAACACATGCAATTTGATTAGTACCTACTCGTACCAAAATAATGAAAAATGGGTCAAAAGAGAAACAGCTTGGTACCGTTTTTAGAATTTGGTTCCATTATATGGATGGTAGCGCATTTTGACCACTGGTTTTTGTGTCAATATCTATAGGCCTCAATATCAATATCTATATATATTAAGGGACTTCGCGTGAAGATACATACATACATTATTCAAATGTCTAGATATAAATTGAATAATAACTAGATAATAGATTAATGTACGGCCCTGTAATTTCCGGCACAGAGGCATAACAACTTAGGCCTCAGGCTTGGTATCGCATCTGCATTTTGACCTTGTTCTTTGTGTGGGTGTCTATTGGCTGCAGTCATCACTTAACATCAATGTGAACTGCATGCTTGTTTGCCACTTCCATTAAAAAAAAGATAAAATAAATTTTGCAGTATTTTTTACAATAAATTCAAACTGGCTGCCACTTTCGTGACATTAAAAATGCAATAGAATCTAAGTTCATGATAGATGATGAATGATAGTCAATGGATATCTCAAAAAAGATGAATTAGTTATCAGAGGGATTATTAGTCATTGTATTACGAGTAGCATAAGTTAATTTATATTTTAATCTCATTAATTTATCTTTCGCTGTTCTTGAACCACTTATCAATTTTCTAGTTTATTCATAAGTTTTTAATAATAGGCTTATTATACTATTAGGTATTCAAATTTATTTGTCATTTTAATAGTAGTTGACATTTGTTTTTAACCGAGTTCAAAAACGAGGAGGTTCTTAATTCGGCCGGTATATATATTTTTTTATGTATTGATGAATAAAGTTTAATACAAATCGCTTATGATTATATTTATCTTGTTATGCCCCCGATGTATTTCCATTTTTGCAACTTTTTATTGATGCTCCATTCATTTAGTAATAGCATCACTATATACTTACGTTTTTAAGGGATTCTTTTATTAATTATTAACATCTTTTATAATGGGGTTAACCCTGAAAACGCGTTTAAAATTAAATGGTAAATTAAGACGAGATGTTAGAGAAGATGTTAAGTAATAAGGGACTAAGGACACTGCCCTGATCAACTTAATTATACCATTATACAACCTACTACATTATTAAAACTAAATAATATATAACACGTAAATTAACACGCTGGGATATTGTTATAATGATCTGCAATTAGCCTTATATTTATTTTTTTATTTATTTATTTATTTATTTATTCATAATCATCACAGCTATCATTACAGGGAATACCTAATGCGATAGAGTGGCAGTCTTTACCTTACTTATTACTAATTAATAATAGGACAAATGTTGTGTATATTACCAGATATTAGTTAGTATTGTAACATAAAACATACAATGTCACCTTTGCGAACTTTTTATATAGCTTGTCTTATACTCCATGTGCCCTGAGAGCCAAATTATTGTTCGAGGTACTCAATCAAATGCTTGTTCTGGGTCGATAAAGTCTAATCATACATTTTGATTGTTTTCTTCCTTTTTTTCTCTTAGCTCAATTTGAAAAAGTTATTTAATCACAGTTAAGTTTTAAAAAAATTATGAAATCCATCAGAGATATTAATTTAAAAAATAGTACTTTATTGACTTATTTGTATATCAACATACTTATACAAAACAAAGATATTAATATTATTACTAAAACTCTTTGACACTAGAATATATTAGTGAACCTTATACATATTTATTGTTTCAAGGAACCATGATTAGGTATTTTTTTATGTGTAGTACATAAAACTAAAATAAAATATCGCGATCTAAGTGAAGTGCCCATATTTACATACAAATTTATTCCGTATACCTACCTACTAAATAGGTGTTGTTAAATAAATACCTTAAAATTTTTCGCTTATTATATATTATATAGTATTTCGTATATTATGCTTAGGTTTTATTTTATACGAATATAAATGCGTCATCGAAACATATCTATATATATTTCGTGATCATTATTATAACAAATATCTTATTTTTTTTATAAGTAACTAGCTGACCCGGCAAACTTCGTATTGCCTCACAATGAAATAATGTGTCAAAGGTTTGATTACGGACTATTTGTATGGGAAAATGAAATTGTGGTTTTTACTATTTCCCTTCAATTTATTCATATTTTCTTACCTTTTAAACCTTCCCTGGACTTCAAAAAATCATTCAAAACCAAAATTACCCAAATCGGTACAGCCGTTCTCGAGTTGTAGTGAGACTAACGAACAGCAATTGATTTTTATATATATAGATATATATACAGATTCGTTCGTCTTCAGTTAGGTTTGATAATGTTGCTTCAATAGCTATTTAATGTTTGTAATGTTTTTTAGATAAAAAAACGGCTAAGTGCGTTTCGGACTCACGTGAAGAGAGTTTCATATAACTGATGTTACTTAAAAAATTTTAACTGGCGGTAGAGCTCCAATGACAGAGTTGCTTGCCTCTAAATGGTAGTGCTCCGGTCAGATAGATTGGGCAATGCGGTGTTGCACCTGCAACCTGCACTCTCGAGCTCCAATCTCTGCAACTCTACCACTAGTTGACGCTTTGATTCATATTACTGATCTTGTTGCTTTCGACTTGTTGTTGTTTAACTTGTCGTTTAACTGCCTCATGGCCCAATACTCAAACGTCACTCAATTTTAAGCAACGCTCAAATGTGCCCTATCTCTGTCGTTTGAAAGTGATTTATAAAGACGGAAACGCCACTTAGATTTAAGTGACGTTTGAGTATTTGGCCGTCAGTAGCCTGGTGGTAGCAGGCCACTACTACTCTGGGGTGCTGGGTTCGATTCCCGGGTTGGGGACTACCAGAGATAACGGTGTAAAGTCCTTTATCTCTGATTCTATTGGGATTTTTCAATTTTCTGGAAATTTCCCCGTACCTCGAAGTTTGGTAATGTGCCCGGAGATGTCAAAAGGCTCGCCACCTATTACATGGGCCAAAACGTAACCGGTGAATCGTGTGGCATGTATGATTGAATGCATGATTTACCTCTGTCTACCCCTTCGGGGATTACAGGCGTGAAGTTACGTTGCTTTCGATTCATGTTATTACCAAAAACTAAAATCAATAAAAGAATAAAAATCTTACAGAATATAAAGCTAAACGTAACTAAGATTAATATTAAATATTAAAAAACGGCTAAACGTAACTAACATTAATATTAAATATTAATCTTAGTTACGTTTAGCTTTATATTCTGTAAGATTTTTATTCTTTTATTGATATGCATTTTCTTTTATATTTGTTAATACCGTATACTCTCTTCATGAACAAAATTTGTTCATGAAGAGAGTATACGGTATTAAAGAGAGTATACGGCTCTCTTCATGAACAAAATTTGTTCATGAAGAGAGTATACGGTATTAACAAATATAAAAGAAAATGCATAACGTTTGCTATGTTACTTACGAAGATTTATTAATATACTAGCTGTGCCCGCAACTTTGTTCGCGTGGAATAGTGGCTTTGGGACTTTGGGCAGCGCTTTTGGATATACATTTTAGTAAATTTTGGATCATAAACACATTTAAGTAGCTATAAAAATCTACTTTGCAGTAATTCTTCTCTGTACACGATATTAGACGTATGGCCATCGGGGATAAAAGCACACAGGCTGCTAGGATTGCGAAAAATCGCTTATTATGTAAAAGCGCATCCAATGCTGAATCGTGTTTTCGAAAAGGCCATTTTAACTTCTATGCATAATATTTTTTTATAGAAAATTATTATAAACTTTTGTAAAGTTTCAGTCAATTAGTGCTTCTAAGACAGAATAAAAGATAAAAGATAGATATATACATAATATTGGTACACTCCGTAAGAGCAGGCAGAAAAGAAAAATTGAATATTGACGTTGCGAATTTTTACCCACTAATGCCACCAACACCACCACCACCGTCGTCTACTTGCTACCGTAATTGATATCGAGCAAAAAATATACGAAAAAAAAACACGTTTATTGTATGCCCCCTTGGACCCATTGATATTTACATTTTCTTATTTTTAGTATTAAATTTTGTCGTTATAGCGGTAAGAGAAATACATAATTTGTGAAAATTTAAGCTTTTTAGCTATCACTGTTTATGAGATACAGCCTGAAGACAGACCGACGGATGTATGGACAGACAGGCAGACAGCGGAGGATTAGCAATAGGGTCCGTTTTTATCTTTTAGATACGGAATCCTAAAAAAGACAGAATATATGTAGATACAGAATAGTTTAAAATATTCGATATGATTTTTTAAATTGTCGCAACTATTTTATTTCTTAACCGATTGACATGAAACAAACAGTAAATGTTAAGTGAAACTTACCACAATATATGAGTGAATACCACTTATCGAATAAGCCGTTTCTGAAATAAGCGTGCACAAACACACACACAAACAGAAATATTTCCGGGATAAAAAGTACCCAGTATTGTGCGCCAAAGTGCTATGGACTAGCAACACTGGTTGTCAGATGTCAAAATTGTAGCTCGTATTTAATTATTGTATAAAAATTAGTTTTAGTGATTGTTATTAGTATTAATAGTGTAATACTCAATAATTATATACAATTTAAACGGACAAATGTTGGCGAGGTAACCTGCGGCTAAATCATTAAGAAAGACGACTTCGAAATAGCTGACGTCGACCCAACGGTCAGATTTGAAAAATCGCTGTAAAACCTGGGGAGTATTGCTTTTAATTCATGTATTTTTGTAGTAAATCCCTATATATAACAGTATTCATTACACTGCTCACTTAGTGAGCTTCGTCCAGTACTCATAGGCTCTGTTTAATACTCATTTTACTTGACAATATGTGGAAGTAAAATTGATGAACTAACAATAGCCGCAGACAATAAAACTCTTCAATAATTTTAGTTTATTAAGTATTTTGTTACACTATACATTGTTCTACTTGCCATTTATACTGCTCATTTTGTGAGCTTCGTCAAATACCTAAAGTCTGTTTTTTTCGCCACGGACTAAATTGACACATGCAAATGTCAATTTACAAAATAATGATACCAGCTTTCTAGTATTAGTGTTGTACGATACCGGTTTTATAAATCGTTACTTTTTACTTTACCACATAATTTTTTGTAATTTGACCTATCACAAGCAAATTCTATTATTTCCAAGTGATTAAATGAATTTTTGAGTTTGAGTTTGAAAGGTTAAAGTATAAGTATACCAAGTTTCATCGTAATCGGACCGGTAGATTTTGTGTGATGCTTGAACAAACAGACAGACAGACAGACAGACAAAAAAAATTCTAATCACATATTTGTGTTCGGTATCGATCTAGTAACATCCCCTGGTATTTATTTTTTCAATATTTTCAATGTACAGAATTTACACTTCTACAGTTCTAGGTTTTACATTTATTTTATCTTTAAAGTAAGAGATTGTGGGTTTTCTCGAGTCTTCAAGGTTTGTTAAAATAAAAACTTATTCAAAGTTATATGTACGTAGTTCATTTAAGTCTTGCATGTAATATAAAATTAATTTCTCTGCTTCGGAGGGCACGTTAAGCCGTCGGTCCCGGTTGCTGTCGATCATAGAGCAACACCGCAGGGGAGTAGCCATATGCATGCTTTCCCCTCTGTCAAAATACAAGCCCAAATGTGCCTATACCTGTTGCCTAGATGTTTAAATTTGTGCGTGAAATTGTTTCTGTATTTTGTTAACGTCAAGGTGTTAATTTCGTAATAATAGACGATTTTTGTATGTGCGAGTGTGTCGTACGCATTTCCCCTCGCAAAAAATGACAGACTGTTTTGCATCGGCAATACACGCTATGGCTACTCCCCTCCGGTCCGCCGCGACCGGTGGGCCACGTCGCTCTATGCTGTCGATAGATACGAGTAGCAGTCGTTAAACCTTGTCGGAGGCCTTATGGGCGGTATGAAAACATCCGACAGCGGGTTGGCCACTAACCCTTATCTCCACCAACCCGCATTGGAGCAGCGTGGTGGAGTAAGCTCCAGGCCTCCTCCCAAGAAGGGGAGAGACTCGTGCACAACAGTGGGACGTATCAAGAGTTGCCATTATTATTTTGTTATCAATAAAAAATATCCTTGATTTATTTTATTTTAAAGAAAAATGGAAAGAAAAATTTGACTTGAGGCGAGACTCGAACTCGCGGCCTACTGGGAATCTAGTCTAGCCGCTCTTCCAATTGAGCTACTAACTAACTAACCTAACCCTAACTAGCATGGTTGGCAATAGATGGCGCTACTGCTACCATAAAGCAAGACACTAAATGTGAAGGAAAGATTTGACAAATCGGGCAGGACTTTAGTAGCTCAATTGGAAGAGCGGCTGGACTAGATTCCCAGTAGGCCGCGAGTTCGAGTCTCGCCTGAAGTCAAATTTTTCTTTCCATTTTTCTTTAAAATAAAATATATTTCACAAGCATGTGTTAATGCGAAATAAAATAAAAACATCCTTGATTTAGTTCTGTTATACCTATAGGACAAAAAATAAAAACATTTTAAGTTATTTCAAAGGTCACTTAATGTTAATATATGTAAATTAACAATTAAATTGTTATCCTAGATAAAGGTACTTCAATTTAATAAAGAGTCAAAAGGTGTGTACAGTTATACATATACAAATTGATGTTAAGTGATGACTGCAGCCTATTGACCTACCCAAAGACCAAGGTCAAAATGAAGATGCGTTACCACTCCTGAGGCCTAAGGTGTAATGCCTCTGTGCCGAAAATTACAGGGCCATACAGGACCGGAACACCATAGTGCTGAACACTACTATTTAGCGGCAAGTATATTAGGTAATGCGGTGGTGCCAGTAAGAATTCTTAATAATTAATGAGTATTTCTTATTGTGAAGCGCGCATGGCCCAGCGGCTGGTGTAGATCATAAGCGATCTACTCGGTCAAGCACTACGGGCGCGGCCGGGTAGTGTGATGGGTGACCGCTAGTGGCAAATTGAATGCGCGTTTCCGTGCTTCGGAGGGCACGTTAAGTCGTCGGTCCCGGTTGCTATCGATAGATAACAGCCGTTAAACCTTGTCGGAGGCCTTATGGGCGGTTTGAAAACATCCGACAGCGGGTTGGCCACTAACCCACTCACCTCCACTAATCCGCATTGGAGCAGCGTGGTGGAGTAAGCTCCAGGCCTCCCCCCAAAAAGGGGAGGGACTCGTGCCCAGCAGTGGGACGTATAATGGGTTGCCATTATTAATGTTTTTTTTGTAATTTGACACATCACAAGAAAAATGTACCAAGTCCCTTACAGGGTAGGCAGAGAGTGTGGAGCACCAGATATTCCGGTCCTTACACACCTGCCGTGCTTCTTCTACATTCATCATTCTCTTTGCTCTGCGTCAAAAGAGTCCTTCAGGGCGGGCAGCGCGTTGGTAACTCCCCTGGTGTTGCAAATGTTCATAGGCGACGGCGACCACTTTCCATCAGGTGGCCCGTCTGCTTGTCTGTCAACTTAATGATATTAAAAAAAAATCTCCTCATGCATGCACGCCGTTTCTTGACCCATTGCTCCGACTCCCCCATTTTCCCCTACCTACGCACTTTTAATTACTACTGATCGATTACACGTGTTGTTTTACTGGTACACTCTCTTACTGGTGGTAGAGCTCCAGTGATGGAGCTCGCGGGCGTAGGCACCACCGCATTACCTAATATACTTGCCGCTAAATGGTAGTGTTCAGCACTATCGTGTTCCGGTCAGGTGGTAATGTACGGCCCTCTAATTTCCGGCACGGAGGCATAACACCTTAGGCCTCAGGAGTGGTAACGTATCTACATTTTGACCTAGGTCTTTGTGTGGGTGTCGATAGGCTGCAGTCATCACTTAACATCAATGTGAACTGTACGCTTGTTTACCACTTCCATTACATAAAAAAAACTGTATAATGCCTATGCCAGTAAAAACCGTATTTAATCTTACTTAATCAGTGATAGTCTCGAACTATAACATAAAGCAGTAAATTTTATAGTAAACATTATGCAATGTCTTTATGAATGAAAGGCGTAAAGATCGTAGGGCAATGACCACGGGTAAAAAAACGTTACTTCAGGCCTGTAATCCCTGAAGGGGTAGGCAGAAGTAAATGCTTCCATTCAATCATACATGTAAACACTCGATTCGCAGGTTACATTTTACAATTTATAAACATGAATGTAAAAAGCAATGATCCCACTAGCAGCTAAATTATCATACAAATGACTCTATAAAGAGTTCATCTCTTCAGTATTTTTCCAAAAACATATACCTACATAAGTTGTATACATTTACTTAATTAAGAATTAAGTAAATTACGACAGCGGTAGAATAAGCAGGTACTAACTTAAAAATAAGTGAAAAACGAAATTAATTTTCTTGATTAATTTTAGATTAGGTATAATTTAATACCTAGTTAAGAATTTTTCGTTTTGGCGACGAAATAGTACCTACTTATCACTTTTATTATTAACTAGCTGTGCCCGCGACTTCGTCCGCGTGAGAATTTATGACTATTCAGTATCTACACGGACGAAGTCGTGGGTGCAGCTAGTTAAAATGGCCCATATAAAAGTAGCCTAATTTGCTCCATATTACATCAGCTATCTGCCAGTGATAGTCCCGTCAAAATCGGTCCAGCCGTTCCCAAGATTAGCCCCGCCAAAAAGACAGACAGACATACAAAAATGGTAAAAAAAATTGGTTTGGTATATGTGCCGTGTATACATACATATCCATTTAGTAAAAAGTGGTTATTTAAATATTACAAGCAGACACTCCAATTTTATTTATTTGTATAGATGTATAGATAAAATCGCAATTTTAAATCTCATATGTCACACATTTAATAGTAGTGTTTAGTAGCGTAGTAAATATAATTCCTATATTTGAACTTCCTACAAATTTACGAATAACTGAAAAATTTGGTACGCAACAATTATACTTCTTCAGTGATTGCGTTTATTATTCACACCGAAAATATCTATCAAATGTATCCGCAACTGTTCCTAATATATTTTCCATTAGTCACATGTATATCTATCGTATTTATAATTACCAAATCAATTTTGAAAACAATAAACTGAGACAATTATGCACGAAATAAAAACACATTTTCAGCGGCATCACAAAAAATGGTCGAGCACAGAAAAAAAACAACTCACATTTCCTTAGAAAGTCCGGTTCAAAACGGGTTGCAGTCCAATCACGTCACAATATTTTTCACTATACAAGACCTTACTTTTCCGGATGGTTCCGTAAATAGAATTGGCTAGTTTCCACGACTATGCACGCCAAACGTGCGTATCAGTCGGCGCGACGCGAACGAATGAACGTTATGTACGTTGCGTCTACTAATGACTTTATATTGATGGATGTTAGATAAATATTGTTATTTTTTATATACTCAATGAAGGTAACTAACATACATTTGGATGATAAGTGATGACTGCAGCCTATAGAAACCCACACAAAGACCACAGGTCGAAATGTAAATGCGTTGCCACCCCTAAGACGTTAACTGTTATGTATCTGTAATAGTTTTTACGGGGTCAAACATTACCATCTCACCGGAACACGATGATAGTGCTGAGTACTACCATTGAGTGGTAGATCGATATGGTAATCCGGTGATACCTACGTCCTAGAGCTCTTACACTGGAACTCTACCACCAGAAGAGATATTTTTATAGTAGAAATAGAAAATGTTTTTATTTCGAACAGATCTTTACAGATACTTTCAAAACGTCAAGAAATCATAAAATACCTAGAGTGAATAACCATTACGTATAATAAAAGCCAAAACATATATTAATAGTAATTTATAATTAGAATTTAAACTAGGTACTTAGTTAAAATATAATAATCACAAAAAATTTCAATTACTTGACACCTTTCAATGATGATAAATGAAGAAAAAGAAAAACTTATTCGACAAGATCAAAGTTATTCACTTAGCAGAGTTCCAAGTGCAGTCACTACTGAGAAGAACTCCGCTACCCAACAAAATCAGTAAGAGCTTTAGAATTGAGAGAAGATTGAAGAGCTTTTAAATGAAAGCTTAAATCTAGTACAGATTATCGTGAAAAATCAAATCAAATAATGTAGTACACTAGCTGTATCCTGCGCGCGTTGCTACGCCACCAACTAAAAAAAATACAGTGGCGCCATCTGTCGAATTCGCCAACAGATATGGCATTTGTCTGACAGCAGTTTGATAAATTATTAGTCTGAATAGTCTGCCCGAGACCACGGAAGCTGAAAAGCGACTGAAACGTCGTGTTCGATTTTAAATAATCATTTAAATTTAATATATGCGAGATAAGTCTGAAAACTGGTTTTATTTCAATGAGTGTAGCTCGCGAAAACCTAAGAACATTCATTTTTCATGTTCACTGGCGTCATGTGATAAGGGATCTTTTTTGACTAGTACTATTTTTTTTTAATTTATTTAACACATATAATGTCATAATATACATTTTTTTTATCAATGCATTAGTTAAACCACTGAGGTTTATCTGTAATGCTAATCTACGTCAAACAATTCAAAACAACAGGTACTATAACTACATAATAATATATCAGTATACCTACAACTTTTTTTAAACTAACTTTAGTAAAAATAAAAATAAAATAAAAATAGTAAAAATAAAAATCTAAAAGTTAAACCTATAAGTTAAACGGGATTGAACATACAAATACTTTCATGTTAGGGGCGCAAATCTTCTCATTAACAGTGACTGGTAATCAGGGATTTGACTCTACCAAACGGTTACAAGCGGTAACATAAAATACAGTAGCTCAATTGGAAGAGCGGCTGGACTAGATTCCCAGTAGGTCGCGAGTTCGAGCCTCGCCTGAAGTCAAAATTTTCTTTCCATTTTTCTTTAAAAATAAAATCATAAAATACAGCCTGCCTATTACATCTGTTTTCTGTTATTTCTTAGGGACTCGATGGCGTAGACACCACCGCGTAATCTACTTGTCGCTAAATGGTAGTGTACAGCACGGGTGCGATACGGGACTTCGAAAAGTGTAACACCGAATATCACGTCCCCGTAAGTTCACTAACACGAATCACGTGACAACGAATACACGGTACCACGAAAAACTTAGCACCGAATGAACGCGACCCCGAATAACACCACCTCTAATTCACTATAATACGAATCACTTGAAAACGAACGCACACAACCACGAAAAACTTAGCACCGAATCCACGCGATCACGAATAACAGAAGATGGAAATAATAATTTGACTTAATTTAACTGGACTGGTGAAGTCCATTTCTAGATTTCACATACTCCTATTACCTATGTCTTTTCATTTTCTCGAAATTTAAGTTGATTGTTAAATAAATATATATATTTTTTTAACTATCGGATTTTTATTATGTAGCGTGCATTCGTTCTATCGTATTTCGTATTGGTGAATTAGAGGTTCTATTATTCATGATCGCGTGGATTCGGTGCTAAGTTTTTCGTGGTTGTATGCATTCGTTGTCACGTCATTCGTGGTAGTGAACTTACGGGGACGTGATATTCGGTGTTACACTTTTCGAAGTCCCGTATCGCACCCGTACAGCACTATCGTGTTCCGGTTAGATCAATGATTCCCAAAGTGGTCCATATAGACCCCCTGGGGTCCATGGGAGACTCGATGGGGTCTACGTATGTGCGTAAATAAAAATGGGATATAGTGGAAAGTGATAATAAATGTTAGCATTGGGGTCCACCGAAACCAAAAAAATTGAAAGGGGTCTACAAGAAAAATAGTTTGGGAACCTCTGGATTAGATTGTAATGTATGGCCCCGTAATAACTAACATAGACATAGATACAATACAAAACAACTAAGGTCCCGGGGGTGGACACATCTGCATTCTGACTTCTGGTCTTATTGTGAGTGTCTAAGTGTCTATAGGCTGCAGTCATCACTTAACATCAACGTGAGCTGCTTTAGTTAAATATAGTTAAACGGTGACACAAAAAAACCAATTCAATTGTTTCATAGAGCAATACAGGCCATCGGCCAACCGGAGGCGAGTAGCCGTAGCGTTTATTACCGATGCAATAAACGCGTTTTTTGTCGTAATCGTTATTACTACGAAACTCACACGTTGACTTTAACAAAATACATAAACAATTTCACGCACAAATTTAAACATCTCGGGCCCACTTGGGCTTGTAATTTGACTGAGGGGAAAGCCTGCATATGGCTACTCCCCTCCGGTCCGCCGCGGCCGGTGGCCCGTGTCGCTCTAACGAATTGTTTGTTCAAGCTACGTAAATTCAGTACTCACGAAATTATTGTATTTATCTTCAATACATTATTCTTGAACGATTTTAAAATAAATTCATCGTTTTTGTTATTTTTCAGCTTCCGTGGTTCCATGATTGTTCAACTTATTTAAGAATAATATACCTAATTATGGAAAATGTACACCTAATTGTTTTGATCAACTTTTTTAACCAATTTTGTATTGCACTTGCGAGCTTGGAATCACATAAACGGGAAAAAAATATATATATATATTATTTTAAACAAGCCTAGCCTAGGGTTAGCAGGCCACTACTACTACGCTAAGACTACTACGCTAAGGTCCTGGGTTCGAGTCCCGGGTTAAAAATAAATGGTCGGTGCTAAACGAATTTTTCGATTTAATTAACTGTTCGTTACTTATTATGCTTTAAAGTGCCAATTTTCGTTAGAATCAAGTGTCCCTCCCCCCCTCTACCAACTAAACGGTTGTTCAAACGTTACGGCAATAGTAGCTACATTTGCATTTGGCCGAATTGGGAACCTCTTCGTTTTTGAACTCGGTTAAAAATCAACCCGATATTTCGGCCGCTTTCAGCTTCCGTGGTCCCGGGTAGACTAAGGTGACATTTGTCTGACTCTCATTAGCCTGCCCGAAACCACGGAAGCTGAAAAAAGTGTTTCTTCAGTTTATTCATATATTTTATATAATTAGATTCTTGGAGAACACTTTTACATCGTCATTTTCCTTAACCTACCTAGAGTGAATACTACCTAGAGTGAATACTACCTAGAGTGAATACTACCTAGAGTGAATACTACCTAGAGTGAATACTACCTAGAGTGATTACTAATAATAAATATTAAAATGATATAAAAAATTGATGAAAAAAAACTGGTTGCCTGTAAAGTCGGTTTTACGGGCGAAGATTTTACGTGACAACGTCTTTTTCTCGGTAGAAAGGCATTCGCCGGTCCGGCAGGCCTCTCTCTCGTTCGGTGACTCATCGTTACGTTACCGGGCGTTACACTTTTACACTCCGAGCCGCAACCTAATTTAAGACGTTGTCACGACAACAATTATACCTAATACAGATACAATTATTTGAAAATTCTTCACTTTTCCCATTTCAAAGCAGTAGTTAGTGTAACTTGCGAAAACCTTGGAACACATAAAATCGGTATTTATTTACTAAGTAATTACCTACTTAATGCAGTGCCGGATAAAGCCGGTGCGGGGCCCGTAGCAAATGTGACCATGGGGCCCTACTGAAATTTAGGATGTAAATAATACAACATTTACGAAAAGGAATCGAAAACAAATTTAGGGGATTCCCCCTGTAAGCATTGTGGTATTGCCAACTTGCAACAAAATAATATAGGTACCTATATAATTAGTGGTCAACGCTCCCTTTGAGAATAGCTAAGGTGTATTACATATTTGTGTTTTTTTTTGGGCACAGGCGCGGGGCCCCCTATGGCGCGGGGCCCATAGCATTTGCTACTCCTGCTATATGGCTAATCCGGCACTGATTTAATGAAACCTTATTATTAAGTTAAACGGTAACACATAAAAAAATCAATTTCACTGTTTGTTTAAGCGACAGGTAAATTTTTTTTTTTTTAATGTAATAAAAGTGGCAAACAAGCATGCAGTTCACATTGATGTTAAGTGATGACTGCAGCCTATAGACACCCACACAATGACCAGAGGTCAAAATGCAGATGCGCTGCCACTCCTGAGGCCTAAGGTGTTATGGCCTCTGTGCCTGAAATTACAGGGCCGTACATTACCACCTGACCGGAACACGATAGTGCTGAACACTACCATTTAGCGGCAAGTATATTAGGTAATGCGGTGGTGCCTACGCCCGCGAGCTCCGTCACTGGAGCTCTACCACCAGTAAATATAAGCTTACTCACGAAATGATTGTACTCGTATTTATCTTGTATATTTAAAATTAACTAGACGTTTTAGCTGTCTTCGGCTTCCGTGGTTCCGTAATGAGTGCAAAAATATTATTATTAACTGCCTCAGTAGCCTAGTGGTAGCAGGCACTACTGTTGCTGTCACGGGTTCGATTCCCGGGTAGGGGGATATTAGAGATAGAGATAACGGTGCAAATCATCTCTGGTTCTATTGGGATTTTTCCATTTTCTTTAAGTTTCCGAGTACCTCGAAGTTTGGTAATGTGCCCGGAGATGTCAATAAGCTCGCCACCTGTTACATGAGTCAAAACGTAATCGGTGAATCGCGGCAGTTTGCATGTATGATTGAATGCATACCTCTGCCTACCCCTTCGGGGATGACAGGCGTGAAGTTACATTTTTTTCAAAGTTGAAAAATTATAACGAAAATGTAGGCAACAATAAATAATTAAACAAACTTACTAATACTGAAGTTCCATCATTTTTTTTATGTAATGGAAGTGGCTAACAAGCATACAGTTCACATTGATGTTAAGTGATGACTGCAGCCTATAGACACACACACAAAGACCGAGGTCAAAATGCAGATGCGTTACCACTCCTGAGGCCTAAGGTGTTACCTAGGCCTCTGTGCCGGAAATTACAGGGCCGTACATTACCACCTGACCGGAACACGATAGTGCTGAACACTACCATTTAGCGGCAAGTATATTAGGTAATGAGGCCTACGCCCGCGAGCTCCGTCACTGGAGATTTACTACCAGTAAAAATCTTTATTTGTATACCAACATTCATGTCTAAATATGACTCAATTAGCTAATATACCTATGTATGTAAAATAGTGTAGTATTTAAGTATGTGTGTCTCAATCTACAGTGTGCCGAGTACAGTATGGTACTGAAGAATTAATAAATAATCTCAAAGACAAAGTCTATTCCAAAAAATTGTCTTATTCACCAGTCATTTAGGTTTGAAATTGTATATAAATAAACACATTAGTTAAGATGCGTAGATTATATCTAATAAGATAATTTTAATTAATGTTAAAATACAAAAATCGAGAGGATCCTATTTTAGGTGGAATTACCCATTGTTAAGTCACGTGGCAGGGTTTAGTAGGTGTGTAGTGTTCAATTCAAATTCGTGGACATTATAAATAAATTTACCTACCTATCTACCTTAATTTCAAATAATTGTATTAGATTCTAGCTTCTCTTAGTGCCCGCGACTTCATTCGCGTGGAATAGTGACTTTGGGCAGCATTTTTGGATGTTTGTTGTTATGGTTTTTACTTGTGGTAGAGCACCAGTGACGGAGCTCGCGGGCGTAGGCACCACCGCATTACCTAATATACTTACCGCTAAATGGTAGTGTTCAGCACTATCGTGTTCCGGTCAGGTGGTAATGTACGGCCCTGTAATTTCCGGCACAGAGGCATAACACCTTAGGCCTCAGGAGTGGTAACGCATCTGCATTTTGACCTCGGTCTTTGTGTGGGTGTCTATAGGCTGCAGTCATCACTTAACATCAATGTGAACTGCATGCTTGTTTGCCAATTCCATAACATAAAAAAAAAAAAATGGATAGCCAAAAAAATCTGGTTTATATTATACTTCTCTATACTAACTAACGCCAACAAAGCCACCAATCCCACCAATGTTACTCTTCTTTAATCGCCCCCTATCAGTTTTTTGGAAAAATATTCAATGTACAGACATTCGATTTTTTCTGATAAATTAGTAATAATGGCAACCCTTGATACGTCCCTCTGCTGGGCAAGAGTCTCTCCCCATCTTGAGAGGAGACCTGGAGCTTATTCCACCACGCTGCTCCAGTGCGGGTTGGTGAAGATAAGAGTTAGCGTCCAACCCGCTGTCGGATGTTTTGAAACCGCCCATAAGGCCTCCGACAAGGTTAACGACTGCTATCTACCGATAGCAACCGGGACCGACGGCTTAACGTGCCCTCCGAAGCATGGAAACGCACATTTTAGTTTGCCACTAGCAGTCACAAATCATACACCCGACCGCGCCCGTATCGCTTAACCGAGTACATCACTTGCGATCTACACCAGCCGCGGGGCCGTGAGCAATTAATTACGTATAAAGATTAACACTACCACCTTGCCTAGTCTTCTTGCCACTAAATAGTACCTACTTAGTACAAGAAAGTATAAACTTAATGTACCTAATTAAGTTGCAAGAAATAAAGAAGGCTTATTATTACAAATATTAAAAGAGCCGACTGAGTTTTTTCCGGCAAGTTTTTCTCAGATCATATTGGCCTTTGGAACTTTGCCGGTGAATGACAAAGAATGACTCTTTTTCTTTTCTTTTTACTCTTTGTTATCAGTTTTTAAAGGGGAAAAGAAACATTCTACTGATATACTTTTACATTAGTTTATTACATTTAGTTTTATCTTAGTGATATTCTTGACTTTACATATATTTTTTATCTTGTTTGACATGTATATCAATTGTTATTCGCTTTAATTTATTTTGTTTGTTTTTGACGTGTCATAAGAGGTGCCTGTCACTCTAAATGAATAAATGAGTTTCTGATTCTGATTCTGATTAAATACCAAACTAGCTGACCCGGCAGTCTTCGTATTGCCTCAGAATGAAATAATGTGTCAAAGGTTTGATAGATACCGACTATTTGTATAGAAAAATGAAATTGTGGTTTTTACAATTTCTTCGTATTTTATTACCTTTTAAACCTTCCCTGGACTTCCGAAAATCATTCAAAACCAAAATTAGCGAAATCCGTCCAGCCGTTTTCGAGTTTTAGCGAGACTAACGAACAGCAATTGATTTTTATATAGATATAGATAGATAGATAATGAGATGGTCATTGAAAGACCAAACAAACTCATATATTGAGTTCACAATAATTACCAAGGTTTGTTAAAACGTGAGTATTAACTAAAGAAGAAGCCAAACCTATACTCACGTGTCAGGGTCATTCGGCGACCCAATTACATGACTATTGTTGTGTCCAGACAGTGAAATATAACATCTGAGACGATATTTCCTTTATTATTAAACTGCCTCGGTAGCCTAGTGGTAGCAGGCCACTACTACTACGCTGAGGTCCTGGGTTCGATTCCCGGGTCGTGGGTTATCAGAAATAATGGTGTAAAGTCCTCTATCCCTGGTTCTATTGGGATTTTTCCATTTTCTGGAAATTTCCCAGTACCTCGAAGTTTGGTAATGTGCCCGGAGATGTCAACAGGCTCGCCACCTGTTACATGGGCCAAAACGTAACCGGCGAAGCGTGGATGTTTACATGTATGCTTGAATGCATGCATTTACCTCTGCTTACCCCTTCGGGGATTACAGGCGTGAAGTGACGTTTATTTTATTAAACACGCTAGTTTTTTAGATAGTTTTAGTGCTGAACACTACCATTTGGCGGCCACGAGGTCCTGGCTTTTTTTATGTCATTAAAGTGGCAAACAAGTATGCACTTCACATTGATGTTACAAAGTGATGACTGCAGCCGATAGACACCCACACAAAGACCGAGGTCAGAATGCAGATGCGTTACCACTCCTGAGCCCTAAGGTGTTATGTCTCTGTGCCTGAAATTACAGAGCCGTACATTACCACCTGACCGGAACACGTTAGTGCTGAACACTACCATTTAGCGGCAAGTATATTAGGTAATGCGGTGGTGCCTACGCCCGCGAGCTCCGTCACTGGAGCTCTACGCCCAGTAAAAATTACATACACAGAGTTATTCCTTTAGTCTGAGGAATACGCTTATTAAGAACGTAACTTCACGCCTAATCACCGAAGGGGCAGGCAGATGTAAATACATAATAATATATCTACATACAAGCATACATGCAAACACCCTCGATTCGCCGGTCACGTTTTATTGAAAAACGTATACTTACTTATTTACTTATACTTTTATATTTCACTGGAAATCTGCCAGAAAACGGAAATAAAATATTATTTGTACTCCCGACCCGAGAACTGAACCCAGGACCTCAGCGTAGTAGACAGTACCTACTGGCTTGCTACCACTAGACTTTTTTTGATGTAATGGAAGTGGCAAACAAGCAAGCAGTTTACATTGATGTTAAGTGATGACTGGAGCCTATAGACACCCACGCAAAGATCAGTGGTCAAAACGCAGATGCGTTATCACTCCTGAGGCCTAAGGTGTTATGCCTCTGTGCCGGAAACCACAGGGCCGTAGCTAGACTACCTACTGAAGCTGTAATAAAACCGTCATGCCGACAAAGTGTACCTAATTTATTTTTATAGATCTTTTCTAAGCTTTACTAATTTGGTACATTCTAAACAAACGTGACGTTTATTACTTATAATAATAAAATTGTTATAAAAGCCGTGAATTGAGTCAGCAAACAATGATCGCTGCTGACCCCCTATAAGGCAGTGAGATGATTGAAACTGTTTAACTTAGTATTTAGTTGATAATGCAGATGACGCTGTGTGAAAAGGCAAAACAAATCTAGTAACCAGTTTGTAATAGTTTGTATCGGTATTCGAATTGCCTTAATATATTTTGTCATATTATAACTCAACAATAAATATTGCACATTTTTTTTTTGTACCCATTTGGCAAACAAGCATGCAGTTCACATTGATGTTAAGTGATGACTGCAGCCTATAGACACCCACACAATGACCAGAGGTCAAAATGCAGATGCGCTGCCACTCCTGAGGCATTAGGTGTTATGCCTCTGTGCCGGAAATTACAGGGCCGTACATTACCACCTGACCGGAACACGATAGTGCTGAACACTACCATTTAGCGGCAAGTATATTAGGTAATGCGGTGGTGCTTACGCCCGCGAGCTCCGTCACTGGAGCTCTACCACCAGTAACATCGAGCCTAGGAAGGAGACTTCGGCTTATTTCGGGTCTGTAGAGCGTTATCTCTTTCGCACCGTACCTATTTGACGTTTGTCGACCATTTTGATCAAGTTTTGACCAATACCGGCCTGTCAGTGCTTACGTAGGCAGTGTGCAACAGAGATAACCCTCTACGAAGTCGAAACGAGCCGATCGTCTTCTTCGCAGGCTCGATGTGCAATATTAATTGTTGAGTACCTACTGTATTTTAGAAATTAAAGAAAAAATACTTAGGATTGGGATCGAACCTGGGGTCTCAATTTTCATGTCGATTTTTGCTTTAACTAAATAAAAATAATCGTAATTATCTACCATTATCGCTTGCTTCTCACCTACGAAAGCAGGAAAAACGATCCGATTAACACTACTTCTTTTAAAGGAGCTACAAATCGACATTAAAATTTGACAGCAACGACAACGACAATAGCAATGTCGTTAGGCAGTCGCACCCCTGGGCAGCTTAGGATAACCAGTCCAATCGTTTGGGTGCTTTACCACCAGAGATGTGCTACGTTGCTATGGATGCGTTTGATATTCACCAATCATATTCATTGCTGCATATAGCTTAGCACTGGTGGAAACGGATTCAACTGAGACATGTTTTTAAATGGAAGGATGTGTGTTATGGATGCGTGCTATGGATGCGAGTTAGCTTGTGGGCCATCGCGAGTGGTGTAGCTGGCCCTCGCCGGTTCCCTACTATCATAGAGCAACACCGGAGGGGAGTAGCCATATGCAGGCTTTCCCCTCTGTCAATGTACAAGCCCAAAATGGGCCTATAGCTGTCGCCTAGATGTTTAAATCATCATCATCATCATCATATCAGCCATAAGACGTCCATTGCTGAACATAGGCCTCCCCCAAGGACCTCCATGCCGACCGATCGGAAGCGACGTGCATCCAGCGGGTACCTGCAGCCTTGATCAGGTCGTCGGTCCATCTTGCAGGTGGACGTCCTACGCTGCGTTTGCCGATACGTGGTCTCCACTCGAGAACCTTTCTGCCCCAGCGGCTATCGGTTCTCCGAGCTATGTGCCCTGCCCATTGCCACTTCAGCTTGGAAATCTGCTTGGCTATGTCAGCGACTTTCGTTCGCCTACGGATCTCCTCATTTCTGATTCGATCCAGTAGGGAAACGCCGAGCATAGCCCTTTCCATTGACCGCTGAGTGACTTGGAGCTGTATCGTTGAGCATGTTTAAATGTGTGCGTGAAATTGTTTCTGTATTTTGTTAAATCCAAGGTGTGAATTTCGTAGTAATAGACGATTTTTGCAGTGCGTGTGTGTCGCACGCATTTCCCCCCGCAACAGACTGTTTTGCATCGGTAATACACACTATGGCTACTCCCCTACAGTCCGCCGCGACCGGTGGCCCGTGTTGCTCTATGCCTACTATCGATACATCGCATAGCTCGAGCTGCGCATCTTTCTCGGGCAGCTACTTTGCGGCGACGCATCCTCATAACGCATCTTCCTCGTCCAGCTCATACTCGTAGTTTAGTATTGGTGGAGACGGTCAAATATTTTCGTAGCGTAGATTTCACATCTTCGCAGAATAGCGGCATAGCACATCTCTGGTGGAAAAGCATCCCTACTAAGTCGGGAAATAATAATCCGACCGTCGTATTTCTCTTTTCCCTTTTCGATAGCTAATTAGGGGAGAGTCTGGTATATTGAACTGCCTGATAAATTGTACCACCTCAAAATTTTACTCTTATTGTTACTTATTTCCTTTTCTGGCAACACGAAACTGAGCGCTGACAGCGGCCTCAACTACTTGTCTTTTTGTAATGGCCTCCGGAAAGTACATTCGTTTTTAGAGAAAAAAATGTGTTTTGAGAGTCCTTCATACAAATTTTGACGTGTGTAGCTAAGGAGATTACAAAGTGAAAATGTAAGTTACAATTTTGTTACATATTTTATTAATTAGATCTATAATCACCGCTTCAACCATAGCGTTGCGAACGTATTATGTTCTGCGGTTATTTTGTGACAAATATTTATTTTTGAAGTCTCTTAGTTTGGTAAATTGTACCACCAGCAGTTGTTTTATTTGTACTGGTATAATTTACCCAACTTGTTGCTATATTTATTATTTTATTTATTTTTTAAGATTAATATTGACAATAAATAGTATTATAAAACGGAAGAAGGAGGTTTTGGAAAGATATTGCTGGCTCTTGAAAATAAGGAGATGAGCTAGAACCACATATCTGAAACGAATTCGCTTTCAAAACCAACAATTTAACGTCATGCCAGAATGCTAAATAAGTTGAGGGTCAAATATTGACAAGACAAAGTACGTTCGTTGTTGTAAATGGGTTCACGGAACCTGTACGTAATCAAGATATTAACGAAATTCTTTATACTATTATAATATGGTAAAAGAAAATAAAGAGTTTGATCTCAGTACATAAATAGATAAATAAATAATTGTTGACTAACGGAAATAATATTCTAAAGTGATTTATTCTATTTTCATACATTATTTAATTTATGCAGAATAATGTATTTAAGTTTGATAAATGTTTTTTTTTAAGTCTATAATATATTTGTTCTTTTGTCACATTATGACAGTTAATATTGAAAATAATTAAAATATAATCAATTTATTTTGTCTATTTATTACACCTCTTTATTTTCATTTATAATCATGTTAATAAGTCTCTTAAGTCTTGGTGGTACGATTTACCTAACCTGTGGCACAATTAATCCGACTAGTTGGGTAAATTGTAGAGAAGGAAAGCCTTCAGGGAAACGCATATTGTGTAGAATCCGATAAGAGTATGGTGTTGACGTTGCGGCACATGTTAAATGAGATTCTAAACTATGTGAATCAAGATAAAGACCTTATTTAAATTAATATCAAAAAAAGATATTTCGGAAAATCTGAAAACTGGTACAATATATCCGACTCTCCCCTAATAGCTAAAAATATGACAGGCTTCATAAAACCGAACACACCCGGACGAAGCCGCGGATAACAGTTAGTGTTTAGTTTCCGTTGTCGCGGAAACAACAAATACGAAATTTTAAAAAATATATATACTTATTAAGGCGGGGGGGAAACACGCCCTGTACAATAAACATGTTTTTTCGTATATTTTTCGTGATTTTCTTTCTTTGTGCGCAAGTCAGACTCGCATTTGACCGGTTTTTTTTATTTTCTCTACAAATCAATGTACGAAACTGATCAAGGTTCTTAGCAGTTCAAATATCCCACTCACTCACTATAGATCACTGTTCATAATGGCATACAGATTTTTTTTTAAGTGAAAATGAAGACAAGCATGCAGTCTATAATTGTTATTCAGATAAGGTGTATAATAATAGACTAAATTAAATGTTTTTTAATAGTTACCGTCCTCGTAACTTATCTCTGATCTAGTTTGAACCAGTCATGTGTGCAGAACTGGTTCAAACTAGTGTGGCACCAGCGTAATATTGCCCATGTCATGATATGTTCAATCGTTTCATGAAATACGACCATTGCATGATGTGGTCAAATAAATTTGACCAGATCGTTCAATAATGTAAAGAACTACCATAGGCTACAACGTGAAAGTAGGGTGTTCACGATGCAAACCAATCTACGCCTCTGAGCCCTACTATCCAAGTTTTCTCCTTGATGAGCCAAGAAATAAGGAAATACTCCCCATTTTAAATAAATATATAAATGAAAGCATAACGACATTTTTGGATCATCAAAATAATCATCAAATATAGTCAGTCCTATGTGTCAGTGTCCGAATTATCTTCCTTAATGAGAAAAAAGAAATCTTACCATTTGTATCGATAGTTCTACGCCTATGTCAGTCTGACATAGGCGTAGATATCTAGCATAGATATGAAATTGTCAGAGAACCTAATATACTTGCCGCTAAATGGTAGTGTTCAGCACTATCGTGTTCCGGTCAGGTGGTAATGTACGGCCCTGTAATTTCCGGCACAGAGGCATAACACCTTAGGCCTCAGGAGTGGTAACGCATCTGCATTTTGATCGTGGTCTTTGTGTGGGTGTCTATAGGCTGCAGTCATCACTTAACATCAATGTGAACTGCATGCTTGTTTGCCACTTCGATTACATAAAAAAAAAAAAAAAAGAATATGTAATAATACTACGTCCTATGTGCCAACCTCTGTACGAGCAAATTCGTTGTCTCTGGTGAACGTGATGCCCTAAGCAGTTGCTTAATTTGCTTAAGTGCTAATCCGGAACAATTCACGGTCGTATTTCACCCCCAAACGAGTGACGAACTGAGATGGAAGGGAGTGGCTCAGTAGTTCCTCATACGCCGAGGACTAACACTGGATAGTAGACTCGGAGCCTTTAACAGATGTGACCATCTACCATTTTCTAGCACTGCAAGCTGGATCCATGGGGAGCCGAGTAGACTGAGGCCCAGCTGGCGTTCACCACCTTGGTTATACGGCCAGTCCGACGCGAGGCCATGGGCAATAGCCCACACCACCCACATCTTACGTCGCCTACTACTAATCATCATCATCCCTCCCTACGCACGAAGCGCAAAAGAGGGGGAGATGGTTCGGGGATCCTCATACCCCGGGCCTGTACTCTGCCCCGAAAGCGTCGGGGGCGTGGTCCTAAATAGGGATTGTAGGTACGCGGGGAAACTTGCTGAAAACTGGTCATATTATCACTTTTTTTTGTTTATTTTTTTGGTAGCTTTATAGCCCATTTAGAACATTTCGTATCTTTTTTTTTGTTTATTTTCCTCTCTATTTTCCTTTTTTTTCTGGCAATTTAATTTTTTTCTCTTTGTTTAGCTACGTTACTGAACGCAACTATTACGTTGCAGACATATGCCATGACGTTCACGCCTGAGTTTCCTCAGTGAACATACCGGTAAACACACAAATGACTAATAACTCTACTGAATAAGTCAGACTGTTTTCACAATAGATAAATATTGGTTGTTTGTTGTTAACACGCGTCCGTCTAGCGCATGGGACGAGTGACTCTGATTCATCTAGTAAGATAAATATTTTTATTTTCAAATCATTTTTATCCAGCCTCTACTAACAGCGATAACTCGACTACCTACCTCATATTTTTATTTTGATGATTCATTTACTTACAAGTCATAAATTAACTTTACTGGTGGTAGAGCTCCAGTGACAGAGCTCGCGGGCGTAGGCACCACCGCATTACCTAATATACTTGCCGCTAAATGGTAGTGTTCAGCACTATCGTGTTCCGGTCAGGTGGTAATGCACGGCCCTGTAATTTCCGGCACAGAGGCATTAACACCTTAGGCCTCAGGAGTGGTAACGCATCTGCATTTTGACCTTGGTCTTTGTGTAAGTGTCTATAGGCTGCAGTCATCACTTAACATCAATGTGAAATGAACTGCCACTACCACTACAAAAAAAAATAATTATATGATCAGTTGCAGAAACCGCAGTGTTTACATAATGTGACATGTCAACGCTCAGATTGTTCCCTAACACCAGTTGGCACTCTTTTGGTTTTAATAAACATATCAGTTGTTATTCGCTTTAATTTTTAATTTTGTAATTTGACCTATCACAAGCAAATTTTATTATTTCCAAGTGATTAAATAATTTTTTGAGTTTGAGTTTGAAATTATGCTCAGGCAGACCAGAAGATAGGAACATCCTATTCTTATTTTGGAAACATCACAGTTGACTCAAGCCATTTCTTCTTCTTTTAGTATTCCTATACTCGGAATTTTAATTAAAACTGCTGCCATTGACATCACCAATCTGCATGCCAAGCGTCGCGATTATAGCATATTCCTCTTAGGAGGAGGCTTTGGTCCAACCATGGACTATAATAGGCTGATATGATTGTCTTGTCCACCCCTTAAGCCTACAACTCTACCCACTTCTTCGAGAAAGTACAAGCGAGAAGTTATAGGTCCCACTGCAGAATCATTTCGTTCATCCAGATATGCGGCAAACCTAATTTTTACGCAAATTTATAATCTAGAGAAAATATATCCAATCAAGCCAAATTTTGATACTCAACCTGAGTATCAAAATTTGGCTGCAAGTATTTTTTGTTTTATTATTTTATCCTTAACAGCCAGCAACTCTTATTTGGCCGATTCAATTTGGCTCCCGTATATCATAATAATAAGAAAAAAAATAGCTTTAATTTGATATAAATAATACATCTTCGTTATGGACGTAAAAAGTTATCGGGGCGGAACGAAAATATGTAAGGGCGGCCAAGTGCGCAAGGGCAGCCGTGATTTTTCAGTGTTTATACACATTGCCGTGAAGTGAATTAAATACTGAAAAAGCAAATTAAAAAAATCTTTCTTAAAAAAAAATGGTAAAAATTTACTTGCGGCCATTTATTGATAGGCAACCTAGTGGATATATATATTTTTTTTAGGCAAAAATTAGGTTTGCAGCATATCTGGATGAACGAAATGATTCTACTGTGGGAGCCTAACCTATTACAAAGATCCACTAATGAAGGCTTTATCGTCTGCGGTTGTTTTAACGATTAATTAAACGAAGGTTTATTCCGTACGATAAATATTAATTCAGAGCTATTAATAGTTATTTTGGTGATTTTGTCATGTGACTCTTTGCGAGTAGGTATATATGTATATCACGGTTAATCGATTACATAATTATGGAATATATTATATTGTTTGTGCCGCAAAACGATCGGAATTAATTTTATCTTAATAGGTACGTATTGTAACGAAAATAAAATTAAGTTTTTCCGGCACCGATTTGTAAAATTAGAAAAACGAAATCAAAAATGTGGAAAGGGTTAATATTTTATTAATTAACCTGTGGTAGAGGCTTTATAGAATCTGAGAGAATGAGAGAGTTGACTTCAAGATAGTGAGACGAATGTAAAATTTCGGAACCGGGACCAGAGAATATGTAATAATACTACGTATAGAATGGACACTTCGACGTCCCGCCCGATTTCCCCGCCTCACCCAACCTCCTCCCCTCATATGGGCGACGTTTGGTATTCTCTACGTGCTACGCACAAAGGTACACGTGTAAACACGTCACTGATTGGCATCTGTGTAATATAGACCAAATTAAGTGTTTAGTATGGAATTTTGGCGAAGTGTCCGCGGTGTGACGCGACTATCTGAGACATCACCAAACCGGGGAGGGGAACCTCGTCTCGATCGGAAAGTCGCATTTACCTTCTTATCTTTATTTTACGTATACGAGGGGCTCCGCCACTGCAACCCCCCACTGGCTTTTCTTACCTGAACCTCACCGGACCATGGACCCGACTGGAGAGTTACCATCGATTTTCGGGGGTCGGAATAGGTCGAGTACCGTCCAAAGATGGTTCAAAAGTTTTCGGAATCAGCGTGCATGGAGTAGGGAGGGATGAATGTAGAAAAGAGGGATGAGAGGTGCATGGGCGAATCCAGCCATGGGCTCAGGGTGGGGCAATAGTCTAAAATAATATGTACTTAACTAGCAAACTATACTCAGTTGATTTTTTCATACAAAAATGTTACATTCAGACCCCATAGCAACCTGTATCTGTATGTATAATTCAACTGACGACTGTCGAGTGTGAACTTTCTAACGGATATTAAGTTTAGTATTGTAGTTAGTACCTAGATGATTACGTTTTTTAGGTTTGATTAGGTACCTTGCAGATCAGGGCCAAGGTGGGGCAAAGACTCTGCCCCACTTTGGCTACGCCCATGGCAGAGAATACGTAATAATACTACGCATAGAATATCTATTCCGTGCATAGAATGGACACTTCGACGTCCCGCCCGATTTGCCCGCATCACTAAACCGGTGGGCGACGGTTGGTATTTTATACGTGCTACGCACATGGGTGCGCGTGTAAATACACGTCACTGATTGATGTCTGTGTAATAGAAACCAAATTAAGCGTTTGTATGGAATTTTAGCGGTGTTCGCGGTGTGCCCATGGGCAGGTGTGTAAGAAATAAGATATCTGGCGCTCTCTGTCTACCCCTAAAGAACTAATCACCTCCGAAACGATGGAATTGATGTTTTCTACATGGAACCTGAAATTTTCAAAAACTCTCAACAGACCCGAAATACCTAGCTGAAGTCTTTTTATTAGCTGAAGCATTTCTTGTTTTTTTTATGTAATGGAAGTGGCAAACAAGCATGCAGTTCACATTGATGTTAAGTGATGACTGCAGCCTATAGACACCCATGCAAAGACCAAGGTCAAAATGCAGATGCGCTACCACTCCTGATGCCTAAGGTGTTATGCCTCTGTGCCGGAAATTACAAGGCCATACATTACCACCTGACCGGAACACGATACTGCAGTAGTAGAACACTACCACTTAGCGGCAAGTAGGTATATTAGGTAATGCGGTGGTGCCTAGGCCCGCGAGCTCCGTCACTGGAGCTCTACCACCAGTAAATGTTGGATACATTAATAGTGGCGTACTGCCATAAAGCCACCGTGGCAGATTTTAGTATTTATACAGGCTTCATTTTCAAATAATAAAAAAGAGAGTTGTTTGTTTTTCATCACTGCTATTATCTGAGTAGGTGAAGGATTTTTTGGTGACAGTGGAAATTCTGTGGTGGAAATTCACTAAGTAAGCAAAGTTGCTATTTTTGTTTTAGGAGATCCTTACACGATCCTTTATTTATACTGGTGGCAGAGTTCAATATGCAGATGCGTTGCCACCCCTAAGACCTTAGTTGTCGTCTGTGTGAAAATTATTACGGAGCCATACATTAGGTACCTACCATTTACCGGAACACGAACGAAAGTGCTGAACACTACAATTTGGCGAAATCTGCAAAAATGCTTAGCTGATGCTTAGGCTTGCTGCCACCTTAAGGCAATGCAATAAATGTGAAGGAAAGATTTGACAAATCGGGCAGGACTTCGGTAGCTCAGTTGGAAGAGCGGCTGGACTAGATTCCCAGTGACCGCGAGTTCGAGTCTCGCCTGAAGTCAAATTTTTCTTTCCATTTTGAAAAAATGCTAAGCTGAGTTGGGGGTTGGGAGAGAGGGTTATCTCAACCCCCCACTGTCCTTTCATGTCTGAACCTTACCGGTTCTTAGTCCCGATTGAAAGGTAATTTATTTAGTAATATTTATTCTTTTTATAATTTTATTTTATAATTATTAGTAATTTATCTTTGTTTTACGTGTGGGAGGGCTCCCCTCCCACAACCCCCACTGTTCTTTTGAAGCTGAACCTCACCGATAACCCACTCGCGAGTGGAAAGTTACAATTACCTACTTACTTTCGTTTTACGTATAGGACCCATCGATTTGATATAGGTAAGAATCATGAAAATCGCGTGGGCTTTGTAGCAACAAACATAGGTTTTTAAACATTTCAAAGTCGGGTAAAAATATTTACGGGGAACGGAACCCCATATACTCGAGTTCGCCTTACTTGCCTTGTTACTTTAATCACACTTAATCTAGATGATGAGTGTTAAACAAAATAAATGAATTCACATGTTATCAGAGAAATTGGAGTAAATAAACAAACGTTAATAACATTATTTAAGAATTTACCTATTTGTCTGTGTTCCTTTTACCCGATTGTGAAACGCGGACGCAGGTCATGTGTTCATCAGTCAATGAACGCAGTTTGCAGCGCACTATAGACCCCGAACGCGTTTGCCGATTTTTATGTTAACAATTCAAACATAATAACAATTCTACTTCCTATAGGTATCATCTGTTAGGAAAATACGTAATGTAACTTCACGCCTGTATTTCGCTAGGAGTAGGCATACAATAAAGCACAGCGGTTTAGACCAGATAATCCTAGTTGGACCACTTGCCTTGTTTCCGTATTATCTTATCAATCTCTGTCTTAATGGTAAAGTCTAACGCTACAAATGTTTCGTTAGAACGTATTAGGTATTTTTATTTAAAGAAGAATGGAAAGAAAAATTTGGCTTCAGGCGAGACTCGAACTCGCGGCCACTGGGAATCTAGTCCAGCCGCTCTTCCAACTGAGCTACCGAAGTCCTGCCCGATTTGTCAAATCTTTCCTTCACATTTATTTCATTGCCTTATGGTGGCAGCAGAGTTCGAGTCTCGCCTGAAGTCAAATTTTTCTTTCCATTCTTCTTTAAATAAAAATATATTTTCACAAGCATGTGTTAATGCGAAATAATATAAAACAACGTATTAAGTACTATTTATTAATTCAACCGAAAGACGTCCATTGTTCGACTAAAGCCTCCAAAGACGTCTACAACGAATGATTGTGGGCCACGTTCGTCCAGCGATTATCCGCGATCTTTACCAGATCGATGTGTTAACATTGTGGCAAGCCTCAGCGACTCGTCTACGCTTCGTCCGTGACGCGGTCATCAATCCCTTGGCCCCATATGTTTTGTATTTTTATAGGTTAAGATCCCGCTGCAGAATCATTTCGTTCATCCAGATATGCTGCAAAATTATTTTTTACGCATATTTTTAAACTAGAGAATATGTTTTCAATAGGTTGCCTAGCAAAATTTTGCCGTAAGTATTTTTAATTAAATTACCTGGTTCACTTTTAACAGCCAGCAACTCTTATAATTTATGAGTTGCCGGCTGTTTTTATTTGGCTCCCGTGTATCGTAAAATAAAGAAAAAAATAGCTTTAATTTGATATATAAATAAAACATGTACGATGGACGTAAAAAGTTATCTGGGCGGAACGAAAATATATAGGAGCGGCCAAATGCGCAACGGCAGCCGTGATTTTTCAGTCTTTATACCTACATATTGCCGTGAAATGAAAAAAAAAAAATTCCCAAAAAATATACAAAATATACTTGAGGCCATTTTTTGTTAGGCAACCTTGTGGACATATTTTATATTCTCTACATTATAAATATGCGTAAAAATAAGGTTTGCAGCAAATCTAGATGAACGAAATGATTCTGCATTGGGATCCTAACCTATTACATTGGCCTACTACCACTAGATTACTGAGTAGATAAATAATAAAAGTTACTTACATTATAGAGCTGTGCAGGGGATTAAATATTCAAAACAAGCATATTTTCAAAATTCTATTAGTCACAGCTCACTTTAGATACCAACACAAGTTCACACATTCACATTTCTAGTTTCACACACGAGAACATTGTACATTTGTAGGTACCTACAAACATGCATGCAGTACCTAACATGGATTGAAAGTCAATACTGTACCATAGGGTGGCTAAGTATCACAGATACGTAACAACTAAGGGTAAATAGCTCAAGGGTGGCAGTGTCTAAAGACTGCAGTCATCACTAAACATCTATGTGAACTGCATGCTTTTTTCAATAAAAGTGGCAAACAAGCATGCAGTCCACGTTGATGTTAAGTGATGACTGCAGCCTAGACACTTACAAAAAGACCAGAGGTCAAAATGAGGCCTAAGGTGTTATGCCTCTGTAACGGAAATTACAGGGACATTACCACCTGATCGGAACACGATAGTGCTGAACACTACCACATAGCGGCAAGTATATTAGGTAATGCGGTGGTGCCTACGCCTCCGAGCTCCTTCACTGGAGCTCTACCACCACTTTAAATGCTTGTATGATGCATAAAAAAAACTTTACTTAGTACAAAACTGTATCAAAATGTTAGTTAAAATGTAAACTGTCACAGAGGCTAAACCACAACTACATAGGCTTCAGGAATGGCAGTATTCAATTACCATCCATGGTAAATGCATGCGTATTTATCAACACAACATTATATTACCATAATTACACAAAAAAAGTAAAAATAGGAACGAAAATTAAAACCTATTTCATGAAGTGCCTACATAATTATTTTTAAACTAATACACAATTAATTAACACCGTAATATAATTAAAATCACTTCAATAAATCAACAGATCGCAACTAATTTCAGATTAATACTATATTATAACAATGTAACACGTATCTAATGCATAATCAATTGTTACTTAATAAGATATATGGTCACGTTTGCAATAAACATGTTTGTTTGTCACGTACTCAGCCGTTTCAAAGTCGTCGAATCTCGCTTTCTTTGGACAAAAACTACAGATTCGTAGTTCGGTTAATATTTGTATTTTGATGACATTTATGGAAAAGATACGTACACTGCATATTTATTCGGAAGTAGGTAGTTATCTTAATCCTTTTTTAAATGAAAAGGTGGCGAACAAGCATGCAGCTCACATTGTTTTTTTTATGCAATGCAAGTAGCAAGCAAGCTTGCAGTTCACATTGATGTTAAGTGATGACTGCAGCCTATAGACACCCACACGAAGACCAAGGTCAATGCAGATGCGTTACCACTCCTGAGGCGTAAGGTGTTATGCCTCTGTGCCGTAAATTACAGGGCCGTACATTACCACCTGACCGGAACACGATAGTGCTGAACACTACCATTTAGCGGCAATTATATTAGGTACTGGTGAGTAATGTTAAGTGATGACTGCAGTCTATAGACATTACACAAAAACAGAGGTCAAAATACAGATGTGTTGCCACCCCTAAGACCTAAGTTATATCTCTGGGATAAGTCATTACGGGGCATAGAGCAACGCGGGCCACCGGCCGCCGCGGCGGACCGGAGGGGAGTAGCCATAGCGTTCATTACCGATGCAAAACAGTCAATCATTTTTTGCGGGGGGAATTTCGTGTGATACACACACACTACAAAAATCGTCTATTACTACGAAACCGCATTATCTAATATACTAGCTGCTAAATGGTAGCGTTCAGCACTATCGTGTTCCGTTCAGGTGGTAATGTACGGCCCTGTAATTTCCGGCACAGAGGCATAACACCTTAAGCCTCAGGAGTGGTAACGCATCTGCATTTTGACCTTGGTCTTTGTTTGGGTGTCTTAAGGCTGCAGTCATCACTTAACATCAATATGAACTGCATGCTTGTTGACCACTTCCAATATATAAAAAAAATACTCACACGTTAACTGTAACAAAATACATACAATTTCACGGACACATGAATCATCTGGGCGACAGGCGGCGCAGGACCACTTGGGCTTGTACTTTGACAGTGGGGAAAGCCTGCATACGGCTACTTCCCTCCGGTTCGCCTCGCTCGGTGGCCCGTGTTGCTCTATGTTAAGGGGCCATACATTACCATCTTACTGGAACACGATAGTGCTGAACTTTACCATTTGACGGCAGATAGATTAGGTAATGCGGTGGTGCCTACGCCCTCGAGTCCCTACACTGGAGCTCTACCACCAGAAGTTAGAAGAAACGTGGTAGAATGTAAGATAGGAAACAGTCCTATTCAATTTTCTACCATGTTCAATCTTATGAACTTGACGACCCGGGTAGTCCAGCAGTGTGAGATGACCGTTTGATTCGAAGGGTCGGGTTCGATCCCCGTACTGGGACAAATGTTTGTATGGCCTACAGATATTTGTTTCGGCTTTGGGTGTTTGTGTATTTCTTGTATGTGTACAACGTCACCCACGACACAGGTTTATATCTAATGTGGGGATATAAGTGTAAGCGTATTTTTAAATTAAAAAATGTCTCTTATATTTTTATAAAGAAAAATGGAAAGAAAAATTTGACTTCATGCGAGACTCGAACTCGCGGCCACTGGGAATCTAGTCCAGCCGCTCTTCCAACTGAGCTACCGAAGTCCTGGCCGATTTGTCAAATCTTTCCTTCACATTTATTGCATTGCCTTGTGGTGGCAGTAGCGACATCTATCTGAAGTCAAATTTTTCTTTCCACTTTTCTTTATAAAAATAGATTTTTACAAGCATGTGTTAATGCGAAATAATATAAAAACAATTTTGTCTCTCTACTCTTGTCTTTTAACTGTTACTTTTTTTGTTTCATTGCCTTTCAAATCACAATGCTTAAGAAGTTCACACCTCAAAATAAAACAAGCCAAATATGTGTATACATATATTTTGTTCAAATAACAAATATCGTCAGGTAAACTTACATTATTTATACAACTTACATTAACATATCTAAAAAATACGATATACAGGTATTCCTCAATGTGTCACTAAAATGTGATTAAATTAATAAATCTTAGAACCAAGTGTATAGTCAACTATAAAAACGTATAAATCGCAACGTGGTTTTTGTACTTGTTACTAAAAAAAAGTTGTGTTCTTAGGTAGGATTTATCTTGAGTATATTAGTACCCGTGCTTCGGAGGGCACGTTAAGCCGTCGGTCCCGTTGCTATCGATAGATAGCAGTCGTTAAGCCTTGTTGGAGGCCTTATGGGTCGGTTTGAAAACATCCGACAGCGAGTTGGCCACTAATCCGTATCTCCACCAATCCGCATTGGAGCAGCGTGGTAGAGTAAGCTCCAGGCCTCCCCCCCCCAAAAAGGGGAGAGACTCGTGCCCAGCAGTGGGACGTATAATGGATTGCCGTTATTATATTATATTGACGTGTCATAAGAGGAGCCTGTCACCCTCAATGAATAAATAAGTTTCTGATTCTATATATTAGTACCTGCCTCGTTGGCCCAGTGAAGCCTGAGCTCCAGGGTCCGTTCCCTGGGTCGGGAAAATCTGTTATTGGGTATTTTCTGTGAGTAAATTCCCAGTAGAAGCCCGGAGTCTGATCGTGCCTCGGAGAGCACGTAAAAGCTGTCGGTCCTGCGCCCGATCTCTCTCCGATCGTGTCGGATTGCCGTCCCATCGGGCTATGAGAGTGAAGGAATAGAGAGTGCACCTGTGTTTGTGTATACACTTGTGCACTATAACATTTCCCGCGCTGTAACTAGTCTCCGTTGAGATTGGCCGCCGTGATCGAAATTCGGTCTGGAGTACATTTTTTTTTGTCATGGCAATGGCAAACAAGCTTTCAGTGAACATTGATGTTAAGTGACGACTGCAGCCTATAGTCACCCACACAAAGTCCAAAGTCAAAATGCAGATGCGCTGCCACTCCCGAGGCCCAAGGTGTTATGTCTCTGTGCCGGAAATTACAGGGCCGTACATTACCACCTGACCGGAACACGATAGTACTTAACACTACCATTCAGCGGCAAGTATCATAAGTAATGCGGTGGTGCCTACGCCCGCGAGTACAGTCACTGGAGCTCTACCACCAGTAAATATTAGAAGGTACCATTTTTATAACAGGACTAGTAACTAATGATAACTTTGACACACTTAAAATATGATAAGAACATATTGTTAGTTATAATCAAAGATCAGTTAGTATTAAGCATCACATTTGATGTGGAACTCTAAATTGAGGTAGTCATGGACGTGGCAAACAAGCATGCAGTTCACATTGATGTTAAGTGACGACTGCAGCCTATAATGCAGATGCGTTACCACTCCCGAGGCCCAAGGTGTTATGCCTCTGTGCCGGAAATTACAGGGCCGTACATTACCACCTGACCGGAACACGATAGTGCTGAACACTACCATTTAGCGGCAAGTATATTAGGTAATCCGGTGGTGCCTACGCCCGCGAGCTCCGTCACTGGAGCTCTACCACCAGTGAACATACACACATACAACAAACATATGTAACAATTACTAATGCATAGCTTAGGAAATAACAAAATACAAAAACCACGCCCACCAGTAAGAAACTATGTAAGAACTTAAGAAGAAACGTTATGTTACATATCGTATGGTAACCTCCACAATACACTATACAAATATAATATATAATGGTACAATTGGAATGATACATTAAAAGGCCTCTAGTATAATTACAATTTACAAATATTTTGTAAAAACAAAAACTGTAGGGCCATATGCAAGGCCTCTAGTATAATTACAATTTACAAATATTTAAAAAAGGAGATGTTGCAAAAATGTATGGACCTCCGGCCATGTATTGTGCACAATATCATTAAACAGGCAAAATCAATATAAAAACGTTTTAAACTGCATATTTTCACTTATTTAGCTTTGTTTGCAGTTACAAAATATTATTTGCAGTTAGAATTGCAACTCAAAACCAACATGGCGAATATGGCGGGTGATGTCATTTTGACATTTTTATTTTTTAAATTGTAATTTGATTATATAGTACTTGGAGAAAAAGTAATATTTTCTAATTACTATCAAAATCGATTGATGCCAAGGGTCGGCTGTATCGCCGCCATGTTTAACAACGTTGAAAATGATAAAATCGTTTGAATTAAATGTGGTTGTAACTCTAAAATATATTCTTGGATAAATTAATTGTATTTTTTTCGGATTCTTCTTTAATTTACCCAATTTTTGAGGACGTGTACGAAACCAGAGCCGAGCTCGCAACATCTCCTTTAAAAACTGTAGGGCCATATGAATATTACAATCTTAGAATATAAAAAGGTACGTTCTTGTAATACGTAGTATGATATAGATTTAATTAACCATGCTTGGAAATAACAGTAGAGTTTTTTTTCAGGGTATATACAGAGTACTTAATAATACATTCGTTACTGTACGAATCAAGAAATCGAGGAAACGAAACAGACAATCGGCTGGTTTCGACTTCTCTGCTGCACACTATCTACGTAAGCACTGATAGTCCGATATTGGTCGAAACTTGATCAAAATCGTCTTAACGTCCGTAGGCAAGGTGCGAAAGAGATAACGCTCTACAGAGCCGAATTTATCCGAAGTCTCTCTTCTAAAGTTGTGCAACATATCTTGCTGTGTACTGTACATTGTTAAACTTAATATTAAACAGTATTTATTTTTGGATATACTGGATGACTTTTTTTACCGTCTTGAATTGAAAAAAATAGGGCGTGATAAGCAAATGAAATAAAAGCCTATGGCATAGTTATTTAATTATTTTTTTATATTTTCTAACTTCATCTGAAATTAAAATTTCATTAAACATTTCTATTCATTATTCTATTTTTAATTTTAGAACACTGAATTTCAACAAACGCCGGCAACTTGACACGATCCTGTTTTTGCAAGTAAAATTAAAAATAGAATAATGAATAGAAATGTTTAATGAAATTTTAATTTCAGATGAAGTTAGAAAATATAAAAAAATAATATAAATAACTATGCCATAGACTTTTATTTCATTTGCTTATCACGCCCTATTTTTTCCAAGACGGTAAAAAAAGTCACCCAGTATATGTATATGCATATAAATATAACTACAGTCAAGGATATGTCTAAATACTGGTGATGAGTACTTAAATGAATTAAAGTTTTTTACTCTAATCAATTCATCATCAGTTTTCGTTCGCGCTTTACGAACGTACCTTTAAAATCTACGAAATGTCTTCAGCTCAAAACCTCGAATATAAAGGTAAAATATATTTTAAAAACTAAATATAAAAATTAAAACTGAGTATGACACTGATAATAATCGCTTTGGATGAATGGCATCAAGTTTAAATTATCACATAACGAAATAATTGTAATAAATAATTTATCTACTTACGCTATATAATACGTAAATGTGAAGAGTTATTAAATAAGTTTCAATTATCATAAAATGAGAAGCATTTTTAAGGGAAATATAAAAAAAAACAATCAGAAATGAACAAACATTCATCGATTTCCGTCATTTTATGTATTAAATATGTACAAAATGTAGCTTTCATAAAAAATACGTTTTATTTTTAATTCTTTAACTGTTATAATAAGTATATTCAGGTGTATTTCAGGCTATATATATAGTTCATTGATATCCTTAAATATATATAATATATGTATTAAATATGTACAAAATGTAGCTTTCATAAAAAATACGTTTTATTTTTAATTCTTTAACTGTTATAATAAGTATATTCAGGTGTATTTCAGGCTATATATATAGTTCATTGTGGATGAGCATCAACTAGAAGCACCAGCAGAAACATAGCAAAAAGTCGTACGTTTTATATGTATGAAAGTATACATGTAAAATAATGAAGAAATAATATTTAAGGATATCAATATACATCGTTTCCGCAATCAAATGGGAAACTATCGACACACACAGCGCTATATTTATTTTCCAAACAATTTTTTGATTTATTAGTTTAATATGATAAAATTGTACAACCCTAGCATAGAGCAACACGGGCCAGCGGCCGCGGCGGACCGGAAGGGAGTAGCCATAATTATGCAGGGTTTCCCCTCTGTCGAAGTACAAGTGTTCCTACGCCTGTCGTCCAGATGTTTAAATGTGTGCGTGAAATTGTTTATGTTTCGTAGTATTAGACGATTTTTGTAGTGTGTGTATCACACGTAGTTCTGCCCGCAAAAAATGACAGACTGTTTTGGACCGGTGATAAACGCTATGGCTACTCCCCGCCGGTTCTTTCATAAATCATACCGGTGGTGTCGCGTCGTAGTAACGAGAAGTAGAATAATAAGTAGTAATTATAGTAGTAATAATAGTAGTAATAGTAGTAGTAATAATAATAGTAATCAGTGACGTCAAAATACTTTTCTCTTAGTAAAACGTTGACTTCGATTTTCGCCTAAACAATCAACCTCATACAGCACAGCACTACCATATAAAACATACGGGTCGAATTGAGAACCTTCTCCTTTTTGAAGTCTATTGAAAACACTACGGAAACTATATACCCCTTAAGATATAGTTCTTCATTATTTTACACGTTGTATATTAAAGACGACATTATTTTATATTTATATAACATAAACTACATTTTGAACATATAAAACACTATTTTGACACATTTTTTAAACATGTAATTTACATATTAAAATTATTTTCACATCTTCGACAAAATTATGCTTTATATTATAATAATTATTCAATAAAATTAACTTAACAATTTTTAAAGCACACAATACTCGGCTTATTAGAAACTGTTTTCTATAAAACATAATTACAGTTTTTACAAATTTCAATCTCTTTGTTATTATTCTGATAAAACATATAATATACATTTCGGTGGTTCTTTACACATGTTTTTGGTTAATAAAAAGGTAGAAAAAGAAAACTTTCGGAGTATAGTTAGATACTCCGAAAGGCATTTTTTTTAATATGATGTAAAACATATTTAGATGGTTTCTTGAGTTTTCTATACAGCATAAAATCTGTATTACCATTTAATTTCGCATCGTCTTGTCCACCGTTTCTAACTCATCGTAACTCACCTAAGCAGAATCCAAACTAATATAATTTAGCGCGAAATATAATAATGAACGTGACGTTTGTTTCATATGTCTTGTTCCAATGCAAAAAGTTGAAAAACTTAATTCAATCAAAAGACCAATCACTAAAAATGACATGGAATATTTTACAACCTTAATTATGTAATTTTAAAAGCTATTTTTTGCTGTCGATATTGTGTTGAAGATTTGATCAATAATTTTTTGCTTATTCATTACAAAGCATACAGTAAACACGTGGGTACCTGATTTTCAAAGACATTATAAGAAACAGACTTATAATACTGACTGTCATATGCAGTGACGATTATGGGATTTTTTATTCTTATCGACCAATTAACGTTTCGGTAATGAGTGCATTCGGCGGATGAGCGTATTTAGTGAGATCAAAAGATGAAAATTACAAATGTTGTCTTGTTGTCAAACCCAAAGAATTCCAAACGCAGCGGCTACCTCGCTTCAAAAGGGGACTTTCGCATTGCCACAGCAGCGACTGCCTCGGCCCACTAAGGACCTTCGAACCGACCCACTGGAATTTTGGCATTGGCACAGCTCCGCGAGAAGCTTTGACAGTTGCTTGGATCATAGCGACCTCTAGTCATGGAGGGGAGTAATATAACATCCACTACATTTTGACTGGTGGTAAAGCTCCAGTGACGGAGCTCGCGGGCGTAGGCACCACCGCATTACCTAATATACTTGCCGCTAAATGGTAGTGTTCAGCACTATCGTGTTCCGGTCAGGTGGTAATGTACGGCCCTGTAATTTCCGGTACAGAGACATAACACTTTAGGCCTCAGGAGTGGTAACGCATCTGCATTTTGACCTTGGTCTTTGTGTAAGTGTCTATAGGCTGCAGTCATCACTTAACATCAATGTTGACTGTAAGCTTGTTTACCACTTCCATAACATAAAAAAACATAAGGCGCCACCTAGTGGAACACTGAGGAAGTACAAGTACTTGTCTAGTACAGAAGATGGCGTATGACTGTCCTGAATCGCACATACAAAGTTTTCATATGAGTTGCCCTACAAAAACAACGTCCATCTCGCCTGGTCGAAGGATAATCCTTTTTCTTCGGAGGATCATTTCCACCCGTTGCTCCACAAGTTAATACAAATGATGAGTAAATTACAGTCTTTGTTTTCGCGGCACAATGTCTCCCCTACAAAAAGAGATTTAAGCAAATTTCCTAGTAATCATGTGCATTGTCGGTCTACGTCTTGTAATGTCTTTTCTTAAAGTCATCGTCACGTGGCCTAGTAAGCATTAATGCGTAATTCTCGTTCGTAAATAAAGCAAAAATCGATAACACTAATGCATAAGCTAACAATGAGCGTGGCCAATAGAGTGATTATTCAGTTTTTTTTCTAATAATTACATTACGTTACTCATGTTTGCGGTTAAAAAGTATGAGACATTAAGGTTTTGTTGATTCATCGAAAGTATCGAGGACAAATAGGCTAAGGGTGTGTTCAATGACACAAAGTGTCACAGGCTCACCTGTTGACATCGCCGGGCATGTGAGCGTGGGTGTGTATCTAACCCAATAGAACCAGAGATAAATGATTTTACACCGTTATCAATGGTCTGCACTAAACCTAAGGTTTCTTTAGGTAGAGGACTACAGATATCTATTAGATGACTGCAATTTATGGCTTAATATAATAATATATTTCAAACAATGAGTGAACAAAATTTGTTTGACATAAATTACGGAGTAAATGGAATATTCAATCAAATCTTTTTCCATTCATAATTTCTAAATTTAGACCCGTTTTGCACCTACATCGTCGCTCTCTTCATAACCCAAAGGTTGACTGGGAGATAATGCCTAGTGGCATTAAGTCCGCCTTTATGTACCATAATCGTGCATAAAAAGAATAATTAAATGCTTAAAAAACTTTATCCCGTGTTCGCGGGTTTACAAATTTTAATAATCATATCGAATTGTTTTAGACGTGATAAAGTCTTATAAATCATTGAACGCCGGCTGCACGCACGAAATAGTGTCACGTTCCGTCTGAATCAAGCGTGTAAGCGAGTGGAGGCACGATCGGACCGACTTAAAAGCCACCAACTTTTTAGAAGGAATTATGTATCATTATGTCTCTTTAGAAGGAAACCTTATGAGTGATTTTGTACGATGCGCGCGCACATCGACGGATAAAAGCGACAGTCTAAAGTTAGTTGCTTAACTTTTTTTGTCGTTTTATAAGCATTACTTCTTACGTGCGTTCATAAGGACACATGGTGTTTTTTTATCCTGTAATTTAATTAGTGTTGTAGGTAAAATACGAGGGTGGATCCAAAAGTTCGAAGCCCGACCAAGAAAATGAAAGAAAAGTGGGTCTAATTTTATTTTTATTTTTCGACATAGTCTCCACTCCTACCTATCTTCAATGCTCTCACGACCGCGCTTAAACTCAGCTACCCACTTCTTGACACTGGAATACGATGGAACAGACTCCCCCAAAGTGCCCACCATATCTTGATGGATGTCTTTTGGTGACAGGCCTTTTTTATTGAGGTACTTAATGACTGCACGATGTTCAATATTCTCCATTATTGAAAATCGCGTCAGAATGCTTCAAACAAATAATCACAGAAAATTTATATTGTGCAGTATCGGAATAAAACTGCGCACAATTAATCAATAGAAGACATACTAACAAATGACGGTAAATTTAAAAAGATGTCATGTCTCCTTGTAGTTTGGGCCACGAACTTTTGGATCCACCCTCGTATATAATAATCAACCAATACTTATTTGATACGACCGGTTATATTACAATACAACCTATACATTAATATTCATGATTTTAATTTACCTAAATGAGTATTACTTAAATAAGTATTTTTTGTAAGAGTATTAAGACAGTAAATAAATTTTTTCGTGTGCAATTCTAACAGTGCATATTATGGTACGTTACAATTAATACAAATTGTTATAAAAAAAAAACATATAATATAGTATTTGGATTTAAAAATGTTTAAAAGCTGTCAAAATATATTTAATTTTACAAAATAGCCTCGTTCGTGATAAAACCTCATCCTTAAACCAATAAATGATCACCCTTTAAAATATGGTCATCATTTGTTGCTTAAGCAATGTCTTTTTAAAATTGTACTTTCGGAGTAGGTATATCTTATTTATTCAACGAATTATTTGACAGAAAAAGTTATCGGTGAGATAAAACATAGACATCCTTATTCTGAACCTCGTGATTTATATATACATTGGTAATAAACTTTAATATATTTGTATACTAGCTGTGCCCGCGACTTCGTCTACGTGAGAAAAAATATGATTGTTCAGTATCAGCTAGTATAAAAGTAGCGTAAGTTACTCCTTGTTACATCAGCTACCTACCCATGGAAGTCCCGTCAAAGTCGGATACACTCCAATTCTACTTATTTGTATGTAGGTATGTATGTGTGTATGGATGTATGGAGATAAAAGTAGTAAGTTACTCCTTATCACATCAGCTATCTGCCAGTGAAAGTCCCGTCAAAATCGGTCAAGCCGTTCCCAAGATTAGCCCCGCCAAACAGACAGACAGACAAAATTTGTAAAAAATGTTGTTTTGGTATATGTGCCGTGTATACATACATATGCGTTTAGTAAAAAGCGATTATTTTAATATTACAAACAGACACTCCAATTATATTTATTTGTATCTATATAGATTTATTATGGAAGCTACAATACAACATATGACCTAAAAATTCTGTGAAAATCTAAGCGTCTACATTATAGCCGTAACAGAAATACATAATTTGTGAAAATGTTAGCTTTCTAGCTATCACTATTTATGAGATACAGCCTGGTGACAGACAGACGGACAGACGGACAGACAGACAGCGGAGGATAAGTAATCCGTAGGACCCGTTTATACCTTTTAGGTACAAAACCCCCCCTAAAAGATAGAACTAAGATACAGAATAGCTTAAAAATATTCGATACGATTCTTTAACTATTCGATACGATATTAACACTTTTCACTGGTGGTAGAGCTCCAGTGACGGAGCTCGCGGGCGTAGGCACCACCGCATTACCTAATATACTTGCCGCTAAATGGTAGTGTTCAGCACTACCGTGTTCCGGTCAGGTGGTAATGTACGGCCCTGTAATTTCCGGCACGGAGGCATAACACCTTGGGCCTCAGGAGTGGAACGCATCTACATTTTGACCTTGGTCTTTCTGTGGGTGTTTATAGGCTGCAGTCATCACTTAACATCAACGTGAACTGCATGCTTGTTTGCCACCTCAATTACAAAAAAAAAAAAAAATCGACATAACTTTTTTATTTCTGAACCGATTCACATAAAACAAACACTAAATGTTAAGTGAAACTAACCACAACATATTAGTGAAAACCGCAAATCGAATAAGCCGTTTCTGATATTAGCGTGCACAAACACACAGACAAACAGACATTTTTCCGGGATAAAAAGTACCCAGTGTTGTGCGCCAAAGGTTAAAGTATAATCGTACCAAGTTTCATTGTAATCGGACCGGTAGTTTTTATGTGATGCTTGAACAAACAGACAGACAGACAGACAGACAAAAAAAAATCTCACATATTTGTGTTCGTTATCGATCTAATAACATCCCCTGGTATTTAATTTTTTCAATTTTTTTTTTTTTTTTTTTTTTGTTATTCAATATTTTTAATGTACAGAATTTACACTTTTATTATAAGTATAGATAAATGGTTTTTAATAATTGGTGGATACTCGTATTTTTATCTTATTATGGGTTACACGAACCCACTAACGAAGAGCGTGGTAAACGGGAGTGGTACTCAGCCGAAATTATTAGGTATTCATTGCATAAATATCGAAATTTCGATAATAAAGTTTTTTTTTTACTTTTCAAAAACTGGTTAATAGCTGATTCTTTTAATACTTAGTACTATACATAATGTTATACAATAATACATACATTATAATATTTTTCATTGGTGGATTTTATATTCAAATAAATTAATAAATAAAATACGCTTACACTCACAGCCCTAAAGTAGGTATAAACCTATGTCGTGGGTGCCGTTGTACACATACAACACATACACAAACACCCAGACCCGAAAAAAATACCTGTAGGCCATACAAATATTTGTCCCGGTGCGGGGATCGAACCCGCGACCCTTCGAATCAAACGGTCATCTCACACCGTTGGACTAACCGGGTCGTCAAAATAAATATTAAATCAATGTTTAATTATATCGACAAAAGTGATGAAAATACCTACAGTAAGCTGTGGCGTGCATTGCATATTGGAATAGTGCTCATCTAACCACGTCATCAATGAAATAATCAAAATGAAAGGAAAATCATTAATTCATTATTTTATTTCTAAAGATATACTGAGGTAGGCTGCGCCCGTTTTGTCTATATGCAATGCACGCAAAAAACAATAAATAAATATTATTATACTCAATTTCATAACAATAAATCCGTCGCGATTTTATAATCTTCAATTAACTTTTTTCTTCAACTTACTTAACTTTATATTAGACAACAATTGCAAATATAATTTAAATATATAAATAGATATCTTCAGTTTTTTTATCAATAGGTATCTGTGTAATATTCAAATCGAGCTGTTGATAAGTGGTACAATCAAATAATTTAATCTAGCCTCTATTTCATTAAGATAAGGTTGAAAATAGATTATCACTGTAGATTTCGAGCAGTCTCTCGTTACAACTAAGGCCGGATTTCACCGTTCACTCTAAGAACTGAGTTTAATAAAACGCGTTTAAAGCTTAATATTTGCATCCAATTTCAACCTTATCACGAACAATTTTCGTCGGTGAAATCCAAAGTGTTATTGGACTCGTTTAAGAACGTAAAGAGCGTCATTTCTTTTTTTTTGACGGCGAATTCCACCTTAAGTTGTCGTTCGAAGGTTATGGTCAATTTTGTGTCAGACAAGATCGATCGAATAAATCGAGAATTTGATAGAGTTCAAGATCTTTTATAAGATAGAATAGTACGAGTAAATACAGAGCACTCCAGTAACAGGCGCACATCTACCATTGTGCCCAGAACTAGAGGTGAGGTGATAGATTAGCCAGATACTAGGATGCCGGATCGCCGGATATCCGGATATTCGGAATTTATCGCGTTAAATGACGCGAACGAGATCATTTGTATCCAACGTGATCACAAAATGTATATTTTGTGATCAGGTAATTTGGATCGGTACCCGCAGTTATTAAGGTATGTTAATTTTTTTTCAGCTACTGGGAATAGCATTTACAGCGAAAGGCTATTATTATATTCAGATCTAGTCTGTTCTGACCTGTATGGAGTCGCGTCTTACCAACAAATGCGGCAAATTTAATATACATTACAATTTGCTATTTGTTAATTTTGAGTATTAAACTAACGTTTTGCATGTGCAATCATAAAATGAACGTTGTCCATAACTTATTATGGTATAAACTGTTTTTATATTATTTCGCATTAACACATGCTTGTGAAATATATTTTATTTTAAAGAAAAATGGAAAGAAAAATTTGACTTCAGGCGAGACTCGAACTCGCGGCCTACTGGGAATCTAGTCCAGCCGCTCTTCCAATTGAGCTACTGAAGTCCTGCCCGATATGTCAAATTTGGAAGAGCGGCTGGACTAGATTCCCAGTAGGCCGCGAGTTCGAGTCTCGCCTGAAGTCAAATTTTTCTTTAAAATAAAATATGGTATAAACTGTCAAATTATTAAAAAATATTTTCACAATCTGGACTTACGACCATGGATCCGGTCGGATATAGTAAATATAATATTAAATCTGAACTAGGTAGACTTAACAATATCATTGTAATAATACTCGCGTAACACTTCTTCTGATGATGGGGTAGCTACTATGTTATTATGTATTTGGGTTGAGTTTGGACCGATACCAAACGTCCTCCATCTCGCATGGCCTTGAATCTAGAAGTCTTCAAGACTAAAGATAAAACTTAGGCTGGAGTTACATCATCTGACTATAACAAATTTGTTAAAGTACCAGTTGGGCAAATAAATGAGTTGCACTATTTGAAAATAGTAAAATTACGTCACCACTCAAACTTTAACTGTCCGAGCTGCGTTGGATGATTACAAAGTTTACCTCAAAATAATCTGTCAGATGATAAGGGAATCTGTCAACCCTGGTAACTTTAATTACGACAAAAACTACGCCGGTGCATTCTGCAGTAACTGCAAAATTCAACGATACTGTTGATTACATACGACAATAAGCGTAACTTGAACAAATTCTGGTGCAACCGAACCTTCAAGCCATACTCTGGTATTTCTTCTTGGGCGGCGGCGTGGGGGCCTTCTCGGGCGGCGGGCCGGCCAGTATGTCCGGCCTCCGCTTGGACTGGTACAGGTAGGAGTGGCGGGGCGAGATGACCTGGTCGTAGTTGTACCGGACGGGCGGCGGGTGCGGGCTCGGGTCCGGCGTGTTGTTGTTGTCCGCGTCCGGCTCCAGGCTGCGGTGGGACTGCTTCTGGGGCAGCGGCGGCGGCTCCTCGTCGTCTTGGTTCGAGTCTGTTGTGGCTGGTGATGAAAGAAAGTATTATCACTACAATTTACTGGTGGTAGAACTCCAGTGACGGAGCTCGCGGGCGTATGCTCCACCGCATTACCTTATATACTTGCGGCTAAATGGTAGTGTGCAGCACTATCGTGTTTCGGTCAGGTGGTACTGTACGGCCCTATAATTTTCGGCACAGAGGCATAGCACCTTAGGCCTCAGGAGTAGTGACGCGTCTGCATTTATGGTTTTTGTCAAATATAACAATAGGCAATCGGACAGCTATCGAAAATAAATGTGGTGCAAAAGGGGGGTCTTCAGGTTTCTCTTCAATAACTCGTTATATTTAAAATAGATTATGCGTTTATTACTTGATTAACAATGTAATACAAAATGAACAACAAAGATATTCGATAGTTAGGTTCGGTAGTTACATTCGGTAGTAGTCGCGCTCGCCCATTGAAGATCCTTATATACCTAGGCTAACGGTACTCCTTTACTATCGTCGTCGCTAGGTGGCGCAGCTCCTCCAACTGACACGCCCCCAGCCGTTAGGTGTCAAGTGACGTGCGTAGACAAAATGTAAACTTATGATTAGAATGAATGTTTGTGAAATAATACGATGAATCATTAAATATTTTCGTGAAATATTAATGATTTACATTTTTAAATTGCAAAATAAAATGTAATAATTTTAATATTTTTTATCTGTGCTCCATGTTGAACGAAACATCAATCACAGGACGTGACGACATATATTTGTACGACAAATATTTAACACAAGTGATACTTTGATTTATTGGCTCTCTTTTTGGATATTTTCTACGTTATTTACACGAAAAATAAGTTATACGAAATTCAACAAAATTAATTTGCACTTGTTTAGTTGTACGGAATTAAATATTCACTTTGATTGCAAACAGTTGACGTCACATTGTTCAGAGTCATTTCAATTTTGAAATTATAAAACGTATGTGTAGTTTTTGGTACTTTAACATGTTTAAATAATAAAATTAATATTGTTTATGGTTCCTTATAAACGTATAAAGAATAATTTTAGACACATTCTCAAAAGTTGTCCGATGCCCTATTGTAGTAACATTTTCTCTAGAAGTGACCGTAAAATGCGTTGCACCCGCGCATTTTTAAATTTTTATTAGCCTAGGTTGCTCCCATATATTTGTTAAAGAACTTTGACAGATTTCTTTAAGTTAGAGAAGGATGTGAAATGTTACAATAACTTTAACGTTAACAAATATCTTGGTGTAACCCAGCCTTAAAGTTACCGAGATAGCAAAACTATGGACATATTTTTTTACTTCGGCTAATCGGAATCCAAAATGAGGCCAAATCTCTAAATCAATACTTACTCAGAGAATCCCTGTTGGAAGGCGGTTCAGAAGATGTGAGAAGACTCGCTCGTTGCGACAACCTCCGTTCCCGTTCCGCCTCCGCCCGCAACGGACGCTCCGTCACTAGCTGCGGACAAAATTACATTGATAAGGCGAGTGGTTTGGCCCAATCCGCGATTGGTCCAATGGTGAAAATCTAATTCACGGTTGGTCCAATTAGCGATTGGTACAATTATCGATTGGTCGTATTAAAAAAATTTTAACATCAAAAGGGTGGCGTGCGAGCAAGGTTGCTCGCTGCTCCCTTCAACCTAAACCCAATTATGTCAGGGCGCTCTTAATCGAAGGCGAGCGTGGCGAAGGCCGACCATGTGTTCAATGGACTCGATACGCCATTGCTCAATGCTGATGTGAACCATTGACTGGCACTGGATACCATAATCATATTGTGGCTATAATTTGATTGGAAACTTATTTTGCAACGAGCTTGTAGAGGAACGGGTAGACATGTTCCTCCGAAGAAAGGGGAGGATCCTCCTACCAGGCGAGGTGGTAGCGCCTGGCAGGCTGCGGCCCAATGATTCACGTCGGAGAGTTGTGTATTGCAACTCATATGAAAACTTCGTATGTGCGCTTCAACGCGGTCATACGCCATCTTCCGTACTAGATAAGTACTTGTGCTTTCTCATTGTTAAACTAGATGGTGCCTTACGCCATATCCCAACTTTAAGATTACTGCCTTTACTACTATGTCATTAACAGAACTGTTCTCGCTAAATTATGAACGGTTCATTTAAAAGATTATTGTTTTATCTAAATGAAGAGATTCACTCTTGCTTGATGACTGGGATCCATAAAGGAAGACTATTTAAGGTTAAAGCATTTTTAACTACTGGATCGCTTCTCTTTCCTACAAGACAGCCGCAAAATGACTTCTGTGTCAAGACAACTGTCCTGTTAAACAGATTACTATCTTCACTATAAAATAGCTGCCCGTAGGATTAATGTCGTTCTGTTAACGAAAACGTTCTAAAAACGACACGATAAACAAGTTTAAATAGCGATCCATCGGGTCAATAGCGACTGACCTCCTGCCTCAGTTCCCGGAGGGGCGAGGAGTCGAGCAGGTTGTTGTTGGCGAGCGTGGCGAAGGCCGAGCTGTTGATGGCGGCCGCGAACACGTTGTTCACCGCGTTGTTCACCGGGCTCGACACGCCGTTGCTCACTGCCGACGTGTACCATTGACTGGCACTGAATTGGGGACTTATTTCACTCTGAAACGGGAAAATAAACATGTGTGCAAGCAATACTCACGAGTTGGAAGTAAAGCCTTCAAAATTTTGGCTTCAAGATAGTGAGACAAATGTAAAATACGATAAAAAAACTGTACAATATACTTTTTTTATGGTATCTTTGTGGCAAACAAGCATGCAGTTTACATTCATGTTAAGTGATGACTGCAGTCTATAGACACCCGCACAAAGACCAGCGGTCAAAATACAGATGCGTTATCACTTCTGAGGCTTAAGGTGTTATGCCTCTATGCCGGAAATTACAGGGCCGTACATTACCACCTGACCGGAACACTATAGTGTTGAACTCTACCATTTAGCGGCAAGTATATTAGGTAGAAGCGCGCATGGCCCAGCGGCTGGTGTAGATCGTAAGCGATCTGCTCGGTTAAGCACTACGGGCGCGGTCGGGTAATGTGATGGGTGACCGCTAGTGGCAAATTAAATGCGCGTTTCCGTGCTTCGAAGGGCACGTTAAGCAGTCGGTCCCGGTTGCTATCGATGGATAACAGTCGTTAAACCTTGTCGGAGGCCTTATGGGTTTGAAAACATCCGACAGTGGGTTGGCCACTAACCCACCCACCTCCACCAATCCGCATTAGAGCAGCGTGGTGGAGTAAACTCCAGGCCTCCCCCCAAAAAGGGGAGAGACTCGTGCCCAGCAGTGGGACGTATAATGGGTTGCCATTATTATTATTATTATTATATTAGGTAATGTGGTGGTGCCTACGCCCGCGAGCACCATCACTGGAGCTCTACCACCAGTAAAATTCAAAAATCATTTGTATCTAACAAAATCATCAGTAGCACTTACCTTTCTGGTGCGCTTTCCTCGTCTTGGCGTGAGAGTGCCACTACTGCTGTTTCTGAAAATATATATTATTATATCACATCAATACTATGAAATTGTTTTTATATTATTTCGCATTAACACATGCTTGTGAAATATATTTTATTTTAAAGAAAAATGGAAAGAAAAAATTGACTTCAGGCGAGACTCGAACTCACGGCCTACTGGCCAGTAGGCCGCGAGTTCGAATAGATGGCGTGCGGTAATAGATGGCGCTACTGCTACCATAAAGCAAGGCAATAAATGTGAAGGAAAGATTTGACAAATCGGGCAGGTCTTCAGTAGCTCAATTGGAAGAGCGGCTGGACTAGATTCCCAGTGGCCGCGAGTTCGAGTCTCACCTGAAGTCAAATTTTTCTTTCCATTTTTCTTTAAAATAAAATACTATGAAATTGCTTCAAAAAAACCGGCCAAGTACGAGTCAGACTCGCACACGAAGGGTTCCGTACCATCATCTATAAAAGAAAAGCGTTAATCTGATACCGTAATTAATATTGAGCAAAAATACGAACTTCCCCCCCCCCTCCTTTCCTTAATATTTTCATTATTTGTTGTTATAGTGGCAAAGGAAATACATAAAATGGTCGAGGAGGGCAATGGCTATCACATGCGTCATACTCGTGAACAGGTGCTGTTGGTGGGGACTGGTCTGTTCTGGTTTGAAGGGACTACATCGCATTTAGTAGATAGCAGTTTATTTGCATCTATGCTATGGACGTTCACATTATTTGTTTTTTCACGATAATTTGTACTAGATTTAAGCTCTCATTTAAAAGAGCTCTTACTGAGTTTGTTGGGTTTTTTTTTTTTTTTTTTTTTATGTATTAAAAGTGGCAAACAAGCGTGCAGTTCACATTGATGTTAAGTGATGACTGCAGCCTATAGACACCCACACAATGACCAGAGGTCAAAATACAAATGCGCAGCCACTCCTGAGGCATTAGGTGTTATGCCTCTGTGCCGGAAATTACAGAGCGGAGTTCTTCTCAGTAGCGACTGCACTTGGAACTCTGCTAAGTGAATAACTTTGATCTTGACGAATAAGTTTTTCTTTTTCTTCATTTATCATCATTGAAGGAATTGAAAAATTTTGTGATTATTATGTTTTGACTAAGTAGTTTAAATTCTAATTTTTAATTTACTATTGATATATGATTTTGCTTTACTTTATGTAATGGTTATTCACTCTAGGTATTTTATATTTCTTGACGTTTTGAAAGTATCTGTAAAGATCTATTCGAAATAAAAAAAAAATCTATTTCTATTTCTACAACTTGTGAAAATGTTACCTTTCTAGCTATCACGGGCAGACAGACAGACAGCAGAGGCTTAGTAATAGGGTCCCGTTTTTACATTTCAGGTACGGAACCCAAAAAGAATCGCTGTAGCTATTTGACACCGTTGACGAATTTGTTTATATTGACTTCAAAGCTTACCTCGTCCAATTGTTAATTGCATTATTCAAACTAAACTTGGATTTAGGAGTTGACCTGCAAAAAAAAACAAAAACTCATTTGATATTGTACCCGTATAACATTGGCCATTTATTGAGAATTAAATTAAATGTATAATTACATATAATACTCGTACTAATAAAAACCTTCATACACATGTTTCGCCTATCTATCAAACATGTATTTATATTAATTCGCGAAGCCTATTCATTATTTTGTGGGTTATTTAATTTGTGGATTGGCACATTTCGCCACAACTGTGTCCAGTTACAAGTGGGGTTTATTGGAATACATGCATAGGTTATGTTGATAATTAATTAGTGCGTTGGTACATTTTGGCATAACTGTGTCCAATTGTGATGCGACTTACTCATTCCCAGTAGATATATCCGACATTCGGTTATGGCTGAGGTTGGGCGATTCTTCAGAATTATCTCGCATGGTTATGCGTAGTTGTACTTCGGGACTGTCGGGCTCGAAGTCACATGTTTGCTGTAAGGGTAAATTAAATTTGATTTGATTTTGTAAATAAACATTAGTGGCTATTTGTCATAGATGGATTGTTTTTGATTGGTAACATTGTTTTTGATTGGTTACAAGGCTGGGTTGCATCAAGATATTACGAGCAAGATTTTACCGCGAACAGAGAGCCAGACGCGACAGGCGACTTTATTTTGTAAGTAGTGTGAGTGTGTTTGAATGCGCGCGAGAATGTGTGTGCGTGCATGAGTATGCGCATGGTGTGTGCGTGCGTGTGTGAGCTTGAATGTGCGCGTGGTGTGTATGGGGGGGGGGTCACCTTGCGGGCGGGCGCGTGCAGGTGGTGCGGCGCGTTGCGGAAGCAGGCCAGCAGGTGCGCGTGGAGTGTGTGTGTGTGTGTCGGGGGAGGGGGGGGGGTCACCTTGCGGGCGGGCGCGTGCAGGTGGTGCGGCGCGTTGCGGAAGCAGGCCAGCAGGTGCGCGTGGAGTGTGTGTGTGTGTGTCGGGGGAGGGGGGGGGGTCACCTTGCGGGCGGGCGCGTGCAGGTGGTGCGGCGCGTTGCGGAAGCAGGCCAGCAGGTGCGCGTGGAGTGTGTGTGTGTGTGTCGGGGGAGGGGGGGGGGTCACCTTGCGGGCGGGCGCGTGCAGGTGGTGCGGCGCGTTGCGGAAGCAGGCCAGCAGGTGCGCGTGGTGTGTGTGTGTGTCGGGGGAGGGGGGGGGGGGTGTCACCTTGCGGGCGGGTGGTGCGGCGCGTTGCGGAAGCAGGCCAGCAGGTGCGCGTGGTGTGTGTGTGTGTGTCGGGGGAGGGGGGGGGGGTCACCTTGCGGGCGGGCGCGTGCAGGTGGTGCGGCGCGTTGCGGAAGCAGGCCAGCAGGTGCGCGTGGTGTGTGTGTGTGTGTCGGGGGAGGGGGGGGGGGGGGGTGTCACCTTGCGGGCGGGTGGTGCGGCGCGTTGCGGAAGCAGGCCAGCAGGTGCGCGTGGTGTGTGTGTGTCGGGGGAGGGGGGGGGGGGGTGTCACCTTGCGGGCGGGTGGTGCGGCGCGTTGCGGAAGCAGGCCAGCAGGTGCGCGTGGTGTGTGCGTGTGTGTCGGGGGAGGGGGGGGGGGGTCACCTTGCGGGCGGGCGCGTGCAGGTGGTGCGGCGCGTTGCGGAAGCAGGCCAGCAGGTGCGCGTGGAGTGTGTGTGTGTGTGTCGGGGGAGGGGGGGGGGGGTCACCTTGCGGGCGGGCGCGTGCAGGTGGTGCGGCGCGTTGCGGAAGCAGGCCAGCAGGTGCGCGTGGAGTGTGTGTGTGTGTGTCGGGGGAGGGGGGGGGGGTCACCTTGCGGGCGGGCGCGTGCAGGTGGTGCGGCGCGTTGCGGAAGCAGGCCAGCAGGTGCGCGTGGTGTGTGTGTGTGTGTGTCGGGGGAGGGGGGGGGGGGGTCACCTTGCGGGCGGGCGCGTGCAGGTGGTGCGGCGCGTTGCGGAAGCAGGCCAGCAGGTGCGCGTGGTGTGTGTGTGTGTGTGTCGGGGGAGGGGGGGGGGGGTCACCTTGCGGGCGGGCGCGTGCAGGTGGTGCGGCGCGTTGCGGAAGCAGGCCAGCAGGTGCGCGTGGTGTGTGTGTGTGTGTGTCGGGGGAGGGGGGGGGGGGGGGGTCACCTTGCGGGCGGGCGCGTGCAGGTGGTGCGGCGCGTTGCGGAAGCAGGCCAGCAGGTGCGCGTGCATCTCGCGCGGCGGGGACCGGGACCCGTGCACCTCCAGACCTGCAAACATACATCTGTCTTGTACAACCACATCAACCTCTAACTCGATAGAGCCGTCACATCGCGGACACTCGGCTAAAATTCCATACAAACGCTTATTCTGCTTACCTACTACACAAGCAACAATCGGGGCGTGTGTTTACACGCACACACACAGTTGCCCACTCACAACCTCAGTGCACGCGGCTGACGGCATAGTACCCAAGGGGGTTGCGGGCTGCAAGAGGAAAAATTAGGCTGGACATGGAAGTGTCCATTCTATCCTCTGTGTATATCGTGCACTGAGGCTGTGAGCGAGCAACTGTGTGTGTGTGTGTGTGCGTGTAAAAACACATCCTGATTGATCCCGTTTGTATGGAATTTTAACCAAGTGTACGCGGTGTGCTTTCGTGTAAAATTTAGGATCCCTGGATACAACAAGGAGAACCACTCACCATACTTGAGCAGAGGTATCTGATCGGCGATGAGATCTCTTAACTGTTGAAGCAATTCTTCGTGTTCAGGATGCCGCGCTTTGTACGCGTCGTTGAGGAACGCGCGCTCGTAGTTGACTAGACCACCTTGTACGGGCGAGTCTAGGATGCCTGGAACAAGGTTATCGTATAATATTTTGTGTGTAATTCAGCTTACAACAAAACTTTTACAGAGAAGCGCGCATGGCGCAACGGCTGGTGTAGATCGTGAGCGATATACACGGTTAAGCGATACGGGTGCGGTCGGGTGTGTGATGGATGACCGCAAGTGGCAAATTAAAATGCGCGTTTCCGTGCTTCGGGGGGCATGTTAAGCCGTCGGTCCCGGTTGCTTTCAACAAATAGCAGTCGATCAACCTAGTCGAAGGCCTTATGGGCGATTGGAAAATCAGCATCCGACAGCACTAGGGGCGACTCACACTACTCACCGATGAGCTGCATGGTGAGGGGGTGGAGGGGCGCGAGGGGGCGGCGCGTGTCGAGGATGCGCGCCTTGAGCAGGCGGTTGGTGCGCGCCAGACTCTCGATGGCCACCTGCAGCACTAGGGGCAGGAGCGACTCACACTCACCGATGAGCTGCATGGTGAGGGGGTGGAGGGGCGCGAGGGGGCGGCGCGTGTCGAGGATGCGCGCCTTGAGCAGGCGGTTGGTGCGCGCCAGACTCTCGATGGCCACCTGCAGCACTAGGGGCAGGAGCGACTCACACTCACCGATGAGCTGCATGGTGAGGGGGTGGAGGGGCGCGAGGGGGCGGCGCGTGTCGAGGATGCGCGCCTTGAGCAGGCGGTTGGTGTGCGTCACTCTCGATGGCCACCTGCAGCACTAGGGGCAGGGGCGACTCACACTCACCGATGAGCTGCATGGTGAGGGGGTGGAGGGGCGCGAGGGGGCGGCGCGTGTCGAGGATGCGCGCCTTGAGCAGGCGGTTGGTGTGCGTCACTCTCGATGGCCACCTGCAGCACTAGGGGCAGGGGCGACTCACACTCACCGATGAGCTGCATGGTGAGGGGGTGGAGGGGCGCGAGGGGGCGGCGCGTGTCGAGGATGCGCGCCTTGAGCAGGCGGTTGGTGCGCGCCAGACTCGCGATGGCCACCTGCAGCACTAGGGGCAGGAGCGACTCACACTCACCGATGAGCTGCATGGTGAGGGGGTGGAGGGGCGCGAGGGGGCGGCGCGTGTCGAGGATGCGCGCCTTGAGCAGGCGGTTGGTGTGCGTCACTCTCGATGGCCACCTGCAGCACTAGGGGCAGGGGCGACTCACACTCACCGATGAGCTGCATGGTGAGGGGGTGGAGGGGCGCGAGGGGGCGGCGCGTGTCGAGGATGCGCGCCTTGAGCAGGCGGTTGGTGCGCGCCAGACTCGCGATGGCCACCTGCAGCACTAGGGGCAGGAGCGACTCACACTCACCGATGAGCTGCATGGTGAGGGGGTGGAGGGGCGCGAGGGGGCGGCGCGTGTCGAGGATGCGCGCCTTGAGCAGGCGGTTGGTGCGCGCCAGACTCTCGATGGCCACCTGCAGCACTAGGGGCAGGAGCGACTCACACTCACCGATGAGCTGCATGGTGAGGGGGTGGAGGGGCGCGAGGGGGCGGCGCGTGTCGAGGATGCGCGCCTTGAGCAGGCGGTTGGTGCGCGCCAGACTCGCGATGGCCACCTGCAGCACTAGGGGCAGGGGCGACTCACACTCACCGATGAGCTGCATGGTGAGGGGGTGGAGGGGCGCGAGGGGGCGGCGCGTGTCGAGGATGCGCGCCTTGAGCAGGCGGTTGGTGCGCGCCAGACTCTCGATGGCCACCTGCAGCACTAGGGGCAGGAGCGACTCACACTCACCGATGAGCTGCATGGTGAGGGGGTGGAGGGGCGCGAGGGGGCGGCGCGTGTCGAGGATGCGCGCCTTGAGCAGGCGGTTGGTGCGCGCCAGACTCTCGATGGCCACCTGCAGCACTAGGGGCAGGAGCGACTCACACTCACCGATGAGCTGCATGGTGAGGGGGTGGAGGGGCGCGAGGGGGCGGCGCGTGTCGAGGATGCGCGCCTTGAGCAGGCGGTTGGTGCGCGCCAGACTCTCGATGGCCACCTGCAGCACTAGGGGCAGGAGCGACTCACACTCACCGATGAGCTGCATGGTGAGGGGGTGGAGGGGCGCGAGGGGGCGGCGCGTGTCGAGGATGCGCGCCTTGAGCAGGCGGTTGGTGCGCGCCAGACTCTCGATGGCCACCTGCAGCGGGCACAGCGAGTAGCGCCGCACCGACACCACCGGGAACCACCGTAGGATACCTGCATAGAAAAAAACATGTGTGCAATAAGGTATTTGAGCGTGTCGAGACCAGTCATATTACGTTACCATGTTGGAGTTTTGTCCAAAACAAGGTTCACAAGGTACTTGTATAAAGAAGTATATGAGTGTTTTTTTTTTATATTATTTCGCATTAACACATGCTTGTGAAATATATTTTATTTTTAAAGAAAAATGGAAAGAAAAATTTGACTTCAGGCGAGGCTCGAACTCGCGACCTACTGGGAATCTAGTCCAGCCGCTCTTCCAATTGAGCTACTGAAGCCCTGCCCGATTTGTCAAATCTTTCCTTCACATCTATTGCATTGCTTTATGGTAGCAGTAGCGCCATCTATTACCAACTATGCTAGTTAGGCAACCGATATAATAGACTTTTCAGTTTATTGAATATCGTAAAGAAGTCGCTTTTACCCTTAATAATTGTTTTTTTTTAATATTATTTCGCATTAACATATGCTTGTGAAATATATTTTATTTTTAAAGAAAAATGGAAAGAAAAATTTGACTTCAGGCGAGGCTCGAACTCGCGACCTACTGGGAATCTAGTCCAGCCGCTCTTCCAATTGAGCTACTGAAGCCCTGCCCGATTTGTCAAATCTTTCCTTCACATCTATTGCATTGCTTTATGGTAGCAGTAGCGCCATCTATTACCAACTATGCTAGTTAGGCAACTAGACTAGATTCCCAGTAGGTCGCGAGTTCGAGCCTCGCCTGAAGTCAAATTTTTCTTTCCATTTTTCTTTAAAAATAAAAGAAGTATATGAGGTCTATCCGTTCTATCCGTTGATGTATCCAACACTATTCGTGCTAGGAATGGTTGGATACAACGAATTAAGGGTATGTTGCGAATTTGCACTAATTGCATACCTGGTCAAGCTACTGCGAGGCGTGGCCCACAACCCAGGAGTGTTAAGTTCCCTTTCCCTCAATGTACCAGACGGTAACGTTAGGCGGCGCAGACGTCCAACCTTGCTGGCGGTGCAGATAGCCAGGACTACTATGATGACCCAGGCGCCACTTACCAGAGCGATTAAGACCCTAAACCTGGTTCAAGATAGGCTACATATCGTCTACAGCAATTAACATAGTCGGAACTACATTTTGGCCAATTCTGTTCCATTTCATTAGAAGTCCTAGAACGTCCATATGATGGACATTCTAACCCCTAGTTTGCACTAAAAACATTCAACATGATGATGTTTCGCAACTCGTCGCGTTAAGTATGTATTGCGATGAATGTGTTGTTGGTGCTAGCGTTCGCAGTTCGCACTGCTGTCAAACCTATCATTTTAACATGTTTTTATGTGAATGTTTAATCAATGCAAACTAACACGATAAGACCTCCAATACAACAAAACAAAATTGGCCATAATACAGTTCCGACTATGTTAATTGCTGCAGTCGATATATTCTCATGCCAGTTGAGTGAGCTCGCAAATGTGACATTGTATATGTTATGTACTTGCTAATATCTAGTAGTATACACAAGAATTATCCTGTTATTCATTAAATAATTAGTAAGTTAAAGACTGCCACTCTATCGCATTAGGCATTCCCTGTAATGACAGCTGTGATCATTATGAATAAATAAATAAATAAATAATTAAACGTAATTTTTATGTTTAAAATGACATAGTCCGAAAGTAACATGGAAATTAAAAGTATATACATAAAAATTGTTAAAATTGGTGCATTTACTGTAGAAGAGTTATAAAAATAAAAAGGGGAAAATAGAAAGAAATAAATAGTGCGAAGAAAGAAATCTTAATATATATAAATCTCGTGTCACAATGTTTGTCCTCAATGAACTCCTAAACCACTTAACCGATTATAATAAAATTCGCACACCATGTGCAGTTTGATCCAACTTGAGAGATAGGATAGCTTACATTACGCTATGACTAATAGGAGCAGAGCAGCGCGGGCGAAGCCGGGGCGGGTCGCTAGTACTATTATATTTCTTTCTTCGCACTCTGCGTGTTTATTAACCATGAAGTTTGGTTTATAGTTTTTAACTTTTTAGTTGTCTAGTTTTAAAGAAGAAACGAATTCAGAATGTCAGAGACAGATTCAAATACGAGTGGATTGACAATTGCATTATCAATGAAAATTATAATAAAATATTATTTTATGTTTTAAAAGTGAAAGAATAAACTTTAATTGTCGTTTCTTCTTTTCAGGTTTGGGTTTATATTGTTTTATATTATCTAGATAAGATAGTCTTTGTACAAAAAAACTTACAATAAATCTTCTTTTCAGCAACACATGGTTTATTTCTTTCATTGAGTAAAAAAGACTTATATATATTAAAAAAAAATACTTATAAATAATAACAATATTAGATTTTTGTACAAATCCCAACAACTTTTATTAAACATACTATTTACCAAAACGGAATATTAACGAAGATTATACGTAATAAACTAACGACAATTAACTGAAGGTATTATAAACTATTTGAATAGCTGAAAATAATTTAGTATTTTATGCTTTTTCTGTCAATATACAACAAGGCGCGCGCCCAATTTCCATACATTTTGGAACGTCTTATTTGAGCAATATTGCAGTATCACTACTTACGTTGGCAGTGTGCGGAGATAACGCTCTACGCAGTCGAAACTAACCGATTGTATGTATGTATGTATGTATCTTCACGCCAGGTCCCTAACGGGGTAGGCAGAGAGTGTAGAGCGCCAGACATCCCGGTTCTGACAAACCTCTCGTGCCTCGTCTACCTTCATCATTCTCTTCATACATGCACGCCGATTCCTAAGACTTTTGACCCCACCATCAGACAGAACTCGACCTATTTGGTCATGGTAGGTCAGCCTTGGTCTTCCTGGGCCTCTGCAACCATCCACATTCGCATTGTTTATCTGTTTAGTCATTCGCTCATTCGACATTCTTTCTATATGCCCGAACCATCGGAGCATGCCTTTTTTCATTTTTACACCGATATATGTATGTATCTTCACGCCAGGTCCCTAACGGGGTAGGCAGAGAGTGTAGAGCGCCAGACATCCCGGTTCTGACAAACCTCTCGTGCCTCGTCTACCTTCATCATTCTCTTCATACATGCACGCCGATTTCTAAGACTCTTGACCCCACCATCAGACAGAACTCGACCTATTTGGTCATGGTAGGTCAGCCTTGGTCTTCCTGGGCCTCTGCAACCATCCACATTCGCATAACCGATACTAACCGATTGTCTCTTTCCTAACCTCAATGTTTACTAACTGGGTAACTGTAAACGTTGTTTTATATTATTTCGCTGTAACACATGCAAGTATGTTTTTGTGAAATATATTTTTTTAAAGAAAAATGGAAAGAAAACTGCCAACATAGGGCAATGCAATAAATATGAAGGAAAGATTTGACAAATCGGGCAGGACTTCGGTAGCTCAGTTGGAAGAGCGGCTGGACTAGATTCCCAGTGGCCGCGAGTTCAAGTCTCGCCTGAAGACAAATTTTTCTTTCCATTTTTCTTTAAAAAATATACTGTAAACGTTACTGTTACTATTAAATTAGACAAAAACCACGAATTTTAATAATTACGTTAGTGCGACCGAACCTAATAAATATTATTTATTTATTTATTTAATACTTATTGCAACAATATAGAACATTTTTTTTTTATGTAATAGAAGTGGCAATCAAGCATGCAGTTCACATTGATGTTAAGTGTTGACTGCAGCCTATAGACACCTGTAGCGTCCACTACATTAAGGCGCCAACTAGTGGAATACAATGAAACCTTACAGTACTTGTCTAGTACGATAGATGGCGTGCAGTCAAATTACATCGCACATACGAAGATTTCTCTAGAGTTGGCATATATACAACTTCCCAACGTCAACCGTTGGGCCGCGGCCCGCCAGGCGCTATCACCTCGCCTGGTCGGAGGATCCTCCCTTTTCGCCGGAGGAACACTTCCACCCATTCCTCCACAGTGGTGACCCCCGACGTGATTGGAAGCAACCTTCTCACCAGCCACTCTACAGCACCTTCGACGACGTCATACCTCACATCACCAGCACCATCGAGCGGTAACCAAGTCACGCCAGCCAGCACCCTCGGCTTCATCAGGGATACTCCAGACGCCTGCAGCGACCGCGCATGCCTGGACTACCCTGCAGCCACATCAGCGTCAGCACACTGCGCCGTCCCGCAGTAGCTACTACGCAGCGACTACCTCGACTCAAGGGGGGACTTTCGCATCACCGCAGCAGCGACTACCTCGACTCACTGAGGACCTTCGCACCCGACTCACTGGGACTTGCGGCATGGGATTATGGCATTGGCACATCGACAGCTGCCTCGATACATATCAACCTCCGGTCTTGGAGGGGAGTGATGTAGCGTCCACTACATTAAGGCGCCAACTAGTGGAATACAATGAAACCTTACAGTACTTGTCTAGTACGATAGATGGCGTGCAGTCAAATTACATCGCACATACGAAGATTTCTCTAGAGTTGGCATATATACAACTTCCCAACGTCAACCGTTGGGCCGCGGCCCGCCAGGCGCTACCACCTCGCCTGGTCGGAGGATCCTCCCTTTTCGCCGGAGGAACGCTTCCACCCGTTCCTCCACACACCCACACAAAGACCAAGGTCAAGATGCAGATGCGTTACCACTCCTGAGGCCTAAGGTGTTATGCCTCTGTGGCGGAAATTACAGGGCCGTACATTACCACCTGACCGGAACACGATAGTGCTGAACGCTACCATTTAGCGGCAAGTATATTAACACATATTGACAAACAACATATTGACAAATGACGATCTTAGCTAAAAGCGCTCTATTAAATATTACTAACCTGGCAACGAATCGCTGATTTCGAGCTCGGTCCTTTCAAGCCACCTCGTTGCGAACTCGTTCGCCGATACATCTTCATTCGAACCCGACAGTGACTCCTCTGAAACAATGGGCTGTGTAAATTTATGAATATTTACTTTATCTTCACGGCAGAGGCGGCTCTTGATATTTTTTTGGTGGAGGTTCACAAATAAATACATACCCACCTACTTCTTTTCTCATTTTTTTAAAAATATTTATTTAAAAGAAAAACTGCAAATTAACTGACGAATCCGACACGTTTGTTTATATATACATACAACGGCTAAAGCAACACAGTGTATTATTCCCGCGCACTAGCGCGCGCCGCGGTTCGGCAATGTCACGTGATCACGTGTGAACGGCGCTCCGCATTAGGCTAATTTCTCATGCAAAATGTTCTGTTTCACGCGCCGGTTTGTGTCGATGTTTCTCTTTCACACTCATTGAATACAGAGCTAGGAATTATGCTAATCTTCGTTTCACAGGAGCGCAATCACTGTCGCTCCACTCGTTACAACTTGACGCAAAATGTAGGTACGTGTAATAAAGATAATTTAATAGACTTGTTTAGGTATTGTAGAATAGTGAGAGTGTAATGTTTATGAAATAAAAATTACACTCTTATAATTTATAATTTTCGTGGGAGTGCACTGCACCAGCGCTCTTAAGGTAGAGCCGCCCCTGCTTCACGGCAAGTAGGCCTTAACGCGGTAAGCAGAAGGCTGCGACGACGTATTTGGCGCTCTAGCCTAATATTTGGGCTCTAACGCACCTCTCATGCCTCTTCTACATTTTCATCATTTATACGCCTTACAGGCCAGCTATAGTGAATGACTATAAAAATAATTATTATTATTAAAAGGTATTAATAATAATCAATTTATAAATTAAATCTAACCGATAAAACATCAAATCTTTCAATTCCTCCATAGAATAAAAAAATCTGTCGTCATAATCTTAGTTATTCACTTAGCCGAGTTCCCAGTGCAGGCACTACTGAGAAGAACTCCGCTAACAAACAAACTCAGCGTGTTGCACTTTTGTCAAAACCTTAGATTGAACGTCATGATAATTAAAATTAAAATAGAATATAGATATTGTGAACGTCCATGGCCTAAAATGGCCTATAAACACACGCAAATACCCATCAACAGCTTAAAATCGTGATAGAAAATAACACCCGCAAACCACAACAGACCAATCTCCACAATCAGCACCCGTTCACGAGTATGACGCATGTGGCAGCCGTTGTTCTCCTCGCCGAAGGCAAAGACATTAAAGCGAGCATGACTAAGATAATTGTTTTTTATATTATTTCGCATTAACACATGCTTGTGAAATGTGTGTGTGTGTGTGTGTGTTTCTTTAAATAAAATGACTAAGATAATTACGCCCATGGTTTTCACATTTAAAAACCGGTCAGGTGCGTGTCAGGCCACGCGCAGTGTAGGGTTCAGTGGTTTTAAGGTTTGATTAATGTAATAAAAAAAATATTAATATTTTCTATGAAGTTGTTAAGAAATTTCGAGTATTACAATTAGTTTTGGTCGACTATTACTCGCAAACTTGTAAATCCAACTAAGGTGTGAATGTAATGGGCGTGGCAAACAAGCATGCAGTTCACATTGATGTTAAGTGATGACTGCAGCCTATAGACACGCACATGAAGACCAAGGTTAAAATGCAGATGCGTTACCACTCCTGAGGCCTAAGGTGTTATGCCTCTGTGCCGGAAATTACAGGGCCGTACATTACCACCTGACCGGAACACGATAGTGCTGAACACTACGATTTAGCGGCAAGTATATTAGGTAATGCGGTGGTGCCTACGCCCGCGAGCTCCGTCACTGAAGCTCTACCACCAGTGATTTCGTTGTATGTAGCTATTATTGCCGTAATGTTTGGATTTCTAGCAACAGCCGTTTAGTTGGTAGAGGGGGGGATACACACTTGACTCTAACGAAAATTGGCACTTAAAAGCTTAATAAGTCACGAACAGTTAACTACATCGAAAATTGATTTTACCACACCGCTAACATTTTTGAAAAACCTATCCAACGATATCTTACACTATATAGAAAACGAAAAATAAAAAAAATATCCGCGCATTACATGTAGTGGAGGTACTGTAAATAATTTTATTTTTCATGTTTTTATTCTACCTCTTTGTCGGCGTGATTAAGGTGTATATATACTTGTGTCAAATTTCAAGTCTATAGTTATCGCGCTAGCCGCGGACGGACGGACGGACAGACAGACGGTTATAGCGAAACTATAAGGGTTCCTTGTCTACTACGGAACTCTAAAAACGACGTTTGTCGGATCAGCTAGTAGATAAACAAATTCAAAATCTCACCTGGCTTCTGGTAGGGACGGGAGAACTCGAACTTGTCCACGTTGTTGTTCTCGTAGTAGGTGAGGATCTTCTCGTCGATCGACTTGCCGGAGAACCGCTTCAGCTTCTCACCCATTATCGGTGTCACGGCGTTTATTTGCAGATCTGATTGTATCGCTCAGGATTTTAAAAAATTAAAAAGAACGTAACTTCACGCCTATAATCCCCGAAGGGGTAGGCAGAGGTAAATGCACGCACTTAAGCATACATGCAGACACCCACGATTCGCCGGTTACGTTTTTTGGCCCAAGTAACAGATGGCGAGCCCGTTGACATCTCACACACATCGGGCACATTACCAAACTTCGAGGTACTGGGAAATTTCCAGAAAATGGAAAAATCCCAATAGAAACAGTGTCACCGCCAAAATGTATACACCCTATTAGCCGCGCGCGCGCATCGCATCGTCGCCTTCCTCCCCCCTGCCCTCTGCCTTCCGCCCTTCCATCGTCCTCGCTCCTGCGACGGTGGAGGTGCTCCCGCTAGCCCGCGACCGCTGTACGGCTGCACACCGCGCAGTTCAGTGTTGAGAGAGTGCATCCACCATCGTCAAGGTACCTTTTATCCCATTACTTACACTTCCCTAACCGCGACGACTTAGATTTAATAAACCGCTTTACTTTTACGCCGCAACGACCAGAGATAAAGGACTTTACACCATACCTCAGAACCCAGGACCTCGGCGTAGTAGTAGCCTGCTACCACTGGGTTAATTACGTGTTAATCAGACAAAATACATATCTACTGCGCGCGAGTAGCACTTTTAACAAGCTATCTGAAGATACAGATTTAGATCTATTTTGTACCAGTGTGGCATCGGCGAGGCGGCGGTTGAGTAACAGGTTTTTCGAGAAGAACTAATTTCTCATACTAAACTAGGTATAAAGTGACAAATTGCTTTATAGCTACATAACAGTTTTTTTTTTTTTCATATTTGTTATTATTTCTTTTTTCTTTGTTAAATTATTTACGCTTAAAAACTCTATGCAGTAAATATTTAAAGTTTATACTTTTTATGCTAAGTTTTTCACCTTTATGGGGTGCGTAGATGTAGATGTAGTTTAATGTGTCGTGTTCACACACTTAAGATACACTAAATTGTTTTATATTCGCGGGAACCTATAATTAGCTCTCTGTTTTCAAATTGTTTCAATGCTATCAAGATTTTTTTTTTTATGTTCTAAAAGTGGCAAACAAGCGTGCAGTTCACATTGATGTTAAGTGATGACTGCAGCCTATAGACACCCACACAATGACCAGAGGTCAAAATGCAAATGCGCTGCCACTCCTGAGGCATAAGGTGTTATGCCTCTGTGCCGGAAATTACAGAGCCGTACATTACCACCTGACCGGAACACGATAGTGCTGAACACTACCATTTAACGGCAAGTATATTAGGTAATGCGGTGGTGCCTACGCCCACGAGCTCCGTCACTGGAGCTCTACCACCAGTAAAAAGATTGTAAAAGCTGTTGGTTCTCCTTAAATAAATAAATAAATAAATTAATATTCGCATCCAGAATCGGGGTCTGCTTGAGTAAACTATAATGACACAGACGTAAACGTTGATGACGTTACTATTATTATAAACAAAAACATATTTCAATGACCACAAGCGGATGATGATTGGCTCCCATATTTTTTTATTTAGCTTTTATCTTACAAATCTTTTATCTTGCCGTTTGTAAAAGAGAGTATGGAACATTCTGTTGTTACCTATTTTTTTTTCGTAGACGTAAAGAAGGCCTTCGACAGTGTGCTTCGGGACGCACTTTTTTTTTTTCATTTATTCATACTTTGGGTGGTGCTTTCTAAATTGGGTTCTACAGAAAAATTCATAAGACTGTTGAAGCTTCTCCATAACAACATGTCATGTGCCGTTACCATCAACGGTGCGCAATCAAAGAATTTCCCTGTCACCTGCGGCGTCAAGCAAGGCTGTGTACTAGCGCCCATTCTGTTTGCTCTGTTTTTCTCTGTTGTCGTAAGGGGCGGCTTTGGCAGTCAATACAGCAGGCATTCGTGTGCAGCTAGTCTTGTATAAAAATCGAAAGAACAAATCTCACCCTACAGATAGTTTATTTAATGTCTTAAAATATTTGTAATTCGCATGTTCTCCTGCAAAAACAGAATGATAAAATAGGATATTCATTTTAAAAAGGGTACATTGTCCATCAGACTCGGTGACATCTTCTCCGGGCGGGTTGAGATGGCGCAGTATCTCGGCGTCGGGCCACTCGTCCAGCACGCGCTCCTCGAAGTCGTGCAGCTTGTCGCACTCGTTCCCGCGGTACACGAAACCCTAAGACGAGCGAAGTAAGGTTCATTTTAAAATGAATTGTGTGTGGTGGTTGAGACTTTTTGAATCGGACAACTGAAACCACACCGCTGAAATTCCATACAAACGCTTAAATTGGTCTCTTTTACACAGACATCAATCAGTGAAGTGTATTTACACGTGCACCTGTGTGCGTAGCATGTAGAAAATACCAACCGTCGCCCATAAGTGGAGAGAAGGTTGGGTGAGGCGGGGAAATCGGGCGGGACGTCGAAGTGTCTATTCTATACGTAGTATTACGCATACACGCATACACACGAACCCCCACAGTAGGTATAAACCTGTGTCGTGGGTGCCGTTATATACAAACAACACATACACAAACACCCAGACCCGAAACAAATATCTGTAGGCCATACAAATATTTGTCCCAATGCGGGGATCGAACCCGCGACCCTTCGAATCAAACGGTCAACTCACACCGCTGGACCAACCGGGTCGTCAATACATATTCTTAATCAGTCAATACGTATTTTTACATATTCTCTGCCGAAACTTCCCTTGTGTGCCATTGTTCACTATGGAAAATTGCAGAAGCATTGTGTAATGAACCTTGTTCATTGGCAAGTTTCATATACAATGCTTGTGCGGCTGTTAAGAAATCTGCAATCTGTTTCTGTTTCTGACTTTTTACTGGTGGTAGAGCTCCAGTGACGGAGCTCGCGGGCGTAGGCACCACCGCATTACCTAATATACTTGCCGCTAAATGGTAGTGTTCAGCACTATCGTGTTCCGGTCAGGTCGTAATTTACGGCCCTGTAATTTCCGGCACAGAGGCATAACACCTTAGGCCTCAGGAGTGGTAACGCATCTGCATTTTGACCTCGGTCTTTGTGTGAGTGTCTATAGGCTGCAGTCATCACTTAACATCAATGTGCACTGCATACTTTTTTGCCACTTCCATAAAATAAAAAAAACTTACATTGGGGTTTCTCAAGTATTCCGGGAAGCCTTTCCCGTGGTATATGACTCGGAAGTAAGTAGGTTGGAGGCGTGGGGAGTTCATCATGGCTGTATACAACTTGGCCAATTGCGAATGTAGCTCAGCCAGGGGCGCATAACCCAGTAGACTGTCTTCGTACACGCCAACTAGTTCTTTGATCACACCAACGGCCAGTTCCCACTGGCGACCGCGGTTCAGTAAGTCCGCTACTTCCAGGTACAGCGCTTTCTGAAATACGATATGCATTTGTCGTAGTTTCCGGCACAGTGGCTTAGTGAGTAAGGAAATTCTGAATATCAAATGTATTTTACTATAGCAGATGTTTCTTTTTTTTAATTAATTGGCATCGTTTGTTAGAGTCAATCAGAGTCACAGTAATTCGAGTAAGGCGATGGCTACTTTACCAGAACATTTACAATGAAGTTTTGGAGGCAACCCGAAAGAACGTGTTTTCGCAGTTTTCGCACTGTTATTCTATTTCACTATACACGAGCACTGTAATAAGCCTATATCAAACAAGATGCCACCAACTTTATTTAATGTAACTCAAAAATACACCAAGAAAATTAAATAAAATAAGAGCACCACACGCATCTTTCAAGCTGCCCGCCAAAACCTATGGCAGATGATAGTAGTGATAAACAATTGACAAGTAAGTCTGTATTGATAGAAATTACAATAGGGATATATACATAGGCAAGCGCGCATGGCCCAGCGGCTGGTGTAGATCGTAAGCGATCTACTCGATTAAGCACTACGGGCGCGGTCGGGTAGTGTGATGGGTGACCGCTAGTGGCAAATTAAATGCGCGTTTCCGTGCTTCGGAGGGCACGTTAAGCCGTCGGTCCCGGTTTCTGTCGATGGATAGCAGTCGTTAAACCGTGTCGGGGGCCTTATGGGCGCTTTGAAAACATCCGACAGTGGGTTGGCCACTAACCCACCCACCTCCACCAATCCGCATTGGAGCAGCGTGGTGGAGTAAGCTCCAGAAACTCGTACCTTGAGCTCCCGGTGGGTCAGGTGGTGCGGGTCGGTGGGGTGCGTGGGGTGCGTGAGGCGCGGCGGCAGCGGCTCGTCGTCCCACCGCAGCAGCTTGGCGTGCAGCAGCAGCACGGTGCCGGCCTCCGTCCACTGCTGGGCCGCGCGGTGCATCGCCGCCAGGCGGTGGACGTAGCTGCCGGTTTATTGATGTGTCGTTAGAGCGCAATACACACTGAGCCCGCCGGGCCGCCGACGCAGCCCGCCGACTCAACCCGGCGGCAGAGAATATGTAATAATACTACGTATAGAATGAACACTTCGACGTCCCACCCGATTTCCCCGCTTCACCCGACCTCCTTCCCTCTTATGGGCGACGGTTGGTATTCTCTACGTGCTACGCACACAGATGCACGAATAAATACACGTCACTGACAGATGTCTGTGTAAAAGAAACCAACTAAACGTTTGTATGGAATTTTGACAGAGTGTCCGCGGAGTGCCGACAGCCTAGGTATATTTTTTTTTCATGTAATAGTAGTGGTAAACAAGCATGCAGTTCACATTGATGTTAAGTGATGGCTGCAGCTCATAGACACCCACACAATGACCAGAGGTCTAAATGCAGATGCACTGCCACTACTGAGACATTAGGTGTTATGCCTCTGTGCCGGAAATTTCCGGTAATTTCCGGCACAGAGGCATAACACCTAATGTCTCAGTAGTGGCAGTGCATCTGCACCTGACCGGAACACGATAATGCTGAACACTACCGTTTAGCGGCAAGTATATTAGGTAATGCGGTGGTGCCTACGCCCGCGAGCTCCGTCACTGGAGCTCTACCAATGTTGATGTACCGTTAAGGATCTACCTCATCGAGGTGCCTCGGCGAAGTGGCCGGCTACGTATCAATTAGTATGGTGTGGAGACGTCGACACAAGGTAGCCAGGTGAGTTGGGTATGATGTATTTCCATACAAGCGGCTGGCGACGTAGCCATGGCGTCCTAGTGAGTTAGGGCCCTTAAAGCGCAATACACACTGAGCCCGCCGACTCAACCCGGCGGCCTAGGTATATGAAAAGAATCATGTCGGCAACCTGCGCCCGCGCGTGTCATACGTCGACATACGGTCAGTTGCCCGGCGATACTCGAACGGTAGTGACATGTAAGTTCTCATCTGAAGCCGCCGACATGCCGCCCACCAACTCTTCCGACTTGCAATGAATAAGTAAAGCCGCCAACTAACACGCCGAAAAAAAGCTACCGATATAGCTCAGCGACCCGAAGGGTTCAGTGTGTATTGCGCTTGATATTATGTTTTCTTGGATTTTTATATGATATATTCATTGAAATCAAAGTATTCGGATAAAGGATATGCGCCGCACACCGGCACGAAGCGCGCGCGTCACGAGAGTTCTGAGCGAACAACATACGTATCCATTTCTCTCACTCCCCAATGCTTAAAGCTACGTTTTATTTTATTAAGAATTTTTTTATTTATTATATGCCATAAAATGAAAAAAGAGACATAGCACTAATGTTACAATGTAGAATAAGTATCTAAGGCTTATAATATAAATATAAAATAGTCACAACTGTACCCTAACTAGATTATAAAATAATCTGTAATAAGGGCAACAGTGCCAGTTTCAACGTCTGTTCGTTCGAAGTCGCTATTGGCCTATAGTCTTGTTTTGTTAGAAAAAGCGGCAGACCTACAGAAATGACTGGAGTAGCATGTCTAACTTGGAAAGTTAAATCTACTCACCGTATATACATGTGCGGACGCTCAATCTGCTCGTAAAACCGTAGAACATCCGTAACTAAGTGCAGGCGGGTTTGCGGGGCGGCGGCTCTGTAGTGCAGCAAGGCGTCCAGTTGCCGAGCCGCGGCGGCCACGAGGGCGGCGCCCGACGTCCGCAGGGCTCCGCCCGCGGCCCCGCAGAGGGCGCCGCACACGGACACGAAGCGCGCGCGCCACGCTTCGTCCCCGCGTCCGCTCTCCGCTAGTACGTCTACTTTGTCGATTAACTCGCTTTCTAGCACGCGGAGGTTGCCCTCTTCGCCTGTGGACAGTATGAAATTTGTTCTAATCGGTTTTGAAAATATTGATCCACGAACGTTATATGAAAAATGATATTAACCCATATATTCCTAGTGTTTGAAAAATGGAACGGTATATATTTTTTAATTTTTTTTTCTTATTAGAACGAACACACCCATTTTTTTTTTTGGTTTGCTCTACTGACCCCACAAGCTATCAGTAGCAATATTTGACACTTTGGAAAAGCGTGAAAGTTTGTAAAGAAATAAAGATTGTTGCAATATATTTTTACGGAAAATGGAGCGGCGGAAGATGTAAGTATTTGGTTTTTATTTATTTGTTATTGTGTAGAGATTTGTGAAAATTTACTTGCTGTAGTACTGCAATTGATACTGCAAATAAAACTTTTTCAATACATAACGCAGTTAGTGTGATACAAGTAATTTTATATAGTGTTCCAATATTGGAACAGTAGGAAGATACAACAATGTAACATGTTGAGTCATTATACTATTTATTATTTGTATTTTTATTTTTTTGGTTGCAGTTTGTCAGTAATATGATTAATTATGAGATTATATATCAACTGGAAGAAGATGACGATGTTCAGTCCGCAGACAATTACATCACACCTCCTGGCGGCTATAGAAGTGATGAAGATACTGGTAATGAAGAATCTGGCAATATAAAAAATTGTCTAAGAACCAACTACTAAAAGAAGCCAACCCCCACCTGATTTTTTTGAAAAATTGAAAACCCTGTTCAATTTTTCAAAATGTTTACTATGACGAAGTTATGTGTAAGCAATGCTTTCCAGCTACGTATATATAGACTTTCACCGGTTTGGAAAACCTGAGCCCTGAAATCCTGAAATGATTACTAGACTTCACTGGTGGTAGAGTTCCAAGTGCAGGAGCTCGAGGGCGTAGGCTCCACCGCATTACCTAACCTATAAGACGCTAATTGGTAGTGTTCGGCACTATCGTGTTCCGGTTAGATGGTAATGTATGGTCCCATTATAACTATCACAGAGGCATGACACCTTAGGTCCCAGGGGTGGCAACGCATCTACATTTTGACCTCTGGTTTTTATGTAGATGTCTATAGGCTGCAGTCATCACTTGACATCAATGTGAGCTTCATGCTTGTTTGTCACCTTCCTTACATAAAATAAATAAAAAGATTGATAAATATTGAATCGTCATATTTTTTCGTGAAAGAAAGTTACAACTCGACTTCCATCTCAAATGCCATATTTCATGCCTCGTTCATAAAGCGAGAGTCTGATCACATTCAATTAGATGGCAAAGAACACCACCACATTGTATCACAAGATAAACGAACTCGATGTGATTTGTGCAACGCACAAAGTGCATTTATTGCATTACACATTAAATGTACCGTTACATTGCACACAAAATAACTATGAGTGGTACATAATTACTCTATAATTGTTGTTTTTTACTTTTAATGTGTTAAATAATTCATTTATGTGTAATATAAATAAAAAAGAAACATAGAACGATTTGTTATTTCATATAAACCTTCCATAGTCCAATAGTAAATGTCCATGCTAGTAAGTTCCTACTGTTCCACTTTCGGAACGGTTTGATTCCACAAAAACTAAAGTTCATAATTGATTTTTGGTTATTTACCTATTATTACTAATCTATCGTTGTCATATATACCGAAATTAATCAAATTGCGACGCGTTTTCAGTATATTGGGAAGATATGGGTTAAAATTCGAGATAATAATTAAACCAAAACCTGATCTGCATTGAAATTTACTGTTATTTTTTTCTATTTTATCTTATTAACTATTTATAAATACATATGGAATAAAAACAGGCAAATTAGTATTGATCAGGAGTCAGCAAGGAACTGGGAGATATTTATAGTACCTACTCATTGAGTCGTTTTTTAAAACGACTCAATGAGTAGGTACTATAGGTACGAAAACCAGAAACGTGGTCATATTTTCGAAGACCATAAATATTATTATAGCTATTTGCTACCGGATTATTTGATATCCGGTAACAAATAAGAAAAAATACTTAACCAAGATTTTTCTAAACTAAAGGAATATGGAGAAAAAAAAATAAAGACTTTGCAGTTCATAAAATATCGTAAAGATATCGCTGTAAACTTAATTATTACAGTATTTTATGTGTACTGCGAAAGTTCGCAAAATTCGATCCTTGCCAGAAGTCATTCTTTTTTCGTTTACTTCTAAAATTCACTCGCAAATGTTATTGAAAAAATAAAAAAATAAACATATTTTTTTAAATTTAAGGCGTACCATTATCAGCGGTGGCATTATACTCTGTCTGCATCATGTCGAAGAACAGCGGTATGGTCGTGTTCCGCACTTCCTCATCTCGAAGGAAGCTGACTTCCAGGATGGGTCCCACCAGGCTGGGTAGCAAGGGGAATTTGTGCTCGCCTGCGAATAGAGTATTTGATTAATATTTATTTATTGTCATTTCAAAAAGTATATATGTATCTTCACGCCAGATCCCTAACGGGGAAGGCAGAGAGTGTTATACCACATCCGCTTCAAGTCGACCGCGGCAGCACGCCTCACGTCCTCCAGCTGTAGCGGGGGCGAGGCGGCCACGTGCGCCAGCGTGCCGCACTGCGCCTGCGTCGCCGTATGCGCTAGGTTGAAGCCGTCGCTGTCCGATACGTCGGAAGCGGCGAGACGTTCGCGGATCGTGCCACGGCGCCATCTATTAAACTAGAGGAAAAAAAGTCAAAAACACTCACCCAAATTATACCACATCCGCTTCAAGTCGACCGCGGCGGCGCGCCTCACGTCCCCGTACAGGGCCAGCGCGCGCTGCCTCCGCGCCGCGCTCGCCGCCTCCAGCTGCAGCGGGGGCGAGGCGGCCACGCGCGCCAGCGTGCCGCACCAGGCCCGCGCGGCCTCGCGCGCCGCGCCCACCCCCTCGCTGTCCGACGCGTCGGCGGCCGCGAGACGCTCGCGGATCGTGCCACCTATTAAACTGGACGAACAAAAAGAAACGTAAATTCACGCCCGTAATCCCCGAAGGGATAGGCAGAGATCATAGAGCAACACGGAGGGGAGTGGCAATGTGCGAGCTTTCCCCTCTGTCAAAGTACGAGACCGAATGATCTTACGCCTGTCGCCTAGATGTTTAAATGTGTGCGTGAAATTGTTTCTGTATTTGTTAAAGTCAAAGTGTGAGTTTCGTAGTGATAGACGATTTTTGTAGTGTGCGTGTATGTCGCACGCATTTCCACCCGCAAAAAATGAAGGACTATTTTGCATCGGTAATATACGCTTCGGCTACTCCCCTCCGGTCCGCCGCGACCGGTGGACCGCGTTGCTCTATGGCACAGATAAATGCATGCATGCAAGCGTACATGCAAACACCCACGATTTGTCGGTTACGTTTTTGGCCTATGTAACAAGTGGCGAGCCTGTTGACATCTCCGGGCACATTACCAAACTTCGAGGTACTGGCAAATTTCCAGAAAATGGAAAAATCCCAATAGGACCCGAGATAGAGGACTTTGCACCGTTATCTCCCTACCCGAGAATCGAACCCGGGACCTCAGCGTAGTAGTAATGGCTTGAAACCAGGCTACCGAGGCAATTCAAAAAAATGTTTATTGACATGAAACTGTTTACATGGATTTATCTCGCATATATTAAACTAAAATGATTTTTAAAATCAACCTATCACAGAGACACAACATCTAAGGTCTCAGAAGTAGGAACGCATCTGCATTTCGACCTCTAGTCTATCTGGTCTATAGGCTGCAGTTATCACTTCACATCAATGTGAACTGTATGCTTGTTTGCCACCTTTGAAATTTATTAAAAATCACCCCAACCTTTCGGTCACTTTTCAACTTCCGTGACCTGGGAGACTGAGAACCTGACGTGAGACTGGGCAGACTGAGAACCAAATTTTAATAGAGAAGATGGATGGCGATTACCGACATCATGGAATCTCATACTCATGATAAATTAACCTATACCATTTGTTCGCGCCTACTACAATAATTCATCATGCAATTCACACCTAAATTGATTGCGCCTTTTATTGTCAAGCAAATTACATACATAATAATTCAACGTTTTGTTTTTCGAAATACCGACGGTAAAGGCAGTGCACCGTTTGCACTTTTTTGTGAATTCATTCTTTCTTTTCGTCTCAACCAAATATCACATGTAACGAATATATCGAAATAAACCGAAGTTTCAAGAAGTGTAATACGGGAATTTCATTTGTGTACACCTGTGCATGAACACCATTCCTAAACAGTGTAGCTTTCTGACTGTTTCAGAATTATTATTATCGGATCATTGTAGAAATTATATTTGCGGCTTTCCTCGTGTACTTTACCCAACTTCTCTTTCGCGAGAAAATCCGCAAATTGTTTGTAGTTTGTATAGCAATAGTTTGTATTCAGATATCAGGTATCAGGATAAGATTTTTATTTGGTCTATTTTTATTTTTTCTCAACTTTTATCAAAAGCAAATTGTGATTAGGTGTAATACATTTTAATTGTACACATTGTTATGTATAATAACACATAAATATTAAGACATTTGCATAACATTGTATCCGTTGGTAAGAATACTGTACCTACTTGTTATGAATTTTACATGTTGAACGAATACCTGCATCAGCACAAACCTCTTCAGGCTTTTTGATGTAGTTCAAATTGTACAATAGTTTAAGTATGTTTAAATAAATGAAAAAAAATAAATACGATTTCTACAATGTATGAAGCTCGCGAAAATTATCGGATCGGTATTTCCGAACATAAGCCCCTACAAACAAACAAATAATCTTAATTACAAACTTTACCTCTTTAAAGGTGACAAGAAAACTTTCGGTTCACATTGATGTTAAGTGATGACTGCAGCCTATAGACTCCCACACAAAGCAAATGAAAATGCAGATGAGGAGTGGCACTCCTGAATTGTTATCTATCCTATGTGATATTTATTACGAGACTACCGTTTGGCGGCAGGTAGGTTAGGCAATGCAAAAAAAAAAAAAAACTAACAATATTAACCTGCATGGATTATAAAATCGATAATCCAAAATTAATAATCGTTTAGAAATAGTTGAGATCAAAATAGGTATCAACAGAAGATTCCATTCCGTCTTTTACAAACGGACAAAACTAAACGAAAGAATATAAGACTCTAGCGGCCCGCCCCGGCTTCACGCGAGTGTAATGTTACCTACCCTCTCCTATTCATCTTAGCATGACGTTATATAGTCTAAAGCCTTCCTTGTTAAATGGGCTATATAACACTGAAAGTACTTTTCAAATCGGCCTAGTAGTTCCTGAGATTAGCGGGTTCAAACAAACAAACTCTTCAGGTTTAATTCTTTGTCATTCCAAAGCCAACATTATTGAGAAAAATGCCTGCCTAGAAACTGTAGATCTAAACCATCACCTGCCAATTAATTAGCTTCTTTCACCGGCTACGCTGCAAGAATGGTCATCCAAATACAAAAACGTATCTTCACGCCTGTGATCCCCGAAGGGGTAGGAAGAGGTAAATGCATGCATTCAAGCATACATGCAAACACCCACGATTCGCCGGTTACGTTCTGGTCCATGTAACAGGTAGCGAGCCAAACTTCGAGGTACTGAGAAATTTCAAGAAAATGGAAAAATCTCAATAGAACCAGAGATAAAGGACTTAACACCATTATCTCTGATAACCCCCTACCCGGGAATCGAACCCAGGACCTCAGCGTAGTAGTAATGGCCTGCTACCACTAGGCTACCGAGGCAATTTTAAATCCAAATCCAACTCACCTCAAAGCATGCAGCATGACGTAATGCTGCAGGTGCAGCATGTCTGCCCAGTGCGGCCGGAACACGGGCCGCTGCAGCAACGCCGTCATGAACATCAGCGCATCGCCCACCAACGAGCTCGCACCGCCCGCACTCTCCGCTTCCAAGGCTCGCACTATGATCGTGTATTGCTCTTCGGACATTTGACGCACCATGTCTAGTAGAACGCAGACTACACGTCTCTGTAGAAGGTAGATGAAATAAAAAAATAAATAATGGCAACCCATTATACGTCTCACTGCTGGGCACGAGTCTCTCCCATTTTTTGGGGGGGGGAGGCCTGAGCTTACTCCACCACGCTGCTCCAATGCGGATTGGTGGAGGTGGGTGGGTTAGTGGCTAACCCACTGTCGGATCCTTTCAAACCGCCCATAAGGCCTCCGACAAGGATTAACGACTGCTATCCATCAATAGCAACCGGGACCGACGGCTTAACGTGCCCTCCGAAGCACGGTAATGCGCATTTAATTTGCCACTAGCGGTCACCCATCACACTACCCGACCGCGCCCGTAGTGCTTAACCGAGTAGATCGCTTACGATCTACACCAGCCGCTGGGCCATGCGCGCTTCCAGAAGGGAGATATGTCTTTTTAATACACAATCGACTAGGAAGGTGTGTTAAGTGGGGATATCTGGCGCTCCAGATTCACTACCCGCACGGTAAGCCTTTTTTTTGCACACACACACACACACACACACACACACACACAAAGAACAGTCGCTATAGCCCTCCACTCTCACTCTTTTTAACCGACTTCGAAAAAAGGAGGAGGTCACCAATTAGTCGGAATCCTTTTTTATGTAAAGAAAGTGGCAAACAAGCGTGCAGCTCACATTGATGTTAAGTGATTACGCCAGCCTATAGACGTCTACACAAACACCAAAGGTCAAAATGCAGATGCGTTGCCACCTAAGTTGTTATGTCTCTGTCATAGTTTTTACGGCATCACCATCTAACCGGAACACGATAGTGCTGAACACTACCATTTGGCGGCAGACAGAAGACAGTGGTGCCTACGCCCGCGAGCTTCGTCACTACCACCAGTGCACCACCCTCTATCCCGCATTATGATTTACGCAGTGTGGAGCACAGTAAGCTATAATCTTTGCTCTAGTTATATAATAATAATATAATAATGGCAACCCATTATACGTCCCACTGCTGGGCACGAGTCTCTCCCCTTTTTTGGGGGGAGGCCTGGAGCTTACTCCACCACGCTGCTCCAATGCGGATTGGTAGAGGCGGGTGGGTTAGTGGCCAACCCACTGTCGGATGTTTGCAAACCGCCCATAAGGCCTCCGACAAGGTTTAACGACTGCTATCCATCGATAGCAACCGGGACCGACGGCTTAACGTGCCCTCCGAAGCACGGAAAAGTTTAAAAGCTCTAGTTATGCTTGGCTTCAACTGAGCCATGAATACTACACATTCACTTACCAGCAACGGATCGACATTGAATCCCTCATCTCTCCCTCTATCCCGCATCATGGTTGACGCAGTGTGGAGCACGGTAGGCAGTAACCTTCGCGCCAGTTCACCCCTATCGGCTTCAACTGGCCCCACGTCGTCGCGGGATAGTAAAGTTAACACTTCGCCTAGCACTTCTATGCATAACTCCACCTGTTGTGCGAAATCGGTTTTTGTGTTAATAGATTCGGGAATATACAATCATGGAGTGGCAAACAAGCATACAGTTCGTATTGATGGTAAACGATACTGTTGCCTATAAACTTTTCTGTATCTACATAAAAACGAGATTTCAATGAAGATGCGTGCCACTTTTGAGTTCTAAGTGTCTTTGTGCCGGAAATTACAGGGCAGGCAATTACATTACCACTTGACTGGAACACTATATAGCAGCAAGTAGATTAGAGGTAATGCGTGGTGCATACGGGCGCGAACCACCAATAAGCCTGAGCCACTATATTTAGACCCATTGATACATTCTGCAATTAATTTATTAATAATTTAATTTTGTTTTTAGAATAAACCTGTAGTATAATGAGTAACAAAAATTTCGGTATTTGTGACAAAATTTAAGGATATTAAATTACTTGATATAAAGAATAGTTAAAAAGACATTTTTGTTTTTTAAAGCAGTCTAATTCGCAGGCCGGACAAGCTTCATTAAATGAATGAGCGAATTTTGAAAAGGATGAAATTTAAGCTATTAATTTCTTGAGAACACAAAAATACGAAGAGGGAATACATTTTTTAGATCAAACGTGCTAATCTAATTTTAAGATACATAAAGGACGGTTAGTATCTTTGATGGAGTTCCCACCATGGTAAAACTTTTACAATGAATTATAAATTAATTGTTTAATTGTGTCACTTAACAGGGTACACAACAAGGGAAATGAAAAATAGGAGATGAGTTTGATATTTGAATTTATCATAAATACACAGTTAAATGACACGTAATTTATACATGTAAATCAAAGGCCACATTACTATGAAACCTTTGCACATTAGTAGCATAAAGCAATAAAAATGACTGCAACACCACGAATAAGTAATTGGGAAGAAGTGTATTCAGACATAAAAAGCAGCCACAAAAATTGATATGTAAATGCTCAGCACGTTGTCTGCATCTTGTCACGCAAATCTACCTTAAATGAGTCCACAAAGTTAGTCAAAACTCGCTGCAAAGGTTTGTTTTTATGGTGTACTCGTAAAAGGATACGCGAGAGGGAAAATGTCGTTTAACGGTCTTTTAAAGATAGGCAGAATGTGGCAATAGTTTGCTTTCTGGCCAACAATGAAACTCGCTCTCTATCTCTTCTGTATAGTCATTGGGAGGTAAGAGACTGGCACAAAATACACAGGCAATAATTTCAGCCCAAATCCTCCATTGCTGGACCAAAGCCTTAAGGGTGGATTTTCCATAATCGCCACGCTTGGCGAATCGTCGATCTAACTAAACATCATCATCTCTCTCCGCGCGTGAAGCGCGACAGAGGGGTGGGGGGGGATGGTTCGGGGGTCGAGGTGTGCCTCGTTCCCTGGACTTTTCGCCTATCTGCCCCCGAAGCGTCGGGGGCGTGATCGAATGAAGGGGATGTTGGCTTGCAGGGAAACTCGCTGAGGGCGGTCATTTCGTTTTTTTCCCCTCTTTTTTTTCCTTTCTTTTATTTGTTTCTTTTTCTGAGATTTTTAACCCTTTTTCTTGTCGCAGTGGCAGCAGTTTTATCCCAGGACGACGCTTCTGCCCATCGGGCGTTATTGAACTTACTACCGCCCCATTGGAATGGTATGACCGCCATTGTTCAGTTGATTGACTGCACCAGCGGAAGAATTATCTTCCACTTGAAGAGAATTCTTTCGCCAGCTAGCTAGGGTTATCGTAATGTGGTTCACAACTTCAGTGGCATTTAAAATTTGCGCGTATAAAGTTCAAGTCACTCTGGCACTTTTTATGAGGGTTACTCTTCTTCCCATTTACACGTAGCTGCAACAATTACCATGGATCAGCCGTCGCGTGTCGTGCGCGGGTTTACGGTACATACAATCCTGCAATATACATACGATCTGCTGGTGGTTGGTGTGGTCTTGCAGGCGGGACGTGTCGGCGCCCAGCAGCCGCGCCGCCTTGTCCACGGAGCGCGACTTGTGGGCCGCCTCGCGGTCGAACTGTCACACCCATCGCACGCTAGCACGCTTTGAAGGTACCGCGACACGGTTTGATTGTGGGAAGGTGCATTTTTTTGTCTAGGGCTATGCAGATTTTATTTGTAGAGTCGGAACTATCCGAAAGAATATCTGTACAGACCTACGACTGCCAAATTTACGGAATACCACAATAAATAAATGTTACCACATGACATAGCCAAGTATTTCGTATAAGTAAAGTGAGCGGTGTTTTCACAGAATTAACTTTTTTATTGAAATCTACCTTTTTCATGCAGCTACTAAAATCATGTTAAGCACAGTAAGAGCCACAGTAAGTAACTGACTGTCTGTTATTCTCTATTGTGATGAAATTTGAACTCTAAGAAACGACATGGGCCATTTTCTGTACCCAAAACGAAATACGAGGAACAGCTATTTCTGTGTAAATAAAATTAGATCTGTTTTATTTTTTTACTTTTCGAGATTACTTTTCCGAAGATCCCGCGGAAAAGGTCTTCCAATTTAAATGTTTGCACATATTTCTTCACACAGTCAATAATGATAGGTCAGTACAGGACTAACGAATATAAATTTTTGTTAACTATCTGCACCAACTCCCACGAACCAAGCCGGATCGGATACTCGTAAAGCGTACTAGCAATATCTGCACTGGCCGTTATAAAGTAACTTTTAAAAATAAAGATTTTTTACTAAAAAATTCAGTATAATTTTAAAATGTATAATATAATCTGTCATAGGAATACTCAGTTAAATTTAATGCAGCAGTCAAAGCTGGGCCGTACGAGTTATTTTATAACGACGAATCACAGTGACACTGAGGACCTGTCAAAGTGGTCAATTATTTACATTAGATACATTTTGGCTGAACACAGAATTTAGTCCGTAAGTTGCTTAAATTAAAGAGATTGAGGTTGTATCTTGTGTTGATGAACTAAGTTAAAAGTAAGTACATAGCACTTGACCGGAGATCAATGAATTAAACAAGATTTTTTGTCAGTTGGATTACTAAGAACTGTAAGAACTTACTTCGGGCAAACATAGCCAATAATGTCTAAACAACCTATTTTAACAGGTCCTCAGCATAAAACATGCGTAACATCAAGAGTTTGCACACAATTTAGTTTTAAGCGACACCGAAAGCGCGCTCACTATTATTTATAAAAAAAAAATCAAAATAGTTGCGTTGTTAACAGTTAATTTTTAACACAGTCGATCAAAAATATTAAGGGCAATATTATAGTATACTAAGTAATAAAATTAAAATAATATCCTAAAAAATATGAGTTATATGCTTGCATCGAAATTCTGGAATAGCAAAATTTTTGTGTTGTTGTTTCAGTTAAGTTTAAATTACATTGAAAATTAAATTGCATTTACAAAGAAATCGAACTAACTGAACTTTCAATGTAGTTTAACTCGACAGAAGTATAGCTATAGCCCTAAAATCGATACAAGCATCAATTAATTCGACGTAACTGACAAAAGAAAACATTTGAAATATGAGCACAGATATAAAATAAATGTTGGAAGGAACAAAAAAGGATATAGGATGTTGATAAGGTTTTAAAATTATATTAGTAATGTGTAGACAAACTCACACGGACACACACAAGTTAAGAACATTCTAAGTGGTTCACAATATACTACAACTACTTATGTTCTTAGTTTAATGCCCACCTAACTACTTGAGTCTTTCAAAGCTATGTGTTTAGAATTGCAAAATAGTGTCTATTAAATCTGCAGTTAAGGTCGACACTTAATTGACTAGGGGTAATAAAGCTGCATCTATTAAAAAAAAAATTGTAACAGAATGATTTCAATAATATAATCAAGTAAATCCCAACCAAGAAAAGACATATTTAAAAAAAACAGAGCTACAATCCATTTAAAGGAGATGTTGCAACAATGTATGGACCTCCGGCCATGTATTGTACACAATGTCATTAAACACGCAAAATGAATACAAAAACGTTTTTTACTGCATATTTTCACTTATTTAGCTTTGTTTGCAGTTACAAAACATAATTTGCAGTTAGAATTGCAGCTCAAAAACTAACATGGCGAATATGGCGGGCGATGTCATTTTGACATTTTCATTTTTTAAATTGTATTTTGATTATAGAACTTGGAGAAAAAAGTAATATTTTCTAAATACTATCAAAAATCGATTGATCCCAAGTGTCGGCTGTATCGCCGCCATGTTTAACATAGTTGAAAATGATAAAATCGTTTGAATTAAATGTGGTTGTAACTCTAAAATATATTCTTGAATAAATTTATTGTATTTTTTTGGATTCTTCTTTAATTCACCCATTTTTTGAGGACGTGTACGAACCAGGGCCGAGCTCGCAACATCTCCTTTCACAACAGTGCCCACATAAGTATGTATGATTAATGACCTGGTTCAATAACGAATACCATGAGAAATTGACTTATTTGATTATACCCAGCCATCAACATAAACAAATTGTCATAAAATTAAATGATTTTCGCTTTAATACAGTTCTCTTGTTGTCACTGATCGAAACGCTCTTTGAAGCTAGTGACAATGGGGTATAATGAGTAACACATCTTTAGTGATTTCACAAGTACAGGCAAAATAAATAAATATCGTACTCCAAACTACTAGTTGTACTCGTCTAGTAACTAATAGTTTTGGAGACGATTTTAGTTTTAGAGAGTTTTTGGGATCATTCAAAAAGTTGCAAGTTATAATATGACTCAAAACGGCTCATACAAAATCGTACGAAACCAATGACAAATTCTAGAAATCTTAAAATACGACCTTCAAGTCGAAGGATTTATTTTTTAAACAGTCAAGACAAGACAGACCGCCGGCGGCGAATGACCAATTGAAAACAATTGTCATATTTTTCTCGCGAGCTGACGGGTTAAAGCCCAGTAACAAAACAATGAAAAGATGGTGAAATACCGTTATGTCCCACATATCAAACAAAACAAATAAAAACCCCACAAACCTCTGTGAACCACGTTCTATCACCAACACACACACGTGAACACTCCATGCACACATACAGGTGATGTTAATACAATAAAATACATGTGATATATAAAAAACGGTGATATTTGTACTGATAATGGGTTCCGTGAATATTTGTTAGAACGATTTGTGTGCATACCTCACGATGCGGGTGAGACTAGATCGCCGAATATTGTCGTTGTGGGCAACCTTATATATTTTGTTATAAACAAATAAATACTTTGAAATAAAAATTAGAAGAAAAAGGTTGTTCACATCGGACATAAGGATCATAAAAATAATTGTGATACGAAATATGGAAACGAGTCGATAAGTCAGTAAATGCTAGTAAGAGCTGTTCTTAGGCTGGTTATTGCATAGCTCTCCAAGTGTACTGATGACTGGTTTGGATAATATATTTGAATTACAATAACTCTTGGTGTCATTTGTTTTTTTTTTGTAATGGAAGTGGTAAACAAGCATGCAGTTCACATTGATGTTAAGTGATAACTGCTGCCTATAGACACCCACACAAAGACCAAGGTCAAAATGCAGATGCGTTACCACTCCTGAGGGTAAAGGTGTTATGCCTCTGTGCCGGAAATTCCGTAAATGTACGTTGGTGTATTTGCGAATGTCCATAACTCTTCTGCAGGATTTCAAATAGGAGAAATCATTTAAATTAACTTTTAGTAATTTTTATAGCACAGCGTGACCTAAACCCACACTTTACGCACGCTTTTCTGTGACGTACGTTGTCTTTTTCTGAACGATGCGTCAATCAATCGAATAACTTCAATCATGCATAAAAATTGAAAGAAATGTGTTATTATGAATAATTGCACTGTCACACCAACGTGCACAACCACAACAACAAGATTGTGCAAACAGACAAAAGTGTTTGTAAACTTATTAATAAAACTGAGTTCGCGGAAAGCACTTTGGGTCAATTTCGATGACATTTTGAATATTAGTCAATATAAAATCACGGAAAGGACGGTTGATGGAACCGAGTCGTTCCAATCTCGGAGGGTAAAACAAGTAGTAAACAAGCTCCCCTCCCCCTTCCTGATCCAGTCTCACTACGCTCGGGCGCTGTATTCACGCCGTGCAATAATAGGCTACGTAGATCACCTGAGTCACGCGTATCTTATATAGGCTTATTATTTAATTTTTCGCATTGATAGTCATTGCAAATTATTTAATTTGTTTTGCATTTTTTGTCGATAAATACAAATCGACAAAACTGCTTTACAGACTCAATCGTCTCGTCCCCACTCTCGTCATACTTAATTTCAAGTTAGTGAAAGTGATCCAATCGAAAATTTTCCAGATTAATAAACATCTCTCACGTTTTTTTAATAAGGAAGCCATAGTAATATTCTGCTTACAATCTTGATACAATTATAGTGATCAGTGTTCCAAAATGTATTTTGGAACACTGATCGCCTTCATAACTAACAATAGTGTGATGTTTAGTCAATTTTTGGATCACTTTTTGTCAATAAATTTTAACAACGTGTACACATTAGATGCTTCGAAGTGCGCTCATTTTATTAAATTAGACGTATGTCTAGCATGCTAATATCAAGACGGTCGTAATCTGGCTGGAGTTACAATCCGTGAGCGCACAAGGCTCTCTCTCAGCCTAATTCAACTCGCGCGCTTTGGATGTCTTGGAGGTGTACAAATAGGTTTTTGATTTTGCGCCTGTCAAAATCGCGCTCAACGGAACGCCGAGCACATAATGTATACCCGCTCTTAATTCGGACGAGTTTGAAAATTTTAGTATAATTACTACGTCTTTTGGGTATGGTAAGGTATGGGTTATATACCTATTATGAAAGTTTGATAAATCAAACTCGCCCAAAATGTTAGTTAACTAAGTTTAACAATTTTATTTCCACTACATAATAGAAAATTAGTGACATAAAGTAAACTATTTACTGACTCAAACAACCGGTGTGTAAATTTTTTTAGCCTTTACAAATCTTAAGTGACACTCGTTCACATTACTGATGAAAAAAGCCCGAAAATGTTTTATTACATTTATGTATTGATAATGTTATTAAGTTTAAAACAATATACATCTACAGGTTCATATTTTTTGCTACAATTCATTTTTTTGTAGTTTAAAATTTACAGTCAAAAACACACAGAGCAGAGCTTTCAGAGCAAAATGTAACTAAAATGAATATTCCATATTATGAATAAAGAAAATAGTATCACATATTTTATAAATTTACTATTTAATTACGAACATTATAAAAATGTTGTCATTACATACCGCATGATTGAGAAAGTCTAAATTAATAAAAAACTTAAATAATACTAGCGTTGGTTCCAAACAATGAAGCGCACATATATAAAAACAAAAATCAATTGCTTATACTTTTGCTTAGCTCATTACCCGAGAACGGCCGGGCCGATTTCGCAAATTCTTTTTTTGTTTTATAAAAGTCCGGCAAAGGTCTTTATGAAAGAAAAAAAAAGAAAATTGCGCTAAAAATTAAAAACGACCAATTCGATTTCTTGAATGTTAACCTTACGACACTTGACATAAACGCGCGCGACAGACTGCATGCACATTATGCTAGAGAGAAGCCGGGGCGGGTCGCTAGTATGAAATAAAAATGATTTCGACTACGACGAACTGTAAATAATTAATAGAATATCATAATTATTTTTCTTTACAATGATATATTTAAATTATTACATCAAGATAAAGCCCAAAAAACTCACATAAAACGATTTAATAAATATGTACAGATATAGATAGATATACAAGTATTTTATCAGACCTTTCATAACATGGGTAAGGCTCTTATATTTATGTAGTGTGTAACATAAAATCTAATGCAAAGATGTTATAAATTGTTGTTTTTTTCTGAAAACTAAAAATAACATCTAGATTCTCCCGTAAATTAGCAATAAGCCGTGTTTTATCTGTCTTGTTGTATTTTTTTTAAACGACTATCCGTTTAAAATTTTCTTTCCATCATTTCAACTTTACATCTCCCTATTCTTCATAATGTAGAACCAACACAAACACACAGTGCTACACGAGTGTAGACAAACGGACACGGGTGCTACAAGCGACATGCAAGCGTGTCTTACCTCGTCACTGGCGGATCCTGGACCGTCGAGGTTAGACCGATTATCGTATTGTTTAAACAAATTATATTCTACTTTTGCGAATGTTATTGAAATATTATTATGTTGCTGGGTTTTGGATGTCTCAACATTGCAGGAGAACGTGAGAATATAATGTGGGGATGCAGCGTGGGCACTCAGCAAAAATTAAGAGAGTTTGGCTGGGAGGTGTTAATGCATCCGCCGTATAGTCTTGACCTTGCAACCAGATTTCCACCTGTTTCGGTCTCTTCAGAATTCTTTATGCAATGTTAAGTTAACATCACGAGAGGACTGCCAAATCCACTTGTCGCGGTATTTTGATGAGAAGTCCCAAAATTTTTATAGCAATGGGATCATGTCCCTACCTACAAGATGGCAAAAGGTTATCGAACAAAATGGTACATACATACTTTAGTTAAATTTAAATAAACTATATTAAAAAATGTTTTGAATTATCTTAAAAAATGCGAAGAAACTTTTCCCCAACCTAATATATATATTTTATGTTATGGAAGTGGCAAACAAGCATGCAGTTCACATTGATGTAAAGTGATGACTGCAGCCTATAGACACCCACACAAAGACCAAGGTCAAAATGTAGATGCGATACCACTCCTGAGGCCTAAGATATTATACCTCTGTGATCTTAAACTAAACAAGACATCTGAACCCAGCAAAACTTTGTTACAGGCGTTACTCACATTTAAGTTGTCTTATAAATAATTCAAAGGCAAAAACAATGTTCGGTCGAACCTCGCCACTGCGACGGGCGAGCCGGTGCGTACATACCATTGAGCGGTGAACACGGACGGCACACTGTTAATACATACCCTCAGACGCTCACACCTCGGGGATAATTGTGAGAGAGCATTATACACATTCTAACGCATACGCCTTACATTTTCTCAGATCATATTGGCCTTTGGAACTCTGTCGGTGAATGACAAAGAATGACTCTTTTTCTTTTCTTTTTACTCTTTGTTATCAGTTTGTAAAGGGGAAATGAGACATTCTACTGATATACTTTTTACATTAGCATATTATATTTATTTTTATATTGTAAACGGGACTTAATCGCGTACTATTTTAATCGAAGTATTTACCTCGACACTCGACGTTTCGGCCGTAATGCGACGGCCGTGGAGAGTCTACTCGTGACCACGGCCGTCGCATTACGGCCGAAACGTCGAGTGTCGAGGTAAATACTTCGATTAAAATAGTACGCGATTAAGTCCCGTTTACAATATAAAAATATGAATACAAATCGTGAAAGTTTAAAACAATATTATATTTAGTTTTATATTAGTGATATTCTTGACGATACATATTTTATCTTGTTTGACATGTATATCAATTGTTATTCACTTTAATTTATTTTGTTTGTTTTTGACGTGTCATAAGAGGTGCCTGTCACCCTAAATGAATAAATGAGTTTCTGATTCTGATTCATTTGTGTATTGGTTGACGACTTTCCTTTCCTTTCCTATATCGCGGCATAACAATATGAAACACACAATTCGATTCCAAATTTGAAAGAAAAATTGAACTACCATTTCAATTAGAATTTAACGTAGACTACATAACTTAGATAGACTTTATCAATTGAATTTGTTGTTTTACTCCGGTGGTCAATATCTAGTAGAAAGCGAAGCGGAATCCATTATTTATATATTTCGTATATTGCGTTGTGTATATTTTGGGTAACATTTTAGTACAACAAAATGTTACATGCCGGGTAATTGTGAAGAATGTGTACATAATGCTCTCCACATGTCGAAAAAACCTGATTGGAATGATTTCTATAAAGGCGCATTATATTAACGTGATAAGTGAAAGAACTTTATGTCTGTGTCAAAATGAGATGATGATTAGATGTGATTTGAGAATTCTTGGAAGATGTTGTTTTAAAACTTTCAATCCACAAAATATCTTTGGCGGGATGAAGCATTACTGTACAACATCGTCCAATTTAGAATCGATTCACCGATCCTCACAGATCTATCCTAAATTATGTGAAAATTATAACCTTTTCGAAGAAGTCGTCATTCATTAACCTTTAGGATAAGATTTGCTATGGACTAGTGAAGTCTTAAGTTAGGTTTTATTGATAATTTAATGCGCATTTTTAGAAGTTTTAAAAAGGAATAAGCTCTGAAATGGAAAAACGTTCTCATTATGTCGTCATGTGTAAATGATAATATATCATGTTTATCATTATCAGATATATGATTTATAACCCCATGTCTCCTCGCTTTTACCCTCAGCGGAGACACACTAATGGAGACAGTTCTCTGCGTCTTTGTTTAGGCGGCTTAAAACAATGATAATCTAAGTCTGGGTTGCATCACGATATTTGTCAAAGTTATTGACGTTATTGTAGCATTTCACATCCTTCTTTCACTTAAGGTTGTGGAGGAACGGGTGGAAGTGTTCCTCCGACGAAAAGGGAGGATCCTCCGACCAGGCGAGGAGGTAGCGCCTGGCGGGCCGCGGCCCAACGATTGACGTTGGGAAGTTGTATATATGCCATCTCTTGAGAAATCTTCGCATGTGCGATGTAATTAGAATGCACGCCATCTACTGTACTAGATAAGTACTGTGAGGTTTCATTGTATTCCACTAGTTGGCGCCTTAATGTAGTGGACGCTACAAGGTAATCTGTTAAGTTAGAGAAGGATGTAAAAATTAAATCTTATAATAACTTTTACTTTATTAAATATCGTGGTGCAACGCAGACTTAATGTGTTGATCATTGTCAATACAATTAATGCAATCTACTACTGAAATAAAGATTTAATTATTCAAATTACTTATCACGTGTTACTAAATTGTTGGTGGATTAAACAGAAAATAAAATCTGTTTTTCAGCTTGTGTCTCAATAAATAAAAAAAGAGATACTAATCACGAACCTCTCTTTTTAGAAACTTGTTTAAGGCCTGCGTAGACGAAGTTCTCTCCCCGGGGTACTGTTTTATCCATCAATATAGATGTCTTATAAACTGTATGTGCTGTGCTGAACTGTTTGACATGGTGCCACCGTCTCTTTTCGTACACCGCACTACCCGCCGAAGAGAGAAATTCCACTCACCGACTGGACACCTGACAGTGCTCAATGGTGCGGTTTTCACGTTCGTTCCTGCCCAGAATGTCTAAATTGTGGAACGAACTTCCCTCTGAGGTGTTCCCTCGGTGCTACAATATGGGGTTCTTCAAATATGGCGTCAAAAGAGTCCTTCAGGGCTGGCAGCGCGTTGGCGACTCCCCTGGTGTTGCAAATGTTCATAGGCGACGGTGACCACTTTCCATCAGGTGGCCCGTTTGTTTGTCTGTCAACCTTTAGACATAAAAAAAAATGTAATAACGTACACAAAGGACTAAGAGTACCCCGAAGAGTATTTGAGAATTATTGTCCACTAGGGACAAAAGTCCTTCGTCTGCGCAGGCCTTAACTGTATCTAGTAGTTTATAATTAAATCGTTAAACTACTTCAGTGTTGCACAAGGTTTCTTTTTAACCCACCAAAACTGGCAAGATAAAAAAAGGTAAGGGATATAACTTGTGAAATATTATTTCAGGTACTTAGAGAACACTTTCCGATGTTCAAAATGTTTTTACCTCTCCGAAATAATTTGAGGTTTTGTAAGGTGGGCTTCTAATTATTCACGGTTTTTTTAATGTAATGGAAGTGGCAAACAAGTATGCAGTTCACATTGATGTTAAGCGATGACTACAGCCTATAGACACCGACACAAAGACCAAGGTCAAAATGCAAAGTGTACTCCTGAGGCTTAAAGTGTTATGCTTCTGTGCCGGAAATTACAGGGCTGTACATTACCATCAGACCGGAACACGATAGTGTTGAACACTACTATTTAGCGGCAAGTATATTAGGTAATGCGGTGGTGCATACGCCGGCGAGCTCCGTCAGTGGAGCTCTACCACCAGTTTAAAACTGATGGCTTCTACTGTTATTAGACAAGACCATTTTTATGTATTTTTTAAAGAAAAGTTTGACTTCAGGCGAGACTTGAACTCGCAGCCACTGGGAATCTAGTCCATCTAGGGAATCCAATCCTGCCCGATTTTGTCAAATCTTTCCTTCACATTTATCGCATTGCCTTATGGTGGCACCGGCGCCATCTATTGCCGAACTATACTAGTTAGGCAACCGATATAATAAACTCTGCAGTTTATCGAATAACGTAAAGTATAATTTTTATGTAAAAAACATTTTTTTCGGCCAGGAAATGTTCTTTGGGTTCTCTAAATAATATTTCAAAGCATGACCTTACATTTTTGTCGTACAGATCGAGATACTCGCTACGACTCTAACACGTTTTTAGATGAAAACCGTAGCGACATACTAACGTTCGAGTCCGCCAACACAACTCACCTCGGCGGCGGCCCGCAGCATGGCCCGCAGCGTGGCGGCCACGTGCGGCAGCAGCGCGGCGCGCGCCGCCCCCCCCGCCCCCAGCGGCCCCTTCACCAGCTCCAGGAGCGCCAGCAGCCGCTGCTTGGACAGCCGCGCGAGGGATAGGGCTTCGAGCGCCCATACTGTGTATTCACTGTAATTTTAATGGCAGGGTTAGCTGTGTCCCTTTTACACGTACGAGTTAAAAATTCTAACATACACCGACTTTAAAATTGCAACACTAAGCCTGGGTCGCACCAAGATATTTGTTTCGCATCCTTCTCTAACTTAATACTTTAAGTTAAAGAAATATGCGAAATGTTACAATAACTTTAACTTTAACGAGGCTAATAATTGAGAAATATCAACATACAGAAACTCATATTTAGAAGTCAGAACGTAGAATTTCAATGGGTGCATTTTTTTCGGAATAAATGGCAACTAATTCGCATCGGAAAAAAAACAATCACGTAAATCAGATCAAAACTATCAGATCAAATATAAGCAAATATACCATTTATTACAACCGCATAAACTGCCCGTATGATCAAGCGACCAATTCCCTAACAGTACATATAAAAATACCGAGAATTGAGAACATCTTACTTTTAAAAAGCGGTTAAAAATATGTTGCAATGCATCAGACTTAATAACAATCTATATTGATCTTTATAGACAGGTACCTGAGTTTAAAATCAGGGTAGATCCTGATGAGGTGGGGTATAGCGTGCGGCAGGTACTTGAGCGCCGAGCCCTGACATGTCAGGGCGTGCTCGCCGCATCTCATCAGCCACACCAGCGCCCCTAGTAGACTCTGGGTAAAACAGAATAAAATACATGTCGGAGAGTAACCTAAATGTGACTACTAGCGCCATCTAGTCTGTCGGAGACATAACCTAATTATGACGGATAGAATGTTTAATACAGAATTCTAGGTGGCGCCACGGTCGGCTTAGGTACTTTCATTTTTTACCTTAAAGGGGATAGTTACTTACCGATACCGGGTTTTTAAAGGGTAGCAAATAGTTCATGAGACAGACATCACTGATTGAATCGAATTGTTGTAGGGCAGTTATGCTGCCAGTTAGGACAGTGAACGTCAGTGATATAAAGCGGGTTGTACTGAACAAAATGGGCAGAAGACTAGTGATAGTAGTTGTACCGTATCCCGGTAAATGTGGATTCCCGGTCCGAAGGGTTTCTTGCCCGTTCTTCCCTGCCGGAAGTAGTCGAATGAGCGGATCTTTGGCAATATACGACTTTCTTCTGCCAACCTGTGCTTTATTTCATCATCCACTCGAGTACCCACCTACAGATGCCCAGAAACACGAGTAACATGTCGGCTTATGTAAAAGACACGCCCACAACACTACTTAGATATCCGGACTGGAAAGGCCTTCTGCCAATGTAAATCCAGCCTACGAAAAGGACAATCGGCTCGAAGTTACAACTTCGTACAGCGTTATCTCTGCTGTACACTGCCTACACTGCACTAATAACTAAAAATAGTACGCTCACATGCCCGCTGCCAACATCATTGTTGAAGTTTATTCAACAATGCTAGCTGTTGCCCGCGGCGTCACCCGCGTGGATGTCATTTAATAAATAATATAAATTTTACAATCTAACACAATGGAAATGTCCTAATCAAGTTTCCCGTCGCGTACCTATATGTGGAGTACTTAATCACGTCTATAACTTCAAAAATCTCTATTCTATTTGAACCCCTTAAATTTGAAAGTTTAGGGGTGATTTTGACAAAATACTGAAGCACGTACCTATTTTTTTATTCCTAACAGAAAGACCGAAACATCACTTTTCAAGTCTCTAACTTAGAAACTACCAAAAATCCCACACAAGTCTTAACCTCTATTCCATACAAACAATACCCCTCCATTTTGCCGCTTTAGGGAGAAATGTTGTCCATTTCACTTAAACAGATCATTTTCTCTATTCCTAATCATGAGCCTGTATACCAATTTTAATACTGTTTAGTTCAGAAATGAGGCACTTTCCATAAAAAAAATTTACTACCTCACTTTCCCCTTTTAGAACAGAATTTGTCCATTTCGTCTACGCAGATCAGGGGGTAGATAAAATAAAAAAATATGTACTTATTGTTTGTTAAGCTCATAGAGTTTGCATACCGAGTTTTAACTTTCTACCTTGAAAATTGTGGAATGCTCCGTACAAATTGCCACCCCCTATGACAGGGGGTGGGGCAGATTTCCAAAAAAAAATAAAAATAAAAAATAAAATCAAGTAAACGTTTTTTTAGTAACAAAGAGGCCGCATACCATATTTTGACTTTCCACCTTGAACACTGCGGAAAGCCCAATACAAATTTCACTCCCTCTTTTAAGGGGATGGGGGTAGATGAAACAAACAAATATGTACTTATTGTTTGATAAGCTCATAGAGTTCGCATACCGAGTTTTAACTACCTTGAAAATTGTGGAATTCTCCATACAAATTTCCACCCTCTATGTTTAAGGGGTGGGGCAGATTTCTAAAAAAAATAATTCAATAATAAGCAAATGTTGTGTAGGTGGCGGCGTGCGGCGCCAGGGCCACGCTGAGTTGCCGCGAGCGCGTGAGGAGGCGCGCGAGGCTCTCGAGGCACTTCATGCAGGCGGCGACCTCTGCAGGACACTGACACTGACACTGACCTCGAGCGGGCGGCAGTAGGTGTCGGCGGCGTGCGGCGCCAGGGCCACGCTGAGCTGCCGCGAGCGCGTGAGGAGGCGAGCGAGGCTCTCGAGGCACTTCATGCAGGCGGCGACCTCTGCAGGACACTGACACTGACACTGACCTCGAGCGGGCGGCAGTAGGTGTCGGCGGCGTGCGGCGCCAGGGCCACGCTGAGCTGCCGCGAGCGCGTGAGGAGGCGAGCGAGGCTCTCGAGGCACTTCATGCAGGCGGCGACCTCTGCAGGACACTGACACTGACACTGACCTCGAGCGGGCGGCAGTAGGTGTCGGCGGCGTGCGGCGCCAGGGCCACGCTGAGCTGCCGCGAGCGCGTGAGGAGGCGCGCGAGGCTCTCGAGGCACTTCATGCAGGCGGCGACCTCTGCAGGACACTGACACTGACCTCGAGCGGGCGGCAGTAGGTGTCGGCGGCGTGCGGCGCCAGGGCCACGCTGAGCTGCCGCGAGCGCGTGAGGAGGCGAGCGAGGCTCTCGAGGCACTTCATGCAGGCGGCGACCTCTGCAGGACACTGACACTGACACTGACCTCGAGCGGGCGGCAGTAGGTGTCGGCGGCGTGCGGCGCCAGGGCCACGCTGAGCTGCCGCGAGCGCGTGAGGAGGCGAGCGAGGCTCTCGAGGCACTTCATGCAGGCGGCGACCTCTGCAGGACACTGACACTGACCTCGAGCGGGCGGCAGTAGGTGTCGGCGGCGTGCGGCGCCAGGGCCACGCTGAGCTGCCGCGAGCGCGTGAGGAGGCGAGCGAGGCTCTCGAGGCACTTCATGCAGGCGGCGACCTCTGCAGGACACTGACACTGACCTCGAGCGGGCGGCAGTAGGTGTCGGCGGCGTGCGGCGCCAGGGCCACGCTGAGCTGCCGCGAGCGCGTGAGGAGGCGAGCGAGGCTCTCGAGGCACTTCATGCAGGCGGCGACCTCTGCAGGACACTGACACTGACCTCGAGCGGGCGGCAGTAGGTGTCGGCGGCGTGCGGCGCCAGGGCCACGCTGAGCTGCCGCGAGCGCGTGAGGAGGCGAGCGAGGCTCTCGAGGCACTTCATGCAGGCGGCGACCTCTGCAGGACACTGACACTGACCTCGAGCGGGCGGCAGTAGGTGTCGGCGGCGTGCGGCGCCAGGGCCACGCTGAGCTGCCGCGAGCGCGTGAGGAGGCGCGCGAGGCTCTCGAGGCACTTCATGCAGGCGGCGACCTCTGCAGGACACTGACACTGACCTCGAGCGGGCGGCAGTAGGTGTCGGCGGCGTGCGGCGCCAGGGCCACGCTGAGCTGCCGCGAGCGCGTGAGGAGGCGAGCGAGGCTCTCGAGGCACTTCATGCAGGCGGCGACCTCTGCAGGACACTGACACTGACCTCGAGCGGGCGGCAGTAGGTGTCGGCGGCGTGCGGCGCCAGGGCCACGCTGAGCTGCCGCGAGCGCGTGAGGAGGCGAGCGAGGCTCTCGAGGCACTTCATGCAGGCGGCGACCTCTGCAGGACACTGACACTGACCTCGAGCGGGCGGCAGTAGGTGTCGGCGGCGTGCGGCGCCAGGGCCACGCTGAGCTGCCGCGAGCGCGTGAGGAGGCGCGCGAGACTCTCGAGGCACTTCATGCACAGTAGCAACCTCTTGAGGCCTGCTTCGCCGCTCTCGGCGCCATGGATCGCCCACACCATTATCGCGATCAGCTTCCTGCGCATACGAACAGATCACTGTGTTACATAGATAGACACTCGGAGACAGACGGAAGTGCTGGTACTTGTGGTCGGCCACCGGAGATATGCAGTGCAGTGTGCAGTGTGCAGTGTGCAGTGAGCAGTGAGCAGTATACAGCACAAGGACAGTACTCACTCATAGGCCAGCGCGTCGCAGAAGCTGTGCTGTATGTAGACGTGCAGCACGGGCTGGAAGTGCTGGTACTTGTGGTCGGCCACCAGCGAGATGACGCGCAGCAGACAGTCCAGTACCAGCGCCGCGTAGCTGCTGTCCGAGTACGTCGGGGAGTCTTCCTCCACCTGATACATGAAGGGGATAAAGCAGTTATTAAGGAAATGCCGGAAGACGTAGCGTAGGCAGCCCCGCGAGGCCTGAAAGTCGCGGGCAATCGCTGGTTGAGGGCGGCCCAGGGGGCCGACCGCCTAACTCGAATGCTTTCGTTTATGAAAATCTTACCTGTGTCAATATATTAAATAGCGCGTCCAGTATATCCTGCAGGAACTTGACTAGCTCCTCGCTGGGGACGTGGATCAACCTCTTCAGCGCGTCCCGGAGTGAACCCTCCGAGTGGTGTTTTGACCACCTGAGAACGCCTAGAATTTCCTCTGGAAATTGCAAATACAATACAATTAAAATGATGTCATCTTGTTATAAAACACATTGACGGACGCTTTAGCTTTAGTATTAAGAGGGCAGTCTGCGAGCGTGGGAATTTATTTTTGAACACACACATAGAATTTTTCAACTCACACAAATAGTTCACGCAGTATAGTATACCCACGCTAGGAAGTGACAAGAACTGACATAATTACCGTATCCATCGCCTACTTACCTTGGTAGGATGTTTAAGAACGTCACAAAAAACACGCAATATATTCGGCCATAGTTTAAAATCGCAACCTATAAAAGGTGCGGTCTTAGTGTAAGCGTTATGGGTGTATTCATTTAATAATGTTATGCATGTAAAATTATTATTCAGACAGCTTTCTGTGAGATTTTGAAAATGTAATACAATTTTATATTTTATTTTTCTTAATGCTATTGAACGTGATTAGAATATCATTTCATATATTATTTTAATTTATTATAACTATAAATATTGGTCAATTGCACTCATTTTTTCATTCTTAAGCAAAATTTTTCCGAAAAATTTTGATTAGGTTATTGTTTTGATTTTACCACTCTATTCTTTTTAAATGTATTACTTAAGTGATGACCCGTTCGTTAGTCTCTTATAAAACTGCAAATTTAACTTTTAAAACATGTGACATTATTCTAGGTACTATCTTCATCTCCTGAGATAACGTTTTATTTAATTTTAATTTATTTTTACAATTTTAGGGTACCTAACAGCTAGTTACAAAGATAAATAAACATGTAGATACATGTAACCGAGAGTAACAGATATGAACCACATATAAGTATAGAAGTAGGTATTCGAAACGGTTACAGTAGACAACGATTATTCATCAATTTTACAATAGTAGAAAAAAGATTTCAAAAAACACAAAATTCTTTACAAAAAACAACAACAAACGCACATGTATAAAGTTTCATACGAGAGTTAATAATGCAATCTAATTATTAAAATTACATTGCTAAATAAGTTAGTGTTTAAGTTTACGCACGGAAATATTGAATAAATCAATATCCAAAGGAGACGTTCAAAAAATGTATGGAGTTTGGGCCTGCACTTTGTACTTTATTGACTTATTGAGAGAAGAAGCATAAAATACTAAATCATTTTCCGTTATTTAAATCGTTTATTATACGTAAATTAATTTTTGTTATTTTGTTTTTAAAAAAAGAAAATGTCATAGTAGCAATATGGTGACATATCGTTGTCATACAAAAATGACATAAAATACATATTTCCGACATAAAAACGACGATTCAAATTATTTCTTGTGTATTTTTCCATGATTCCACGTACTCGTATTTTTCTTTATGTTTTGATATAGTGTACAAGGCGCGGGTCCAACATGGAACTTGTCCTTTTCAGAAATGTGGAGATCCCGAAGATCTCTCATTTGTCCCTAGACAGTACATAAGGACAAATGAGGGAGGGAATTGTAAATGAGGATTTTGCGGATTGGCGATCGCAGTGACGGTAGTTTTATCGCAGGATTCTGCTGCCCATCTCGCGTTATATATTTTTTACTACCGCCCTATTGGAATGGTTTAACCGCCATTGTTGGGTTGACTAACTGCGCTAGTGAAAGAATTATCCTGTGGAAGGAAATTCCGCTAGAGGGCGGTGGGATCGTCACATCCTAATTATATGAACAAACTGAATAGACAGAGTACTTTAGAACATATAGGTCAATGCTAGCACCAACCTTTCTGCGTCAGCTTGGTGGAGCACAGCTTGGTGGCCACAGTGAGGCTGTCCTTGTGCACCAGCGTCAGGGGGCCCCGGGACAGGCCCCGCTCGGCGCCGGCCGGCAGCTCGTCGCGGCCGGACGGCAGCGCCAGGCAGGCGGAGGCGGCCACCTCCCAGTCCGACTCCCCGGCGCCCCCGTGACGTTTGTGGTCTAACTGTCGATTAAATCATTAATTGAATAAAAAGTTCCAGTGACAAGTAGTCACTACATATTACGTTATTTCATAAAATACGGCATATTTATCTTACCCTCGTTGTACATTTTCGAATGCTGTAAATTCGCACGACTACACCAAAATCTGTATTCACCAAATAATAACATAATAAAGCGAAATAATCGTAACTTACACTACATTGACGACCCGGTTAGTCTAGCGGTGTGAAACCATCGTTTGATTCGAAGGGTCGCGGGTTCGATCCCCGCACCGGGACAAATATTTGTATGGCCTACAGATATTTGTTTCGGGTCTGGGTGTTTGTGTATGTGTTGTATGTGTATAACGGCACCTACGACACAGGCTTATACCTACTGTGAGGCTGTGAGTGTAAGCGTATTTTATTTTAAAAAAAAAAACTTAGAACTCTATTTTCAAAGTTTGACACATCTGGGCTCCATGGTGATTAAAATTTACGCAGGCGCAGGTAGGCGAGGGCGGAGCGCCGCTCGGGGGCTCCGGGGGCCCGGCCCCGCTCACCTTGTAGACGGCGAGCTGGTGGCAGGCGTCGGGCACGGTGGTGCCGTGCGGCTGCATGAGGCGCAGGTAGGCGAGGGCGGAGCGCCGCTCGGGGGCTCCGAGGGCCCGGCCCCGCTCACCTTGTAGACGGCGAGCTGGTGGCAGGCGTCGGGCACGGTGGTGCCGTGCGGCTGCATGAGGCGCAGGTAGGCGAGGGCGGAGCGCCGCTCGGGGGCTCCGAGGGTCCGGCCCCGCTCACCTTGTAGACGGCGAGCTGGTGGCAGGCGTCGGGCACGGTGGTGCCGTGCGGCTGCATGAGGCGCAGGTAGGCGAGGGCGGAGCGCCGCTCGGGGGCTCCGAGGGTCCGGCCCCGCTCACCTTGTAGACGGCGAGCTGGTGGCAGGCGTCGGGCACGGTGGTGCCGTGCGGCTGCATGAGGCGCAGGTAGGCGAGGGCGGAGCGCCGCTCGGGGGCTCCGAGGGTCCGGCCCCGCTCACCTTGTAGACGGCGAGCTGGTGGCAGGCGTCGGGCACGGTGGTGCCGTGCGGCTGCATGAGGCGCAGGTAGGCGAGGGCGGAGCGCCGCTCGGGGGCTCCGAGGGTCCGGCCCCGCTCACCTTGTAGACGGCGAGCTGGTGGCAGGCGTCGGGCACGGTGGTGCCGTGCGGCTGCATGAGGCGCAGGTAGGCGAGGGCGGAGCGCCGCTCGGGGGCTCCGAGGGTCCGGCCCCGCTCACCTTGTAGACGGCGAGCTGGTGGCAGGCGTCGGGCACGGTGGTGCCGTGCGGCTGCATGAGGCGCAGGTAGGCGAGGGCGGAGCGCCGCTCGGGGGCTCCGAGGGTCCGGCCCCGCTCACCTTGTAGACGGCGAGCTGGTGGCAGGCGTCGGGCACGGTGGTGCCGTGCGGCTGCATGAGGCGCAGGTAGGCGAGGGCGGAGCGCCGCTCGGGGGCTCCGAGGGTCCGGCCCCGCTCACCTTGTAGACGGCGAGCTGGTGGCAGGCGTCGGGCACGGTGGTGCCGTGCGGCTGCATGAGGCGCAGGTAGGCGAGGGCGGAGCGCCGCTCGGGGGCTCCGAGGGTCCGGCCCCGCTCACCTTGTAGACGGCGAGCTGGTGGCAGGCGTCGGGCACGGTGGTGCCGTGCGGCTGCATGAGGCGCAGGTAGGCGAGGGCGGAGCGCCGCTCGGGGGCTCCGAGGGTCCGGCCCCGCTCACCTTGTAGACGGCGAGCTGGTGGCAGGCGTCGGGCACGGTGGTGCCGTGCGGCTGCATGAGGCGCAGGTAGGCGAGGGCGAAGTGCCGCTCGGCGCGGTCCTTCGCCTCGTTGGAGCTGCGGTGGCGGCACAGGAACACGAGGTGGGCTTCTTTGAACTCCTCGATCGTTAGGCACACCTGAGCAATTAGGATCCAATTAGATAAGTATGCTTAATGTATGATTATGGAAATTTCCATGTGAAATATGCAGCGTATTACTTTATATACCTTAAAAACCTCCTGCCAGCGCGGTCTATCGTCGTGGTAGTATACGAGCGACGTGTATTCGTCTACCAACGGCACACCGGCTCCCACCGAAACCACACCCTGAAACAAAACAATTCACTCAATTTACCTATATCTTAATTCAAGTAATTCCTCCTCCTCCCGCACTCATTACTGAAGGTCGTGATTCCCCCGATGGGAGATTAATTTCTGATGGATGATATTCTTCCATCTTGGCGTCATGGAGTGCGTTGTGAAGCTTTGTGTCCAGAGTACAGCGGATCTGGTCACACCATCTGACTGGGCTACGACCTCTAGGCCTTCTGCCATCGATCTTACCAGTAACCATAAGCTGCTCAAGGTTATGTCCATCTTTTCGGACAATGTGTCCAAAGAATTCGAAGATTCTTCGCAGGCAGATGGTAGAGAGCCTGGTTTTGGTATTGACCTCGCGAAGGATCGACTCGTTTGTACGAAAAGCAGTCCATGGAATTCGCTGCATTTTCCGTGAGCACATCTCAAAAGCATCGATGCGGTCGCGATCGGCCTTCTTAAGTGTCCATGTTTCGAAGCGTAATTAAAAATGGCGAACACTAATGAATTGACCAACATCGTCTTTGTTCGCCGAGATATGTTGCGGTCTTTCCATATTCGCTGGAGCTGGGACATTGCACTTTTAGCCATACCAATACGTCTCCTTATTTCCTTTTCGCAGGAGCCTGTGTTGCTAATGGTGGAGTCTAGATAAGTGAAATTATCAACATTTTCATAGGGTAGGGCGCCTGTAATTTGAAGGGAGTTTGTGCGGTCTACCACCGTAATTTTGGTTTTGGAACGATTGATGATGAGGCCCACTTCCATGCTTATTCTTTCCATTCTGTCAAGAAGCATCACCATCTCTGTTTCATTTGCGGCCAGTAGTGTTGTATCGTCTGCGTATTTTTCGAACTTCTTAGAAGAAGAAGTAATTATTATCTTTGTGATTACTTTCATAATTTTTAATTGCTCGGTAGCTAAACATTCTGTGTGTTGAGTAGGGATTAAAAGATATAAGTATTGATATTTGTTCAACAATTTTAGTTTGTAAGGTTGAGAGATTTGCGGTTTTGTATTGTGATAGTGTCCATATTAAGAATATCGTGAATTAGATACTTATATTTATATTAATTTGGAATTGGACTCTATCACCGTATTTGACATAATATTAATTTAAATTCGAATGTATGTTACCTATGAAAAATTAGAATGTATGTTGTTGTTGTATCTTCACGCCAGGTCCCTAACGGGGTAGGCATAGAGTGTAGAGCGCCAGATATCCCGGTTCTGACAAACCTCTCGTGCCTCGTCTACCTTCATCATTCTCTTTATACATGCTCGCCGATTCCTAAGACTTTTGACCCCACCATCAGACAGAACTCGACCTATTTGGTCATGGTAGGTCTGTCTTGGTCTTCCTGGGCCTCTGCAACCATCCACATTCGCATTGTATATCTGTTTAGTCATTCGCTCATTCATCGACATTATTTCTATATGCCCGAACCATCGGAGCATGCCTTTTTTCATTTTTACACCGATACTATCATTCACACAAAGTCTCTTTCTTACATCTTCATTACGAACGCGATCGGTGAGTGATACACCGCAGATCTTGCGCAAAGATCTCATCTCGACCGCGTTCAACTTACTTTCATGCTCTTTCCTGCATACCCAGCTCTCGCTTCCATATAAAAGCGTTGGATGTATGTTGTATTATTCATAAATTCAGAATTAATTTAATATATCTAATTTCACTCAATATTACGCTATAACATTGTCGGACTAATGTGGTTAAAATAATATCACTGTTTATCACAAAATTTGCAAGTCGTTTTTTCGACAAAATGTATAAGGCCACAAATTACCTCTTCAACTTCTGAAACTTACCTACATTTTATGCAAATAAATACACGATTGATCGATTGATTGAATGATATATAATTACCGGTATCAGCTTGCCGTGGCGGTCCACCAGGCGCGCCACCAGCTCGATGTTCCTCTCGGAGGACTTGCCGCCGCCGCGCGAGAAGGAGCCGCTGCAGAGGGTCACGTACAGGTCGTTGCGGGCGTCCCCCGGCAGTATCACTTCGGGGAAACCCATTTTTCGACCAACAGCAGCGTTGCCCATCACTAAGTGGGGAGTCTCTTCGCGAATCTGTACATAGAGAGAGATGAGATGAAGAATATGAGAAAAACTTCAAGATCTGGCCCCTGCGCCGGACGTACGCGACCCAAAAATATTGCTCGTTTGACTTTAATAAGGGGCCGTCCATAAAATACGGTCGCATAAAAGGGGAGGACGGGTCTCACTGAGCGTGACGAAATGTTACGGGGGGGATGGAGGGGATCCACGGCAACGTGACATTCGCAGTGCAATAAAATATTAAGATTAAAACAAATTCAGGGAATCGTCTTAATTTTTGTGACGTAATATTTTAGGGGAGGGTCACAGATAGTGTGACACAGCGTGACAATAGGAGGGATTGAGTCAGAAAGGGCTTATTTTAACGTGACGTATTTTAAGAGGGCCCATACAGAAATTACAACATTTTTAAATCAGTAGCCTAGTGGTAGCAGGCTACTACTACTATGCTGGAGGTCCTGAATTGCCGGGTCGGAGGCTATCAGAAATAACGGTTTAAAATCCTTTATCTCTGATTTCATTGAGATTTTTCCATTTTCAAGAAGTTTCCCAGTACCTTGGAGTTTGGTAATGTGCCCGGAGATGGCAACATGCTCGCCACCTGTTCCATGGGTCAAAAACGTAACCGGCGAATCGTGGGTGTTTGCATGTGTGCTTGAATGCATGCATTTACCTCTGCCTACCCCTTCGGGGATTACAGGCGTGAAGTTACGTTAAAGTTAGTTAATATTTCATCACTTACTTGTTTCAAATCACCCTCCACCAATTGCAGGGAGACCCATAAACCTTGCGGATGTTTCTGGTCCTTCAGATCTCTGTTAGATATCACCTTCTTCAGAAGCATATCCATATTTTCTTTTTCGCATCTGAAATACAAATACTAAAAATTGTAAAATATGAGATGTGCGTGGCGTTAGGTAGTATTCTGTCATTCGAAATAACACTTTCTTCAAATTGCTTTACCTTGACCAAATAGGTCGAGTACTTTCTTAGGTTTTCGCGAGATGCACTCTTTGAAATAAAACTAGTTTTCGGATTTATCTCGCGTATATTTATTATTTTTTTTTTTATGTGATGAAGGTGGCAAACAAGCATGCAGTTTAATTTGATGTTATGTGGTGACTACAGCCTAAGGACACCGACACAATGACTTGAGGCCTAAGGTGTTATGCCTCTGTGCCGAAAATTACAGGGCCGTACATTACCACCAGACCGGAACACGATAGTGCTGAACACTACCATTTAGCGGCAAGTATATTAGGTAATGCGGTGCTGCCTACGCCCGCAAGCTCCGACACTGGAGCTCTACCACCAGAAAAAAAAAACTAAAATTATTATTTCAATAATTTATACAATTATATCTATTTTAACGATTTTAAATAATCATTTTAGTTTAATATACGCGAGATAAGAATCCGAAAACTATTTCAAAGGTCGAGTACTGTCTGAGGGTGGGGTCACGAGTCCTAGGAATCGACGTGCGTGTACGAAGAGAATGATGAATGTAGAAGAAGCACGGGAGTGTGTCAGGCCTGGGATATCTGGCGGCTTACACTATCTGCCTACCCCGAAAAGGACTGGGGGTGAAGATACATATTATTATTCTTTTTATTTTTTAAGGTAATGGAAGTGGCAAACAAGCATGCAGTTCACATTGATGTTAAGTGATATAAAGACCAAGGTCAAAATGCAGATGCGTTATCACTCCTGAAACCTAAGGTATTACGCCTATGTGCCGGAAATTACAAGGCCATACATTGCCAACTGACCGGAACACGACAGTGCTGAACACTACCATTTAGCGCCAAGTATATTAGGTAATGCGGTGGTGCCTACGCCCGCGAGCTCCGTCACTGCAGCTCTACCACCGGATTCATCGCCATTCTCATGTGCTCCTTGTCTCATAAGCCTTTCGTCCTGTTACCGTGAGGAGGATTATTTAGGCAAGAAAAAAAATTACTTACGGGTAAAAAGGTAACTGTATGTCCTTATCGGAGCGGTCAGCGGCGAGGTGTCGCGTGACGTCACCGCACGCGATGCCGAACGGCCGCCGCAACTTGCCGCCCGTCGTGGGCACTACATATCCAGATATAGTACTGCGTCTGACGATAATTATTATTAAATGAGTAGAATTAAAAAACATTCACTTTTTCGCAGGTTTTCGCGAGCTTCATAAACGTTAATTCACGCCTGTTATCCCCGAAGGCAGGGATAAATGCATGCATTCAAGCATACATGCAAACACCCACGATTCGCCGTTTACGTTTTTGGCCCATGTGGCGAGCCTGTTGCCATCACCGGGCACAATACCAAACTCCGAGGTACTGGGAAACTTCCAATGGAAACATCCCAATAGAACCAGAGATAAATGATTTTAAACCGATATCTCTGATAGCCCCCGACCCGGGAATCGAATCGAGGACTCCAGCGTAATAGGGGGATTTTTAAATATAATAATGGCAACACTTAAATTTTTATCGGATATTATTGTTTCCTTTTATTATTTGCACTTTTCATCATATTATAATTTAAGCGTTAAGATCGTAATTCTTCATTGTTATATTGATAATGATAATATGTCAAACTGTCAAATGTCAAGATTGACAAGCTAATGTCATTAGAACTGTTCGCAACGGCAACTAACGTTACAACTATACACTATTTCTTAAAACGCCTATTATTTTTTATTAAGTTATCTTGTTTTGTTAAGGCATACATCGTTATAGCGTGTAACGTGTATCAGCAAATTTTTAACAAAGTCGTCGATTGTCTGTAGATATTTAAATCTGTAATTATTAGGATAAAAGATAGTATATAAATAATCATCTCAGCCAGCGGGCTCGACTAGCCGTACATAATGCTGTACTTACTCCAACGCTTTTATATGGAAGCGAGAGCTGGGTATGCAGGAAAGAGCATGAAAGTAAGTTGAACGCGGTCGAGATGAGATCTTTGCGCAAGATCTGCGGTGTATCACTCACCGATCGCGTTCGTAATGAAGATGTAAGAAAGAGACTTTGTGTGAATGCATTGTGTGACTTTGTGTGCGGCTGGACTAGATTCCCAGTAGGTCGCGAGTTTGAGTCTCGCCTGAAGTCAAATTTTTCTTTCCATTTTTCTTTAAAAATAAAATATATTTCACAAGCATGTGTTAATGCGAAATAATATAAAACAATTAAGTATGTACCTACCTATGTATTTTTTTATCCGTATAGTTATTTTATGTATAGGTATTTAAGTTATACGACAGACGCTTTGCTGACGTAATTTAGGTCCTATATGTCTCAAAATCGGCCCCAATGGAAGACCAGCGCCGCTTGTACGATCGGTTTTATGCTGAATTGGGGATCTTTTTGTAACAACCTTGATTTTGTGTTCTTAGTTTTAGCTTTTGTTTTTAGCTTTTGTTGTTGTTACAAATAAAGTTATTCTATTCTATTCTAATAATAATGTAAGACGGTTACCTGTGATCAATATTTTGCGGTTCCATAGATCCTATTCTTACAACATGGCACACGAGGAATATCTTCTCTTTCTTAATATCAAGGCCTAGGTCCTGCAAAAAAGATTGTGAAAGTTAGATTGTGTTAGTTAAGGCTCAGATAAATTGAGTTTACGAACAGTAAGATTCAAAGATTCAAAAATTCAAAGATATTTATTTGCTTAAAGTATGGTTTTACAGTTCATACTAAGTGTTTTATCGCTCGCATACTTTGCCAAATACAATTTAGCATGCAAATTCTTAAATTTTAAAAATAATAATATTAATCAGGTCTAGTTTATTATATAATATCAATTAATACACTCATAATCCCTACATTTCATTAATTCGTCTGTCATCATATAATAATAGTAATTATGCAAATTCTCAAATTTAACTTTAAATAAACAAAATAATTCATACAATAATAATTCATAATCACAATACAAAATTAATTCATTTGTCGTTATTATGCTATGTAATAAGAATCAGTCTTCAAATAAAATCAAAATAAAACATAATAAAAATCATAAAAAAAATATTGGGTAAATAATAACAGTCATAAAATATTAAAAATAATAACTAAAATTAACTCGCCCGGGGCACACTACACCCCCCACAACCCCCCACACCCACCGTGAACACGAGCGGCGCGGCGGCCAGCGCAGCAGCACGTTGTCGGTGAGCTTGGCGCCGTCGGCCGCGTGCAGCGCCAGCAGCAGCTCGGCGGGCTCGCCCGGGGCACACTACACCCCCCACCCCCCACACCCCCCACACCCACCGTGAACACGAGCGGCGCGGCGGCCAGGTGCGGCGGCGGCCAGCGCAGCAGCACGTTGTCGGTGAGCTTGGCGCCGTCGGCCGCGTGCAGCGCCAGCAGCAGCTCGGCGGGCTCGCCCGGGGCACACTACACCCCCCACACCCCACACCCCCCACACCCACCGTGAACACGAGCGGCGCGGCGGCCAGGTGCGGCGGCGGCCAGCGCAGCAGCACGTTGTCGGTGAGCTTGGCGCCGTCGGCCGCGTGCAGCGCCAGCAGCAGCTCGGCGGGCTCGCCCGGGGCACACTACACCCCCCACACCCCACACCCCCCACACCCACCGTGAACACGAGCGGCGCGGCGGCCAGGTGCGGCGGCGGCCAGCGCAGCAGCACGTTGTCGGTGAGCTTGGCGCCGTCGGCCGCGTGCAGCGCCAGCAGCAGCTCGGCGGGCTCGCCCGGGGCACACTACACCCCCCACACCCCACACCCCCCACACCCACCGTGAACACGAGCGGCGCGGCGGCCAGGTGCGGCGGCGGCCAGCGCAGCAGCACGTTGTCGGTGAGCTTGGCGCCGTCGGCCGCGTGCAGCGCCAGCAGCAGCTCGGCGGGCTCGCCCGGGGCACACTACACCCCCCACACCCCACACCCCCCACACCCACCGTGAACACGAGCGGCGCGGCGGCCAGGTGCGGCGGCGGCCAGCGCAGCAGCACGTTGTCGGTGAGCTTGGCGCCGTCGGCCGCGTGCAGCGCCAGCAGCAGCTCGGCGGGCTCGCCCGGGGCACACTACACCCCCCACCCCCCACACCCCCCACACCCACCGTGAACACGAGCGGCGCGGCGGCCAGGTGCGGCGGCGGCCAGCGCAGCAGCACGTTGTCGGTGAGCTTGGCGCCGTCGGCCGCGTGCAGCGCCAGCAGCAGCTCGGCGGGCTCGCCCGGGGCACACTACACCCCCCACACCCCACACCCCCCACACCCACCGTGAACACGAGCGGCGCGGCGGCCAGGTGCGGCGGCGGCCAGCGCAGCAGCACGTTGTCGGTGAGCTTGGCGCCGTCGGCCGCGTGCAGCGCCAGCAGCAGCTCGGCGGGCTCGCCCGGGGCACACTACACCCCCCACACCCCACACCCCCCACACCCACCGTGAACACGAGCGGCGCGGCGGCCAGGTGCGGCGGCGGCCAGCGCAGCAGCACGTTGTCGGTGAGCTTGGCGCCGTCGGCCGCGTGCAGCGCCAGCAGCAGCTCGGCGGGCTCGCCCGGGGCACACTACACCCCCCACACCCCACACCCCCCACACCCACCGTGAACACGAGCGGCGCGGCGGCCAGGTGCGGCGGCGGCCAGCGCAGCAGCACGTTGTCGGTGAGCTTGGCGCCGTCGGCCGCGTGCAGCGCCAGCAGCAGCTCGGCGGGCTCGCCCGGGGCACACTACACCCCCCACACCCCACACCCCCCACACCCACCGTGAACACGAGCGGCGCGGCGGCCAGGTGCGGCGGCGGCCAGCGCAGCAGCACGTTGTCGGTGAGCTTGGCGCCGTCGGCCGCGTGCAGCGCCAGCAGCAGCTCGGCGGGCTCGCCCGGGGCACACTACACCCCCCACACCCCACACCCCCCACACCCACCGTGAACACGAGCGGCGCGGCGGCCAGGTGCGGCGGCGGCCAGCGCAGCAGCACGTTGTCGGTGAGCTTGGCGCCGTCGGCCGCGTGCAGCGCCAGCAGCAGCTCGGCGGGCTCGCCCGGGGCACACTACACCCCCCACACCCCACACCCCCCACACCCACCGTGAACACGAGCGGCGCGGCGGCCAGGTGCGGCGGCGGCCAGCGCAGCAGCACGTTGTCGGTGAGCTTGGCGCCGTCGGCCGCGTGCAGCGCCAGCAGCAGCTCGGCGGGCTCGCCCGGGGCACACTACACCCCCCACACCCCACACCCCCCACACCCACCGTGAACACGAGCGGCGCGGCGGCCAGGTGCGGCGGCGGCCAGCGCAGCAGCACGTTGTCGGTGAGCTTGGCGCCGTCGGCCGCGTGCAGCGCCAGCAGCAGCTCGGCGGGCTCGCCCGGGGCACACTACACCCCCCACACCCCACACCCCCCACACCCACCGTGAACACGAGCGGCGCGGCGGCCAGGTGCGGCGGCGGCCAGCGCAGCAGCACGTTGTCGGTGAGCTTGGCGCCGTCGGCCGCGTGCAGCGCCAGCAGCAGCTCGGCGGGCTCGCCCGGGGCACACTACACCCCCCACACCCCACACCCCCCACACCCACCGTGAACACGAGCGGCGCGGCGGCCAGGTGCGGCGGCGGCCAGCGCAGCAGCACGTTGTCGGTGAGCTTGGCGCCGTCGGCCGCGTGCAGCGCCAGCAGCAGCTCGGCGGGCTCGCCCGGGGCACACTACACCCCCCACACCCCACACCCCCCACACCCACCGTGAACACGAGCGGCGCGGCGGCCAGGTGCGGCGGCGGCCAGCGCAGCAGCACGTTGTCGGTGAGCTTGGCGCCGTCGGCCGCGTGCAGCGCCAGCAGCAGCTCGGCGGGCTCGCCCGGGGCACACTACACCCCCCACCCCCCACACCCCCCACACCCACCGTGAACACGAGCGGCGCGGCGGCCAGGTGCGGCGGCGGCCAGCGCAGCAGCACGTTGTCGGTGAGCTTGGCGCCGTCGGCCGCGTGCAGCGCCAGCAGCAGCTCGGCGGGCTCGCCCGGGGCACACTACACCCCCCACACCCCACACCCCCCACACCCACCGTGAACACGAGCGGCGCGGCGGCCAGGTGCGGCGGCGGCCAGCGCAGCAGCACGTTGTCGGTGAGCTTGGCGCCGTCGGCCGCGTGCAGCGCCAGCAGCAGCTCGGCGGGCTCGCCCATGCGGCACACGAAGTTGTGTACGCGCGCCACCACCGTGCACCCGCGCCCCGAGCCCCCGGCAGCCCCGGCCCCCCCGGCCCCCCCGGGCCCGCTCGTGGTGCGCGCGGGGTAAGTCTCCTGCGACACAAATTTACACGCCCAACTTTACTGTGTACTGTTTCGTGTTTCGAGTGTTACGTGGATGTCCGCATCAATCAGTGACGAGTATTTACACGTGCACCTGTGTGCGTAGCACGTAGAGAATACCAAACGTCGCCCATAAGAGGGAAGGAGGTCGGGTGAGGCGGGGAAATCGGGCGGGACGTCGAAGTGTCCATTCTATACGTAGTATTATTACATATTCTCTGGCATCGTTGTGATTTGAACGTCGATGGAACGAAAATGCGACAGTAAACAGACACATAAATTCATAAAATTTAACGTAAAAGAAAATGAGATTACAGTGTTTGTGTGTGCATGCATAGTACAAAGTTTTTAGTTTTTGCAAAGAGATAAATATTTTATAGAGAAGAAACCAAGAACAAACAAGCGGTTCCGTTTTTAGATTGATTTGACAGATATTTGGTGAGACATCTCCACGTCATCGGCAGAGAATATGTAATAATACAACGTATAGAATGGACACTTCGACGTCCCGTCCGATTTGCCCGCATCACTCAACTCATTCCCCTCTTATGGGCGACGGTTGGTATGTTGTACGTGCTACGCACACAGGTGCGCGTGCAAATACACGTCACTGATTGATGTCTGTGTAATAGAAATCAAATGAAGCGTTTGTATGGAATTTTGGCGGAGTGCCCGCGGTGTGTCATCGGTCATGTTACTATGAGAAACTGTGGTAAATTGAATGCAAAAAAACTGGAACCGTGCTACCAGGAGAAGTGTCCTGTCTAGTACTTTAGTAGATCAATGAGTTTTTGAAAGTTTCACTTCTACCACGTGTAAATTTCAATGTATTTTTGTACACGACAACTCTACGTGGGCGGCATTTTCCATATTTCCGATTCTATAGCTTACTTCCATATTTATAAACGTTCATTAGATACGCTTTAGCTATAAAATATGCTTTGTCTTTGTCAGTGTACTGCTACTTCGTTAAGAAATAAAAATACAGAGGAGAGATTAGCAACACTATAGCTAAAATAAGTTAATAAGGATTAAAGGGGAAAACATACAAGTTATACAATTGTATTTTATCACAGAAATATTTATTTCGTAATAACATATTATATTCTATCGTTAGACCTACACATAAACTTACCGAGTATCCACAACATATTCTTTATAGACCGCATGCAAAAGAAAAAGTTACATATCAAAGTTTTTATTACTGTTAATAATTAATTTTAACAACGAAGCTTTACTTTGCCACGCTACATTGAAGTCGCAGATTTTTCGTAGATCGATACACGATTCCGAGCTCGGGAGCACGCAGCAGTGCTGCCGCAGCGCCATGTTTCTCTATTTTCTATTGCATTACGTTGTCGCGGCGACACTGTCGCATAGCTCGGAATGAAAATCTAAACTAATATTATAAAGAGGTAATATTTTTTTGTTTGTTTGTTTTGAATAGACTCAAAAACTACTGGACCGATTATAAAAATTCTTTCACTATTCGAAAGCTACATTATCCACGGGTAACATAGGCTATATTTTATTTTGGAAAAAATATGGTACCGTAAGATATTTGGCTTTTTCAGAAACAAGGTGTAAAAAATCAACCAGAAAAGTTACTTATTTTGCGTACGCTGCCTAAACTATAAAAGATATTGAGGAAGGCTTTAGGTTATATCTACAATCATCACGCTAAGACGAATAGGAGAGGGTAGGTAATATTGCACCCGCGCGAAGCAAGGGCGGGCCGCTAGTCTCATATAAACTCAAAGATAATATTAATAACCTACCTTAAAAACCGATTTTATTTTTTTATTTTGTTGTTAGTCATTACTACATCATTGATGATTTGATTTTATTATCTCACTACTTATTGTACCTACTGTAACTATTCGGGAAGACACTGACTGCTGCAACACAGTGCAAACTACCGCAGCAGGCAGGGTTCATAATAATATTGTAACTTCTTTTGCGTACAATAAAGATATTTGTTTGTTTAATATATTTATGAAGACCAGTAGTGCTGCGGCAGCACTGCAGCGGCAGCAGTGCTGCGTGCTGCCGAGTTCGGAATCGCACCTTAAAATGTTAGCTTGTTTGCCACTTCATGATATAGAAACTAAGTAAAACTCACCATGTTCTTCTCGAGGCGCGCCTGAGCCTCGTCGTGCATGGCATTCAGTCTGAAGGTGGACGTTGAGAGCGGGTCCACCAGTTGACCACTAGACGTTCGCACCGCTAGCTCCATGCCGAGGATTCTGGAAACCAATACGGCTGTTATCAGTGCTGCCAACGTGGCCTATAAAAATCTCGTCGGCGTTGGTGGCATTGGTGGCATTGGTGGCGTTGGTGGCGTTTGTGACTTGGTGGCATTAGTGCATTGGTGTAATTTAATGGCGTTAGTGTCGTTAGTGGCATTGGTAACGATTGTGGCATTGGTAACGATTGTGGCATTGGTAACGATTGTGGCGTTGGTAACGATTGTGGCGTTGGTAACGATTGTGGCGTTGGTAACGATTGTGGCGTTGGTAAAGATTGTGGCGTTGGTAACGATTGTGGCATTGGTAACGATTGTGGCATTGGTAACGATTGTGGCATTGGTAACGATTGTGGCGTTGGTAACGATTGTGGCGTTGGTAACGATTGTGGCGTTGGTAACGATTGTGGCGTTGGTAAAGATTGTGGCGTTGGTAACGATTGTGGCGTTGGTAACGATTGTGGCGTTGGTAACGATTGTGGCGTTGGTAACGATTGTGGCGTTGGTAACGATTGTGGCGTTGGTAAAGATTGTGGCGTTGGTAACGATTGTGGCATTGGTAACGATTGTGGCGTTGGTAACGATTGTGGCGTTGGTAACGATTGTGGCGTTGGTAACGATTGTGGCGTTGGTAACGATTGTGGCGTTGGTAAAGATTGTGGCGTTGGTAACGATTGTGGCATTGGTAACGATTGTGGCGTTGGTAACGATTGTGGCGTTGGTAACGATTGTGGCGTTGGTAACGATTGTGGCGTTGGTAACGTTGGTGGCATTGCTGGCGTTAGTGGCGTTGGTGACATTGGTGGCGATGCTGACGTTGGTGGTGGTGGTGATGGTGGCATTAGTGGCGTTGGTGTCTTTAGTGGTGGTTTTGGTGGCGTTGGTGGAGTTGGTGGCATTGGTGGCGTTAGTCTAATATCGTGTACAGAAAAGTATTCATTTAAACTAGTATATTTTAGCTATCTATAAGTGGTTTTCAAAAGTTATATAAAAAAAATGCGGCGCAAAGTTATTATTCCAAGCGAACAAAGTCGCGGGCAGGATAGACGAGAAAATAACCTTATTTAGGGATAGTTCATACCTGTTCCCCTTGTCAATGGTGAAGACAGCGGTCCTGGCGACTTTCCTCAGTTGGTCCTGAGGCAGAGCGCCCGACGCTGCCTGAGCCCGCAGATCTAATAACGCCCGCATGCTCACTTCCATAAACTTGAACTGGTCATCATTCGTCTGCGAGGGGTGAGACAAGAAGAGTTTAGAGAAGACTGTATTGCTCCATATAAAGACTAACCCCCTTATTCATAAACATACATTAGATACGTTTTAGCTATAGTTTGTCTTTGTTTGTTGCATTGTCAAATGTGCAGGATAGAAAAAGACAAGGGAGAGATTAGCAACACTTTAGCTAAAATATGTATAATATGTGTGTTCAAATGGAACGGCGAAACAAAAACTAAATTGTGTTGCTCTGAAAAGAGAATTTTATTTTATAGAATATTTTTCTTCATTATTACAAAGTTACCATAAAATTACAGTTACAAAATATCTTACCTGAAAAGATAAACAACATTAAAGCTATTATTTCTATGTTCCAATAGGTATTTTATGAAAAGTTAACCATTCCAATCAAATTATATTAGGTTGGGGAAAAAGTTTCTTCGCATTTTTTAAGATAATTCAAAACATTTTTTAATATAGTTTATTTAAATTTTACTAAAGTGTATGTACCATTTTGTTCGATAACCTTTTGCCATCTTGTAGGTAGGGACATGATCCCATTGCTATAAAAATTTTGGGACTTCTCATCAAAATACCGCGACAAGTGGATTTGGCAGTCCTCTCGTGATGTTAACCCAACATTGCATAAAGAATTCTGAAGAGAACGAAACAGGTTGAAATCTGAAGGTGCAAGGTCAGGACTATACGGCGGATGCATTAACACCTCCCAGCCAAACTCTCTTAATTTTTGCTGATTGGCTATAGATGTGTGAGGTCTAGCGTTATCATGATGAAACACCACACCCCTTCTGTTGATCAATTCCGGCCGCTTTCTCTCAACTTCTTGCTTTAATCTCATCAGTTGTTCACAGAAGAGTTCAGAATCGATAGTCCTGCCTGGTGGTAATAGCTCATAATGAATAATGCCCCTTCCAATCCCACCACACACACAACATCACCTTATTGCGAGTTAACCCGGGTTTCGCCACAGTCTGTGAAGCCTGACCGGCCTTTGACCACGACCTTTTCGCACGTTCTTGTCGTACGTGATCCACTTTTCATCACCAGTTATCAGCTTCTTCAAAAATGATTCGGTTTCATTACGTCGTAATAAAGAATCACAAATGAGTACACGGTTCATTAGGTTTCTTTCAGTGAGCTCGTGAGGTACCCAAATATCGAGATTTTTTTGTACCCAGCTTTTTTCAAATGCGCCAAAACTGTTTTGTGATCAATTCTCAGTTCTTCAACTACGTCGTAACTACTGATATGTCGATCTTCACTTTTTTCAAAAATGGCATCCATTTTATCCGTAATAGGGCGACCAGACCATACCAGAGCGAGGTGCATCTTTGAAATCAAAATTTCCGGATTGAAAACGCTTAAACCAAATTTGTGCTACTCTCACAGACACTGCACTAGGTCCATAAACATCGCAAAATTTTTTTCGCGGCTTGCTTTGCATTTTTACCTTTTTTGTAGTAAAATTTTAAAATGTATCGAATTTCTTCATTAGATTCACTCATCTTGACAGTACGAAAACAAATGAAAATCACACATTTGCCTAATTTGAATTTGGAATTATGTTCTTTAAAATTTTAACTTTCAATGATACCAAAACCAGCCAGATACAAATACTACAGCCAAAGAGATTTTATTACAAGTTCATACATACTATAATGCGAAAAGACTTTTTCCCTAACCTATTATTTCAGAATCCCTATCAGATTACCAAGTCATTCTGACCATAGTGGCATAGACATGCAACATCTGTAGATAAAATAAATAAGGTTTCACAGATAATAAATGAAGTGGAAATAACTTCGTTTACATACGTATATGAATAAGGGGGTTAACTTTCTTTATTTAGTATTTTTATTGAAGGCCGGCTGGACTAGATTCCCATTGGTCGCGGGTTAAAGACTCGCCTGAAGTCAAGTTTTTCTTTGCATTTATCTTCAAAAAAAACTTCACTCGCATGTGTTATTGCGAAAAAAATAATAAGGCAATTCATTAAAAGCAATTATTAAGGGCAAAAGCGACTTCTTTACGATATCTGGAGACCTGTAAAACAGGTTTTTATAACTTTAGTTCAGGCACCAGACTCCACAATAAATTACATGAAACCACAGAATGTTTTATATTGCAATGAACATAATTTTGTTCTGTGAATGTTATTGTGGAGAGAATATACATTTTTTTTTTATTCCATAAACTGCAAAGTTTTTTACATCGGTCGCCTAACTAGCATTGTTGGCAATTGACGTCGCTTCAGCCACCCTAAGGCAATGCAATAAATCTGAAGGAAAAATTCGACAACCAGGCGTGGACGTCGGTAGGTAAATTCGAAGAGCGGCTGGACTAGATTCCCAGTGGTCGCGGGTTCAAGTTCAGACGGGAAATCTAATTTTTCTACGGATATTTAATTTTATTTATTGTCTGGGTATTTGTGTAAGTAACGACTCCCACGATGCAGGTTTATACCTTCCGTGGGGCTGTCATGTCAGTATGCGTATTTTATTTATTATTTTTTATGTAAGCAATGTGGCAAACAAGCACTCAGCTCACATTGATGTTAAGTGATGTCTACAGTTATAGAAATGTACACAAAAACCAGAGGTCAAAATGTGCATGCATTGCCACCCCCGAGACCTAAGTTATTATGTCTCTGTGATAGTTTATACAGGGCCATATATTACCACAACCGGAACACGATAGTGCTGAACACTACCATTTGGCAGCAGATAGATAAGATAATGTGGTGGTGCCTACGCCCTCGGCTCTTGCACTGGAACTCTACCACCAGTAATTTTGTCTATAGAATAACTCACAGTGATATACAGGGTCTTCCATCGGTGCAGCCACTCACGCAGCGTGACGGCGATGTCGTGCACCACGCCGCCGCCGCCCGCCGAAGCTACTACCGTCTCGCCACATCTGCAAAATAACACCAATTGGTTCATTTAAGACATCATCAGGTCATAGTTGTTCACTGATGAGACATACTTTCAAAGTAAAATGAAATCACGTTTGTTAGTCTAGAGTCTAGAACCGTTCCGACCCGAATGGTCAAATTCGCAATTCGCATGAAGTGACAAAAAACTGTCAAAATCGCAAACTGTCAAAAAAACGATCGGTCCATTTCGCGAATGGTCTATTTCAAATGATTTTCAAATCGCGAACGATCAAATTAGCAAACAGTCAAGATCGCACTCGGTAAATTATTTTAATTTCGCATTTGATCCACTTTTGACATTGAGAGGGTTACCTTTAAAGTCACAAATAAGTAATGTAGGCGTCCCCGACATTGGTAGGTAGGTCGAAGTGTGCGGCGGGTGAGCTATGCTCGGCCTCCGCACCGTTCGATGTTTGATTTTTTTTTTATTAATTCATAGGAAACTTTATAAAATGCAAAGTGGACCAAATGCGACGAAATGTACACAAGATTTGCATTTTGACTGTTCGCTATTTAGATGTTTTTTTGACTGATTGCGATTTTGATGAAATAAACCGATTTTGAATTTGACACTACGCGACGGAAAAGTCTAGCGAACCTTAAACTCGAGAACAGCTGGACCCAAATGGTAGTATTCAGAACTTACGTGTTCTGGTTAGATGCTAATGTATAGCCCCGTAATAACAATCACGGAGGCATAACAATCATCTGCATTTTGACCTCTGGTTTAAGAATTAACTAAATGTCAGACATTCTGAAATCACATAGATAAGTAAAACCACAGTAATTTCACATTAATTAATAATAAATAAATAATAATGGCAACCCATTATACGTCCCACTGCTGGGCACGAGTCTCTCCCCTTTTTTGGGGGGGAGGCCTGGAGCTTAATCCACCACGCTGCTCCAATGCGGATTGGTGGAGGTGGGTGGGTTAGTGGCCAACCCACTGTCGGATGTTTTCAAACCGCCCACAAGGCCTCCGACAAGGTTTAACGACTGCTATCCATCGATAGCAACCGGGACCGACGGCTTAACGTGCCCTCCGAAGCACGGAAACGCGCATTTAATTTGCCACTAGCGGTCACCCATCACACTACCCGACCGCGCCCGTAGTGCTCAACCGAGCAGATCGCTTACGATCTACACCAGCCGCTGGGCCATGCGCGCCTCCTCACACACTAATTAAAACATATAAATAACCACCAAGCGTCGATAATATTTCAATTAGCCGCCTCGTCTGAATCACCAGCGATTATCAGCGGGTCGTCGACCCGTCATTGTTATCTGTGTCAACTGGAGATCTCGGATATGTTAAATCTAGGTTCCGTTGCATAATGTTTTATTGCGTGTTACATGACATTGTTCGGTGTTTGGTCGTTACTGAACATGATTTATTTGAGAAACTGTTTGCAATGCGGTAATCAAGTTATAAATAGCTTATAAACACAGAAATCACATTCCAACAAATACTACGTGCAGAAGAAAATTCATACAACATTTTTGAATAGTTATCACCAGGAGCGCTACTTTCAGGGACCGAGGGCTCATCTTCCAATTCAAATCACACCTATCGCGGAAGAAATGTAAATTAATTCAAGAAGTGTTAACTCTTCAGTCTATTTTGAAACAGACTATTCTAGTTTTTTGGTGTTTAGAGTTTTGGTGTACCTCGCTTGGTAGCTGTTGAAACACCTACCTTTTTCATTATTAGGTACTCCGCGGTAGGACGACCAGTCGTGCCACCAAGGTGTTCTAATGCAATAAAAGATAGCTCTTAAGACAGCTTTTGTGTCGAATATAAGGCGAAAGATCTCGTGAAGATCTCTCACTGCAAAATGTATATAAGGCTCACTTATTCGCAGTTACATGTTTCCAGCAAACTCATAAGATGCCAAGTTCAAGTATCATAAATCTTCGAACTTTAAAAGACCATGTGCATGTAACAAAACGCCTCACAACACGTACATTCTCGTACGATGATGTAGCTCTTGGGGAAGGTTCTGTTAGCGCCCCCTCGTACACGTTGTCGCCAGAACCGTCATCGACCTGTCGTCAGTTTTGCCGTAAAGGTGTACTAGCTTACCTTCTTCTAGGCGAGTGGAGTGTAATGAATGAGCCTTCGAACTAGTGTTGTTGCAATAGTAATAGTCTATCGATAGTATTGTAATATTATTATTTAATATTGTGAACTATCGTGACCTCGAAAAATAGTCACACTATCGATAGGACTATCGTAAATATCGACATGCTGCAATACTATCGATACTATCGATAGTTAAAAATAAGCAGCAGCAGTTTTTTTACTGGTGGTAGAGCTCCAGTGACGGAGCACGCGGGCGTAGGCACCACCGCATTACCTAATAAACTTGCCGCTAAATGGTAGTGTTCAGCACTATCGTGTTCCGGTCAGGTGGTAATGTATGGCCTTGTAATTTCCGGCACAGAGGCATAACACCTTAGGCCTCAGGAGTGGTAACGCATCTGGATTTTGACCTCGGTCTTTGTGTGGGTGTCTATAGGCTGCAGACATCACTTAACATCAATGTGAACTTCAAGCTTGTTTGCCACTTCAAATTACAAAAAAAAAAAAAAAGCAATACTATTGCCAAAGATCAATAGTATTGATAGTATCGATAGTATTGTTATAAACACTATCGATAAATGCATACTATCGATAGTATCGAGTGTTTATAATAATACTATCGATACTATTGATCTTTAGCAATAGTATTGCTTATTTTTGACTATCGATACTATCGATAGTATCGATAGTAATGCAGCATGTCGATATTTTCGATAGTACTATCGCGCTATCGACTATTTTTCGAGGTCAACTATCGATAGTTTAGCAACACTACTTCGAACCTGTTCCACCTCTGTAAATATGGGAATAAAACTCGCTCACTTGTAAACGGCGCAGCGCTCTCTCGTATGACGATGTAGCTTGGACAGACTCTTATAACACCCCTAGAATACTCCACCTCCAATACTCATCACCTTGACTTGAAGGTGTAACCAACTATGTGTTGCTAAGCCTTAAAAGACAGTTATTGGAGAATGTCCACTACCTCGATTAGATCGTTAGATTTGTTAGATATTAGATCGCCCCTACTCCCAAACTTATTAATAAGGATCTTCTGAACTTACTGGTGGTAGAGCTCCAGTGACGGAGCTCGCGGGCGTAGGCACCACCGCATTACCCAATATACTTGCCGCTAAATGGTAGTGTTCAGCACTATCGTGTTCCGGTCCGGTGGTAATGTACGGCCCTGTAATTTCCGGCACAGAGGCATAACACCTAGGCCTCAGGAGTGGTAACGCATCTGCATTCTGACATTGGTCTTTGTGTGGGTGTCTATAGGCTGCAGTCATCACTTGTGTACACATCAATGTGAACTGCATGCTTGTTTGCCACTTCTGTCACATAAAAAAAAACTTCAAAGATAGACTCACTTGTCAACGGTGCATTCTCGTATGACGACGTAGCTCTTAGGGAAGGCTCCGTTAGCGCCCCCTCGTATGCTTCGTCCCCAGTACCACTCGTCAGTTTCGCCCTGTAGGTGTACCAGCTCGCCCACCTCGAGGGGCAAGTGTTGTGGTGCGGTGCCCGCGTAATTATATATAGCTGGGGATAAAAAACACAGCCTATTACTTTTTTAAAGAAATAAGAAAGAAAAAAATTGACATCAGGCGGGGCTTGAACCGCGACCACTGGGACTTCTGGTCCAGCCGCTCTCCCAACTGAGCTACCGAAGTGCACAGTCCAGTTTGTGGATCTCACATCAGTTATTGCGAAAAATAATATAAAAACAATATGATGGTATTCACTAGTGGTAGAGCTCCAGTGACGGAGCTCGCGGGCGTAGGCACCACCGCATTACCTAACATACTTGCCGCTAAATGGTAGTGTTTAGCACTATCGTGTTCCGGTCAGGTGGTAATGTACGGCCCTGTAATATCCGGCACAGAGGCATGATACCTTAGGCCTAAGGAGTGGTAACGCATCTGGATTTTGACCTTGGTCTTTGTGTAGGTGTCTATAGGCTGCAGTCATCACTTGACATCAATGTAAACTGCAGGCCTGTTTTCCACTGCAATTACATTAAAAAAACGGACAAGTGCGAGTTCGACTCGCGTGGTGAGGGTTCCGTAATTTAAATAAATATTTTCGAAAATATTACAGATTTAATATGCAGGAACATAGCGGTTACGGTGGTACCGGCAGGGGGGGTTATATTATTAAGAATGTTCGATTTAATTTGAATACTCAAACTTCTTATAGGTTTTCCAGTAATCTATAGGCAAAGAACGATTTTCCACATTTTTTTTCAAAATTTTAAATTCAGTAGTTTCGGAGATAGGGGGGGGGGATGGTAAATTTTCGTCGTTTTTCTTAAATAACTTCAAATTTATTTATCCAAAAATTATTTAAAAATATATCTGAGATGCCGACAACAACCTCTTTTATTTGATATGTCACACGACACAGTTTACGATTTTTTTAATTTTCTGATTTACCCTCCGAAAGTGGCCGCTCTGTTTAAAATTTATTATTTTACTTGACGTGTTCATCTTTGGGTCACCAATTTACATGTATTCATCAAATTTCAAATCAATCGGTCGAGTAGTTTCGGAGCAAATTGGCTGTGACAGACGGACAGACAGACAGACGCACGAGTGATCCTATAAGGGTTCCTTTTTTCCTTTTAAGGTACGGAACCCTAAAAAAAATATATCGTCAAAATAATTGCATCTATTTCCTGGTTGTAGAGCTCGAGCTGTAGGCGGGGGCCTACAGTGTGTCTCATAACGCAGAACCATTTCTTGGCGTAGTAACACTTTTAACATTATTAGTCGTAGCTATAATATGATGCATCAGAACCAGAGGTCATTCTTGATTAAATGTAACACAATTCCTGTCATAAAATATGATAATTGTTTTCCCGCCTTATCTCTGCTCTCATTCGAAAGTGGAACATCTCGCGAGCCCTAACCTGAACTAGAGACCTACAAATATGGAATGTAGATTAGTAGTGCTACAGTAATAGATTTGATTGAATACATATATTTCTGTCTATCTCTCTCGGAACGAAAAGACGACTATCACCGACGTCCAAAAATAAATGACCGAGAAGATCAGAGGTCGGGATGAGGAAACAATACAGGGAGAGATAGAACAAAATACGCTTACACTCACAGCCCCACAGTAGGTATAAACCTGTGTCGTGGGTGCCGTTGTACACATACAACACATACACAAACACCCGGACCCGCAACATATTTGTCCCGGTGCGGGGATCGAACCCGCGACCCTTCGAATCAAACGGTCATCTCACACCGCTGTACTAACCGGGTCGTCAAGCCTTAAAGTTAAACAGACCTACAGGATTCTGCTCTTTCAAATTGCGTGTGCCTGCTAAACATCTGCAGATTTTAATTAGTATTGATTTCTGGCCGAAGGTGTAGTTTTCAGACGAATTTGGGAGGCGAAACGTGCGCCCCATGTGAAGTGACGTGATTAGTTTTAAGATAAATAATTGTATTGTATTATGTTTTTTTTTGTGTATTGTTTGTTATGGGCCCTGATTGTCAGTAATAACTGGTTAAATAAATAAATTTACACAAGGAGCTCTATATGGTGAAACTAACCCCCTTATTCATAAACGTATTTTAGCGTTGCCTCAGTAGCGTAGTGGTAGCAGGCCACTACTATTACGCTGGAGGTCCTGGGTTCGATTCCCGGGTCGGGGGATATTAGAGATAGCGGTTTAAAATACTTTATCTCTACTTCTATTGGGATTTTTCCATTTTCTGGAAGATTCCCAGTACCCCGGAGTTGGTTATGTGCCCGGAGATTGCCATCTCCGGGCACATTACCAAACTCAGGTTCGCCACCTGTTACATGGGCCAAAACGTAACCGGCGAGTCGTGGGTGTTTGCATGCATTTACCTCTGTCTACCCCTTCAGGGATTACAGGCGTGAAGTTACGTATTTTAGCTAAAGTGTTGCTAATCTCTCCTTTGTCTTTTTCTATCCTGCACATTTGACAATGCAACTGACAAAGTCAAAGCATTCTATAGCTAAAACGTATCTTATATACGTTTATGAATAAGGGGGTAAGACTGCAATAATTAATTACTTAAACAGTTCATAAGTAGTCATCCTGTAGACACTACCGCTATCATAGAGCAACACGGGCCACGAGGCCCGGGCCTGGAGAGCGTTTATTACCGATGCAAAACAGTCTGTCATTTTTTGGGGGGGGAAATGCGTGCGACACACACGTACACTACAATAATCGTCTATTACTACGAAACTCACACCTTGACTTTAACAAAATACAGAAACAATTTCACGCACACCTTTAAACATCTAGGCGAAAGGTATAGGCCCATTTGGGCTTGTACTTCGACAGAGGGGAAAGCCTGCATATGGCTACTCCCCTCCAGTGTTGCTCAATGACCGCTATTATTAGGGGGTCTTGGAGTCTATTGGGGCCGGGTAAATGCATATTTTATAAGTTATTTTTTAATATGGCCAGTGCCACCCTCGGGGCATCCAGATGATGATGCTGCAATAAGCTCGCTTGCGATGTCTTAGATACGTAAAAAAAACAGGCGAGTCGTAGATTTGCATGCTTGATTAATTAATTAAATCATTTGCACCTATGCATAATCTTTTAAAGAAATCCATTATTATGTTAAAAAAAACTATGAATAAAAAGTTTACACAAGTCCAATTTTAAAGAATCCTTGTCATAAATAAAATCTGTATACTGCCATACAATATTTTACTTCTTGATAAACATGAATATTCATAAAATATTTATGCTTCGTTCCTGTATTTGAAATTCTCATATTGCTAACTTCAAAGAACAAAGGCTTTCCAGACTTTTCAAGTTTACTGCCCCTCTTTAAGTTCATATTTCAATTTATTTGCATTTTGAAAGAAACACATATAGGTTAGGATCCCACTGCAGAATCATTTCGTTCATCCAGATATGCTGCAAAGCTTTTTATGCATATTTATAGCGTAAAGAATTAATATATCCAATAGGTTGCCAATCAAAATTTCGCCGCAAGTATTTTTTTATTTTTTTAGGAAAAGATTTTTTTACTTGTTTTTTCAATCTATTTCACAGCAATATGTATAAAGACTCTGAAATATCACGGCCGCCGTTGCGCACTTGGCCGCCCTTACATATTTTCGTTCCACCCCGATAACTTTTTACATCCTTAACGTAGGTACATTGTGTTATTTATATCATTATATCAAATTAAAGCTTTTTTTGTCATTATTATGATATATATACAGGAGTCAAATTAAATCGACCGGCAATAAAGAGTTGCTGGCTGTTAAACATTAATTAATTTAATTAAATATACTTGCGGCCAAATTTTGATTGGCAAGCTAGTGGATATATATTCCCTAGATTATAAAAATGCATAAAATATAGGTTTGCAGCATATCTGGATGACCGATATGATTCTGCAGTGGGATCCTAACCTAATACTGCAAACAGAAAGAAAGAAGCGTCTCCGTATCGATAGGTGTATGTATTTTGCATACTATCTTCCAATAAAATTCGCCAAGCTCGTCTATCCGTCAAATAGCTCGTAGATCTAGTGGAAGTAGTATTGGAACTCTCCGCTTATCCAAAATCAATCAAATATTACTTTTATTCCCACGCATAAGGTGCCAGTGTGATCATGCGGCCAGTTCTCTGATAGTATCTACATTGCAAAAAAAAAACACAGTTCTTTCGATACTAATATACAGTCGGTCTTTTCTCCAACTCGGTGGAATGTACCTACTTAGGGATGTTATGGATTTTTTTATGTCTGAAGGTTGACAGACAATCAAACCTGACGGAAAGTGGTCACCGTCGCCTATGAACATTTGCAATACCAGGGGAGTTGTCAACGCGCTGCGAGCCCTGAAGGACTCTTTTGACGCCATTTTTGAAGAACCCCATATTGTAGCACCTAGGGAACACTTCAGAGGGAAGCTCGTTCCACAATATACACGTTTTGAGCAGGAACGAACGTGAAAACCGCACTGTTGTGCACTGCCATGGATATTGAGATATGAACAATTTAATATCAGTCATGGTTATTTTTTCGCGTATTCGAGGGTGTTTGCGTGTATCATGTTTGAAAAAGAACTTTGCTCCAAAAATACACAGAACATACGCAAAGGGACTCAAATCGAGTCTTCAATATAACTTAACAAACTTAGGATCCCTGAGAACTCCGAGATAACATAGTTGGAAATTAATTTGGCAAGTTTGAATGGGGTGTAGATTATATTTCGCGGCTATCGCGGAATAACATCGGCAGGTATGCGAAGGTTAATTCAATCAGTCGCTATCATCTGTAATAATCTTACCGGCGGTGGAGTAGTATGGAAACTGTAATTGTAAGAAGAGCCAAGACATTTTGCTCAGAAGTGCCATTTGTATTAAAGAATTAGAATTAAGAATTCCCTTTAAGAGTGTCATTGGTGTAGTCCACGCGCAGCATGACGACAGTATACATTCAGAACTAGTTTCTCTAGTCAGGACATTGTTAATTCTTGAAATCCAGCTTGCAGGACAGCACTGCTAAGCCTAATTACCAGTTCCATCCTGTGATTTCTTTGCGTTTGTAGATAAACTCATTTACATCCCATGGAAATGTGCCCGACAAAAGACAATTGATCAGCTATATATTTTAAACTCAAAACCATTATTGACGATCCACCTTTGTCTGCGTAAGTCATCCCTTATAATCATACATCACACGGACGATACCTTGTAACATATCTCTTAAAATGCATCACACGGGAGACTAGCTCCCAAGCATTAAAAGACCGACTAACATTAAGCGGGCGTTAAATTGAAACAAGCACTTAACTCCTGCAACTTTTCAGTCGAGTTTATGTGACAGATAAACGAACCCATTCGCAAGAATAATAGCAGTCACTTGGCGGTCGTAAACGGCACATTACACAAGAGGATCTACAAAGTAATGTGCCGCGAAAACAATCACTTGATCAAGCGAGTTGTATCTGGCGGGTTGCCAGGCAGCGGTCATCTCTCAGGATATATCCCCGAGAATGCTGCACGCTGGGTAACGTATGATGGTCTTTGCAGATTTAGGCACGACACTTTTGTACGTGTCCAAATTGCTTTCGTCTGCGGTAAAACGGTCATCTCTCATAAAAAAAAGTCAGAAAATATTTCTAGGATGAATGCTAGACGCCTTTTCGTAGATTAAGGCACGACATTTTACTGCTACTATTACCTATCAATAAATTATGTCTTTAATAATGATATACCATTTTTTTTGTTAGGTACGCGAGAGTCTAGCTTACAGACTAGACTAGTTCACATTGATGTTAAGTGGTCATCACTTAACATCAATGTGAACAGCCACAGCCTATAGACACCCACACAAAGACCCAAGGTCAAAATGCAGATGCGTTATCACTCCTGAGGCCTAAGGTGTTATGCCTCTGTGCCGAAAGTTACAGGGCCATATAATTTCTTAACTAAACGACAGATGTATTTACAAAAGCATGCCAGCGGGCTAATTTATTTATTAGAGAGCCAAGCGGCAGGACGGCCGCAGGCGGCCGCATGCTGGTACGCAAAAAAATATCGGCCAGAAATTACACAAATATTTCGCTCACCTAGTTAGTTTAGGTCTCCCATTGCAAGATCCTGGATTGGACTGGGTTTTTTATCACGATTTCGTCTCCGAGATATCCTCATTAAATGGATACGTTCCAATCGGGTAAATCTTTCTTAAAGTAGGTACCTACCTATCTAATCGGGGTAAGAAATCCGTCAAATCGATTATCCATTAATGGAGCCTATTAATAAAACAAATGCTTACTTTACTCTGAAACTTCTACTCCCTTACGCTAGACAGCAGCATTTCCAGAAGCAGTTCATTCTCAAGAATAATAGCAGGCACTTTGCGGTCGTAAACGGAGCATGAGACACTGCAAAGTTGTTGGAAACATACAATTTTAAATGGCGGCAATTTTTTGGTGTGTCAGTGTGTATAGTCAAGTTGGCTGTTTCTTTCTCTTTCGCATTAAACTTGGGACGAGAAGGCTGTGTTTGATTGAGCTCCCCGATTATCAAGGAAAACACAACATCGTTCAAAATAATGTGCTTCGAAAACAATCACTAGACCAGACGAGATGTGACTGGCGGACTGCCAGACGACGGTCATCTCTCACGAGGATGACACTCGGAATGCTACACTTTAGGAGACCTATGGTGGTCCTTGCAGATTTTTCAGTGTCACAACTATACTCTTGATTGAATAGCTTTTATCTGCGACTGTCTAGTTCATTTTAACCACGCTCCTGTAACCTTTTAGTAGATTGCTTCCACCACATCTGTTAGGATTTTTCAATTTGGGAAGATTCACAGTGACAAACTTTGTCCGTGTGTATTTTATTTTGTAGCACTTGAATGCAAGGGTTGTATTGATTCAAAAAATCAACAATATTTTTGAAGTACAAAAATAACAGTCTAACTCATACAATAATCTCAGACTTACGCAGCTTGCTGCTACGTTTGTTTCTATGTAGTCCGTCCGGCGTCCGTAACTACATATAACATAATGCATAATAATAATGTGTCTTGATTTCTGTATTTAGAAGCAAAAATATGCGAAAAACCGTTTTACTTTGCTTTACGTTGCGACTTTCATAACGTCATATATTTTGAACTCGGTAGACAAAAACAAATGCTTTGTTTACCCTGCAACATCTCCCTAATTCAAGTGCGAAATTAACAACCCATTCGAAAGAATAATAGTAGTTACTCTGCGACCGTAAACGGCACATTAAGGCCGTCAAACTGCAAAGTAATGTGCCGCGTAAACGGTTACTTTGGTCAAGCAAGAACTTATTGGCAAGTTGCCGAATATCGTAACGGTCATCTCATCCCTCACGAGAATATATTGCTGGAATACTGACGATGGACGATGTAGGGTCTTGGTAGATTTAGGTGCGACACGTTCGCAGTGTCCAAAAATTACCTATTCTGTATTGATAGTGAGTTTGACGACAAATATGTTTATAGTAACATTAAGTGTGTGTTTCATAAAACAAAATAAAAATAATAAACTCACAGCCCACAGTAGGTATAATCCTGCATCGCGGGTGCCGTTGTATACAAACAACACATGCACAAACACCCAGACCCGAAACAAATATCTGTAGGCCATACAGATATTTGTCCCGGTTCGGGGATCGAACCCGCGACCCTTCGAATCAAACGGTCATCTCACACCGCTGGACCTACCGGGACGTCAGTTAAAGTATTAAAAAACGTCAATTGATACATTTTGTAACGCACCAACTCGGAGACGTCTTTTCTCTACAAGGAGGTGTTCTGAATGCAAAAACCCTCTCGAATTAATAAGGAACAAATTAGTCCAACGAAACGACTAGGCTACATTTTGAATAAAATCGAATGATTTATTTACCATGCAACATCTCCCTAATTCAAGTGCAAAATTAACAAGTTGCCGAATATCGTAACGGCATCTCATCCTTCACGAGAATATACCTATTGCTGGAATACTGACGATGGACGATGAGTAGATGTACGACTTTTCCTTACAACTATGTATTCTAAACGCACAAACCCTGTCTAATTAATAAGGGAAAAAAACTTAATCCAACGAATCGATAACCTGTTACATTTCGGATAATAAATGCTTTATTTACGCAGCAACATCACCCTAATGCAAAATTATCACCCCATTTCAAATAGTGATAACACTCATTCTGCGATTCTGAAGCATCTGAATTCCGACTGCCGGTTTTTGTGTCCGGTTGTACATAATATATTTAACTTATCAAACACCGGAAATCCATGATTATTTGTCACTATCGTAACAAAAAAATGCGTCGCTCCACCAAAGTATATCTTAATCATAAAGTTTAGGAGTCCTTACACTTCTTAGGGCATATTCTCCCCTAATGACATATAACCCTGTTATGAGCGTCTTTGTGGAAGGCTTTGACCAGCAGTGGTTGGTCTTCGGCTGGCGTGATGAGACTTCTTGGGGTAAGATTCACAGACCGCACTACGACTTCACTTTGAGCAAAGTACGCTTAGAACTGTCAAAATTCATACTGTACTAACAGTTCTCAGAATACTTTGCTGAAAGTAAAGTCGTAGTGCAGTGTATGAATTTCACCCTTAGACTGCTTAGATGTTTAACAGTAAGTACGCCAAAGTTTCGTCAGATACCATTAGGATCATTTCCGCCAAAGTAACCGTTAGCGTAACATGCAAATGATGAACAGCACTTAACCTTAAAAAAATAGTCATGTCCTCCGTTTCCGTTTTTAAAAGAGTACTTAGAGTTATAATTTAAAACATTGATGGCTGGATATTGAAACCTCAGTCAGTTTGAAAAAAACGTAACTTCACGCCTGTAATCCCCAAAGGGGAAGGCAGAGGTAAATGCTTTCATCCAATCATAGGTACATGAAAACACCCACGATTCGCCGGTAACGTTTTGGCCCATGTAAGGTGGCGAGCCTTTTGACATCTCCGGGCACACTACCAAACTTCGAAGTACTGGGAAACTGCCAGAAAATGGAAAAATCCAATAGAACCAGAGATAAAGGATTTATCACCGTTATCTCTTATATCCCACCAAGTGACCCCAGCGTAGTAGTAGTGGCCTGCTACCACTAGGCTAGTGAGGCAGTTTAGTTTTAAATTACGCAAAAATATTTGGTTCCGTAACCTACAAGGAATGACGAAAGTAAAGATAAGGTATACTGTCCTCATGTCCGTCCGCCTGTACGCCGCTTAGCTCAGTGTTAGAAAGCTATAATTTAGCATGAATATACATGTAAGTAACGTCAACAACGAGGTACATATAATAAAATAAAAAAATAAGCTTAAGGCCTGCGCAGACGAAGGACTTTTGTCACTAGAGGACAAAAATTCTCAATGACTTTTTGGGGTACTTTGAATCGTTTGAATGCTTTATTCCATACAGTTTATAATATATCTATATTGATGGACCAAATTGTACCTTGCCTGGGGACAGTACCTCGATTGTAAACACACAACACAACACATACACAAACATCCAGATCCAGAACAAATATCCGTAGGCCATATAAATATTTGTCCCGGTACGGGGATCGCGCGACCCTTCGAATCAAACAGTCGTCTCACACCGCTAGGGCTAATCAGATTTTTTTTCAGATCATATTGGCCTATACTCTTTTTTTTTCTTTTTACTCTTTGTTATCAGTTTGTAAAGGGGAAATGAGACATTCTACTGATATACTTTTTACATTAGTATATTTATTTAGTTTTGTCTTAGTGACATTCTTGACTATACATATATATTTTATCTTGTTTGACATGTATATCAATTGTTATTCACTTTAATTTATTTTGTTTGAATTTAACGTGTCATAAGAGGTGCCTGTCACCCTAAATGAATAAATGAGATTCTGATTCTGATTCTAATCGAGTCGTCAATCTTCAGAATATAATAATATTATTACAAAAATCAGAACTTCAGAGTAGGAAAATGATTAAAAGAATTAAAAGGGTCATATGCGTTACTGGACTGATATCAATTCCGCAAATGAGAACAAGAGGAAAAACTGAGCAGACAATTATGGCGTTTGTGCCAAAACAAGCTGCCAGACACCGGGACATACGATTCCTCGTTAAAACTTTGCCATGTCAACGCTCTCGAGCGCCGCAACCTAAAGTAATTTGTGGGGTTCCGTAGGCAAGTCCCAATGGATTGTGTTTCATAGTGAATCGTTACGAAGTGGTAAAATATGTGAGAGTTTACGTATTGTATGAATAACAAAGTTTTATTTGCGGTTTTGAAAAACCGTATAAATTATCATAATCTATACTAATATTATAAAGCTGAAGAGTTTGTTTGTTTGTTTGAACGCGCTAATCTCAGGAACTACTGGACCGATTTGAAAAGTTTTTTCAGTGTTAGATAGCCTATTTATCGAGGAAGGCTATAATCTAAATATCGAATATATCACGCTATGACTAATAGGAACGGAGAAGCGCGGGCGAAGCCGGGGCGGGCCGCTAGTAATATATATAGGCACAGGCTAGATAACGCGGTACCCATCTCCTAATCTCTGGACAGTCAGAAACAAATTAAAGGTAATTATAATTATTTAACACTAGCTCGCCCCGGCTTCGCACGGGTGCAATGAATGTAATATAGCCTATGTCACTCAGTGAAGATGCAGCTTGCAAATGGTGAAAGAATTTTTGAAATCGGTCCATTAGTTTTTGTGTGAAAACGTTACAAACATACCTACATACAAAAACTAAAAGTGTTCCTCTTTATTATATTTTATCTTTCTACACTACCAATGGTTGACTAGTAGATAACACTTTCAACGTCAAGTCCGCCATATGTTCATAAATATGTTCTACTCATTGTGGCAATAAAGATTATTAAATAAAAATAAATAGCATAGTTTCAATAACGCATAATAGTGAACGATCTCCTATAGGTAACAGCATTTGACTGTTACGCTACCAAATATGGCTACAGTGTGCCAAGTCATCAGCCTTATTGCAAAACGGACACCATTGGGTTGTAATTGCATCCTACGTGGTTCACTGTACGCCTAATAAAGGCTTGGGTCTAATTTGGCGTAACAATAACATTCGTGTAGCCAAAATCGTCCCCGAAGGGATTGGTGTGTGGTGGCACTGCAAGCGATGATGATTTTACGAATGGTGATTTAATAATCATTATTTTAATCTTTTATACGTAGATAAGGTGGAAATAAAGTACCGTTACTAGTTTAAAGAAAATAGATATAATAAAAATTATTCGGCAGGTATCGAACCTGCGACCTCCGGACAACCAGAGAAGCGGCTTTACCTTCTTTCTTCAGTTTTATTTTTATAGATGGTCGCTTTACAGCAATATGTTACCAAATAATCAGGCTTGGCAACATTATAATATCTGTTCATTGGCATCTCGTATTTATGTCGATATCTATAGGCCGCAGTATTCGCGTTCTTTATTAAGTGACAAGGTAAGTTTTTTTTAATGTAATGAAGGTGGCAAACAAGCATGCAGTTCACATTGATGTGAAGTGTTGACTGCAGCCTATAGACACCCACACAAATATCAGAAGTCAAAATGCCGATGCGTTGCCACCCCTGAGACCTCAGTTGTTATGTTTCTGATATATGTAGTTATTACGGGGCCCTACATTACCATCTAACCAGAACACGATAGTGCTGATCTGTCCCCAAATGGTACTACTAATGGTGGTTTAAGTAATGCGATGGTGCCTACGGCCTCGAGCTCACTGCTACACTGCCACTCTACCAGTGAAAAAACAGTTTTTAAACTTCTCTCAAAATCATTCATTTCAAGTAGGCAGTTGTACATATTATAACTCAGTATTTTTTATCTAATTCAATAATTATTATGTGTACTTTCTTTACCTACAAATAATCCGCTAACAGTCATACCAATCCCACACATGAATCCAGACTGGAGCAAGAACGAGATAGCTTCACCGTCAATATAATATGCATCTCTCTCATTAGGAAAATTAATTAAGAGGCTAATACTGTTTGGCACTACAGTCGGCCGATATTTGAAACTAGTTTAATGTTAACGAGCTAAGGGAATTAAGTTATCGCTCATACAATATGGTTGTGTTCGGCGCTATGTATAATAATATTCCTTTTCCATTTCGCTACTCTATCTATTTTACGAACGTCCATATTAGAACATTTAGATATAGTACAAAAGTTAATGTGTGTTTGTGTGTGTCAGTCAGTTACTATTTTATTATTTAGCCACTTTTTATCCAACAACGATGGCAAATACGCCTGCAGCCTGCGTCACCAGGCTGCACTAGTATTGCGTAGTGCTGACAGAATACAAAGTTGTATATACAGTTTTTGAAAGAAATATTACATCTCAAAAACTGCTAAACATATCTTTTTTTTGTGGCATAAAGTGGCAATAAAAACCACTTCATAGACACACGGGATAGCCCGTTACATTTTTCAGTTCCATCCAGGGAGTGGTTTTTATGTAAATAAAACTGCATACATGCGCAGCTCACATTGATATTAAGTTATGACTGCAGCCTATAGACGTCTACACAAAAACCAGAGGTCAAAATGCAGATGCGACCTAAGTTGTTATGTCTCTGTGATAGTTATTACGGGGCCATACTCGTATGTTACCATCTAACTGGAACACGATAGTGCTGAGCACTACCATTTGGCGGCAGATAGAGGTAATGCGGTGGTGCTTACGCCCGCGAGCTTCATCATCAGACCTCTACCACCAGTTAGTCTTTTGGAATTCTTCGTTTTATCAACATTAACTCGGAGGATGCTACTGGGGATCTTCTGGGAAAACTTGACTGAGATTGGAATAATCGCAAAATCACTCAGGACCACCTTACAAACTTCAAAACTATAACAAGAACCCTTATAGAATAACCCCCTTATTCACAAACGTATTTAAGCTAAAGTGTTGCTAATCTCTCCTTTGTCTTTTTCTATCCTGCACATTTGACAATGCAACTGACAAAGACAAAGCATTCTATAGCTAAAACGTATCTAAAGTACGTTTATGAAAAAGGGGGTAAATTTGTAAGTCTGTCTAATAAGACCCTTTCCCTCTTTAACGCTTAGAGGTGTCAGTCTCGTATGACAATCCCTCGAAGCTGTGATATAAACCAGTTTCTGTGTCAAGGCAATCAAAAGATACGGCCGTTGATGGCGCATATTTTGACCCTTTTGACCCTCGCATAAGAATCTTAACTTATAGAGCACTTCACGTTGACCTAGCAACGTCTTTTATACCACAAGGGAAAACACGAAAACCATAAATTTTCAGTTTTTACAGCACAAAGAGTTTTTCCTTTCTTTTGATATACCTAGAGATCCTTTTTTTCTTTTCGTTCGGTGTAGTGGTTACTAGCGTTCGCACACCATAGTTTTGGCGTTACGTTTTCAGATCCATCTAGAATAGAGGGAGGATCTTTTGAAATTCTTCGGTTACATTAATACGAAGTCCGAGGGTGTTACTGGAAATCTTCTGGAGAAACTTGAGTGATTCGGAATAATCGCAAAAACACTCGGGTATCTACCATATAAACTTCAAAACGACCTCTCCTATTATCTTAGCGTGATGTTGTATAGCCTAAAACCTTCTTCAATAAACGGGCTAGCTAACACTGAAATAATTCAAATCGTACCCGTAGTTCCTGAGATTAGCGCGTTCAAGCAAACAAAAAAAACAAACTCTTCAGCTTTATAAAATAAGTATAGATATATACGAGAATACTTACTACTGAGCAAACGTCTATGATGATGCATGAACCTTCTATTCTAAACTTCAAAACGATAAAAGAACTCTTCTAGAGGGCGTATTATGTATTTCTGTTTACATCATTTCGATAGCCACTTTGCAGTACATTACTGTTTTGAAACAACGTGTTAATAACAATAACTTAAGGGAAACAGCAATGTACTGTAAAGTGGAATTCAAATTGATGGCCACCGAGCTTCAGCCAGAAAACGCCTGCAGGTTACATTGGTGACTGTTTGTCTGTTTAGACCCCTTGTTCTCCTAAACATAATCAAACACTCAAATCGCATTCCTGGTGCGATCGAACACGGTTTTGATTTTATGACCTTATATTAACTTCATAAATTTCCTACGTGACGCATTTAAACGGTTTTTGAAACATGATCATGCACAATGAATCAACATGCTGATTGGATCAATCTATTATATGAAATAAATGAATAAACTAAACTGAATAAACTGAATCGGTTGTTGTAATAAAAAATACTGTCGTGACAAATCAATTACCACCAAATCTGTCATATAGAATCAATCATTTGTCTACTTCTAAATACAATTAACTTCACTTTATGCAGGTATACAATTATAGTGGTCATCAACCATTTGATACAATATTAGGGAAGAAAAAGAAATAAATAATTGAGCTAAGCAAGTGTTTATAATGCAAAAGATTTGACCTTATGAGACATAATACAACTGCTACTGAGACTTTAGTTTTATCTGTGGATGTCTATAGAATGCAGCATTCACTTTCCATCAATATACCTACACTGTGAATGGCATGCTCATATCCTACTGACATGATACAAAACGAACGAATGATCACAACAGTAACAGCTTAACCGAGATATACGTTACAGTGTTTTGAAACAACATGCAATTCTTTAGTTGTTCAAATGCGGGAACTTCTAAATGGTCTCAAGTAGTTTTAGTTAGACTGTATATAAGCATATATGACTGTTTGTTCTCCTCAAGAAAATAAAATAAATAAATAAATAAATATATAATAAAATCCACCAATTCCACCATCTGCTTCCCACAAACGCGACACCAGCACAAAAAAACTAAAAAAAAAACGGTAAGCTATCAACGTTATTAATAACAGTACTTACTGAACAATTAATGCGACAATGGGGGCGGAGTGTGACTCACGCGCGAACCGTCACATGTAGAGTCGCGCACCGAATGATGATCGATTCAAATAGCGTTAGCAAGGATTAGATCTGACTTAGATTGTTGATAAACTAGAGATAATTCATAAACTAGAGAATGAGATCGATTATTTTCAACAAGCTAACATTAAGATTACATTTTACAGTATGATAAAAGATGAAGAGTCTGGGTACTATTGCATTACCCTGAGAAACACCCAATTTCCAAAAAGATTTAGAATATTCACTTAGAAACAATTGTTTAAATCTATGTGTTTCTGGAATATGGCTATGTATTCGGCCGTATTCAGATTTATTCAGTTATGTACGATATCAAAGGTCACTGTCCAATCTGAATTTTAAACGCAATGATATTTAAGTAGTGTACTAAAATCCCAGATGTCACGTCTACGAGAATCGTGAGGGCAAGTAAACCCGACTCTCGTTCGTACCTGTCACTCAACACCGCCGTAACGCGATATGGCATCCGATAAAATACGGGTAATACGTTATAGTATTCAGGTTTCACTCGGTATTGTCATTTTTGCAAGTGTTTTATTATTCGTTCACGAAAGGATAACTTTCAACCCCTATTTAGCTAATGACTTACACAGAGATTCAGAAAAGGAGTTCAGAAAGCTAACATTTACGGAGTCAGAATCAGTTTATTTTTTCATTAAGGATGACAAGCAACTTTTATGAAACGTCCAAAACAAACAAAATAAATTATAGCAAATAACAATTGATATACACGTCAATTTACAAACTAAACAAACATCACTAAGATAAAATTAAAGGTAGGTAAAAATAATGTAGGTATATCAGTAGAATGTCTCATTTCCCCTTTTGCAAACTGATAACAAAGGGAAGAATCCCTTACATCACATTAAAGTTGTTAAGTAATATTTAGTTGTTAAATAATACTTCAGTAACCATAATATTGTTCAACATTTCTAAATGTTGTTTTGCATAATTATTTTTACATATAAAATTATGATGTCATAAAATCGAATACTACAATATTTGAATCTCCTAATTTTGCACGGAATAAAGTCATATGTCCTAAGTAGTCTATTACATAATGTGTATTAAGTATTCCGAAATACATTATGTTACATGCGAATCTATATGAATGCATGATTGAGCTTTGCATTTGGTCTGAAGAGGGTTTTTACAATCATGCATTCATATCTATTTAAATAAAAATCATTTGCTTTACGTTAGTCTCGCTAAAACTCGAGAAAGGCTCAACCGATTTGGATAATTTTGGTTTTGAATGATTTTTGGAAGTTCAGGGAAGGTTTAAAAGGTAAGAAAATATGAAGAAATTGAAGGGAAATAGTGAAAAACCACATTTCATTTTCCCATACAAATAGTTTGTATCTATCAAACCTTTGACCCATTATTTCATTCTGAGGCAATACGAGGTTTGCCGGGTCAGCTAGTTTATTAGTAACATTCTTCCAAACGGCGCCGGCGTCAAGTTAATTACATTATGACATGTATCAAAAAGACTACTATAACATTATTATTACCATGAAAGTAAAACAAGAGAAACATTTAGTCCAATCTCTCATAACCATAGGCCATAGAGCAACACCGGAGGGGAGTATCCATATGCAGGCTTTCTCCTCTGTCAAAGTAAAAACCCAAATGGGCCTATACCTGTCACCTAGATGTTTAAATGTGTGCGTGAAATTGTTTCTGTATTTTGTTAAAGTCAAGGTGTGAGTTTCGTAGTAATAGACGATTTTTGTAGTGAGCGTGTGTGTCGCATGCATCCCCCCGCAAAAAAATGACAGACTGTTTTGCATCGGCAATACACGCTATGGCTACTCCCCTCCGGTCCGCCGCGACCGGTGGGTCGCGTTGCTCTATGCTCATAACAATGCCAGATTAGGACTGTGGGTGCCTCGACTTTGTCAGGTATGGGCAAAGAGCGTTCGGTGTTAGGTTTTTTATATTTGACATTAGAGATGTTACAAACTTCAGGATTAATAACTTTTCTAACGGCTTATAAGTCATTAGGACTTTTGAATATCATTGATTGAATATTTATGACCAAATTTAGGACATATTGTATTAAGTAAGGGATTTTATGGCAGTCTCGTTTAGGTACCTACCTATGTAATAAAATGGAGAAGCATAAAAAAGAGTAAAGGTACGGATTAAAAATCTCAGCAAAAACTGTAACACCACTGCTTAAATGAATGGTCGAATACAAAGAAACATATTAGAATATAAGTAATATCCAACACCAGTGTCGACAAAAATTTGCTAGTTGCAAGTATGATCGTGATTGGAAATTTGACCAGTGGATATAGAATCACGTTCAAATGTGGAACTTACGTAAAATAAGAGTGCAGTTGTGTATTTTGCGATGTATTCGCACTCCTATCATTATTATCTAACCAGAACATGGTAATACGAAACACTACCACTTAGGGACAGTGACGCGCTACATAGTAGGTATACAGATTTTTTTATTTACATTATTTTTTTGCAGCCTTTTTGGTCGAAGGATTTGATGATATTCAGTCAACGATTCAAGTTTCATGTTATGTATTATACATATTAGTTATTATTAACTGGCTCAGTAGCGTAGTGGTAGCAGGCCACTACTACTGCGCTGGGGGTCCCGGGTTCGATTCCCGGGTCGGGGACTGTCAGAGATAACGGTGTAAAATCCTTTATCTCTGGTTCTATTGGGATTTTTCCATTTTCTGGAAGTTTCCCAGTCCCTCGGAGTTTGGTAATGTGCCCGGACATGGTAACAGGTTCGCCACCTGTTACATGGGCCAAAACGTAACCGGCGAGTAGTGGGTGTTTGCATGTATGCTTGAATGCATGCATTTACCTCTGCCTACCTGTACGGTTTACGTACAAAGTGTTTGTGTCAGCATTTTCAGTTTCATTAGTATTGTCACATTAGTCAGTTCACTTCATTACCGCGTCCGCGCATAACGTTTCAATCAGTCTCACCTATCATTCAGTCATTAGCATTATCAGTTAACAGTTCAATTATAATCTACATTTACAGTGAAATCAGTGTTTTATTTATTAGCAGTTTTTATGTTAGGGAACATCCCGAACATTGGTCCTTTCGAGTATTAATCTGCTCGCACGTGGTCCCACGTGCGAGCATCGTGTTAACCGTGTGAAACCTCGCCGCGCGATCGCGACCGCGTGCGTTACGTGGAGAATCAGTGTCTTGTGGATTGCGGTGATCAGATCAGTGAACAGTAGTAAAAGCATTGGCTATATATAGCACAGCAGTTAGTCACAAAAGCAAAACACAGTAGTGGCTATACAGGCCACACCAACAGCAGCACAGCAAGAGCAGAAGTGGTCGTGTAGGCCACAACAGCAGCAGCAGTAGATCAGTACGAGCACTGCATCAGCAACAGAGCCCGAGCAGTTAAGCAGCAGCAGTTCAGTAGCAGTTGATTAGCAGCAGCATCCAATCAGGAGCAGCTCAGTAGCAGCAGCAACGCCAATCGGGAACAGTAGGACATCCGCAGCAAGCAGTTCCGTAGGCAGCAAATACAAGTAAGATCTTTCCATTTTGCCTGTGTCTAAATAACAATTATGGAGGATCTGTACGCTTCTCAAGTTCAAATCTTGGAAGCTTTTAAAAATCTTGTGCGCAATTATAAGAAAGATAATAAGGAACGTAAGACCGCCGATTACTTTCAACGTCGTTTACTTAATTTAGAATCGTATTGGTCAGAATATCAGGACAATCACGATCGTATTGTCTCAGTAGGAAGCAAAAGTCACTCATATTTTGTTAACGGAGAGTACGAGCAAACGCGTGAATTGTACATCTCCACAAAAGCTCTTTTTAATGAGCAGCTAGTCGCGCTTAGACAAGGTACAGCTACGGCGACTAGTGACATGAATCAACCAGGTCCTAGTGTCCAGCCTCCGTCGGAAGTGAAGATGGCTACAAGAAAGTCCCATGGGTCTTTTAGTAAGTTTGATGATATGGTGCGCAAACAGTTTGCCAATTTCAAGGCCTTTGATAGGACAGTAGATAATTTAGATATCGATAGCCTCACAGAGAAGTGGGAATATGATGATGCACTTAAATCATTGCAAAATAGATGGTCGGTCATAGATAGTCTACACTGGGACATTCAGAGCGAGATGGACGAAGAAGACATTCAGTACGAAAATAGGTTTAGCTTGTATGAGGTTAAATTTAATAGCCTAAAGAAATGTATTAATAAGAGAATGTGTTCTGAGTGTCACCGGGAAAGGGCTACCCCGCAAGTAGATGTCCCCACATTCAGTGGTAGCTTTCACAGTTGGGTATCCTTCAAAGATTTATTCACGGAAATTATTCACAAAAATAGATCCCTCTCAAATGCTCAAAAAATGCAATATTTGAAAGGAAAATTACGTAATGAGCCTGAGAAGCTAATACAGCATTTGCATGTGTCATCTGAAAATTATCAGGTTGCTTGGGATATTTTAAATCAGCGATACAATAATACTAAGCTAATTTTTAATTCACACATGAATATATTAATGAGTTTGTCAAACATGCAGTTTCAGTCAGCAGCCGGTATTAAAAAGATTCATGACACAACTAAAGAATGTTTGAATGCTGTCAAAAACCAGGGGGTTGATATATCTAGCTGGGATCCTTTAATCGTATATTTAATTAGCCAAAAATTAGATTCAGACTCGCACAAAGAGTACATCGAGTCCTTGAAATATCCACGCGATTTGCCATCGCTTCAGGAATTTTTAGACTTTTTAGAATCAAAATTTACTGCCCTTGAATCGTCAAAAAGAAAATCAGATAATGTTGTCAAAAACGCGCCGCCTGCTCGGTTTCAACCACAGCCGCGTTACCGCGAGCCTCAGCCATTCACGAATTATAAAAAACCGTCTCATTATTTTAAAACGCCAAATAATTATCAACATGTACCTAATAAAACATATAATTCTAATCATAAAACTTTCCGTTCGACGACGCAAGAATGTGCAGTTTGCGGAAAAGATCACGGCGTGTACAATTGCAAGGCTTTCTTCGAATTACAGCCCGAAGCGAGGCGACAAACAATAAGTAAATTATCGTTATGTAAAAACTGTCTCTATAAACACGAAGGTAAAGATTGTTTTTCGACTAGGACTTGTCGTGTGTGTAAAGGACAGCATAATACGCTATTGCACGAAGCATTCAGTATGACATCAAGTTGCGAAATTCCAAAAACCTTTGATACGAAGCAGTCTAAAAATAGCATGAGCGTTTTACAAGAAGATACTAAAGAGGTTTTATTGGCGACGGCCTTAGTTAAGGTCCAAGCAGCAGATGGAACCGATCACACTTTGCGTGCCTTGATAGACCAGGGGTCTCAAACCTCTCTCATTACAGAGAACGCCGCACAAATATTAGGGTTGCGCAGAAAACCTTGCAAAGGCATCATAATAGGTGTAGGAGCACGAGAAAATAATTGTAAAGGTGTAATCAATATCAGTATAAAATCTATGTACAATGACTTTTCGGTAGATGTAGATGCTTTTATTATGAATCATGCCGTAAACAACTTACCTAATCAGTCATTTAACAAACCGTGTTGGGCACACATTGAAAACATACAGTTAGCAGACCCAACCTTTTATCGCAGCCGCTGTGTCGATCTATTGCTAGGCGCTGATGTCTATCCATCAATTATTATGAGTGGTATTATAAACTCTGAGCAGTCGACAATAATAGCACAGCAGACACGCCTAGGATGGATTTTATGCGGCAATGTGAAATCCTATCAATGCAATGTGGTAATGTTAAACGTCGAAGATATTCGCAATTTTTGGGAGATTGAGGATATCAACGACAGTAGCGATATGTCTGACGAAGATAAAACGTGCCTACAATTATTTAAATCTACGACCACACGCAACTCAGAAGGCCGGTACGTTGTGCGACTTCCATTGCATCCCGATGTAGACGAAAAGCTCGGTACATCGAGGTCAAAGGCTATAGCGCAGTTTTATCAGATAGAGAAGAAGTTTAATAGACACGAGAAATTAGCAGCAGATTATAAATCATTTATAGCCGAATATATAAATCTAGGTCACATGCGCTTATCGTCGAGTAACAAGACACTTGGTTATTATATGCCGCACCACTCAGTGCACCGTGCTGACTCAGCTACGACGTCACTACGAGTTGTTTTTAATTGTTCACAGCCCTCTTCCAATGGTACAAGTTTAAATGACCTTATGTACCGGGGTCCTAATTTGCAACAGGACCTTATGCTTCTTGTAACCAGGTGGCGTCAGTATAAGTATGTGGTCACGGCTGATATAGAAAAAATGTTCCGCCAAATACTTTTAAATCAAGAAGATCATAAGTACCAGAAAATCATATGGCGGGACTCAAATGATCAACCGTTGAGGGAGTATGAGTTGGTAACCGTCACGTACGGTTCCAAAGCCGCCGGTTTCCTAGCAATGGGTGCCCTTAAGCAGCTAGCCATTGATGAAGGCCACAGATTCCCGGAAGCAGCCAGAGCCGTGGAAGAACAGTTTTACACTAATGACCTTTTGACTGGTAGCTACAGCATAGAATCAACCAAACAATTGCAGTCGGATCTTATAAAACTTTTAAAACTCGGTGGTTTCCAACTCCGTAAGTGGGCATCCAACAGTTCCGAATTACTTGATAAATATGACCAAACGAGTGTACATGACGAATTCTTTTTTAAACATTCAGAATCAACAAAAACCTTAGGACTTATTTGGAATTCAAGGGAAGATACATTTACCTTCCAGTGTAAAATGACGAAGCAATGTGACACAGCAGGCAAACTCACGAAACGTATTCTGTTGGGAGAAATTTCGAAAATATTTGACCCACTCGGTTGGTTGGCTCCAGTAGTTGTCCAATTGAAATTATTATTCCAAACAGTCTGGCTAAGAGATTTGAAATGGGATGACGTCATACCGCAGGAAATAATTGGAGAGTGGAACAGATTAAGAGCTGATCTAGAAAATATCAGCCAGATCAAAGTACCAAGATGGTTGCAATGCGATGAAAAGTACGAGAGCATACAGTTGCATGGATTTTCAGATGCTAGTAATAAAGCATACGCCTGTGTAATATACGCAAGAATACAGAAGGGGGATACGTCGTCAGTAATTCTCCTAGCAGCCAAAACGAAACTCGTACCTGTTTCAAAGGTAACATCGACCACTTCGAATATAACGTTGCCCAGATTAGAACTTTGTGGCGCGCATTTGTTATCCAAACTGATGCAGAAGATGATGAGCAGCCTTAAAGAGCACAAAATTGAAGTATACGGTTGGTGTGATTCAACAGCTGTCCTTGGATGGCTTAACGGCGAACCATCACGTTGGAAGCCATTTGTGGCCAACAGAGTCCGAAAAACGACTGAAGTTATGTCATCAGATTGCTGGCGTTATGTCAAGACACACGAAAACCCAGCTGATTGTGCCAGTCGTAGTATGAGCATAGAGCAGTTACAGCGTCATGATTTATGGTGGAATGGACCAAGTTGGCTCAAATCATTCGACGTACGAAAACAGGAACAGGCCCTAATTCATGTAACGGACTTGGAAGCAAAGAAATTCCAAACACACATTACACAGACAGATATGCCTACACCAGATAATATAATAGCATCGTTAGTTAACAAATACAGTAATTTTATGCGACTAACTCGGGTACTAGCGTGGGTAATGCGAGCCGTAACGCGAAGACAAGCAAAACAGCCTTATCTATCACGCTCAGAATTAGAAATGGCACAGATAAAAATAATTAAATATGTCCAACAATCTGAGTTCGAAGAGGACATTCGTCACCTTCAAAAATACGGTTCTGTACATTCGAGTAGCCGCTTACTATGTCTACATCCATTTATAGACAACGATGGCGTGTTAAGAGTCGGAGGCAGACTGAAACAATGCAGTATCGATTACAATATGAAACATCCTAAAATTTTACCGTCCAAACATGTCGTGACTAATTTATTAATAGATTATGCACACCAAAAAACATTCCATGGTGGTGCTCGGCTCACACACTCGTGGCTACGACAGCAGTACTGGATTTTATCCGGAAATCGAATAATCAAAGGTCGTTTACGCCAATGTATCATTTGCAGAAAGCATACGCCGAGCAAGCATAACCAGTTAATGGGCGATTTACCGGAGTCAAGGACGAATCCAACACGACCATTTTACCACACAGGAGTCGACTACACGGGCCACATAGACATTAAGTTGAACAAAGGTCGCGGCGTAAAGACTTCCAAAGGCTATGTCGCTGTATTCGTATGCATGGTCACGAAAGCAGTTCATTTAGAGTTGGTGTCAGACCTATCTGCATCGACATTTTTAGCAGCACTTCGCCGTATGGCGGCAAGAAGAGGCACTCCACGACATATTTACAGCGACAACGGAACTAATTTTGTAAAAGCGCACAGAGTCTTGACGCAGGAACACATAGACCTAACATCAGTATTTACAGATCAGTTTTTTAACGAGATCAGCGAAATGAAGATCGACTGGCATTTTAACGCACCGTCTTGGCCTAGTGCAGGCGGGTTATGGGAAAGGTCCGTTAGAAGTCTGAAACATCACTTGCGAAGAGTAGTTTGCGATCAAAAGCTAACTTATGAAGAGTTCCACACATTGTTAGCAGAGCTGGAAGCGTGTCTGAATTCCAGACCATTGTGTGCCTTGTCGGAAGATCCAGACGACATCAATTATTTAACGCCCGCACACTTTTTGTCTAATGGGCCGAATCTTACAATTTTTGAAACAGAAAGAGACGAAAGAACACGATGGCAATTGACGCAAAAAATATTTAACGATATTTGGCGAAGATGGCGTACAGAATATTTGGTACAATTATCAGCAAGAAGCAAATGGCAGAAAACGCAACCTAATATAAAGTTAAACGACATTGTCAGCATCCATGACGACAATCTGCCGCCCGGGAAGTGGACACTCGGCCGTGTCGTCGAGCTTCACACGGGAGCGGACGGCCACGTACGTGTCGTCAGTGTTAAAACTAAAAGTGGCATCCTTAAACGGCCTGTAATTAAATTATCAGTCCTGCCTGTACAGACACAGGAAGAAATCAATGTCTCGCCTAAAACTCAACAGAAACCGAGCAGATCAATTAAACCTAAATCAAGTATATGCACCCATCAATCATGTAATTAACATATCAAACTACCCGTGGGACATAGATAACCATACGAAGGAGGAGCAATCAGACCTTGATAGCATCAAGGAACAGATCAAATTAATGAAAAATGAGAATGGGATAGTCGATGGAATCTCATACCATAACGTCCATCACTACGCAGCCATATACCTCGTCGTGGGAGTTCTCATCGTGTTCGGAGCGGCGGGTGTGTGGTGGCGTGCACGCCGCGTCCACCGCGCTCGCCTGCAGCCAGCAGCGGCGGCCGAGGGCCATCGCAACAGTGTATGTGATAGTGCTAGTGGTAGTGTAATGAGCGTTCGATACACATCTAATAGTGCGCGTTGTATTGACAAGGCGTCGTCGCCTATCGTTCGAATTTCTAAACAACATTGAGAGAGACTTTTTTAGAGACAATAATCCATCATATTTAATTTCAGTAATTGTTTGAGTTGAAATTGTGTAAGTAGCATAGTTTCGCTTCACTCATTACATGTAGGGATTCATTTCGTATTGCTAAATCCATTAAATAATTTGTAATCACAGCTTACATCATCTCTCATCATCTCTTCTCAGCGGCGGGAGCATGTACGGTTTACGTACAAAGTGTTTGTGTCAGCATTTTCAGTTTCATTAGTATTGTCACATTAGTCAGTTCACTTCATTACCGCGTCCGCGCATAACGTTTCAATCAGTCTCACCTATCATTCAGTCATTAGCATTATCAGTTAACAGTTCAATTATAATCTACATTTACAGTGAAATCAGTGTTTTATTTATTAGCAGTTTTTATGTTAGGGAACATCCCGAACACTACCCCTTCTGGGATTACAGGCGTGAAGTTACGTTTTACGTTATATTAGTTATGACAAATAACCTACAATCATCAGGGAATGAAAAAGTCGCGTGCGACCAAGTCAGAAGTCATAAAACGCGGACATTGCGGGCCCGTTTTGACAGCACACAATTGAACTTCCTCAGGTGGGGGGACGTGCGAATCCCTGAGTGATGCGCCAAATTGATGTCCCGTGATTCGATTGTCGTTGCGCAAATGGGAACTGATTCATTGTGGGCAAACTCATCACTATTGATAATATTTAATGCTATAGATTGAGGGTCTCCCATATAGATTTTTGTAGTTTTTATCAGGTGTTGATAAAAAATCCAAACAAATTGTCAAAAACGGCAAAATAAAAAATATGCATTTAAAAAAGTTAAACACTGTTCAAATTTTACTGGTGCTAGAGCTCCAGTGATGAAGCTCGCGGGCGTAGGCACCACCGCATTAGCTTACTTAATATAGGTACTTGCCGCTAAATGGTAGTGTTCAGCACTATCGTGTTCCGGTCAGGTGGTAATGTACGGCCCTGTAATTTCCGGCACAACACCTCAGGCCTCAAGAGTGGTAACGCACCTGCATTTTGACCTTGGTCTTTGTGTAAGTGTCGCTCTAGAAATAAACTGTCACTTTTTGAGTCTAATAAACAATTTATTGGCTTAATAGCTTATCTGTTTAATATTCAGTCCTATACCTACATAGATTGCCACAAGTAAGTGAGCTTAATAACGCAACAATAACGTTAATAATTAACTCATCCAAAGTATTCCAAAGCAAATAAAAACTTTTACTATTACATACCCAATGTATAATTCCACATGTTATTTAGCAAGTTGTATTAGGGACTAAACGAGGAATTTGAAAAGACAAATTTAATTATGCGTTCGAAATAATGTCACTGTAGAGATTCTAGTAAGCAATATCGGATAGGATTAAGGCATGTTTTTTAATGTAATGAAGGTGGCAAACAAGCTTGCAGTTCACATTGATGTTAAGTGATGACTGCAGCCTATAGATATCTACACAAAAACCAGAGGTCAAAATGCAGATGCGTTGCCACCCCCGGGACCTTAGTTGTAATATCTGAAATAGATTTTTTTATTTAAGGAGGGTGGCAAACAGACATGCAGCCATACAGCTCACGTTGATGTTAAGTGATGACTGCAGCCTATAGATATCTACACAAAAACCAGAGGTCAAAATACAGACGCGTTGTCACCCCTGAGACCTTAGTTTTAATGTCTGAATTAGTTTTTTTTTATTTACGGAAGGTGGCAAACAGACATGCAACTCCCACTGATGTTAAGTGATGACTGCCGCCTATAGACATCTACATAAAAACCAGAGGTCAAAATACAGACGCGTTGTCACCCCTGAGACCTTAGTTGTAATGTCTGAAAAAGTTTTTTTTTATGTACGGAAGGTGGCTAACAGACATGCAGCTCCCATTGATGTTAAGTGATGACTGCCGCCTATAGACATCTACATAAAAGCCAGAGGTCAAAATGCAGATGCGTTGCCACCCCCGGGACCTTAGTTGTAATATCTGAAATAGATTTTTTTATTTAAGGAGGGTGGCAAACAGACATGCAGCCATACAGCTCACGTTGATGTTAAGTGATGACTGCAGCCTATAGATATCTACACAAAAACCAGAGGTCAAAATACAGACGCGTTGTCACCCCTGAGACCTTAGTTTTAATGTCTGAATTAGTTTTTTTTTATTTACGGAAGGTGGCAAACAGACATGCAACTCCCACTGATGTTAAGTGATGACTGCCGCCTATAGACATCTACATAAAAACCAGAGGTCAAAATACAGACGCGTTGTCACCCCTGAGACCTTAGTTGTAATGTCTGAAAAAGTTTTTTTTTATGTACGGAAGGTGGCTAACAGACATGCAGCTCCCATTGATGTTAAGTGATGACTGCCGCCTATAGACATCTACATAAAAGCCAGAGGTCAAAATGCAGATGCGTTGCCACCCGAGACCTTGTAATGTCTGAATTAGTTTTTTTTTTTATTTACGGAAGGTGGCAAACAGACATGCAGCTCACATTGATGTTAAGTGATGACTGCAGCCTATAGATATCTACAGAAAAACCAGAGTTCAAAATACAGAAGCGTTGCCACCCGAGACCTTGTAATGTCTGAATTCGTTTTTTTTTATTTACGGAAGGTGGCAAACAGACATGCAGCTCCCATTGTTGTTAAGTGATGACTGCCGCCTATAGACATCTACATAAAAACCAGAGGTCAAAATGCAGATGCGTTGCCACCCCTGATACCTTCGTTTTTATATTATAGGTAGTTATTACGGCGCCATACATTACCATCTAACCGAACCGGAACATTACTATTTGGCGACAGACAGATTAGGTAATGCGGTGGTGCCTATGCCCTCGAGCTCTTACACTGAACCTCTACCACCAGGAACAAATAACAAGCTTGACAAAAACCATTACGTTTTCGTAGGTTTTCGCGAGCTTCATACATAGAAATTAAACTTGCGGATTTTCTCGCGTATACAACACTCCCAAACTTCTTCATACACCCGACGTTTCGGTCGCTTTCCAGCTACCGTTGAGTCAGCCCGTGACCACGGTAGCTGGAAAGCGACCGAAACGTCGGGTGTATGAAGAAGTTTGGGAGTGTTGTATACGCGAGAAAATCCGCAAGTTTAATTTCTACAAAAACCATTACTATAATCGCTACTGTGATGCAACCGAACTTTAAAGACGTGACAACGCGTTTATTAACCCCACCCAAAGCACACCGCGGACACTCCGCCAAAATTAACAAAACAAACGCTTAATTTGGTCTCTATTACACAGACATCAATCAGTGACGTGTATTTACACGTGCACCTGTGTGCGTAGCACGTAGAGAATACCAAACGTCGCCCATAAGAGGGGAGGAGGTTGGGTGAGGCGGGGAAATCGGGCGGGACGTCGAAGTGTCCATCCTATACGTAGTATTATTACATATTCTCTGCCCAAAGTATGCCAAAGCAAATTAACTTTCACGTTACATCATTTCATTCCACACGTTATGTCCAAACTTGTATTGTCTGATCGTGGTTAGGGTTGCCATATAAGAATTTGATGGATCTAAAATGGTAGGATTTTTTAATGAAAAAAGAGACGAAATATACATAGTTAAATTTTCAAAGTCTGCCAAAAAATTGTTTAACCAATGTCATTTGCAGATTATTGGACGACAAGTATTAGTTTCGCTTCCAGGTCGATCTGCCAGTGGCGGAGTCGGTGGGGGAAGGGCGGTCGAACGTCGACGTTTTTCTTGATGTGTTTTTAGAATCAATCATATGGGGTGGGGAGGCTTACGGACGTCATGGACGGACATGGCGAAACTATAAGGGTTCCTTGTTTACTACGGTACCCTAAAACTTGGTAGACCAGTTTCTAAGCCGACTGTACCTACAGCACAAAGGGGGACTTACAGTAGGTAAGGGAGGACGGGATGACAAAACATGGAAAAGGAGGACATGTCCACCTTTTGGATACCATCTGGCAACCCTAATGGTGGTGGAATCCGCAAAGGCGACCATACTTTTGTTAAGCTGCTCACATGTGTTTAACGAAACACATGTTTAAGATGAACAGTAAATAAATTTAAATACGCTTACACTCACAACCCAACAGTAGGTATAAACCTGTGTCGTGGGTGCCGTTGTACACATACAACACATACACAAACACCCAGACCCGAAACAAATATCTGTAGGCCATACAAATATTGGTCCCGGTGCGGAGATCGAACCCGCGCCTCTTCGAATCAAACAGTCACCTCACACCGCTGGACTAATCGGGTTGTCGAAGTAAATCTACTTTTTTTTGGATCGAAGGTGGCCAGCATGAATGCAGTTCACATTGATGTTAAGTGCTGACTTTTTTTGTGTATTGGAAGGGGCCCTGTAATTGCCGGCACAGAGGCATAACACCTTAGGCGACAAGAGCGGTAACGCATCTACATTTTGACCTCTGGTCTTTTGGTGCCTATAGGCTGCAGTTATCACTTAACATCAATATGATCTGCATGCCATGTTTGCCACTTCCATTACATAAAGAAAACCATAACACACTTGCAATTGCAACTGATACACAAAGACAGTTGGTAACAGTAAAGACCAGTTTGCATATTTTATCCTTTAAAAAAAAACAGTCAAGTCTTAATCTAAACAAGCCTTCACTAAGGCCACATCTAATTTGCATGAAGGTTAATACATCTACATAAAAGAAATGTTTGGAACGTCCAAGTAACACCTTTACATTGTTTTTAGGGCTCCGTACTTGAAAAAGAAAAAAACGGAACCTTCTACGATGCTCAAGCAAGAAAGCGCTTCCACCCCGCGCAGGTAGTTTTGGTAGGCGAACCCAGAATGTTATTATTGTATTTACACGAGCACGTCAGATTAAGATATGGAAGATACCTTACACTCTGTTGGTTACCTCCACTAAATCTAAAGTTTGTATATAGAGCCGCGCCCGAAGGGTAGCCCTAAAAAATTGAAAAGATCGCTACGATCTTACTCATTTTCCGTATTGTCTTAATTTGGATAAGAGCATGGTTTGGGTACATTTTACACCCTCTCAGAATATCTGACGCGCTCTGGACTAGTGTTGCCCAAAATCGGTCTTGGTCTTGTTCTTGCATTTTTGCAAGACCAAGACCAAGAGCAAGACTGCCTAATTTTAGCAAGACCAAGAACATGACTGACGGTGCAAGATTTGAACAAGACCACACTGCTCACGTTGGTCTTGCTCAAATCTTGCACCCAGACAGACCAAGACTGCAAGACCAAGACCGATTTTGGGCAACACTACTCTGGACCTATGACGTTGATCCCGCCCTTTTCAAAAACATTTGATTCTTTCAAAAATAAAGGTGAAAAATTACTCAAGAATATCAGATACTCAGAGAGGATGTAAAGTGAACCCAATCAAAGCTCGCATCCAAAATTCTGACGATTTGGATGCCAAGCAAGCTCGGGGCGGAAGCCCTAAGGGTTCGACCCTTTATGGAAATCTTAGATTTGGTAGACATACTGAACAGGGTGCAAAAGCTCCTATATCTTAATCTGGAGTAAATTAAAAATCCCCTCTTTGGCTCCTACTTATTGAAGCAGTCTATATTAGCCAGTTTAAGTGATTCGACCACAAACGCTGGTCAGTTTAGTACTCGTATAATTAGCAAGTGTTTATGTTTGTGTTCAATTAAGTAAATGTGAACTATTGTAAAGAGAAAATAAATCTACAGTCTATATTGAAGTCAAGCTTGTGTTGGTAATTTCGGTGCAGGCCGAGCGATCCCCCACAAGTTCTTGGTCAAATCTAATGAAACTTCTACGATGGTACCTATTATCAACTTAATACGGAATTATGGTTTTACTTTTAAAACTCTTCAGACGCAGACGAAGTCAAAATCAAAAGCTAGTCTCCTATATTTGATCTACGTGTTAACAGACTAACCAATATTGACGACTCAAGGTCGAAGCGATTAGCCTAGAAATATTCTCGTACCTACTAGTATATGAAATATAAAAATATTCTACAGACTGGCGTTAATCAATCCCTTTCGTAATTTAATACTCACTGGTGGTAGAGCTCCAGTGACTGAGCTCGCGGGCGAAGGTACCACCGCATTACCTAATATACTTGCCGCTTAATGGTAGTGTTCAGCACTATCGTGTTGCGGTCAGATGGTAACGTATGGCCCTGTAATTTCCGGCACAGAGGCATAACACCTTAGGCCTCAGGAGTGGTAACGCATCTGCATTTTGACCTTGATCTTTGTGTGGGTGTCTATAGGCTGCAGTCATCACTTAACATCAATGTGATCTGCATGCTTGTAAGCCACTTCCATTACATAAAAAAATGTATTATGAACATAGAGCAACACCGTCTACCTAAGGAAGGCGACTTGGGCTCATTTCGGATCTGCAGAGCGTTATATCTTTCGCACCTTACCCATGTCAGAGAATATGTATACTTATGTATATTTTTATATATATTATATATTTATATACATATCTATGTATTAAACATTGTTATGTTGTATTATATATATATATATATATATATATATATGTATTGTTAATTGTAAGTATATATACTTTTAATCTTTGTTGTAATGTTGTTATACATTTAATAATATTACATTAATTAGCTTTAAATTTATAGCACCCATTTCGTTGATCTCTTTTCTACCCAAAGGTTGACTGGTAGATAATGCCTTAGTTGCGTTAAGTCCGCCTTATGTACAGTTCCTTCTTTTGTGCATTAAAGTTACATAAATAAATAAATATGTAATAATACTTCGTATAGAATGGACTTCGACGACCCGCCCGATTTCCCCGCGTCACTCAACCCCTTCCCCTCTTATTGGCGACGGTTGGTATTTTGTACGTCCTACTCACACAAGTGCGCGTGTAAATACACGTCACTGTTTGATGTCTGAGTAATAGAAACCAAATTAAGCGTTTCTGTGGAATTTTGGCGGAGTGTCCGCGGTGTGCCAAAGTGACGTTTGTCAACCATGCTGATCAAGTTTTGACCAATACTGGACTATCAGTGCTTACGGAGCCAGCACGCAACATAGATAACGCTCTTAGAAGTCGAAAGTAGATTGCCTCTTTCGTAGACTCGATATGCAATATTTCTAACTGTATTTTTTTAATGTAATGAAGGTGGCAAACAAGCATGCAGTTCACATTGATGTTAAGTGATGACTGCAGCCTATAGACATCCACAATAAAACCAGAGTTCAAAATGCAGATGCGTTGCCACCCCTGAGACCTTAGTTGATATGTCTCCGTATGTATGTATTTATCTTCACGCCAGGTTCCCAACGGGGTAGCCAGAGAATGTGGAGCACCAGATATCCCGGTCCTGACACACCTCCCGTGCCTCATCTACCTTCATCATTCTCTTCATACATGCACGCCGATTAAGACTTTTGACCCCACCATCAGACATGTGGTCTGTGTGATAAGTTATTATGGGGCCGTATATTACCATCTAACCGGAACACGATAGTGCTGAACACTACCATTTAGCGGCAGATAGTTTAAATGATGCGGTGGTGCCTACGCCCGCGAGCTCCGTCACTGGAGCTCTACCGCCAGTGTTTTAGTGTCTCCAGTGACGTGGAAGCACACACATCCTACACGTATGATGATAGACGCGGCTTATCTGACGCATATTTTACCGCTCGCTTATCAATGTTTATAGGGCTTTATCTAATCTGTGATGTAACACCCTAAACCTAATGATTTTGAAGTTAAACGGTGAATTCAATACAGATACAGAGCTCATATGTAACTCGATTGATATAAGTTAGTCCATTTTACAGAACATTGCTGCTTTTACGTACTGCACTACATTTTTTTTTATGTACTAAAAGTGGCAAACAAGCGTGCAGTTCACATTGATGTTAAGTGTTGACTGCAGCCTATAGACACCCACACAATGACCAGAGGTCAAAATGCAGATGCGCTGCCACTCCTAAGGCATTAGGTGTTATGCCTCTGTGCCGGAAATTACAGGGCCGTACAAAGTGGCCAAGTGGTACATAGTGGCTTAAGAATTATGGACACTGATGGCGAGATTCACAGACCGCACTACGACTTTACTTTGAGCAAAGTATGCTTAGAACCATCTAACCGGAACACGAGTGCTGAACACTTTCATTTGGTGGCAGATTAGATAATGCAGTGGTGGGGATGGGCTGTTGCCCATCCCGCAGCGTCCCATGACAAGCCTGCCGCCACTGCTATTTACATGGCGAGAGTGGCGATTATAGCATATTTTGCCCAAAATGACGGCATCCTATTGTAAACATCTTTGGCTTTTATCCAGCGGTGGACTACTTTCAATAAATCACCACCCAACGCTAATTACTGTTACATTCTCTGTCGAAAGGATGAGTTCACTCAATAATTTCAATAGACTCACAAATATAAATTGTCAACAAATGGAGACCCATTGGACGACCTTGTTAAAATCCATTCCACTTTGTTGTTTACATGCAGAAACAAATCAAAAGCGGTCGTTCTCAAACAAAAACACAAGTCCCCGAGTTTCCTGTATCGTATCCTCATATAGACACAATAAATAATTAATTACTTGCGTAACTGTATGTTGTATTGTACATGAAAGGTTTGGAGTTCTTTCATTGTTTACAAATTGTATCGATCACCCGATTTGTTTGTGAAATGCGTAATGGTTGCCATTTGGATTTTAGGGATGCGCGAATCTTTTTTATAATGTAAAACCGGTCAAGTGCGTGTCGAGCCACGCGCATTGTAGGGTTCTGTAGGTATTAGGTTTATATGATGTAATAAGAGATCGAAATTTTCGAGTAAAATACCTTTGTCGACTATTACTCGCAAACTTGTAAAGCCAACTTAAGTGTGATAGTTTTTCTTTCAATTTTTTGTTTATAGCTACTATTGCAGTAACGTTTGAATTTCTAGCAACCGTTTAGTTGGTGGGGGTCCCTTGACTCTAACGAAAATTGGCACTTTAAAGCTTAGTAAGTCACGAACAGTTAACTAAATTGAAAAATGATACGTTGCACACCCCTAACATTTTTTAAAGGCTCTTCCAACAATATCTTACACTTTATAGAAAACGAAAAGAAAATTAATTATCCGCGCGATTTTTCATGCTTTTATTCTACCCCTTTTTCGACGAGATCAAGGTGTATACTTGTGCCAAATTTCAAGTCTCTAATACCAATAGTTTTTGCGCTAAACCGCGATCTAATATCAATAGCTAGATATAAATTGACAAAAAAAACTCAATTGGGTATTCCCCGACCGAATCGAACGGTAAAGGGGAAATGAGACATTCTACTGATATACTTTTTACATTAGTTTATTACATTTAGTTTTATCTGAGTGATATTCTTGACTTTACATATTTTTTTTTATCTTGTTTGACATGTATATCAATTGTTATTCACTTTAATTTATTTTGTTTGTTTTTGACGTGTCATAAGAGGTGCCTGTCACCCTAAATGAATATATGAGTTTCTGATTCTGATTTTCTGATTCTGAACCCGGCATCGCAGACCTAACAGGAACCACACCGCCAATGCAAATTATCAGTGACATTTTATAAAAAAAACAACAATATTTCATACAGTCCTTATCACAAGCCCTCATCATAAAAAATGTAACGCTGCATAGCCGAGATAAGGGAATGCACAAACATCATCCCTATCAAGCCGTTTATCAATGGTGAATATGAAAATAGAATTAAGTATAGATAAAATTTGCAAACGTAAAAACCAGTTACATACATACATCCTTTTTTAGGGTTCCGTAGTAAACAAGGAACGCATAAAGTTTGGCCATGTCCGTCTGTCTTCTGTCTGTCTGTCCGCCCGCGGTTTAGCGCAAAAGCTATTGGTACTAGAGGCTTGAAATTTGGCACAAGTATACACCTTAATCACGCCGACAAAGTGGTAGAATAAAAACATGAAAAATAAAATTATTTAGGGTACCTCCCCTACATGTACCGCGGCAACAATATTTTTATTTTTCATTTTCTATATAGTGTGGGATATCGTTAGATAGGTCTTTCAAAAACGTTAGGGGTGTGCTAACATCATTTTTGGATTTAGTTAACTGTTCGTGACTTATAAAGCTTGAAAGTGAGAATTTTCGTTAGTGTCAAATGTCCCCCCCTCTACCAACTAAACGGTTGTTGTTAGAAATTCAAACGTTACGGCAATAGTAACTACATATAACGAAAGTAAAAGGAAAACTATTACATTTAAGTTAACTTTACAAGTTTGCGAGTAATAGTCGACCAAATCTAATACTCGAAATTTTTTGAACATCTCCATAGAAAATACCCATTTATTTATATATTTTCTTCATTACAATAATCAAACCTAAAAACTACGGAACTCTACCCTGCGCGTGGCCCGACACGCACTTGACCGGTTTTTATGTAAGTACAGTAAGGTGGCAACAAGCATGCAGCTCCCTTTGATTTTAAGTGATGACTGTAGCCTATAGACATTACACAAAAACCGGTCAAAAAGCAGACGCATTGCCACCCCTGAGAACCAAGTTGTTACATCTCTGGGATAGTTATTACAGGGCCGTACATTACCATTTTACTGTAACATGTAACACATTAAGCGGCTCTAACTTTTTCTTTTCACCAACAGATTTCTTTTAGTTAGAGAAGGATGTGAAATGTTACAATAACTTTAATTAAAAACTAAGTGTGAAATTCACAGACCGCACTATGACTAGTGAACTTTGACCGAAGTGCGACTTTGACCAAAGCCCACTTAGAACTGTCAAAACCCATACTGTACTGACAGTTCTAAGCATACTTTGTTGGAAGACAAGTTGTAGTGCAGTCTGTGAATCTCACCCTTAGAGTGAAGTACTAAAAAATACACTTGATTGTATGCAACATAAATAAAAAGAGAGAGGAAACAACATAGTTACAATTGTAATATTAAATTTTCATAATAACACATGCGAGTGAACTTTAGAAATTAAAGAAAAAATGGAAAGAAAAATTTTACTTCAGGCAGGAATCGAATCTGCAACCTCAGGATAACCAGTCCAGCTGGAAGTTTCATTAGTTACAAGTGAACAATGGCCTTATAGCAAGATGAATGAACTCCACCGGACAACCTTTTTACACTATTATTTATTTTGATGACCCGGTTAGTCCAACGGTGTGAGACAACCATTTGATTCGAAGGGTAGCAGGTTCAAACCCCGCACTGGGACAAATATTTGTATGGCCTACAGATATTTGTTTCGGGTCCGAGTGTTTGTGTATGTGTTGTATGTGTACAACGGCACCCACGATACAGGTTTATACTTATACCTAGTGTGGGGCTGTGAGTGTAAGCATATTTATTTATTTATTATTAATTTCTTAAACTTAGGGGTTATTTCTTACGGATCAGTAGGCCAATATTGGCAGAGACACAATTGAAATTCTCATTTTTTCTTGTGACTCGACGGGTTAAAACCAAATACACACAATCTTAATTTAATCAAAAGAAACATCAAATTATTAGCTCTCGGGAATAGATAGAGGTTATAACAAACATTCATGGGTACACCGACAGTTTGATTATAATATTTTCTCTATCCACAATAGATGGCAAACATATTAACGTAAATTAGACACATTAACAAACACTGGTAATACAGTCAGGACCTGTTCAATAGGAAAAATTCACAATCTCACTTGCTAACCAGCACGGATAGAACAACCGCAAACCCAAGTGTCCTGCTACCAGCTACTACTTAAGCACCAAAGGAATTACATCAATAGAAAATAAGACAATACATACATTAATAAGTCTAAAAATGCAGAGCTATTTAGTTATAAACCAGCAGGAGTCTGTTCTGGCTAACTTCAGGAACGGCTGGACCGATTCAGACGGGTTTTTCACTGGTAGATAGCTCATGTAATAAGGAGTAACCTGGACTACTCTTATTCATGAATAACATTATACTAGCTGTGCCCACGGCTTCGTCCGCGTAAATACTGAACAATAATTTCGTTTAAATCTACGCGGACGAAGCCAAGGGAAAACTAGTGCCAAATAGAGTACGGAATCCTTTTATACACAAACGATATAAAAACCTACTAATAACGTCATCATTATGTTATGGAAGATGTAATTCAATTCACAAGGGGAGTGGTCAAGCGATCACTTTCCTGTTTCACATCAAATTGTGAACCAAATTTCTATAGAATTATCAAAGATAACAGAAAATTAAAGGATGTGAGGCAATGTTTATATTTATCTCTCTCAGCGGGAGACAATCACCAACAAGTGGTTTTACATTACGAGTTACGACAAATAAAAAAGTAATGGAACAATATAAAAACACTTACCAACTGCATAACAGTCCTCATTTTCTAATTTTCTCCACACGGTCATATTCGAAGGGTACACTATTTTATTTTTTTCCAAATAAAAATGTGTGGCTCGTCATTTTAATCACGGTCAAAACTTTGTCAAAACACGTTGTCTATGGACAGAACAGAACGGAATGGAGATGGAGACTGGAGTGAAGTTCGTTCATGTTCCGATAGTCTATGGTCTTTTAAATTAATTGTAATATTGTAAAATGTTTATCTTTTATTTATTAACATTATTGACCTAAAATAAATCCAACAAATCTAAATGAGATGAACTCATCAGTGTGCTTGTGCGTGATGAAACAATCAGCGACATCTATGTTGCTTAGCTGGCAACATAGAATAATAGGAAATCCAGGACAAACTAAACGAAACGATGCATGGAGTTTTGGCGGGAACCTTGAAAGAGGCGTGTGGTGCTCTTATTTTATTTCGTTTTCTTGGTGTATTTTTGAGTTATATTAAATAAGGTTGGTGGCATGTTATTTGTTAAAGGCTTATTATAGTGCCCGTGTATAGTGAAATAGAATAACAGAGCGAAAACTCGGCCTTTCAGTTTGCCTCCAAAACTGCATTGTAAATGTTCTTGTAAAGTAGCCATCGCTTTACTCGAATTAATGACTGTGACTCACTTAACTGACATCAATGAGCAATTGACTGACATAGTAAATAATTAACTGATTGACTGATTCTTACTTTAACGCTGCTTTTATACGAATACGGAATATCGTCTTACTTAACACTGGAAATATGCGTAATAGCGAAGTCAGTTTTAATATTATAAAACTAAACTGCAAAACCTCTAACATTTTTTTTTTGTATAAACAAACTGCCCTTCTTTTTTTAATAAATTCACCGACTGGATAGGTACCATACCTCTTATTGCCCCAAATCCCGAACCAACTGTATCATCCTTACTTCAGCCGGAGCCCGCCTTATTGCATTTACTGCCGCCCTATTCGAATGATTTGACCGCCATTATTCGGTTGACGGACTGCAACTGCAGTAGCGGAAGAATAAATTTTTTCTCTATTATTAGACGGTGGGCCGGTGGGGTCGCCACGTCCCGACGTCATTGTACTTTAATACAGACGCAACTATTATAGGTACCTGCCTACTATACCTACTACCTACATCTAATAATAGCGTGGGTTCCTTTAATGCGTTTTTTTTTAATAAGAACACGGTTGCTCTAGCATTTTTATATCTTTTTCTTTATTTTGTTTTGCTTCTGTCCTATTTCGCAGCTTATTTTTAATGATTATGGTAGGTATATTAAGTTAGTTAAGTACCAAATCTGTCTTCTTACCATCGTAAAGATCTATTATGTAGGTATTGCTCTATTTTAATGGTTTCCTTTCCACAATAAATTATACGGGCATGGTTTATAAGAGATCCAAAACGTAGGCTGCCTTCTCATTATTTATGTAAATAGCGTTCCCACCGAAATGGCCGCTTGTTAGGGATTGTGGTGTTACACAGCCTTAGCTGAAGGGCATAAGACGGATGGCTTCACTTTGAAATTTTGATACTGATATTTAGAATTGTGCAAGTTATTTGAATTTTGTTTGTAAGTAGGTAAAGTAATGTTATTGGTGGTAGAGCTCCAGTGACGGAGCTCGTGGGCGTAGGCCACCACCACATTACCTAATATATTTGCCGCTAAATGGTATTGTTCAGCACTATCGTGTTCCGGTCAGGTGGTAATGTACTGCCCTGTAATTTCCGCCACAGAGGTATAACACTCAGGCCGCCAAACGACAAGAAAAAACTTCCGGAAAATGTAAAAATCCCAATAGAACCAGAGATAAAGGATTTCATAGGTACTGTTATCTCTAAAATCCCCGACCCGGGAATCGAACCCGGGACCCCTCTAATCTTCATCATCCCTCCCTCCGCGCGAACGCAAAGGAGGGGGGGGGGGATGGTTCGGGGATTGAGGCGAATCCTCGTACCCCCGAAGCGTCGGGGGCGTGGTCCTAAATGGGGATTGTGGTACGCGGGGAAACTCGCTGAGGGAGGTCATATACACACATTTTTTTAAAATTTTTTTTTACTTATTTTTTTTTATGTAATGGAAGTGGCAAACAAGCATGCAGTTCACATTGATGTTAAGTGATGACTGCAGCCTATAGACATCCACACAGAGACCAAGATCAAAATGCAGATGCGTTACCACTCCTGAGGCCCAAGGTGTTATGCCCCTGTGCCGGAAATTACAGGGCCGTACATTACCACCTTACCGGAATACGATAGTGCTGAACACTACCATTTAGCGGCAAGTATATTAGGTAATGCGGTGGTGCCTACGCCCGCGAGCTCCGTCACTGGAGCTCTACCACCAGTAAAATCCTTTCCTAGTTAGTTTTTTTTGGTAGCTTTTTAATCCACTTAAAACATTTTGTTTTTTCCGGGACCCAAGCGTAGTAGTAATGGCCTGCTACCACTAGGCTTCTGAGGCTGACTTCCATTTTAATAATAATAATTTTTTTTATCCTTTTATCGACGGTTACGGTGACTGCACTGGTGGAACCATTCTGCTCCACTAGATGGCGATGGGGTTGTCACGTCGCGACGCCTACTTAAGTAGTAATAATATAATTTTGGCGCCTACAAAATACCTTTATAGGCCTATTCCTTCATAAAGTAAATGTTAAGGTTTCAATCCAGCAAAATAACGACGCAGTTAACCTTCAACATAATTTCAGGCAAGTATGACAAATGGGTACTTAGAAATAATAGACAATAGAATACAGTTACAGCTCGTGTACCGAATTATTAACATTGTAACACTGAACTAAATTTCGAGCAAATGAATACATGTAACTTTGCGATGAATATTTGTTCAGGCGCCGCATACGTTAGTGCATTGTTACAGAGATACGCTAATTACGACGATTCAGTACGTTTGAAGTTTGCAGAGATGGTTCTGTTATATAAATTGGCGTTTAAAGAACATATTAATTTACTTGGTTTATTCTTGTTCATTAGATCACGCATTAGAATAGTACCTAAAAGTTTCAAGAAAACTGTCTCAATAAGTGGAAAAAAATAAGTCAGTAGGTATAAGTGATAAATAAACAAGCAGTCAAAAGGACCTCCTTTTTGGCGAAAAATTCGAAAATAATTAAAAACCTAATATAAGTATGTACATGTATACTTAAAGTTATTAAAAAAAACAAGTGTCAATACCATGCTGCGACACGGCTATTTCCCGCGTCCCCACCAAAACTCTAGTAGAATTTCCCAAATTTTTTGAACGCGCTTTCAAGTATAATTACATTCCATTGAAACATTTACCATAAAAAAACAACATAAGAATTCCCGGGAAATGATTGGACAAAAAACAACGGATCATATAAAATTATTCAATGCAAATGTCAAAACACAATCGAGGTTGAGGCACTTGCGAAAGCCCTTGCAGGTATAGGTCGCGCCAGGTAAAAAGAACGCTGGCGGTCAAGCTGCGCAGTAGACGATTTATCGATCTATTTGGTGGTATGAGGTGCGGCGTTTTCAATCTGCCTACCAATACACGAAACCGCAAGCGAAAGCTAGATCAAAAATAAACCAATAGGGCTAGTACTTTCGTGCGCGAGTGTACCGATGTGCGAACACATCCCTTCTACTTTCTTCCAGCGTTCTTTTTACGTGGCGCGATCTATACACGCGTAGTCGCGTACCCCAATTTTATGCGAGTCTGTCTACTGTGTACCTATGTTATTATTGTGACAACACCACACGTTTCGTTTTGAATGAGGCTGCGGCTAGTTTCGGATTAGCTCTTAACCAACGGTTTAGGGCATCAAGTCGTGGGGAGACTCGACGAGACGTTTAGGTACTCTTAATGATATACCTTGGCAGGATACTTACTACAAAAAAATAAATAAATGGGAAGTATTTCATATTTAGGGTTCCGTAGTAAACAGGGAACACCTATAGTTTCACCATGTCCGTCTGTCTGTGTCTCTTTTAAAAATGTTAGAGGATGTCTTAATGTCATTTTTCGATT